>JAFBJZ010000422.1:3049779-4309558 GCA_016785225.1 Psettodes erumei
AAGCAAGCACATGCATGCACACACACACACACACACACACACACACACGCACACAAACAGAAACATAAACACACACACACTCACATACCTAATGGCTCAGAACAAAGCCACTGGAGCTCACATCTTGTTTTACACTGTGTTTCAAATACATATGCATTATATACAAATTACATATAATTAAGAGAACTCTGTCTGCCATTATTTCCTGTAATTGTCATGTTTTTTTGTCTGCCTGTTTCACCTCAGCTATGTTACATGTTTAAAAAAACGAGCGATAAAGTATTTTATCAAACTTCCTGGGGCCAAGATATAGCACAGTGGCAGCTTTAAAAACCAGTTTAGTCTGCCCACCTCCTACATGACAAGAAAACACTGAATACACAACAAGGCCTATCCAGTCTCAGTAAAACACTGGCTTTGGGATACAAACTGTGATAAACCTTTTGATAAGTGGAACAAGTTTTTCCATGCCTGCCGCTTTTTTTTTGCCTTTATCGTCTCTCTCAATGCGAGCGTTTTTTTCCACTGCATCCCGCCCTGCTCGTTGTCAGTGCGGTGAGATTGGAAAAGCCAGATGTAGCTGCAGGAATCTGAAGAGCAACAAAAGGAGAGCGGGAGTGTAATTCGCTCTTCACGTCGTCATTAAGACATCAAAGCGGCTGCAGAAGATACAGGGTTTTTCAGCGCTGACACAAATGCATTCTCAGGGAGAAGAGCGGCGAATGAAGGAAGAACGGGAGAGAAAAGAAAGGAGGGAGAGGGAGAAGGAGGAGGGACGTTGCGTGCTGAAGAACCAGTCTTCGGCTTTGATGAGGGTGCGAGAGTGAAGCAGCAGCAAAAAGCAGACAAAAGTTTCAAAAACTTCAAAAGAAACCTTTTTGTAGCGCAGGTCCGCTCTCTCTTTCTTCCTGATTTTTCCCCCATTCTCTTTTCCTCTCCCTCATCTCTTCAAACATGTCCTTGCTAATTGCCAGACCCTGTTCTGCCCTCTGTGGGTGCTGCACTCCTCTTGGTTCATTCAGAAGGGGTGGGGGGTACAGCGGGCAGGCCTAATAACCTGCTCTGGACAATGGAGCCTGCTGGGCCAGCGACAAAATCTCAGCCCTAACGAGAAAAGACTTTTTGAGCGAACAAGCAGGTCTGTCAAAGGACTGGTCTATTATGGAGTCACAGGGTGGGTGGGGGTGTGTCGGGGGTCAGGGGCATTGTGTCTGGGTGTGTTTTTGGTGCTTTGAGTTATGAATGTATCAGGTTCACGTATGTATGCAAGAAAGTCATAATTAAGATGTTAAAAAAAGACAAACTAGTGTTAAGACAGAAACTAGACTGGAACTAGAAAGACTAGAAAATGTTAGAGACAGGAGGAGAAGTTGTGTACATGTGTGTGTCTGTGTGTGCGTGCGTGGTGTGCTGGTACCTCCTGAGGGTAACAATAGTGAACAGGACTAATCCTCCAGACCGTATAATAGCCACTAAGCTGTCTATTCAGGAGTGCACGGCTCCCCCGCTGGCTGCTGTGATCAGACACGAATACCCACACACACCCATCCTCACTCCTTTCCTTTCCTGTCTTCTTTCCTCCCTTCCTTCTCTTTTTCTGAATCCTACTCATCCATATCTTCTGATTTCCTCGTTCATGTTCTAATCCTCTGTATTTTTATTTGATGATGTAATGAGTAAACATTGAAAACTTTATAAAACTTAAATAAGGTAAGGTTAACCCCTCTGCCATGAGAACGCGGGGGGACACACTTTAAGAGAAGACGAGTGTCTCCTTGGGAGGATCTCTGAACTTTCCCTGCTCGATTGCTACCACTTTAAAAAATCCGTTTTTCTTAACAAAATTTAATCAAAAGGAGCTATGCAAGTACCAAAATTACATTTTCTTGAACTGGAAAAAAAATTAATTTAAATTAGGAACTATGTGACCAGACATTCGATGACAGTTTTCAAAAAAAGTATTGCAGTTCCATAGCTCAATACTCATCAGCTTTATTGTCATTTTTAAAATATTTCTATACAGGTTAGTACAGTTATGTGAAGCACAACTTCTCCACCCCTTCACTCACCCAACCAGTTTCCGCAGCTTTGTTTTGTCATTATCGCCCATAATTCCCTCTGCCGTTCTTCCTCAACCCCTTCTGCTTTTTCTTCTTCTTCTTCTCTTTCACCCCCGCAATCTTTTTTTGTTGTTACTGTTGGACTCACACAGAGGAGTCTTAATTACATTAAACAAACTGAGGAACTGAGATACTTTAAAGTAGCCCACATCCTCACATATCCAGTTTCACATCGTTTGACTCGTATTTGGGGACAGAGTGTACTTCGCAATGTGAGTAATGGTGCACTAAATGACCCGTGTTAAATTCTGCTACATTTGTTACTTATTATTATTATAATTTTCTTTACTCTTAGGATGCCCACACTGCCAAAATACACACAGAGAAGTAAAGCTACACCTCATATTAGCTATGGTAGAGTTGCTGTGGAAACCCAGCGCGACAACACAGTTTGCTTTCGACTTTTTGAGCAGCTGGTCGATGAAGTCAGAGGCAAATTCCACCCTGAAACAGAATTCACAAAGGATGTCGTGGAGAAAGAGACGGAGCGCGGCTCTGATCACACCCTGTCTGGACAAAGAATCGATCCAGTTGATTAATTCCAAATCGGTGAAAAAGATGCAAAAGATGGACGCTGATACAGGCTGTGAGAAAAAGTAGAAGCAGACATCAACAGTGTTCCTTCATCAATATGCCGTAACTTTGACTCAGCATAAATGCGGCGTGGCGGCACACTTGAGCGAGAGGAGCTGGAAGATTTGTTAGCAGGAATGTAATTTCAAGCCTCAGTGACACAGCAGCAAAGATGCACGCACCACTTCTGTTTTGTGGTGGATTTCCTGCTCAGGGTGACTCATCGGTCCAGCGGGGGGGGGGCTCGCTGACTGACAGATGGCATCTTGTATACGGAGAAGTGAAGTCAAAGCTAGCGGAGGGTATTTAAGGCCCATTAGGGGTCTATGAGAGCTTGACTTGGCATAAAATCAGCAGATGCAGGCCATACTCTCTTACTCACACACACACAGATGTAAATGGAGCATGAAGGCAAAGTAGGAGGGGGAATGAGGAGCTGAAAGACGCTCCAGGGAAAAGATGCCTTCTATCAGCTGGAGGAGCAGAGGGGACACAACAACAGGAGGCTTGTGAGAGACAGAGAGAGAGAAGGAAGAGAGATGACGCTGAGAGAAGGTGACGAGCTGACTGTGAGGATAAACCTCAACTGCACAACAAAACAAATCATATCCACTAACTGTGGTACCCCCAACGTCCTGCTGTCATTACACCACACTTAAATAGATCAGTCGATCAGTGTGGGAGATACTACAGTGACGTTTGAGATTCGACAGACGCAGGAGGTCTATCCCTGCAGTGTTTTGGACTCGAGCGCGACGTCTCATCCTGTTTGGACACGGACTTGTTGACATCTTCAGACTGAAGCCAGGAAAAAAAACCCAGAAGCTTTTACTCTTTTCTTCTCCTGTCCCTTCACCCAGTCCATCTTCTTTCCATGTCTTTGCTGGAAGTGAAACGAGGCAGAACGAAAGGATGTGGGACAGACAGCCGTGAAATGGGAGGCCAGGGCCCCCGAGGAGCATGCGATCCTGTGTACGTGTGTGTGTGTGTTTTGTTCACATCTGTCAGTGAGGTGTGCGTGTATGTGTGCAAATGCTTTCCTGTCTGTTCTTGTGGATATATGCACAAAGATACAGTGCACACAGTACATCTTTGTGCATCTGTGTGTGTTTGTCTCCGCAGGATTCCACAACAAGGCAGAGAACTGCTTTTGAAACTCTACTCCATTTCTTCTCCCTCTGCAGTCCCCCAGTGCTATTTCATATGACAGCACACACACACACACACACACACACCAGCATGTTTACATGTCCGCTCACAACAGTGCCACCCTTATTTCCAGAGGAACAGCTTTGTCTACCTTGCTGTGCAGGCACCATGTTGATACAACAGGGGGGACCAACACGAACAGGTCAGATCTGATAGAGAGCCTCAAGGAATGAACTGAGAAACACACACACGGTCACTTACTCTCTCAACTCTGTCTTAACTTTATGCGACTGTTAACGAAATACAGCATTTACGCCTTTAAGTCTGGTACTTTGGTGTAGCCAGTTTCATTACTGCTTTGTTTGCATGTCATCTTCCATGTTCTCTCCCTGTGTTTGCTGCACCGAGTCTTCCACATGAAGGTGAAATGAAATCTGACCCTTTATGTAAGAGTTTACAATGCTACAATAAAATAAATGCCCAAACAAAGGGAGGCACAGAAGGAAAACCTCTTCTGGGATCTGATCCCAGTCCACAAACGCAGCATTATAGTTCAAGAGGAGGGCACATAAACCACTCCATCATTTCTGAGTTATTGCTACATCTTTTTCGTGTTCTGTACATAAGGATCGGGACTGAGACACCCCCCCCCCCAAAAAAAAATCCCCTCTGTGAGGCCCTCAACTGAACACCAACCAAGCGGCTCCTCCAAACCAGTGAGCTGCAGCTCCAGGTTCGCTCCATGCATTTTTCTGCCATTAGTGGAAAAAAAGCGCTGTGTGTAACCTGAGCAGAAGAATCTGGTGGTAAAAACATTAACCCCACAACACACCCACACACATATGCACACACATTCAGAAAAAACTCCAGCAAGGCAGGCACAGCTGCCCCAGTGTGTTTGAAAAGAAGTGTGTGTGTGTGTCTGTAAGAAAGAATACCCAGGTTATTTGAGATTGTTTTCAGGCCCCATGCAATCACACACACTCTGCGCCTGTATATGACTCATACTAATTAGGCTGCAAACCTTGGCCACCTCTACATCCTCTGCAGACCAGGCACCAGATATCTCAATTAAAAACGCTGAAATCTGAGAGCACAAAAACAGAAGGAGGTATCAGGACGGAGGAACTCGGGGGGGTCGAGAGATGATGTGGGTCTGCAACCTGATCTGATGTGTTAGTTTCTGGCAGAAGACAGCTGCAGTCTCATGCATGCAATACAGTTAAATGGGGAAAGACTATACCTGAATGAAGGGAGTGCAGTTCAGTTTTAAAGAAGTGACCGCTCAGCGGGAAATATCATTTAGTCCGCACGCAACATCCTGGCGAACTGAGCGCCGTGACGTCAGGGCATCGGTGTGGATTAAGTGATAATTGATTTTAGTTGAGTTTAGCAGTCACAGTGAACTAATCCTGCTATAAAACCACAGAGCTTTCTTTGAGAAACCTGTAAAACAGAAATACTTTGTTTGAAAACATCGCCTTCCAAGTCCTGTTTTTGGGGGATAGTTTCCATTTGTCATGTTTCATCGTGCGTCTTTATTTTTCTTACTTCAACTTCCATTTTGCGGATGTCACTCGATGAGCAAAGCATAAATCACGTACAAGCTCATTTGTTCAAACACACATTATGTCTCCGTTTGCTTTGTTTCTCTGCCTCTCTCGCCCCTCATTGTTCTCCAATTATGGCCAGATTTCAGCTCTTATTGGTCGAACTCTTAAATCATCACAGATCAGCACATCAGTCACTTATGAATGGGCCTGCACGTGTATGCACACACGCACACATACACACACACAATAAACACAATTATCAAAACTAAGAACTGCTTAGTTACATCCATGTGCACTAAAAGAATATCCAAATGCAAGCAAGCCCAGGCACACACACACCCATTGACGTTCACACGCCCACGCACGCACGCAACTTCAAACCACTTCCTTCCTTCTTTCCTTCCTTCCTCCCTTCTTTTGCACAGCTTCCCAGCCCCTGCTCCAGACACGCTCCCGTTGTCATCACATCTGGTTTGAACTATAAATTTTCGATCATTCATCTGGGAACAGGGAGACAGCTTCAGAAATTCATACAAGCAGGAGAAGACAGAAAGAGGGCAGAGAAGAAGAGAGAAGGAATGGAAAGAGAGATCAGTGGTGGAGGTGGAGGTGGTGGTGGTGGTGGGGGGGTGCTTTTCTGGCATTCAGGTTTTGAAGGGCACATGAGGTTTCCCAAACAAACAAAAAAACCACCAAAATCTTTCTCAGTTTCACTTTACTGTTGGTCCCATAAATCTGCGCACACACGCATACATACATGATGTACACAAGTCCTCAAACAAGCACGTATACACACACACACTCACACGCAGGCTATTTACTCAAGCAAACATTTGCCAACCCACACACAATAAAAGAACACTTCAAGGAATCTTCTAACCTCCCCAGCTAACAAAAGCCTCTCCATCACTTCCAACCATGGGGCAGCAGTACACTGGATGTTTTATGGCAATCAAATGCTATTTCACCCTCTGAAAAAAGGGAAACTGTGAAAATATTGATACAAATTAGTACGTGGTCAGGGAAAAATGAGCCGGCCGACCGAGGGAGGAGGAATCAGGGCCATGATTGAGTGTTAATAGGAAAAAGGTGTCAAAGATACTTTTGGGGTAGAAATCGAGAGGCGGGGGAGGGAGGAAGAGAATAAGATGCAGGTGTGGGCTCATTACTGTGAAGCGGAGCGGCCGTGGAATAATTGCCGCGGGACCACACAGGAGAGGAGAGGGGATGAAAGCAGAGAGAGAAGGAGGCGATAAGGGAGGAAGCGAGGAGGCGACGCTAAGATGGCAGAGAGGCCAACAACCGAACTGGTATGGTGTAAAATACATCTTTGTTTTCAAACAGGCCATCGCGTCTCAGAAAAAGACAACTGCGCCCGAGCCATGACCCGCATGATTCGGACATTGCTGCCCGTGCAGATTGTTCCAGCTATGCAAACACGGCTTCCCGGGCTAACCGCCTCTCCGAGGAGATGCCGTGGCACGATTCCCGGCTTGAATTACAGACTGGGGTCGTCTCTGAAGGTTAACCTGGCACCTCCGAGCATCATCTGTGTAATCCAGCGATGTTGCAATTTAGTCTCACAGCATGTGAGCTTGTGTACATTTGTTTTCTGAGTGAGACATGATGCGGTGATGTGATAAACCGTATCCTCACCTCACTGTCCATTGAGTAGCAGCTCAAGAGCTCCTGCTCATATCAGACAATCTCCCTCAGCAGACAGTTTGCACAGTTGTCCAGGAACTTTAATGACTCCTTGCCCATTGGCCTAAAAGTTCATTTTAAGTATGGGGAAGTTCTTTCTCCTTAGAGAGAAGGAAGACTGTGTGACGCATCTGAAAGCTCCAGCTGGTACAGTGACACAACTACACCTATACTGCTGGATGTGCATAAACACAGTACCTACAGAACCACGGTACATATTTTTGAAATATAAATTTAGTTTTGTCCAGTGTATTGTCTCTGAAGCATGTGCATGCGTATGTGTGTGCATTTGTGAAAGCTGACAGTGAATGAAAGAGACTGTGAATGAGAGAGAGAGAGAGAGAGGGCTGCAGCAGCTGTCTGCATGGATGACCTCAGCAGCAGCTGTTACCCACACCACCACCGCCCGGCCCCCGCCCCCCTGCCCTCTGTATGCCAGCCTACCTTTGAAGTTCAGGTCAGGACCGATGCAGCTTTGGATCACATACCGATAATGTTTCTGAGCACGTCTGAAGTTTTCGCCTTCAGCGATAGGTGAACCGTCCTCAAGAAACTCAAGCAAGACCAGTTGGCTTCGTATAGGACAACAAATACCATGACCTGGATGACTGACATACCAATAATGATTACTGATAATAATGATACAAAATGTACTTCTGCAACTACCACTGGGATGCGACCTTGACAATAACTGTTTCATGTTCAAAGCAATATCAATGGGTATTGTAGATATTACTGCACCTATAGTTTCAGAGGGGAAACCAGCATAATCCCTCCTTTATAGTTCTTGGGTGTTTGCTTGGTTGATTGGTCACAAACCATTGCCTATAACAAGACTGCAAGAAAAGTTATCAGTAACCCATGATGTCTTTGGGCCAGCAACATTTTCTTCTAGATTCTCGCCTTTGATGCAAAATTCTCCTTGTCGAATGTGGATTTCAGGAAGTACACATCAGATGTGGATCGTCAGCAATCATTAAGATATGGAAAATATCGGCTGGTAATATCTGCGTGGGAGCATTTTACTCGTGCCCGTCTTTGAAGCCCCGGCACTGGGCAGAAAGAGATGCTTCAGTCAGATTCTCTGGAAGGCAGCGCAGCCTTAATCTCCCTGCTGGCATCCACTCCACTGACTGAAATCTGACACACACACACAGAGCGGCATGTGCCCAAACACACACACACACACACACACACACACACACACAGGAGTGCTGAGACACCCCCGGCACACAAAAGACATTTACAGTAGTGGATGTGCACTGACACACCGTCCTCCCCCCAGGTATGCTGTTTACATGGATGAGGGCTGGAACGCTGCTATTTGCAGTGCAGACAGGAAACACACACCTGTGCTTGAGCAGCAAGGTTGTCCAGGTCCACAGGGTCACACACTAGAGCCGTAACATACCAACCGCGTGTTTGTACGACTGAGACAAACACACCCAGACACACTGCACAACTCCCTCTGAGTGCAGAGCTGGAAAATGTACAGGCAAAAAAAGAACAAAACAAAACAATGTCTCTTTCAGGGCGACGTCTAAATTGAGACGCACAGTATAAACGAGACATCCCACACTATGCTGCCCTACACACGAACACGCAGCGAAAACACAAGCGTCTCATTCATAATTACACAGAGACACACGACCACAGCAACTGCGGTCACAAACACGAACAAGCATAAAACCCCCTCAGACAAAAGCAGCGCTTCATTGTCTAGAGAACTACACAGGCTTCAGTACATAGTATAATGGTCCCCTCAACCTAACCTGGCTAATTATATCCTGGAAAAACTCACACAGCAGAGTCAATGGGGGCGAGCAAGCGTGGAAAATCACAAAGAAAGGCAGAAAAGGAAAACAAAGACCGAGGAATCACGTGCAGTGAAGACAAGACGTGGGCCCACGGGACCAAATACAGACTTCAAATTAATGGGAAGAAAGCAAGGGTGGATGAGAGGAAACAAAAGAGCAAAATATTGTGATTTACTTGTGATCAGTCTGTCATCATACAAACACACGTAACACACCAAAAAAAACACAGACTTGTGTAATTTCACGATCACAAGTCTTTTATGTCTTTCTTTTTTTTTTAGGTCTGCTGTTTCATTCATGGTGTGTCATTCATTTTCACTGCGTGCCACTTACCTATAACGATGAGTGTGTAGTTGATGTTGACGCTGCCGAAGCCATTCGTCGCTTTGCAGATGTAAGTCCCTGCGTCGTCCGTCTCCACCTCTTTGATTCGCAGCGCGTGCTGCAGCACCCTGAACCGCGTCCAGCCGCTGTGGATGTTGCGGCCGTCTTTGGTCCACATGATGAGCGGCGGGGGGTCGCCCTCCACGGGGCAGGGCAGCTTCATGGTGCGACCGAGGCGGACGCTCTGGCGGTGGGCCACCCGCTCCGACACCCTGGGGGGACCTTGGGAAACAGACAAAGAAAGACAACGAGTTACTGAGATTAGGAAACGCTCCATCGCTGTTATTTTCAGATAAATCACTAACTTTTTTCATGACCCCCTCAACACATAGTACCCTGCTACAGAAGTGTAGAAATCCAGGTTGTGCATGTAAAGCTACCAAAGACACTCTCCAGTTTTACAGAAAACAGAAAGTAGAACTAGGACTCACTGAGTAATAGTCACTGTAGTTTAATTAACATAGTGAGGACTTTGTAATTCACTGCAGCATCAAAAACTTCCAAATTCACATCCACTTCCACATACCAGCCTGTTTTTAATCAATCATCTCATCCTGACCTCTCGTGATGCTCCTGTCACTCTCACTGCTACTCACACAGCAAATTACCATCCAAATACGGCACCAAACGCACAACACCTTTGTAACGGTGTGACATTTTAACAAAAGCAACAATGAAATCCCCTGGGAGCAAACACAAAGCCAAGTTTAATATCAACTGCAAACGTTGCGTCGAGACGTAAAACCAGGCGTGACCTTGACCGCTCGGTAGTCGGCCTACTGTGAAACTGCACACTGCAAAAACAAAGGGGGTGGAGGAGCAGTCGGACTGATGGAGAGAAGCCGGGCGAAGGAGTAACGAATGGGGACGAGGGGGAGGAAGGAGAGAGAGAGCAAGGAAGGTAAGGAGGCAAGAAGGCAGACTATGAAGGGGATGAGGGAGGATGGAATTTTAGGGAGTAAATCTGAGGAGAGAAAGGCAAGAGAATACGGCCACATAGAAGAGTAAAACAAAGAAAGACAAACAGGAAGAAAGATAAACGGCAGTAGGAGGGACGTGGGAGTTAGCGAGGAGTTACTTCTTTTGGGTTAAAACAATACTCTCCAAATATAGCAATAAAAGCACGCGTAACAAAGTGTCCTGACCCACTACAAAAGGCAACTGTATGGAAATCCATGAGAAAACAATCCGCTTCAGGTCACGTCCTGTAGGTTAAGCATTTCAACGGAAGGACAAAAGGTGTTTCATGTTAACAATGTGCCTGATAGGGGCTTATCTCGCTGGATACATACAGTAAGGTCTGATAAAGATTAGAAGCGCATGTAAACATGGCCTTAAATGTAAACGTTTGAGGTTAGATGCTTTCTTATCAGGGAAAATAATGCATCCCGATGCCAGATATTGGGTATGGAGACCTTTAATTTGCCCTTGTGAACAACTGCTTTAATAAAGGGCTGCAGACTTACACTGTTTTTGTTGACTTTTGGTGGTTTGTGCAGAGGGAAGGGAAAGAGAAGTCGGGATGTGGTCACTGGAGAAGAGGAGGTGGTAGCGCTGAGCAAACTTTCAAACTTCTGTTGCATGGTGAACACTGCACCATACAAATGCACACTCTACGGTTGTTGGACGGAAGTGTGATACTTTTACTTATCAAGTAACTTATGGATTTATTTTTAATTTTTGGCTTTGTCTTCAACATAAGTTTCTTGCCCTGTCTGACCCTGTTCTTTCTACTGATGTCACCACCTTTCTCAGTGTCATTATCCTGCTGTGTGAAAAAGGAAGGACGGCCAAGACCCAAGTTGTAATGCACAGTTTATTTTTTATTACTATATTATTTCTGTTTTAGGTATCGCAGAATGACAGGCTACTTTTTTGTAAAAATCAAGACTAGCCAGCATGGTTTCACTCAGTACAGGGTCTCGGGCAGCAGCCACTACTGCATGTCGCTGGCCCACACTGTTCAGCTGCTACGACACATAACAAGGATCTTGATTTATTCCCTTAAATGTGCAGCTGTAGATATATTGAATGAATAACGACAACCCAGAGCAGTATGTATTAAAGTGATTATAGAAAGGGCAAAGATTTACAGTAGTCTCTGAGTGTTTGCTATCACGACAGGCTGTTGTTTTAACAGCAGAGCAGTAGGTGGACACAGTGATGGATGGGTGGAGGTGAAATGTGTGAAAAAGACATTAGTCACATGGAGGTATTCACAGGAGCCTCTCCTCCTCCTCCTCCTCCTCCTCTGTTCTCCCTCCATCCTCCTTGTTCTGGACGTGGTAATGTGCTCGTGCAGCTGTATGGCTTTCTCATCAGGGGCCCGACAGCTCACTCTGTCTCCTTTTACCTACTCTCGACCTCCATTTCTTTCTTTTCTCTGGTTATTCATCTCTTCTTCCTTCTATTACATACAGTATCCCCCCTGAATGCATTAATCCAGTTTTCTTCTCTTCTTGCTTTATTTCCTGTTTCCATCGATTTCATGTGTATGTCCCATTTTCACAAATTCCTTTCTCTGTATTGTCCCTATAATGTTCATTTCCTTCAATGTATTTCTTCTCCTTTCTTCCTCCGACAGATTGAAATCTCATTCCCCTGAACTCTCACTACTCCCCTGCTCCCCTTCTCTTTCTCCCACCTTAACCCCCTGGCTTCCACTTACTACCTCCTCCTGCCCTCTCTTCCTCGCCATCATCACTCTTGTCGACCTCTCCGCTTTGCTCTTCGACTCCCCGCGTTCCTTTTCCTCTTTCATCGTGCCCGTTCACACCAGCATCTCCGTTCAGCGCCGTATCTCTCCTCTCCGTCTGACGTGATTTACTGGTCTCCTGCCCCTTTCAGATTTGTGGACATAACTTCAGCTTCCCCTCCAGTCTCTTCCCCAGAGGATCACAGGAGCAGGACCCTCTGACTGAACCTCTCAACTTTCAACAGTTCACCTCTCCTACACTCTCCCTCCTCACCCGCCTCCCCTCCTCCCCTTCCTCCACTGCCTGATGGGAACGCATAGTGGCAGGCTTCTTTCCTCCCCTCCTCAGCGTGGTCCTCCTCCTCCTTCTCCTCCACACTCCATGAAGTAAAGTCTTTTTAAATCTGTCTCCAGAGGTGAAACTGAAGCGAGTAAAAAAATCTTTTCTTCTCTTTCATGAGACACAAGGTCACCGAGTATGTGTAAGTGTGTGTTTCTGCATGTGTACCATTCCTTCTGAACACACATGTGCCGCTGAATGCTAGTTTACGTCAGAAAAGGGCTGCACATACTGTACATGGTCAAATTACACTAATTATGTGTCTCTGTGTGCTTCAGCATCTTTGTTTGTCTGTTGGGTTAGCCTGCATCTTTGTATTTTAGTGTGAGTTTGTGTGCATGTGTGCATTGGGGAGGTTGCAGAGATAATTGCAGGGCTTTAAAAATTTAAAACGTCTGTCTGTTTAGTCCATTGGGGGCTTATGGCACCCCCTTGCATAAAACTGACTTCCCACGACAACCTAGAGCACCTTGAAGATTGTTTGTCTGCCTCCAGATGCACACATGCCATGCAAACCCTCCCTCTCCTTCCCTTCACGCAGCAGGGAGTGTGTAGGAAGGTTACATGTGCATGCCTGGTATTATGCAGCCTAATGACAGGAAAATACTGCCCACGTCAGGCACAAACTACTCCCACTGAGGCAGAGCCTTCCAGCGCTGAGCTGCACATCCTCCTGCATGGAGCAAGGGAGAGAGTCTGAAGGCCAAATAAATCAGGACAGACATTCTGTTCTTTCAGCAGTTACACTCAAAACAACTGCACACGAACCACTAACGTCCCAGTTTATCGTAAGCGCCGTCTTTGGAGGAAAAAAAAAAACCAAACGTAAATGAATGCAGGCCTCATCACAGACCTCTGAGTACAAATAATATCGGTGAATTTGTTGGGATTCATTTTTATGCATGATGCAGAGGTAGCTGGTGTTAATAGAATGTTCTGGGGAGATTTTTTTAGAGGAATTTTGGTTGATCTACACTATAAAAACATGTTTCATTTACTGTACAGCATAATCTAGTATAGTGTATTATTTTTATTGTAGCAGTACAATATAGTACTGTGTAAAAGCACACAGTTACTATAGCACAGTCCACGGTTGAGTTGTATTTTTCAGAGTCAAGCATCCATTATCAACCTTGGAAATAGTTTGACAAAACAAGTCTATCTCAAAATTTACTTACTAGTTACAGCTTCTAATCTAACCAGTTGATCAAAAATATATTATTAGCCCAATCTGGTGTAGTCCTTCTTGTCTTGATCAGACAAGTGTATTAATGTAAGTCTGGGCTTGCTCTGGAGACTGGACAGGGCTCATGTAGTCTTACGCAGTCCAGTACAGTTGAGTCTACTGCAACACAAACACATCCAGTTTACACTTATCCAGTGTGTGCAGTCTAATTCAGTTTGGTCCCGTCTAACCTCGTTACGTCTGGTTCCAGACACAGTGGAGCAGGTCTCGTGGATTCTCCTGGCTCTGGCTTATCTGGATGAACCTGCAGCCAATTCTAATAGAATAGACTCTCTAACAAAATTATGCAAATTGTCAGTTGTCACACTCAAGCGCAGACAGTCTGTTTTTTATTGCTCTGGCCTACAAATACCACAAGCACAATTTTGCTTTGTTTCATCAGCAGATATATGCCTGCAGAATTTGCAGTTTTGCTGTTTTCGTTGGTTCTCGATTCTGCATTCCTCTGTGAAATTCAAAGATCACTGCCAGCTGATGTCTGAGAACAGGGCTGTATTTTATTTTTTTTTTTTTTTTTTAAATCAGTCTCACTAATGCCTTTCCCAGATATCTCCAGGAGTTAAATTTTCTCAGATGACAAAGAAATGAATGCCACAGTTATTTAACAATGAAGGATTTGTGATATGCTTTAGATCAGAGGAGGAATAATAAACACCTCCTCTCCATAGTAAAGACGCACGTGACATTTCTTGAACTTAGTTGAAGAACAGTTTCAGCGTCCACATGCTTACATTTTTCCAATCGTTGAGAAAAATACTCATTCACTCACTCACCACTAGACTCATTTGGTCAATTTTTGTGCTGCATAGTTTGTGCGACAGTCATGTTTTGGTTTTTGGGTCCAGAGTTTGGTCTTTTAATCCCCCCTTAACGTTCCACTGGTCTTTCGAGTCAGATGGGGCTGCAGAGTCCAGCACGACGTTGATGTTGGCAGGGGAGTGAGACTGGAACTGGAGGAGAGGGCTGAGGAATGCTTTTCATGGAGAGCACTTAACAGCGGGACACAGCGTTGATGTACTGAGCAAGGTAAGAGATGTGTGTACGTGCGAATTAAGTTGCCTTCCTCAGGTGCGCGCACACACACACACACAAAAACAGTCAGCTACGCAAACACGTTGTCTTTTTGACCCAGTCACTTCCACCCCATCAATAGGTCAACTGCTGCTTGTTACTCTGTCCTGACTGTTAACACCGGGCCTCAGGCTGAGGACACACACACACATATATGCATAAAACCCGAGGCCTGCACTTGTCCATCCCTCCTCTCTCTCTCTCTCTCTCTCTCTCTCACTCACACACACACACACATAAGGAAAACACACGGCGGCCACAAAAACTTTGTGGAATCTGCTGAGTGGTTGGTGCGGCAACCTGATCCCCTCAGCGACTCACACCAACGGCTTTCTGAGAGCGCACGCTTGTAAAAGTGGAAACCCATTTTCATTCGTTCTAATCAGATATGTCACGGCCCGATAATCATCTGACAGCTAAAAGAAATCTGATGTGTCCTCTCATTCTCCCTTTATTCTCCTTTCACTCTCTCTCCATCATCCCTCTCTTTCTTTCACTGCTGAAGCCCTTCTAATAGCCGGTTATATTGTTCCACATCTCTTTTCTTCTTCTGTCTCGCTGCTGCACCTGTCTGCTTTTCACCACAGGAAAACCTTTCCACAATCGGGATTAAGGATAAGAATCAAGGACGTTAATTTAGAAGAAACCGACCAAACAAGTTGCCGTGTGAATTAAAACCAGGGGGAGAAAACTTCAGCTCCTCGTGAAGAAATAACTTTGGAGTATACCACACTGTTCCTTCCAAAAACAATGAGCAGTGTTTAAATTTCATGTTAATGTTCTCTGAAAGCAGCGGGGTAAGGTGCAAAATGTACCGCAGACCCTTTCCTGTTGGGTTTATATTTGGCAAGAGCCGTGAATTTGCTCAGTTTAGGTCCTGGCCTGCAAAAAGCAATGAATCATTTTTAATGACACACTCCATCCAAATGAATACAGGAGGGAAGATTTATGAATGCTATTAATTTATTTTACTGGCTAAAAGGAAACGGGTTTAATGGTACCAATTCGCCGGCCTGAAATCTTCTTTTCCGTTTGTGCACTGTGGGAAAAAATGTGTAGATTTTAAAGCATCTACTAAGAGTTAATGTCATGCTTTGCATAACTCACCGGTGAAGCTAACCTTAAGCGGAACCTGACTGGACTGAGGTTCATTCATACAGGGAAAACATTTTCAGTTTCGAAAGTCAGATTCATAAAAATGTCAGGGCAACCTGCGAAACCTGCAGCCTGCGGTCCGAAAATAAACACTGCAGTCGTTTCATTTGGTGAAAGATAGACGGAGGATATGCGAACGCTGGAAAGTGGGAACAAGGCTTCGGGAGGAAACCGAGACAGAGAACATAAAGTTCTGCAAACCACCAAAAACCTGAGGGTGGGTTTGCACCTAGAACATTCTTTGAAAGCTTATAAAAAGGGCTTTACAAAAACCACATCATGAACAGTATGCACTTGTGTGAGCGCTGTAACAACTGGGCCCATTCTCTAAATACAGATAAGGCAAAGTGAAGAAAGTAAGGGAAGACAATGAAAGTTAATGTGTGAGAGACAGTAGAAAAGACACAAACACATACACTCACTTGCTCAGGCATAAAGAGGAGGAATTAATCCACACAAACAATTACCTGCTAACATTTGAGGATTCCCAGGTAAACTGCAGGTCGGACAAGAACTGACATTTTAATGACTACCTTTAGAACTGTAACAGAAGGAAATTGCATTACGTTCACATCATGTGAGACAAAAAAAAAAAAGATTGACAGAGCAAGAGACACCCTCAACGGTCCATTAACATCGTGCAGTCACGACTTGTTTGAATGTGCTGATGTGCGAGTCGCACATGAGCGAAGACGCACGGCGATGTTTTCTCTGGCGTTTCTGCCTTTCGTGGGCTGAGAGGGAGCAGGGGAAATTACATTTTACACTGTTTGACAGTGAGCATATTAAAGTGCCACACCTGTCTCCTGTGATGACAGCGTGTCTCCTGAGCGTCCAAGTGACGTGATGATTTTGCTTTTTAAATAAACTTTTTTCTGCATCTTAAATCCCCAAACCATGTAGCATGTAGAAATAAAGAGAAGGCTGATGATTCGTTTTTAACTGACAAGGGAATTATTTTTGCAAGCACCAGTGTCTGGCAAACACTGGAGCATCCAGGGTAATTTGGACAACTGCCTTATCGCTCCTGAGTTTAAAGGGTAGAGAAGGAGGGAAAAAAGTGAATGGAGAATGAAAAGGTGAGCAGGAAAAAGGCTGGAGAAATGGGGCAAGGAGGCCAGCTGGGGGCCGAAAGTAGGTCAAAGGCCATAAGTACTATTCCAGTTCAGCGTTCATCATTCCTGGCTGGTCACTGTATGGAGGCAGGGGACTGGGTTACATTTTAAGGCAAAATAAGACCTGAGACAGACAGCGAGCAGACGTCCTGATCCGCAGCCAATTACCAAGGACAGCACTAATACCTTCACAATGAATCACTGGCGTTAAAGCAAAAAAACAAACAAAAAACAACATTGTGCAATATTATGTATGTAATTTATTATTGTTTCTTATTACTGCAGTATTCCCCTGTTGTCATTTTCTTGAGATGCAGAAGTGTGTGTGCACTGTATGTGTGCATCTTCTGTTGTGTGCCTGCAGAGCGCCTCGTGCCTCACAGATAAGACAAGACATACAAGATAAGAAATAGTTATCACTCGTGTGTGTGTGTGTGTGTGCGTGAGAAGCAGACCGGTGTCCTCGACCTAACTTTTATCAGCATTCTGGAGGCAGACACGGTTACTCATTAACAGCAGTGAAAACAGAAAAACACACACACATGCAGAGTCCTGCTTTAACAACAATGCGGCAGTGGCTACTTTAGTGTGTGTGTAAACTGGCAAGATTTGAACACACCGCAGCACTGGCACCTCAGGGTTACAAACAAGCCGACCCACCAACCGCACACAGCATTTCCATCCTTCACTCTGGGTGTTAAAAATTCACCGATGAGGATCAAACGCACATCCTTCCAGCCGGCGCTCCAACTAACCAAGTTATTTAATCAAAGACCTTTGAGGGTCCTCGAGTCTTTCATCTGTGTTTTGTACTTAAAATTCAGCAAGAATTGAACGCACAACCTCAAAGCGTCAGAGCAGTCTTCTAACACCCTGACACATTTGCTCAGACGCTTTTCGGCTGTGTTTCGTGGAACGTTTGAGTCTTTGGGTGCAGGACTTCAAAACTCAGCGAGCCTAATGAGGATCACTCCTCAAAACTTCCAAGCACTCCCCCTACACCCAGAGCAAAGTGTAAAAAGACACTCGAACGATAATGTGTTTGGCTGGGCCCTGCGCTGTGCCTCCACACCGCACGCTGCCCAAGCCGTTTTTGTTTTCATTATATATTTCAAAGTTTTCACCCCGCTTTCTTCATCAACACCACACAAAGAAAGAAGACCAGTTGCTTCGGTGTTCAGGCTGTTAAACAGGCCGTGGTGTCAGTGGTATCCCTGCTCCAGCCTGCAGAGGTAGCGCTGAGGCTGAACTCAAAGATCTGCAGCTCCCCTGTGGATGCAATTACATGTTTCACTTTTATTAAATTTGATTGAATTACTTGTTTCACACAAAATTTGTAATGCCTGTCTGTCTGTCTGTGCCTGCTTATTGCAGAGAAAAAGTACTTTAAAGTCTAACAAGTTATTTCAGATTGTTTCTTCCAACAAAAACCACAGGTGATTTAGGCTACATTATCTCATTTAAGGTAATGTATTTTATTGCTTCTGCTCATCGTTAATCAAATAAAATATATCAAATTAAAAAATTAAAATGTTCCAACAGCTTTCCACTGACTGCTTTTTCGTGTAAACACATATGTTGGACTGAAGTGATAAATTATGTAACCTACAACAGAGGTCTAAAAGAAACTTTTTACCCATATTGTGGCCCAGTATAACGTATGGTATATGTATATCTTTGGACCTAAATTACACCAAAATCAGTACTGAACAAACATCGCTTCCATCTCTCCTGAGCTATTATTTCTTCCTTTGACTTTGCTGTCCTACGATCATGACTTTGTACAAGAGGTTTAAGATGTTGCTTTTAATGCATTACATCCTCCTTAATGTCAGGTCCATTTTCCTCTTTACAATCTCCAAGTAAAGTGAGAACAACTTTGTTTGCTGACCAAAATCAGCACCACAAAGCGCCACATAGTTAGAAAAAGGGATTTAACTAATATTTAACTAAATTTAACAAAATAATCCTAACGCACATGAGTGAGATGAACGTGGACTGGAAACACGTTGCACATCATCACACAGCATGTGATGATGCCTCTTCCTGTTCTTCCTCCTGTGTTTTCTACATCTCTCATTAAAATTTGCTCCTCCACCTGTGTGTGTGTTTTCAGGTTCACTGGGTGGGGAGTTAGACATTCCAAGCATGCATACAACACACGACACACACACGCCCCCTCCCACATTCCACACCAATTCTCAGCCGTGACTAAGTCCATTTGTTCAGCTCAGGTCACTGTCTCATCTTAGCCTACTGTGGGTGTGTGAGAGAGAGGGAATTAGGTGTGTGTGTGTGTGTGCGTGTGTGTGGCTGCCTGTGCTTAACCCATATCTTCTTTTGAACATCCAAATATCTCTAAAAGGCTTAAAAAGGAAAAGATGAAGATGCAACAATCCTACTGGTGTCTTACACAAACTTCAGCTCTGTGACCTTTAGCCTTTTAAAAAAAAAAGTAGCAGTGGAAGTTGCCTCAGCAGGCAGCGCCTCGATTCACACACACCTCCCAGCTAACGTGGGAGTGAACCTGCACTTACATCCTAGGTACATGAGTAAAAAAAGAAGAGGGGGAGATGTGGTGATCATTCAGATGTGGATTGCCCCTCCTCAGAAGGTACAAGTGAAAACTGATGCAAGGAGATGTGTGAATAATAAGAGGACAGCTTGAAAAACTGCTGTTGGCACTTCACTGTTGCACATCTGGCCGATTGAACTGGGGATACCTGTGGGCTTGTTGGTTTGGGAAAGTTACAGAAATTGTTGTTGGTCATGTTGGTTGTGTGTGTCTGTGTGTGTCTATCTTACTATCTTAGTCCCTTGACTTACAGAGAAGCCCATGAAGGCCCAGTTCAGGAAAAAGAAAAGTCCTGCTCCGCATTCATCAGAATAAGAAGCAAGGACATTCACTGGCTGAATCATTCCTTTTACTAACTAAATATGCATATGTGTGTGTGTGTCTGCCTGGCATGCAGTATTTGCCATGACACACAAGGCGAGCCAGGAACACAGAGAAGCGTTGATTGAAACACCAGACACACACACACACACCACAGGCAGTTCCAGAATAATAACGCCTGAAATGAATCAATCATCGTGTCACTTGTAGCTGTCAGTGTGGACTAATCTCCGTCTCGGTCTGCCTCCCTTCTATTTTCTACTCCTCTTGTTCTTGTTTTTCCTCTCATCATTCTGCGTATATGTGAGTGTTTATGTCATAATTACGGGAGGTGGGGGGGGGGGTAGCAGTAAGTTTCTATCTGTCTAAACCAGGAGCAATGAGGCAACAACCAAGTGGTGGAAAAGTATTTGGAATTATTAAGATCATGAGTAAAAGTAGCTATTGTAGAAGCAGCGGTGGCTGAAGCAGTGCACATTGACATCTAAGAGGCTGACAACTTATTTTCAATTATATGGAAAAATGCAATGCATACAACTATTAATGTATGGGACCTAGAAGAAAATTTGGACTTTTTACCACTCTGAGAGAGCTGCATACAATTGCCAGAATAAACCAACTTTTTTCCTCTCTCAGCTAAAACTTACCACATGTAATCCAGTGTGGTTAAAGCTGCACACCTAAAGTCCCAAACCTCCACTACACCACTGATCTGAGAGCTTTCCTTTCCCCACCTTCTCCATTTTCCACCGCGTCCCACCGCGCTCTCTAAAGCTCCGCCAACGCAACAGTTAAATCCCAGAAAGCAGCCCATAAGTACCTTTGTTAATTACATGTGGAAGAATAGGCCCGTTGTGTCCCGGTGTGATAATGGTGCCAGCACAACAGAGGGATTACCTCCGGATAATACGCATACGCTGAGCTGACTGGTGTGATGAAGGGTCGTGTAGTGGGAAATAATTAACGCAGCTAACTGGTCTGCAGGCCTTTCAGCTGGACGTCAGCGCCGTGTGCTCACTGGTGGGGGTGGGGAGGGGGGATTAATGTCCTGCCGTATTTCACTGCAGCTGTAACCAATATCTGGAGATAGTCTGTTTTTGTAATTTTTTACAGATCTGGTCAATGTTTTGCCTGTAACTTTGGGAAAAATGCAAGCAATGCCAGTCATGCCATTCTCCACTGCTTTTCAAATTAATAACAATAATCAACACAGGATGCTCTGTCTACTTTGGCTGCATGTGAAGTCCTGAAATACTTGAACCGCACTGTGTCAGCACACACTGTCTCAGTCTCTGGGATATCAACTGTTGGCCTCTGGCAGTTATCTATGAGCTGCGGTTCTAGCTCACTGTAGACATTAGTTTTTACATCGAAAAGGAATTTCCATCTCAAGTCAAATCAATTTTATTCATTTGGCCTCAAAGTGCTTTAACGGTCGGTGCAGTGTAAAGAAATTCTGTGTCGTCAGACCCTTGATTCAGAAGAGAAGAGCTCCCAAAACAAACCCTTTAAAGGGCAAAAAAGGAGAAGGCCACAGAAGGAGCAACAGAGGAGAGATCCTTCTTCCAGGATGGACAGACATGTAGCACTTGCCAAAAGTACAAAGACTAAAAAAAGACTAATTGGTTATTATGAAGCCTGGCTAGGTTGATTAAATTTATGACCAAAGTCGCTATCTGCGCTGTAACATATTCCTATATTCAAAGCCAAGATGCAATAGCTTTGAATTTACAACTGCTTTTACTGTTTCTACAGAAAAAGTCATCAAGTTGAAGGTCAAGCCACACATGTACAGTCAGATTCATGGTACCCACACATTTAAGGAGCGATGCCTCACCACCTTTCTGCTCATTAAAAACATTTTTTTGTCCAGTTACTTTGCAGCATAACCTGTACCAAACAGTAATAACAATAAAAGAACCAAAAAAAGAAAAAAAATGCCTTCATGTAAGTCCTGGACCTTTTTGAATATTCAGTCAATACCAGATTATAAAAATGTATGTCTTTTGTCACACAGTTACCAGTCTATATGCCCCCCCTGCCAGAGTTCCCGTCTCGGTGAACCCACCCCCTCATCTCTCACACTCCTCTCACATTCCCCTTTGCAGTATGGATTCCACATTGACAGCTGGCACTGGAGAAAAAATGCATTTGTGTCTCCTGATGTGCGGTGGTTTTTAACTTTGTGCCATATTTTAGTTTTGTTTTTTTGTCTTGACGCAGGGAGGTTTCCACGCCCGTTCCACCCCCTCATTTAAATAGTCCCTTTAAAAACAGACTTATAGTGCATATTGTAAGAAATCTTTAAATATACCTTGTTAATCTTGTGATTTTACAACTAATATTGAAATTGTGTATATGCAAAACTTCATATCTTCATATCTTCATATGCTGTGTATCCAGGTTAAAGCATGTTGGTTTTGTGAGGAAAAAACTGTGGAAGTATAAGTGAGTCCAACTGATAATATGACATAGCACAAAGCTACAGCAGCAGCTTACAAAAAGTGTTTCCTAAAGCTGTCTGCCTTAACATCCTGCCCCTGATCAGCCTCCACTTCCTGGGGTTGAAGGTCATCTGAACGTCTGATAAACAACCAATAGGGAGAGAGCGTTGCTCACTGTCCCATGATGTGCCAATCACATATGAGGTCACAATGGCGGTATTTTGAGGTTTAGGGTAGAGTTCTGCTTCTGTCATCCTGTCTGTCAAACTCAGTAAGACACACACATACACACAGCTGCCCTGAGTGCTGCCACCCCCACCACAACTACCACCAGACCCAATCTGACAGGCCAGAGCCCAAAGAAAACAAGGGTATGTTTCTCCTGTCCCAGCAATCACCTTTCAACATCTCATTTGTAACGCCATCAGGAATAACAGCTGGAGACCCACTGTGTGTGTTGTGTTGTGTTGTGTGTGTGTGTTAGGTGGGGGTTTGTAAAGGGTCTGGTTGAAGGGCGGACAAGAGAGGGAGAGAAACCAGCAGGGACAAAGAAAGTGGAGGAATTAAAATGTCAGAGAGCGAGATAGAGAGTGACTCAGAGAACAGACAGATCGGAGAGAGTGCGACAGGTAAAGGCAGCACAGACAAGCAGGAGGGCTGACACCCATGCACAACTCCCTGTAGACACTGTGTCACTGTTCCTGTTCCACTTTTACAAGAAAATAGTTCCTGGTGAAAATCACTGACTGCAAAGTCTGCTAATTATCCAGTGTTTCTAAAGACATGGCCCTGTTTTTTCACAAACCTTCAGTGCCTGCTAAAGTGAGCCAAGCAGGTTGGTTAGATGGTTAGATACCACCCAGGTGGAGGGGGAAATGTCTTTTTTGGGGTGGGGGTGGGGGTTGAGTGAACTGTCCCTTTAATGCAAAATCACACTGCTTTGTTTTTTTGTTTTTTTAAACACATAAGGGGTTACATCTGCAATGCAAGAAATGTGAAAAATTAGAAAACGTTTGTTGAAATCAGAGTTGCTGAAAATCGTTGACTCCAAGACTGAAAGAATTAATAAAAAAACAACAACTTCTTATTAAGAGACTGATTATGGATTATTAAAGTTGTACTGTACACTGATAACTCTACAATCAAATCAGTTCACTATATTTGCTTACTGATGCTGGTCCAATAATAATTTGTTTTTGCTGAAAAACTGAGAAATACTTGGATGGAAACACCATTAGAGAGACAAAAACATAAGTCATTATCTCCACAACTATGAATTAGAGTGTGGTAATACTGTTTGTATTGAAGTTATTGACTGAGTGAGACAGAGAGCGGATAAAGGAGTGAAAGCACAGTGTGTGTTGTCCTGTGGAGTTCCTGTTGTGTTATTGCAGTCTCCTCTGGTGCTGGCATGTGCTTTCTCTGACCCTCCCTGACACACACACGCACACACAAACACACTGTCCCTGACCCCTCCCCGATCCACTGGCTGCCCTTTGACCTGCAGTGCTGTAGCGCTGACCAAACATACCCCAACCCCACTGAGACCACAATACAGCACTGTGGCGCCATGACCCGCACAATACTGAGCTCTGTGGATGAGAGACAAAGAAGATGGGAAAGGAAGAGTGAGAGAGAGAGAGAGAGAGAGAACATGAAGAAAGAGGAACACTGAAATATGTATGTGTTCACATTCAAAAAGTTAAAAATTTAAAAACCAAATGGCCTGTGACAGCAGATGTCCTCAAGCACCACAGATGCTAACCACTGGAAAGCCAGGGAGTGATCACACAAATGAGAAACTGCTGAATACGAAATATTTACCTGCTTTTAAGAGTAAACCCACGCGTTTCTCCTCCTCCTGCTGATAATAACTTAAGTATACCCCAGCAATTATGAGCTCATGCACTTAATGTCTCTGCGTACACTTTGTGCATATGCACACATGCTGTGTTTGCAGTCCTGTTCTAACAGCTGTCCCTCTTGAAACTGGATTAATCCTTCTTTTCTATGAGAGCTTCTTTATCTTTAGACTCGACATTGTTCAAACATACAGAGCTTTAACTTCTAGCAGAGGTCTCGAAGTCTTCAGAGAAACCAGTTATGTCAGGCTCATAGAAAAACAGACATTGGGAGTATTTCACTTTGAATTGGCAGTCTCAAGTTCAATATTTTGCTCAGTGTAAATGTCATAGGGCTCAAACAAATTGAAACACACTGATTGAAGGTATGTGTCTACTTCTGGGGAGGAGGAGAAAACAATGTTAACGGGGTTTAAACATTGCTCTTTAGCCTCTCTGTCTTTGTCTCTCAGCATTTCTTCTTTTTCTATCTTATCTTCTCCCGTTTCCCTCTCTGCTGCAACCCCCCCCCCACCCCCAAACACACAAACACACACACACACACACACACACATCATGTACTCACATCACTGCGACACAGCGTCAACCCCCGCAGAGAGCGTCCAGACAACCCTATTACTACCCCTACCATTAGCAATGTCAAAGCAAACATTGACTTTATCTAAATGTGGGCTAATAGCCTTTAACATTAACAGGCCTGTAAAACTACAGAGGTTGCAAAAGTGGGGTGTGTGTGTGTGCGTGGGGGGGGGGCTTACTGACCCTAAGGGTCACCAGCCAGTTCCCCTGCAAATGGGTTCATGTCAGTTCTGGTTAAATTTTCAAGAGAACAACAAAACAGATTATGCAAAGTTATGTTTTTAAATGATTTTTTTTTTTTACTTAAAAAGGGTTTTGGCCATCTCACTCTAGCCTGTCGGGCAGAGATTCATGGGGTGTCATGTCTACAAATTTCTTACATTAAATTACAATAGAAGTAAAAAAGTGATGAATAGTGTTCTGAATCATATGGGTTTTTTTGGTCAGCCCAATTGATCTTGTCAAAACAGCCATGGAGCCAACATTTGGCCCTGACGTTAGGATTTAACAAGAGGAACTAACAGAGTCATTTGTGCTCTTTGAAGCCGCCCTTTGTCTGCTAATCACCACATAATCAGCAAATGCACACACACATTGAAAAGCACTTTTCTGTCATTCAAAGGACTAGAGGATCACTGTTGGCAATTAAAGATTAATAAACTACACAAGGCCACAGAAGAGGATTCTAAAGGACTTCCTGGGAGCCCTGTCCAGGGTGTACATCGTCCTCGCCCAACGTCAGCTGAGATTGGCCCCAGCCTCCCACCTCCTGCAACCCGCAAAGGGTAAGCGATATAACAAATGGATGGATGGACGACTTCCTGGGTCATTCCATTTATCATGCAGGAAAAACCCCAACATTTTACTTAAGACAAGGGTGTACACATACAAATGTTCTGCCTTAACTTAAAATGTTGTCCCATTGTTTCATAAAGTTTCTTTTCTGTGGAAAATGGAAAAAAAACAACTGATGATAAAGATTCATCCGCGGCCGGCAGCCAGATGCCCACCACCACCACCAGGCCACACGGCGGTCATCAGCATGTCAAATGGTGTTTACGATAGCTGGCTGCGACTCAGGACGCGTTGCATGCTTAAACAACAGGAGCAGGGCGGAGGAGATTTAGTGATGCGAAATCTATGAGCGTGTCTGTTTACAATGAGGTGAAGTTGTGTGTTTGAAGCATCTGCCTGTGGTATGCGGCTGTTTACTCTGCGAGGAATCAAGATGCTCTCCTCGTTCCTCTGTCTCCCTTCTCCATTCTTACCAGCAAAATGTGCTTCGTAGCTATGATTATCACTGTAATAACGTGTTTAATCGATGCTTACTTTCCTTTACAACACTGTATGTGTGGGAAAGCACACTGCGATATGGAGTGTAAACATAAAACAGACACGGTGCATCCAATAAAAACACTTATTTAAATCTGAAACGGGATTCTGCTGTGTGTAAACTACTGACACTTTTCATAGTGATGCCTCCAATTACTTGTTTCGTCCAAAGAAGAGTTCCAAACAGGTTTGTAAATGACATTAACGAGAGAGACGAAGTCTCACACATTCCTACTAAACCAGAAAATGTTTTTTAAAGCTTACTTTTCAAGTGGTCCTTACCTCTCCAGTTCTCTCCTGCCTATCATTGTTAGTGTTTGCATGCTAATTACATTCCCCAGTAATGAATGTGTGGACCAGGAGGATGTTCGGTTACTGTGGGCTGCATGCGTGCTTACATGTGCTTTAAAGTTGCAGTATATGTGGGGGGGGGCAGCTTGTCCTCTTCATATACAGTTCCAGCATCTGTGTATGTGGCTGTTTGTACTCTGCATCTCTGTTGCAGCAACTCCAGCACAATGAAGATGCATTTTTAATGTTTGTGGCTCTTCACGCTTTGTATAACAACAAATGAACCCTCTCATCTCTACGTCCGCTCTCTTTTCCGGTGGATAATGGGTGGTCTATACAGCGCAATTGCCCGGAAAACATTAAACTGTTTAGACGGAGCAGTGCATCAGGAAACCATGCACCCAACCCCACACTCGGCGTCTAAATTCTGGGTATGTGCTTTCTTTTCTCAATCCACTTCTGAGGAAAGAGGATCGCAGAGGCAGACAAGAAAGATGTGAACATGCCGTGGGTCATTTCCAGGCACAACATCACAGCTATGAAACAGAATGAAAATCTCTGCTGGAGTAACTTCAGTGATCACATTATCATTACCATTACTGCCCTGCTCCACTTGTTTGACTGTGAAACATTCAACAGTTAGCTTAAATATCATCTGACATGCTGCTAATCATGTGGCACACATGTGACATTTCAAATCACATGCACAATTAATGTATGTGTGTGTGTGCGTGTGCAGAGGCAGGCATAAACACAGGCATGCACGTACAGTATAAACCAATAAACAAGCCCCAAATGTCTTGTGTACCATTCCTCACCTGCACCTGACTGCTGATGAAGGTTTTCTTTTCCATTTGACAGAAAGTCAAGTCAACTTTTTCTAAATGCAACATATGCTCATGTGAGACGGTTTAACAAATATGAATATGAAGCTACAGTCAGACGACAGTTAGTTTATCTTAGCTTAGCTTAGCATAATGACTGGGCACGGAGGAAAACTACTAGCCTGGGTCAATGACTTACACATTATAACTCATTTTTTCATCCATACAAAAACCTAAGAGTAAAAACAACCAGTAGTGTTTTTACTAGTGGTTATTTTCCCCTTGTTTTCAGTCTTAATTGCTAAGCTACACTAGTCGTTGTAGCTTTACATTTAGCGTACAGATGTAAGAACGCTATCAACGTTCTCATCTACTTTTCCATAAGAAAGCAAACATACATACTTATGCTTACTGAAATGTAAAACTATTCCTTTAACGGTGTAAAAAAGCATGTCATAATGGAGTGGAATGAAATTCCATACACTTGAACTTCAGAGCAGCAGGTAGCCCAGAATGCACTGGCCTGACACCAGTCTCTGACCCCAGCTACAAGCTCAGTGCTGATCAACCAGGAGGGGAGAATGCTAATCTCTCAGCTGCTCCGTCTCATGCTCAACTGTACACACACACACACACACACACGCACACACGCCAGGTCAAACTGTGTAGTTGTGTAAGTCTCTGGAGCTCAGTTTATGTGACAACTGTTGTAACAAAGGCATAATTTCTGCATCTTTTTTGTCTTTTTTGTTTGTATCTGTGTCTGTTTGGCTTCCATCTGTCTTCTTTTCCCTTCATCTCTATCTCTTCCTCTTCCACTCTCTCTCCCTCCATGCACTGCGCACAGTCCAGCGGGGCCCTCAGCCATCCCAGTGTTGCTGCTTCCAGTCGCCGTTCACAGTGGAAAACAGACTTAACTGTTATCTGATGCTCAACTCCAAGGACACCCAGGGAAAAGTAACTTCCAGTAACAGTCATTCAAACTGTTTGGCCACTCTTGGTATCTATTAATTCATCAAAGTGCTGTGCTGCTGCCATTTCACCGAAGCCACGCTGTACTTTGCAGTAATTTTAGAGCACTTATTAAAAGGCACTGTTCAACATAACTTACAATAGCTGGCTTAGATTCACTGTGAGTTAACGTGTGGCCTGCACAGACAGACTACACCACCAAAGAGTTCGTTTTTCTTTTGTTTCAATGTCCTATGATATTCAAGTTGTTTATGGCAATTGCAGAAACAATAAGCAACCCAACTCCAGTGTCCATATTTATCTGGGACATCTCATTAATTACCACATTACTGATAAAAATGTTTCTCCACATCATTTCTTACAGTGTGGTGGAGAATGCAATGAACCAGCCAGCGTGAGAAATTTTCTTTACAATCTTTCTTATTAAGTTTATCAACTGAAAAATAGAATTTTATACTTTAAGACTGGAAATCATAATCAGGAGTTTGTCTCACTTTTCATTACCCATTTACAGTCATATAGCAAATAGATCTGAAGGAAAAGACAATCTCAGGGGAAATTTGGCAATAACATACCAGCAAGCAAGTTGGGCTGGAGCGGTCAAGGTCTTGGCACCTTACTTTGTTGTGAGCTTGAATGTTTTAGGTGAAAAATGCTGGTGTGAAAAAAAACATCATGTGTATGTGTAAAAGACTGTGTTTGCATGGTTATGGTTTTTATAAAATAATCTGTTCAATCAATCTATCATTCAAATGGCCCATTTTAAACAGGGAACACTGAAGATGCGATACAGACAGAAAACAGATGACATGCTGCGTTACACAAAACCACAAATTCACAATTACATGGTGGAAACCTCAGACCACCACCTTAACCAAGCATCCCACACACAAACACACGTACACACACTTTATACAACCTCATTTCACAGCAACTTTAGTTATAGTTCTCCAGTACAGATACTGTACTTTAACCAAGAGAACCCAACCAGGTCGGGCCTAACAAGATAAGGGAAAACTTCAGTTACTAACTGGTGCATAATGGCATTTTGTTCCCTCTGTCCTCTTCATGCTCTCCTGCCCTTTCTCCCACACCCTCCTATAATATGTTACCTTTCCTGGTCCATTTTCCCCTTTTCTTTTTCACTCCTTCCCTTTAGCTCCTGGTTTTTCTCTTTAGTCGTCCATTATTACTCCAGTGTTTCAAGTTCTTATGGCCCCTGTTTCTCTCATTCACCCTCTTTCTTTTTTCCTCCATTTTTCTTCCTCCCTTACCCCCCACCTTCTGTCTCTCTCTGCTGCTGGCCCTGGTTCCATTGACAGACTGCAGGCAGTGAGGGGGAGGAAATGCTGTGGCATTGCACAGCAAACATCCCTAATAGGCTAATCTAATCTCATCTCTTTGCGGTCTATGACCCTGTGTTTACTTTCAGCCCCGTGTCTGCACGCTGGCTTGGCCTCGCCTCGCTGAATGCGGCTTTGTTCCTCCTGAAAACTCATCGTTGGTGTGATCCCGGGTACGGGCGCCAACTCCATGACCATCTGCCCATATAGCCTGCAGGCTGGGGATCGTTCTCATCTGTGTATGGCTTCCGTAGCTGTTTTTGTTCAATTTTAATATGTTTAGCATGTTGAGCACCGTGGGTACTGCTCTGCAGCTGATCCTAATCACCGACCTCCTTGTAGGAGGTGTTGGATTTATATATTGAGCTGGAATACTCAATTTTACTGGATGGCCAACAAGGCGGCATCGTTGCAAAATAACCAGGAGGTAGAAAACCACACTATTAGGTACACAAGTGTGAAGTGGGAAGGTTCCAGGTGAAGAGGTCAAGAGGATAGTCAGTAACTGAATGGCTAATCAAAGTTCTCACACATTTTACAGTGTAAAAACCTTCACTGAGTAAGGTTCGCTCAAGGACAAGTGTCTACAGATATGACAAAATCTCACAATACAGGATAATAAAAGGTGTTTACAAGGCACAAAGTGTTTCAGATCACACAATCAAAATAGTTCCAGAGAACAAAAGTGGTAGAAAAGACAAAAAGGAGGACTGGTTATCTCTCCCAAATACTAGTCTCCTTCCATCGAGCTTTTTGCTTTAATGCCACTGCTGTCTCATGAATCACGGTCACAGTGATCAAACTACCATGATTCGCAACCACAATATTTCCCACAAAAACCCTCTTGGAGTTGGAGCAGCAGTGCGACAGTAACATAGCAAGGATCCAAGAAAAGTTCACGACAATAAATTACTCAATTAAATTTTCAGGGTGTTTTTTTTTTTTCACTGCTGGACAGTGATGTCAGCTGCAGTGATTTACTGTATGTTACTGCTCTTCATGCTCCACATCTATGTTGAAATCAGAGCTTCTGTTACTCACCCCTGGCAGCAGTGGACATGAGGACCATCTCCAGAATCAGACAGACCCAGACAAGCTCCATTTTGGGGAAGGACGTAAGGACGCTCAGCCTCTGTGATCTGAAAGCAAATTAAACGATTGAAAAAACACCCCATGTAGTCGCTTACTTAAGGATAACAGGTAATATTTTTATTTATTACATAATGACTAATTATTTCCCATCTTGAAGGTGTATTTCAATGTTTTAGAGATTGCATCTCTGCATATAAATTATCACTCTATCAAAGTGGCCGTATTGCCCAGTGTAATTTATCCCAAAAACCCATCGGCCACATTCATTATTTCACCATCTGATGGGGTTTTCTGATTAACTGCTGCCAAAATAGCTGCTGGCGCAATGGAATTAAAACATCATTTACTAACAACATGGCTGACAGCTGGTGTGTATGTGAAAACCTGCCATGAATTATCGATGAGGGAAAGGCTTGATGTATAACAACACGTGTGCCTCTCATAATGAGTTATCTTACGGTGGTTAACTACTTTCTACTACTTTCTAGCCTCTCGGACTGAATAACACAAGCACTCACTTCCAAAATCTTCAATCTTGATCTCTTGTTTTGAGTTAAATGTGACTGGTAACCATTTCCACGGCAGTCAGAACAAAGTATCCCTGAGTGAACGCAGGTATAAATCTCTCTCAAACTCTTATCGAACAGCAGCAGAGATTTTCTATACATCAGACCAGTTTCCTTGCAGATTTATTCTGTCCACCTGTCCATATGTCTCTGCTTACAGTAGTTTTAATCTTTCTGCCACATAAATTCTCCGTCTGAACCTTTATGAGATCTTATTTCAGTATACTTCGATGCCATATCTTTGATCAGGACTGTCAACCTCGGCGTCTCAGTTCAGCAGAAACTGCTACACACTTTAAAGTGCAGGATGACTGATTAGTGACGATGGACAAGAGATTTTCAACCTATGCAACCTCACATTTTTAAACTGCATTAAGCAGTTTACTGATGCTAATAGGATAACAGATGAGAGATACATCTTCATTTCATAAACTGAGTTATTACAAAGCAGCTGAAAGGGGCTTCACATTAGAAAAGTAAGAAGCCTTTTTTAAAGCAGTGGAGAGGTTGCAACCTATGACTGGTTTTCAGTAGACTGGAGGTCTAGTGTGTGTGAATATATCACTTGCTTAAAATCAGTAATACACATGGCAGGTAATAAAAAAAAATGAATTCAACTGTCATACAGACTGTTCCCTTTTATCTATTCAGCAAGGCATACAATAGTGAAACATATTGTCCGGGGTTAGTGTGCTGTCTGTAGCTGTGACCACTTCATAAATGTAGTAAAAGTAAAGTGCTGAAACATGATGTAGCAAAACTTATCTCTAAGTAACTGCTCCTTTAGATTCATACCGGTGAAGGTTATAGTAAGACTGAGTCTAAATTAAACTTTAATAAGATATCTTGGTAAAATAAAAGTCGGAGATGCACAGGAGATGAAATGCGAATGATAATTTGATCAGGAGAAAGTGTAGACTGTCTGTAAAGACATTAACATCTTGTGGACACATTGCATATATATTATAGTGGCGTTGTATAATTAATAAAGTCAAACTTACTGTAAGAATTCCCAGCAGTGACGAGATGTCCTCAGGCCGTTATCCGCTGATGACCTGCACGTATACCATGCTGTTATCCCGCAAAAATTACTTTAATAAGCGATACGTCTGTCACCAAAACGTCAACTTGTGAGAAACGACTTTGATAAAAGTCTACAAAGTTGGCTGAAACTCACCGCGCGACAAATATTAGTAGTAGAGTAAATGCTGGGAACGGTAGAAGAAAAAAATCAAAACTATATAGACTGAGGTCAAACACGTGAACAGTCAAAATCCAGGCTGTAGTATTTCTGAATGACAGTCCGCGTGTAAGGCGCTCGAGGGAGAGCAGCAGTGGGACCGGGGAAGGAGAGAAAGAAAGAAAGAGAGAGGGAACTTTTAAAAACAACTTTATCTACATTTGTCCTCAGGGTAAAAATGAAAATCTGAATGCTAGTATCCACATCGCCTCCAGCAGCGGGGTTCACCGTCCAAAACTTCAGCCGCAGGCGAGACAACAAACTGCGACGATGGACTCGCCCAGCGCCGAACTTTTGGCCAATCAGAGGGCAGGCCAATCAGACAGCGGGCCAATCAGAGAGAGGGAACGTGCTGGACAAATTTGGAGTGGTTTAAGGGGGGGGGGGGGGGTGAATTAACTCAAATGAACTTAAATCATTTGTTGGTGGGGGTGGTGGGGTATTGTGGTACACAGTCCAAAAGTAAGGTATGTCCATTCATCATTCATCATCATTAACAGTAGTAGTGGTACCAGGAAGAGTACTAGTAGCGGTAATAGCAATATAATTGCACTACTAATAATACTAATTTTAAATGAGTGAATGACATGGGAATCGACATTTTTTATATTCTATTCTATTTTATTCTTGAAGCCTCACACTGTATGTACTGGTCGGCATTGGTCACCATTGCTTTGCTGTGTGGCCAGTCAGAGGAAGGTCCAAGTAGGGTAATATCATGGAACAACACTGTCACCGTGTGGCTGTTAGACATTATTACAGTAATGTGGCTTTGAAATATCGTTTGCAGTAAATTGGGTTCTTTAAGATGTCCTGCTTTTTTGAAGAGTTTCCAGATAAATAAACACATACAATATATTAAAGAATGATATATATATATATATTATATATATATATATAGTAAACACAGCACTTCTAACTGTCCCTACCACCACCATCACTGAGACCAATCGGCTGATGTATGCAGTGGCAACAGTAATCCTAGAGATGCTTGGCTACAAGATGAACAGCATGAATAGTAGCCAGAAGAAGCGAGCCCCATGGAGGAGAAGGCTAGAAGCAAAAATCATGGTGGCACGGAAAGAAGTCAGCCTTCTAACAGAACTAAGCAGGGGTGTGAATGTAAGGAAAGAGCTGCCCAGGAAATACAACAAGCTGCCCACAGCTGAGGCACTGGAGACTGCTAAGCAAAGGCTCACAGCCCTAGCTACCCGCCTAAAGAGGTACACAAGAGAGGTAGAGGCCAGGAGAATAAACAGGGTGTTCTCCACCAACCCAGCTAAAGTCTACTCTCAATGGCAGGGTAACAGGATGACAACAGAGCCACCCAGGGCTGAGACTGAGCAATACTGGAAGAGTATCTGTGAGAAAGAGGCAACCCACAACACTAATGCCCAATGGCTGAAAGACTTACAAGTAGAGCACAGCCAACTCCCAGAACAAGACCCAGTAGTCATCACGCTAGCAGACATCCAAACCAAAGTGTCCAAAATGAAGAGCTGGACAGCCCCAGGGCCTGGCATGATACACGCCTACTGTCTCAAGAAGCTGACTGCACTCCACGAATGCCTAGCAGCACAGATGAACCAGCTGCTAATATTGGGAAACCACCCAGAGTGGCTAACCCAAGGCCGGACAGTCCTCATAATGAAGGACCCCCAGAAGGGAACAATACCATCCAATTACTGGTCTATAACCTGCCTCAGCACCACATGGAAGCTCCTATCAGGCATCATAGCGGCTAAGATGAGTAGGCACATGGAGCAATACATGAGCAGAGCACAGAAAGGTGTAGGCAATAACACCAGTGGAGCCAAACACCAGCTACTGGTGGACAGGGCGATTGCCCAAGATTGTAAGACGAGGAACACCAACCTGTGCACTGCCTGGATTGACTACAAGAAGGCCTATGATTCGATGCCACACACATGGATACTGGAGTGCCTAAAGCTGTACAACATCAATAGGACCCTAAGAGAGTTCATCCAGAACTCGATGAGGCTGGGGAACATGACTCTGGAGGCCAACTCAAAACCAATTGCACAGGTGAGCATCAGATGCGGCATATACCAAGGAGATGCTCTGTCCCCCCTGCTGTTCTGCATAGGCCTAAACCCCCTCGGCCAGATCATCTCAAAGAGTGGCTATGGGTACCAGTTCCGAAGTGGAACAACCATCAGCCACCTCCTCTACATGGATGACATCAAGCTGTATGCGGAGAATGAGCGTGCCATTGATTCCCTGATTCACCTCACTCGGATCTACAGCAAAGACATTGGGATGTCATTTGGACTAGATAAATGTGGGCGGATGATATCTAGAAGAGGAAAGGTGATCACAACCGAGGGGGCTGACCTACCTGAAGGGAACATTGCAGATGGACTGGAGGTCCCAGGGTCCAGATGGGAGACACCCCCAAAGGTGACAGAGAACAAACAGGCCAAGATCCTGTGGGACTTCCAGATCCAGACTGACAAGATGGTGATGGCCAATCAGCCTGACATAGTGGTGGTGGATAAACATCGGAAGACAGTGGTAGTGATAGATGTAGCAATCCCCAGCGATAGCAACATCAGAAAGAAAGAACATGAGAAGCTCGAGAAATACCAAGGGCAGAAAGAGGAGATAGAGAAAATGTGGGGTGTGAATGCAACAGTAGTACCAATAGTGATCGGGGCACTAGGGGCGGTGACCCCCAAGCTGGAAGGATGGCTCCAACAGATACCAGGAACAACATCGGAGATCTCTGTCCAAAAGAGCGCAATGCTAGGAACAGCTAAGATCCTGCACAGAACCCTCAGAGTCCCAGGCCTCTGGTAGAGGACCCTACTCTGAAGGAGACACCGCCCAGGTGGGCGAGAGGGAGATTTTTTTTAATATAAATTTAAAATACACATAACAAATATTCCAGTTTGCATGTTTACCTATCTGAAATCGAAACTGTCAGCAGCTTAATGTAGTTCAGTCGTTATTCACACATCATTCACACCTGTACTTTTCCTTCTGTAGTACATCTGTGAAAAGGGCCAATAACTGATCTGTTTACATTCTTACCTCTTCAGTCATATTTTAATCTTTGATCATTCTATTCTATTCTATTCTCTCCCAAATGGTGCAGCCGCAGTGCCATCTCCTGGTATGTTCTGGTAACATACGACTCAGCTTTGAGTTTACTCTTAAGAAAAATAAAGTAACTTACAGGATCTATCGATCACTTCTTTTCTATGTGTGTATCTTACCTGAAATAACTTTAATCCATATTGTTTACTCTGGGAGCTCTACCTGTCTTCCAGTTTATCATCACAAGGGGGCTGGCTTTTCTAATGCACTGAGGCTACAAAAAACATTTCATTGAGGGGTTCTTTATCTACGCCACACAGATCATGCTTGAACTTTTTAACCTTGTTTATTTTCTTTCCTCAGATGATATTTAGGATTCTTCCTCTATTGGCCCATACAAATAGGATAGGGCTTGTCTGAATTGGACCAACGGATCTTTGAGGACATCCTGAATTTTTTGAAACAGCCATTTCACAGTGATGATTTGGTTTAACTGTGAAATGCAGCAGAGTATTGTCTATGGCTGTGTTCCAGTTCTATGGCTTTAACCACTGTGTTTTATTTCAGCATCAGGAGGAAGCGGGGCCAAACTCTGCAGAGTTTCAGAGAGCGTCCCAGCAGCTGGGGGGAAAAAAGGATATCTGCAGATTTCTGAAGTGCTAATCTGAGACTGAAAATAAACATTAGACCAATCAAAAACGAGAGAAAATAAACAAAACAAACATGCTGAAACTATTAATAAGGTCAGTGAGGAACAACAGATTTTTTTAAAAGGCAATGGGTTTCCATAAAACCAAAAACAGGGAGAAAGTAAAACTTCAAAAATGTCAGTGCATGGCCACCAGTGACATGTCTGTCTGTTATATATGAAGCTACAGCCAGCAGCAGACTGTTAGTTTAATTTAGCACAAAGGCTGGAAGCTGGGGTAAACAGTTCGGCTGTTTGTTTAAACAAGAGGCCACTCTGGTTTTTGTATAGATTAAACAACAAGATGTGTATGTATGTATGTATATAACATGTTACTTTATGAGCTGTAGAGCTGCTGGTATAGGCACAAGTCAGAATACCAGCTGTGAAAGAGGCCCATTACAATGACTTATTCTCTGCTGATTATAAAGCTAAATTAAAGACCAAACTGTTCTCAGCTTTAAAGTAAGAAACAATATTTTACATGTCAATTCAAATTATTGTCTATTAAAAAAACAAATATAATATAAATATAATATAAATTTAAAAAATATTTATTTGTAATGAGACCCATTAAAATTCAATCAAAATTGTTCCCTTACGTTATAGCGCCGTATATTTTCCACTAGATGGTAGCAGGGGATTATATCCAGGGAACGAGCACACACAAATACACACATGCATGTACACATTCAGCCTTTTATGTTGTAAGTACAGCTACAGTTATAAGAACTTTTCTTCTCAAATCATCGTGACAGATGGTGGGAATATGGTTGAATATGCTCCATTTAGACCCATGCAGTGTGACAGGCAGTAGGCCGGAACTATTTCTGGTATAGGCTATTCTCTTTTTGTGTGTGTGTGTGTGTGTGTGTGTGTGTGTGTGTGTGTGTGTGTGTGTGTGTGTGTGTGTGTGTGTGTGTGTGTGTGCGTGCACACTTGCATTGTGAGGAGCAGTTTGAATTTTAGACCATTGGAGTGAGGACATTTTGGGAAAACGAGGACGTTATTTTGGCCGGTCTTTCTGAGACAACTTCAAAGGATTATTTGAGGGTTAAGACTTTTTTTAGGGTCATGGTTAGAAAAAGGTTTGGGTTAGGTCTTTAGTGGTGATGGTTAAGGTTAGATAGAAGTACAAACATGTGTGCATGTGTATGTGTGTGTGTGCCCATTAATGTGTGCTCACCAATTTTGAATTCATGGTCATGGCTGCCAGTTTGTTTGAGAGGAGAGCGTGGTCACAACTCACAATACGTGCAAAACAGCAGCAGATTACAAACTAATAATCTCATATGTCCTGACTATCAAGGTGAACTGTCATGCTGAAGATGGATCTGTCATTTGGCTTTTATGGATTTTTTTTGTGTGGGAGGAATTTTTTTCAGGATAATGTTCCAGATCTTTTTTTCAGTATTGCTACATAAATGCTGTTATACTTTATACGTTACATGTTTGTGCAATGGGTTTGTGCAATGCAAATTGACTTGCGCTGAGTAACACAATGATGATCAAAAATGTATTGTTTAGTAATTGTTAGTGTTATATTTTAAATCAGAGATTGGAGAAAAAAAACTATGTTTAACACTTCATAGTGTGAAAGAGAGACAGGTACTTTTTGTGATATATATAGTATATGAGAGTATTGCTGTATGATATAAATACACTTGTAGGACCTTCTCTTCCAAATTGCATTGCAATTCCAAAATGCACCCTGGGTATGTAGGATGTCTGCCTCCTGTCATGATCTGGTCTGTGAGAGTTTTTATTTTTTTAATCTTTTAATCATTTTACCATGGTGGGACGACAACGACTGAAAGATGCAGCAACACGGAGTGGGTCAATGAGAAAGAACCTGTAAAACTAGCCTTCCAGTTCAGATGAAGCAGGACACGCTTGTTTTCATTATTAGGTTTTACTGGGCTTCCGCCAGTGCACAAGGGCGTTTATATTCTGCAGGCACAGCAAAATGTCACATTCAATCTGTACACTTTGTTTTCAAAAGGTCATAATTAGCTTGCAGTTTTGAAACAATTATGGCCAAAGTGCACCAATTTCCCTGTGAAGCAAAACATAGAATTACTCATGGAGAGTGAAGCTGAGTGGCGTGTATGTGTGAAACACTCGTGGTTTGGTGTTATTCCATTCTTACTGCTCAGTCCAGTATCGAATGCTTTGTCCCTGTATCAACTACCAAACTTTAATGTAGTGAGGAGAGACTGGCTTCCCAGCACCATTTAAAATAAAAACAATCTGATCTACATTCACTGAGAGCAAACACTGTTACATTTAAGCAATTTAACACTTTTACATGCAGGGGCAGCTGAAAATAATTACAATTTATTAGCCAGGTTGGAGACGATTTGGTGATAGGAGGGCATATATATATGTATACACACAAGGGAAATAAAAAAAACAGCTGCAGAGAAACTGGGAAGTGTAATTTATTAAGCATCTTCATACCTGTCCAAGTTTCCCTGCCAATTCAAAGACTTGGAAAAGCAGTCTACTGAGTACCCAGGTGTGTTGTCTGGCAAAGCACTTTTTTTTTTAGATTTCATAATAATTTTTTTCACGAAGGTTAGAAAAAAAGTAACATAAAGTCTGCCCTGACATTTCTCCACCTCAGGTAACTTTTCCAACCAACAGAACATGAATGTGATAATGAAAGCAAATCTCAATGTGGAAAATAAGAAATGCTTCACTGCCACAAAGAGGTCAAATGGGTAATTATGCTGTCATTGCTAAGGCGGTCGGGCCACAGAGAATTAACTGGCTGAAGTGGCATAATGTCACAAATACTCACAGAAAGGTATTTTGCTACAAATGGAAAAGCTGCAAAAACCCAGTTTAATGGAATATCTACTGTCTCCATCACCAAAGAGAATGAAGATTGGTAGAATTTTATTTTTTTATAAAAGTCAAATTTTTGGGCTACAGCTCCTAGTTCATTCTGGACTTCCTCACGAGCGCCCCTGCATGACCCGAAAGTTCTGTGAGTGGGAGTTCTGCATAGAACTTCTCTTGTCATACTCCCAGTATAGCCGTCTGATGAATTTTTGCCCATCATGGGCCTGCAGGTGTTTGAGCGGTAGAGTTCACACTCAGCGCTGCCTCTGCGGGCTGAAGCAGGGATTTTAATGACCCACTCACACATACACTCTTTCCTTCACACTGCTCCACCATGTAAATTGCTCACAGCCCCAGGCAGGCTTTCAGACTTTCTCCTTAAACACTTGTAAATGTAAACGCTCGTCTTTAGAGGATGTCGTAACTAGTTTCAAGCTTCACACTGTATTAAAATATAAAAGGCAGGGTACACACACACAATACGTGCAAATGTGATATAAAGACAAACAATAATGATAATTGTAATATCTTCCTATTAAATTAATGTATGTGATAATACATAACACATATTACACCAGAAAATTGCAAAAATAGTTTTGCCCTTGCACTATGATAAAAGACAGTAGATAAAAATGCTGAAACTTTTTGTTTGTTTTTGTATTTGAAATGACTAGAAATAGTGTTCCATATTTAGTCAGCTTAGTCTGACAGTCCACTGTTGGTGAGGTAGGAATGTGTGTGTGTGTGTGTGTGTGTGTCTTGTAGTATGGCGGTCTCACCTCAAGCCTGAACCCAGTGTAGCCATGGGGAGGGTTGGGCATTTATGAAGGAATTCTGTAATTTTCAAAACTGTGGTTTGAGTTTCACTCTTTTTAACAAGCTGGTTTGGGCACTGATAATGGAAAACGGCTGCAGAGAGAGAGAGAGAGAGAGAGAGAGACAGAGACAGAGACTTTTGGCATCCTTTGGATTCATTTCCCATTTCTCAAAATACTGCATGTTTTTGCCATTTGCTCCACTGAGATTTTTTTCCCCCTGTTTTGCGTTATCAATTCCATAGTTAAACAACAAACCCTGGACAGCAACAGGAAAGAGTGGAAAAAATGGATTTAAAAAGGGCACGAGATCCACATAAGGTCATAACTGGAGCCTGTGAATCCCACTGAGTCCTATTAACGTGGCATCAGAGTCTAGACCCCAGCAGCACAACCAGGAATGACTCAGAGTTCAATTTGAAGACTTGTCTGCTGTATTATTTACGAGTTGTCGTTAAACTGGGAACTGTCCCTGAAAACGGGATTCGAGTGTAAATTTCTTTTCACCTTGGCAGCTCCATGATGTTAACCTCCCCACTGTGATGCCATCAAAAGTGACCCATTTCAAAACTTCAGTAAATGCGTTAACATTTAACACAAAATACCCAAGTTATTTTGTTAAGTTATTTTCTTATTTTTATATTAAGCATCTTTTTCAGTTCAATGCATACAAAAGACCTTCTCACAAACTTAAATTAGCTAATTGGTATTTTAATTATTCACAGGATAAAATACAATAGCCCATTCAATATTTTTCCTCCAGCTGAATGACAATAATTTCTGAGCTGGTGACAACTTGTGTTTAGATATGCTGGAATAGTACCCTACAAAAGTTAAAGTATTGTGTCAAGTATCAAGAGAGTTTACTACAAAAATGACTTCAATCAAATAACAAATGATCTTATCAGTGCTGCTCTGCTCTGGGGAACAGCATTATTGCTCCATCATTAATATGTTTTCAAAAACACAAGTGCTATAGGTAATTTTAAAAATGCTCTTTAAATTGTGCTAATTATACTTTAAAATACCACAAGGTTTACATAAAAGTTACTTGGAAGATTAAATACAAAAACCAAAAACTTAAATTAATTAGTTACCTCCTCTCCCTCACTTCAATGGTATAATACAACTGTTGTTTGTAGTCCAGCTACTAATGATTCAACTACTACCTGGAAATGTCCCTCTTGCTACTACTAATGAAGTGTCTTCTAATGCAATATACTAACACTACCCATTTTAACTACTATCATGAGGGATATCAGCACAGTAAGAGGAAATGTCTGCTTCACAAAAGCTGTACAGTCTGCAAACAATAGCTGTGTTTCAAGCAAAACTTCTTGTTCCACATCTGGATGCCAGGTAGCCTGACCCCCCACCGCACCTAAACAAACGCACATTGCCCTACACACACAAGCACACATATGCACCCACACACTAGTCCAAGCGACCATGGGGGCCCGTTAAGCTAACGGGAGATATTTAGCCCCCAGACTGGGAAAATAAAAGAGTGTAATGTAATGGAGCCAGCTGTGAAAGCACAGAGTGGTACAGAACAGAACACAACTGGACACTGCCCACAGCGAGTGTGACTTAGTGTAACCAAATCTGAGACTGGACTGATTCTGGGCCAGCAGAGGCCTCGACTTGCCTGGTGACGACATGGGTTAAAGGATGAAAGCAGGGTGTAATCGGAGAGAATAGGATTCCCTGATGACAGTACCACAGTGAGATGCTGTTTTTGTCAAAGCTGATGTTGGGGGTTTTGGTTCGTCTGTGTGTACATTGCTGATATATTTCTCATGCAACACACTGAAATCGATTTCAGTTCTAATTAATTGTATGTCTTCACATGCAACACATCAGTTATGTAATTCTTTAACTGATAATCCAACAATCCTTTTTATGTCTGTCTCAAAATTTGACTTTTAAAATTGAATTTCAAAATAAAATTTGGGTTTGTACAGTGCTTCTCCATGCAATATGTGCTAGTAAACAACATAATAATCCCACAATATAATACTACTTAATTTAAGTCCTAATAGACCTTTTTTGAAACGATTAACCTGTTCTCGATACCTGCTTATCTTGTGCAGGCTTTGGGATGCCTGGATGGGACAACCATGAAGGAGAGAATGCAAACTGTCCTCAGAGAATCTGTTAGATTCCTTAATTACATGCAAATTTAAAGAAATTTTTCTAATGATGCGTGTAATTGTTTTTTACAAATTTTGTGTTGTCTGAGGATATTTGTCTGTTTTTGTTTGCTGACTGTGTTTCTTTCTGAATGTCTCTTGTTCTCAGAAAGATATTTTGAGACTACCTGAATAAGCAAAGTTGATATAAGTTGATGTAATAGTTTGAAACATTTGCCAGTTCTGATCAGAGAAGGTCTGACTGTATGTACACTCAAGTATTTAAATGCCAGTTGTGCCTGTGTGGGCCACTGGCGCTACACCTAGTTATGTTTAGTGTTTTAAGTGCTGCTGTTAATAGTCTTTGTGTCTGAGTGTGTGTGTGTGTGTGAGAGCTGGCAGGTTTCTGCAGCGTTGTTTGGTTAATTTTCCTTCGTTCCCTTTCACATTTTTTTTTCTTAAAACGTTAAAAATCAGAGTTTTCATAAGGGCTATAGTATTAATTTAATTTCTCCCACCCCTCACACTGAGGTAATGCAGGCAAAGAGGGCTTTTACGAGCACTTAACGCTAATGTTGCACTAATGCTGCAGTCATGAGCTCATGTTCTGAGCCCCCCATACCTTTCACACTCATTTCAAATATAGATATATCTCACTTTCTCTAACTCCCCCTGCACTGTTAAAGGTGCTGAACTTTGTTGTAACCTTGACTTGTACGGTTTCCAGGTTGGTGATATACTGTAAATTCAAGTGCTGTTGATGGTTTTGTTGGTAATCACATGGTAAAAATTATTTTTGGTTGGAGTTGTGTCAGATGTAAGATATGCTTTATTTACGTTCATTTTTGGGTGGAAACTGTAATTTTAAGACCTGTTTGCTTTTTTTAATGCTTCTCAGCCCTTTTCAGATTCTGTCTTTTTTTATCTTTCTCTCCTGCCATCTGTTTTCCATTCCATCTGTCAATTTATTTTTCTTCCTCTCCCACCTTTCCTCAGTCTTAGTATCCAATTTTTTTTTTGCCTTTGCCACTTTGGCCTGCTCTCCACCTCTCCCTTTCAGTACACTTTCAGTGGATACTCTCACACTTGCTGGACTTTATTACCCAGTATGACAAGCTTCCTTCCTTGTATTAATGAGAAAACTTGTTTTATGATAGGTGGATGGGGTACGTCATTATTCTGTGCTGATTCCAAAGGTTACAGAGGTCACATATGAGCCAGTGACACCCAAATTTTATTTTCTGCTCTCGCTTTACATCAGTGTTCATCATTACTTTCACCAAACCTGTGCCCTGAGTGTTTTACCTAGTGAGCATGCCCTTTTGAAAGTAAAGCAATGTAGGACAAAAAGAAAAATATAAATAAATTAATCAGTTTTATCATTATTTAGATTGTGACATCAACTTTGTCATCTTTAACTTTGGGGAAATTTGTCTCACAACCAGGTCAAACACAGAATACATTACATGTTGACAACATATATGAAGAACAAACTGACCTTATACTTGAACCCCACACTCAAGATCACAATGGACATCAGTGACAGCATTAAATCGGGTCTCTTTTTGGTAAATGGAAAAAAAGAATTCTGTTGAAGAAATTTGAATGAAGTATTATGTTTTAGAACCAAGTATTTTTAGCTCTGTTCTTATGAAATGATTTTCAGCCTCAGTGAAATGATGTGGGTACCTTAAATTCTTACTGTAGGTACGCTTAAGTGAGTGACAATCTTGAGAAAAATGTTTTAGCTCATACTTATTCCAGTCATCATAAGAGTCATATCCAGGTCAAAAACAGATGTTCATATATCCTTGTGCAGTATATCACCGAGGATTTATTGTGCCTTCTTGCATTTTTAACAAAACAAACACCCACAGGCTAACATATTTTTCCAATTTTCCAATTCAGCAATGTACATTCAGCACTGCCTGACTGTAATTACCTCAGCCACCTCCTTCCCCTGATAAACATGTGAGAAGTAACACGCTGTTTGATAACTTGTACATTGCTATGTCTTTCTTTCCCCCGCTCCGACACAAAGGTCACACTCCCACACCAAGACCCAGAGTTACCTTGTGTTTGTCCACCTGTAAATCAGAGACTAAAGTTATCAGCCGGGCTCAACAGGCTGTATTTATTAGCTGTGAGCACTGCCACAGGTCTGTGGAATTCCAAAGAATTACTGCGAGTATGACTTACTGCCTATTACTCTGCACGCGCACACGCACCAGTTCACACATGAAAGTGTACGAATGTAGGTGAAGTCACAGACACACACATGAACACATGCAGAGAGCCATTAATTTTTATTCTGTTTACCATTCCTACAAAGGCCTAATCAGTTGATTTACAGGCTCCCTCAGCCTCTATGTATTTCACCAATTTTTATATTGCACCCAGGTTTCTGTTATATTTTACTTTGTTTTATGGGCCAATTTAGAACCACTGAGCTGCCCACCTCCCATTCATGCCTCAACATATGCTGTTGCTACCTTAGTAAAGCTTGTTTTAATAAAAAAATTTCATTCCATTTTGATGACAGCAGAACCACTTGACAGCCTGCAGTTAGATTATGTAACATCTGACTGATACAATCAAAGTATACTGCCATACATTTTGGAATGGCTGCTGAATAGATAGAAAGATCCACGCATTAATCACAGAATAAAAAAATTCTTATAACAAATAGAGGAAGGGAAGTGTAAAGGAAGAGTGGGTGGGAAATGTGATGGTTTCGGTTTGGTGGCTGGTCTCACACGCTCAGATGGGACACACCTGAGCAGCATCTCCAATAATCACACTGCCACTATATAAAGGGTGAAGACTGCAGCAGGCTGCTAAATGATTGTGCCGAACAACCCCTTGCATGTGCTTAGCTTGCCTGAAGAATTTAGCTCTGTTTTTGAACTCTGTTGAACATCTTTTGCTCGATGGCATTAAGTTCTTGAAAACCTTGGCTTTTGGTCTCCTGCACTCTGTGGTCCAGAACTGATCTGTAACAACATATCTGTTTGACCCTCTTCACTTTTGACTACTGATTTAAAGTAACTGTTACTACTTTCCTTCAAAGACTTTTTATTTTTTGCACTTATTTGGCATGGAAACAAGAATAATCTGACTTAATTTCTGACTGACTCTAATTGTCCTGGCAACCAGCTTCTCCTCTTCCTCAGCAGTACAAGTAATGAATTCATCTCTGTGACTTATTGATTGTGATTAAAGAGCAAACAAAACACACAGAATACAAATCTGAAAATAATACAAAAAGTTTGTGTTATGGTGTATGTGTGTGAGCTCCTGATGCCAAAGTCCTAGGAACAGACTTTGTTTTTTTACTGTCAGAGATGTGCAAACACAAGTTGTTTCTGTAAAAGAAAGGTCACAATGCACACGTAACTTTTTGCCTTCCACTGCTTTATTAAAAGGTGTGCCCCTGTGGCCTGATGTGTTGGCTGCATCCTCACTTTCTCACCCTCATGAATAACTTTTTATGAAGTTCAACAACTCGTTTCCTTCATTTTATTAAAAAAAACCTGGGAGGGTGTTTTGGAGGAACTCACTTCCAAAAAGGATGAAAAATATGCCATGTAGTAAAAGTGAAAATGCCATCATGATGGAAATAGTGTATAAAATACCCCTTTCTGTGATTGACCAGCATTTTTTATTTTCGACTGATAACAGCTGTTTTTTAATGTTGTGTTTCAATATAACACAAACACCTGGGCCTGTGGAGTTGAGGTCAGGGAATCAACCTTTTTGACAGAAGATACTTTTATGTGTGACTGTAGGGAAAACACAGCCAGCACAACACAGACAGAAATAACAGATTCAGGGTCCTGGTATGGTGCATGCTGGCCCACTGACACACTGTTGTGGTTTACTCTGGTGCTGCCTGTCCAAATACTTCCATGTACTTTTGGACTGGGCTTGCTATGCATAGCTGGGGCATGCAGTTTTGTTTTGTTTTTTTCAAGATTGTTGTGAATGAACGTGACTGCCCATGCACAGAGCCCTGATTTCAACCCCATTCAGTACTATCTGGCTGGCTGGGAATGCTGACTGCAAGCCAGGCCTTATCGCCCAGCATCGGCGCTCGGCCTTTAATGCTCTTGTGCCTGAACCAGGGCGAATCAGATTCCAAAGTATTGTGGAAAGCTCTCCCAAGAAAAGTGGAAGTGGTTACAGCAGCATATTAATGCACATTAATATGGCAGTGTATGGCTTTGGGATGAAGTGCTCAGCAATAACACATGGGTGTGATTAGTGTGTGGTTAGTTACTGGCAGTTCAAACTATTCTCAGCATGGTGGAGGGAAGTGTAGTTTTCTGTGTTTGTTTGTTTACTCCTTATCTATATGAAAGCCTATATAAAACAACAGGAGACCCATGAATGATGTGATGCTGCATGGCCCTAATCTCTTTTTCTGCCTCTGATCCTCATCTTTGCACACAATCGCATACACAAACACAGACACGCACATATGAAATAGCTTGACTCACACTGAAACACACAGTCAACAAAGATTTCTCACCCTCCTTCTCATTTATCTCACTTGTAAACACCCACACACAGACCCTGTTCTGTAGTCAGATGAACATCTCGTCTGATATCATCCCTATCAGCCTCCTTAACCCTACACTTTTCACAATGGAGCTCCTGTCTGTGCCCGTGATTGGCTATCTCATCAGCAATAGTTGCCAAGCAACCGTGTCAAAAACATCCTTTTCCTCTGATGGTGAAGAGCAGCGACCCCGATACAGTGGTGCGCATCCGCATAAACAAAAACACAAACACAAATCGCGGATGCAAGTTGTAAATATGTTGATATTGAATATATAATTTTTCCATCAAAATATCCAGTTGTGCAGTACAACATCCACTTGTAGTGACTGCAGTCACTGTTTAATATTAACTTTCTTCTTGTTATGGTTAGGCACTCACAGCATTTGGTTAAAGTTAGGGAAAGACTGTGGTCTGATTTAATAAATCCAGTGTGACTTCAGACATGTTTATTTACTTTTAACTAAACCCACCATTTTTCCCTAACATTAACCAAAGTGCTTTTGTTGCCCGAACCTAATCACAGATGGGACTGTGGATGCAAACTGTGCTCTGCGGTATGACAGTGTTTGCAGTGCTGCCATCCAAAACTACCACCTCTTTTTTGATTCCACTGCTGTTAATAAATGTGCATCTTAATTCATTCAAAATAAAACGTTTAATTTAATCCAGCCAGAAACTGTCTCCCACAGAATGTATTTATGTTGCAGTGCAGTTGAATAGAAATGTATTAGGCAGGGTTAAAAAAAGAAAAGCTCGATTCCGGAATTAAAACACATCTCGCCCTCTTCCCTCACAGTTCATAACTCTGAACTCTAAGTCAAATCCCTCTCTATGTTGAGTGTTTTACCCCTATTCCTGTTCAATGTATTAAACTGCTGAGGAAAAAAGAATCACAATGTCTAATCCTTGAATATTACCCAAAAAAATAGCTCTTATCTCGCCAGTTTAGATCGGCCTAGATACTGTTTCAAAGGCTTTCCAATCCCGCCAAGTAAAACTTCCACAGTGAGTGTCACATTTCTTATTATCTGAGATTATAGGATATATAGCACACACTGTGGGACAACATGAACTAACCTGTATGTGTGCTGGAGGTAAGATCAAGCATCCAAAAGACCAAACAGTGTTCAGAATCCGGCCTTTTTTTCTTTTTTTTTACCTCCCACTGAGAAAGAGTCAGCACATCCCCATTCACTATAAATGTTGTCTTGCCCCCGTCAGTCCCATATTTCAGACATATAGGATGTCCTTTTTACACATGTCTAGTGAAAGGAGCTAAAAGAAGCTAATTATAACCATGGCCCATGATGGCAATGTCTTCTGTCATAACAATGTCCACAGGGTCTTTAGCCTTAGATTTCAGAGAAAGAAAAATAATTTGAAACCACCAAAACATTTCGGCCTGGCATGAATCTTGTTTTTGGCGTCATGGCTGGGAAGGGATACGTAGTGAGCAAGGAAAGGGTTGCCTTTCCAGGACCTGCAAGCTCTGAAAGATTAGTGACAAATGGTCTCAACAGCAAAACTCCACACATCTGCAGATAAACACTCCACAGTCCCTTCATGGTACTTCTGCTAATTTTCCAGAGTTCATCTGGATGCGCCCAACTATAGAACTACAGACACCCATGTAGTCCAATGTGTGTGTGTTTTGAAATGAGAATATGGAAGGAATCATACTGTTTTTGAGACTCTTTATGAGAATAAGATATGAACTCGGGTGATTTCTTTTTTTACTGCTTTGAGCAAAATATTTATCTGCAAAGGTTACAGTCAACAGTGTGAAGCTTTTTATGGCTCTGTTAATTTAATCAAGTTGTCTCTTTTGTAATGGGCTTTTGTTTCATGATTTTATTGATCATCTGACTGATTTTTTGATACGTTATGATCTCTTGTTTCATCTGGCATCCTTCCTCATTTTCTTCTTATTTTTCTTTGCCCCTTTGACTTTATTTCCGTGAATTTATCTTTAAATGCTTTTGCAGTTTGCATCACTGCATTGTTGCTGTTGTTTTTTGATATCCTCTGTGATTTTGTTGTGTATTCCGTACAGGACTGTGCATACATATGGGGTCACCCTCTTCGTATATTACACTTTTACTCGCATTGCATCTATTTCTTTTTCAAGTTCGTCATATCTCACTCAGTCATAACCCCAGTTCGGCAGTCTTGATCGTGCTCTCATGATATTTTATGTTCACGCGATGGATTTATTGTCTTTCACCAGCTTGTTTATTCCCGCTGCATCGTCAGACTTCAGAGTGACTGTTGCTGTGGAGAGCACTGGCAGCCGTGTGATTAAACTGGTTCATAATGTGAATTTTAATGGCAAGTACCTCATGAGCCATTTGTTTATATTACCTCAGCTCTGACAAAGCATGAACTTCATCTGCAAAATTTCCATAACTAATTACTCTAAATGTACCCACCCACCCACCCCCGGGATACAGTTTTGGATTTGCAGAGCCTCCAAGGAAAAATGATGTCATGCGCTTGGATATATGTTATTTGTGTTTCTCTAATTGGGAGTAAATCTGGTCAAAATCTGTTGTATCCATCCCGGCTCTTTAACTCTGAGTGTTCACATCTGGGTGTAATCTGTTATTTTTGCTTTGATGGCGATAATCAGTGGAAGGCAATGAAACCAGAGATTTTACCTTTTGAGCTTGGCTCTTGGGGTTGATTATTCTTTTTGACTTTTATTCTTTATTTCTGTTTTGTGTCTTTGTGAAGCAAAAAGTATGACATAGTCTTAAACAGCACACACGTACAAGCAGGGAACAATACTTTTATACATCTACAGACGTGTAGATGAAATGAGATTAAAGGCAAAATAAAGGAAATGACCTTGTGTGGTGCATTAATTCTTGTTCCTCTACATCGGTTAAGTAACAATATCTGGAACAAGTCTTATTCTCTCTTTGACAGAGGTGATCAGTCACACTGGATGAAAACACAAAGAAAATAGTAAATGGAACAGGGAGGAAACAAGACATGTAACTCGTGATTGTGGATGTAATTTGAATATACATGGAGATGTAGAGCAGGTCTTGTTGTTTATGCACCTGCAGCTGTGAATGAATTCATGTTTCACATGCTTCATGTCTTACACATGCACACACACTCATGCATTTACATGATTTGCACACACAACACAAATGCATTCTCCCACCCCCTCTCTGTGTATTTTCATTCATTTGTTCAGTCTTTTTACAGATTTATGTTTTCGCCTCTATCTCTTCCTTTTCTGTTCCACAGGCATTTGCTTTTCACAGTTCGCTGTGCTGCACACAAACGTTTTTGTATCAAATGCTAATTTCACTCGTCTGTTTGTTCCCTCTTCATTTTCATTTGTTATGGCAAAAAAACAGCGAAGGAGGGAAAAAATCAACAACACATTGACTAGTAGCTTGTGCTCGTAGCTATGAGCCATGTCAAACAGTGCATAAATAACCAACCTACAACTTTCTCAATCAGTTGCTCTTTTACCAAAGAGGGAAAACCACAAGCAATAATAAGCATCTTCTCCAAAGACATCTTTTTCTCTCTCATATTTCTTTGGCAATTCATTACAGAGTTTTTGCTTCACGTTCATGCCCTTTTGCCTGTGGTAAAGTCTTAGTTTGTGTTCGTGTTGATGAAGCTTTCACAGAAAGTGCACTCTCACTTTACAAACCTGGATAATCTGTGATTAATTTGTAACTAAGGGACAAAAGAAAGGACTATTTTACTTCACAAAAGGTCTCCATCCATCCCTGACTGTACATAGTCTATGCTACTCTCTCCATTATGCCTGCCACAAACAAATTGAGCAATTACAACGTGATTCCAAGTGATAAAGTAAAGTTACTGGAAGTTTAAATGTCAGCGTGTTCTCCACACCCTGATCCAGAGAAGGAAACATTGGGCAGCTGCAACTCCTCTAAATATGTTGGTTGTTGTGTCAAGAACATGATCAGTGATTTGATTTTTCAGATAGCTGCTAAGGTGCTGATGTAAACTAACATGTCTTATATCTAAGGGTGATAGAGTAACTGTTGGCTGGGTGGTCAGGATACTCCCCGTAGGAGATATCAAATATAAATGGAGCAGAAATCCTGTTTCGTGTCTATTTCATCTGATCACCCTTCTTTTGTTATTACAGTGTTAAATGGTCTCCCTGTCTGTTCTCAGCTTTAATCTTTGTGGATGTATGTGCCCCAAAAGTCTCTAATAAAATAGAAAGCTTCACAGTTTTTGCCAATGTATTTCTCTCTTTGGCTGACATGCCTTGTTTTGTTATGCGTACCATTGCCAATCAGATTGTAGACTGCAGAGCAAGGTACCAGCATTCATGGTTCCAGTAATGTCTGGCACAGTTTCTGGCTAACAGCCCTGCATCTACTGCTGTCGTTGTAACCTATCACCTGAAATATGTTTTATGAAAAAGATGGTTATGAGCTAAGTAGGATGTTGAGGCAAATACTGGACCCACATAGTCTCAGTAGAGTCATATGTTTTCACAACTCTTGAATCAAGTCTTGTTTTGATCTCAAAATAATATGGTCCTGGCTCCTTTAAAGATGGCTATAATGAAAGCACACTGGAAAATCTGCATCTCAGGATCAATTTGTCAGTCCTATAGTCTGTAGTTTTATCTTTCACCTAGAAAGGACTCAGTCTGAGGGAAAGTTTGTGAAGAAACACAAAGTGTGAAGAGGTGCTTTACCCCCTCACTGACCCTTTGCCTAGCTCTCTCCTACACTAAAGGTTTCCCAATTCGAGTAAGAAATTCCATGTCATGTGTCTGGATGGGGATTTCCACCGTCATCTGCAGATCTGGTATCAAAGAAGTTGCATGCTTTAAACATAGAGCCAACAGCATACAGTACACCATTTAGGTTTCTCCATCAAAATGGTAAGATTTATTTATCAAGGATTTTGGCCAATTTCTGGGCCTTTAGAAGATGTCATTTTCATTTATTGTTTCATAATTTGGACCATGTAAAGGCCTTTGAGGCTTTAATTGTAATTACGGGCAATAAAAATAAACTTGACTGATGGACTGCAATTTTAGAGAGACACGTTATACAGCCTCTGTGGATGTCTTGATGACCTTTGGAGCAAGTGTCATCATACCCACAGACCAGTCACTCGCAAAATTATTGACAGTTAATTTGCACATAATGTAAATATGTATTCGTATGACATTGTTTATACTGAAAACATGTGTTAGCAGTTATTGCACAGATGATTTTCAGTCAATAAAATAAATTATGACATGCTGTTCAATGCTGACTTCATGAATGACCTATTAAAGGCAGTTTGAGCCCCCCCAGTACAGTAACATTTTCTAGTATCTGGACACAGACAATGAGATTTTAGAGGCTAAATTGGATTTATTGTGACATGTGGGAGGCAGAGGATGAGAAACAGGTGGCACTGCTGTGACCTCGACTGGCAGGGATTTGTTTGTTGAGACAGGTGCCGCTGGTGACCGAGGCAGGGTTTCCTACTGAGAGAGGCTGGCACATGGCTGGAGATCTTTGGCAAGAGGAGAAGGAGAAACGAGGATTCATCTACAGGTAAACTTAACAACAGATAACCCTGAAATACACAAGTGAGTTCTCAACTTTAAAGCATGCAAAACTATGTTACTGTTATTTTTCTGAAATGAATGGATGCAAATCTAAGAATGGGGTATTCATGGTGTTCATGTTAGTGTGTAGCATTTGATAAAGTGCTGGAAGAGTTTTGGTTTGCAATGTGTAAATGCTAAATTGCCGAAAGTGGAATTAAAGGAAGTGGACAGACTCTCTGTTGACAGGCTGCTGTTGCTTTCATTTAAAGCTTGACTCCCAGTAGTGGTGATGAAAAGAAACGACAGCACGCCATGCCTTTAACAATGCTGGGAACACAGCAACAGTGCTTTCACCTGGGACAATAATGAAACCCAGAAAATAGATTCCACTGATAAAAATCATACAAATGTGTTCGGCTCCAAAATCAAATCCAAAAAAAAAGAAAGAAAAAAGAAGAAGAAGAAAAAACCAACAGAGCAGAATAGTCGAAACAGGATAAAATCAGAAAACAAATCAGATAACAGTTAATGGAGAGATGTGTGTTTATGTGTGCACTTTACATATGAATGAGTGTATACAGAGAAGTGTGTGTGCGTTAACAGGTGGTGTGTGTTTGTACGTGTGTGTGTGTGTGTGGGGAGGGGCTTTCTGTTTGGCTTTTCATTATTTAAAATGGATGTAAAACAGAAACATTCCCTTCCTATGTGGTCTCTATCACTCAACAGACAAAGAATTAGACACAACCTCATGTCGACACCCTGAGAGCCTGTGTGTGTGTGTGCGTGAGTGCATGACATGTGAGTGGAGGGTAAAATATGTTTTGTACATGTGTGTTATGTTTGTTTGCCAGCATTGTGGAGGTCTTAACCTCATTTGTGTGCTTGAGTGAGTAAAAGCCTCCCTGCTCTACATACAGACTGATACAGGTTGTTGATAAAGCTTTGAAATTTGAGCAAGAAAATGGGAAGAAAAGAAAAAAAGCAACTGATTTTTAAAAAAATAATAATTTCAGCTACGATGGAAACATCGTTAGTCATCCAGACATCAGCGCACATTAAATCTTACCCTGGGAGAGGCAGGCAGAGGAGCCATCATTCTTAAAAACATTTTCCTGTACAAATGTTATGACAACCACATCATTTTTCACATATTTTTAATACCGCAAAAAGTCTTAAATATTCCATCTCGGGGAAGATAATCTGTTGGGCTGACTTTTTGACAGAGTGCCAACATTTACAACAACATTGACCTTTCTTACTGCAGTGTCTCACTCCATCCTCTACTCTCACCTTTCCCAGTCCCACCCCCTTCCTCATTCTTCACATCCACCATTCTGATAGCTTCCCCCCTCACTTCTTCCATCTTCCAATTGCTTTTTCACTTCTTTCCTTCTATTCTGTCACCTGTTTCCTCTTCATTTTCTCTTCCAGCTCTGGCTTCATCTCTGCTGAGTTCTTCCTTGCTTGCTTCCTCACCTGCCTGTTTTTTCTTAACATCCCCCCCACCACCACCTTCTCTTGTAAAATCATTACACTGCAGTCATTTGTTCTTCACTGTAGGGCTTAGAGATCAAATCAGGGGGACAAAAACAGAGTGAGAGGGATGGAGGGACTAAGGAAAGATTCAGGGAGAAAGAAACTCACCTCAAGACAAACGAGGAGTTATAGACGAAGAGATGAAATAGAGATGAAGGAGAGGATAAGCAAGAGACATGAAGATGAAGCTGAAATTAAAGACAGAGGGAGAAAGGTATTGTCGGGGAAGACAATGATTTCTCCTGGGACAGAGAGAGGAGATTTACTGTTTTCACATCCAAAATCACCCACATTACTGATATTTAGAGAACAATGAAATTAAAGGGAGTAAGGATATCAGAGATGGATGAAACAGATACACAAGTGAGCAAAGACAAGTGGAGCCCACAAAGATAGAACAAAAGAAACAAATGGAACAAGAGGAAAAATGAAAACCTCTTTTTGATCCTTCCCAGGCCGCGGCGGCAGTCCCGGTAATCTGAAGACTTGATTGAGGACACTTCACGTGATTGGAGGTAACGTTAGCCTCTGCAACCTCCCAGAGCACTTAACAAGGAAATGACCGCCACACTCTGGGTAATTTATGCCAGTTAACTGCCATGGCAACCACTGATGTCAGGGTATCAGCTGTCCTTTAATCAGGCCGCGGGCATCATGCTGCGAAACATGAGAATTTATGTCCACACACACTCATGAAATGCAAACAGAGAGACACGGCTGCAGTTACAGTGGGGAGTTCCACGATAACCTTATTGAAGCAAATTTGAAAAAAGTAGTATTTTTGTAGAAAAGTGCATGTACGTTATGTCTTATTGTGTCATTATGTTTTACAGTGTAACACAATGAACGTTTTTGGTCTTATTTTCATTGTCATGGCTGCCATGATAACATTCTTCTCACAAAGTAATATGGCTGAGGGGCACAAATGCCTCCTCCTTTCTTCCCTCGACCCCCACCAAACTCTCATTCATGTATTTTATTTATTTATTTATTTATTTAATCACAGAACATGCATGAATAAAAAAAAGTAAAAATCCAGCCCCAAAAATGTTTGTGGGATTGCTTGATTGTTTTAGGTTTCACGCATTAATGACCAATTCTTTATTTGATTTAATTTTTAAAATTTGATTTAGCATGTGCATGTTATACAAGACAGTGTTTACGTAATCACTAACTCAGCATGACTAACATGAAGCGACTTTCACTCACACTGAAAGTACCTGCAGAAATACAGTGTTTGAATTACCAGTATACGCAGTGCTCACTTTCATCTGTCTGCTGCCCTCTCTGGTTTTAAAGTGCCAAACTTTTTTTTTGATGTGAGTGCGGCTGGGTGGGTGTGATCAGAGTGTGGTCCATTGCACTCTTAGCTACATGCAAATGTGATGTCACAGGGTCCTGGAGTACACCTCAGCATCACTGCAGCACTGTCAGAAGTTAAATCACTGATTGCCACCAAAAGTAAGATATTGTAGGGACATTAAATTCCTCCTTTTTTGTTGATTGTTTTTTAAAAAGCTATCTGGCACCACATTTCCACAAACAATCAATGGCAACTTGGAAATAATTGTCAGCCTGTATCGACCACCACAGTGCTCTGTATGATTTACCTCCATGTTTCAGAAACTGCTGGGCTTCTTCACACCCAAGATGTAATTGTTGCAAGGCATTAAAATAGGAACAGTTTTACGGTGCATGAATCATACCACTGCCATTATTCAACGTGACGGTTAAAACCTCTTGAAGCAGGTTGCTGCTGTTACCGAGGACTGTTTCTGGCTCTTGTCCCCATTTTCTCACTTTTCAAAACACGTGGACATGCCAAAGGAAGCAACAGGGTTTATGGTAAATGTGGTCTTAATTTTGAGAAAAAAAGTTACAAGTAGCACCTTTAATATGCTTTATGAGCACCAGCTTAACACCATTGTACTTGCACAGTAAAGCCTACTCGTGTGGTTTGTACCCGGAAGAAGGCCAACACCACACTAACTATAGAAACCTGGAAAAGAATGACTAATGCTCTCACTTCTTCTGACTGTGTAATATCAAGATGAGCGAGGCAGGTAACCCCCAGCAGCTCCAGTGGAGCTTTTGGCTGGGGTTGTGTGGTATGCAGTTTGAAAACGGGCTGCATGTTCAGCAAGCTTTCCCTAAAAAGAAGGTAAAAAAAAAAAGTCAACATCTCAACATTTCCACCGCAGCACTGACTCATCTCTGCTGGGGTCGGCCATCCTCGTTGGTTCGTCTGGTGGCGTGAAGGGAGGGCAGATGGACGACAATTCAGCATTTTTGGCTTCGGCATCCCGTCTTCTCTTCCACCTCATCCTATGCCTCCGAGCTCTCCACATGGGTTTAATTTTCTGTGCGGGCCGCAATGTCAGAAATCGCTACATCTTGGATGTCGCTGATCGCAAAAATCTGCTTTTGCACCTATATTTAGGCTGCTTTTCAGGCTGACAGATACTTATAGAATGGGGGGGGGGGCTGGGTAGAAGAGACCCCTAAGGTATTTCCAATCTGTTTTTATCTCTTTTTAAGCATATCTTTGCTTCTGTCTATTGTGGTGGAAGGGAAGTGGTTTTTGCAGTGTGGGCCATGAATGTTAGCTACAAATGCTATAGAGACAGACAGATAATTAAACTGTCAGACTGGGGAGATCCTCCTATTGTGCAACGTGTGTGTGCATACAGATGCATCAGTTTTAATCTGGTATTTGTTTGCACATGACCCAATTTGTCTCCATTTTATTTTATCAGACACATTTTGCCCCTGACAAATCATCCTGGGCCAAAAACATGTTAACCTGCTCTTGACTCAGTCCTTTATGGTGCTTTAGACAGACATATTCTTTGGCCAAATCCCAAAAGTCTGGACTTCCCTGGGAAAACTCAGTCTCTGAACCACACTCCTGCCAAACCCAACCAGGATGGGAGCTGGCCCTCAGAAGAAATGAGCAACTCCAAGACAGCTCCCATGAGAATTCTTGGAGCTCCACATAGATTATGTGGCTTTTCAGCACGTTTGACCACACTGTGTGGCACTATAACTTTCAGAAGACAATGGTGAAGAACACAATGTACGCCTCATCTCAACCATTTGGCAACACATGGAATCCAGCAGTTACACTGAAATCAAGAAGTACTACATCGATGCATACGATGCATATGATGAAATTAATAAAAAAATAGACCTTCAAGCAGGTTTTAAAGGGGTCCAAGCTCCCTGTGTGGGAGGCAACACAAATGGGGCCTGTGGGCCCACACATGCATGGGACAGGTCAAAAATTTCTCAGAAGTGGGGAAAAATGCTCTCAGTGTTGTAATGAGGTGGTGAGTAGTTTATTGGTCTTTAATGGGTAAGAAGACACTAACATTTATCATCGCGGGGTTAACACGAACAGGACTTTTTTGGCACTCATTAAACACAAATACCACACACCTGTGGTGGAGGTGTGTGCAATCTCACCTGACCTGGGGGTCAATCTCTGAACCTCCTACATACTAAATGCTTGTGATAGAGGTGTTTCCCACTGATCCACCAACATGAACCACTGCTGAAATGCTTCAAATGTTGTCAATAAAAAATGTGTTTGCTGTGACAGTAAAAGTTTTTTGAGCAAAGAGGAAGATGTAACAAGTTTTAAAATAAAAAAAATTGAAGGTACAACACAACACTGAATGATGAAACTCTTGTGAGTGCTTTAAACCTCAGACATCAGTCAGAGCTTTGAGCTTTAAAAGCTCAGTCTGTGCTCCCACAGGATCCCATTCATTTTAAAATGATAAAAAAAATAAACATTTTAACTTTAGAACCCAGCTGGAACCACATGGGACCAGCACTGAGACAAAAACCTTTCTGTGACCCAGCAGCTTCAAACTTACACTGATCAGCCAAAACATTAAAACTGCTGACAGGTGAAACAAATAACATTGATCATCTCGTTACAGTGGCACCTGTCAGGGGGTGGGATTCATCAGGCAGCAAGTGAACAGTCAGTTCTGGAGGTTCATGTGTTGAAAGCTGTAAAAATCAACAAGTATGAGAATATGAGAGACTCTGTGATGGCTCAGTGACTGAGTCAAAGCATCAGCAGAACAGCAGGTCACGAGGGGTGTGTTCAGTATGCAGTGGTCAGTGCTGACCAAGTGCTGACCTCATTTTAGCCACAGTTACGGGGTTGTTTGACTTGTATGTCCCGTAATCAATGGGAGCATGTCAACTAAAATAAGTATCAACCTATAAATATGAATATTTCATTTTGTTCACTCTGTTCTGTCTCTTTTTCCCCCCATTATTCCTTAAGACCTAAAATATGTCATAGGCATCAAGAACTGCTTTGGTGTACGTCCCTGAATAACAAAAGCAGTGTTATTATTGTTATTCTGGCTACTGGGGTCAGTGACTTGTCTCGCTGAGGTCATGGAATGAAAAATGTTGAAAGACCCGATCTAAGCCATCATTTGTGTATGTAGCTCTCAGAAATGCAATTTTTCTGCCAAGCAGCACTCGGTCACAAAGACTTAACCAGCCAGCCTTAAACAATGGTCTCCTGTCAGCTTGATCAAACACTGGTAGGAAAACACAGAGTGGGTGCTCTCAGGCCTTACAGCCAGACTCAGACCTGGCGCAGTGTGTGTGCGTGTGTGTGTGCACATCCTTGTTTCTTTGGCAAAAAACTGCAAAATAAATGCATTTACACGTGTGGTATTTATATTTTGTTTCAAATTTGTCAGGTTAGTATAGATTGGCAAATTGACTGGATTTACTTGATAGTCCATGGCCTTCTCAGTGCAGCTGGCATCTTTGATTCTCTCCCATCACTTCATCCTGTTGATTGTTTGGCAGAATGTGAACATTGAGCTTTTGATGCTGAATGACACAGTGATCCCTGATCTTTAGTATCAGCCAACGTAATGAGCAACAAACTGTAACTGTCTAATTCCTCGAAACCTGAACTCTTCTTACACTCTCAATGACAATGGTTATGCAATAGTAATGATGACAAGTGATTCTGGTCTTATGCAAAAGTATCCACCAGCGTGAGTGTGGTTTTTTAAAGAGCACAGCTGAAGTGTGACAAATGACATATGATTTAGAATAGTGTGATCATTCACAGTGGTGTTGCAGCCACAACTATTTCAGCTTTTGTAAATGATCAGGTTTCGCTGGCTGAATGGCTTTTTTGGCAACGCTATACTTAAAATATGCATTTCCTGTGCTGTTGCTTTGCTTTAAAGCGAGACTATACAACTTTTAAAAGAGGAAATAACCCTGTCATCTACTTGCAAATTAAATTTGATTTCATGGACAATAAAATGTCTCTTAAAGGACAAGTCTGGGGATATTCTATATTTGTCTTAATGTCAACAAACCCCATGAAGAGGAAAATCAACTTTATTCTGTCTCTCAATGCTTTTCCAACTCCCCAGTCTGTGGGCACTGCTTCCTCATAAAGATGCATGGAAACATCAGTCAGGATAAGTAACTTCCTAAAACTCAAACAGTGGTAAATAGCGCACACATTGGGGACCATTTATGATTACCAACTGGATTGTATTGATGGCAGATGCTGCACTGATTAAAATTATACTACACTGCTCATTTTAACGAAGCAACGTGTTGTCTAAATGGTGTCTGATGAATATTTTCTGGACAACAATGGAGATTTATAACACAAGGGAAAAGTGTGTATCAGGTTTTGCACACACAGGCAATACTTATTGGTGGCATCAGTTTATTGCTGGTTTTGGGCTTCACTTGGAATTTGTTGACAGTAAGAAAAATATAGAATATTACCAGACTTGTCCTTTAAGAGACGCTGAATGACATGAGACCAAGCAAAAACTGACTATGGCTCCACTTCAAGTTACTGATCGCAATCCTCTGACAGATGAAGCATCCCCCTGTGCATTATCATCTGTGGTTGGGAGATCTTTGCCCATCTCATGCACTATGCGTGTCTCTGGTGCTGCTTATCTCGTGTATTTATCCGGCGCTGATCTGCTGTAGCTCTGCCTGGAAGCTGTAGCCCAGTCAGGAATTCGGAGTTGTGACAAGGTTTACGTTGGCCAAACCGCCTGAAACTGGAGCTGAGCGCCGCAATGCAGTCAAATAAATCATCTAAAGAGAGGGATGGCGCAGAGAAAGACAAACAAATAGCTTTTTATAAAACTGTGTTTCCAGCTATAGTTCTTTTGGCAAGAGACAGAGCGAAAGAGGGAAGGGCAGAGAAAGGCACTGACACAGAGAGGCAGAAAGAGATAGGGTCCACAAACGCTAAATACATGTCAGATACTCCTTAAGTGAATTTATAGTAAAGGCTTTATTTGAAGATTGCATTCTTCAGTGTCATTATGTGGTCAGTGGTTTCATTCACTGCCCTAAGCTATATAGCACCATCAAGTGAGACAGCCAATCCTCTACTGTGTGTAAATGAAGCTTGATTTTCTAGGAATCATCAACTGATGGGGGTTGAAAGGGGGGTTGGGGGAGGCAAACTGACACACAGACAAATAAACAGAGTAATGAAGAAAGGAGCAGTCAGGCAGGTTAAACAGGAGAAGAAAAGAGATAAGAGAGAGGATGCATAAATGTCACAATAGAGCATTTTTGTGTCTCCATCAGACAGCGAGACACAAGAGGCATGGATGTCAAAGAGGGACTGAAAGTCAGTGTGGACTGAGGGGTAGGGAGTGAGATAGGAGAAGCCAACGACAAGAAGAAGACAGGCAGATAGATGGAGAGGGAAAGAAAGAAGGGGAAGAAGAATTGTGAATGGCATTGCAGGACCCAGGAGGCCGTTGTAACAACAGCAGGTCTGATTGGAGCAAATTACTCCTCTCTTTTTCAATCAGTTTCAGCATGAATTAATCTGTTCCTTCTGGTCTCTGGACATCAAAGGCTCGATATGGGATTTAGAAAGGCTCACCCCCTCCTCAATAATTGTCAGCTTGCTGATGTGCACAGCTCCTGACTGTTTCTGTGCTCCTGCAATGCTGTACAACACAGGCCCCACTTCGTCTACACGGTGCATTTACAATCCATTAATCTGCTTTACCAACTACCTTTTGAAGGAAATATAAATGCTGCCTGATTTGCTTTTACTGGAAACTCTTTTTTTCCCAATTTATAAAATGTAACATGCTTTTACGACACCAAAGTTCTTGGGAGGAGAACGAGCACATGGTGGGTTTACAAAGCTCTTACACCATGTGTAACATTTTCTATTAACATAATGACGATATGGTGCGGATTTATGTATTTGGCAGGTCTTAAATACCTGATGCTGAACATATCAGTAAATTGTTCATAGATAATGTATTTGTTTTCCACCAAAATATCCGATTGTGCACTACAACATCTACTTTTGGTGACAACAGCATTGTTAAAGTTTACTATGGGTTGTTTTGGCGCTCACAGTTCTTGGTTAAGGTTAGAGAAAGATAATTTGTCTGGTTTAATACAGAAAAAAAAGTTCACAGTGACTTGAGGCACAGTGTGTTTATTTACATTAACCAAAACCACAATCTTGTTGTAACCTTAACCAAAGCGCTTTCTTCACCTCCACCACCAACCGCAGACGGGACTGTGGACGCAAACTCTGGTCTCTGGTGTGACAGACGTGCGTTTTGTACACGCGTCATCCTTGTGTGCTGTTAAAAATTGTGTGGTCGTTTTAATTCATTCATTCATTCAGTAAAACATAAAAGCCTGTGAACGTTATCCGGCTAGTGATTACGTTTCATGGGAAACATATTTTTTCTGTAGCAGATTGGTTGTATAGAAATCAAATTTCTAGGAAACACGATTTCCTGCACCCAGCAGGCTTTGGAATGGGTGTGTTCATACTGTAAGATGTGTTGTGAAAGTATTATTTAAATGCTTCTTTTTTAATTAAAGGAAGGACATTGTCAACACATACTAAACAATGCATTTTGCAATGATTAGCATGAGAGTTATTCAACTGATTTAACTCCTTCTACTGCTTTACAAGTAGCAGATAAGTTATCAAGTCAACTCGCAGAGAGTTGAAATTTTATGGGAATAGGAAGCCTTTCACAGTAAAAAGAAAAAAAATCTGATTTCTCTATTGTGACATATTGAAGTAACTATAAGCAAAAAACTTTTGTGGCCCAGAGAGCAATGAGACTATAACAATTCTAGCAGTGGGACAAAAACCTAATATTGCTTTTGTTATGTCTTGCATTAAAAGGTTAGTTTAAGTTTGACAGCTGAATGAATCTACAGTGTTGGAACCTTGTTTTCAAGATATCCCCTGTCGGCAGCTGTCAGGATAAACAGCAAATTCCTTGCAAATACTCTGGTTTTCGAAAAAGGTGCTATGTAGTGTCATTACATCCTGAGCAGTTTCATTCATGCCCTGAGGCAGTATAACATTGTCCAGTTTTACCTCCTCAGTGTTTAAACAATGGCTGATTTTGGAGGAAACATCTACTGATGAAGGTCCAGAGAGACAGAGATAGATAGCCTTGCTGTTTTCAAACACGGTTCACTCCACACCCAATTTGGAAGCGATTTGACTTCTTCATACTGATATAATCCAGCCACAGCGTTCACCGACTCATTTTAAATAAAGCAAGTGTAGGGGCCAAAAAAGTAACATGGCCACATAATTAAATAAATGCAGCCAAGGGAAACAGTGAACAGGTGTTCTCAGGAGTGGCCACACAGTGATGTGGAATGTGACCTTTGTGGTCATATCTTGGAAAATCACCAAGGTCCAGACGTTAAGGAGAAGATTTCACTGTCAATTTTCACATTCACAAAATATCCAAACTGAGGCATTGTGATATGAAAACATGCATGTTTCCAGCTAACAATATACTGTTACACATTCCTTGTAACAGAGACTAAACATATGTGTCCTGACTAATCTGGATGTGTGAGTGCTATGATTGAGAGCAATTTCAGAATTATAAACTCACAGAAAAAGTGGTCTTTCTCCATATTTTACTCATAATATACTTCCTCACTTCATCTATACTTTACTCACTTCATCGTTAATCTTTCTTTTGACCTTAAAAGACTTGTTTTCATGTTCTCCCTCACACACGCAATCGTGTATTGTGACACCTCTCCATTAGTTTTTTCTTCCTCCGTCATCCTTTGGACAGAGAGAGGTCAGAGGTCAGCTCACTTCACCAAGTTGAGGCATCGTGCTCTTTAGCTTACAGTTTAATGTTTTGCTCTCACGGCATTTGTGAAAATTCTTGTTTATGTACAGCAGGTCATGTAAGAGTTAATCAGCACCCTTCAATCATATATCTTAGCAGCATAGTACTTGTATTACAAAGCATAAAATAGCTCTTTAATTGTAGCCCGCCTTACTTATTCATTAACAAAAGCAGTAATAAGACCATTTTATCTTATCGAATCGTATCTTATTTGTTATTTTCAAACTAATATTGGTTCATTTTTGTCCTAATTTTTTCTCCCCATGTAGTGTGTAAATAGCTTAAGTGTATGCGTTGCTCCATTCATGTTTTTTCCCCCCTCTGGTACATTGTTCTGACATTGGCACTAGAACACAATGGACAATGTCCAAAGAAAAAAGAAGCTATGAATTTATTTGAAAAGCCTTAAACTGTGTACATTCTACTCAATTAAATGTCATTACATGTGTGTAACCAATAAAGGTTAATAGAAACTCAGTGATTAACTCAGTGTGTAGTAGTACACTGACTGTGGTTGGAGTCTGACTGTGCAACCACTGCTGTAAACTCAACTCAAGGTCATGATTTGCAGGCAGCGTTTGGAGGAATCTGGATGTGGGCTGAAAGTCTGAGCAGTAACTGAAAACAAGATTATGTGGAATTGCTGATCTTTCGTCTTAGAGACTGTTTAATCAATTCAGTCAATTAATCAACACAAATTACTTTTTCAGTGATTGGCTGAGAAGAAACAGTAATCACACATTAACTAGCCTTGCTAATGCAAATTTTTGTCCCCTTTACTGGACTAAAACACCCTTTACTGAATCTGGCATTCTTGTCACTAGTTTATTATATGCAGTATGTTTCAAATATACATGAACAGTACACTATCTGAATACTGCGTTATAATAATATCATAACAGCAATGAAAAACCACATAGATTCATGTGCTTCTGGTGTCAAAATACCTTAAATTAAGCAAAGTTCAAGTATGTGAGTCATTTTATTCCACAAGTGTTGCATTAAATTCAGTGTGTAAGCTGGGGTGGAAATGAGGCTTGCAAGCGCTTCAGCCTCTGCTGTTGCAAGAAGAGCAAGAGTGCAGTGTGAGTGTTTCTTTTTGCACCCCCCCCCCCACACACACACACACACACACACACACACACACACACACACTTTTTGAGCTTTCTTTTCACACCATTTCTCCTCCTAACTCGAACCATTCCACCTTGGCTGCCGGCTACCAGAGAACAGAGGTCATTAATCGAGCTCTCACTTGTAGGAACTCACTGCACACATGCACAGATGGAAGAACGTGGGCATATATACACACACGCACACACAGACACACACACACACACGGCAGAATGATAGTAATTGAAATCCTAAGTGTTGGGTATCCAGGAGTGAAAGCAGGAAGAAAGTCTTAAAACCCGGCTCTCATGAGCATCCTAAAAGACTTTTATTGACTTTTATTGTGTGTTTGCCTTGTGTGCATGTCTGCGTCTGTGAGTGAATATACATGAAAACATGCATGTATTTCTTACTTTTTTTTCCCTGTGCAATGTGTTTTGGCATTGTTGTGTGCTCATGACACCATTTGGTTATAAAGTAATGTACCAGAAGGGCTTGATATTGTTTGAGGGTGAAAGAAAATGTTTCCCCGAGGATGAAGGGATTGACTGAGGAGGTTGGCAGAATGGTTAAATTACAGAGAACACTACACAGACCTCATTCTGGGGGTGCAAAATCATTCTAAAAACAAATGATGTAGCAACATTTCACATTTTATGAACCCGCAAGCTTATGGCTGCAGCCTTAAGGAAGTGCCCTCAAGTTCATTTATTAGAATATGAAGAATATTTTTCCTGCATGATGCCATCTCTTTCCATTTTCCACGAGGACAAAAAACCCACTCTGATTTGTTTCTCCAAAACAACAAGAGCACATTAAGATTTCTGGGCACTACTCTGAGGCAATTTGACCATACACTAGCTTTCCATATGCACATGCAGGCAAGTAAGGACACACACACCATACTCGGCCTGACGTTTTCACAGATTTGCAGCTTCACACTCACAAACCCAGCATGCTCGAATACTGTAGGTCCACAAATCACAGCTCGCAGGTCCGAGCTCTAACAGGGAAGCCAGCCAATTAAAGGGGCCAGTAATGTGGCCCATATGAGGGGGGGCTTCTGGGTAGTCCCAGCAGGTGTTGTGTTGATTATGATCTGACACTCTTAGTGGCTGATAACTGGAAGCATACCCCGACTCAGCAGAAGGAGTTAAAAAAACAAACTTGATGTGATGCATTCGGCAACCGGGTTACACTTGTCTCTTCAATGACAGCTGATCATAAAGATTAAAGATTTTGAGTCGACCACCCAAGGACTCAAAACAGCAGCCTTGTAAACACAGTCCAACTGTTGTGCAACTAGACTTTAACGCATGTCGTTTTAACACATAATAAAGGGAGAGGAATATTGCATCAATGAAGCACAGGACTAAGAAATACTAAAAAGGCTTTGTGTGTCCAATACTTTACATTTTAGTCTGTGTTTTAGCAAGCATGTTTGGTTAAACCTTCCCATCCTGCTGTCAGTGTGACTTTGCAGATATGTATCTACATCCCACTTGGTCTCATGACATCTTACATTCATCTCCTGTGGCTGTATTTAATTAAATGTGCCGCCACATTGCTTCTTCCTGCGCCATCTCCCTGTTTACATTGTATGCCCTACGTGGCATCTATAAGTGTAGCTCTCTGCTTTTTATGGAGGAAAAAACAAATGTCTGCTATCACTGCCATGCAGCCACAGTGATAACACAAGTTGCTTTGGAGTATATTCGAAAGAATATGAATTGTGTAGGGGGGGGGGGGGGGGGGGTTTCTGCACATCGCTCTCTACATGCGCTTTCCATTATACACATGGCAAAATAATATGTTCCTAGCCAGTGGTTTTTGCCACACATGAAACAAAGAAATAATGAGTTTTTGTTTAGACACTGTTCTAGATCTTTTCCCACACCAATGCAGGGTATTTTTATTTTAGGCTATATGTCCTTATCTTTAAACTTTAGTATATTTAAATATATTCAGTCACGCCATGGCAGCATTGCCCATAAAATAAAAGTACTCAGTTTTAATTTTTAAAAATATGGGTGGTTAAATAATACATCTTACTGTGAGAAATGTAAGTGTTCTTGTGTTGTTACTTCTTGTCTTCTGTGTTTTCCCTCCATTCTGATTGTCTGCTCCACCCTGATGTATTTCAGCTGTGCTCTATTACCTCCTGTGCATATAAGCCTCTGCCTTTCAATTGTTTGTCAGTTCATTCCTGTGTGAATCACCTGTGTCTGCTTCCGGCATTTATCCCCAGTGCTATTGGACTTCTTCAAAGTTTTTGTAGCTCTCTGAATTTGTCAGGTGGTTGGAAGAGAAACCGCTCTGTTAAAAGGTTTTAATTTTGTGGAGCATAAAATTGAAAGAAAAATCTGCTCTTTTCTTGTCACCTTGTCAGTGACCAGTGAATTAGGTCACAACAACACACACCTAACTCATAACACACACACGACCATCGAATTATCACTACACTGTTTAGTGATTATGTACAGTTACAGTGAAACAAAAAAACGCAAACAAACAGCAGTTAGTTGTTATTTAGCCTTCAGCAGCAGCCCTTTAGACTCTATCTATAGACTCCACAATACATTGAAAATACTCCTTATCACTAACCAAGGCCATATGATGCCACAGGGGGAGGTAAATTTCCACTGCCTGGTGGTTTCATCTGAGGGAAGTTTGTTAAAGTCATCTATCCATGACATGACAGTCGGACCTCTAGCTGTGGTCGAAATCAAACACTCCTATCTTATCTCCACTTAAAGGCCCCCTCCCCTAAATCTTGGCTTTGATCCTGTTTGATCCAAAGGGAAAGTTATAGGGGATGTTGAGGGTAGTGGCTTTTGGCTAAAAAGGAGGGTATGTCTTTGGTATCGATAGAAATAAAATGAACACAAAGAGTATTCCTATTGTACATCTACTATCTAAAGTAGTTTTAGTAGGTCCCAGTGTTGGACATTAACAGCTTTCACTCTCATACATATGAAAATGCCTGAGAAGGATGCTGATACCACCACCTTATTAGAAACCACTCTGTTTTTGACTAACACTTAATCCCTAGAATGTGAAGGTTAATGCTTGAGGCTCAATATGTACAGCCTGGTATTTTTGGGGTTCTTTTTCTTTTAAACAAAACCAATTATCAATGTAAGTAAGAATAATGGTTGCTACAGGCTGGAGACTCTCAAATGCAGTATAATAACAGCTTAATATATTTCTTAGTAAGAAACTTAAAAGCTTAATTTCTCTTACTTTTTTAAAAACAGCCATAAGAGAAACAAAAAGTATTCCCAGTGAGAGTTCAGTAGCTTAAGTGTGTACCCAAAAGATAGAAAAGTGTTAAATCATCTGAACATCTCGTATAAAGTTGTAGTGAGGTGAGATAACCCTGCTGGCATCATCTGGGTTAATTTTTTCAGATATTAGAAAAGTCCTCCAGATTGACAGAAGACAACGTGCAACTGGTTTTACAGACTGAGTAGTACTCTCCATGAGGATGAAAATCAGAGGAGTGCCCTTTCAAAAGAACTTGGAATGGATGGATGCTTGGAATATCATAAATTAAGAATAGACTGTAAAATTTAAATTAGCCAGCCTAGTCTCTCCAAAAGGGCAACATCTGAATGGCAAGAGTTCTCTGATTTGGCTAACTGGTAGGTGAAATAATACTCAAATGAAACCGTTCTTCATTTTTATTGGGGAACTGTAGGGCTTCCTTCAAGGACCTCTGATGGGTCCCCAGGCTCCACTCCGAGAGTCACCGCTGCAGCAGAGGGATGAAACACATCCACCAGATGTGGCAGGAACACACTCCACTGGCAGCGTTATCCACACAGATGAATCTGACAGCCATGGGAAGGTCAGTCCTTTGTGTTAGGTTATCAACACACTGAGTGGGGTTGATGGTTTTGTTCTACCAGGATCCCCAGATTATGCTGTAACTGAATGCAGGTGGGATTTCAGCACACACACATGTTACAGCAAGATAAACACACGTTTAAATATAAAAATGTGGAACTACGCACAGGCTGTGGAGGGTGAGGTGGCATTTAAAGTGCACACATACATACACACCTACATTTGCCTTCCCCCACATCTGAAAGTAATTCTTGGTCTGTGAATGTGTATGTCTGTGTGTGTGTGTGTGTGTGTGTGTGCGTGCGGCGGGAGGCCTGCTGGATTCCAGGGCGACCCCCCTCACCAGGATGGCGGAGGAAAGTGGAAGGAGGGCGGGTGGTGGTTGGGAGGGTGGAGGTAGGTAAGCGTTTTGGGAAACGTGGAGGGAACAGCAATTAAAATCCCCTTCTCTCCGGCCTTTTGAAGGAATTCCCGGCGGAGTCGATTCAAAGCGGAATTAATCACCAGCCCTCATCCCCCTGAAACCTACATCCCTCGCTCCCTCTTTCTTCTCTCCTTCTCTCCCCTCTCCTTTCTTTCTTTCTTTCTTTCTTTCTTTACAAGTGTGTGTCATTTCCTCATTAATATCCTGGGAAAGGAAATCGAGGGCCCGGGCAAGGCAATGTAAACTTCTTTTTTCCCCCGTCTCGGCTCTAAGCTTCAATAATTCTGACAAATGTTTGGTTGAAACTGTAAAGACCTGATGTCTCGCCCCTTCACTTCAATAAATTAACGCTGGGATTATCACTGAATCTGGCCTCGATATACATTAATAGCAAAGGTTACAGTGTCATTGTCAAGTTTAACTTGACAATGATTTGTGCGTGAGGGTGTGTGTGTGACAATGCCTTGTGTGCTTACACATGAGCATGGGCCAACCCTCTGACTCTTTCCCTTGTAGCCGAATGGCCTTGTTATCAATGTAAGCCGTGCATTGTATTACAACCCGTAATTTAGTTTACATTGTGCTTGGGAAAGCAGTAAATTACATGGGTTTCTACTCGAAATGAATAGCCGGCCGCTCCAGCGTTGAGACAAATGTCTTTGCTTTTGCTACTCGAGGCAGAATTTTTTGCTAACAGTGCTCTGAAACATATAATTTTGTCCCAAACGCCTGGCTTTTAAAAGCAAAGTACAGTGAAATCTAATAAGGCACTTTGAAAAGGGGTTTTCTCCTGCTCTGTCAAATGAATGCTCATTATTTAGCTTTCCCCACTCACTTTTGGATAACATTTCTACTCTGTGCCCCCTTTCACACTCATTCCTCTCCGTCTGTCTTTCACTCTCTTTCTCTAAAACAAACATCCCAACAAAGCTCAGGAAAACACTGCTTGGATGTGCATGCGTTTCATCGCTTCCATTAATTGAGTTGGTGACTCACAGACTTCTATTGATGTTTAATGGTATCAGTCATCTAGTTTTTGGCAAGAGAAGAAGAGACCCTGTTATTACGCAGCTTCAGTTTCTTAATAACTTGCACATTGAGAAAAAACATTTTCATTCCGGGAACACAAAGGAGTTTAACATCTATAGTTTCACATGCATTATTCATGATCTTTGACATGCTTATCTTTTATTGTACACATTTAGATTTTATTCTAAATCTTCCTAAATTCTTTTGAGATATTTTTCTTAATGTAGGTATAGACTCAAATAATACACAGTAGATTTTGCGTTTTTTGGCAATACCAATTAACGTTGAGTTTCCCAGTAATGTGCGAGTCGTTCTGTGATTTTCTGGGAAGTGACATCCAAAGATGAGACCATCAATCGCATCAATGAAGACGAGCCCTTCCTCCCTGTGACCTCTTGTAAAGAAGGGTAAAATCTGGTGGGTATTCAATCTTCTGGTCTATATTTGACAGACTGCTGAGGATAACTGCTTGGTTTTGAGAGGCTGACCACACCTGTATAGCAATATTTATTGGTATAGGAAGAGAGAAAGTTAAGACAGAGCCTGTAGGTTCTGTCAGTCATGCAAAATTAAGTGCTGAGGCTCACTGTGCTTTGGCACATATTTACAAGACTGTGGATTTGACCTTTGGCACAGGACTAACTCTCTCCCCATTATTACCTCTCCATATCCACTGTAAAATAAAGTAGAATCCCTTAAAAAAAAAAAGAATAACATATTATTATGAGACTGCTGCTGTATCCGTACACCTTCAACTCTTTCAAACTGTTCCAAAGCCTTTGCATCTCCCATCATGAGAACAAAATCTTGCTCACCCACGGCCTCAATTGTCTCTCATTTGGTTTCTCAACTGTGCTCTATCCTCCTCATCCGTCAACCCTCCCATCCATCCCCCCATGTGTATTTGTATCTGATCCCCTCAGATACTTAAACTCCGCTCTTCCTGATTTTTCCCTGCTGTGTTTTGTTTTTCATCTTTATTTCACTTTATCTGATCGCCACTATCCCCCTTTCAGACTCCTTTATCCCCTCTTCTTCACTCTGTCCATCCCCCCATCCACACTTCCAATCCCATTTTAGCTCTTCTACCTCTGGCCTTCAATCCAGTTCATCCCCTTATTTCATCTTCAGAAAGCCCCCCATCTGGATGTTGTACCCCCCCCTTTTTTTCCCCCACCCCCCTATCAAGTTGAGTTTATTTCTAAATCTTTACAAACAAAACTGCTTTGTGAAAATTGATTTACAGATTTTAAAAAAAATAACATACTTCTATTCATCCATCCATCTGTCATTCAGTCTCTCCATCCATCCGTTCATTTATCCATCCATCCACGTCTCCTCATTGTTTAACACTAAATTCTTCACCGCGTCAATGAGTGCAGGTGCTTTCCATTACATCTACACACAGACACAAATGCGCATACAGTACATGCAAACACACACACACAAACTTTGAAGTATGGGGCTTCATCAGATCCAAACCGCAGGAAGGGAGATGGTGGATCAGAGATAAGCTAGCAGCATGGAGCCGAGCATGTTCACTTATGTGTGTGTGTCTTGCCATGGGAGCTTGACTCCCGGTGAGTTGGTGTTGCCTGTTACCAGCAGGCCTGTGGCTTTGATGTTATGACTTCAGTGTCTATGGCTCACTGGCATAAAAAACAGTGGAAATTACAGCACAGCTCGACTCGTTTCTTCAAAGTCCAGTCAGCCTCATACGTTGAAACAGAAACTGAAATGAAGCAGAATTTTAGCAGGCCTGATAAGCCAGATATAATGTAAACCCTGTGTGATTTCATCCAGGGAAAGCTGCACAAATTGCCAAACTTTAAATCATAAAGGCATTACTTTGCCTTTACAGATGATTACACCAAGGCAGAATATCATATTTGACAATAGCATGACCTTTAGTTTTGGGGAAAACTGCACTGGTCTGATGTCCCAAAGGACACAAAGTCACAAGTGCTCGGGGCTTCAAGTTCTCACCATAGCATTTGATTGTTAAGCTATGTTAATATTCTTTACATAGCTGTGACTGGGTGTGTTTTTAAGTGTCCTTTATGTTATAGGCAAATATAAGTACAGAATGAAGGTGTGTGGAGATGCAAAGGATGCGTGTCATTGTGTCACACTGAGACATGCGCAGTTTTGCTCTCAGTATGAAGTCATGCCTCCAGGGGAACAAGTCTCAACTACTTTAAGTCAAATCTCACAGCACTCATGTCAAGTTTCTAAATCCAGTCTCTGACTTAGCTCTGTCTTGTCAAAGTGTTAGCATGTGTAGGCATGGATGAATGAATGAGGGCCAGTTGTAAACAACTGTGGTATATAGTAGCTATGTACAATACAATAACCAAGTGTCAATCTTGCTGGACACCATGTAACATGCACCCAGACCATACGAGTTAGAGTTATATATATATATATATATATAAAACTCTAACTCGTATGGTCTGGGTGCATGTTACATGGTGTCCAGCAAGATTGACACTATATATATATATATATATTTTAAAAAAGGTATAAACTTGAAGTAGACTGTGAGGTTCAGAGTTTTGCTTCAGGGCATTGAGTTTTTGTTGTGGGAGACAAGAGGGGCAAAGCTTGTTGTTACAAGGGAGAGATGAGAGCATGTCTTCTTCATTTACTTTTTCTATGGATCTCTGTCTTTCACCTGGCTGTTTGTGTTCAGGGTTTGACAGCCAGTTTCCAGTTGAGGATTCAAGCTTACGACTTTGGGTTTTCACACTCTCTGCTCTGACCAAAGAGCAGCAGATTTTATTTTATTTTTTCCTCTCATTCATAACACACCACTTTTCTTCTGTCAACCTTACTGAATATCACTGTCTTCATCTGTTGTATCTTGTGTATCTGACCTGTCTAACTTAGTAATATGTTTATTGTTACTGTACATGTTTAAAACAAGTGTTGTTAAGCAATCACATGGAAATAACAAAAACTACATCACCAGCTGTATATTTACATCTTGATAATACTATAAAAATAATTTGCCTGGTCCCTGGTGAAATGCATTAAACAGTACTTCACTGTATAGCATAGACACACATCTTAATACATGTGCACATAGGCATTCAGGTATGCAGGTTTTCAATTGAAAAGCTGCGTGTTTGTAATCATATCTTTATAAATGGAGCAGATAGCATCACAGGCAGAGAACTGGGGGTGGAAATTAGATGCTGATAGGGTAATAGCATTACCACAGATCCTGTAACACACACACACACACACACACACACACACACACCTGGGATGGTATTCCCTCTGTGGATCAGGTAACATGCTGTAAATTAGCCAGTGATCCATGCTGGCAGTTAAACGGGCTAAAGTCAGCTCAAATTTGTGTCAAAGCATTTTACATGTGCCCAGTTTCATCAGAGATTTCTCAAAACCACTTCTTCTAAGCTGACACAATACCGGTTTCAAATTTAAAAATCAAATCATCCGTGTACATTGTGCAACCTGTTCAGAATCTTTTCTTTTCCATGATGGAATCTAAACCATACACAATTGGTTTTACTATTGTAACTTATTAAGATCCATTGATAGGAATCTGATATTTTTCATACCATGAGATTGATATAAAGACCAAACTAAATTTTTTCATCATATAAAGTCCCAATCTTAGTTTTTGCTACGAAAAAGAAGTCTCTTTTTTAACATACTGTATATGTATGCAAACATACACACTCTTTGCTTGGCATGGCTTTTATATCCAGCTGCGATTTACGTCTGTTTTGATTGGCTTTCAGAGCAGAGTCTGCTGGGTTTGGAGGTGGCAAAGAGGAATGTGTCCACACAACACACACACACACAAGTCAATTTATTTTCGCATCCCTTTCATATCTCTGAAAACACACTCCCGCACCATGCAAAAACAGACTCTCTCTTTCCCAGTGACACATTCAAGCAGACTAAAACACATCCGTTAACTTCACTTTCATATCTTAAACTAACACACACACACACACACACACACACACACACACACACAAACACACTGACACAGACATCCACAGTCCCATAGCAGGCAGGAATGCGTTGTTGTTGTTACGGTGGAGCTGTGGAGCTGCTGAGTACTCTGCACCTCCACACCAATACGACTACAGCTATCTGATAGGAAAGACAGCCAAAGAGGAAAGTGCAGAGATGGATGGAGAACAGACAGAGAGAAAGTGGAGGAGACAGGGAGGCATTGAAAGGGCAGCACAGGACACAGGGATAAAAAAGGCAAATCAGTTTGTTCAGATTTAACACTTTGAACCATGTTGACTACTGCAGTGAAGTCAGCATTTTCTCTGTTGATAACTGAGCCACTGCCATTTGAGTGAGACTACTGTTCAAATATTGATGTTATCATTTTTTTCTAAAATGGTGGACACAGTTGGTCCACAGTTCCCTTGTCTCTAAGTTTCTCCAACTATCTGATATTTTTTTGAAAACAAAGAATTCTCCAAAATGATCTGTGACATGTGTACACACTTAATCATGTCTTGTAGTACAGTTAAACAGCAAATTGCTCTTGAAGAAACTGTATGACTGTTACTCACAATCATGTTGCAAATGAAGACACATCATGAGGAGGGATATCACCAAATAATTTTTAAAACACAGATTCAGACTGCCTTTCAAACACGACCCAGAGACAGAGAATTTACTTCAAGTTTCTAGATGAAGCTCCATGTGTGCAATAGTCTGTTTATTGAAACAAAAATAAGTATTACAAATGAGGAAAAAAGAAGCTAAAGGAGACCAAAGTTGTTGTGAAATCTTGAGTTCAGACTTTGTTTTGGGCCAAACAGTCTGTGTCAGCAGTCACCTGGTTATTTATAGACATTATTAGACATCTGGCTTCCAATCAGTCTCGAGTCTCCTTCCCTGCCTCCTTTTACAATTTATTCTTTCATCCCGCTTTCCTCCTCTCCCTCCATTTGTATTGTGACCTCTGACCGTGCCTTGTTAGGAAGGAAAAGGAAGAGGTTAACCTCTGGTCTGAACACACACACATACATGCAGTCACACACACACACACATATACAATTTCATTGTCCAGGTTGCCTACGGGGCATAGGTTTACAAATCTACATCCAAATAATTTGCTTTCACTTCAAATTAACCGAGGAGGACACAGATTTATACAAATGGACTCTCTTCTAATTGGACTATGTTGGGTTAATTGAGGGCAAAACAAAATCAAATCTATCATGTATATGTCTTACATATAGTACATAATTAGATCATTGGCTGAAGAGAAGTTTTTTACGGCATCCATTAAAGCATTGTCGATCTCCTTTTATTCTAGTTATCAGAACAAGGAACAAAAAAAGTTAAGTAATTACATCTTTAGGACATATTCAGAAATCACTTAAAGGAAAGAGTACAATGTCAGGACAAGGTGAGCGACACAAAAACAGATAACCTACACACACCAACACTGTTATTTTAAACTTCAGCTTATTCTCTGTTTTTCCCGCCATTTGTGGCCACACACACACACACGCACATGTGTTTACTCAGCTCTGCGTTTTTCCTGTCAGACAAAGGATTGTAAATGCAGTTATCAGGAGCCCCATGTGTGTTTGTGTGTGTGTTTAGCAGGTGTTTCTCGTGACTGGGGCTACCACTGCTAGTGTGAACAGAAATATTTTACTTGGGTATCTGCCCATTCAGAACAACCTTTAAATATCTCTCTTGAACACTTGGTCTTGGTCTGCCTGTCTGTCTTTTATCTCAGCAACTCAATAAAACTACATTTAAACTTAATTTAGTAATGCAAATGTCAAAACAATAGCAAAACTCCCACATAAAAAATCACAAAACATATTACTTTCACTCCTTAACGAACATTTTGTTTCAGTTATGCCAACAATGATGTGAGAAAATGAAAGAAAGATTAGCCAGAAAATGACTTGCAATTGCAATATTCATGTTTTAAACTGGTCATTACATACATGTGCACGCAAACAGACACGCACAAGCTCACAGAGGCCTGTTTCCTGTTGTACTGTCTGCAGATAAATGCTGCTGTGACTGTCAGTAAATAGCTTAGAGCTGTGGAACAAACACAGGCCCTGTAACACTCACACACAGACAGGGTTAGCTGTGCAGATGTGCTGCTGCTCAATCAGTAGTTTAATCACAGAGGTTAGAGTTTAATGAGTTATTATTACTGAACCCTAAATCACACAAACACACAACTGCCCAGCCATTATACACGCTGGTTGCATGTACTGTATATGTGTTCAAGACCTGCAGCAAATGACAAATAGCTGTATAGAACTCTATTGCGTGGCTTTCTTAACTGTTTCCAGGTCTTGAAAGCTGTACATGTCTCTCTTTGTGTGTGTGTGTGTGTGTGTGTGTGTGTGTGTGTGTGTGTGTTTGAGGAGATGAGAGAGAGAGAGAGAGAGAGAGAGAGAGATGTCAGGGTGGGTTCAGCCAAATCACACAGAAGTCGTATCAAGATGCAGGTGTGTTTTGTTTTTTTTAATCAAGGTTTTTAGACTGAGACTTCTGTTGCTACTGCGACACAAAATTACATTTAATATTTATTTCCAGAAACAAAAGCAGAACTTCTTGGGAAGACCTTGATGCGCTTCTTTTCAAGAAAGCAAAAATAAAATGGTGAAAATTGTCAACATCTCAAGATTATTCCGTTTAAGTGCGAAAGAAAGATCTTCCCTTGTTAATGAAGGAATGCTATAAGAGTATCACAAACTGAGTCTGTCCACAGGCATTTGGATCTGCCTGGGCAGAGTAACCCTTCAAACGCACCAGGTTGGCAGTTTAATGGTGGTGGTGGTGGTGTGTGTGTGTGTGTGTGTGTGTGTGTGTGTGTGTGTGTGTGCGTGCTCGTGTGCACATGTGTGTTTGTGTGTGTGATATTCTACTAAATTAGACCATCAATCAAACAAAACATGGGAAGAGAAAAAAAATGCTATCCTTGCAACGAAACAAAGGCACTGGAGCAACATGTGGCATTATTTAACTGCCCATTCAGAGACACAAGTGTTTGTGAATGTGGGTGTGTGTGCATGTGTGTTTTATTCCTATGCTTGTGAAAAGTGCAGCGCAGTACTTAGCTCTATGTTGTGGACTTTTCTTCTTGAACATCCATTCAGTAAAATGATTAGAGTTACTTCTTAGTGAAATTGGGCCAGTTGAACCACAGTTGTTTGTTTTTTAAATTAAGGCTAGTTTTATGATTATGGATAAAGATTACAGATACAGTAACACCAGTAGGTCTAAAATATATGTGCAAAATAAAAAGTTGTTTTGGACTAGTCTGAAGGTTAAAGTTAGGACTTCAGATTATGGAGAAATACTTTCAGATACTTCAAAATAATATTTTGGAAGTTGATGGGTCTTCATCAGTTTGAGCATCTATTCAGACTACTTAGTCCAGAATTAAACACAAGCACAGAGGTAGAGTTACAACTGTTGGACTGTAATTATGACTAAATTTCGAGCTACTTAACTAGCTGGACTTAATTAAGCATTTGTGTCAGAAGAGAGTGGAAAGATGGACTAAAATAATGGTGAAAGATAGGAGGAGAATGAGCCCAGTTGATCCAGAATGAGAACTTAAGCGGGGATCAAACTTTGAGTAGTTAGATGACACAAGGATCAGGATGCACTGATCAGCATTTTACCCCTGAAACTACTTCACATGTGGCCTGCTGTCAGTACACAAAAGTATAATCACCTGTGTGTGTGGCTTCACAGCGACATGGGGATGTTATGATAGCCCCCTTTATAAGTTGGCCTTCTCTTATTTTGTCTCTGTCTCTCTCTGTATGCCTCTCTCTCTCTCTCTCTCTCACACACACACACACACAGAGGAAGTGTACGGGGAGATAATAGCTTTGCAGGGGCCACAGTAGAGCTTAGCCAAAGATCTGTCTGGCTAAAGGATTCCATTAAACCACACACACTCACACACACAAGGACATACTTTATCACTGACATACGAAAAAAGAAAATACAAAATTAGGCACACAGACACCTACACTAATACCAGCACAGAGCCTCAAGACACACACATCAGGACATACGCACAGCTGCATAGCATGAACCATTAATGTGCCATCAGATATCAGACCATTTAAATTGATGAGGCCCAGTGTGAAGAAAAGTCCAAACTTTCCAGCAATTATTCTCTAATCTGTCTGTTGCTGGGTTGGAGGGAGAGAGGAGAAGAAGTGGAAGAGGGACAAATAGAAAGGGAGGGAAAAATACATGAGAACAAGAGAGATACAGTGGAGGAATGAGAGGCAGGAATTATGAAGTTTTAGTTTTTTTAAGGTGGAAGACAAAGACAAACACCTCTGTAGAACCAGCATTATTCCAATAACATTTCACACCATATTTAATTCATTTCAATTCAGTCATCAAAATTAGATGATCTCTCCCTGGCAATGTTGATTTGTGTGGCACTTTTGATAATAGTTCAACTTTGGTGAAGTGAATTCATATTGCTTGACAGCGCTGATGTCTGGAGAGATGCATTATTTGCATTATTTCTCAGATTGTTTGGTTTAATGATGATCTGTTCAACATGGCCCAGTGCTTTTCTCCACATTAGTGGAGACAACAATAGATTGCTGATAGGGCAACGGGGCATGCAGTAAGTCAAAGGGACAGTCAATTTTACTAGAGTGCATGGCATGTCTTGTTCCCATAATAGACTGTGAACTTTAAAATTGAAAAGATCATTACAGATAAAATATTAAATTTCCTCTCACATTCAAGCAGTAATTCAAAATCCTAATAAAAAGTAACAGCCCTGCTCTGATTTGAGCTATGATTTATCGCACCATCCAACTTTATATACCGCTGCTCTGATGGAGTAAAAACTGCTCCACAAAAGAGATGTTACACGGTTTGCGGTCAGCCCCGGAGTGAAGAAATTAATGCTGTTCAATTTAGGATGTGCTGTAATACTGTTTCAGAGAGGTGTTGATTCAAATGTACGGTCATTTTAGAGACTGTAGTTTATGGTGTCAGTGAATTGAGTTGTATTACAGTGACAGATTTTTATTACATTCTCCATCCCATTTAAATCCATGAGGGTAGGCTAAACAACATAAACACCTCTCTGCAGAATGCAACACATTTCAGCAGCAAACAAACTACATTGTCCAAAGTGATCATAAAGTTGAATAAACACCTCTCTAAGACTGTTTCCTTAACATAAAAACATAACATGCTTAACTTCATGGAGCTGGGATCTATGCATTAGGCTATGTTTGTTTTAAGCAAGGTGTACCTAATAAACTGGCAACTGAGTGCGTTGCTGTGCAGCAACAAATATGCAAGGTTTGGATTAAGGTCATCATTAGACATCATGGGTACATTAACAATTTTAACAGCCATGTTAATTATTGTGTTAATTTAACACAAACTGTCATTCTACAAAATGAGCACGCAAATGTAAAACGTATCTTGAATTATTTTTCAGTAACTGAGCTGAAAGATGTCTTTGTTATGCACGTGTGTGAGAGAAATTCCATGCCACAGCGTGATACTAATATGTGCCATCTTGCCTAAATGTGCGTGTGTGTGTGTGTGTGTGTGTGTGTGTGTGTGTGTGAGTGTGAGCATTGAAGCGTGTAGCTGTTACTCCAGTCACTGGCTTGGTCCTGCATCACAGAAAGATGCTAATTGGTAGCACACTGTCTCTCAGCTCATAAAAAACATACAGAGTGGGACAAGAGAAATAGATAATTACAGAAAAGATGATGGGATAATGGGAAGGAAAAGGGAATAAAAGGAGAATGTGCTGATGAGAGACAAAATAACAGGAAGAGGAAGGAGGGAAGTTTGAGAGATTAAAAGCAGACAGAATGAGATGGAGGGAAGGCAGGAGAAAGGGTGAGGAAAGACAGAAAGAAGAGAGGGAAAGAGTAGCAGTAGTTATGTGGTGTGAGAAGCTCGGCAGCAGCCAACTCTCTTCACTATAAATGCTTAATGTCTCATTTTGTAAAACACTCTGCATGCTTTTGGTTTTTCCGCTTTATTCACTGAAATACAGCAGAGACTCTGGGAGAAAATGCTCAAGAACGGATCATGAATCAAAAGGACCTGAGCGAAATCTCAAACCCTCAACCTCAAAAGTTAATGACATGCATCTTATCCCAATGAGCCCAAACAAAGCCGTCAGAGAGTGGTTTCATACACACATAAGCAGTGGTTTGTCTGAGGAAAAAAAGATGATCACTCCTTCATTTTGAGTGTTTCAGTGTGTTGTTTTTGTGGTGGTACAGTTTATTTCATTATTTGTTTGCCCAACTCTTCAGAGACGGGACTTTTCCCGTCTCGTACTCTAACCTCATGGAGGGAATTGTTAGTCACTATTTAATTGTCTCAATTTTAGCCAATTTTCAAATCTTGTTTACTACATTTGAAATCACATGTATAAAATGACATGGATAGGCCTATGTTATTGGGTTTTTTTTCAGATTTTCAGATAAGACTTCTTCTATGAGCTAAATTGTCCCACACAGAGAAAACAGGATTCGATTTGTGTAAAAAGACAGAACTGACATGTAGCACCTTATATCAGCATGAATGGCAACATGTGTATGAATGGTAGCTTGGATATAGGGGCCTAAAGGCATGAAGGACCAGAACTTGACACTAACCACATGTGAAATGTATTAAGAAACATGTTGCCTTTGGTGTAATTTTATTTTTATTTTGTACCCCTCTTAAGTTTAGGAAATATTTAGGCCCAATCTTAATATCTCCCCAGATGTGCGAGCAGAGAGAAGCAGATAGAGAGAGAGCGATAGCCTGTGTGTGACATCAAATCAGCAGGCAGGCAAGAAAATGTCTGATTTTTATCCACAGAAATAAGACATTGCTTTGTCCTTAAAAATTAAATGCTACAAGACTACCCAACAACCTTTACGCTAATTTTCCTTTTGCAGTGAAAATTTTACATCAGTGTAGTAGATTTTGTAAGTTAAAGGCAGCTCTGCTGTGCCCCTGCTATACATTAGCTTAGCCAGCCTCAGGAATGTTACCCCAGTAGCAGCGCACAACATACAGTTCATACATTTTCATACATACATGAAATGTTTAATGTTTCAGTGATGATTAAATGGGACTTGGAGAACTGGAGATTACCCTGTTGGGTCTGTGGTTTAACACATTTGTTAGTTCTGTAGCATCTGCTGCTTGGAGGCTTGATATCCTTAGGTTTGCAATACTCATTTGCCCCTGACAGGAAGTGTGTGTGTGTGTGTGTGTGTGTGTGTGTGTGTGTGTGTGTGTGATTCCTTGACAGATTGTGAAAGAAGTGAAGATATCATGTATGTTGTAGTAGCCAGTAACCACTTAGCACTATCTGGCTTGTCACAAAGGCCAATAACTTCACCTTGGGCTATAGTTGTCTGGGTGCTGGTTCTTTGCTGCACCTTTGCATGAAAGATCATCCAAGTGTAGGCAACTGAGTTGGGCTTTCTCCACAAAGAGGCCATGCTTACTCTACTTGACAGGCTGCTCTCTCTCTCCTGTGAGTTCCTGGGCACAGCCAACGGGGAGGAAACCTCGGGGCAGACCCAGGAAACTCTGCAAGGATTTGAATTTCCCCGTCTGCCAGAGGGCACCTGGGGATCCCTCAGGAGGAGCTGGAGCTGCTCTGTGTGTGCTGTCACTGCTGCAGCAAGTGCCATCACGGATCTGCCATGAAACTGGAAATATTTCCAAAGCAGCTTCATTTTCTTCTGTCCTTTCATTATTAAAGGGGTCTATGTCAGGGAGATTTTAAATATGCCAACTTCTCATTAATTTAAAAAGGACATAAAAATGGGGAGGGGGGGGGGGGGGGTGAATACATGAATGCATATCTAAAAAGTAGACAGGGTATTAAGAAAAGGCTCACACATTTCTCTGAAGCGCTGTACACATTTACACATGTACATGTAGTTAAACTAGACACTGTTCATCCTCATGGTTTGATTTTTTTCAGTATGTAAAATTTTAACCAGTGGTGGCAGACACTTCAGTTTCTAAGGACTTGAACTCAGTTGATTTCTAACTTAACTGAGAAACAATAGACATCAAACCATCAGTGTGTGTGTTTGAGCTTGGCACTAAACAAATAAATCAAGGCAGGGGCACAGACACCAGGAGGCCAGCAACCTTAAGGTAAGAATATGCATAACATATTCATAAAATAATGCTTAAAATACTGTATCTAAGAGACAAAGGATTGTTACAGCGTTTACTTCACAAGTACTCAAATATTAAATTGGCCAAAAGTCTGTGCATGGTTGGTCTACAGACGACAGTGAAACTTGTGTTTTAATTAACTCAGAATTCGACTGAATTACTCAGTTTGGATTGTGGATATTATGATATTTATGAACTTTCCAGGGTTCATTACTGACTATAAGACAGAGCTGAGGAGAAAGCTTTTCAAATTGACAGGAAAACTCCCCAAATGAATTTAATTAATCTAAAGGCCACCGATTTAATGAGAACTGAAATGATCTTATTACTGTAACTGCACAACTGTCGAGTCTCTGTTGTTTAGTTCATGGGAGTTTTCCCTTCCACCAACAGAGGGCAGCAGCTACAACGCAACATGCAGAGGAGCGTCCAGGCTCTGTCCTGACACAGCTTTTTCACTCCTCTGCTTTACTGTTGATTTACACCAGAAGGATTAGTTGGAGATCTGAATAGATGCAGTAAGACTCAAACAGTGCTTACGACCAAATCATCTGTTAGACCTGTCAGAGCCCAGAGTTTGGATGGTTAATGAGACCTCATCAGTTTTCTTAATTTTTTTATTTTATCATCTAACATCTATCATCTTTTTGATGTTGGCTTTATTCACAGTGGACTTTTGCCACAAGACTAAAAATACCGTAGTTTGACAAACTCATGCAGGTCGATCGCTCTACAGCGTTTTTGTGTCATCTGCTGGCCGTTAAAGCATAAATTAATTAAGTTGACATACAGAGACTCCCCAAGGATGATGCATTATGGTATTTGGAGAGATGATTCAAAAAAGGAGAGAGACATGGCTCAAAACCAATATATAATCACAAAGTAGATCATTAAGATGATATATGAACCATGATATAAAAAAGGAAGAGTTGCTGGGAAAAATGAAGCTAAAATATGTCCGCTGCTGCCTTGGACTGAGAATTTGGAGGGTTTTTTTTATTCTTGTGTGTGGGAAAGTAGCCGGGGTTATACAGACAGTGTTTCGGCCTGGGGAGATAAGGGACAAGCGAAAGTTTGTCGAGCTCTACTCTCCTTTCTGGTGACATCAACACACACACACACACACACACACACACACACACACACACACACACAGAGAGAGAGAGAGAGAGAGAGAGAGAGAGAGAGAGAGAGAGAGAGAGAGAGAGAGAGAGAGAGAGAGGAGATTTTGGGGGGGGAGAACCAAAGTACAAATCTGTTTGCCTCTCTCACAACCTCCAGGCGTACCAGTCTGTGTTGCGCCTCTGCTGCTCTCTCAACTTTTTTTTCCTCCTCCTGATTACAACTCCTCTGCAACTCTCACTTTTTAGTCGCCGGCAGCGGAGGGATGTTCCCAGGAAGGAGGTTACACCCCAGCTGAACATTTTCACCTTGGGAAGTTCAGGAGTCAGGCGGACAACTTCTTCTCGTCGAGACTGTGAATGGACAGCGTTTGAGGACACTTTTACGCACTCGGGTCCGTGACGCGCGGTTGGAAGTTTTAAGAGAAAACGTTGCCGTTGCAAGTGTAACATCCGAGTCATCCGATTTCTTTCTTTTCTTCAATGGCAAGGGAGCGTTTTAAGGAGATTCTGACTGATCGAGTCTCTTGAAATAAACTTTGGTGAACTTCTGCAGCAGCGGACTTAATTATATTTAGGCTTCCATCGCTTTTTTAAGCCTGCCATATAGCCGAACGGCCACTTTTAACCTCTTTCGGGACCCTTACTTCCACGACATTTACTTCCCCCCGCGGATATTCAATTACCTCCGGTTTGGAAGTCACTTAGTGGATATCATGCCGCCGACCGGGCCGGAGAGGCGGGCTGCGCTCTGCCGGGTTTGGGCTCTGGTTTTCGCGCTGCTGGCGTGCGTTGCTTCGGTGAGCGGATGCCCACACAAGTGCAGCTGCTCCGGGTCGCATGTGGACTGCCAGGGTCTGGGTTTGAAGACGGTGCCGAAAGGAATACCGAGAAACGCCGAGCGCCTGTAAGTGTGATTTCATTCCAGTATTATCAGACCCACGTTTACTCACATCGTCTTCATTTAACATCACCACAGACGTCTTATACCGTCTTATGTTATAGTGCACATTTCCCACGTTTAGGTTACTCTCATGTTTCTGTGATATCCATGTAATGATTGCAGTGAATTTTGCGCAGTTACCGGTCATATCAAACTTTCGGGGACGTCTCAGAGGAAACTTCTGCGTTGTTGTGGCTCCGATCACCTGCACATTTTTACGTGCCTCGCTGGAAAGATGAGCCGTTTTGTTGTGAATGAGGCTGTGATCGCATCCGCCTGCATTAGGTTTCTACTGAGTGATTAAAACGACAGGCATTTCACCTCTGACCTGCAGACAGTGATCGTTATACTCCTAACTTTTATTTTTCACTGCACTTTTCTCTAGACTGAACTAAAAACACCAATTCCTATAGGTTAACTTGGGCTTATAAGAGTTCACACAGCTGAGAAACCTTCCCCCTTTTTTCCCATGAATTAAAAACTATGGGCTAAACTTTTTTTTTTTTTTTTTACAAAGGTTGATCAGGTGAATTTGGGATACATTGCGTTTTGGTGAGTGAAGGCTTTGGAAGCTTGAGGTGCATTTAAGCCCAATGAGGCTTAACAATTGGGAAATAATGCTCCCTCACTATTATTACCTGCACGCTTATCCAAAACAGGGGATTCTCCAGGAGAAGTTACAAGTATCCCTCCCGACTGAAAGCATAAACTTTCACATACACTAGTTATACATGTAATCTATGGTGCACATGGATGTCATGGATGAAGGGATGAATTGAGACGGTTAAATGAACAGTCCTGAAGCAGAGACTGCTGAGGAAGAGACTTTCTAAGTTTTTAAACAAGTCGAAACAAAAGGCAAGAAGAAGCAGTGAGCTCCTGAATCTAATGATACTGCTTTCTATTTCTCAGTCAGACTTGCTAAATTATTGGCAGTTTTCAAAGGATCCCAAAGTTGGACCAGATCCTCAGAGATTTGTGTAAAATCCTAAACAGTGATTTTATGTTGAAAGAATAACTTTCAGGTTTTGTTTTTTGGGGCCTGGTGACAGTTAGTTTAAAATGATATTCGTTCCTAAGGCAGAGACAGACCTCTGACAGACGCTGCTGCCACCTCCAGCACGATCTCAACGCGTATACAGCCCCGCAGCCCCACTCACAAACACGCACCTATGCTGTTAAGGTATGGAAGCGATTATGCATGATAACAGCACGGCCGAAAGCCCCGCAGGGGATCAACAACAGACCTAGCCCTGAGACAACAAACACAATCAGTAGGCTGCACATGGAAGTGGGGGGCCGTGTTTGTGGATGTGGGGGGGTACTGGTGGAAATGAACATGTGATTTGCATGTGTACGTTCATTTTCACTTCTTCATATTTGGTTATGTTTGTGTTTCTGTGTCCTGCATGTTTGCGCTTGCCAGCGTGATTGTGTTCCTTGCGTGGGTATGTGTGAGTGTGAACAACGAACCCCATACTTCTTCCATCCCAATGGGCCAGTGTTGACCTCCCAGGACCTGTTGGCTTTTACGCAGCAATCCCCAGAAGACATTTACACCCAAGGAAAATAAATAATTAGAGCAGGCTGTGATGGGGAGGTGGGATAAGGGGGTCCCCTGCTTCTCGCTGGGGTCCCCGGGGTGGAATATTTGGGGTAGCAGTGCCCCTCCCACTGCCTTCACTCGAGAAACTATGTGTTTATGTTTCCCTGATTTATCCAGGTCAGTGTTTCAGCTGTGACTTTGGCCAAGAGTTGCTCTTTTCCTCCCTCTTTCTCTCCCTGCCTGCCTGCTTTCATCTCTCTTTCTCCCTGCAGATATATTTTAGGGAGTCTGAAATGGGAAACATTAAAATGGATGAGATTCCACTTGTAAAGGTCATGGCAGATAGGAAACTTTTTAGGAAAGAGGGATGAGCGTTAGTATCATCAGCAGGGACTTGAGTTTGACGGCTGGAATAAAGTCAATGTGGTCGACAGATTCTAACACTCATGCCAAGTTTGATCTGTTTTATTAAAAAAAAAAAGAAAAAGAAAAAAGCTGAGCTGTGTGTCCGAAATTATACATACTAAACGCAATGGCCTAACACAGAAGAAACATAGAGGAACACTCAAATGTGACTAAATTATGTCTCAAAAAAGCCATAAGATCATATTTTTTCCCATTGCCATTTGATGTCATGCTAATGGTCAATCTGACATTTGTTATGACATTGTCAATGTCGGGGTAAAACTTAACTGTTCATGCCAACAAAAGCAGTCAACATTAAAATTAGAGTCACAAATATTTAAATGTACTGAATCTGTTATTTTATAAGTTTCCTGGCAGTGAGATGTTTCTAATGTTCAAAGGCAATGGGATGTCGCAATGTTGAGGTAACTGGCCGGACACTGGTATGCATCCATTTGGATCCCGTAAAACAGTGTGTGAGGACACTGAGACGTGAGGCCTAAAAGAGTACTCTATCGCAGACCTGTGCTGTCAGAAGAAAGTGTTGCAGCTTTGCTCTTTTTGGACATTTTAATCAGTTTGGATGGATTCCAGTAATGATTCAGTCAGTGAAAATAAAGTCAATTCAAAATGTCAAATCTTCAATTCCCCATCATACCATAATTGCCACTCTGCTCTTAGTCTATATGATCTGCATGTTCCCCTCATATTTTGGCCGAAATATTGCAAAATACACAGTTTTTCTACTGTGGTTAGCTGCTTAACTTTGACACATGCAGCTCTGTTTGTTCACGTTGATTGTGAAAAAGGAAAATCAGACATGGAAGCTGATGTGTTTTTAGTTCTCTTCTGAGGGCGATCCACCTTGCATTTCTGCTCGGGCTTTCCGTGTTTCATCATGTTTCATGCTGAAACACCACAAGCTTTTGCAGAAATGCTCAAGCAGTTGCATGAGGAGAAATCCCTCGGGAAGAGGACATACAGTCTTCTCACCAGACCAGAATGCAATGCAACAAGACCGGGAGACATGTGGTGTCTGAGTAAGGGACAAGACTTTCACCTTATCTTGAGTGGAAAATCTTTGTCGGCTACTACTCTGCTGCTCCCTTTATCACACTGGAGCCACATGTACCAAATCAGACAAATGCAGCCAGACTGTATGGAGGTTACTGAAAACAAATGTAGAGAATCACTGTTAAGTGAGTAAGTACATGACATTGGTGGGGGGCAGTCGGGTCCGTTAAAGGGCTGCGGCTGCGTAGATGGAAAGAACTCAATCAAGATGGAAAATGACTGGCACGATAGAGCGTTGAAAACCACCAGCACGCTCCTTTTAAACTTTGGAGCTCGTCCCTACTTACGCTCTGTGTCGCGCTCAGTATACGACCTGAATCCAGTTCACTTCTGCTACATTTGAAAGTAAAGGGTGCGCTTAATATTCAGAGCCAGTCACCTGTCATAACTGCAGAATGAGCCTCCTTTTAAAGCTCCCCTTTTCCTGCACTATTGTAAACAGAGCAGTTGGAAAGGTTAACGAGAGAAAAACAGTGGCGGCCTCAACTGCTCACCCACACACACACACACACACACACACACACACACACACACACATGAACACACAGGCAGCCTTGCAGCTTACCTCAGGCCAGTCAATTCTGTAATGTCCTCCTTGGGAAGCCACTTGAGACCTCATTTGCATCTAATTTGAGTGGAGGGTTGTGGGGGGAGGCTTAACAGGCTTAACGAGGCTGGGTAAAATGAATTGGGAAAACTGTGACGGCTTTTCTCTCCCGGGTCCGATTCACACCTGCCCTACAGGGAGAGCATAGACAGACAGACAGACAGACACACACACACACACGCTTGAATGTTGTGGGTTTTTTTTAGAGCTGCAAATTCCAAAGTGTTGCCCCAGCCGCTGTGAAATGTGGAGAAATTGAATGCTGTAAACTCTAGAGGGGGCTCTCAGGTTGTTGAGCAGCAATCAGGAAATATGTGTGTGTGTGTGTGTGTGATCATATGCTTTATTTTTTGTTAGAGTTCATCAGGCTTATGAATAATCGCATCTTTACATGCGTGTATGTGTGTGATTTGTGCGTTTGTAGTTGCGCGACCTCTGTGCTGGAAGCGGCAAGCTCCCACAGCCAACTCTACACTAACACAACTCTACACAAACTAACTGTGACTTTTTATTTAACTGCCTGTTTCTCTGTTCCTTCGCTAATGGCACTTTGAGTAAGTTTTGGCAAGTTTTGCCCAAGTGACACCTTCCCTACCCCCGTTTGGCTTTTCCTCTTTTTCTTTTGTCCCCTCCCAACTCTTTGTCTGCACCCCAGCTTCTCTTCTGGCCCTCCATCCCTTCACCATCTTTCTGCATTCTTTCCCTCTCCCTTGCCTCCTCCCTGCCTCTCTCCACCGCTCGTTCTCTGACCTCCACCTACTCCTTTAATGCGCACACCTTGAGTTTTGCCAGCAGCATCTCTCCAGTAGAGCTTTCACTGCTCCCATTTCCCTTCAGCGTGCCAACCTACCGTGGTGCATGAAACTGCGGTGTGTGTGTGTGTGTGTGTGTGTGTGTGTGTGTGTGTGTGCAAGCATCAGTGAGTTTGTGTGCAGAATACACACACAGGTTCCAGCCCCTGCTTCTGGCTCTTATCAAAGCCTGGTGTTGATTGGTCAATGGACGCTGTAACCACCACACCCTCAGCTATGAAACGGCATTCCATGGTAGGACTGGAATCTGTGTGTGTGTGTGTGTGTGTTAAGGTTACCTCTTTGGGACCTTTTCTGGCATCAACGCCAACCTCGTCGCGACCGGTTGTCCTCATGGGGACCAAAGTCTGGTCCTAATGAGGCAAAAACGTCAGTTTTGAAGTGCTGGTTAGGTTTAGGAGGAAGGTGTGAACTGACGTTAGGTGAAGATTAGAGTTAGGATTTGGGTTACGCTGTTCACAATGGATGGAAGTCAGTGCAATGTCTCAACAAGGATAGCTATGCAAACTTGTGTGTGTGTGAGAGAGATCTTTGAACACTGAGGTGCCAACCTGTGCTGTTAGCAGACCAGCTAATTCGTGCTGACACAGTTCCCGTCCCCTAAATTTAGAATAACTTGATTGGATCAAGAACAATCTGTAATCACTGAAAACCTCTGTGTTCACTTCATTCTTGGCCCAGCTCCTTTCAGCTGTGGCCTGAGCATTTGCCTGATGTCATTGCACATAATATTGTGTTGTATACAAGTGGTGGCCACACCCAAGACGTCTGATAAGTCAAAGGCGCATTCCCAACTGCTTCGACAATCCCCACGAGTCTCTGCTAACCAGGCTGCGCTGGTGTTTCACCAGTGTTTGTGGAAACCAGGGAGCTAATTAGTGATGTATTTTGTTTGTGCAGTATTTCTGTATATGTATGCTACTTTGAGGAAAGCTTCAGTCAGCACATACGCTTTGGTAACTGTTGAATAAAAGCCATCGTTCAATGAGGAGTGTTCTTTACTGGTATTGTGAGCATGATGGTGATGTAATACATCTGAGGAGCAGCCGAGTGTTATAGCTATAGCAGACAAGTCTAAACTAATAAGTGCAAACCACAATAAGCTCGCTGTTCTCAGACAGCCTCTTTATGTCATGCCTATCATCTGTGGCCATCTTGTGGTAACAATTTTGTGCCCTTCCAGCTATGTTTGATGCAGTTATGGTATTCCAAACGGCGCTAGTGAGGGTAACCGATATTTAGGCTCCGGTTCTAGGTCAGTGGGTGATATTCTCTTGCCCATGTTTCTCCAGTGTGTGGGCAGTTGACCTTTCTATCTAATGACTTTCTGTCTGCCAAAGAGGCAGCCAGCTGGCACTGCCAGTGGGCACTGCCCTTCTGGGAAACGAAACAAGCTGGATGCTACATTAAAGCATTCGCAGTCACACACACATGCTGTATTCACATGGTGCACACAAACGGGCAGAGAGGTGCTCACACCCACTGGCACATGCATGGAAAATCAGGGCCATGTATGCAGGCACATGAATGCACACTTAAAACTATGCACGCATGTACATCGTTGTGCTGCACTTGTGAGGCCCTCACTGACGTAATGCCTTCTGATGCGTGACCTTTACAGGTCTATCATACCAAACCCCAACCCAACCTAAGTCTTAAGTTAACCCTAAGAAAAAATGTGTTCCTTACTTTCACAACCTGAGTCTTATTGTCTCATTGCCTCTCTGAACAGTGTGTCAAAGTAATTGCTGTGATGTGGGAGCATTGTCTGAGGAAACACAACAAAATGAGTGGTCAGATGATAACACAGGTTGTCAGTAAACCAGCAGTTAACCAGGTTGTGTAATTTGGAGGATGTGTGCACCTGAATTGTGTGTGCATGCACAAGCACTGAAAATCTTGGAGGTCAAAGTTGGACCACAAAGAGGGTCTCTTAACTGTGATGAACGTTCGCAGCAAACACTTTTAGGTGAATTACTAAAATAAGTCCCAGATTATACTAACTACTACAACTAAAATGTTCTTTTAACTCTCAAACAACCCACTGAAGAACCAGCCCAGATCAAAAATGTCCTCACTTCTCAGATCTTTAAATGGCTCCTCGCAAAAATAGTTCACAGGCACACGTAGACAAGTTCGAAAAAAGGTACTTTGGTGTTCTGGATGAAAACACTCGCGGCGCACACTCATCATTAGGCAAGCACACACAGTACACTCTCACGCATTCATTGGATTAAACATGCCATTGGTTGTAGATGGAAACTTTGACATATAAGGAGAGAGGGTCTGTGTCGCTGTGAAACTACCCCGAGTCACGAATGACCTTCTGTGACTCTCTGCTGAAACAGAAGCCATCAGCCTGGAGTGAGTGTGTGTGTGTGTGTGTGTGTAATATGCTTGGGAGTCGTTTGATGTTAACAAGCTATGCCACTGTTTTGTTAGGCTACTGTCACCAAAGCAACACATTATGTCCCTACTGCTGGAACTTTTCTCTTCCCAGTTTGTGTGTGTCTCTCTGTCTCCCCTCCACAGCGTGTGCGCATGTTTGTGTTTGTTTGCCGTGCACGTGGCCGTGTGTACGATGTGTGTGTACAGTATGAGAGTGACTTCCACCATAATTGTCCCTTTTTCTGTCAAATGTTTGGCTAAGCTGGATGTGACAGACTGTTTATGTTAGGCTGCAGGATTAAGGAGGAACTGGTCACTGCACTGTGCACGTGTGTGTGTTTCTCCATCCCTCCGTCTCGATCACTCACTTTCTCTCCCAGCCTCTCATTCATCTCCACCTCTCTCATTCCCTTATCCCTATTCCCTCCTCTCTCAGACTTGGCCTCTGTTGAGGACGCAGGAGGCCCTGTTCTTGTCAAGTGGCCTCTCAGTGGCCAGATTACCCCCCCACCCTGTTCGCTCGCAGTACAACAGTTGTAAATCTAGACAAAAGCAACGCAACCCTATGAGCTTTAGCAAGGAGAAGAGCTAACCAAACACAGCCCTGGTTTACAAACCTTTGCCTGCACTGTCAACAGCAACACCAGCAACAGTGAATGTCCCGCGGCCGAGTGGCATTAACGCTCAATAGAGAATATGAAGGCAAGAGAAATAAACTGTGATGGACAGAGAACAAAAGCAACACAGGATGAAACACAGCGAGCAGACACATTTCCCCCTGGCTTCCAGCGAAATCCGATCAGTCTGGGATATTGAATGTGAAAGATGCATTAACAAGTCATTTCAAAGACAGGACTTAAGTAGAAGTAGAATGAGAAGCTATAGAGGGATGAAGATGGATTTAAAGATGAAACATGGACAGAAAAGAAGGTAGTGGGGTAGAATGACAAAAACTGCTAACAGAATAAAATTGACTTGAAGACGAGATGCTAAGGCGGAAGTGAGATGGAGGGAGCTTTATTGCACATCATTCAGAGAGAATTCCCCTTCCTGGAATAAAGACTGTCCTTCAGTTTGCTGTAGGGAACATATTTTACAGACTAATAGCTCCTTTATCCTCAATATCTCTGCTCCTCTTCATCACTCCCTTTTTCTTCCTGCCTTTCATCTCTACTCTTGGGACAGAGGTTCTCCTACCTCTTTTTTTTGTTTGGTTTTCTTGCAGCATTTGTTTTTCATTCTGGACGCTGCAAATGTCTTGAACAAGCCAGTACCTTACTTGTACAAACGAGACACAAATGTGTGGTGAGGAACTTTGGCCAGATAAAATGTTAAATGTCAAGTGTCAGAATGTTTCCAAGAAGTATGTGTAGCCCACACAAGAAACAATCTCCAACAGCGGGGTCACTGTCTTTCTGTAGCGGCAGCAAAACCATCACACCGGCCAAACCTTTGTCTTCCTGCCTTGTGGGGTGAGCAAATGCATTCTCCGTCAAAATTCAGCTGTGTCTGAATTTGATGGCTGAACCGTGAACATGCTACGTGCTTATCACGTAGGCGGTGGATGTCCGAGCTTCACCAACTTGATAACGTTTAATTGAAATTCACTGAATTACCGGCAAAGTAAAGTTTAATCTGATTACGTGGAGAAGAGACACATGTGCACAGCGGGGAGTTGATGTCTGGAGCGAGTGCTTGATTGCTTTTAAAGGCACAGACAGACGTTCGAGCAAATCAACAGATAGACGGATGGTGTGACTGATGATGAAGGTGAAGCATGAATGAACAGATCTGATGTCGAAGGCAGGAGGCAGGGGAAATGAAGCAGATACGAGCCCGGTCATGGAAGCAACTGTTGTTTGAAAAAGTCTCTATTGCCATACAAACCTGATAATGACATATTGAATCCTTTTTATTTACTCAGTGTTTTTGACCTGCAAACTGCTTATTGATAGTTTAAATATCCTGACATGTGTAATTTTAAAAAGGACATGACCCTGGTGTCCTCAAAGGTGTGTAGCTGCAGCCGTGAACCTCCTCCGTCAGTGTGTCTGCACTCACTCGTTCTCGGGTGTTCACATGCCTTTTGCGTGTGTGTGCGTGTAATACGAATGAAGCCAAATCTCCTGGTGATGATTGCTGTGCATCCCAGAGAGCAGTTTTGTAATAGGAGAGAGTTCACTACCTATTAGCATCACTATGACAGAGATTTGAAACAGCAGTAAACGGTCGCACAGGAGACCAAATGTTCCACAAACCCCCCAAATTTTCCAAAACTTGTAGACGCTTGTAGACAATACATGGGCTGCAAACAGAGACGGGGACAGAGCATGTTATTCTTTTGAATGTTTTCCATGATATCATCTTTGCATCTTTTGCATTTACGTTGTACGTTTATGTTTTTGGACAGAATTGGAGGTCGTGCAGTTGAGGGCTGTGCAGGCGACGTTTCTTCTTGTGAATGAGTTCTTCATAGAAAGTTCGATGACTTAATATGTCAACCCTGACTCAGACATTTCAGCTCAGTTGATATGTTTAATATATAGCAGTTGCACGCTTAACTGACATTGACAAGAATGTGAATTTTTTTTTTTCTTCTTCAAACTGAATAATTTTCCACCTGCACGGGCACTTTTACAATAACTAACTCTTGTTTATATTGTCTAATCTGTTTCTGATTTGCAGCCACTATCAATGCATTTGTTTATACTTCAAAGGCCAACTTCATATTCATTATTAAGAATAAGTTCAATTAAATAATTATTGATTTTGTCACATTTTGTCTTTCTCACAGGATTGGCCTCTCTCAGTCCTGATTGAGTGGACAGGGAGTTTTATGTTACACCGCTTTTGCACTTTTGCACTCAGTTGTCAAGTGAGATTACAATTAGTGTATCTGAGAGTGCGAACCATCGTTTCTAAATGTCATATTGGGGTATTTGACGTGGATGGATTGCAGTTCTACCAGAGGCTAACTTTGAAGCAGCTTGGTGCTTGCCCCCTGCCTCCGGTGACTGACGCACAGTGGAGCGCGGTGCTCAGAGGAAAAGGAAGACGGCAATTAGGATTCCTTTCGTAACTGGGAGATTTAGAGAGCGAAATTGAGCATACCTATCTCAGAGAGAGAAGGATGGAGAGCAAGAAAGGGGGAATGGAGAAAGCGAAGCGGTGCAAGAGCCCTCTGGAAAATAACAGGAGATTAGTGCAGGAAGCGAACGCATTCGGAAACAAAGCGTTGGGCAGAGATCAACAAGGGATGAAAGGGAAAGGATGGAGGGATGGAGCGATAAGGATGCCGTGCCTGATAGAGGGTGAGAAAAAGTGGAAAGAGGAAATGTCACAGTGTCAGACACAGATGGACAGAAAGAGGAAACTGTTTGCAGTTCTTAATCGTTATTCCTCATTGTTGTCCCGGATAGAGACAAAAAACAAAACAAAACAGGGCAAAGGTCAAGAAAACCAAAACAAGACTGATTGAGATAGTGGTGCAAGGAGAGAGAGACACACACAGCTGACCAACAGGTCACCTGACCAACAGGTCACCTGCTTGCCAAACATTTCAACTCATGCATTCGCTCAATATTTCACGGTTCACCACAGCAGTGGTCCAGTCCACTTCATTCCATCGAGCTCTGGGGAGTCTTTGTCACCTGAGCTGTCATTTGTTTGACATTCCTCTCCAATAGCTATTTCTCTGTTTTTTCTCAGCCTCTGTGGTGCAGCCAACCAATAAAGCCATGCTGTAAATGAATCAGACACACACACACACACACACCATATCTATGTGTATTTGAAGTCAACTAGTTTGCCCGCACAAGGCAGCCAGACTGTAAGGTTCACTGGTTCCAGTGGTTGGGAGCTGTCTGTGGTGTGTGTGTGTGTGTGTCTCGTATGGTATATTAATTCCCTGAACACCTGCTGTTTGCATTCTTGTCTTATCCCCTTGCAAACATGCACATGCACACACACACACACACACACACACACACACCTTACCTCTGCCTGTAATGGAAACAAATAGTGGTTAGTGCTTTTGTGCTAAAGCCTCTCGTTAGTTGTCTGACTGCCAGCTGGTCAGTTAAATTTAAAGCTACGTTAAGCTTTACTGCTGAGCGGGGGCGGGATGGATCTCCGACCCTGAGCAGACCAGGTGCAGTCTAATCAAGCTTGTTGTTTTTTGTCAGCTTTCATCATCTTTAGTTGGATGGAGAGAAGTTCCCACTAACATGATTGTACAGTGTTTCTTTTAGTATTTCACTGCCTTTTTTTCAAATAACTTTTCATGAATTTCACCAGACCCTATCATTGCACAAACTCTCTCACTACTTTGAGGGTGGCCTACTTTACTTCTTCTTTACTTCCATTAAGGCTTATTGTTTGAAGCATTAGGCTGGTTCAGGCAGAGCGCTGAAGTTGTGCTCATCTGCCGCTGTCCGCCGCTGTCTCCGGTTCGCTCACCATCCATATATATATATATATATATATATATATATATATATAGACATTGTAATCTGATGCTGTCTCACTGGTGGGTTTCACCCTAAGTCCAGCGTCCTGAGGCTGTACACAAAGCGAAAGGAGGGGGGGCGAGGACTAGTAAGTGTCAGAACTACTGTCCAGGAGGAAGCGAACCTCCAGGAATACATCGAGAAAATGGCCCCCAAGGACCAACTCCTAAGTGAATGCCTCAGGCAACAAAAGCCCAGAAGGGATGAGGAACCACCAGGCCCATCATGGAAGGACAAGCCCTTGCATGGCATGTACCACCGACAAATTGAAGAAGTGGCTGATATGGACAAAACATACCAGTGGCTGGAAAAGGCTGGACTGAAAGATAGCACAGAGGCACAGGATCATGGCAGCACAGGAACAGGCCCTAAACACCAGAGAAATAGAGGCCGGGATTTACCACACCAGACAAGATCCCAGGTGCAGGCTGTGCAGAGAAGGCCCTGAGACAGTCCAACACATCACAGCAGGGTGTAAGATGCTGGCAGGCAAGGCATACATGGAGTGGCATAACCAGGTAGCGGGCATAGTATACAGGAACATCTGTACAGAGTATGGACTGGAGGTCCCAGGGTCCAGATGGGAGACACCCCCAAAGGTGACAGAGAACAAACAGGCCAAGATCCTGTGGGACTTCCAGATCCAGACTGACAAGATGGTGATGGCCAATCAGCCTGACATAGTGGTGGTGGATAAACATCGGAAGACAGTGGTAGTGATAGATGTAGCAATCCCCAGCGATAGCAACATCAGAAAGAAAGAACATGAGAAGCTCGAGAAATACCAAGGGCAGAAAGAGGAGATAGAGAAAATGTGGGGTGTGAAGGCAACAGTGGTACCAATAGTGATCGGGGCACTAGGGGCGGTGACCCCCAAGCTGGAAGGATGGCTCCAACAGATACCAGGAACAACATCGGAGATCTCTGTCCAAAAGAGCGCAATGCTAGGAACAGCTAAGATCCTGCACAGAACCCTCAGACTCCCAGGCCTCTGGTAGAGGACCCGAGTCTGAAGGAAACACCGCCCAGGTGGGCGAGAGGGAGATTTTTTTTTTTTTGCACGTAGGTGTCGAACTCATTCAAGACATTGTGATCTGATGCTGTCTCACTTTCAATTTGCTGAGTCACTCAAAGCGACACTGGTTGCTGTTGCAGCTCGCTCCAGCACCTCAACTGCCGACCTAGATGCAAAGTTTTTCATTTTGTGGACAGATTTAAGATTGCATATAAGTGGTCTTGGGGCGATTCATTGGGTACATATAAATGTGATAATTATATCATTTAGTTTCCCACTACATTTCGTTCTGCTCTTGCAGTGGCGTTGACTTTCTTTAGGTGGTGATGGCTTTTTTTTTTTTTTAGATAGGGGGATGTCATAGCTTTCCACCTGGTGCTGTGTCCTCACTGTTTGTTTGACTACAGAGCAGTTTCCCTGGTGAGGGCAGAAGTTTCCACTGTGAACAAGAGAAAGATGGAGATAAGGACGGAGAGATTAGCGGAGAAAGGAAAAATATCACCAACTGTAAAAGAGTGAAAGATTGAGATGAAAGAGGAGAGATTAGAGGGAGAGAGGAAAACAGAGGAAGGCGAAGAAAAAGTGTTTAGTCAACTGTGAAACGGTGAAAGATAAGACAAAAGGGGGACGCTGTGAAAAAAAAGGGGGAGACTGGAAAGAAAAAGAGGAGAGGAAGGCTGGGAATACAGGGGAGAGGCTCGCTGTGAAGGGCTGACAGATTGACATTAAAGATCGTGACTGGGGAAGGAGAGATATAAGACAGATGAGGGGAGGAAAGAAAAAAAGAAAAACTGAGAGATTGCTACCAAATGTGAAAGGATAGCGAGAGACGGATAACAGAGGGGTAAGACAGGGAGGAGAGGGTGGATAGAGGTGGAGTGATGGAGAACAGAAGTTTTCAGATTGGATGCTGCCTCACCGTCACGCAAAAGTGAGTGTGTACATGAAATTGCAAATCAACAAGAGGGGGAAAAAAAACCCTCTCACCGTGGAAGCGCCTCTTTCCCTCAAGTTGAAAATGATAAATCAATGCTGTATTGAGTCTTTCATCACATCCAAGAAGGCTTATCAAGCTGCCTCGCCTTTCAAGGAACTGGCAATCACACACGTACTGAAAGACTGGGACAAGAACCAGCAGCGTTGAGTTTGGATGATGGTGAAGTGGCTCAATGTCAAAAACTTCTCTGGTCTCCTGAATGCCCTGGCAAGATGGATGAAACTCCAAATCATTAGGAAGTTTCCTTTCTGATTCCTTCATGTTACTGCAGCGTCCAAGTCTCTGGATCTATTGATGACGTGTGTCTAATCTATGGTTGCAATCGTACATCAGAAAGATTCAGTGCTGAGATTTGGAATTGAAAATCACTTTTGCTTTTATTGCTCGTGTTTCAAAATCTGTCCGTTTGACAGACTGCAAAAGTTTTTGTTTTTGGCGTTTTATACCTTTTTATCTGATAGTTAACAGGAAGTTAATGGAGAGAGAGACGGGGAGTGACATGCAACAATGCTTTTTGGCGCTGATGAACCAGGGATGTTGGGATTACAAAATCGGCCCCTTAAACCTTAGGCCCAACAGAGTGGCCTGTGGGATTGTAAATCTTAATACAAAAATGTGTTTCAGCTTTCTCTTCTTGTTGCTGAAAACAGCCGCCTGCTGTGCTGTGGGAGCGAACCAAAACAGTAAACTGGAGCTTGTGGATGCTTAAATGTTCCTTAAAGGGTCTCCCACGGGTCAACGAGTCAGTCAGTTTTAATATGAAAATATAGATTAGTGCAGGCTTAAAGTTCTTCTTCCTCTAGTTTCTCATATCAAAAATCCTTAAAACAGGAACCCGACGTGACCTCGGGGGCCTCGTTATGGACAAGGACATATTTACTGTTGCTTCTCAGTTAGTCCAGCTGTCCATCCCTGTCTCTGCTGCAGTGGGTGGGCGTCTTTGATCAGCGGTCATTTAATGCCACCTCCCATTGTATCAGTTGTGATTTTTTTTTTACTCTTCATTACCTCCAGTGGACTCTGGACCCCATTGTTGGCCCTGGGAAATGCTGCCATCGCCCACCCCCCCCCGTCTCAGGCCGGGGTATGGCTCTTATTAGTGGCCCTTGCCATGGCAGCTTGTGGAAGCCTTTTGAAACCTAATATGGTCTTAAATCAGATTTATAAATGTTTAGGTGTATTATGAAAAACACACAGGCAGGCCGTCTCGGCAAAGCCAGACGGTGTTTATGTGTGTATGCACGAGTGCGCGTGTGTGTCTGCGAGGGAGAGAGGGCGAGCGAAAGGCTTACGGAGAGTTTGTGTGTGAAATAAGAGAGAAAATTGTGTGGGTTGTTTGTCCGTGTTCTCTAGTGTGTGTGTTTTTTTTCCTTGCCCTAATTCCTCCAGTGCGACGGCGTTTCAATAAACAGCATAGCTGTATAAAGGGAACCAGTCTATACACACACACTCAGGCAGTCAGTTCATATTGCAGTGTGTATACATTGTGCACTCACAGTTAAAACAGATTGAATGACAGCCAGGAAACACGATAAGCTTTTAAACTCTGATGATGGAGGGAGAAAATAATTTCATACTGCTCCCTCCTCTCGTTTTTTGCTGGAAAATTTGCCTCTCGATGATTCACGGTAGCAGGAGTGGTGCGTGTGTGCAGACATGTAAATGTATGAAATCTCATGGAGCCGGCACGGTGGGATTGTTAGTGATGTGTGTTTGTTTGTGTTTGTATGTTTGTGTTTGGGCTCATGTGCTGTGGGGCATTCTCAGGCTCTCTTGCTTTGTATGAATTTATGATTTTTCTGAAGACATAATAAGCATTGTAGATGCAGTCTGCTATCTTCTGCTCATACTGTTAAATGAAGCCTAACCTGTGCGCTCTGTGTTTCTCTCTGTAGGGATTTGAACAGGAACAACATCACCAGAATCACTAAAGTGGACTTCTCTGGCATCAAGAACCTCAGGATTCTGTAAGTTTGTTTGTCTCTGTCTTTTAACCTTTTGTGGCCGTAAAACATTTGTGCCGCTGAAATCACCCAAGGCATGTCAAGGTTGTTTAGCAAGTTCACATTACATTCTGTGTTTTCATTCTTATTTGAAACTTTCGTTCCTGAATGAGAAAATAGAGGAATGTGAGAGGTTTTTTTTGTCAAATGACTTGGTCCAGTTAAGAACAAACCTTTCTTATATGATTTGTTGATATTATATCACAAACGACTCCAAAGAGGGTGACCATGTACCTGGTGTCATCTTTGAATACCTCCTTAATAACTGAAGCATACCACCTGTAACGTTCCTCTTGTTACGTCTTTGCTGTAAGTGTTGGGGTGTAGCGGACACCATCAAGACCATGATTTATGTCCCATTTCCTGCTAACATTGGCAGACTTTTCCCAACTTCATCCACATTTTAGTTTAACTTGACCACAGAGGTGACAAGTCAGAAAAAACACCTTTATGAGCAGTTTTTGGAGTTCGGTGGACCATTGAGACGGCACTGACAACCAGCCTACTTTTTTCTTTTACATATTATGTTGGTTGGATTTAGGTACGGGGTTGAATCCACCAGGATTTGCCTGCTCTCCTCTCTCATTTTTTTCCTTGTTCTGACCTGTATTTGTTTCTTTACAAGGAGCCCCATTAACAAAAAAGCAGCCATACTGGAGTAATTAGACGAACGCTATATTTACCTAATAGGCCTGCATATGGCTATAGGGGAAACAAGGCTCTATAAAATAAAGTTTCCCATCCTAATGAGGGATCTCGGGGCCGTGGAGAAAACAAGTGTCTCACCCGAGGAGTTGAATTTCGTAATTGCTGAATATTTACGAGGTTAAATAATAGAGTAATCGCGAGCTGAGGTGCCAGTAACAAGCAGCAAGACCCCCATTTATTAAACAAGCAACACGACAAAAGGATGTTACGCTGGTGAGGATGTGGTAAGATGCAGAGATAAAACTGCTCCAGAAATGTTGCAATTTCTCAACAATTGGCAGCAAGAGGTTGTGAGTCATTGTTAACTGTAAAAGACAAGACAGTGTAACTCAGTCTTTGCTATTGTCTCCCATGTGTTTCTGAGCAATAGCCAGGCTATGCTGAAGTTTTGCAATACTGTGAAATCCGGAGATACCAGAGTGCCTTTTGAAAATCAAAAATAAGTGGCATACTTGTCAGATTCTTTGAAGAAACAGAAGTTGGAGAAAATTGTGATCATATAATTAAAAAACTAAAACTTTCATACTTCATTGCCAAAGAGTTGAACAGGCAATGTGTTTGTTGAATCAGATGATGCCGAGGCTTAAAGGACGGTTTCATCCTTTTTGCGTCAATCTTGAAACCCATGCTCCTCTGTCCACTTTTTTTTTGCTCACTGTAATTGTTTCTCTGGCACATACTGTCCACAAAGACATGTGTGGTGCATGTCCAGCCTGAACTAACTTGATGTTCCATGGCTACTGATTCTAGCCATTCAGATTTCATGTCTGCTCAGACACCGCTCGGAAGGTTTTGGGCCTTAAAAGAGCTGAGTCCGGCTGACCGCTGGTCAAATTCAAGGGTAAATATTTTCCCAAAGGCGAGTTATTGACTGCAGTTTGAACATGCAGCTGTCAGTAAACATCTCCAGTGGACATTATAGCCATGAATCGTCTATATTGTGTTATACGCCTTTTGGTCTCATCTAAAAAAGATCCAGTGATATGCTAAAGTCATTAACTGATGTTACTCTCGCTTGTCTTACTCATCATACCTAAACAGCTGCACAGCTCGAGTCCTCTCAGCTGTCCTGAGGACTTCAAGGGCTCTCCAGCTCTTCTGACTCAAGTGGCTCAAATCTGTGTGTGTGTGTGTGTGAGCGCTGTAATAACTATAATCACAGTTGGCTGCATGCAGCTTCCCTCCTCACTCTGTTTTAACCAGACCGGCAGATAAAAATACACTCCCCGTCACAAACTACGCTGAGGAGTGGAAATAAGTTCATGCGTGTGTGTATTTGCATTTGTACATGCAAATGTTTGACTCTAACCGTACTTGCAAGGTCCTCAGTGGGTTTTGGCATTTATGATAGGTCAGTGTTTCAGGTTTTTATCGATTTGAGGAAAAGAAAGAAAGTGAGAGAGAGACATTTATTTGTGTGTGCATCCTGTGTACTTGAAACAGGGCAGCGAGGACCAAAGCAAGGAGGGTGTGTGTTTGTGTGTGTGTGTGTGTGTGTGTGTGTGTGTTGGGTGTGAGCGAGCCAGCATGTTTGCGTGTGGTGGGCAGGCAGCTTGTTTCATGTGGTAGGTGATAAACTACTGTGACATTTTCCCCGCTCCAAATCTGTTAGAGAAATGGGAAGGAGATGGCTTGGGAAACAGAGAGGAGATAGTCTGAGAAAGTACACACTCAACCCCAGGCGTACACACACATTCTAACATGCACACATACTGTATATGCTGCTGAATATGTATGAACAAAACCCATGTGGCCTCGACATTTGCTGTTGCTTTATCAGACCCCCATACAGTCTTCTCCCGGTCACTTACCCTGATACACATCCCATGGGAAATGTTTGCATGTCATTAAATGCCTCTAACATTCTTCCCAGGAAAGGTCTTCATAATTACTTAATTATTATTCTCAATTATCCACCCCCCCATTGGCTATACCACTTCTCCTTGAAGGTGGGGGGGTGAAGCTAATCCCTGATTATGAATCATAATTAGTCCTGTGAAAATACATGACTGCCGTTACATACCATTTGTTCAACACCTCAACAACACCTTGAAGGTATTAACATCATTATATCAGATCGATTGGATTTTAAACTGCATTACATTAACACCTCAATAATCATAGAATAAAACATCTTAACCACACTAATTTGTTGGTATTTTAAAATCGAACTCAGCATCCGACCTCATCAAAGCACCTTAACCAGACTACCATCTGTAATCTGATTAAAGTTATTTTGTTCATCCATTCCAGTAGTCTGAATACTCTTGAGCCTGAGCGGTCAGGTCGTCTTGTCTCTGCATGCATGCTGCCTGCGCAACACTTACCATAATATCTTTGGCAGTCGCACTTTGCAAGATTTCTTCCAGATTGTGGCAAAATTGAGTAATTCTAAACAAATTTAGATGTAGGTGAAAACTGGTGCTCGATATTGAACATTTGGCCGGGAACGCTAATGCGGTTTCACCCATTGTGCGTAAACAACAAGTGAAGTTAATATCCCCTGAAGTATTTCCTTATTCCCTCGGAGGCCGAGCGCTCTTGCCACAAGGTAGCGTGACATCACTGTGCTTTTTTTATAATGGTTGCTAAGACTTTCTCATATGGTTGAATGAAAGAGTAGACACCAGGCCCCACACGCATGAAATTTTCTCTCTTTTCTCCATCTCTGTGTAGATGACTAATCCCTGATACAGACCAATATAAAAGCAGTACCTCATCTCAACAATATGCCAACACCATGTGTTTGGCTTACAATCCTGCGCCTTTTTTTCTCTCCCTAAACTTAGTTTTGTAAATCAGCATGCGGTTTATCCCTCATTTGGACGAATAAACTCTGATAGTTAATCAAAGCTCTGTCTTGATTTCGATTTCTCCTGAGTTTACAAGATATGGTTTTTTTTCTGTCGGGATGAAGAAAATGCAGCAGTTTTATGTGCACGTGCATCTTGTAAAACAAACTTAAGGGGAGAATATGCAAATAAAATAAGTGAAATAAGTTAAGAAATGGTCCTGCCACAGAGTGGTTGGGCTGCACATGGTGTTAATTGGCAGTTTTCCCCCAATTTTTAATTTGAGCTCAGTGAAGATTGGTAATTGCTCTTTTTTTTCTTTTTAATTAGGGTGAGAAGAGAAGTGACTGTGACTTTTTTTTTGCGTAGGTGTGCGTTTCTGAGTCAGTAATGTTTCATCCAAGTGCATGTTTCTCTGTGTGTTTGTGTCAGTATGAAAGACCAAGGATTAATGGCTGGAATACAGCGGCATGTCTAAACATTTTCTCTGAACCAATATTTAAAGGAAGGTCATGCCAAAACAATTCAAAGTCCACATGGCGGGCCAGACGGCGTCGCTTCATGATACATCTTCTTTAGTCTTATTTGGCTCCATCTTTTTCTTTTTCCCTCTCTCTCTCTCTTTCTCTCTCTCTCTCGCACTGAGTCCGTATGGCATTCTGGGATTCTTTTCATTTTTGCATCTCTCTGTCTCTCCCTCCCTTCTCTTATCCTCTCACATCAGCCACTCTCCTCCTCCTCCCCCTCCTCCCCTCTCTGGAGATGTCACTCTTAACATGCTCAGACAGACAGCATAAACACACATATCTGCGGAGATATTCTCCCTCTCCCTTTCCTCATCCCATCTGGAAAATCTTAGATTGCCCCAAAAACATTACGGTGCACACAGAGAGCCGGGTGGGAAAAGGAGGAATATGCTTTACATGCGGAGCGCTGCTGGAACGGCGGGAGAGAAATGGAGAGGACGTCCAGTGAGGGATGGAGGAGGAGCGGCTTGTTAATTGTTTGTTTTGGCTCGCTGGATTGTGACATTTGTGACGTGCTGCGTGTCTTAGACTTTTGAAACTTTTGCCTAGCTGTTTAGCACGCTGATTGCTTGTTTATACAACGTTTTTGTTTTTTTAAAGTGCAAGTGTCGCTGTCAATGTTTGAAATGTCTCTATTTCTGCCTGTCCAGCGGCTGATTGTGCTGCGTGCACTGGCCAGAAAATAAGATTTATCTCGTTCTTTCTTGCTCTGGTGTTGACCTGCAGGTTAGCCGGGGAACTTGGCCGTGGATGGATATTCCCAACTACACGGCTGTCCCTTTAAATTGTGACAGTTTAGGGAAATGCCTCCTGCAACTACATCAATTTAATGATAGCTCTCATTGCCTCCTTTTTATGCTGAATGGTATGCCACTACCTAAGGACGTACATGGTGGCATCGCCTCTGAATTCTGGACTTGATTTCACATTCTATTAACTACAACTGTTGTGCCTGTCTCGCTCTGTCTGTTTGTGTCCATCGCTGCAGTCATCTGGAGGACAACCAAATCACTGTTATCGAGAGAGGAGCCTTCCAAGACCTCAGGCTGCTGGAAAGACTGTGAGTACCCCATCCTACACTGCTGTCTTTGTGTGTGTTATTATTTTTTATTTTTGAATGCATGTAGAAAAACACACACAAAAAAATCACAGTATGCACACCTTCAAACACACATTCATGCACATAAAGATGTTTGACTTCCATATTTCCATTTTGCCAAACAGACACTCACACACACACACACACAAACTTCAACCTCCTGCTGTTGCCTGTCCATCCTCTACAGCACACACACGCAGACACACACACACACACACACACACACACACACAGAGTGTACCTGGATGATACCCAAGCCCATCCACATCACACACTGCTTCAGAATCTCCCATGGATATTGCCTTGTTGCGTGCGTGTGAGCGTGTGTCCGTCAGTTCACACCGAGGCTCTTGTCAACAGACTGGAGGTGTGAGGGCACAACACAACACTTCCCCCACAGACTCACACACACACCTGTGTGTTTATGACTCTGGGCCGGAGGGATGACAGACAAGAAGACTTCCCTGCTTGTGCTGTTTGTGATTCGGCAGCGGGAGACAGGAGCAAATAATAACACACTGTGTTTTGTCGAACGTTGTCTCCTGAAAAATCCGCTCAGTTTTGAAGCTGTTTTTACAGGGGATGTGACGCACCTCCTGGCTGCCATGTTGGAGGTGATCAACTGATGAGAGCAGCACTTCCAAACTTAGGACTTGGCTGTCGCAGCAGTGTTGTTTGACGTTGTTGTGCAAGGACTTGAGCTGAATACTTCTCCAGCGATATGTCTTTCAGATAAAATTACATTTCATTAGCTCTCCCACCACAGCGGGCTTTTTAATTTGCCTCCGTCTTTCCGCGCTGTCATAAATTCAGCTGCAGTTACTTAGAGACATGTGGTGCTGCTGCTGTCTGACTCCAAAAAGTGACAAGTTGCTCACAGTCTTCTCTTCAAATCCCTCCAAGACCCTTTTTTTTACGGGACGCTGCATTGTTTTGGAGATATTAAAAGTAAAAAATTCCCTCGACAGCTAGACGGTGACATAGTGGTGGGGACATACAGAAAAAGAAGAGCAGTTAGTTCACTTCAGTCGACAAAACGGCAAACCACGCTGACGCCGGACAGAAACTTGAGAGATGGTGACTGGCAGCAACATGTGTAGGTTGACTCTAAATGGAGATCACACGTCTGATAGTGAAAGCGTGAGCTGATGGGCGGCTTTAATGTTAAAAAGGCTCTTTAACGCAGTGTGTCAGGAAGGGTCGGAGGTTGAGATGAGGGCGGGAGGGTGGAGGTTGGGGGTGCAAAACAGTTGTGTGTCAGAGCTCACACAAGACACGGCATTCATTTGTGTGAGTCACTGGAAAAAATGGTTTTGTGCAAGTGTAACGTGCTATTTGGATCACAGACTGAAGTTGCGTATCAAAACTAAAAACACACGGTGTGAGGATGACACACTGTACTTTACTTAGATTGACTCCAAGGAGCTTTCTCTGTTTTGGATGAAAACATTAGTGAAAACTGTACAGGGGGAAACAACGGCCCAGTAACGTACATATATTTTACTTGACTGATAGTGAAATGCCTTTTAAAATGCTTTGCTGACAGGATCTCTGATGTTGTGCCTGTCAGGGGGGAAAGGTCAAGGGTGAGAGGTCCTGGCGCTGAGTCTGTGTGATTTATGGAGTCACGATGTGAAAAACACGGAGCTTATATCACCACCTCCTTGGGCGAGGATGTTCATTTATGTCAACACATGAATTCTAAAGTTACGTATTTGGCCGCTTCACCTCGTTAGGCCATTTGAAAGAGAGAAGAAATGACTCAGAGGTGGCCTGAAATAGCTTTTGTAACGATTAGCTGATTTTTTTAGTTTTTTGTTTTTACTGCTGTGTAAGGTTATGACTGATGGATGCATTGTAAAGTGAACGCAGTTTTTTAAAAAAATGTTGTTTTTCTTGCGAAAATACCAAACTTTTGGAGTTTGAGGCAGTAACCCAGTGAGATTAGTTCCCTTCAGTCTCCAGACCATTTCTGCTGGACTTTATTGGGATTCTGAGTAATAGATATAATTTTCCAAATTTAAAAATATAGTGCCCATGGACTTGTGGGTTGGTAATATTTCAAAGGTTTCGAGTAGAAGGAACTCGTCATTATTATTTGAAAACACACAAAGGATTCTTCTCTTAAAAACCATAACTTTTGTGAGCGAATGTCTTAAAATGAGTCATAACTGTAATAGGAGGTGGTCACGGGCTTTGCTTTTGTACCAGCAGTTATTTTCTAGGAGCAGGGGTCAATTATTTCAAATGGTGGATATCTCTTTTTGGAGCGCAGCGCTCTTTCCATTGGGGCACACAGGAGTCAGGAGTCTTATTATCATTATCACAGGGGTCAAAAGGTCGGCGTCTGTGTCTTCTCCAGTGCAGATTCTACCCGGTGACCCCTGCGACCCCCCCACCCTCCTTTTCCCTTCGCGCCTTGTTTCTCAGCCAAAATGCTTTGGTAGCTTGATAACACTTTCACTCCTTCTCCTCACACTGTCCTCATCTATCTCTGCTGCAGCCAGCCCCACCCTGCTCCTACACACACAAATATACACACACACACACACACACACACATCTTCACCCTGACACACTTCATCTCTCACTTTCTCTTCGCACACACATCTTTCTTTTGGTCAACAGCATTTTTCTCTGTCCAAACTTTTTTCTGCCTCTCATTCCTTCATAAATAATTCAACAAACTTAAATCAACATACTTAAATATGGAAAGGCATTTTACATGTAAGATACAAGAAGGGCATGAGAAGGTTTTCAAGTCATATGAATTTAGAAGGTCAGCTAAAAATGCCCATAAAGTTTCCTTGAAACGTTTGATTTACAAAAAGATGATTTAAAAACAATGTCACTGGATTGACACCTACCTGATCCATCAATTGTGCCTGCAATGGACGTGTTTGGTCATTGTTTATACACATAATAAATCATTTTGCATCTGATGAGCCTCTTCATAGTTAATAGCATTCTTTAATATGACATGGGGTTGTTTATGTTGGCTTCACGCACCTAAAACCACTTCTTGAAAAGCCTGGGTTCAAGAGCTCAAAGACTTTCACATTTGTTTATCTCCTCCAGTATTAGTGGGTTTATACAGGATGGATAAGCTATCAGTTTAGTTCCATGAGAAAAATAAATGAAGTATGAATTCTTGGGCAAAGCTCCTGCATGTTGTGCAGTTTTGTATCAGGAAAAATTTAGGTCAAGAAGACCACGCTCGCTTTTTCCATTTTCAATAAACGGTGGTGCGCGTATGTCTCTCTTGATCTTGCAATCAATGCTGAGGTGTTCTTTTTTTCATAAAGCGACGCAACAGATTAAGATGTACACAAAAACCTGTTGCATCTCTGGCTTTCAGGATGAGGCACATGCAGAATGACAGCGATAACTAGCTTTAGAGAGCTTACAGCGTGATAACCTGTAACAAACGCTCACACACACACACACACACACACACACACACACACAAATCCTGATAACCTGGAGGTCATGGTTACAGGAAACAGACAAGCAGACAGACAGACTTTCCCATGAGTTTCACCTTTGCACCATGAACCCACTGGACCTTCAAGGTGATGCTGTCAACACAAAAGCATGAATCTGAGTGATTTATTACTTTTTGCCTGTTGCTGTTTTGCAGGTTTTAAATGATTTTACTTGAAACTGTTTTCCTTTTCTCCTCCCACCTCTTTCTGCAGCCGTGTGAACAGAAACAAACTCCAGTTTCTCCCAGAGCTCCTCTTCCAGTCCAACCCCAAACTAGGACGACTGTGAGTACACCTTTCTCCTCTTTTCATCCTGCCATCCAAGGATCCCGCTTTCTTCAACCCTCCCATCTCCCTCCATCTATCTCTCTCTCCTTTTTCTGTCTCTTTTGATGTGTTATGTGATCCATTTGAAAACACGCTCACGGCACGGTGTCAGAAATTTAATCCGGGTTGAGTCCCACGTCAGGTGACACAGTGCCGCTCTGTGCTCCTGTTGAGAGTTGAAAAGGAGTGTGCATGTCAGATGTGCGTGTGCATTATTTTAAGAGGTGAAAGTGTGCCTGGAGTGAATGTTTTGCTTGGACTGGTGAGGAATTTTTATTTGGGAATATGGAGTTTTCCCAGAGTGTAAGCGCAGGTCATACTGACGCAGAGGAGCCTCCCACTTGCCCTTGCTTGCTCTCTTTTTCATCTCACGTTCCCAGATGTCTCTCCATTTCTCCGTTTCAGTCCCATAGGTGCACCCACCCTGTCTCCTTCTCCACCCTCTGTGCTCTCTCTTTCTTTCCACTTAGGTTTTCTGTTTGTCTTATCCTCAGAGAGCCTCTGTCAGCTCGGGCTGAAGGTCGAAACACCTTCTAAACTTTATAGCTGTTTGTACTGGGCCGCTTTCAAGTGCGGCGCAAGGTAGACCGTGTGTGTGTGTGTGTGTGTGTGTGTGTCTCCTGTGCATGCTTGCTTTTGCATGTGTCTGCGAGCATTGATGTCTGCATTCTTGAGCTTATGCGCGTGCATGCATGCATCATGATAAATTGTATCTGCGTGTGCGTGGACCCGTGCCTCTCACTTATCTCATTCTCTTTCATAATGATTTCATAAAGTCATGTTGGATTTGCAGCAGATAAAGTCGAGTCGTGGCTGGATGTGTCAAATGTCTCAAATGATTGCTGATTGACTGGGTAGCTGATTAAGCTCATTATTAACCATGGAATCTATGGTACATCACATCTTCTGTCCACAGTATGATTCTTGTGACATCAGCACAGGCCTTATCTACAGTAAATCATAGATCATTGATAAACTGAAGGTTGAAATGCTCTTGGGAGGGTTCAGACAACTCTCCTACACCTTAGGCTGAAAAATCCCCTCTGAAAAATAACTGATTTACTGAAAAAAATGCACTGAGCTTAAAACAAAGCTGTTTCATATCTGGTGAATATTTTGGAAATACATGGCTCTTATTAGGCTTGTATTTAGTGAAATTGTCTCTTTGAGAGATATCAAAGATATGGTTTGTTATGTTGTGTAACACTTTCTCAGTATGACCCCTTGTGCCGGCAGAAAAGCCACAGAGAGATGAAATGTTCTCCCTGGGGTGCACGCTGTGAAACCTCTATTTAAAGATCAGGACAGATTGTGTGTGTGTGTGTGTGTGTGTGTGTGTGTGCGCGCGCTTCATATATTTGTGGCAATGTGTGATGTATTGCTGAAGACAGCAAAGTAGACGGTTATGGGTGAAAGGAAATTGTCATTTACGTCAACTGTGGCTTGCAGGATCACACACAGTCAAAACCCCTCATGTGAACATCGGGGACACAAAGTGACAGATGCAAACGCACACATTTAATCATGCCACATCCCAAAGTGTTTATTCCTTTTTTCCATCCGGTTCTCTTATTCTCCATGAGTGGCAGTCTTATTTCCTCCACTGCCTGGTTTACTATTTCATAAAACCCCTAATTGGTCTCGATAGCTTTTATTTATCACCGTTCGAATATGGATCCCGATAGAGCTCTCAGACAACTCCGTAAGAGTGGAAAGCGCGAATGTGTTCCAAACTTAACATTATAAATCTCATGTTCTTTATATCCCTACTTTGCCATCAGCACAGTCTAAATTACAGTGTCTGGAGTTTCCTCCTGCTCTTTATTTATTTATTTTTCTAGCTTTCCGCTTTTCACGTTTTTCTCTGTCTTCTTTCTCTTCTGTGCTTTTTTTTTGTCCAATCCAAACTATGGTTTTCAGCAAATTGAGGAAGTGTCAGAAATGTAAATAGTGAGATATGAAAGACTGGGGGGGGGGTGTAAGAGAGAAAGAATGGAGGTAGAACGATAGGAGAGAGCTTAAGTGAGGGGGGAGGGAGGCTGAAAGAGAGGATAACAGCAGGGGAGTGAGGAGGAGGAGACAGGGAGGTTTGCTGGTGGCTTTCTGGTTTAGGTTCGTAACCTTCCTCTCTGTCAGCCTTGGTTAGATATTAAATGATGGCAGTGTGATAGGAATTACCTCTTAACCCTCCTATTAAAGCTCTGTGGTCTGAGGTTTGGAGAGGGGAGGAGAGGGAAGGATCTGGACTAGCATTAAGGGAAAATAGGCATAGGTTGGAGGTTTTGCTCTTGAGGCGGGTGGGTGGTTGGGGGGTAAGAGGTATCAGGCTGGATAATAGTTTTTTTTTTTACCAGAGTCTTGGATCCCGCTGGCATGAACAGAGCACACGATTTAGCGTGAGAATTGAAGAGGTTGTGTCTCGTTGGAAAAGACTCTAATTGAGTAGTAAGTGTGGCTGGTGACCGCCTGACAAAGACAGATGAGTGAAAGGTATCGGGGCGGTCACGTGACGGGGGGTGGGGTGGATGAAAGGATGCTGGTGGAAGCTGAAGGCTGTGGGTGGGTGGATGGATTGATGGATGAAGGGACTTGGAGTCTGTGGCCCCACTAGGTGCTCAGTAATGGGCGGGGGGCGGGGGCAAAGATGGGGATGGTGAGATGGATCGAGGACTGGAGTCTGTGGGTTTCAGTGTGTGCAGTCTGTGGTCGTTTTCCCCCCACAGTTTTCAGAGACTGTGGTCGCACGGCGCATACACACAGACTCGGCATCGCACATAGTAAGCTCGAGCTTTGAGTAGAATACATTTGCAAGAGAGGCAGTGAACCCTCTGGCAACAATCCCAATGGCGCGGACGGAAAAATGCGAGCTGTTGGTTAGGAGGCTTTTGTGCGTCAGCACACATCACAGCCTATCAGGGTGGTTCGCTTTGCTAAGTGTGATGGCTGTTAGTCTCCCATCTAATAAAGCTGACCCAGACTGAGCCTCATCCTGTTATCTTCACGTTCTCCTCTGGGAGCTTGTGCATGTTGGTGCATTTTTTATGTGTGTGTGTGTGTGTGTGGGTGAGGGTATGTTCTGTGCAGGGACCGCAAGTGCGCTGTCATTTAATCCAGCGCCGGTTTACTGATCACTCTCCCCCATTAAAGAGCTCAGGTTACAGTTGATTGGTCCGCATGAGAGTAGACTGGGCTCGAGGAAGGAGAAAAATGAGAGTAACGTCAGACAGAGATATTTCCTCTTTTCCTTCACCGCTGCAACTCCAGTGGGGTCTCAGATACCCATTATTACATAATGTACGTTTTTGACCACGTTTTACTATTGGACCCTGAAATAAAAGCGCTATCTTGGAGGTGGCTGTAGGGTGAGTGTAACTTTTAAAAGATGAAATAATGGACAGGAACTTCATTTGCTAAGGGAGATAAAGTTTGTAAACTGGGCATTTCTGAGTCAGTCTCCCATAAGTATCACTTGTGTCCACAGTCACCTATTCAACAAAGAGCATGCTTAATTGATTTCAATCAGTAACAAATGATATTCAACTGAAGAATTTCTGTTAAAATTCATATTTATTGTGGAGACAAAAAAGTTAATGTAAACAATAAAAAACCCAAACAAAATAACCTGTTAATCAGTAATCCAGCCATCGCATTTCTGTTTGTTAACATGTTCCAGTGCAGCAATGCTTGCTCTTTCATTTTCAGTTCTCAGCTTCTTTCCACTCTGCTGAGCCTCCTCAGCATCCTCACTGCGCCCCATAAAATGCATCGCAGCAGGGACACCAGCAACCAAACCTTGGGCCTTTAAAGGGTCTTTGGCTTAATGGAAAGAGAAGTGAGTCCGCCTCCACGGGATGCTGGTGAAGGATTTTGTCCTTGAGAAATGATGCTCCATCCCTACATGTGCACTCACTGCGGGCCAGTCTGGATAACGGCATTAGATAAACACCCACAAAGTTAAAATTGAAGCTAAAGGCTGGGAAAAAGAAAAAGCTGTGGGGGGTGGGAGGGGGGGGGACTAGAAGCAGGAGAAGTAAGATAGGGCTGGATGGATGTGTAAGGGAATGAAAATGACTGTCAAGAGTCCAACGGTCAACACATCATGACCTGGAAGGTTTCCAGTCCAAATCCCTGCACTCATGATTGAACTGATTGAGCGGTAATGAGTCGTGCTCTTCAGCACCATTAGGTTGCCCTTGAGCAAGGCACTTAACCTCCAGTGGAGCTCCCCAGATGTGAAAGTGCGGACGTAACCCTCCCCGGCTGTTACTGTAAATACTACTCAGCTGGTTAAGTCAGGGGAAAAGATGCTGGATGGTGAGGAGAGAGAGGAATGAGAGAGGGAATGGGGAGGCGGGGGGGTGGCTAAAGGGAGGCAGGGGGGTCATTCGAGATGTCTTTTCCTCCTAATTAAGTTAATGGAGAAAGACGAGGAGGTTGCCTTTAATCTTGGCTAATTGTCCATTTAGAGGCGACTGCCATAGCTTACCTGCTGGAATGTTACGGTTAGTGTTACAGGAAGTTGGTGTACTCTGTGTGTTTGGTGATTGGCTGCGACAGACGGGGCCTCAGTGGCGATTGGTGGGAATGGCCTGGAAGGGCGCAGGGTGAAATGAAAGCACTTGAACTCACGTGTGTCTCCTCTTTTTCATTATGGGCTCATTTACTGCTCTTTCCCCCCCAATTTTCTCTCTCTCTCTCTCTCTCTCTCTCTCTCTCTCTCTCTCTCTCTCATACACACACACACACACACACACACACACACACACACACACACACACACACACACAAACAGCTTTGTTGTTTGTGTTGCTGTCAGGAATTATAAGATTGTTTTCTTGTCACTCAGGCCCAGGCCTTTGTTTGGTTTTCACATCACTGGGTGCTGGTGTGAAACAAATAAGTCTCAAACACACACACACGCACACACACGCACACACTCTCACGCCAACTCTCCTGCTGATTTAACACCACAGGCGCTGGTTGGAGAATTGTGGGTCTGCATATGTTGGTTAATGTGTCTGTGTGTGTTGGTGCATGACAGATTTTATGCTAAACCACACACCCACGACAGAACTTCCTAATAATTAAACATGACTCAGAATTGCAACCCATGGTATGCAGCTGCACCACAAGGCTTGTAGGACTTGACACGCAGCTTCACCACAGAGCCCATACACAGCAGAACACTGTCTCAATTTCTGTTATTGTTATCAAATCTTACGTGCATCTTAATATTTAAAGATAAACTTGGTTTATTGCTTCCTAAAGCATGTTCAAGTAACAGTGGGTGTTCTGGCGTGAAGCTGCACCAGAGGCACATAGTCTCCAGGATGGAGCTGCACCACAGGGCCCACACTGAGATTCACTGGTGCTTAGGGAAGGGAAGACTTTTACAGAAGGAATCTGACCAGTTCTTCTAAAAGAAGGTTGCTCTAAGCGGCTTGTGTGTGTGTGTGTTTCCCACAGCCCAGACAGCAGTGCGATTTTGTCCCAAGACATATTTAGATAAATACACACTGCGGAGAGATACCAAAAACCAGGAGGGAGAGACCAAGTGACAGAAAGAGAGAAAGACACAAAGTGCCAATGATATTGAGATAATTTCTAAGCTTTGAAGGAGTTTCATTCCCAAAGTTTCAGACATTCCTTCATGTTTTCTGAAAAAAGTTTCTCACTCGTTGTGTTTATATGCACTGAAGTAAGTGGGTTACTGTTGGATTTCATTGCCGTAACCCCATGAAATCAAAAAAGTTGTTTCCATAATGAGTGTAGGGGATTAAAGAAACCTTATTTCCCCTAGTTAGATTTCTCCTGGTTAAAATCTCCACTCTGGCTCTGTAATTGGCTTTTTACAGGTAAGCATGTGCAGGATAAAGCATTACTGTGACAGCAGTCTAAGAAAATGTAATTACACATAAGATCCCCACATATACACACCTCTTTTTAACGCCGTCCTAGTTTTGCTTTCGGTTTGTTTTCGCATTTATATATTTCGTCGGGTTTTTGCCCCACATGCCAGCTGTAACTTTGCAGAGTTTATGAATAAGAATACCTCAAGTTTAGTTTGGTCCAGTGGAAGCAGTCAGTCAAGAGGCCAGAAGTTCTGAAGTTGATGTGAGAGTGTGTATCTTCCTATGTGGATGTGTGTGCTTTGTCGGAGGGTGAATTCACAGCAGCAACACCTTTCCCTTTCAGCTGCCTACTTTTAGCAGCTAGCCAGCTAGCCAGCTAGCCGCAGGGCCAGAACCTATGAAATGTTCGTGGGAGGCTGGGGGCCTGTAGATTTTTTTTTAATGTGGCAAAGAATTTTTATATGTTTGCACTGAAATAGCACAGAGGCTGCATGTGGTAGTAATTTAACCTCGCAAATAAAGGTGAGCTGGGTGGGGGAGGCAGCCACAGAGCTGCTCGTACACATAGTTAAAACTCAGGGACTTTCTCTGTGACCGGTTAGTGAAAGGCATGTGTGTAGGCACATACTGTAGATCCATGTGTGTGTGCTCATGTACATGATTGTGATTGAGGTCGCATGTCTTAATGTAGGCAATTAGGGTATATCTGTGTATGAATATACAGTATGTAGTGTGTGTTTGTGTATAATCTTACATATGATCTTTTATGCTGAATGCATATACGTAGTTTAGTAATTTGTGTCTCTGCTTGCGTCAGCATGTTTGCTAATATGTTTGTATATGTCTTGCATTTGTTTGTACATGTCTACTTACATACATGTCTCTGACTTTGCTTGTGTGTGTGTGTGTGTGTGTGTGTGTGTACGTACATTTAAGAGAGGCAAACTTGATACGGGGCCAAGCACACTCGCACAGTGTTTAATCACAATTTAGGTTTACATGACAACGCTAATCAAAAACAGACTTGGGGGGGAGGAAGAGGAGGAACAGGGACGGAGGAGAGAAGCGATGGAGCGGCCAGGCTCGACGGAGAATGGGAGGATGTTAGTAGGAGGAGGAGAGAAAACAAACAAACACAACAAAGGCTGGGTGACAGGTGAGGACAGGAGATGGAGGGAGAGGAAACGACAGCAGGAGTGAGATGTGGGAGACTGCAGGAGGCTGGAGCAGTGTCGGGCAGTGCATCCTGGGAGTCGGATCTTTAAGAGAATAAAAGCTTTTGTTGATTGGCAACTTTTTTCCCCCTTCTCGCAGACTGTAGTAATGATCTGGCTCTGATTTGAGATGCTTTATTTTTCCTAAAGGATGTTTTAAAAACCTGGCGACTGGCTTCTGGCCTACTTGTGTGGGTGTGCGTGTGCGTGCGTGCGCCTGTGTTGACGGGGTGGGTTTCGGTAGTAAAAGCACAATGGAGTTGTGTACACGCATACACTCCCGTCGCTAACAAAAGTCAAACCACTAAACAAATGCAGTGCCCCCCATAATTACAATCATGTGTATAAATGATAGAAGAGACAGATTCTTTCCTCAGCAGGGCCTTTCAGTTTTATGTCATTGTTGCAGTTTCAACAGTGAAACTCCAGACTGCCTTTTTTCCCAAAGATTCGCATAGTTAGTCGGCAGTACAGTGAATTAGTGGGTTGACAGAAAACTCCATAATCCAGAGGCCACACACGGAAACCCAGTGCCGATGAACACAGAGGAATGAAAGAGGCGGGGATCATGATTCTGGAATCAAATATTACCCAGCTTTAGTACCCTATGAAGGATTTGTTCTATGTTTGTCGTTCGTGCAGTGATGTTTAGGCTTTTAAAGATATAATGGTTTTGTTTTAATTACATGCTATTAATCAGGTCGCACTATTGTATGGTTTTTCCAGCAGTGGCTGGAATCTGATTTCAAAATAAATCTCTTTAAAGTGCACCGGCTGAAACCTAACCTCCAGGCCAACTGCTGTTGTCGAGTTACGGTGATGTCATCTGAGGGTGTCTGTCTTCAATCTCCCCCTGAATTCTGGGAAACGTTGTTTCCAGGTTATTTACTGTAATGCGACGTGTGGCCAGTACAGTCAATATAAAGTCCAAGCTCTAGCTCAGTGTGATTTCTGATGTTGTGAATGAGAGACCCTCTTCAGACGCTGACACATGCCGCACACACTGCACACACACTGTACTACGTGATGAACTTCATGGTTCAGCGAAGGAAAGTTAGTGAGAAGGTTCAGCTCGTGTAGGGCTTTCTTGTGCATGTGATATTGTGTGTAACACACTGTGGGAGGTCCACGTAGCTTCTGCTGTCTTTGCTGACCATTATTATGGCTACAGGCTACATGGCTGGAACTGGCTAATGTTGCGCGCGTGCACACACGCACACACACATTCACACTCACAGACGGACAAATGTAGGTGTCTAGAGAGTCACACTTGGAGTGTTTGGATACACAAGTGAATGTGCATGCATGTGTGTCAAGAGTTAGACTCGTGATTTATATTGTTTGAATAACGTCTGATTCTTGCAAATGAACCCAAACTGTTTTTGTTGCTCAGGTGTAATCACAGTCGAACATGCTCAAATAAACCAAATGAACCACAAACACCCCGTCTGTCATGATCACACACAAACACACACACACACATTCACACAGTAACAAACACTGCAGATATAACTGTACACACTGAACCATGCACTTTGGGGAAATGCAAACAAACACAAACCAAATCTGTTGCTCTTTTCTTCTCTGCTCATCTCTCTCTGTCTCTCCCTGTCTCTCTCATACACACACACACACACACACACACACAGAGGCCGGGGCTCTCACATGAGTGTCAAGTGTCTGACAACTGACCGAAGAGTAAAGAAAGTCGCTGTAATATTTCCTTTTGTCCTTCCAGAAGTGTTTCTCGGTGAGGTGTAAATTGTTAATGTAAATGTAAACTATTACCAAACCAAGGCTAGAGTGGAGTTTCTACACTGTACACCGGTCCTCTCAGAAGAAGTCGGTGGAGGACTGAATGAGTGATCAGTATTTCCCCTTCCACAGGCTGAAGTCCTAAATCACAAAAATCATATATATGTCATATCTTCCTGTCCTGGATTTTTTAACACATTTTTTTCCAACAGGTTTATATTGTGGAGCAAATCATTTTCAGACATAAAAGGTATTTGGAGAAAGAGTTCTTCCTAAAACCTGCAGTGTCATATAGCAAACTGCAGAGCGTAGCTAAATCTAAAAGTTTGTCTGTTTGTCATTATGGTACTATGGTGTAAGATGCTGGCTATAAAGAGCTAACGAACTCTGGAAGCTTTTACATCATCCATGTACCGCTGCAGATGAGTCAACAGCAAAAATAACTAACATAAGCTGCTACATGCAACATTTTAACATCGCTAAATCATGACCACATTGAGGCTGAAACATTAGAATAAACACTGCAGAAAGCCCACCATCAAGAGCATTGGCAGCTCTACCAGCCTCCAGATTGAATTTAACATTGTGTGCCACCTTGTCGATTTGGCTGGAAATCTGCTTGGATTGCTTTGTGGTACGCAACGAGAAGTGGATGCTGCTTTCCTTCCAGTGCAAAATGGAGTTTTCGACGGCAGATAGAATGAGTAAACAGCATTTGATGAATCACTTCCATCTTGATTATCCTTTTTGAGGAAAAAAACCCCTGTGATTGAATGGCCAAATATCCCCTCTGTGAATGTAAGCAGTGGGGGTAAATGGGTTTCCATTCACAACACCACAGATTAGGACATAGGCTATCAATCAACTGGATTTTCATGGTGACTTGCCAAGCTGCCAATTTGATGGTCATTCAGTATTTTGGTCTAAAAATGGTACACATTGCACCTTTAACTGTATAGAATGATGCATGAGGGATAACGAAGAGCTCCGGGGAGTTTAAGTGTTCTGCCGACACCTCGCTAACAGAAGGAAACTGATTTTGAGATGCTGAAAGTGAGGCTCTGACGGTGGTAGCAAAAATAACCGCACGTCACTTTAACGGCAAGTACATGAAAGTACTCTGTCAGCAGAGCGTCTAAACATACCTCACAACAGTTGCACGTCGATACTGTGCAGCCCCGTGAAAAGAAAAATGAGCAGGAAGAACAAAAGACGATGAATGTCAAAGAGATTCAGATTTACAGGAGGTAGGATGTGTGATAGAGAGACAGACAGGGAGAGAGAGAGAGAGAGAGGAGAATGAAGATAGAGGAAATGAGAGACTCAGCAGAAGTAGAGAGAGAGAGAGAGAGAGAGAGAGTCAGCCACATGAATGGGGTGAGAGAAGATTTAACCAGGCCTCTTCTAAATACAGAGCGCCACAAAGCCACTTTAAAACCTGTAGAGATATATTTATACATGACACACAAACACACACACACACAGACTTTAAAACACACCGACTGTATGTGCAGTTTCTGCCTTGCTCTCCCTTTCTCTCAATGCTTTCACACATGCAATGAAAATCTGCTCTTATCGGACTCAGAGGAGGCGTACTGTAAGTGTGCGTCCCAATCAGTTGGACTGGACATTAAACAGACTTTAACCTGTCAGCTCCCGAACACAATCTCAGTGGGATGTCCAGGTGTGGCCTTGTGCAAATAGGAATTGTCCAGAGAAGTCACAAGTTGATGACGCTTCTGAAAAAAGGGTCATCATAGCATAGCGTTTTTTTTGTGTGTTTTGTGTGACGTCCTGCCTCCTGCACTCAATACCAGCAGGTGAAAGCGAGCCTGACACGGACAAGCCCGAGCAGCATGTGTGTGGAGGGGAAACTCTGAACCATGTCTGGACGTGAACCGGAGTTCACATGAAAAAACAGCTCACATCTCTAAAACAAACACACACACACACACAAAACCTTGGTCAGCCCTCAGTTGACCTTTCTGATGTTATTATGTAACACAAAGCTCTGAGCTTTAAAAATAGCTCAACATTTGTTAATATTACATTTACATTTTCCAAAAAAACCCAACAACATTTACTCTGTTATTTTGGGAGTGAAACTCCACAGATGCTGGAATGGGATCTCACGTCATGCCAGTCATGTTGTCTTTGAAAAGATGTGCATAACTCCATCCCTGCCTCCCCAAATACAGCCATGCTGCAGTGGGAAAGAAAAGGCAAATTCTGTCAAGAAAATGCATGCAGAGATAACCGAGTGGAAGCACGTAAGAAACATTTATTTTTAGGTTGAGAAAGATAATTAAAGATCCTAAAAAGCCATGACAGGTTGTGTATGTTGCTCAGACCAAGTTACAAACACGGGGGTTTATCTTGTTTGGGTTGAAAATTCTTCTCACGGATGAAAATATGTGTGTGCGTGGACATCACTGCGTGCGTGTGCACGCTGTGTATGTTTTACCATGAGAGAGAGAGACAGTATTAGCTGCTGTGTTTGTACCAGCGTGAACAAAACAAGTGAAGCAGGAATGTGCATTTTTTGTGTTTAAACAAAGAAAGATGAAACCATGAAAAGAGGATCACCCGCCCTCCTCCTCCTCTGTTTCCTCTCATCCCTCTGTCTCTTCAGTCTCACACACAGACTTGATTTTGACAGTTTGTCAGCGGGGGAATGCTAATGCTCTGCAGATGTTTGATAACCCCTTAGAGGTCCGTGTGTTTTTTTGTGTTAATTGCATCATGTGCAAGTGTGCGTTTGCTCAGTAGCAGAGCTGTTGTGAGCGGACTGCCACAGTCTGTTTGAGTTAATGTATGGTCAAACAGCAGCCGAAACACCCTCGTCGTCGTCTTTTCGTGTCCACGTGTGTGAAGAAACTAAACGGACTTGCACATAACTTACAAGTGTAATGGTGTGTAGCTGTGGGACAGGTCAAATAAGTGAAATGTGAATTTTATTTTTCAAATGAGAGTAAAGACGCTGCACTCGGAGGACAAACAATGTGTGTGTCCTCAGCCGCACACATTGTTCTCTGTAAACTTGTCATGCTGAATTTTGGTCACTTTTACAAGCGCAGCGTCACGCTCGTGGTATAACCCCAAGGCCTTGCGCGTATCTCCGCGTGCCTGCGATAGGCTTCTGTTGCAGTCAAAGACAATAGGCTCCAGCCGCCCGCCCGCTAATTCGTAGCTTTGCTTTATAAGGCCACCAAGTCACCGCAGCCTCTCCGGTATGAAGCGGTGGGGCTGCTCCACATCCAGCCATCATGCATTAACTCCACTGCTGTTGCAAAATTTCTCCAGCTTCACAGAACATTGAGGACATTCTGCTGTACATATAGTAAAGAGGGGGGGGGCGATATTTACCGCAACACTGATTACTTAAGTCTATAATGTTGCATTTACACAGTGTGAAACTAAAACTCTCTACTGTGACCTATACTCCAAGACTTTTGCTATAAACAAATCTGTCAGCTTGTTTTTAGCTATAATTATGGCATCTCCCTTGGGGTAATTTGTATAATTTTGGAAATGCTACACCGCTGTGGTGTGGTGCATCGCTCGTCCCAAGTTTTGCCAAAATCCAGTCACTGGTGTCTGAGATACTCGTGCGTGGCGGAGAGATGGATGACTAAAACAATGAGCAAATATGTGACAGAAACAAAATCCCATCTGGGACAGGGTTTTGACTCTACGGCAGGTTTTATTTTCTGCTCGAAGTCGATTGTTCTGTTTATACCGCGAACACATACCAGATTGTTCATTATGCTTGGGATTAAATAGGAACCTTGTGTTGGCACTAACTTTGTCAAGCTCAAAATAAACACTAATTTAGTGCCCCATTATGTGGTAGAAGCTGTAGTCGTGTTACAGCCAAAATAAGTGGTGATCAATGTGTATATCGATATGCATATTAATTTAGAAAGCTGATAAGGCTGCATGTTAAAGCCCTGATATGTAAAAATAACACACGTAAATAACACACACCCTCTGGTGAATTGGGACTGGGGACTGTTGGGATGTGGCAGGGATACTGTATTCATGATATTCATCCAGGCTACAGGAAACGGCCATTTCTATCGGTACCGTAGTTGGCCCAAACAACAAAAGGGGGCTGAATCAGCGAGGGAAAGAAAGAAAAACAAATTTTGAGTGCCAGCGGGGGATGATGATGATGATGGCAGAGGGATGTTTGATGTGTGGAAAAGTTTGTCTCCACCGCTGAACATCAATAAACAGCCGGCTGCAGTTACCAACACTGACAAAAGAGAAATAAACTGTGGAGACGCATACCGAGCGAGGGAGGACGGGGAAAAATGATCACCTTAGAAACAGAGACCGGGAGTGAAAAAGAGAGGAGGGGGAGGAGGAGGAGGAAAAGACAAGAACGGGAGAGAAGAGATTAAGAATAAGAAGTCGGTTTACTGGCTGAAATCAGTTGTAGTAACCTGGTTAATTTCAAATCCACGTGTATTCAGAGTTCTCCGTCAGCTGGACCTGAGTTTAAAGTCACGCCTTACAGCATGTTTAGACTTCATAAAGACTTCATAAAGCCTGTGGTAACCTGGTTACTGGTCCACGCCACTGCTCTCACAGATAGAAGAACAGAGAAAGAAGAAAAGAGCCTCTTAGAGAGAGAGAGAGAGAGAGAGAGAGAGACAGGCCAACAGAGGAAGAGAGCGTGTAATGGCTAGAAGCACGCAGACCAGAACAAATAATAATGTTGTTGAGAGTGAGACGGAGAGCGTCTGGGAGGGGACAGCGGGAGGAAACGACGGAGCGAGCTCCCGTGACCGAGATGATGAAAAAGAGAGGAGAGAGAGAGGGGAAGAAGAACAAGAACCAAGAGAGGGAGAGCAAACAAACGCCGCCACCAGTTAGCATCAGGGAGAGACTAAGCTAAATAAACGGCCACAGGCGTCAAGTGATGCCGAGCGCTACTGAAGTCCACGCCACCCACCGCCTGGTGGCCACTTTCATGTGGTCACTAGAGAGATGATGTCAGCGGCCGCTCCTTGGCTGCATTTCCACTTGCCCTGCTCGCGACTGCTTCAGCTCTCTGCGAGTTCTGCTGGAGGACTAATGGGCTGATTCACACCAGATTGGTCCAGGCGAAGCGATTCAGTGGCACTTAAAGGTGCAGTGCGTGGCGTTTTAGCGACAGTCAGTCACTGGCACAGTGTGACCGTAGCAAAGGCAGGCAGTTTCCTCTGAAATTTGGTAGTTATTTTGGTTCTCTTTTTTCTTATTTAAATTTTTTCTTTGTGTTTTTTTCCCCGGAAGCCGCCACATTGGTTGCACGCACTCATCAGGACACATGATGTAACTGTGAGAGTTGAAGGCAAACCCACTTCCACAAGTGTTCGATCAAACTGTCATGTCGCCGTTTTATGATGCTGTTTGGGAAGCAAAAAAAAAAAAAAGATGTCTGTCTTTCTCTGAGCGGACACGTCTGTTCTTTACAAGGTGTCCGACACACTGCTGAGGAGCTGTTGGCTGACAAGAGCACGGCCATGTCTGCATACACACACACACACACACACGTGCTTATAAACACATTCATGTCACTTCGTTGACAAGGTGCCTGCTGATCCTGCCGCCACGCGTGCATGTGTGCGTTGGAGTGTGCGCGTGCTGCAGCGCCCGTGCCAGGCAGAGGCGGATCAGATGTGTAACCAGTTTGTCTGGCAGATCGCACAAAGCCAGGATACATCCTGTTTGATAAAACATCCAGCGTTGGTGGAGTTTGGTGTTTTAGTTTGTGTTATCAGGACACTTACTTACAGCACTTTAGATTTGCTGTCATCAGTCGGGTTTTATGCTGTTCCTGTAAATCTCTCTCGTTCACCCCCTCATTCCTGCCCTCTCTGGCATATTTGACATTTCTTCCATATTTGCTGTGAGTGAATCACGCCTGAGTCACACGGACATGTGGCTCACATTAGAGCGTCTTTGTGGTGTTATTAAGATGAGCAAACGCACACACACGGACGGCGAAACATATGGGCGTACGTCCTCTGCGGCGGATGTGATCGTTTCGTTTAATGAAAGGTGTCCAGACGCTGTTGCGGGGGATAAACTTTAATGTGTGCGTGTGTCATGTCTGCACGAGGAGTCATTTTTTTGAGTAATTAACACAGCAGCAAACATGCGTAACTCTGGCCTGAGCTCACAGTTGACTGCAGCTTATCGTCTCTTTGTTTTTCTTTCCTTTCTTTAAACACAAGAACGTACTTGATGAAAAGTAATGGGGAAATGACTTTTTTATAAGTTAGAATTGAGGCCAACGATAAAAGAGAGGGGACTGACCGGCGTTAACAAAACATTTACGTGCGTGGCTATGGAGTCTGTTTGGCCACCAGGAAGCCCTGTTTCGAAACTCCTTAGTAGAAATGATTTTGAATGTGGCACAAGCTGATGACCGAGTTAACAGAATCACATCTTTCCTTCGTTTGACATAAATGCAGCCGACAGCTTGCGGTCACTTCGCCAGGTGTCCGGCAACTGTAGATGATAAAATTTCCATTTCCCAAGAAGCTCGTTCGAGTTTCTCGTCCTCATCGGCCAATTGTGAAATTCAAACAACTCCGCTTGCGCTGATGAGCAGAACGCGATGCAAACAGCCGCACGGCTCTGGAAGTGAGCTCATTCTGTCAGACGATGTTGCGGAGGTGAAGAGAAGATCGGAAACCCGACATGACTGCGGCTCCAGACTCGCCGTTCTCCGTCTTGTCGAAGTTGGTTTCACGTCGTCGCCTCGCCGGCTCTGACCTCATCCTGACGGAGTTGGGCAATCCAGTCACAAAAGCCCGAAATCAGAGAACCGCTCGGCGCAGATCATCATCGTCGGACGCCAACAATCAGACGATCAGAGAGGGGCAGAAAATCAAGAGGCGTCGCTGACGTCACAGCCTCGCAAACACAAAGGATTGTGGGAGGCGTGGAGGCGGGAAGAATTCAACATTGTTGTCTGTAAGAGACCACAGAGATGCCAGAGATTTGTGTGCGTGTGTTTGTATATCTGTGTGTACTATGTTCTGTGTGGCTTTGTGTTGTTTGTGTGTATGTGTGATGACACGCAATAATATCATTGATGGTGAACACAGCTTTGCTCTGAAGCTGTTCTGATTTTAATTAGCGCTGTCTCGTTAACGCAGACACACACACACACACACACACACACAGATGCACACTCCTTACTGGAACACTGTGGACCTACCACACTCATGTATGGATTATGTTTTAAATGACGGGAATAAGGCTTTGAACACACACACAGATGCACACTTTGGGGCCCTGATTCCTGCTCTCTTTGAAAACCTTGCCAAGTCTAGAGTGGCAGACATTGTGTGTGTGTGTGTGTGTGTGTGAGTGAGTTCCCCTCTCGTCATCTAGAACATATCAGTGTGTATAATTACAGGCTTCCCGTTGGCCAGAAAACATCTAAGTGCCCAATTTAGGAAAGTCGCGGGCGCATTTCAGCACAACCCTAGGATTGGTGACGTTCCTCATCAACATGACCGTCAATATTTGTCTTACATTTTTATTCATTCTCAGGCTAAATTACCCTGTCTGACTATTTTATGTAGTTAGTTGTTTGCTAGATAAGTTTATCTATCAAGAAGTACGAGCTGACACTTGGAACTTTAATGTAGTCCAGCAGTTTCACTGGTTTTGTCCTGAAGATGTGGGACTGGAAGCTCCATCCCAAACGTGGACACCTTTTTGAAAACTTAAACAACCTGTTCTTCAGTACAAAATCATGTTAGCAGACATTCAGACTTGGACGGTTACACTAAAAGAACTGACTGGAGATTCATAGACTATAGACTGACACACACTCAACCCGTTTCTATCCCATTTCCATCTTAAGATTGAGTGAGAGTTTGTTTGTAGCTGTTGACAAACTTAATTCACTGGGGTGGGGGAGGGAGCATTACATTGTGTGCTTGTAGAAGAAAGCCAGAGAAGAAGGATCAGAGTATGAGAGACGACAGAAGAGAGAGGACTGAGAGATAAATGGCAGAACGCAGGACGTGGGGAGGAGAGAAACGAGTGTAAGTCAACAATCAATACCAACATAAATCTTCTTCTCTTTCTTCTTCTTCTCCTGTTTTTCCTCTCCCGTCCTCCTCGTCACCACAAACATTCGTAGCCAGGGGCCGACATCCTGGAGAGAGGCGCAGGTCAGCTCCTAAACCATGTTTGTCCTGTCATTTCAGAAGATATAGGTTGTGCTGGAGAAACCCTCACACTCTCAGAAACATGTGGTTTGAAGTATATCACCTAAAAACAGACACTGTTTACTCATGTGGTATTTGTCCTGCGGAAAGACTGGTTACTTTCACCAAGACCTGTCTGGCATTCAGAAGTATTACAGGGACATTCTGATTTTGCCGTTTTGTTTCTGATTAACAAGAGAGCGGTGACATCTTTGCGAGATTGTTTTTGGTGAATCTGCCACAGTCCGGTCTCGAAACAATCATCTCAGTTGTCTCCTCTGGGATTTCTGGAATAACTGGAGTTCCTTCCAGGCCACTGTCAGTCCGTCCAGCTCTAAATGCTGAAGCTCTGTGAGCATTCATAATCTGCCTCCCATTTGACTGCGTTACATCTTACAAACCGAGGTGTAAAGACATATATGTCAGATACCAAAATATTGCCACCACTTTTCATCTTGGCTAATGAGCTGTAAACGGCCTGCCTCCCACCACTAAGCGCCGCTCAATGACAAGACCATTAGTGACTATTATAAACAAAGTGAGTGGATTTCAATTTTCCAAATTGCACGTTTGTCAGCGTTCATTGTTTTTAAATGTGCTCAATAAATACTTTGACTTGGCTGTTTTTCTAATTCCCTAAAAAAAAAAGTGGCGCATAGACAGAAAATGCCACGTGACCTGAAGTCCCATCTCTTCTCTCGTGTCCTCAGAGCAAACACTGCAGATTAAAGTACAAACATTGCACAGATTCATCACTTTAAATCTAATAAAGTCCAGAAAATAGCATCAATTTTTCACATTCAACCACAATTTGGATTTTGGAACATTGTCTGTTTGTTTAGTTTGTGAAAATGAGCATGAGTTGCCTGATCCCTGCGCTGCGGTGTAAATTGTGCTTTCTGTTTGAAGCGCTCAGATAACCACATCAACAACCGCCTTTTAAAAGCACCTCAGGATTTATACACAGAGCGACTGAGCGGCTCACTTTGAGGTTTATAATACTTAATGGGTAATAAAAGGAAATGTTTCTGATAATCCCTCTTTCTCTCCAAAGTGTTTCCTTCTCTTTGTACTACTTCAAGTCACTTCCACAGCACACACGCACACACACACACACACACACACACACACACACACACACACACACACACACTCTTACAGACCCTCTATTAATCACTAGTCTAATTCTGGAGGTAGATGTCGTAATAATAGCAGTTTCAGCGTTTTGGCGGCACTCTCCGCATGGTAAATAGACCGTTCCACTTTTCCGGAAAGAGATGAAAGACTCCTGGAGGAGCCACGTTAATGAAATCTGCTGAGTGAAAACTGAACTGGGAGGAAGGGCCCTACCTGGAAACGCACACACACACACACACACACATTGGTAAAGTGGCATGCAGATGTAAGCACAGAACATCCATACAGGTTTTGAAGACATCCTGGCTTGCACGAACACACACTCACACGGACACACACCAGACTGTGCTGCTGAGGTAGTTCCCTGCTGTCGTCAAGGGGTCAGTGAACAGCAGCCATGCAAAGACAAGTACAGGCTTCCTGTTCATTCTGCTTTCTCTCTCTCTGCGTGTGTGTGTGTGGTACCACCACGTTACTTAGCTACTTATTGCAGCCACTTATTAACACTGCTTTAAATACATCCCATAATTAGCTGAAAGCCTAAACGGCCTAATCACAACTCTGATGACTTCCACCGTGGAGACCGTTGCCATAACAGTCAACTTTTTAGCACAGTTGCCCCTTTTTTTAAAAATTTGCTCACTACCCCACAGACACTGGTGACGAGGACGGTTTGGGGCATTGTTTGTGAAAATGAGGAGTTTCATATTAAATTTCAGGTTGCCCAAATTTGTTTACGCGTGAGGACTTATTTTAAAGTGGAGAAAATTTAGCTTTCCTCTTTTGTCCAAACACCTGTTTTATGTTTCTTCTGTAGTTGTAGTTGTGTATTATTAAGAAATCGCATTCCACCACTAATTGTATAGTATGTAAGAGCACTCACCCAATCATTTCCTACTGTTTTTCTTTAGTAAAACTGTCATTTACTTAAAATACTTTTCCAGAGGTTGCTAAACAGGTACACTGACATTTTGGGTTATCTTTTTTTTTTGAGCTGTAATGCTTTTGGCGCGTTGGATCAACCAATAAAACGGTTCGTGCAGGTGTGCTGTCACTTTCTCTCAGTTTAAACTTCTGTCTAGACAGCTGTTATTTTTTAACGCTGGGGTGTGACCTTTTCAGCAAGTAGCTCTGGATTCTGCGTCTTAGTGGGTTTCTGTTTGAGATGATTCTGTCAGGTTTAATGCTTTAGTTTGTGAAGGGAAAGGTCAGAACGGTGACCTTCTCACTACGTCACATACTTCACGGCGTCCCTCTGTAACTCGTTAAGGCGACTTGCTGAACTTAACTTTCCGTGGACTCTGCACAGTGCAGGGATGCATTTCCATGCCTCGATCCGGCGGAGCACTGAGAGCTGAGGTGGTCTTGAAAATTGGTCATGGTTTCTGGGGGTTAAAGGTCAAGAGCAGGCAGCAGAGCAGACGCCAGGAAGGTAACGTACGGCTCCCGCGATGCCTCGCTTTCCGTGGTGACCCAAAAAGCCATTAAGTGGTGTCTGCCTGTGTACCTGACGGGGGAAGACGTCAAAAAATGTGTGTGCACCCGCGACGGGTCAAGGCTGCAGTGAGTTCTTGCCGTTCAACCGTGCTGTCTAAGTGCTCTTCCAGACCCCATCAAGTTGTTTACCTTTAGCATGCATGCGCGCATACGTGTACACCTGAGCCCCTTATGGACTGAACTGCACTGACAGCACCGCGCGTCGAGATGAGGGTCGTTACTTAATACCTGAACCCTGAAACAAGCCTCTCTGCTGTCTCGTCCTACATTCTTCTCTTCTTTTACTTCCATTATTCTTTTTTTACACTCTCCCCTTCGTGTTCCTTTGCAAAGAATTTTTCTTTTTGGCGCCTGAAAAGCTAATCATCCTGTGATATTTTATGGCTGCAAAAAAAGATGTCTCATTTTGTCTCATTTCTGGTGCTTGTGCCCCCTGGAAAAGTAAATACACGTCTTTTCTCACACATAATTCCTTCCCTGCGATGCATAATGTTGATTCATAATGACGGTATAATCGTTTACATGTGGCTATGTTTCTGTTTTGCTGCTAACAGTCTATGCCTACTTCATGAAAGATTTTCAAATGCTCAGTTTAAGCTTTGACACTGTCCCCTCGTGATACTCATCAGCTCCAGAAATGGCCCTATCCAACATTAGCTAATGATAATCATTTGCATTTTATCACACATCCCCAATCTGTTCAGCGTCTGGAACAGAGCCGATAAATAGGGAGCGGTCTGAGAAGCAGAAGCATAAAACAAGGAGGATGAGTGGAAACAAACCACAGTTTTATTCGAAAGGGATCTCTGGGAAGTGCGCTTCAGGAACAAAGCAGCCAGCACCTAAAACCACTTGGAAATGCACGGCAGGGCAAAGCAAATATTCCACAACTTTTTCAATTACTTTTTTTGTACAGAGCTGTTTCTCTCTCTGTCACCTACCTCAGACTCTTTATGTCTGTCCTCCATCAGTGGAAGAGTTTAGTCTGTCCTCTCTTTCCACTCATCCACTCTGAACAGAGAGCCAGAAACTCATTTCTTCTGACATTTGTTTTCAATCTAAAGCATCATCTTTATTTTTTCCACTCTGCAGACCTGCAATAATAGAATTAACCTGAGTAGACCGCAAGAGAATATCCCTCTGTCTGCTTTCTGTCCTCCTCTCTCTGTCTCCATTGCTCTTGCTTCTGTTTCTTTTTCTCTCTTGTGGGCTTTGACTCACGCTCCCTCAAGCAAATTTGGCACAAACCTTTCAACACTGCAGAAAACCCCGAAAAATGCAGAGATGTGTTATTCTATCATGTTTAATAAATCAGATTTGGTGTCGGCTCCCTTTTAACAGTTTCAAGCGACTAATGGTCATGCAACCACACAGCCACAGTGGACAAATATTTAGTCTTTTCAGATAAACACTGAAGTCTAAGACCGGTTTGAATTGTTGTCCAACGATCATAAAAAGTAGGGAATTTGTGTATACATTTGGAATTTCTTATGAGCATTTAAATACTAAGTACTATAAGTATGAAATAAATGGTTAAGTTCTTTGCTGATGCTTCTTGGCTTTTAGTTATTTTTACTTTTTCCATGCAGCTTTTCAAATTTGATACGTCAACATTCGCAGAAAACCCATCCTAGAAGGATTTCTCTGTCTGTTTTTCTTCTCATCTGTCTCGCTGTGCGTCTCTCTGAGCCCTCAGCATTAACTGTAAAGGGCGAGGCTTTGGTGTCTTCCTCCACTTTTATCTTTTTTATTTCCCCCATTATTTCTGTCTGCCATTGTCCTCTCCTTCGTCCTTCCCTTGGAAGTGGATTAGTGGACACGTGCAGAACTTGCTGCCCTGGCAGCATAACAGCAGAGTGAGTTTTATATATAGAAAGAAGGATTGTAACTCTTCCAAAAAGATACTTCAGCAGTGAAATGTGAGAGTGAAGCTGATACTTTCTCCTACTTTTATGAACATCCCAGGGAGTCTAGTTTCAGCTATAATCCTGAATAGATCATCTTGGTTTTGTTTTCATATTTCTGCTCAGCGGCTCTGTCACCTCTTGGTGCTTCATCAGCTGGTATCTTGGATGAGCTTCTCTTGCCACCACCTTTAGGAAAGAGCAGTCTCTCAACTGCACTGTCCACAGGCTCATTGACATAACAGATGTGAAATGTGTTTTATGCGAGAGGCTCCAGCACAGAAATATCATCAGTTATCCTCCAGTCTTTCATCAGATGACCTTCTCTCCTTTCTGTGGTGCTCAACGGAGCAGCATTTGCGGTCACCGTGTCTTTCTGTGCATGAATTCGGATTTTTCTTGTGTTTGCTGATGCACTGTTGTGTGTCCGCGCGTTGCGTACTTGACACAGCGCAACCCACTTCTATTAGTTTGTCTCGGGTTTGATCCTGTCATCGGAGATTAATTTTTCATCTCTTCAGGTCATTTAAAACCGTTAGAGAGAAATGAGCACTTTTCCCTGTGGCTGACCAGTACATTAACAGCACGGCAGGAGACTCTCAGCCCCCTCTGACAGAACATGTCTGGTAAGCTCATTCACAGGCACCGGTATTAGCATATGCAAGCAGTTGATTGAGTAATAAACCAGACATAAAGACTAATGGCAAAACCCCCGTCCAGGTAGGATTTTATTTTAAAGCGCTTAAACATATTAAAAGTTAAATTGAAATATTTCCCCTGACTTCTTCTTTTTCCTATAGGAGAGCAGGGACTTCACTTATCGGTGGTATTTTAGGAATCAGAAGGCAGGAAAGTCAGAGATTGTGGAGCTGAAAAAGTGCAGGAGAGTTCAATTGTGTTGGCGCTTGTTACAGTTTGTGCGGTTTCATATGCAGGGGAGCTTAACATCGCGCAGAGATCGGAAAAGCACTCTTGCTTATTGTGAAAGAAACACGGCCACAGCAAATAAGTCGTGCCTTTGTCTGGGCCAAATGCTATCAAACGTCGTGGTGTTTCGAGCAGTAACTGTACCACCCCCGTGGGGTAATCATTAGGTTTTTTCCGAACGCTGCGAAACAATGGTATAATGATGTTCGGCCCATATTTTCCTAAGCTTCGTTAAAATCCTGTCAGCAGCCTCTCAGACATGTGACATATGGAAAAATAAACAACCACGTTGGATGCTCATTATGAGCTGAGATTTGTCTCTGCAGAAAAGTAGTGGTGAGATGTTTTTTAAAAAAAATATGTTTATGGGCAGACGCATTTACAGCATCGCATACAGCAAAGGGAAGGTAAGACACTGAAGTGCCTTGTCTATTCAAAACATAAAAGTTGCTCATAAGGCATTTCTCATATATGATGCTTTGAGTTTAGCCCAGTGTGCATTACAGTTTCCACCTTCATGATGTAACGTATAAGTTACTGTCCCTGTCTGGGGGCATTTCCCCTCTTTCAGGTAGATGTTGGGTTTTAATTAAATGAAGGTTGCGGCCTGATACGTTGTACCTTTGCAGCACCGGTATCTGTCTAACTGGAGCAGAAGAGAGGTCGTCTTTATTAGAGGAAAGGAAAAGGCTCTTTGTGGCCAGGAAAAGGGGTTTGGAAACCTCTGCAGTGATTAAGTTGGTATTAAGTTTGTAATAGGACCATGAAAGTGTGTGTGTGTGTGTGTGTGTGTGTGTGTGTGTGTGTGTGTGTTACCCAATCCCTAAACCCACCAACATTGTGGTTTTCTGTTTTGGGTGGGGGTTCTTAGTTGGAGGCCACTGTGGTTGTTTAAGGGGGGACACTGTCTGTCTGTCTGTCTGCATGTCGGTACCTTCATCAGGCTGCCTGTTAGTCAGTGTATGTGTCTACCACTTTCAGGTGTGTTTTGCATGTGAGTGTGTGTCTGAATGCATATTCATGTGTGTGTTACGTTGTCAGGATGTCGGTTTGTGAGGTATTGTTTGTGACTGCGGAATGAGAATAGAACAAAACAAGAAAATAACACTGTTTTCATCAGTGTGTGTGTGTGTGTGTGTGTGTGTGTGTGTGTGTGTGTCCTGGCAGGCTCACCACTGGGCCAGATGGAGAGAGTTTTATGTCTGCCCCCTCTCTCCCTCTGTCTCTTTCTTTCCCGCTCTCTCTCATCATAGTTTTCCTTTAGCTGTAAATAGGCGGGTTGGGAAATGTATACGTGCGCACGCACACACAGTCGCACACACACAAACACAGAGTCACTCACTTACATGTAGTTTGGCCTGCGCTGCTGGCTTGATGTAGCTTTTTTAAACCTCCCACGCTCATATGATGTGAAGGCAAAGGAAATGTGCATGAACACACTCGGTGTTGCACACACACACACACACACACACACAGTCAGGCTCATCATACGCTTGCCCTTCTGCTCACCCACGATCAGAGGAAGACGCACACTCACACAGACACAAACCACGTCGTGAGTACAGAGAGTAGCCGATTGCCCGCAGCTTCCTCTTTTTACTGTCTGCTAAGCTGAAATTACATACGCACACACACAAACACACAAACACACCACCACCAGCACCAACACAAACTTTTTGTAGGGGGGGAAAAAAAAACATAATTATGCATCTAAGTTTTTATACTCTGTACATGAGAGACCTCACTTTCATGGACCGGATGCAATTCTTTACAGAAAACACATTTTGAGACGTCAGCAGCATTTTCCTTTCGGGGATTTACATTAATGATGCAAAAATATTCATACAGTGCTGTAGTAAAGCCCCGTTTTCAACCTCTAAAAATTAAAATGAAGTGCAGAGAAGTAGTGATCTCTTTAAAGTCCAAAATGTATGTATCAGGTGACACTGGGTGAAATTCACTTCAAAAGCAGAAGTGTTTTTGACATCTACCTTTCAAATAACTGTTATTTCAGCAGCATCTAGTCACTGTATTTTACTATGTAGTTTGGGGCTGCGCACAGAAAAGAGTGCTGCACACATGACTTTCTTACTGAAACGCAACTCATCTGAACTTCACAAAAATAAAAATGCACTTTGTTTTCAGTTTCACCTCAATATCGTAACAAACCCAGCCCTTCCTCAGTGGATCGACTGTTAGAGAGCCTGTTTTCAGGGCTGATGGTAATGTACCTGAACATAATTACGCACATAAAAATCTTTGATTCCATTAATCATCATGGCTGGGACCGTTTGCCCCGGCCTTAGCCTGTTGGGTCACTCAAACTTAATTGTGTGCTATCATGCCCGTTTCGCCGTTTGGTTTTCAAGTTAAACGATCACATTGAGGCAAGTTGACTTTGAAATTGCCTTTCTCTTCTTTTGTGTCCAGGAATGTTCGGGGGGAGGATAAAGTCTCAGGCTTCTCCTTTGCGTTCCCTCTTTCTTATGAAAATCTTTATTTGGACGTATCTGTCTGTCTCCTCAGACATTGAGTCCAGCTCTCCGTTGATGGGTCTCCTTCTTCAGTTGGTTTAAAAGCTTTCAGTTCTCCATACAGAGAGTCCGTTTCATTTCGCCTGGAGGGCCTCTCCACGTCTGTGCACACACACACTCGTTTTCATTTGACTCTCTTCCCTTTTTGTTGTTTCTTTCCTTCACACCCTCCAAACCCACATCCCTCCATCCATAGTTGGCCCTTTGTCACCAGGCGATTCCTCCTCGCTCGTCAGCAGCCAAAGACCTTTGGTCCCGCACCCACAATCGGCCAATTCACACACTGTGTGACTGTATGTGTTTGTCCTATGTATGTATAATACAGTAAGAAACAGTTAACAGGAAGCAGTTGGTAGTGAGCATGAGTGTGTGTGTGTGTGTGTCCATGTGTTGTGTGCAAATTGTTATTACCCCCAACAGCATATGCATGTCTTATACTTTGCTCATGGAAGGTTTGTTGGAAAACATTATTTTTTCAAACATTTTCAAAACTGAAAACTGTGCGGTGGCCAAAATCCTGATTTATTTGAAAAAGCTCTTAGTTGTCAAATTCTTCAGTTCTAAACTGTATAATTAAGCTTTTGTTTTTGGATTTTCTATTGTAACATACAGAAGCTTTGTAAGTACAAGACATCCGATGTAAAGCATATACATGTCTATTTCTGTGTGCCTCTGTAGTAGCTTGTGTGTGTGTGTGTGTGTGTGTGTGTGCGCGCACTACTTTGTGTTTGCTTGTGTGCAGAGGTAGCAGCTGTGTCCGCCCGCCCCGCACTGAATGGCTGTCCTCTCTAAGCTCCTCTAAAGACCGACAACAACGCGACTGCTGAATGACTGGGAAAACTAAGTGCCTCCATTCTCTGTCGTTCTTCTTTTCTCTCGGCCTCCCATTTGCTCCTCGGCTCTGTTTGGTTTGCAGAGCGGCAGCAAGCTGCCACCAGCTCTGTTTGACTTCCCTCAGCTTTTAATGACCATTTTTTTTTCTTTGCCTAATCGTGTCTTACTTTCTGTCGGTTCGTCTTCCTTAAACTTTCACCCCCCATTCTGTCTTTTTTTCCCTCTCTCTCTCTCTACGCCGCTGTACCTACCAATTTTATTGTCTCTTCTGCTTTCTGGCAGGCAGCTGAAAGCCTCGCTGTATTTACCAGCTTAGTTTCCTAATCCCAGTGCAAACTACTATCGCTAATGACTTTCTCACTGGTGGCAGTCTGGGTGGCTTCAGAGTTGGAAAGGAAGAAGGGCAGGAGTCCCGAAAGAGAGAAAGGTGGAAGAGGACAGGACTGGTGGTACAGAGTGTGTCAGGTATGCACGGGGCAGGTAGAGGAAGAAGACAGAAAGAGCAACAGGTAGTTGGTGCACAGTCATGCATGTCCTGCTGTGTGTGTGTGTGTGTGTGTGTGTGTGTGTGTGTGTGACCCTGTGAACTCAGGTGCCCTGCAGGTGTGCGCCCCTACATAACGGGGGGTAGGAATGTTTTATCCGCATGCACACACTCGCGTGCGTGCGTGTGCGCGCGCACACAGACTGGAAAATCCTCAACAACTGCATTCCTTACTGGTTTGGCTGGGGGAGGGAGAACAGTGGACAAAGACGTGGTTTGTAAAAGACAGAGAGAAGGTTTAGGAGACATTGTTCTGCATCAGGTGAAAGGCTTTTCCTCAGTATCACTCAAGTTTTTGCTTGTTTATGAAGAAATTAGGAAACAAATGTTTTATGGCGGTGATTTAAGAAACGACACCACGTTGAAGCACAGCTGGTTCAGTCTCATTGCACCACATTTCAAGAGTCATGGGTCGTTGTCCAAACTCTATAAAATGTCTGTCCAACATGGTATTTCATATGTTCCACAATTTTCCCCTCATTTCTCCATTGTTGTTTTACTGTCATGAGTCAGTGTTTTACAATATGAATAGCAGAATATGTTCCTAGTTTTCATTCTTAAATACCATCATAAAATATGAATAATAATACCCCTAAATATTGAATATATTTTTCGGTTTTTAGTTCTTATTGTTTCTCTACTATAGTGGATTTGTTCTGCTCACGTAATCCCTGTTGTAATTTGAGGCATTTGAAATGCCTGCAGAAAGATGCAAAAACCCCCAAAAAGTGAATAAAGATGTGAATAAAGCAAAACAGAAGGCAAATAAGAGAGTAGAGACTGGGATGGGTGGGACAGGAACTGAGAAGAAATCAGTTTTCTCCCTCATTATTCCCCGTTCTGTCTGTTCATTAAGAGTTAACAGGCGCCCTCTGTCAATAACTGCAGTGTGTGTCCGGATAGTTCGTTGTGTGTATGTGTGTAAGCTGACTGCTTCGTGTCCTGTATGACGTAAACATACATACAGTATGTTTTTATGTCAGTATGTGCGTGACGGAGGTGAGAATGAGCGATGTGGGAGCAACACAGATATGACGGAGAGAGGAAACAGTCCTTTAGACCTTTAAAGTAATAACCAGCCATTCTGGACGCAGAACCGTATACAAAACAATATGAGCCGGGATAAATCAGGATGTTTTCTGTGCCATTAATGTAAAATTGTTCGACCGGGGTCTGAAAATTAAGGAAATGAAAATGAAGGTCTCTCTCCTCTTCTCTTCTCTTCTCCTCTCCTGTTTCCCTGGAAGCTAAAGTCATTAGTGAAGTTAAGTAAGTCTTGTTAAGTTTTTCCCGCAGTGAGAGATTTCCAACTGTGACCTCCACACACACACACACACACACACACACACACACACATGCCCACAAACAAGCAACGACTTCAAAGGAATCCCAGCAATGCCAGTCATGTCGCCCTTTGCAACCTCGTCCACTGTCTCTCTCTGTCTCTCTCTCTTTGGCTACATTTCCGTCGAGCTGTCAAGTGAATTTCATGCAGAAGATGGAGACGTTCCACAGAGTGCAGCTGAATTACATTTCTTTCCGCGTACTCCCTGAAAGCCATTACTGTGTACTGACTCCCTGAATGTCCGATTTAATGAAAAAAAAATGGATTGGGCGTGGATTTTTCTTTCTTTTTTTTAGTGTGTATCCTGTGTTCATCTTTGCATTTGGCTGAATACCAGCCAATCTCACCCTACAACTATAGTCAATTCCCAGTAATGCAGAATATTTTGTACATGGCATGTGTCCATGTGCGTTAGTTTGGTGCTGTTGTTCAGTGAGCGCTCTATCACTTTCACTTTGCCTTAAAAACATCGGAAACATGCTGTACTTCTTTTGCCAATTGAAACCAGCTTCCTTTTTTGATATCAAATTCAGAAACCGACGACTGTGACTATTCATGTTGTGCATTGTCCCTTTTTTTTTTTTAACTTACCTTTTCTCGTCTGCCACCATCTTACTCGGTATATCTCATTCTTTGTTCTTTCTCTCACCAGTCCAGAAAATAAGTCACAGCAATAGAGGGTCAAAGAAGAAAGAGAGATGGAAGGAGGGAAGAACGAGACAGAATGAGAGAGTTAACTAAAGGTTGATAGAGATCAGGACTCAAGCTGTGTTTTCTTGAGCTTGTTTGAAATTCAGAGCCACCAAGAATCTGCAGTTATTATTATTGCAAGCAGTCTGGTGGAGCACCTTCAACAGATTCATTTATGTTTTGATTGATGATTGTCACACCTTTTGATTTTGTTAACTCTGAGCTTAGTTACACACACATCACTGCGCTGGACTTATATTGCACCTGCATCAAAGTATCTTGCTGGATCAGAAATAAAGAAAACAGAGTTGATGTCAAAAAGGAGTTCAGGAAAAGAACCAATTTGTTCCAGTTTAATAAAAAAAGGTTAAAAACAACAACAACAACAAAAAAACAGACACAGAGATCAGTTTTTCTAGCAATGTAAATGCAAAGAAATCTAATCTTCAAGGCACAGAAAGATTGTTTCTTTGCCAAGAATATAATGTAATGAATAAATAAGTTCAAGAACAGAAGGGTATTTAAAATCAACTTTATATTTTAGAGTTATATCGGCTGACAACATAGCTGATTTGAATTAATGCAACCCTGAAATTCTCCAAGCAGGGGAGGAATCATTTCCAGCGACTTGAACTGTGGTCTGCTGTTGCAGGAGTGAAATCCGAACCTCAGAAACGCTCAGAGCCGGTGTCTGAGCGCTAAAGCGGCCCGCATCGTATTCTTCACTCTTGCGTGGTGAAGAGGGAGGAAAAGACTCTTCTGTCATTCTGCTGTTTCTGCGGGCTCTTCTGTACGTGTCACGTATCCCACAAGCCACCTGCATTTCTTCATCTCTGCAGGCTGGGTGTCAGGGTGTCGCTGTGGCAGTGGAAGTGAAAGTTTGCACACACACACACACACACACACACACACACACACACACACACACACACACACACGTCCATCTATCTGTCTATAGTGTAGGTGTTAGTGCATCACCATAGCTTCACACATTCCATCCTGCATGAGCAAGAGCTATATTTGCTTTCCCCTTCAGTGACTTGTGTGTGTATGTATGTGTGTGACACAAGAATTCCAAGGTGTTGTGTTGGATTGTATGTTTAACTTTCCCATACTTTGTGGTCCCAAAAAGACACTTTGATATAAATCTGTCTGATGCACGAGGTTGCGGAAAGCTGTAAATATAGTTGACGTGCACTGTCGGACACAGATGTTTGTGCATGTGTGCATGTGTAATGAATGCATGAGGTTTCTCTGAAGTGATCACACCTTGACTTTTCCTCAACAAGACAGAGAAAGTGTGTAACTGGATTCATTTCAAGTTTCCCTTCAAGCTCACGGTGCCTGTTGACGTGTCAGATTTTATACAGGCCTGTGTTTCTGCCGTGTTTGATTTGTGCAAACTTTATAAAAGTTGGACTGCAATTTTATAAAACCACAGATAACAACATAATGTAAGTCAACACGACAGGCCTTTATTTGCCAGTTATTTTAATCCTGCAGTCAGTGTGTTCTTTATTAATTTCAGTGATTGCGTTAGACCATATTAATTTCAGAAGTGAATTATTTCACTGTCTCTGTCCTGCTCGCACCCATAATTCATTCATTTTTTTGCCTTATGCATCTCACATTTTTTTCATTCATTTTCTGTTTCCTCTCAACTTCCCTCGTTCCACCCCTCCTCTTTTTTTTCTCCCACACTCATTTTATTGCGGGAATCCTTATCGCGTTTTCATACCATATTTGTCTTTATGTTGTAGGATTGGGAACAGACTGTGTGAAATAGCGCCTGCATATAGATAGCTCATTATCTGTTAACTAGTAACCCCCACCCACCCACACACACACAAAGGTGATGTAAAGGAATCTGATAAGTTCTTTACTAAATCAATACCACTGGGACTTAATTTAACCTGGATTGCCTTGCAGATTTGCATCTTGGACCGTTGTTCAGTTGGTTATTGGATGAGTTGGAGTAGTTGTGGGTGGGGGTGTGTAGTGTGTAGTTGTATGTTCTCCTGAGGGACGGATCCTAAGCATGTCCACTTGTCTGACAGCCAGGAAATAGAATTGAGCTCAGGAAGGGGCTGTCACGTCACGCATCACATGATGCTCGGGGATGAAGGTGATGAAACTCATAGGTGGACACGACTCAAACATTCACATGCGGTTAACTGCGGTAGGTGTCAGTTTCTCTCTCTCTCTCTCACTCACACACACACGTTCATTTAACCACTGACAGCCCTATTCCCATTAGATTAGAAATGATTTGTTGCTGTCAGATCCAGAACTGTCAGGGTCTTACCACTGGATGATGGGTGGTGTTTGACAGCCAATACAGAAACCCAGATTTCAGCTGAAGTGTTGTGCAAATCTTTGCTGCGGGAATTAGCTGGGAGAGGATGAATCAAACGTTTCCCTCCGGATCGACTCAGACTGAAGCATGGGTGATGGTGCAAGGGTTTCATTTATGAAAGTTGCAAAAGATCCTTTAAAAAAAGGGTAAGCTGCAAAATGCAGCACTTGAAACAAGCATTACTAGCAAATAAGGATTTGTAAGAAAGTGGAAAAATAAGACTAACTGTACTAAGTGTATCTTAATGTGAATGCTGCAAAAATATTCATTCAGTCCATGTGCAGAAGCACAAGAGTCCGTGTTTGAGAATTTTACAATATTCCTGCAGTGTAATTCAATACCAAACACTACATATAACCATATTTTTAAATCATAAAAATAAATTGTGTCAGGCTGATAGTTTTACCGTGCCAGTGATTCCAACCCAAGCTTACTCTGAAGTGAACACGTGTATTTTGTTACTTCCCCTGCTCACTGTTCTTGTAATGGTCCCAGTTATAAAGTTACAACACAAATTCTAATCAGATTACTGTGATCCCAGTGCATGTGGTGGTGTGTTAGTCCACTCACCACGTCACTACTGTCTGTGTGCTGTAATGTCACTTAATAAAGAGCCCATTAGGAAAAGCAGAGCGGCTGTGAGTTCTTCTGTTATTCGAAACAGGATCAACTTTAGTCTGCTGCACTTCCTGATTTGAGGAACATAAACGCACAGACACACTCACGCACACACCCTCTAACCTGTGGAAGGCTGCTGTTAGAGGTTGTAGGTTAGGGGTCTTAATTGATTGGCATCTAGAGCTCTGTAATTAAACCAGTCATAAATCACATTCTCAGTTAATGACAATGGCTGAATGTGACAGGTGACTCACACACATGCACATGCACATGCACACGCACACACACACTCACACTCTGCGGATGTTCAGTTACAGCGTGAGTGGTCTCTCCCTCGGTGCTGCCCTTTAACCTGAGCTGATATCGACACTAGCATAGCTCCGTGTCACAGAGTTGACCCGTCGTTACTGTGGTAGCCCCAGGCGGTCCCCACCAATCACGGTTCAGAGTGAGATTCCGTTGCCGGGCGGATGTTTGAACCCTTTAATAACAGCCTGCCGCGGCTAATTTATGATTGGCTGACTGGGCCATTGGAGCTCCAATGGGGCTGATGCGCCGGGTCAACTGAGCTATCTGACTTTTCTAGCTGCTTTTATCTCTTTCTGGAAGACACGTTAAGTCAGTTCAGCCGCCCGGAAGGACACCTGAACACCTTTTTGACATTTTAAGGTATTAGCTTGAGTTTGCGAGGTGCTCGTCTCAATGTAGAAAGCTGTTCATCGCCACATTAATCCATCTAATAACCTGCTGGATCCATTAGGAAGCTCTTGAAGAGTAGCTGTTGCCAGAAAAGTTTTCAAATCAGCTGTCTTTGTACTGAACTGCCTTCATCTCCATCCTTGACTTTGTAAACATCACTTTGGATTAATCATCTGCTGATTAGCTATGGCTGTAGGACTGCTGTGAAGTCATTTAGCCATTTGATTGATTTCTTTTAGCATTCTCAAACCGTAACTCTGGTGGAAAGATATGTTTGTCTTTCCCCACTGAGTGGCCTGTGCCTTCCTGGAGTAGTCCTTAACCAAGCCCTGCAGAGTTTTAGTTCTGCTCCCTTTGCTCTCCTCGATCCTTATGACAGCTTGGGAAATCTCCTGTCAGGTTTATTCTGTCTTCTGCTGTGAAAACCTGCAATTTCAGTTTAACTGCATCAAGATACTGAAAGGAACCAGCAATCTAACAATTGTCAAGTTGCATAAAGTTGCTAGTTTTTCTCGCTCAGGCAGGCGCTCTGTTGACATAGGACATTAAAGGTTTATATTTTTCATTTTAGCGCAGTAGTCGATTGGCTGACAGCTTCGGGAAACACAGAGGAGTGTGTGACGGGGGTTAGGAAGGAGGAAGCAGAGGAGGAACAAGGGTGGAAGGAAGGAAAGAACAGCCATTTAAAATGAATGATGAGTCTGTGAGAACCGGGACTGGTCAGAGGAGCCACTTGTAACATCATTATGTTCAACAAGTGGCTTTAATACGGGTCTGAAAGTCTTAAACTGAGTACGGCAGCACAAAGCCACCTTAGATTACTGAAAGACACACACACACACACACACACACACACACACACACAGAGGATAGGCAGACAAAAGCAATTCAGATGAAGGCATTTAAAGGAAGAGGAAATGTCAGTCAACAGGAGGATTTAGGGACTCTCTCACCAAGATAAAATTCTCTCCTCTTTCTTGTCCCCTTTAATCACATTTCTTTATCACTCCATTGCATTTTTTCTGTCCCTCCTGTGCTGTCAAACTATCACTCACTCCTTTTTCCCTTCCTCTTTTCCTCTTCACGTTTCCTCTCTCCAGGCTGCTCGTCTTTTTTCTTATCACCGTCTCTTCTGCTTCCCTACTCAAATATTATTTCACCATCATGCCTTCCTTCCTTCCTTCCGCCCTCCCTCCCTCCCTCCCCTCCTCTCTCCTCTGTCACTTCTTTCCTGCCTTTCTCTTTGTTATATTTCACCCCCCCCTTCCCTCAGTGCAGACACTGTTGACGTTGGCTCGGGCTCGTTTCTGCTGCATGGCTTGTCAGGGGGATGACAAATGGCTCGGAGTCGCGCGGCGCAGCACGGGGCATTATGCTACTTCTCACTTTTCATAGACAAGCATGCTTAAACAGTATCACTCTGTCGCTCTGCTGGAGAGGCGAAGTTCAAGCAAACACTGGTGTTGGCAAAGCATTTGAAGGCAAATGAAATCATCATTCCCATTATACCACCAATCAGGACATGACCAGTGAGTCTAAAAAGGGCAAATTTAAACAGACACTTTTTTTTTTACCTGCTATTGACCTTTTACTGCTGCACAACTGTGGCTCAATTAGTATAAACCTGAAAATGTCAGAGCTGAGTGTAGTGGGTCACATAATTTCCTTAAGACTTTAGTGATAATAAACGACAGAGCAGATTAAACATTTCTGTTTTGTGAATGTGGAATACCCTTGTTTCTAAATTTTTACTTCCCAGATCGAAAGTTCTGCTTTTCTAACTCCACCACACTGACACAGACTCTCTGTTATAAGTCAGAAATTAGAAATGGACCCAGTGTATAAAATTCCCCCTAGTGCCCTTTTCAGTACCTTGTTCTTCTGATATCAAAACAAACAACTCGGTGCTCCTGCGGGACTCCGTAAACTCATCTCTTCATGTGTACCAGGGAGCTGTGGACATTAATTTATGTGAAAACATCCCGGATTATTATTTTAACTGATATGGTCATGACCCTGGTCCTGTTTCACTGCTGGCTGCTTGTAATGATAATGGAAGCGAAGCACCTTCTGCCCTTTCTCTCATTATAAGCCACTTTTGGAAAGCGTGTCGGCTAAATAAACAACCTGTAAAACATCTAATATGCAAATGGGGTCCGTTTCTGCTGACCCCCATCGACTCCTCGTTATTCTCTCATTTTGCTCCTCTGTTGCTGCCCCCTCGCTCCCTCTCCCTTTATATGATCACAAATAAGGTTGACCTCTGACCCATTTGTTATGATCCCGCAAGCTTATGAAAACAAAGAGAGAAAAGGAAGGAGGGAGAGCGGGAGGGAAGGAAGGAAGGAGGGGATGGAAGTGGGAGATGAGACCGGTCGATAAAACTCGCCTGACGTGGTGGTGACACTTTCAGGGAGAGGGATTCCTCACATTCCTCAGTGGTGCAACAGCAGCACACGCACAGACACACACACTCGTGCATACACAAAGAATGACAGGTAAGACTTCCATAATGACCAGAACAGACGGCGCTGTGGGATATCTGGCCCAACTGGAAAACTTTCATCCCCGTTGTGTTGCTCTCTGGTCTCGCATCTCTTTTCTCTTGTTCCTTCTTCTTAAATTCACTGTTATTCTGGCTCTGTCCTTTCCTCTTGCCATTCTTTAATGTCTGGGCGAGGGATTGCACCTGGTTGGGTTGTAGTATTGTAGAGGTGCATGGGCGTCGCACACACACACACACACACACACACACACACACACACAGCACACCAGACATCCCAAGGTCTTGGTTATAATTCTTTGTAATTGCATTTTAATGAGCTTAATCAGTTTACCCTGAGAAGTTTAAAGTTCCCCTCCCTTTAACAGTCCTCCTATCCGTCTTTCTTCCTGTATTTCTTTATTTCTTTTCTACTTGTCTCTTTTTTGACTCAGTTATAATGATTCATCCAGCCTGACCCAGTGACTTCTGTGTCTTAATAAACAGGCTCAATTTAGAAAAATATCTATGGCCTCATCTATGGCCTTTGCTGGAAACCCAACTCTTGTTCCCGCCCAATTGCAAATACCAGGAAACTGGTATGAAGCAATTTTAAATGTGAAGTGTGTGCAATGTATTAAGCAATATGAATATACAGTGATTCTGTTGTTGAATCTTCTGGAAGACTTATACTAATGTATTAAATTGTTAGACAAAAGCTCATTTTACATAAGTCTCTTGCACAAGGATGTAGGGTTAGATAAGATTATGGGATTAAAATCAGAATGAATATTCAAAATAAATCCAACCAAAATGCAAACACTACATCACTGAAGATGGAGAGGGCGAGAGGGTGAGGAACATGAGCAATGAGACTGTAAGAGAGGCTGTAAACCAGACAGTTTTAAAAGATGATCTAAAACCCTAAATTTAAAGATAAAGTGTTATCATAGGGCAAAAAGTCTGTCGGTGAACTTTACAGTGGAAGGTTTTTGTGATACTTTTACTTCAACTTTTTCCTTCCTCTGCCTGTCAGGCTTCTTCATAGCAGTGCCTCAGTGTTCAGACCTCACATTCATCCCTGCCAATACAAAGTTATTATCACAGATGATGGTCCAAAGTGGCAAAATATGATCCAGCTTTTATTAAACCAGAATTGCCCTTTAATGATGGGAGTTTTATTTTGGAGCGAAACAGGCCTCAGTTTTGAGCTACGATGAGATGATGGAGCAGAAAACTGTGTTTTTCTTTAACGTTTTTTACTCCGTGAGAACACACTGGACATGCGTTCGCGAGCTGAACGTTCTCATTTCCAGCGTTTAGCCACATCTTTAGCAGAAAAGATAATATCCACCCCTGTTTTATTTGCTGTAATAACACCGGACCAGTGTTTTAACAGGCTCCCGTAGGCAGAGGAGACAGATCCACTTTCACTGTGACACAAATATTGAAGCAGATTAACGCCGCCACTGTAATTACTCCGGCCGTTGTCATCGCACACACTCAATCAAGGGGGGGTGCGAGGGAGAGAGAGATTTAATAGATAAGTGCTTTCATTCACGCCCAGGACAATTTCCGCTTGATAATAGCACTCATCCAGTGTCTTAACCAATAAAGAGACGCAGACAGAGATGGGGGGAGGGGGCAGCGGTAATGAAAGAGCCATTCACGTACCACCGTTGTTTTTCATTGCATCTTTAATCAAGAGAGATGAAGTCGAGGCGGCTGACTCAATTATTGTAGAAAACCATCTGAGAAGCCGTCACTGCACACGTAGACACACGCAAATAGCAGAAGGATCCACTCAGCCACACACACACGGTTGAGTAAATGTGCAACACATGAGAACAAACAGACAAAGTTGTTGCTCAATCCGCTCTGCTAGTAATCACGACTGTAAACACATAGTTTTACACTGCTCTCTCTGTCCCCTCAGCAGTTTAATAACCTGCCGCGTGTGCGCCAACTCAAATATGCATCGGTGCTCGCGTGCACGTCGATGCGTCGAGGCAGCAACACACATCTTTTAATGTTCGCATTTCCATACAAAAGAATGTGAATGTAATACAGGCTCACTCTATCTCACACACACACATTCCACACGTCCATGAAAGTTCATATTGGTGAACAGAGGAATGTGTGTGTGTACTGTATATGTGCTCTCCATTCAGTTTATTTTAAATGAGGAAATTCCCTTTTGTGTGTTTTTGTGCTTGGGTGGCATGAGGTATAGTATATTATTTCAGTCACTGAATACGTGTGTGTGTGTTTGGCAGGTACCATAGGTCCTGCAGTCCAAAACACTGTGTTGTCTTGCATTCTAATCTTACTTCCTTCTCCCTTTCATTTCTTTTCATCCTTTCCATTTTTTCCATGCGTTTGTTGTTGTTTTCTTGATTTATCTCTTTAAATCTAAAAATGTCTCTCCTGCTGTTTATCTCGGGGTCTCTCTCCCATCTCTCCCTCTCTCCTTCCTGTCTCTGCGTCTGTCTGTCTTTATCTGCCTCTAAACACCTTGTCATTCCCTCACTTTTCACCAGCTGCTGCTTGTTCACACTCACCGATCCTCTGTGGCCCTGACACACATGCACACACACACACACACCCATATTGATGTAGTGTAGGGCAGGTTATACGGAGCATACAGATGTGGCTGCTGGCTGATTTGTTGCCTGTTAGGGTGTAAAACAGAGACCGCTCTCTTCGCTAAACACATGCACACTGTCGCAGGCGTGTACCCACTGACACCCAGCGGGATGCACTCTCATATGATCGTACACACAATACAGCATATTGTACAGCCCTATAGTCACACACACACACACACACTGAAAAATTGGTCAAAGTCGATCACATATTTCCTTTTACTTTGGTTTTGGTAAAAAAAATGCTGCTGGGACATTTTGCTGTACAATGGCCGTTCTTATTTCCCCTCCCTCCGTCTTTCGATCTCTCTCTCTTTCTCTCTCTCTTTTGCATTCATCCCTCCCTCTCTCTCTCACTCTCTCTCTCGCTCTCCCTTTCTCTACGTATGGTTTTAGTTTTCATCTCCTCTGTCCTTGGGGCATGCTCGCTGCCCAAGCTTTTTGTGCGGTCTATTTTCAAGTGTGTGTGTGCTGTGTTTATGTGAGTGTGAGACATTTTCTTCCCATGTGTGTGCGAAGTGAGTCTATTTTTCTGTATTTTTGTGATGAAAAATGTGTGTGTGGGGGGGGGCTCAAATGAGAAAACGAGATACGGGGAGAGGTGAACTCTGTGGGGTCTTCGATATTAGTCCCACTAACCCCGGCTGGTTGTGAAACAAGCCAGCCCTCTGATCTGACATCTCTATGGGGAATACACTCTTTCTTTTTTATCTCTCCCCTCCCTCCCTCCCTCCCTCTATCCTTCTTTCTTCTTTCGCTCTTTTTTTCTCCTCTAAAAATGCAGAAATGCCTCATGAATGTGTATGGAAAAATGAGAAACATATGGGCTCCATAGAGAAACTCGCCGCCTCCCCTCCGAACACAAATGTTGGCTTTAGGGTGTAACACACGCTCACAGGCTTGCACCCACAGAAGTACCCCCCCACTCACACACAGAGTGTGTGAGTATGTATGTGTGCTGTGTGTATATATATATATATATATATATATATATATATACTGCAGTATATAACATCTGCTTACGTTGTAACTGCATAAACCTTTTAAAACAACAGAAAACAAAGATTTGATCATGTGCAATGTGCAACAACAATCACTGATGAACGTTTGTGGACACAAACACAGGCGCGCACACACACACACACACACACACACACAGTGACAGCATGCTTTATAGACCTATAACGTGTGGAATAATAGGAGCTGAGGTGCTAATATATGTGCTGCATTTTAACATGAATATCACCTTAACACCTTAGGAGACTATTAGGAAATTTTACAAAGGTGTGAGCGTGTGTGTGTGTGTGTGTGTGTGTGCCTGGTTTTACTCTTCTTCTGAGGACCACATTGTTGGTTTCTTGGTAACACTGTGGTGCAACTCTGTGTGCAGTGATGTATACAATCTGGCCTGAGTACTTGTGTGTTTACAAAGACCACCCAAAGTTGTTTGGCTTCTTTCACACTTCATTTTTACTGTAAGGGGATTCTACAGTTGCTTTAATGAACTCCCGGTTTTGTCCGAAGTGATATCTGTGACACTCTTCATTTCCTCCAACCCCCCACCCATATGTTGTACTGTAATGATACTGATGGCAATGTAAACATTTCTTCCCATTTTGTCGTACAATCACATGTGTAGGAACCGAATTCATGAAACACAATTGCGCAGTCACAAAATCAGTTAGGTTGTGTTCCTCGTTGCAGAGTCCATCTCTTGGTTTGTTGAACCTCTGCTTCTTACAGGAGTCAGCATTCATGTTGACCTCTGACCTCCTGGGTGACCCGTGGACCACCTATGGCACTAGTCTCCCTTTGAGCACAGCACTGACTTGACATTTTAACACATTCATTTCATAAAACCTGTTCCTCATACAACACGGTGAAATTCCTGGATTGGACAAGGACCCCTCTGCACTCGTGCTGTTCCTTGTACCCCCCCATCACTCTGGGTCATGGAAGATGATTCGAAAGGTTGGATTTGAATCATTTAATACAGTGGAGTTAAATGCTTTAAACCTTTCCGGTCCACTCCATCTCCACACGATCCACAGGACAATCTTGATCTTTACCTCATTAAAGAAACTGTCGTTAAAATCAGTGTTTCAGACCCTCGGATTTTCCTTTAATTGCTTAAATAAACCTTTCTCTTAGAAAACCAACCTGCTTAATGAGCCAGTCGCTACAGTGTCTGTCCTATTACCTGGGCTGCAGTAGTTAATTACATTATTGATCTAAGGTCATAGTTCATACCACTACAGTTTATCTCAACCTGAAAGGACAAGCACAGCCAATTGCACACTGTATTGTATTTACCCTTACATCAATGCCTACTGGATATTTACAGGATTAGTCCCTACAACCTCCAGCAGCTGTGCTTCCTGTGCGTAGTCTAAAAAATCAGCACTCACGAAGAATCTCTAGCCAGCTAGCTTATTAAACAGTGTGAGAATGGAAAGTAAAAGGTGCAGTAACCGTGTTCTGCTTGAGTTCTTGGCTGTGCATCAGAACTTTTGGAGCCACAAGTTGTCGTATTACTTTACACAAACTGTCGCTTGCTTTAGAAGTCGCCTGCAGAGTTTGACGATCCAGACACCTTGAACATTCCCCGCTCTTTGATGAGGGCTTCTTGTGGACTGCGGGGCAACTGTAGCTGGAGGGGAGAAACACACACACCACACACACACACACACACACACACACACACAGGCAGGCACGCAAATCTTAAAAGACACACATATGCCAGAACACACAGCGTCGCGGACACGCTTTAGAAATGGATAGCTGCAGGCGGAAAAAAAACACACACACACACACACACACACACACACACACACAAACAGGCAGACACACACAGGACGTGTCTAGGCGGGCAGCAGATGGAAGCTGGCTTTGATTGCTCCTTTGACATCTGACCTCAAGGTGAAAAGGTACCAGAGGGTTCAGCCGCAGACAAAAAAAAGACAAACACACACGTGCACAGATACACACTCCCACAGATGCTCATGCATGTACACAATCACACACCCTCCAGTATTTTGCAGAGAGGACTAACTATTGGACCACTGTGTGCATTTGGGAGGGTTGACAGGTCACGTCCCACCGCATGGAGGTTAGCATCACTACCAGCTGGATTCACTTTGATCTATGAGAGGGGGGTGGGTGGGGGGGGGGGGGGTGTAGATCAGAGTGTCAAGGTCCTACTCCTACCTACCTCTGCTCATCTGTCACAACCCATCATTGGCTAGTTGCAACAGTCAGAAGTAATGACATGAGGCACCAACCGGTGGGCTCCTCCTTTTCAGCTATTGAAGTTCATTATTATTTAAAAATAGTGTGAGAGTTACAAGTTACATTTCTATTACAACTGTATTACAGGTTGCTCCTGTGAATTAGTGTGACACTTCCGAGAGATAGATTCAAGCATGAATGTTAATATGAAATCAACAGTTTGAGTTTGATTTAACGTCCACCAGCACTGGATCCTGTGTTTCCCAGGATGAAACTAATGCTAGTGCTAATGCTAATATCTCTCCATTAGCACCTCCCACATCTTCAAAGTCCATGTCCCAGGTTTGCAGCAAGGAACCTGATCTTTATGTGCAAAATTCTTCTTCTTGAATGAGCAAAAAAAGTGAAAATAGATTCAAGAGGATGTGATGGGGTAAGCCAGCATCTTTGTATTGCGAGGCAGTTTTCACAGACTGAGAGGTCCTTCTCATCACAGGCAAACTGAACGTTGCCTGTAAAATCACTGGAGCAGCAGTAGCTCTGATGCAGTATTGCTTGACCCCCCCCATCCCCCACCCCCCCCAATCTGGATTTAACCCAGGGATGTCGTTACGGTTATGTGCGGCTCTGCCACCTTTATTTGTTAAACCTTCTGATGTTGTGGTTGCATTCACCTGTGAGTGGCTGCAGTAAACAAAGCAGAGGCTGGTACAACATCAAGGTCTGTTTATAAAGAAAAAAAAATCATCCTCCTTTATTGCATCTCCTCTTTTTTGACATGCCAACATTACCACCTTAGCAACCTGTTTCCACTTAGCATTTCCACTCAGCGCTCTTTTATGTGAAAATCGAAAATACACATAAAAACAGGTGGGTGGAAACACACCCTGGCAACCATGCTGAAACTCCTTAATGAAATGAATCTGAGCAGCAGATAATGTTCTTTCTTTTTATCAGAGGAGAGAAATTGGCCATCGCTCTGATAGCATCGAACTACGAAATTAGTTTCAAACCTGCATTAATGCTCTCTCTTGCCAAAGCGCTTTGCGTGCAACAACAACGCTGCGCTGTCAACACACATAAAAAATGCATTTTTCAGCAGTGAGGAAAGGGGTCTGTGTCTTCTCACCCATATTTTTCTGAAGTTATCACAAACAATGTGTTTTTGAAATTATCGAACACTGTCAGAGAGGAAAGGAAGTGTTTTTTTCCCCCTTGACAAATACAATTTAATCATCACGATAATGGATCAGAACAATATGTTTTTTCTTGTGAAGTTCTCCGTCTGCCCGTCCATCCACCCACTCCCCACACCCCTTCCTTGACACGTACACACAAATACACAAAGCCTGCAAAGTTTACTGCCTGGCCTTATCAAAGCCCTTTTTATACCTTTGCCCAGATCTGATTCAGAAGGTGTGTCGTGTTTACAGACCAGGTCCTCTGCGCACTCCGCATGCCCGCTGTTGGCCCGTTAAATCCTCGTTATAAAAATGGAGCGGCCCTCGCCGCCTCCCTGCACCTCGCTAAGCAGCAGACATCAAACGGAAACGGGGAAGTGTGACTTTACGACGGATGGCCTGACCCGACAGGCTGATAGAGCCGTTTGGACGGAGATGAGTGTGTGCGCGTTGTGGTAGTTTGACTGTGTGTGTGTGTGTGTGTGTGTGTTATTGATGGAGGGATCCCCTTAACTTGCTGCAGCTGTGACCAGAGCCGCCATCAGTCTCCCCTCAGCTCCGTCTTCATTAGGGGTTTGATTTATGTATAAATCCAAAAACAACATAGATTTATTTTTCACACTAAACAAAGTTGAATTTCCCTAAAGGTAAAGAAAGAAAAAACTCTTGCGGTTTACCCTTTCAGGCCCCACCGTTTGGCATGACGAAACAATGCAGATGTTCCTATAAACCGTGAGCACCAGCTTCACCTACTGCACTATGCCCCAAACCATAAAACTGCAGAAATTTCACTTGATAGAAAAGAAAAAGACAGTATACGACCGCCCTCTATTTCACTGACTCAACAGGGTTTTTTTCTCTTACGAGTGGTTAAGCTCTGTACTTAAACTTGCATCCTGTCTGGACTCAAAATCCCAGACTCATGTTAATGTAATCTCAGCGGTGTGTGTGTGTGTGTGTGTGTATGTGTGTGTGTGCGTGCGTGTGTGTGTGTCTGTCAGCAGCCCTGCCCTGCAGCGATGCAAGTTTGATTAGCTTTTCGCAGTCAAACTCTCTCTATACTCTGTCATTACTGTCATTTCACTAATGTTTGACTAAAAATACCCATAGGAGCTTACTATTAAAACACAGCGGGGCAGTGTTAATCGTCTTGAAACATTAAACCCCTTTTTCTCTCTCTCTCTCTCTCTCTCTATTCTGTCAGTCACTCTTGCCCTCTCACTCACTCTCTAATACTCCGCTCTTGTTCTCTGTCATGTCACACAGACTTTTTTTTTCTGAACCTCTCCCCGTTCGCCTCTCATGAGTCCTATTACCAGATGCTATCGAGCTCTCGCTGAATGTGTCTCTCTGCTCCCTAATGGTTCAGCTATTACAGATTATGTTGTGATTCAGAGAGACAGACCGAGTAGGAGAAACATGAGCACGCCTCTATGTGTGTGTGTGTGTGTGTACAGGTAATTACAGTATATTTTGGGAGGAGTTTCTGTATGAATCATCACACTGGCTTTAAGCATGCTGACCATCATCGCCTTCATTCTTCTTTTTCTTACTATCATCATCATCGTCATTATTATTATTATTATCATTATTATTATTAGTTAGTAGTAATAGTCTGATGTGTTAACCAATCAGAAACATGTGTTTTGGCCTCGAGTCAAAAACAACATATCTCCATGGCAACGTACTAGCACTTGAGCATGCTCACTGCAAATGTGTGTGTGTGTGTGTGTGTGTGTGTGTGTGTGGTTAGGGTGTGGGTATTTGGGCAAGTAGCTTTGGCCACTAGTTGCTGGAATCTATTAATTTAATATGAGTGTGCAGCAGCTCAGTGGACATTTATGTTGCCATGGGCTGAGGTCATTCTCTTTTACGTTTAGGGAAGAAAGCGTTAAAAAAAAAGTGCCTTCACACTCTGAAAATATCCCCCCTCTATATATCTCTCGTTTCTCCTTTTTCTCTCTGTATATTTTCCGTGAAAAAGAGGGATGGTGTGGGCTGCGTGCTCATGTGTGTTCCTGGATGTGCCCCTGCATATACGCCCACATATGTGTGTGTGTGTGTGTGATTTGTGCATGCATGTCTCAGTGAGCTGAGGTGTATGGCAGGGTGGAGAACTTTTGACACACACACACACACACACACACACACAGTGTAGACAGCTGCACTCCAGATGTACTCTGCAGTCACGTCTGAATCCCATTTATTGTCTTTATGGATGGTGGACACCAGGACCGGTCTCATCCAACACTGCTGACCAGTGGACTCGCTGACCTCTCAGCCTCGGCTACTGATCAATCAAAGTGATGACTGCACTCTTTACAGACGATTAAAACACACAGCAGCAAGGTGGTGGAGGCTCAGACGGAGTGTGCCACACAGGCCGGGAGGCTGGTTTGTCAGAGGCAATAATTCCTCTCCTCTGATGTGAAAATATACCTGTAGCCTATAAATTTATCTTAAGCACAATGGTGTGCAGTATTTTATCAAGGCTTTTTATGTCTAAAACAGCAGATGGTAACGCACCGTGTGATCTGCGGTGATAAATGCAGCAATATTTCAACGATTATCTTACCATCCACAAAACAGCTTTTGAAGGCACCCTGCGGGGCTCTCTTGCAAACAAACTCAGCTATGTTCAAATTAACCCAGTCACAGAAACGCACCATTTGAAAGCATTTTCTTCCTCATAAAACTATTTTTATTTTAAATACATGGGAGTGAGGGTCACCCACTGTGGATCAGCAGAAAAACATGAACCCATAATTGTCTCTAGCTCATGAGATGAAACAAAGTTAGCATCCACTCATCAAGACATTATTGCTGGACATTGTCAGTGTAGTGAGGGACCATGATGTATTGAAAAGCTGTGGTCAATCCCCTTGTCCACCAGCCTGTCGGACCACCTGCCGAACTTGTCCGTCTCCCCACCTCAACATCTGTCTTTCACCCCCAGTTTTTCGACGCATGTCTTACTGATTGAGTCGTATGAAACCTAACACCCATCTGTTTTGTGTAGGCAGTTAAAAACCAATACGGTCTAAATTAAGCTGCTTCACGCTACGTCTGACATACTGAGCTCTTCAGCCAGTATGGGATGGCTCAGTATGGGTGCTTCGTGGGGGCAATGGGACACCCCAGGATGGATTAGACTTTCTTTCATGATGTGTCACCGGCACTGAGTCACCCGTCCTCCTAAAGATGTGTGTGTGATGCCCGAGCAATGACACACACCAATACTGATAATCATGTCATGAAGAGATGGGTTCATGGAAGTATATAAGAAATGAACATACATAAATAATAAGAACGTTCCCACATCTCCTTTGCTTTCTGCCTCTCTTAGACATCTCTCCATCAAATAGTTGTGCAAATTTGCAGCAAATGTTGATGATGCTGGAAAATCTAAAGTAAGACGTTGGTGTGCTGTAAGCGGCTAAATTACACAAATAAGTGTCAGACATGAGTGCTTCCATGAGAAGAGAAAATTTCTCTTCAAGATTTGGTTAGAATTGTGCAAGTGCTTTAGTTTTAGCTAGTTATGGGGCAAATTTTATGCTTTCATTTGAATAACAGAGAAATGCACTTGGCAGTATCATAATGCACCAGCTAATAGCAGCACGACCACAATAACTGACTTAGCTGTGGCAACAACAGCAGGTATAAGATTTCAGGGCAGTGAAAAATTTTACAGACGATATTTTGAAGCAGCCAGAACCACTTGTGACTGCATGCTGAACCTCTGGAATTGAACCATCGGGCGATCATGCAAAGCCAGCATCCATATTTCTTTGCCAAATGCGCCTCCCTTGTCGTTAATCGACAAATTTCTTCCTTGACAAAGGAAAATGAAATCTAATTTTGTCATTTCTGTTCTTCTTCTCTTCTTATCTAATACATTATTTGCAAAAGAAGTAAAACATCTTGGCTTTTGTCTCCATCAGCCAGCCACTTTCTTGATCCCTCGCTTCCTTTCCAAGCGGCTTTGCTCGCATTTTTCTTTGTCCTCTGCTCTTTATCTCTCTCCGTCAGCATTTCTTCATTTTTCGCTCCCTCTCTCTCTTTCCCCAGCTTTCTCCTCAGGTCAGGTCTGGTAGTGATCATGCATGCTGATCGCTTCAAAACCAGCAGAACTAATGCGGAGCAGAACAAGAGCTGTGATGTAGACGGAGAGAAAAGAGAGAGAGAGAGAAGGACTCAAAGACAAGGAGTCAATGGAGAGGCCGAGAGAAAGTGGGATACAGGGAGAGATGTGAGAGATTGTGTGTTGAGGTAATTCACTGCCGAGAGAAAACAGGCGGGTGTTACAAAGGAAAGAATAAAAGAGCGACTGTAATAACCCAAATATTTGTGCGCCTGGAGGTAAAGGCTGAGTGTTACATTATGATTGGCCATCAGGTTCTTATTTCATGTGCCACAGACAACAGCTGGGACTGTATTTTAAACTATCATCCATGCATCTATCCATTTTCTCCACGCTCCAACTAGAGAAGCGTTTTTTTTCTGTCTATCCATCCCTCCAGCCATTTATCACCATATTGGTAAAACATGATATAAAGCATCGACGCTACACACTCTGTTGCTTCTCTTTATTTCTTCATATCTTAATCCATCCATCCCTTCATTCTTCCAGCTGTTGGTCGTCTTCTTCATCCATTTATATCCTGCAGGAGAGTGGATCTGCATCACCTCTCAATCTTTCGCTGCTTTATCATCCTGCGATCCACGAAACATGCCACGCAGCTGTACTGCTGTGCTTCATTTGTCACATCGCTCACATCTGTTCATGTTTCCCTGCTGATACACATTTATCTGCCCACTGGAAGCTCTTTTTATCTGCTTCCCTCCTTATCTCAATTCACCAACTCCAGTCAGATTCCTTCAGAAACTGTGTTTTATCTCAACATCCAAGAAAACATGGCTGCGTCCCATTACAAATGGGACGAGATGTTGCGTGAAAAACAAGGGAATGGGGTGTGTTTTAAGGAAGCTCGAACAAATGAAAATACAAGTCACCTGCTGTTACAAAACAATTTCCACTACAAAATCACAAAATAATGTTGCATATTTTACTGGGGTAATGTGATTAAAAACACATTCAGTCATAAAAAAGCCCACTTTTTGAAGAAAGCTCTGCATGTCTGTTTCTCCATCCCTTTATCTGTACCACCATTCCTCTGTTCATCCACCAGTCCATGCATAAGATAATAGCTTCATCTCATTTCTGTTTTCTTATTCCCATGTTATCATCCTCTTTTTAATATCTAGCTTTCATTAAAAAGCTGCGATTAAGTGGTGAGATCTGACTTTTTTTGTTTTTTAGCGAAGATAGTGGACAGGGACGATGACTAGCACATGTTAACAGAGATGGTAAAGAGATGAAGAGAGAGAAAGACAAAGGAATGGAGGAGTAGAGAACAGGCGAAGGAGGGGGAGGTGATAGGAAAGGTTTATATCAGACAGCGAGAACTAAAGAAACAGGAAACTGGGATGAGAGAGATGTTGAAAGGTGACATCACTCGTCCGCATTACCTTGCTGTGGAAACATTTTCATTGTTAAGTGACTTACGTGGGCTAATGGAAGGGCAGGTCTTCATTATTTTCTGCATTTTTTATTCACCGCATATCTGTCTTTCTTTACGTCTCAGGGTCTGCTTTCTCTCAGTTTTGAATTCAATTCAGTTCTGCTCCGCTGGCATGCAAGCAGAGAGAAAGACCTTGCCAAAGCATCGAGAAGATCGACATCACTCTGTTTGCGCATTGAATCTGTCCGTCTGTTTCTTCGTCTTTCGTGGCCGTTCTCTCGCCTCCCCATCCGCGTCCTCCCCTTTGGTGTGTCAACCTAATATTCGTTGACGTATCAGTCATCGCTGCTTTGTTCTCTTCCTTTCAACCTGACCTGTGTGTGTGTGTGTGTGTGAGCGTGCGTGCGTGTTCACAGGAGCAGCTACGTGCATACGAACGTGTAAAAATATTAACACGTCACTACACTCCCCTTTCTGCTGTTCATTGATGGTGATTAGTAGCAGGTGTTGGCTCTGAAACGCACTCCAAGACACACTGAGATTCACACACACATACATACATGCACTCGAATGATAGGTGTGATTTATGGGGCTGGGACCTGTGAGCTGCAAGAACAACACGGTCTCGCCCTCGAAGATAACATACGAAGCACGCACATGCACGTAATGCACACACATACGCATGGCATAAACGCACATCGACAGACTCGCACGCACGCACACGGTGCATTTTTGTCTGACGTGGCTGGCTCCTTTCAGCCCAGAGGTGAGATCAGACGTTAAAGATCTTGTGATGAAAAAACACTCAGGGTGGAAACTGCGTGGAAACTGCACTTATTTATCTTCAGGAGCAGATACAGGCCCTTCACTCCGACTCTTTACATCTCCGGCCTGTTAAGGCACCTGAAATAGCATTCTCGGACAGGGCCAACATATTTTAAAGCCAGACTCGGTGTGTCTCTGAAATGAATGGTGGCCGGGTCATTAATCCTTTAATCTTCAGACAGTTGAAAAAGAGGACAAAATTGCCTGTAATGTGCTCACGTATGGCGTGATTTAATAGAAAGTAGTCTAGCGGGGCGAATGAAGGGAATGGTATATAACTGATGATTGCCGTGCAGTATTTTATGAGGCTGTCACTTTATTCAGCAGCGCATTAACACTTCAGACACCACCTGTCATCGTGCGAATGACTAATGTCTGCATCCGTTCAGTCTAATTGCGCAATGATGCAACAGCTTAAAAGTGGCTTTGGAGCTCACAGTCTGTGGAAATTTCTATCACTGTCCCACGAATGTCACACGTGCCCTCCATCCCACTTTTCTCCCTGGCCTTCTGGAAATTGGTGTAGCAGAGTATTTCTTAAAGCATGTTAATTTCAAACAGGTGTGTCTGAGGACACGCAGGAGTAATCACCAAAAGTAGCTAGTGTAGCAAGCGACTGCATTTGGTAAGCCCCAGGTTAGGGGTAATACAAAGTCAGAGAGGCTACACATATGACAAAAACTGCCAAGGTGCAAAATACCAGAGATGACATTAACTGTTCTTCCAGGTTCCTCAACTGTCTTATAAATCCAAGAAAAAAATGCCCACAGCTTCTTGCAGTTCTTCATCACCCTACTGAAGCAGTTTTGTCTGTTTCATATGCAGGTTCCCACAGGGCAATGGCAAAAAGGCCAAAAATCTGATTACACCCATTTGAAATTCTCTGCAGTTTTTACACGAGAGACCGCTGTGGTCACACACATACTAAGTCAAAAACACCCTTTTTAACCTGCATGCAGTGAACTGATAGATGTAGCTTTTCACACTGCAGCGAGCCATCAACTGAGCTGACAGCAGTGTGAACTGTGACAGCTTTTTCAATACCAATTAAGACGATACCTCATTTTGTGTATTTGTAGATTAAGAAAACAAATTAATTGTGTTCAGAAATGGAAGCACAGTGATCGAGGGAGAAAGGAGCAACATAACGAGACAGACAGTTCAACTCTGGAGTGAGTTCCAGTCTGCCGCGCTGCAGACAGACCATTAGTATTACTGTAAGTACTAATTACTCCCCGTAGACTTCACGCTACTCTACGCTTCGCTTTGTCCCGACTTCTGTCTGCACATCAGTCCGACTGATTCATTCCTTCGCCTCTTTATTTTCTGCTCTGTTTGTTACCTGCTGCCTCGGTCCATGCGTCGCTCTCCGCAGGATTCAAACCAGTACGGTTTGAAGCCATCATTTCTTTTTCTCTGTTTCTGCCTCTTTTCTTCCTCCTCCCCATTCTCTGCAGCACATTTCGCTCTTATCTTTTAGCCCGGTTCGCTCTGTTGCCACAAGTTCTCTGTTCAGTCAGCTAATTAAGTTATTGATTATGAATTGCTGATGATTGCGCAGCAGAAAAATCATATCGAGTCAGCCCTTTGCGGCACGCACACACTTCAGTAATGACTCAAACGATACTGTTGTGTTAAAGAGAACTAATGCAGTGGAACAGCTACTCTTAATGCAATCGAGTGTGTGTCTGTGTTGATGTGTAGAGGGAGCAAGAGACAGAGAAATGGACGCAACTGTTTGTGTGGCTATTTTTAATTCCTATAATGATACCACTACTGTGTGTGTGTGTGTGTGTGTGTGTGTGTGTGTGTGTGTGTGTGTGTGTGTGCGCCCATGCTTCGTTGCTTCTTTCATGCTTCTGACGCTGTGGGGACTCATCTTTCATATCAGGCATGGTACAGAACAAATTATTTACATTGCAGATAAACAGTAATGGCATGCGTCCATCATTGTTCAGTAGTAGCAGTATAGCTTGAAATGGATTCGCATATTTAACACAGTTAGACACAATGTTAAATTAATTACTTCACATGAAGAGAAAGAGGTGGTGACAATCAACAAGACCAGCAGCTGCTAAATGAGAGAAAAGGGCAGAGAGAAAGAAGTGGTGGTGAAGAAATCTAACGCACACCAACATAAGTCACACCGACATCAGGCATTTGTACCTGCCCTGTTCGTTTGTTTGTTTTGTCCATAAAGTTGGATGCACATTGCTTTCAGCAGTCCAAATAAGCTGAAACAACAGAAAAAAGAGGTGAGATGTTGGAAGGTTTACTCACTTTAGTGGCATTAATTGTAGCCACTTCCTGTCAGATAAAAAAGAGAGGACAGAGAGGGGAAAAAAAGGAGAAGAAAGTTGCACCAAAAAATGTGGAAACTTAACAATTAGCGAGCGTAATGAGGCGGGCAGTTTGTTTGGTGCTAAAGTGAGCGGCACTTTATGGGTGGTTGGTGTTCGACTATGTGGGATTGGCAAGGTGGTAGAGAGGAAGAAAGCTTTGAAGTTTGGAGGGTAAAAAAAGGAAAAGAAAGAAAGTAGAGGAAGTGATTAAAAAAAACAAGGCACAGGAAGGTGGCGAGATAAGGGGGGGTGAGAGGGAGAGGGAAAGATTCATTTAATTTCTTAATCGTTTGATCGTGAGGTTGCAATGATAAGAGATTAGTCCAGACCGAGACCTAGACCTTGATGATTTTAAGACATTGCTGAAATGAGTCAAAATAAAAAAAATAAAAGTGAGCATCACACACCCATTTTTGTAATAGAATCAGTAGTTGTGTAGTATCAGTAATATTAATGCAGTAGTGTCAGTAGTCATGGTTCATGCCACCAAGATTGTTTTTCATGGAAGCAACATGCTTATCTGATGCCCGGAAACTTCCTCGTCTCTACTCTTCAGTTTACGTACTCAGTATGACATCAAGGAGATCGGCTCGGCTCGTTCAAGACACTGCGTGATTTGTAGCGTCTCATTTTCTAATATATTTTTAATGCCAATTGCTTCCTATCACTCAGTACGGTGATTTCTCTCCCAGGGCCACATGGATGATTCAGGTGCCTGTATGACGTAACTTAACGTGCATTGCAGAAAGAAGGGGAAAGGGAAGTAAAGCTGAGAGTAATGCGAAAAAACAAACTGAAAGCGAAAAGAGGAAGGAGCGGCTACCAGTTTAATGATACATTTGAGGTATTAACGATTTCTTTTTCACAAGTTTTGCAGCCCGAATCCATGGTAACCAGTAAGAGTAACTTACATTGAGATTTTATGATGAAAGTACGATGATGAAAGCACTGAAAACGAGGCTAATTTGTGTGTGTGTGTGTGTGGTTGCATTTTTTGCCAATTTGGAAACCTATGATTTCTGTAGAGTAAATGGAGAGTGTAACCTTAAAATGAGATTTCCACCACTTGCAAAAAGAAAAAGAAGAGTGATGTCGCCAACTCTATGAAAATCAAATGAAGTGAAATCATAAATCAATTTAGAAAAGTACATGTTAGCGGCGGCTGTGTTTCTTAAAAGATCTTTGCCTATTTTAGACGATAAAACAGAATTACAATCTCTAAACTGGATGTGAAAGGAACGGGGATAACTTAACTGAATCTTAACTGGGTTTCATTTTAAATCTTGCATCTTTGCTTCATTAAAACAGTTCAGATTACATTTCATGTTGATAACATATTCTGGTTTTAAATTGTAACCAAAGTGATTTCAGGAAGTATATCTCTCACTCAGTGGTTTTGTTGTTGCTTTGCCATGAATCGCGTTCAGTCTGAATTTCTCACTGAACGCCATCAGCAGAATTTGACCCCTGTGTCTGGCCACTACACGCAGGAATGAAAGATAAATCCATCAGGTTTAGCTTTTCCACATTTAACTGATGCAGATTGATTGTCCTGCACTGGGGGGGTAGACGCTGCTCATGCGTGCGCGCGCACACACACACACACACACACACACACACTCACCTACACACAGTTAATCATGTGTGTGAAGGTCCAGTGGGGAGGAAGGAAAAATCTGGAATACCAGTTGGACTTCTCTGTCTTGTTTTTTTAATATTTGTGTGTGTGTGTTTGTGTGTGTGTGTGTGCGCGTGTGTGCGTGTGTGCGTGCATGTGTGCGAGTGTGTAACTAAGTGTGGGACTTGGCTCTTTTCCCTGTCCCTCCACGAGCCACACAGTATGGGGTCCTACTCAGGATTATCCCCAGTCTCGTGCATACACGAAGACAGACACAGACACACAAAGACACCCGCTAACCCTGCCAGTCCGCTGTGGGTCGTCCACTAAACCGGCCTTCAGCCCCAAAGCCCGCCTCCGGCTGTCAGATGCTTCCTGTCCACTTCCTGTTTCTGTGAGATGCAACACAGAGACCTTCTTCTGCACATAGATGCCCCATTCATTCATCACCATTACCATTCATTCTAATAGGAGCCTCCTGATATGATGCTTTTTTTTCTGCAGCTTCGGTGTCTTTCATCATATACCTGCTACTACACATGGTCTGTGTGTGTGTGTGTTGAGAGAAGGCAGTGTCCCCAGTATGCCCAGTAATGTTTAATTGGTGTAATTAACCTGTTACCATGGTAATTAACCTGGGCAACAGTTCTGTCAACATTATAATGACAAACAGATGGTACCACCGCTGCCAACCCTGACACATGACCATGAATACACACTATCACACACACATGCAAAAATGAGTCACCTGCTCATGCTACATGTCCTTGTATGTGCACACGTGCACAGCGACAGGCGTGTGCAATGGGAAAAACCCAGAAACAATACAATTCAGTACAAATGTGCAAAACTATCTCTACAAGAATATAAATAGAATTACAAAAATCCTGAAAAGATTTAAATGCATCACAATTGATTTTCCACTCACAAGCACTCCTACAGAACAGCGTGCAACTGAACATCTCCCATGATAAACTATGAAAACTCTAGCTGAGACAGTCTAAATTATGACTCATTCAAAGTCTGTTCCATGCACATTTACATTTTGTCAGCATTCAACATGTACAGCTTCCATGTGGCTTTGACAGTTTGAGTATACGGGACTGTAGTGTACATTTTCTTCTTGGATTCTTATATTTGATAAGGTTTTTAACATTTTTTTGAGAATATACATCGGAGGAAAATTCACATTAACATTAAGGGCCTTCAACTGGTTGTAAGTAAAGCAACTAAACCTTTAACATCGTTAAATAACTGTATATTGATGTTAGACATTAATTTGGTGAATATAATGGCCTGTAATGTAGGAGTGATTCCAGGTTTCTTTCGTTCATGTTTGACACTTTCGCACTTGGTTCCTCTTTGAAGACGATTGGAGTCGATCTTTCAGTTTCCATCCCGGGCATGATTTAAAGCTCCCTGTGCCCATGATGGGTACATGGCTCACCAAAAGCTCACACAGCAGCCCCCATGAAAAGTCCCCATATGGAACCCAGTATTAATTGTGTGAGGATTTACAGTGTCACCGGCGCTGCTTCCCCTCGGCACGCTGCCTCATTATCCCACTGACAAGCTGCATGAAGGTTTCCAGTGGGAACAATAGAAATTAAATGATTCTAGACCGCATTGTCAGACAGTGTAATCAGTGGACCATGATGGGGGCTTTGATATGATTACTTCCTGGTGTTTTGGACCAATCAGGGTGCATTCTTTGCTGCCATTGCAGTGTCCGAGGCGATCAAGAGGAGGCTCCGTCAGAGTTACAAGGGAGCGATTTTAATGCGGTATGAAAGGAAGGATTGAAAGACACAGAAGCCGACAGAGAGGTAGAGAGAAGAACAAACACGCCGAGCGACAGAGGAACAGAAACAACGTGGTGCTGATGGACGGACCCAGAGAGAGAGAAAGAGAGAGCGGGTTTATCTTGATGAAAAGCAGAACCTCCCATTCGTTTCCCAGTGTGCCTCGTCTCCGCCTGCGCGCACAAGGATGTGTGTATGCGATAAGTCTGTGAAGGGACAGTGTGATGGCTGTTGGAATAGTTAACAGGCAATTCCAGTGCTTCCCTCCTCTCACCTCGACCATGGCGATCGGTGGGTTCCACCCTGACAAAGAGCAGGACACATGTATTAGCACAATCACTTTTCCTTAATTACACCAACTTGGCAGTGAGGTGTAGTTTAGGTCCGTATAACCCCTGCAAGAGTGCATTTACCTCACTTTTTCACTTTATTGCAAACAGTCTATTATTAGAAAAGCTCTATTTTAATCCAGAGTTATTCACTGCACCAACAATGTCACAGCAGACATGAAATTATTTCTTTAATACCGCTAATATTACCTTCTCATTTGGTGTTCTGAAGAAACAAAAGTCTGTGCGTTTCATCACCATTAACTTGTTGAATAAACAAGACATTCTCATTAAAGTTTCCAGGTTCAAAGTTGGCTGGGAGAAAATGAAACGAGCAGAAGATATTTATTGCTCGTACCTGCACGACTCCTGACGTGATTTATGCAGAGAATTCACTGGGGGTGTCTGTCACCTTGAATTTAGGGCCAGAGGTGAGCTCAGATGGTTTGCACAGCGATGACATGATCCACACACACACGCAAATGTAAGCTGGGCATCGGGAGGTGTCTTTTGGGAGCGTGTTTGTCAGTCTGGGTCACGATGAGAGAAAGTGTCCACAGGGACACCGAGGCAAGATAAGAAACAGACTCTGCTACGGATAAACACAGCCATCCCAGTTGTCAAGGTCACAACGTGGATATGTGCGTGTTGCTGCATGTGTTTGTGTGTGTGTGTGTGTGTGTGTTGTATGTATGCACTGTACATGTGTGTGGCAGAGTCATTGAGGGCACATCTGGAGAAGTGTCAGTACTTTTAAACTTGATCTCTCTTTCTCTCCTCTTTTTTTTCTCCCTCTCGCAATCGTAATTGGTTTTGTTTAAAAGAAAAAAAGAGAAAGAAAAGAATTTCCGTATCTTTTTACGTGCAAACAGGCAACATTCACCTCTGGCGTTAATTTATGCAAACGCTGCCAACTTTGTCAGAACAGACAGAACAGGCTCCAGAATGAGGCCTCAGCAAACAAATGTGAAGCTTTTCCTCATCTTGGATTTAATTCACTCTTCCTTCAGTCGCCCTCTGTTCTTTGGACTCTCTCTTTTTCGTTCTTTTGCTGAGCTGTATTTTCATCCACTCAGATATGTTTACAATAAGAACAAGTGTAAATACAGAAGAATAATTTGGCTGTTTGAAGATAAATGGGAAACATGTCTTTTGGTCTTTCCAAAAAATCTTTTAAATATCCATTAAAGCTTCACAGTTTTTGAAAGTGGTGCAATTATACACTTAAGAAATCACAAGATTAATGATTTTAAGTCCACGTCATGGTTTTCAAGTATGTTATGTTGTTGCCATTGAATCCTAAACCCATTCGAAATTATCAACTTTGAAAGCAAGTTGCTTTTTTTTCCTTTAGCCAGCTGACAGGCTGCATATGTGTGAGTTCATGTGTTTCCTCAGATCCATATTCAACTAGAGTAGCACAGATGTGTTAATGGGGTTGAGGGTGCTGAGGTGTCACAGCGTCACCGGACGTGTGTGTAGTTGTGCTTTATGGTTGTCTCCACTGGGGGGCGCTGTGCCGTAGTGTTTCCAGCCTCTTTGATGTGGGGGGTACAGGTGGAGTGGGAATGATACAGCGGCAAGAAGGGTGCGTTAGGTTTGCTTTACCTCGCAGACCAGCGGTGAGACGGCTGTGGACGGCGCATTGGGTGGCATCCCTCCGCAGGGGCGGAACAGTCGGTCACATTCACTTTAAAGGGAGTCGAGGTTGTTGATTGTGGCAGAAACTCTGAGGAGAACGGTGAACAGATGCAGAAGCTTTAGCGTCGGCCCGCTCAGTAAGCCTGTGTGGAAAACCACACGACCCTCTCAGTCTCGCCGATTCTCGGTATTCATTCTTACTGTTACTCTGCCGCTTGCCGTTGTTTTGTCTGTCTCGTTGTCCCATCCTTGCCAAGCTAAGACACTGTAAGCCCGGTTAATGCCTAGTCATGTAATCCACATGTAAATATGAAACGTAATTATACTAATGCCTAATTCCAGTGAGCCCTAAAGAAGCCGGCATTAATCGAAACAGGGCATATTCCCTTGGGTGCTTCACTTCTCTGTTTTTCTTCATTTGGATGTTGTGGATTTCTGGGATTTCTACATGTGTAGGTATTTTAGTGTGGGTGCATTTGCATGAACTCATGGAAACATATTTTTTTGTAGTTTCAGTTGTTTAATATCTTACAGATCGAGGATCCAAAGCCTCTCCCAAAGCTCCGACCGTACCCTACACAGTCGAATGAGTCAGCTTCGTCAGAGAACATTGTTAAGCTGAAGTGTATATGCTGTTGTAAAGTCCATCTTCTCAATCGAATACATCTTTGAAGCATATTATGACGCCTGAACACAGAATGGCCTGTGCCCTTTTCTTTCCAATCCTCCATCTGTGTCTCTTTCACTTCTTTTTTCTCCTCTTTGTTCTTTTTCCCTCGCTCCATAATTCTCTCCCCTTTCCCCCACACTTCCTCCATTTCCTTTTCTCTCGTCACCAATAAAAACAATATATTGTATTGATGAAACCCAATAAAAAGGCCAGCACTGTAAATCTGATTTGTTGCATGTATTACATACGCCGGACAAGGTCATCATCATTATCAATGCCAAAAAAGATGAAAAAGCAAACATAGATACTTTCAAAAGCTGCAACATGCAACAACGTCATTGTGAACACAAGGCGTCGTCTCCTCCGGGTGCTTTCACCACAAACATCAGATGGTATTTTAATGGGAGCAACAAAACTCTGATCTATCACCGAAACAGTTCCTGAAACACCGACGGAGAGCGGGTGGGGTGGAGGAAGGACGAACAGATGGACAAATTGGTAGGCAGGCAGACAGAGCGACAGAGAGTGATAGCTTCCCCATACCATGTCTAAATTATAGTGAAAGGAAATGAGACACAGGGAGAGAGAAATGACATAAAAGATAAAAGGAGAAATAAAAAGACAAAGGGGAAAAAGGCGAGGAGAAGAACCGGGGATTTCCAGTGAACTCGCTGTGGATTCCTGCCGTATACGAGGGATTTGAAGTTAAATAAAAATGATTAGATCAAGGTGACGTGTGCTCGACCATTGGCAGAAGGACAACACATCATGCTGATTTTCTCTGTCAGTTTTATTTGTGTGTGTGTGTGCGCGAGGGCTTTCCTTTTTATTTGGATCTGAACGTCGGTAGGCTTGTTTTTCATTATATTGTTCTTTTCCTCTGTCTGTCTGCCCCCCTGCCCTTATCACATGGCTTGGTTTTATCCAGAGAGCTTCACAAAATATTCATAATATTCTAAATATGTATAATATTGGAGCCTTTTGTGGGATTTCAATGCGGGAATGTGGGAATCAATGCGTTCTGTGTGGGAAGCAATTGGCGATCAGAAAACAACAAAAACTTTCGCTGCAGGCTATGTAAATGCTGAACCAAGGAGTAGCAGCAACACACAACCTAACACACAGCCGAAGTGAAAACAAACACAACAACCCCCCCACCAGAGAAGCAGCTGGGGTCAGAGAATGGATAGAGCGTGACCATTTTTTCCTCAAGGCTTCAGCAGTTTCTCAGATTGTAAAGAGAAGCGCGGGTCGTGAGGTACATCTCAGTTTGAAAATAAAGCAAATCTTGCCTGCAAATTGTTTTTGTCATCCGCTGTTGTGCAATTCAAATGCACTGTTTCACGTTTTAGATATAAAATTGCTGCTGAAAATCGGGCAAAGTTGGCAAAAAAAATGCTCTGAAGACACACACACACACACAAATACCTCAAGTTAAGCAAGGCTGTTGGCTGCAGCTAAATGACGACAATAAAAAGAAAAAAGTCCTTTAACAGCAGCTGTGAGATCAAGCGGAAGTGAAGCATAGTCTTTTTCATGGATTATTAAAAACACATAATGCAATTACTATGTAAAAGAAGTGTCCGGTGAAATGAGACTATGCAACACAAGACTGATGGTGCCTTAAACTGTCTGCACCGCAGTGAAACAGCAGAAGCACAAAACGCCTTGTTTTGCATATATTCATATTTTAATGAACAGCTGCGTTGCAGGAACTATCATTTCAGCTCTCACTGTACATTCCTCCTCATCCTCCGTTCCTCTCATTTGCGCTTTCTGTTGTGGTGAATTTTGTCTCTCGGGGGGGAAAACCACTCAACACTTTTGAAACATTTCTCTTTCTCATTCAAGTCCTGCGTTGGAAGTTTCCACAAGCGTAGACAAGTCTTGTAAGATCATCCTCATCTTTCTTTTCTACCTCTCTCCTGCTGTACGCATCAGCTTCCATCCAATCATTTGTTACAGGAAACTTTGCTCTTATAAAGTTCAGCCTTTGTCACTGTGTACTCGTATCGACAATTATCTATTTGCCATTTCTCTCTTGCTTCTCCTTTTTATTTACTGGCTATTACAAAACTGTTCTGCATCTGCTTCTAAAACGCCTCTTAATTTTGCAGACTTCCTGAAATCAGCATCATGCCCGTATTTTGGGAACACCATCACGGGTCAATTACATGTTTCTGACATTGTTTTAGGAAACCACACTGTAAAAGAAATAAAAGATGCCCTATTGTTCAGTGCGCCACAGAAAACTCAAGGTTAAGTGGTACAACATTCAGTGGCCAAGGCACTCAGTCATCATCATAAAGTGCGCTGAAGTAATGAGGTCATTTTCACAAAATCACACAAAATCTTCTTTCACATTAAAAAAGTAATTTTAAATAAATGTAAAGGATTTCAAACTTATTTTTGGTCTGGATTTTGTAGGTAGCTTAAAATTTTGGTGAATAAAGAGGGGAGGGAGAGTGGCGACAGAGGGAGGGAGGAACAAAATTGAATGCACAAAAGTCGAGTGAGCATGAAAGATGAGTGATGCAGGAGCAAACAGTAAAACAAGGGCAGGAATAGCACTTAAGAGCACTTCGTGAACGACCTGATCAAAACTAGTTTTCTCATTAAAACTCAACAGTGTTCTGGATGTTGATTTGCACTTTAATAGCCTGAGCATGATTAAAGGGTTTCTTCATTAAAGGGAGAAAGGCGTTAAATTCAGCCTCACTCAGTATTTATTTTAGGTTTATGTCTGTGTTTTCTCACGCGTTCTCTCTCTCTCTCTCTCTTTCTTACTCAGTTTAAGGCTCTCTCGATCCCTCCCCCTCTGTCATAACACTCTTGATTGCCACAGCTGAGGTCACTCAAAAACATGTCTGACTGAGTTTTGAACCTCGCACATCATAAAGTCGTCGTGAGTGAACGTTGTGCCGCGCCAGATGAAAGCGCTTCACGCCCCACAAATAACGCCACGCTAACGCAACTCTCAGGCAGCGACGAGGACAGGACGGGACAGACAGACAGACAGACAGACAGGGAGGGACGCAGACAGAGGGCAGAGGGCAGAGACATACAGAGGCATGAGTAAAGACTATAGATGGCAGCAAAGGAAGCAGGATGTAAATAAAAATGAACTGTGGCTGAATCCCTTTTAGCTGCCTCACTCTGTCATGGCTTACAGAGCTGTATGGAACAGAACCATCCTTAATGTCGTTATCTGTCGCACCTGTGGGTTTTGGTTTTGAGTTATTGTTTTGGGTTTTTTTTACCGGCGTGACAAGACAAAGATGACTGCTGTGAAAAAAAATGAACAGAAAATGTGCGCAAAGAAATTGAGACAGAAAGACAAGAGGGGCAACAAAAAGCTGAAGTCTAAGGGGAAACGTGTGTGTGTGTGTGTGTAAGTGTGTTTGCAATGTTACCTGAAGACAGGTATGCAGCCAGCTAATTAGTTCTGAGGATTAAGCTGAATGATGATTGGATTTAATTAGACTTTTGTTCCAAGGCACATCTCTCTTTCTTTTTCTGTCTCTCTTTTTCCTTCAAGCTCTCCCCCCCTTTCACTTTCTATGTCTCTGTGTCACACAGTGTGACACACGCACACGCACACACACACACACATACACACAGACACACTTTGAAGAACACTTTCACCAGTACACCTGTGTAGCATCACGCCGCTCGATCCACCTCATGTAACGTCAACCTCTGTGAGTGCGCTTGCACGTATGTGTGTGTGTGTGTGTGTGTGTATGTGTGCGTGCGTCTACACAGGGAGGTGTGGGGTGTGCGGCCCCTCAGAGACCCTCTGGGTTGATCAGGAAGTAGGTGTGCTCAGCCAGACGTCTCCTCTCCTCGTTAGCGTGCGTTGTTATGCTAACGGGCCCCGGGGAGTTTACGCTAACAAGCGCGCGTGTCTTGTTTGGAGGGAGGGCTGCGCACGGAAGAGGTGCGGTGTTGTGTGTCTGTTTGTTTACACAGCACATGGGGAAGTGAATGTGTTGCGCGCGTGTTTGTAGATGTGTGCATCAGCATCCCTGTGTGTTTCTCCACACTTTGTAGTTGTGTGTGTGCAACTATTATATACATCTATATATCTATACTGGAAACACCTTTTCTAAAGTCTCTCTCTGTTATACACACACAGACACACTGCTACCATATATCTTCCCCTGCTTAACCCATCAGTCTTGGTTCGTGTTGATTCCTAGGTGAACTTTAATTTAAGCTGCTGTTACCGGCACACAGCAGCTCTACGTTTTCTCAGAAGCATTTGGCCCGCACTGAAGTTCACACTAACTCAGTTGACCCCCTGAACCCGGACATGGCGCCTCACCGGCTTCACCCCCACCAACAGGACCCGCTGAAGGTGCTGTCTCTTCAGCAGTGCACCACAGGTTTAAAATGTGTACACTTTTAAATTAATATCTTGTTTGGACCAAATATATATATATACATACATACATTGTGCCATGTTATATGTGAGTCTATTTAGTTCACTTGCGTGTGCATGTGCTACTGTAGCTTCACTGCATGCCTGTGTGTGTGTGCTGTTTTTTTTCTCAGCTCAGAGTTTAGCTTTGTGTGTGTCCGTGTGAGAAAATGTGTGCCTGTGCTGTTGGCCTACTATTTCAGTTTCAGATGGAAGGGCTGATAACATCTTCTGGAGGTCAGCCAGGCCTGAATCCTCTCTAACTTTTTTACCTTTCTTGGCTCGGGAAATGTGTGTGTGTGTGTGTGTGTGTGCGCATGCGCGCACGCGTGCCTGCTGTGTGTGTGTGTATTTTGCCCTTCTTGGCTCAGACTTGGGAACAGTGGGTGGTTTTCTCTGTTTCCACTTTCTGCCAGCACTTTTTCAGTCCCTTCCTCATCTCCCGCTTTATTTATTCAGTCTTTCTGTTGTGCGTCTCTGTTGTTGTTTTCAAGTGCTTACATCCCAGTATCCCTTGTTGTTTACTTTATTTATTCTTTCTTTTATTCGCTCTCTTGTCCTGCGTTTGTCTCACACCAGTTTTCTCTACTTTTTTCTTCCCTCCTATTACTGATGTCTTTAGAGCTGGTTTCTATCTTGTCTTCTTCATTTCTTTCACTCTCTCTCTCTCTCTCTCTCTCTCTCCCTCCCTCTATGTCAGTGTCACCACCTCTTTTAATGGGTGTCACCTGGTAGAGTAATGGCCAAGGCTCAATGTGCCATAGCAGTAATTTAACACTGTCTCACACACACACACACACACACACACACGGACGCACACATGGTGATGGATTGCTCTGGGGACTGTAGCAGAAGTGCTGTATGTTGGACAGTCCCGTGTGGATATGACAGTAGTAAATTAGAGTGAGTTAGTGAGTGTGTGTGTGTGTGTTACTCAGAAGTGACCGCTGCATACTCGCCACGAGCAGTGTGTTTTCATCTGATTCCAGTTTTATGTAGCTGGGCTCAGGCCTCAGTGAGTTTTTGGTGGTTGCTGGAAGAAATCGTTGAAGTCGTAATCCGCGACACGGTTACTGAGAGTCAGTGTCTGTTTTTGCCACTGACCGTCAGCATCTTATGTGACTTACCAATGACTGAACTTTAACACTAGTTCCGGAAAGCCAGATGCAATTATACATTAAACATAGTAGGTTGACAACTAAATTTGTGTATGTGCAAGAAAGAAAGAAAGGAATATGTAGGTTAACACAAACAGATTCATAAAGCTGTGCTTACACAAGGCGCTAGCACCTGCAGTTGCCCATAAATACTTGTAAACACACTATTAATCAAGTGTTTGCGTATCAATAGCTCAATCTGCTCCATCAGTCTTAAGACCTGCCAATGGAAAGAGCAGTGAAGAAAAATGTCACATCCATCGACTGTGTGTGACGTGACATATACAGGACCATATTGCATGGCTGTGACTATTTACTGTATTATCATTAATTCTCCACATGCACCTACGAACCAACATCTGCACTGATATCATCAAAAAGCAGATAGGCAATCAGTGATTTTATGTGCCTGGGCTCGCCCCACAATCTGTTTTTGTAATATAGTGTAAGACAGGGACATGGGGTGTCCAAGGTCTCTGTGCATATTCATCGCCTGGGCATCTGGTCCATGAAGTCAGGTGGGATGTTTCCAGAAAAATCCCTTGGCACAAAGAAGGTGCTGCATTTAATGTTTCCAGCTGAAGCAGTAGTGGTTTGTTTGGAATAAACAGAAGAAGCTGCCATGGTGCAACGCGCAGTGAGAAAGAGCGCAACCTATTAAAAACACAGACCTTGTGAAGCACAACAGAAAAAGATGTCACACTGTGTGATTGACAAGTGTTCGCAAATGCAGTACAAAAACGCCAGAGCAATATGCCGAGGACCGCCACGTTCATTATCGGCCCCAACTCGGGCCGGCGATTGATGCAGGACTGAGCTTGAGTTTACCGCGAGCTGGCGTTGTGAGAGAGGGAGCGTTGCATAGCGGCTGTGCTGTAGGTGGTCGCAAACACGGAAAGATCAAAACATCTGAATGCTCTGGGTCATAAACACCATGCACACACACACACGACCTCAACATGAAAGCAGTGGCACAGTGGAACAGAAATGTTTTATGTTCCTTTTCAACACCTGGTTCGGGAAAATGAGAGAGAGACAAAGAGAGACACACTGGAGAGAGAACGGGGGGTGGAAAGCGGCTGCCCAGTGACTGTGTGTGTGCCCATATAATGCCCATGTACCATGCAGGGTTTATCATCCATACACAACTTTGGAGCCGCCTTCTCCTGCAGAGATTGGCATCGCATCAGTCGCTCACACACACACACACACACACACACACACACACACACACACTTGCTACTGAGGTGAGGTTTTTATATGTGTGTGGCTGTATGTTCCTCAGCCCATATTTCTATGCATGTGAGACATTTTGAGCATGTATGCTTGGGTTTTGTGTATGCAGATGTTAAGGTGTGTGTGTGTGGGGGGGGGCTGAGGGTTTCAAAAGACCTTTGACAGTAGAATGACAGGGGAGGAAGATGGATGGGTTGCAGAAACTGGACAGTGGGAGATCAGAAGGGGTCGGCTGATTGCGCATGTTTGTGTGTGTGTGTGTGTGTGTGTGTGGAGGGGGACACCTGCTGACTGATAGACATATTTCAGTCTCTCAGGCTTTGGCAGGAAGAGATGAGATGACCATATGTGTGTCACAGATTTCCTCTTCAAATACATATCCGTAGCAGCTCGACAGCGCTCGACGCTAAACCGACTGAGCTCCAGGGAGTAAAGGTGGCTTCCAAACACCACTCGTCACCACCGTCAGCTGGTCCCCATCATTGCATTGTTCTCTTTAACAAGAAATCAACATCTGAGGAATAAGAACAAAGACCAGGGCCGGAGCGGGATTAATAATCAGCCTGGGACTGGCCATGGAAACCCATACAGACTTCATGAGTCATGTAGGCTCCAGCATTACTTTCTAACTATTTCTGTTGAAACAAGAGCAGAAATTGAAAACATTATCCTGCTAAATAAACTCAGACTAGCTTCCCATTGTCTTCTGCTGATGCTGTGAAACGTGACTTTGTACTGGACTCACTGGGAGCTGTGGTCCACTGCTCCCTGCCTCAGTGTTCAAACAATGAATAGATACCAACACAGGTGGGTGTGAGAGGCCACGCAGCTCACCTGAACCACGACAAGGCATGGTCTCTCCCTCTTTCTTTGTCTTGCTCTGATGTTTTTCACACAGAGCCACCAGCCCACCAGAGAGGGCCCTTGTTCACCCTATGGCCACTCAGCCACACGTAAAGATTGTCTTCACTCAGAGTCATGCTTTAAGACATGTTTCCGCACTTCTTTGAAAACAGTTTGACACGCTGCCTCATTACTTCGTTGCTACAGCAAGAAAAAGCTGGAAATGGCCAAACATTGCAACAGCTTGAGCTTTATTTTCTTCTTTTGGCACAGAAAGAAGAACATGACCGAATAGTGATATTAATTATCGTCGGACGTGAATATTACTTGTGAGATTTGACATCACACCTTTTTTATATATATACAGTAAACACATGGATAAGATGGCACCTTGTGATTAGAAACACTGAGCACACAAGTATCTAAGGGTTGATGAGCTCCTCCTCCTTTTCTAGAAAACAGACTGTGTGCTCTGACACATCATCATATATTCAGGAATTCCAGAAATCTGGTCAGAATGTTTGATGCACTGCATTTTCAGCGGTTTGGCTTTGTCTCATTAAGCGTTTTCTGCGTACTATTACAGCCACAGCGGCTATCAGTTCCCAAAATAAAAATTCTGACATTGGACACGTGTGGTTTCTGTCCGACACTGACAACACGCAGCTATGACAATGTGTTTGTCATGTAGCGCAGAGTCCAAAACAAACCATTTCTTGGAAAATTTTGCAAAGGAATGGGAAGACTTGATAGAACTGGACAAGCATGAAAGAGTTTTATCAAAAGAGGACTGTGTGCGAGTGCATGTGAGTGAGTTCGTTTGTGAGTGTGTGTGTGTGTGTGTGTGTGTGTGCACACGTGCAGTTTTTTTTCTATATCATCTAATCATAAATACATCCAGCTGTAATGGAGACATTAATCAGAAACACAGAAGAGCCTGACTTGGACAGACAAAAGAAACAAAGCACGTAAGCAGGAAAACAGACCAGGGAACAGTTCTGTATAAGTTTATTTTAAACCTCTTAAAATGACCATTAATCTCTATCTCTGCGTAATCTTTATGTGTTTAAACTCAGTAATTTATGTACTTCTACTTCTGAGACCAGCCAGCTCCTTTTTAGATTGTAATGATAGGTTAATAGAAAATGAAAATAAAAATGATAGTAATGAATGGATACCCATCGAAAGCTGTTCATTGGAAAGGGCAAAGGATGACTCAAAAAACTGCTTTCACATTTTGACCTTTTTCAGTCTGTACATGGAGGTTATCACTCCAGGATATTTAAGAGACAAAATGTTACCTATTGTTTCATTAGCATTTGCATGTCATGAAGTCATATTGTATCATCATTAAAGCATCAAACCAAACATGGGCATAGGCAACATAGGCTGACTCTTGACTCGGTACAGGCAGCGGCATCTACCAAAGTCCCACCCCCTAAATTTCTGCACCTCCAGTCTGCTGTAATAATCCAGATTAATTTTTGGATATATTCAAGAAATACATCAACCAAAACCATTGCTTGTTAATGTTTGAAAAGAAGAGCGAAGTCTCCAGGTGTAGCTCGGCAAGCGTGGAAAGAAAACAACCTACAGTGGCTTCACACGCTGCCAGTAAAAATACTAGCAGTAAAAATAATCTTTATGCACTGTTTGCAGAACCCTTTATGACTTCAGCATGTGTTACCGTTCGCCCCCCAAACAATACATGTGGACATCACGCTGCGTGGTGTAAATCTGTGCGGGCGATCTTTCCACTTTTGTGCCACTGGATGCAGGAGTAAGTCAGTTAACATGCTGTGCAATATGCATTGGATGAGATGCCTTTTCATCCACATCACCTGTTCACCCTTATGTTCATTTACAGGGTCACAGAGGGAGGCAACCTTTCGCCTACATTGTCCAGCTTTTAACAAAGTGGACGCCCCCCCTTTATTAGCACTGTAATAGTTGATGCTGCCCGGCCTGGAGAAGACCCCAACCTGTTTTATCGCTTACCTCTTTCACCTGACTTATGTGTTGGGAGAAGGGCTGTGGCGGGTGAGGGAGAGGGAGCGGGAGCGAGAGACACTGATAGTGACAGACAGTAAGTGCCATCTGGGCAAACCACCATTTACAATCATTATCAGAGCTCGACCACAAACAACACACACACACTACGCTCTGGCTTCCTCATAGTCGCTGCCCCTCTCTCTCATACATGCAGGCAAACAGTTATCTTCCTAAACAGACACACACACACACACACACACACATGCGGTGGTCTTGGTGAGATCAGACGTGTGTGTCTGGAGAATCTGTGGCAGTCAGATGAGAGATCAGCTTTATCATTAGAGTACATCTTGGAGCCATTGGCTGGCTACCATTTAGAGACCACAGAGCAGTACCCCCCAGAATTGCATACATACACACACAGACTATACTGCTGCTAGCATATTCGTTGCAGATCAATAGTTCACATGAGAGAAAAAGAGCCGTGATGGAGAGTCGTGGCATGCCAGACAAGGAAAAATGGAGACAAAAAAAGTGTGGAAGAGAGGATGAGATGAAAAGCCAGTAAGACAGATGGACATCGAGGGGAGATAAGAAGGAAATTTGTGCATATGGTGGGGGGGTTAAAAAAGAAAGGGATGGGGTCCTGTCATCTCCTTGCCTGAATTGTTAGCCACGTTGCCCCTCGACTTCCCTCGCACATGAAAGACTTGTAGCTTCATCCCTGTCGTCCAGACACGCACTCAATCACACCCCGGCATTCTCACACGTACAAACTGATACGCATGCACTCCATCCTGACACGTTCACACACACACTCACACACACACACACACACACACACACACACACACACTCACACACTCACAGGTTCAACCCCCACCACCACCACCACCCACTGCTATTTTAACTACCCCCATTGTTCAGAGCAGTGCTTCCCCCACCATATGACTTCCATATGGGGAGCAATGGCTGACTATGAAAACTACTGTACTTCAGCTTCAATCTATATGACTCTATACAAGCCCCGCGTGGGTCCTGCTAAGGTGTCAGACCAACGTACAACACATGGTAACCTGACCTTCACTACCGAAACGCACCTTATGTCTCGCAGGTGTCATTCATTGCAGCCAGGCGTACGGTGGAAGCCACATGTGGGGCAGCAGCGAGTGGAGTGAGACACTCAGCACAGGGCTGAAACAAATGTAGGATCATTAAAATTGCTTCGTTAAAATAATTTCATTTCAGCGTGCTGTTGCCTCTAGCTGGTGGATAATGGTGCTGTATGTAATACGATAAAGCCTACACGTACGGAGTGGCACACCTGTGAGCTAATGTTCTTGTTAGCGGCCAGCCGCGGCGCGATGGACGGGAGGTTCATTATTTCTGACGCCTTTAAAAGCGTGCCACAAGCTCTCACATTGATTTTCTACCTTCCGGGCAGCTCCTGGTTTCAGCTCTTTCGGTACGGTTTGAAAATCTATTTGTGCAGACCTAAATGTTGCTTTAGAAAGGTAATCCGTCACACTGTGCATTTTGTCACTTTTACTGTTTTGTCAAAGGCACTCAGCGCCTAAGAGTTCTACAGAGGTTAGAACGAATTCGCAACCAAAGTGCAAGCTGTGAAATAAAAACGAGTAATAAGGATGAAAAATAATAACAGTATTCTCTTCAAAATGTGAAATTGTGTGCTAATTGTTTTGTCGGCTTGATTGTCCACATCTGGAAAGCTGAATCCCTGATGTTTGAGCATCCTTGTCAGCGGCTGCTTGCAGCCATAAACCACATGGTAATAACGTAAATTTTATCAAATAAATGAAATAGTAAATCAGTCTTAAATTAATGTACTTTTGCTGCGTCATTAGTTCATATGTGCATGCGTGTTCAGCAGCGCAGGTTAAGTGTCCAAAGCTTGAGGTGATTAGTGGTTATGCTGATGCTGAGGGACGTGGTTCCTGCGCTGCTACGCCTCTGCTGTGGTGTGTCTCCGCAGCCATGTGGGTGCCATAAAGGTGTCAAGACCAATGCAGCACATGGTAACCTGTAAGCTCAGCCACTGATGTGAACTCTGTAGATCACATCAATGAAAGCCCTTCGATGATTTAAACTCTCCTGCCATCATTTTTGCAATCACCCTTTAGTCCCAGTGCAGCAGGTTTTTGACACACACTTCCCTGGCACTGAGACAACAGAAAGAGCAGGAGCTGCATCAAGATGAGGTGTGTGTTTGTGTGGAAAGCTACACTGGGGCAGCATAGATCATATGAAGCACATATACAGAGAAAATATAAAAAATAAAAATAAGAAAGAATCAGGCTTTCTCAGTCCATCCACTCCTGAACCGAAATACTGAATCAAAAATAATTTAAAAAGGGGGAGAAATAAATGTTAAAAATGAAATGTTAAAATGATAAAGATGTGGAAAGATTGTGGATATGTTGTATTCTTTCTCCTTATTTATTTAGAAGCATTAGCTGCTTCAGAGTCCCACCCCCCCACCCCCCCCACCCCAAACACCCCCAAACTCAACGCTGCACCAAACTGGAACCAGATTTCTGGGAGGCCGGGAGGTGGTGGGTGTTTTTCTGGGTCCTGAAGGAAAGATTGGATCAAGAAGGAGGAGATTTCATGGTTTTGGGGCTTTTAGGGAAAAAAAATGTCATGGTTGGTTGTTTTTTGTTTTTTTTATCTGAGGGCTTAAGGTTGACTGACAGAGTGTGAGCTAGAGAGTCTGCTCCCCTTCACTCAGTCTGAGTTGAATGAACCCATGCAGTAAAGAAAATATTTTCAGAGGTTGAATTATGTTATTGGCCAAGTACAATAAACATCCTGAGGCTTAATCTTCAGATATCCAAGTACAGTATTAACATATTATTATTTGGCTTTAATGTTTAAGTGTACGTAATGATTGAAGAGTGTCGCAATGCTCAAAATTTTTTATTTGAACATTGCCATGCAAGGTATAATGTAATACAAATGGCCCTTTTCAGATTTTCCCATTGCCGATAGAAAATGTATCTGCGAGTTTAAATATCACCCACACAGCTCAGATATTTTGCAGCAGTGTATTAACACAACACCGCAAGTTTGAAATACAATTTCATTTTGTTTTCAGTTGAATGCAGTAACTGAAAATAATCCAGCAAGCACACAAAGAAAAAAAGGCCTCTACTACGAAGAAGGAAACATGGACTGAAAACATAGAATTAAACACATCCTGACAATTAAAGTAATAATATGTGTAAATTCTTCCTCTCAAGGTCTCACAACACTGTGGGAAGCTCCTTTTAATAATTCCTCTTTTATAGCATTTTCTTTTTTTTTCAACATGCAGTAAGACTAAATCTCCCTTATGCTTAAAATTAGCTTTATTATAAGCTTGCAAAATATGGTTTATGGAAAAAAAACAACAGATTAGATGGATGTTCAGAGAACGTGTTTGAAGCTCGGAGAAGTTTTACCTTTTGGAACCGACTGTACTGTGTGAAATCTTTAGTGAAACGGTGTTGGCTCAGTCGGACGTCAGCAAGCTCTTCTGTGGTTTAAGTGGAAACAGTAGGGGAGAGAAAGACTGAAACTCACCTCTGCTTTTGTCAGCAGTGATGAGAGATTCGGTCTCTGTGCCCTGGCTTTTAGGCTCGCTCTTTTTATAGAGAAAAGAAATCTTTTTGCTTTCTCCCACATCTGCCCTTTTTTGTCTGTTTTACCTCAAACTTTTCTACTGTAACTTTGCTCCCATTTCATTCATAGAAATGAAGTTTTTCCAGTATCTTCTGTTGATTGATATAACACAGCAACGTCTTTGCAGTTCAAGAATGCTCTTACAAAATAATCCAAATACTGTGGTACAAAGGACAGAGAAAACAGTTAAGACTGTTTCTTCCTTTTTATTTGGAGGGCAGGAACAGTGAGGATAAAATTAAGCTTGAGTTAGACGGCAAGACTCCCCATAGTAATGAGTGGTCAGCGCCAAAGAGATCATTAATATCAGTATGTACATACATACATTTTACATCCAAGCTAGAAAGACAGGTGTTGCAAACTTGATAAAGTGGGAAGGTTTGTAAAATATTCACCATTTTCTAAAACAAGGAATAAACTTTAATATTATTGTCACAATTTTTAATATTCATCATCTCACCATTTTCCCCAGAAATTAACAATTTCCGTCAATTGATCTGATTTTAAATCGAGTTTCACAGGGATTGTGTGTGTGTGTGTTTTATTCTATGATTTATCTAATTTTCTCATATTCAAAGCCAGGACCTGAACATTTCTTTTTTTTTTTTTTTTTTTTGATTGACAGAAAAAAAATGACCGACCTTAAATGTTTAAAGTTTATAACATTAATTTGGAAGGATTTCATATCAAATTACAGTGAGGATCTGATGTGATTTGTTTTTGAGTTTTTTGTCAAGGTTTCCAAAATATCAATTCAGCTCTTATTCCAGTAACAGGATTTTTTTTTTTTGTAAATATGTTTTTGTCACCTCAACAACAGGTTGGATAAATAGGATTACTTACTACTTACTGGTAGTGACACTGTTGTGTCACATGGTGTGTGTGTGTGTACATACAACTGTGGCTAAGCCTGTGGTCCATATGTGTGTGTGTGTGTGTGTGTGTGTGTGTGTGTGTGTGTGTGTGTGTGTGTGTGTGTGTGTGTGTGTGTGTGTGTGTGTGTGTGTGTGTGTGTGTGTCTGTAGCCCTTGGATCAGAGAGCAGTGTGTGTGTTGGCTGAGGTTGGGGTGAAATGAGCCGTTTTAATGAGTTAGTTACTGTAGCTGTGTGTGTGTGTGTCCTGAAGCTCACATGGCTCAGCATGAGTAGCAGCATATCCGTGCACACACGCACACACACTCATGTAAACTCTTCAAACATCAAATTATGTCAGTGTGGAGGAGTTGTGTGAATTTACAGGAACACTCCAGCTGCATTTATGCTTTGATTGCTGCGTTACTGGCTCGTTATGTGACGACTGCCAACTTATAAAAATATGACTTGAGCGTAATGACCATTTACAAAACTGAACGTATGAGGATTTATAAAGTCCACAATAAGTATTTTTCCAGTTTCCTCTAAATTTAAGCTATTGCAAAGAGGATGGCCAAGTTGACTGGCAGTGTAGAAGGAGCTGCTTTTAAATCGGGCCACAACCAAAGCACGAAAGTGCAATTATCGTAAGGACAATAAAATCTCGTAATAGTGGAAGGCGACCAAATTTCAAGGCTTACATCTAAGTCAGCGTTGCATCTCAAAACACGGCCAAAAGCTAATTTCAGGCAAACTCTTAGAAGTTAAAAGAGTTAAATGAGGAGTGGAGAAGCGGGTGCCAGCGCTGAATTTATGCAGCCTAATGTTTTTAAGGAAACATAAGTGCTGTCTCTGGCTCAAATGAAGTTACGAAAATAATTACTTTTACTTCCCGGTAGCGGTACCTCCATCTCAGTCGGGCGATCCATCGAGGATTTTGATGGCGTGCAACAAGTTTTACTTTTATTAGAAATGACACAAATGGATGTGGAAATATAGCGAGCAGCCAGAGAAAGAGGAAATCAAATTGTTCAACAAGAACTTAATCCATCTGTTTTTAAATACAACGTCCCTTGGCAGTGTTTACGGCTGTTAGCTTGGTGGTTTGAGGCTTTGAGTTGACCCTTGTTAATGCATTAATGCAGCCTATTAATTTTTCAATATGAAATCCAATTAGTGAAAAGATCAACTGCTGACCTTGAATCATTTCAGCCTCAACACACACTCTCTCTTATCGTCTACCGCTTGCCTCAGGTGAATCAGGCACACATAGCACCTCCATTGACTTTAAAACAAATGCACACACACACACACACACACACACACACACACACACACACGGTCAGTGAAGTGAGAATAGGGGAGGAGGGGTGACCTCAGTTGACAAGCCAGTACAATGCACCTGGTTATGATGTAAATGGATCATATATCCTTACTGTTAATCATACACTCAGCTGAGGGACACTGTGCGTGTGAGTGTGTGTGCGTGTGTGTGTGTGTGTGTGCACCAGGACACAAGCAAGCTGGAGGTCATTCATTCATTTTCTATAAACATACACTATCACCCTCTGACTTCCTCTCTCCTCTCCTTTCATCCCGTCTTCTGTCATTACTCTTTCTCCTCACTCCTTCCCACCGTCCATTTTCCTCACTTCATCTGTTTCCTTCAGCATCTGTGTGATTATTTATGCTCCTCGCCTCCACTTTGCTTTGCTTTTTTCTTGTCTTCTTTCTTTCCCTCTCCTCTGCTCTGCCTTTCTTCCCTCAGTACCAATGCCATCTCCTTTTCTCCTTAAACATCCCTTCCTCTTTCCTCCTGCTCCCGCTGCTTCCCTTTCCTCCTTGAGGGGCTCCCACCCCCAGCTCCACCCGGGGCCCAGTTTGTTTAAATATGCTCCTCAGCGCAGCGTGCATATAAATCAAGCCTCCGCCATGATGTCATGATCGCCGAGGTCGTCTCAGACGGAGAGGCTGGCCGACTGGGCCTTACTCTCAAAGCAGCATTTTTCACTGTGTGTGCGTGTTTCTGTGTGTGTGTTTGTAACTATTCAGATTGCTATATGTGAGTAGGCACACACACACACACATACGATAGCATGTCACTGAGCACAGTGGGACTCATACAAGCAGTGCAGTAGTTTGTCATTGCAGCAATTTACCTCTGTCTGTCTAATGCTCAGCTGGTCCACTTAACCCCCCCAACCTCTCTGTAAGTGACATTGAGTGTTTAATCGGCCCCAGTGGATACATGGTAGGCCATACTGTTTTGTTTTTTTTTTTAAAAAGAAAGTATCTGCAAAGCAAGGAAATTAATTTTCCACCGGGCAAAAAGAATGATGAAATGCTTCTTGGTCCACAACTTCTCCCTGGGTGGTGCTTCACGCTGAGGTGGGGGGCCACTGTCTGCGACAAGAATATACCAATTTCAGGCAACGTTTGTGACCCGCCCCTTTAAGAAAGCGAGTTCAGTTTCTCATTGAATTAAATGAGCCGATGCTCCACTTGGCCCCCAAAACAGCACAGTCCGTCTTGGGCAAAGCAATCGAGGGCTCTGCTGTTTGACACAAATGATATTTGGGGAGTTATGGGTTTAGAAATGGGCATTTATCGAACCACCTATGTAAGGTACGCTAATTCAGAGGGTCCACTTAACCTATTCAAACGTGCCATTTAGCACCAATTAACATTTAGATGGGTTGATTTATGGATGTCTGTCGAGTGTATGTGTGTTTTCTTTTTTTATAATCTTACCCCCCCCCCCCCTTTTCCAGCGCTCCATCTTTCTCTCCAATGGTGCACATTTTCTCCAACAGGTCAAATCTCACTGGCCAGCTCTGCTTCCCCACCTACCCTCCATCTTTCTTTTTTCTCTACCAGACCATTGAGACTTGACAACGGGATCGTATATTTGATTAGTGTCTACATGGCCGATGGTGCCACATGTAATCTCAGTGGCTTTATACCTTTAGCTTTTCTAGGAGGAGAGTGTCTAACATATACGCTCGCACGCTGACAGATAAATACGACAAGATGCATGTGGTGCACATACGTGGACACACATGCAGCGCAAACTCGAAATTACAGGTTGTATTTGAGCACTACATTAAGTGCCCTTAGTGGTTATGATACTAAAGATGAAAGATAGGAAGGGAATGTGTGTAAATGTAAGAAGATAGGGCTCTTAGCCCCTGAATGACACTTAATACAAACGCAAATTTAGAGGAGAGGAGAGGGCCAATGATAGAAAACCTGTGTGATCTGCCAAGAGGACAAGGGTAGGAAAGGAGTATTCAACAACAAAGGTAATAAGAAAAGGAAATATATTGAAAATGAATTGAGAGATTTTGTGTGAGTGCGTGGTTATGTTCTGACACGGAATAACAAAAAAGAAAATGTTCATAATTACTGTGAGTATTTCTCCTTCTGACAAGCGGGGATAGCAACATTTGGTTGAAAGATCGACAGACCAAACAAATGTACACACACACACACAGACGACACAGAGAGAGAGAGAGAGAGAGGGCGGGAGACCAGGGTGTAAGACATCGCAAGTAAGTATGGGTTGCAAAAGGATTTCCTTTCTTGGGCACAACGGTCACACTAGGTAGATGTTTGAGCCATGATAGCTGTGTGTGTGTGTGTGTGTGTGTGTGTGCGGCTGTATGTGTGTTCTCAGGAAATGGTGGGCTGTTCTTCATGTTTCACTCTCACTGATTTGATTGAGGAAGAGAGATAATAAACTTAGTCTGGCTACCACTTCCTGGAAATACCCAGTAGGACGCTACACTGACCCATGTGCACGCACATGCACACATGTGGCAAAGCTGGTTTCTAATTACGTTTGAAAGGATAGAACGGTTCAAAGTCAGATTTTTTCATCTCACAACAATTATGCTTTTTAATGCCAAAAGACTTCCTCTTCCACATGCAGCCATTTGTTATTATTAACTGTAATGCACTGTATTTTAATTTGACCATTTTTGTAATTGTAACTAAGTATTACATTTCTTTTGTAATGTATTTATGTGGATAAATTTACACACACACACACACGCACTGACATGAAGTTCAACACTGTTCAAGACAGATTAATCTGTTTCCCGACTTTTTCCGTAACACAACTCAATGGCAACGTGTTGTGTTGCAGAACAGCGACTTAGCGACTTGTGCCGCACTTGTTTTGTTGTTGTCATGGTGACACTGAACAGAAGAGGAGGGGGGACAAGATGAAAAGATTGGCATAAGGAAATGACCGTGCACAGACACACAGCTTATCTTAAACAGTTGGGCTTCCGTCACTGTGCTGAGGCTCGTTTTCACTGAGATCATTGTTCACTATCATTTGCTTGTCATGCGCTCGTCTGTTTCTAATTTGATGGCTTGTACGTGTCGCATCCTAGTTTCTGCTTTGGATCCTGGAAGGTCAAATACCGCTCGGATACACTGAAGTTGCTGTCTTGTAAATATCATAATATATCATTAACATGACTTGTCTTCTTGAACAATGTGGACGATGCAAACAGCCTTAATGGCGAGCGTTGCCCGGGACAGTCCTCATACTGCGCTGAAAATAATCCATGTTCTCTGTAGTTTCAACTCTGTTTGCTGAAATTCATTTTATATATTGCATATTTGTAAGTTGGACAATTGCATCTTGAGCCTCTACTTTGCACCACAAGATGGGTAGATTAGATTGAACTCATAACATGGAAAGAATATTATGTAGGGACCTTTCTTTTTCTTTTTAGCAGGTGGAGGTGAAAGCGGAGTCGGGGAGGGGATGAATGGATGGACAGATGAGAGAAAGGAAGAGCCTTGTGTAAGGATATAGCCAAGGGTGAACGCGGGGTGAAAGGTGAGAAGGGATACGGCGAAGCAGGAAGGAAGGGATAGCGGGAGAGGAGGAGGATCTGACGGAGGGACAGAGGGAGGTGTGGAAGAAGGGATGAAAAGACGGGCAGAGGAGTCGTGTCCCCGACTGAGATCTCATTTCCAGCTGTCTGAATGCTGCTCTTCTTCTGCCCCTAATCTCTACACGGAGGAAATGAGAAACACACACACACACACACACAACACCCTCTCAAGTGTCTGTGCAAATCCAAACACTCGTACAGTCGATATACAGACAAATGTACACACACATGCTCACTGGGACACACGTTTGCACATTAAATTAGATCATGTGCAGAATAAACAACTGAAGAGCTGAGCAGTGATACATACAGAAGAAATATAAACATGGCAATATACTGTGTGTACAAAGATGTATTTCCCCTACGTGGCCCTTTTTCCTCACGCGCACAGACACACGTGTGTTCCCTGCTGGGAGCCTATTAGCTTCTTGATGTCACAGGGTGAGCAGAGGACAATGATTTACAGATACACTCCAGTATCTGCCGGGCTTCTTTGTCAGGCGGAAGAAAGACAGACCCAGTGGACAGACTGACAGACGTACAAAGAACAGAGGACAGAGTAGAGAGGACACGCAACAGGTACACACAGAAAAATACGACCGCCTTTCACCAGTCCGCTTAACGAACGACCTGTCTCTGTGATTCATGTCTGGCAATGACAAATTTGGAGGGCGTTTCGTTGGAATTAGGGAAATTATGCAGTGCATCATTTGACTTGTGTGTCTACACTAATGAAATATTTAATATAAGTAACAATACATTTAAATGTGGAGACATGTGATGCATTTACCCTTTTTTTTTCATTCATGCAATCGCATGAATCTTTCTTCCTGTCATCTGTGCTCGCATCACCTCTGAAAGTAGAAATATGTGTGTTCCTGCGGGTGCATTCGTCATGTGTGTTGCTATGGAAGTTCACCAGGGTGGGTAACACTTTTCTTCTCTTATTTAAAGTAGGGAAAAACATATTTACAGGGGAATGTGTCTCATTATTTCCTTAAGGAAGGGGTAATCCTGTCTCTGAGTGCCAGTGATCTGCGGGTATTGATGCTGATGAGCATCGTGTGTGCGTGCATGTATGTGCAAGTGTTTATCTGATTGTGCAGAGAAGCATTACATCGCCATCTACTGTCAGGAAACTCCTGCTGTTCTCATCTGCCAGGCAAGGTGTTGCTTTCAAACCGGCAGCCTACCTGCTGGGTGTGGCGTGGGCTCTGCCAGGAGCGGTAGAATAGTAATCTATTCTATATAAATATAGTAGAAGATATGAATGTTTATAACCATGCTTTTGACTCTATCTGCTTTCCCTCAGCTGCAACGCTCAGCGCTGTAATGGCTTTTTGATTGCAGCAGCATGCCTGCGACCTGAATGTAGTAAGGGAACGCGGTTACGATCGCATGTATTCAAACTGTACATTACCTCATAGGCTCACGAGCCACTGTGGAGTTTCAGCCTAATTTGGTGTAATTGTCCGAGCTGCAGCGTAATGTTGCATCTGTGTTTTCTTTTGAATCGAATGGCCGAACACGAGACGTTACAGCTCGACGTCGTTGCCGGCTGCTGTTCAGTATCATTGCCAATGTAACGGTCGGCCCTCATTTTTTTTCTTTTTGTAAACTTTGATTTGTTCGGAGTTTGGCCTGCTTTATTTTCCTTTGCTCTTGAGGACCTGGGTGAAAGCAATGTCTTTTTTACAGCCAATGAATGGGATAATTTCAGAATTAGAGTTACATTTAATATGTTAAAGTTTCTCTGATGTGAATGGTTAAGGTCAGTGGACAACCTCACAGTATTTCACCAGCACAATACACTGTGTTGTATGTGTTGGCCCTCTTGGCTAGTTGTTGTGTGTTGATGCTGTAGCTTAGATACTGTAATTTGCAGAGCTGGGGTCCTGTTTACTATCAAGATAATGGAGTTGCCATGTGGCTTTGCTCTGTTTGTGTTGCTCATAGCCGACTGTTGAGGTTTTGATGCAGTTTCACAGGGTGTCTGGATTTCAACCCCGTGCAGGAGTTTACCGCCGTGGCCCCAGGTTCAATTTCCAACTGCAGATTGTATTTATAAACTGAAATGATCACAGACATATGAGTCATAAAAATGATTTAAAACAATATGATATGATGCATTACAACACAATAAAACCTGACAGTCTGACAATCGCTTTCCTCGCTGTAGAGCGGGCCACCCAGTCTGAATGGGGTGAGTTTATTCTGTTTTCGCTGGAGAGTTGCTGCGTCGCACGCTCCGGATGAAGATGCTTTGATTTCAAAAGATATTTGAGGGGGGAAAAAATGACTTTACCAAGTAATTCACAGGACAAGATCACATAAATTGTTTTAAAAAGGCAGATGATTTGTATCATGGATTGACAGCAACAATATTGCACATTCAATATTATCTTCATATCTTCATACACTTTTCCTGCAAGAAACAAAACAAATTGCTGTGTGAATATTGCAAAACCACACACTGTCCTTTAGAGACAATACAATATCACCACTGTTGTGTGTCACAATACATGATGATTTGCAAGAAATGTTTTTATCAAGGCACCTTGCAGAATGATCACCTTCAACATGGGTGGCCCTGTTACAAACATCCTCCACAGCATCACTCGCAGAAAATGAAAATGAGCAATCAATATTCAAAACGGAATCAAATCTACTTCCAGTTTCTCCCCTGCTGTATGTCTGTGCAGCCGTTGTGATGTGGTTATCAGCCATTTTGCTGAGGTAAAGACATAAAGTTGTGAAATTAGCCCGGCCTTGTAAAGACTGGTGTAGTTTTATCCTGGAAAACATTAACAGTCTGGGGCAATTACCTCCCAATGGCTGCCTTCTGTCGAGCGCGGGGGTGTGTAATAACATGTTTTTGTGTTTCTGTGTGTGTGAGAGAGAGACAAAAAAAATTAGGATGTTTGCATGTTTGTGTTGCTGCACATACGTCATGTGTGGACGGTGTGCGAAGTTTGCCCATTTGCATTGTATGTGAGCATTTTGTGCACCATGTGATAACAATATGTGCTGATTGTGCTCTCCTGGGTCCTGCCCTCCCGATGCCTCCACCCTGGGTTATTTCTCTAACACACACATACACGCACACACACAAACACACACTCACACACATACACACACACACACACACACACACACACACACACACACACACACACACACACACACGTGTCACTCTAAACTCACATCTAATCTTTTCACTATGTCCATCACCTTTTTCCCTGTCTTTATCTTTTTTTTTTTAAAAAAATGGTTTGGTTTTATAATCTGTTCCTCTCTTGTTCTTCATCTCTCAGTGCTTCTCTTGTTCTTCACATCTTTTTTTGCATCTTTTCTTCGGCCATTCTGATCATTCTCACTCTTTCACCTTGGTGTCCTCACACTAATTTTGCAGTCTTTGTCCTTTGGGTTTCTGTTTTTTCATTCATCTCCTTCCTTCTGCACTCTCTCCAGCTTCCTCCTTTTCCGTCTTCCCTACTTTTCTTTTCTCCTTCTGCTCCTCCTCACTGCTCCTTCCTCTCCGTCCTTCCTGCCCTCCATTTGTTCTCTACCTTCATCCCTGCCTTCGCCGTCCTTTCCCTTCTCTGTCTCGCCTCTCTCCTACTCCTCCCCTTCCTTCCCCCTTCATCACCCTCCCTCAGCACCCCACCTCAGCCCACGCCCTCCTCTCCATTAGCAGATTAGATTTAGTCCCATAATGCCGCTGGGCACCATGATTTTACCGGCTCTCATTACTCCTAAATCATCTTTTCCTCTTCTCTCCCTCACTTTCTCTGTCCCCCTTTCTCTCTCCCTCTCTCTCTCTCTCATCTCCCAGCTATAATATGCAAACGCACTTCTGCACGGTCGCACACTCTCACACACACAAATGCACACACCACATGCCATATGCCAAGGCCTGCGCCGTGCCCCGTAACACCCCTTGAATTAGCGGCAGTGCTGGTGATTTGTGATGCAGTGTGATTGGGCAGGAGGGGAGAATTTGGTTCAATTTCTGTCTGTCCGCATCCATCCTTTATTCCTCTCCATATATTCCCTCGGAGCATGAATGATTTTCATATCACAACATTCGAGGTGGGCTGCATTTACTCATGTGCTGTTATAGGAGGTGTTTTGGAGCAGATTTTCCTGGAATGAAGGAATGGTGTAATGCAATTTTTGAAGGACAGGTTGCTTCTGTTTTTTGGGGTTTTTTTGTCATGTACAGTAACTGATTGGAGAGAAAGAGACACGTGAATAGACAGGCGGGCAGACAGGGAGGAAAAAAACAAAAAGTTGCATTTATGCATGCGTGAGCGAGCGAGCAAGCAAGCAGCGTTAGTTCTTAGTGTTCATCATTCCCGATGTGTCAGCGTCTTATCGTTTATTATGGCAGCGGGTGAGTTAGCTGTACTTTTACCCTCTGTGACAAAACTGCTGATCATCATGTCCATTTTAATCGTGCCGCGACAGCATCAAGCACATTTACAACATTCATCTACATGCCGTGCTGAATGTACCATACATTAAATACCATCACGTCCTGAACTATCACACAGCCTTTTAGGATTCGCAGAGTATTGGCTCAGAATGAAATAAACGCTGTTTGGAGAAGGGAGCAAATGTTTTTCAAAATGCCTTTGAATCAACTTGATTATATAGCAGGTCATGTTTTTTTACTGAGGCTCTGTGGTTTGTATTCATCCAGTCAAGAATACATAACAGCCCTCATGAAGCACTGTGATACCCATACACAACCAGGACAGGGCTTGATGAATCTGTTGATATCGTCATGCAGGGTATATGTCAGTTTCTGTAAAATAGCACCTCCTCCTCCTAATGCCACTCTTTCACTGAGAGAGCATCTTTACACATTCAAACTTTAAGGGTAGTCTTTCTTGCTAAACATGACAATATCCCTTTTAGTCTGACTTCCGTACATTTAATACACGGGAGTTTGAGCTCAGCTTGCACCTTTAGGAGTGATGTGCAGTGCAGCCCATGTCATATTTTACATTCTGTCAGTGTAAGAATAATGAGCGCATTCCCTGTGATTCATGTTCATATATTTTTTTCAGTATATTTTCCCAACAGTTCTTTTCAGTTTTTGCAAAGTGAATGTTTACCTCGCACAAAACAGATGCACAGTTATGTGAACATGATTTGTCATATCTATTCCTTCTGTTATATATTGTATACGTGATTTATTAATTTTAAATTTTCAGGAACCTGTAGTGGCAACTTTTTTTCCAGCTGGGGCCTTTAGAGATGATGAAAACAATGCAAAGAAGCACAATATAAGAAAAGACATTAATCTTTAAAGGGGCCGGAATAATTTAGCGCTATATTTCTTTACATTTCTGGCCATTTCCTAGTTTGAAACTGTATTTACTCAATGTCTTCAACAGCTGCTGATCACCGTGAATCCCTGCTGCATGTTGCAATTTCTAGATAGTGACCATATGTTAAACCCAATTTACTTTTCCCCCTCTCTCTTTAAACCCTGATTTGACTGGGCAAATTAACTGAAAATCCATTTCCTGCACCTGTCCTGTTTTCTTCAAACCACAGACAAAGCCTGCTGGAGAGGAACAATAGCGCAGAATCTGGATCCACTCAATCTAATCTCTCAGACTTAATGGGCACTGCTGCTTTTCAGACACACCCTGCAACACACTCACACACACGATCCTCACGCATGCAGAAAATCACGCACATGCATACAGTACAAGTGGATGTGGTTCTGGGCGCGATCACACTTATTCTGCCAGTGTATAAACTGTCTTTTCTAGGTACACCCGGATGATTTCAATAAGGATAGGGATACAGTCACGGGCACACGCACGAACATGAATAAACACACACACACATAGATCCCTCTCTTCCAGTTAGCCCTGACATTAGCCACTCACTGTTTCTAACTGGATCATGGGGCTTACTAAAGAGATTAGGACCTAGAGACAGCATAGCAACTACATACAGACACGCACACACGCATGCACACACACACACACACACGCACTCACACACACACACACACACACAGATGTTCATAGAAGTGTTTTCTTTCTCCCTGGTTGTCTCTCTTATTCTTTCCTGTTTCTACATCCCAGCTCCTCTTTTTCTGTCTCTCTCTCTCTCTCTCTCACACACACACACACACACACACACACACACACACACACACACACACAGACTGCCTCTCTCTTGCTCTCTCTCTCTCTCACTAGACCAGACAAGCCCTCAGGCTAAAAAGACAGCAGCCAGTAGCCATTGTGGAAGACAGTCTGTCAGAGGAATTAGCCTACCACTGCATAGGAAGGGAGGATGACAGTCTGCTCTGTTAGCCATCACAATCACTTTATTTCACCAAGTACACTCTGACAGACACAACCGTTGTAAAAAGCCTCCTTTTCTTTCTGAACATTTGCTTCACCACTGTGTAAACTGCAAAACACCAAGGAGGAGGAGTTGTTGAGGAAATTCTAACTTAAAGGGAATTATTATTATTATTTTCATCTGCTCTTAAACTGATGCTGAATGAGATAATGTGAAAACACTACGATTTATAAGTCTGTGATGCCATTCAGTTTCCTATTTGTTTCACGTAGCATATTTCCTAACTTTGCAGTTTTCCTGACATAATTATATCCCCACTTTGGCGACAGGTGATTCAGCATCTTTAAAGGTCTGGGTGTTGTGATTTTCTTTATTTAATAGCCAAATAGTGTTAGGGATTTAGTCACTCCATGTTGATTCATTCTTGTTGGATGTAAATCCATGTTTGCCATACAAACACAAACTGTTGGACAATTAATCATGGCATTCCTTTTGAACCTGAAAATAACAACATATCATATGCCCAGCTAACATAATGAAAACTGGCAAAAATAAAATGCCTTTGTCATGACGTTGTTACTGCTGGAGCACCATTGTAGTGCCAACTGAAGTACTAAATGCGCGACACAAGAAGAACAATAATTAGTTAACAATATTCACATATTTAGTAACAGGCAATTTTCAGATCAGCTTTCAAGTATGTGAAGAAAGTTGCACACAGGAGTGTGTGTGTCCCCCTGTTATGTCATCATCGCCACACAGGAGCCTCGACTCCCTTACGTCTCGCTGTGGCCGGGCTCCCATTCACTCGCCTCTCACCCTCAGGTTGTATTTTTCTCACAGCATTGTGAAAGGCCATGCAGCAATTTGCCTTACACAGAGACAACAAAGGCTCGCTGTGTTTTTTTCTTTCTCACTTCCTCTCTTACACACACACACACACACACACACACACACACACAGATATTACATTTACATGCACAAAATATTCTGGTGTTTGACAGTAGTCCCACTAAGCTGTTTAAATGGCTAATGAAAATGAATATTCCACTAAGAATGAAGCTGCTTGTGCCGTTTTGTTTCTTCTTCTGTGTCAAGATAGGATTTTTTTTTTTGTTTTCCACTGGTTGCAGATTTGCGGGAACAAAGCCTGTTGATATCTTTTTTCTTTTCTTCTTTAGTCTTTCATAATTTTTAAAAATAGATGTGCTTCTCCTTCTTCATCTGGAAATGCAGGTGGATGAAAACCACAATTGAGACGCATATTCTGATCACACTGTACGCAAGACCTTAAAATTTCACATACTACATGAATGCAAAATTTGGATGAGGCCAAATTGGGATTATTGATTATTAAGGAATATAATGTTTGCAAGACACAAGTCCAATTCAGAATAATATAAAATAGTCCTAATAACAGTGGAATATTAGTGTGTAGTATGTACATCCTCTGCTGCTCGGCTTCTTTCAAAACTACACACAAAAAACAACACACTCTCTCTCTCTAACCCCCGCACCGTTGAGACACCTGCACTGTTCTGTTTCTGTGCTAAAAGTTAATTGGCCCGCTGGCAAAATGGCCTGCGGTAACCTTGACAACGCTGACCTGCTGAGAGACAGATCTGAACTCGGAGAAGCGCCCTACACGTATACACACACAACATACCCTTGCATACACACACACACACACTGAGGGCACGTACATAGTCTCATGCATAGTGTTTAATATGGACACATATTACACGTATACAGCAGTGCCTGTTCACTGCCATGCATGTTCATAGGAGCACTCTGCAGCGCACCCACCCACCCACACACACACACACACACACACACACACACACACACACTTCAAGCAGTAGTTCTCTTCCCCTGTCCAATCTGCTAATTTGTGGTATATTATTTATGGGTGTGGAGGTGCTCCCCAGATGCTTATAAAGGCAAAACACCACAGTCAGCTTCTTTATTCACACCTCCTTCTCTCTCCTTTACCTCCACTGGCCCCCATCCTCCTATTTTCCTCCAGATAATATTTTCCTCCTATTTTTTCCATCCTCATTTCTTTCACCTGTCACCCATTTTCCTTCCATCACTTGCCAGCCTCAACCCCCACCTGCTGTCAGCCCATGTCTTTCCTTTCTTCCTCTCCTTGTGCCTCATCTACTTCCTTTTAGTCTCTATAACAACCCATTTTCTTCATAGCACGTCCATCTCGCCTCCAGTGACGGTCGCGTCGGTTCAACCGTTCAGTAAAGAGTCAAACGGAGTTCGCTGGGTTCATCCTCATTGTCCTGGAGAGCAGCTCCCATCCTCTGCTCCTGCATCAGCCATTTTTTTAATGCGTGTCTCCTTTTACTTTAAAGGTCTGCCCACCCATTTACCACATGTGGTGAAGGGTTTAATCTTTTAGCCAGCAACAGGGTTATCCCTGCTAATGTGATGCTCTGCACTGTTAAGTAAAAGTGTTTTCCTGAATTGAGCTTTTCATCTTAATTGTGTTTTGAATTGTGTCATTCGTTTTTTCCCTTCAATTCAAATTTTCTTAATCCATTTTTTAAATTATTTCAATACTTGACATAGTTTTCAGATAAGATCGGACAGGCATATCAAATTAGGAGTTTAGACAAGTGTGGGCTAAGGCGCTCTCAAATAGCCATATGTTGGTTGAGCAATTTCCCAAAGAACAAATCCATTTAGTCAAGGAGCTTTGGCCATTGTCAAAATGAGAATCTCGAGCCTAAATCCTCCATCACGTGTAATGTTTCTAATCCATTTCTCGCTCAGGATCATTCATTCCACATGAGAGAATTCATTATGGGTTTATCATTTTGATGCAGATGTATTGCACGGTGGTGCCTTATAGTGATTCCACATAGGTGCCGATTATGTGTGCGTAAGCTTATTTAAACGTCAATACACCTCCTCTTTTTTTGAAAAAGAGAACATCTTGGGATCAAAGCTGTGATGAAAATTGACTTTGCAGTAGCCAATCATGGATCACACCAGATCAGGTCAGTCCCTGTTCATTTGACCCAAAGAGACCTGCGGTGAAAATAATCATTTCATCATTTTTGCCAGCTTAAATTTCTTTTTGCAAGTCAAGATGCAGCATTTACTTGTTAGTAGTTTTACCAAAAGGTCAAAGTCTACTGAGCTCCATACACAACCAGGTTCAACTATTCACTACATACAGTATATCAGTGGAGTACAACTCTCTGCTGGCTGGGACACAACCCTTCCTTGTTACCAATAGGATTTATTATTCTTGTCAGGTTTTTAAAAGATGAAAGAGTCACCTCACTCTGTGGCATGTAGCTGACATTGCATCCGCCTGATGTTACAGAGTAGATAAGGTATCTCTGCTCCCTTGGATTGCAATGTTCACATCTCTTATTTTAATTGAAGGATTACAGTCTTCAATTTCAGAATACACTATATACAGTGACATCATCTCTCACCAAATAGCCGCTCGTTGTGTGATGGAACCATGTTCGGTTTGGCTGCTGTCTGCTCGCCTCCTCCCCCTCTGGTTTCTCTGCTGCTCTCAGGTTGTGGCAGGAGGTGTGGCTGGTCTCCCAAGCTCAGACGAGACACACCTGAGCAGCATCTCCAATAATCACACTGCCACTATATAAAGGGTGAAGACTGCAGCAGGCTGCTAGATGATTGTGCCTAACAACCCTTTGCATGTGCTTAGCTTGCCTGAAGAGCTTAGCTCAATTTTTGAAGCGTCTTTTGCTCGATGGCATTAAAGTATTGAAAACCTCGGCTTTTGGTCTCCTGCACTCTGTGGTCCAGAACCGATCCGTAACAACGTAGATGAATGTAACAGATGCTTTACTTATCTACTTTGCTCATATAAAGATACATAATGTATTTTTTTCTCACAAGCTTCTTTCTTCAAATGAAAACACCAGACTGAACACTTGTTTGACTTTACACTGCATGTTGCTATAGCAAACATTTATGTTTTTACTAGCGAGGCACCTCAGTGTGCTCACAGCTTGGTTTTATGGGGCTTGGTGGAATTGATAGTGATCAAACTGCGGTTTGGTCAAGATTTCTGAGAGTGAACATAACAGCTTGGCACTGCCCTCTCTCTTGGATGTACACGGCATCTACTCTGATAGAAAGACAAAGAAATCTCTTTTTCTTCCCTCTGTCTCTAATCTATAACTGCCTATCCCTCCATCTGTCACACTATGGTCTTGTTTCTGTCTTTTCTCGCCTGCCTGTTAATCCACCTTCCCCTCCCGTCCATCTATCTCCTCTCTCCGTGTCCATTCTAATGTCGTCTTTTGACCCTTAGCTGCTGAGGTTTTATTAGCTCCATAAATGTCCCTAAGAGGCTGCAATATCGCTTAGCTAAAGCACTAGAAGCAAAGGAGGAACTAACAAAAAAAGGGGGGGGAATAGTAATATCGCTTAGTCCCGTGGACGACAATTCAAATAAGAAAATGTTTTAAAACAAAATGGCGTCAGGGACATTAAAGTAAATTAGCCAATAACAAATGACCATGTGTGCACCCTGCTGCCTTAACCTCTCCAACTATTTTTTCCCCGATAGTAACTCATCTAAATTTGTTGGACATCTTTCGGGCGCGGGGCCAGAAAAGCTTTTATATCCATAAAGGCCTATGGATCACAGAGAATTGCATTAAGCTGTCCAATTTAATTACAGTATCGACAAAACATAATAGATACTTACAGCCTTACGGAGAGCGATGGGTAGAAGAGGGGAAAGAGCAAGGGAGAGCGAGAGGGAGAGAGGGAGGGAAACGAAAAGTGCAGACAATGTCCATTTATAATGCTGATGCAGTGTATGTATCAAAGGAGGCATTTGAAGAACTTGTGCATGAGTGTGCATGTCTGCGTAGTTGTGCGCGATTGTGTGTCCCTAACAAAGGATTTGCGAGGGCCCATGAGAGCTTTTGAGAACGCTTAGTTTGATTTAGATGCTACAGCTCCCAGATGGCTGTTTCGCTCGCAAACGCACACAAAGGCAAACGCACAAACACCACTCCGCAGTCCACACACAACCTTACACCGTGTCACACGTAGACACACGCACCTGTCACACACACACACACACACAGATTAAACACCGCCTACACATGCACTCACTTAGATCAGTGTAATGGAGCAAGTTAGGAGAGTGGCTGTCCTGTCCCTTCCCGTCCCAGCCAGCCGCTGCTGTCAGCCTCCCGTCCACCATGATCAATAGAGGGGGGCAATATTTTTATTCATAAAGCGCTCGCTTAATTAAATCACAGGGAGTGGAGCGGGGAGGGGGGATGGGAGGGTTGAATAGGGGAGGAGGAATGGGGCGGGGGTTACAAGACATAGCAAGGGCACCCAGTCAAAAGACTGATGAAGAATTACAAAGACTGAAAGGCAGAAAGGAGAAGAAATATGGAAAGAGGACCATTCTGTGTGTCCTCCATTAAACTGGAGTGTGCCAGAATGCAGAGGACAGACTTCAAGGCTGTGTGTGTTTGCGGGGAAGTTTTATTTGTCTTTGCAGCAACATTTTCCAGTTGCCCCCAAAAACTTTGAAGAGCAAGCTCTCAGGGAACACATGTGGTTTGGAAGAAATATACACCTTACAGAAATAGCTCAGCATTCTGAAAATATTCCTTTTATGTTTCTTGCCGAAAGTTAGACTAGACAATCAATACCAGTTTTACATAAATATATGTATAATAGGCTACAATCATCTACCGGTTAGCTTAGCTAGGACAGAAATTGTCGAAAAGTGGGAAAAGCTAGCTTGGCTCTGATTGGAGGAAAGTGAATAAGCCAATCCCTCAATGGCAAACTACTCCTTTAAGTAGAACCAAATAAGTACTTGCAAACCTGATAAGAGGAGAAACTTAACAAAGAACAAAAGCTGTAAATGTGACAATAGAAAGCATTAGAGTCCCCAGACTGTCCTTTCTGAGCCCAAACCAAAAACTAAATTTGGTAATGAAAAAAGTGCATTAACTGTAAGCCTTTGAAATATATTTTTTTAAAAAAATCCCACTATACAGCTCCACACAGCAGTCCTGCTGTCTGCAATGCACTGTCAGCATGTTGGGTAATATATCCCCTCAGTTTGTTGGCACAAGTCAGATTCACTCAAGTGGAGTGGCTGTGTAGCCAAGACTTAGAAGACCGTGGTTGTAATGGGAAGGTTCCAGTTTTGAATGCAAGGAGCTATATGTCTGTGGTGTTGCCAAAATGTAGCGTTTATAGCTGGTGAGTTTTCCCAGGATAAATGAAGGTTAGAGAAAAGTTGCTTTAAGTTCCGTTTCAACTTGCCCAATAAAATAATAGTTAGAGTATCATATACAAAGGCTGAGTCGAAGTTATTTCCACTCAGATGCCACATAGCAAGAGCAGGCCTCCCAGTTTGCATTTGTGATAATGTGATAATAAACATATCCATATTCATCAGCTCACATGACTCCATACCTGCACACCAACTGTGCGGTTACTGGCTATCCAGAGATGCCTGCCTGTGTGGGGTCAGGGTTGAGCAGAAAGTTTTTTTGTTATTTTTTAAAGGAATCTTCACCACTTAAAGTCATAACATGAACTGAAAGAGTTACACTGCTTTTACAGCTACAGGAATAAATTTCAGACATCCACTGCCCCAGGCATTAAAGCCTTACTGTATATTTATTATGACTTAAAGGCAGTACTTAACAGTAAGTTAAAATGGCATAAAGGACATTTAAACAGTTCCCAAGGTGACAGATACCACAGAATATTGAATTGCTTGTACAGTACAGGCAGTAAGCACTGTAATACCTGCTGCATGACTTTGGTCATACCCTACAGTAGAGTGCCTTAAAAAACAAGGGGAATATGAGCTAGCCAGCAGTCGATATTTATTACTCTCTTTATGGAACAATATTAAATGCAGTTACAGCCCCCAAGGGAGAGAAAAAGAGACAGAGAGAGGGAGAGAGAGAAAGCGAGATAGCGGGAGGGGTGGAAAAAGAAGGCGATGGAGGAGGAAGAGAGACGGAGAAAAGAGAAGCGAGAGGCTTGAGCTAACCATTCAAGGTCTCTCAGGTTTCAAAAAAGAAATTGTGCCACCTCTGTCTTCCCTCTCTGTTCCTTTTCTTCCTTCCTCTCAATTTTCCTGCTGCTCCTCTCCTCTCTCTTCTCTCATCTCACCCCTGGAGCCCAGCCAAGGGTCATCTCTCTTTCTTTTCTTCCACTATAGTGAGTCTCCCTTTTAATAAAAGACACACACACACACACACACAGAAACACACTCACACAAAGGTGCGTACCGCACATCCCTGTCCATCCAGTCTCACTCACCTGCTGTTTCTTTCACGCAGAGACACACAAATTCTACGCGACGCACACCTTTGCCACCCTCCTTGTCATCTCGGTCTAACCGAGACCCCCTGCGATGCCAGCTGACACAAAAGCGGTGTGAAATCAAACAGGCCTTCTCCCGCTCCCCTGTTCGTAGGTTAATGGTTCAGGGCTGACCGGCCCCAGCTCATATCTGGATGAGCCTGAGGGCGGATCAGTCTAATATCTGGTGTCTACTGTTACACAAAAAAGCGGTGGGTGAAATGCCAGAGGAGGAATAAAATCATCTGGATTTTGTGTGTGTATGAAGGGTTTTTCCTGGCTTTTATATCTGCTCTGCGTCTAAAGGGTTAACACCAGTATTAAAGGAGGCACAATGTTGCCTACGTAGCGCATTGTGTGTGCTTCTGTGTGTGTGAAGGGGTTAACAGTAATATCTGTAGTGGCAAAGGGTGACCTGGCGAGTGTTATTATTCTCCTCACATGAATAATGGAAGTTAATATGGAGGAGGTGATAGCTGGGAGCCCACACACACACACACACACACTCAGGAAACACCACCACTGCGACCAGGAGGAGGATCTTGCCGTCATTCTCAATCCCCTAAGACTTCTAGGGGCCATGGAGAGTAATCATGCCCGGAGAGGAAAGGCCTTGGCTGGGGGAAACTGTAACTGAGGGTGGGGGGTCTTTATGGTGAAAGGAGGAGAAGGAGGGTCTGGAAGACATTTGTCAAAATTCAATCAATTATACAGTACTTGACAAACATGGAATGGATAATGGAAGACAGTCCTTTCTTCTTCTTCTGCTGCTGCTGCTGCTGTTTGTTGGGCCTCTTCTTCCTCTTTTTCTCTCTTCATTCTCTTCTTCATTTCTCCTTTTCTCCACGAACAGGAAATGAAGCTCACTGAATTTTTCTGAACATTTTTTTTGCTGTTTGTCCTGTCTCCATCCAGCTCTCGAAATTCTCCAGTTCTTCAAAAGCTATGCAGTTGTTTTCATAATCAGTATCACTATAATTTACAGAATTTGTCATCCCAGTGGAGCTGATGTATAATTCAAATAGCCATCTGTCTCTTTAATAGGATTTTTAGGAGAGTAATTGCCTGCTCCCTCAAATGCTGTGGCAATAGAGGAGGACCGAAATGGCTAAATTCAATAATTGAAATGTGGGAGCAGATCGCTAGACACTGGTGTACAAACCATCTCGCTATCCAAATGAGCCCCGTGTGTGTGTGTGTGGTGTGTGTATACCTGTGTGCATGTGCTTTGTGTGGTTATTCTATCAGTGAGTGTCCTTTTCAAGGATCACAACCCAATCTCCTGTTGGTGATCGCCTTTGCTCTGCTCAAAGGTCAGTGGGTGTGACTCACAGAGAGATGAGGGGACAAGTGTTTACAAGAAGACGTAGTGTAACTCTGGCTGTTGAATGGGCCGACACATTAATAATACATTAAGTTAGGGTATGGCAGTTATTTTTCATATCTGCCAGTTCCCCAGGTTTGATAATGTCATATCTACTCTGACACTCAGAATCCTTCTTACTGTTAGTAATGGAGTCCCACGTGAACAGAACAGTTTCTGTCAAATTTCTGTATGTAGCAATCAGGTTTCAACATTATTTTAATTAGAATATGATGGCAGTTATTGGACTGACTCAAATCTGTAGAAGAAAATATGCAACTTAAACATTTAGTCCTGTCTTTTTTCAAACTGAACATTGCTTGTTGTACATTTAGGGATTAATATGTAATTTCATAGAGGAATGCTTTTGTCAGGGTCTTTATATTCTTCCCTATTCAGGAATCATCTGAAGTGACTTTAATTTGCTGACCTAAATTTTTTAAATGGTCAATCTTGGCTATCCACCATACCTTTTTGAGACATATGCACAAATGTAATACATTTATCAGACCAATAAGTATGTTAAATATAGGCACAATTTGAGGATAGCAAATGTCCCCTTTGCACAACTTGTGCACTGAGTGCTGTCGCACCAGTTCAAACAACATGTTTTCGAGTTCCCAATAAAATGTTGATGAGGCATCCGTCTTTTGTTTACACCTCCTAAAATGTCACCCAAACATAAAAACATTTCCATAAACCCAAAAACCAATTGCACAAATGGACAACCAGAAACCACCCATGCAATGAAAACTTTCATTCAAAGCCTTGTGACATGTCAGCTTTATTTTGGCGAACTAAACTGTGTACTCCCAGAGCTAGTGTCAGTCAGAGAGCTGGAGTCATAAAGGCTGACAGACAGACAGACACACAGTCTCATAATGGCTTTCATTTGACTTGGATGGTTTTCTTTCTTTTGGAAGAAATAACAAATAAATATCATGGTTGGTAAACAAAACAATAAAAGATTGATTAGTCATGGAACTCCTCTGAAATATGACTTTTTAATGTTTTTTGTTTTTTTATCGTGTTCTCTTTATTTTGCTGTCTTTCTTCTCGTTTTTTTTGTAATCATTCATGTTTGTCAGCAGTCCACAGAGGATAGAGTGGTGTAAAAGAGATGCAAATTATAGAGATAAACAAGATGGATTTGTGGATATAGTTAGATTGTTAGTCAGATAGATGGAGAGAGTGATAGAGGACAGAGGAAGGGAGTGCAAAAGCAAGAGTGATAACAGCTTTGCTTTCTGTTTCCTATTTGCTCTGTTAACGTCAGCATGGGAGCAACAAAGACAGGGGGAAAAAGGAAGAAAACCTTGCGTTAGAAAAATCCCATCTCAACCCAGAAAGTGTCAAAACCTTCAAAACAAGAAGTGTAAACACCAGGAATATTTTCCGGGTGTGCTGCACATTAAAATATCATAATACCATTCCTGTCTGTCAAATGTTTGCCTTTTTTGTGCTCCTTCGTTACCACAAGTGTTGAGCAAAATTGCACATAAAAGCGCATATTTTCTCTGCCTAAAGAGTATACAATGCCAGGCACATACTTTTCCCATCAAGGCCTGGGGAGAAGAAAGAGAAAAAAAACGGGGGAACGCTCATCTCTTGTCAAACAAAAGGAATGAGCCAGAGAACACAGGACTGAAAGGGAAACGTCCAAACGTGATGAAACCTTGTTAGTTTGAGGAAATGAGTTTTTTCTTTCCGTGCACGACTCACCAATTAACATTCACAGCACTAATACAGGTTGATTGGCTCGGGAATAATGCACAACCAATTTTCCTCCTGTGTACCTGAGTATGTGTGTGCGTGAGCGTGAATTAGACAAAGTAAGCACATACAGTATGTAAGCTGGGTTTTATGGATGTGTGAGTATGTTCATTCCAAGGTATATGAGGTATATGTGTGGAAGCTGACCAATAAGATGCTGTGCTTCTTAAATGCGTGACAGGAAAATGTTATGAATATGGTGGGTACGTAATTACTGCTCTCCTTGGAGAGGCTGGCTGATTTCCATGTTGTGTGTGTGTGTGTGTGTGTGTGTGTGTGTGTGTGCGCGCGCCCCCCTCAAGGTCATACAGAGAAGTCAAGGCAGAGGTCTGTTGCTCTTTTGTGCTGCTCTGTTGTGATTATTCAAATGTGTGTCTGCTATCTAACATGCGTGGTCATGTATTTGTGTGCCACTGCTGATTGTCTTCATTAGCACATGCGTGTGCAGTGTGTGTGTGTGAGTGTGTGTGCGCGCATTCAGTTCAGGCCTGACTGGCAGGAATATAGGGTGATTAGCATGTCTGATATTTCATACCTCTCCTTCTCTCTCTCTCAAATTACATTGTGCTTTCTGAGCCCTGTATGTGTGCCAGGCCTTCTCCCCAACAAACAACACTAATAGAGTTAAGGCCATGCCATTGTGTCATGTCAGAAATCATTTGGCTCATATAGGTATTCATTACGGAGGGAGAAAGACGAGACTGTTATATGTCCTGCTGAGGAAAAGAGTCATCACCATGAGGGAGAAAAATAAATGTGTTGCCTGTGTGTGTGTGTGTGTTTTCCATTTTCCACTACAGCAACGCTGTACAGTTGAAGGACTTGACTTAAAAAAAGGCAAAAACTTTCGCATGAAAAACATGTGAAACACACACATTCAGTGCTGGTATTTTACTCTCAGATTCTCTCTTCCTTGTTCTTTTCCCACCACTGCTTTTCCATTAATCACTCACACAAACACACACGCGCGCGCACACACTTCAACATTTCTGATATTTCCCTTTGTCTTTGAAGCTCTCTGGGCCAAATTGTTCTACTGATCATAAATGTCATATCATCATTTCTCTCTCTCTCCCTCACTCCATCTCGTTCTCCTTCTCCGCCTTTGTTCTGTAATTGACTCTGTGTGTGTGTGTGTGTGTGTGTGTGTGTGTGTCATATATCAAGTTTGTGGTTTTGTTTATCATCTGACTCCATACATCTTTGAGTGTTTGGAATACCTCAACTAATCTCTCTCTCTCTCTCTCTCCCTCTCCCTCTCCTCAGAGACCTCAGTGAGAACCAGATCCAGGCTGTTCCGAGGAAAGCTTTCAGAGGAATCACTGGTGTAAAGAACCTGTAAGCACAAGTACTCCCTTCCTTTCTTTTCATCCCCTTTATATACCTTTTCCTTCCAATGACCTGCTGTCAGCTCAGTCATTACAAATTAATTTAGTTCAAACCCACAAAACTTTATTTTACATTGTAGTAGAGATCCCAACGTTATATATATATACTCCATCTCGCCTCTCTCCCTGTCCGGAGAGGGTTTATCCTCACGTCAATCGCTCAATATCCCCCTGTCATTTATTCATAATGTCCTAATCACCAATAGTGTAATCAATATGCTGCTTAATCAATGCTTCTCATCAATAATGGCTGATCAATCCTGCCTGATGCTGCATAGGAAACTACAGGACAGGCTCTTGGGAATAAAAATGTCCTCGATGTGAGCGAGTTCGATATAGATTTCGATAGAACAAAGTAGAATGGTGGTGACCGGTGGCAGATTATGGTTGTGTCAGATAGTTTAGGTTTAGAACACGGGAAAATAAAGCTGGATAATGCTGGGGGAAAAGCAGATTTGCTCAACAAATCTTTTGTGTGTAAATTAAAGTTTTCTGTTGTGTTTTATCAGACATGACTGACATGACAATGGAGAAAAAGGAAGGATGGGATAAAAAAAAAAACTCAGAGCAAAGCATAATAACTACAAGATGCGAAAATGATAATAACCCATTCTTCTGGATGCTCCCTGAGCCTTATTCCACTACCAGAGCTGCTGACTGACAGAAAAAAACACAAACAATATTCCTTGACTAAATGAAATAGAGAGAAGGAGATGATTACATTCATACAGATTTCCATCACAAAGTAAACTAAATAATTAATGAGCACACTTTTTTATAACTTGTGTCATGTGTGGGAAGACTCCCTCTACACTGGATCAATAAAGTAAGTTCGATTTGAACATGCAGATAAATACATCATCATTGAAATCACTAATGCAAAGAAGGGTCATATTTGAGCCAGCTCCAGAGCACCTACAGATTTTGTTGTGTTTTATTTTTGCTCTTTCCAAGGTTTTAATCCAATGTGGACAAGGAAGTTCTGAAAGTGTTTGGGAAACAATCAACATTTGAACATCTCTAATTACATGACAACTGCTGTGAGGAGCATGTGATATGATCAAAAGCTCTACTGAATGAAACTTGCAGTGAGATTGTTTTCACATGTGCGAACATGCTGTTTTTGGAGTGACCCACCTTAGCACTGGGATTTTTAACTGTAAAGTTGCTGTAAAGATTAGATTACTGGTAATTTTTCCAGGTTTTCAAGCACACGCACATAATTACAACAATTCCAATAGATACTTATCAAGTAGAACTCACGAGGAATTCTGGGACCATGTTTGGGTTGGCACAATCATCACACATCACTCCACGAGGAAACTCATAACTTAGCCAAGCGAGCAAGCAAAAGAGTCGATTGCAGCAGGTTGAGTTGTAAAGATCTATGTTTCTCATACTTCTTCATTGGGCAATCTGTGAATTGATTAATATGCATCTTGCTACAGCTCAGTAAGTCAGAGTTAGGCTACAGGCAAATGTGCTCTTCTGGTTAGTTTCCTCTCCCAAGTGTGATGTAAGTTCAATATGGCCGCCAAAGTCCACAGGAGATTATTACTCTTAGGTTAAATGGACCTGAAAGTGGCTGCACTCTGTGCTCCGCTCTGCTGTGTGTGTTTGTGTGAGTATGTAAGTGAGCGAGCGTCAGTTCTCATGGCCGGGCTCCAAACCTTTGAGTTCAGGTTGGCCTCTGATCATCTAATCGACTCTCCCTTCTCACAACGGACAGCGCTCCAAACTAAACGCTGCGCGCCACCTTACATCTTTGACCTCGGGCCCGCTCGAGTATTTCACAACCATTTGAAGTTCGCTGCCAAAAGAATGAGCTAAGTGCAGAACGTACAACATCTCAGATAACAGTCGGCAGCAGCACCTTACATATCGGTGTCAACGTGTTTAACCTGCACTCATCTGGGGAAGGTTTGCTTTTTGTGCAGGCTTTTTTTAACAGTTCCCTGCAACACATTCATACATACACACATATTTACTCATGACTACTGGCCAGTGTAACCACAGGTTGTCCCAATGCGCAGGAGGTGCAATTCAGTAGATGTTGCACATTGGGTGTGTTCCGTTCTGAAATGCTGCACCCTGCCCCTTACCCTTTTTAACGCCAGACTTGCTGTTCTAACGCAACGCTCCACTTTTTGCCAAAGCTATAAACTCATATCAATCAAGTTTGACGGTAAAATTGTCTCTGCCCTTGTCAAAATGTTTTGCACTAAATTGGTTTGACATGTAAAGTGAGTCATTTTACATTTTTTTTTCTGCCAAAATTAGGAGTGACTCAGGCATATAAAGATCATTCATTTCTTCCGCTCTCTTTTTGACGTTTTGCACCTCCTCCTCCTCCTCCTCTCTCCTTGTCTTTCTTTCTCCGTTTATCAGTTTATCTCCTTATCCTCCATCTTTTCCTTGCCCCTTTTCTTCTCCTCAAATTGCAATCCATCTCTTTTTTCTCCATCTTCCTCTTGTTCTTCTTCTGTCATCACATCTTCATCCTCTGCCCTTCATACCAACACATTTACTTTTCCCTTCTCCATTATTCCTCCTCTGGTTTCTGTCATCCCATCGTCTGTCTGTCAATCTCCCTCTTCTCTCTCTTTGAATTCCTTTCTCTTTTTTCTGCAGTTATTCTCTCCGTTCCACCCTATGTTCTTCACTCTGTCCCTACTCTCCATCTTCCCTCCATTCCTCCCTCCTTTCTCACCATCCCTTTATTCCACCCTTCCTCCATTCCTAGTCCCCTCCCCTACATTCCCTTTTGCTCTCTCCCTAATTTTTCTCACTATTTCCCTCTTTTTTTCTCTTTTTCACTCCTCCCCATCCATCCATCCCTCCCTCCATTAGACAAGGTGACTCCTGCAGTAAAAGGCTCCAGCCCTCCATTACACCACGGAGTAAAAACACCTTCATGACATCCTGTCCCTGGTGGACACAGCATCGACTTTCTCATATGTCTCCCTCTCGCTCCGCTGCTCGCTCTCCCTTTCTCCTCTGTGTCTCTCTCTGTCACTCTCGATCCGTGTCCCTCTTGCTTTTCTGTCTCACTCACTCTGTTTCTCAGAGGGCAGGGTCTCTATCTTTGCCTCTCAGTTGTTCCCTTTCATGCTGCCTAGTGGCTACCCCAGCATTGTGTGCCATTTATTGCACTCCTTTGGTACAAACACACACACATGCACATTACTCAGGGACTCCTTCGACCCTGCTATCAGATTGACTGTTCTGCTGAAACTGCCAAGAACCTGGCAAATACGATTACTGTAGTCTTCCACTAACTTAAGGAGACAGGTATATGCCATACATCTGTGTGCAGGTGTTTGTGTGTGAGCTCTCCTATACATTGTGCTGACTGTTGGTCCTGTCATTCCGCTGAACTCAGCCCGTCAGTCAAACTACAGATGATAAAGGCAAATGTAGAGTTACAATGGAGAGAAAGCACTGCGCCAACATTCCAGTAATAAATATGCTCTGTGTTTCATGGATTTAGCTGCGTCACATTCTAGATGCTTGTATTGTATCCAGCTTTATCTAATTGTATTTTCCATAATCTAATCTTGTCTTGTTGTGTCCTGCCTTGTCTTGCCATGTCAGGAAAGTCACCATGCTAACCACTCCCGTGAATGTCCAATAGCTTGGAGTTTTTGGCATCTTCTTCTTCTGCTCTTGAGTTCATCATAAATTCAGGACGCAGCACGCAAAAAAATGTCCGATCTCTTTTGAAACACAAGATGGCGCAGAGTTGCTTTTCCCACATAATGTGCGTGAGGTGATAAGTGAGAAATGGAAAATGAAGTTTCTCATCCTGCATGCATGCAAAGGAAACTTGCTGTAAGACAGAAATACATGTAGCTCCTAGACAGCAATGAGAAATCTCCCCGTCATCAGAAAACTGACCCTTTGCACCCAGCCCAGGCCATAAGATAAAAAGAATAGTTTTCAGATGGTGGAGTGGGCACTGCACTGATGTTTAATGATTGCTTTGTACCTGTCATCATGATAAACTAACAATCCTCAACTATTTATCTACACGTTTATGAAAATCTTAATGCTATGGAGTGTATCAACAGGAAATGCCGTTTGGAAGGGTTTTATTTTGAACTGACAGTAATGAGTAGTAACGAGTGTTCTGTGCTAATGCTAGCCTGAGTGATGATTTAACATAAGGGGGGGCAATGCGCACCTTGACAACGGAGCTGTACTGGCATTGGATAAGGGGACTTCAGCCAGGATAAACCCTGTGACATGCTATTAGTATTGTCGACCAAAGAAGAAAGTTTAATGGATTCAGACAAGGGCCTTGGGGATGAGACGCAAGTGGAAGAGCTGCAGGCAGAGCGGTACCAGGACCGCACCGGAGGGCCCGGGAATCTGTGAGGGCGTCGGTAAGCGATGCAACTTCAGTAAGATCACTAAGTAATAAGACTGTTACACTGCTGATAACAGCAAAGGCCATCCATTCCACCACAGCCAGCTTGTGGCTGTATAACAGGAACACTTTCACAAGGTTGTCAACCAGCTTTGGATGTGCTGAATATCTTTATTTGCAAGGACACTATTCATCTTAACACTGTTTTCAAGTGGAAGGATCAAAAAGAAAAAACAGCAGCACCATTTTCACCTATTCAGACCTTGTTCAGTGGCACTATAAATGAGAAGTGTCATATTATTCATCCCTCAGGGGGCAATTTGATGCAAGCTGATTTGCAGAACAACATAAAATCTGAACGGACAAAAAAACTCACACACTTGCAGACGATGGAAAAATGCTAAACATATTCTCGCAGGCATGAAAAAAATAAAATAAAAATGAAGTTCGGAGCTAATAAAAAAAGTTAACTGTACAGTTGGTAGCATGACACATCATACACCAACACACCATAGTTGCAAACATTACCTGATTTATTTGGCTGGCGTCCCACACTGTTGTATACTCCAGTATTCAGTAGTTAGCTACCGTAATGTTTTCTGCTCGTAGTGAAGAGAGACAGAAGCAGCGGTAACTGTGATTAAACACTGCTAGTGTGTGTGTGTGTGTGTGCGTGAGTGCGTGAGTGTGAGTACAGTTGCAGTCACACTTAAATCACAACACATGTGAGTAACCCATGCTGGGAGGCATATGGCCGGGAAGCATGGACACATCAGATAAAGTACAGCTGTTTCATATGCCCTCACATTACACCTCGGTGCCCACGCAGACAAGCTTTTTATCTTCTGCAGCCATCACGTCCTCATATTGTACCTTGTTTTCCATCTGCCCACCTTCTCACTCTACCTTTTTTTATTGTGATAAAATTTAATTTATTTTTCCTACTGGGTCCACCCATGCTCAGCATCCACAGACTCACGTTACCTTCAGGTGGTTTGGAAGAATGTGTTGAGAGAATGTAATTTCTCCACCGATGCAGCCATTCAGTTCATCAGCGTGAGAACAAAAAGCTAACCTGGTGGCTTTACTTCTTTACATTTTTCCTTCCTGTCATCCTTCTCCTTTCTCTTCTCCCTCGTAAAACGCCCCCATGCTTCATGCTTCCCTACCCACAATGCAGTGCAGGTTGGCCGTTTGTTTGAATTATGACAACAGCGCCTTAGAGAGAGGTGAGAACATTGTGTCGGCTGCGTGCACACACACACACAGACACACGCAAGTTTCTGACCTGCACTGTTGTGTGTCTTTGTCAGTGCAGATGCTTGCCTTCAGTTGTTTTTATGTTTACCACAATTCCTATGGTGGACAGCTAGTACCAGGCATATATCTAGCACATGTGAAAATATGAAAAAAAAAGGAGGATGAAGAAGTAGTATCCTTTGGAGGGCAGAACATCTTTAAATGAAGGTGACATACACACACACACATACACACACACAGACACACACTACAGAGCCATTTCTTCCCCTACCAAGTATTGCCCAGGTGTGGAGGGGAAGAAGAATGAAGACATGTTAGCCAGCTTCCTCAAATCAGATTCTCATTTTTCTTTTTGCCTGACACCCCCCTCTGCTCCTACGCACTTCCTTAAATGGCAGAATGTAGCTAATTCATTAATGCTGGTGAGCAGCTGAGACAGGAGGAAGAAAATGTCAATAGCTTTGTCTGAATTGTAATATATTTAGCTGGACGGTTGGATTTTTCATCACGCTGATAGGATTTCAGTTTTGATGTAACATTTACGTAAACTCACATTCACGATAAATCAAAATGTAGCTAGTTTTAGCTGTAGACACATTGCGGTAGATTAGATTTTAGAGTTTGCAGGGTGCTTTTATTTGATTTGAACTTAAGGATTCGACAAATATGTATCCATCGGAGTTACAAAAACCATAAATCCACTCCAAGTGGCCAGTCTAATGTTAAATGCAGTTTAAGAAATTTGCAAAGAGAGTTGTGTGGAGGTCTGGAACACGGTCAACAGAGGTGGACTTGTAATTATGCAGGGAACATGTCCTGGCTTCCTGTACCCTTGAACATCACTAAAAGCAGGAGCCATCATTTGCAAGTCAAAACCGAAACCTTTATTGCACAAATCCTGATTTACTGCGCTACGGCCACATGAAGCGGTGGCCACTGCTGATGTCCGGCATTAATCCCACATCAGCAGGAGTGCAGCTATTCCAAGCATTTGCACTTGGAAATGAATCAGCAGCACAGCAGAAGCTGCATCGATCGTCTCACTTAGATGAACGTGTTTGTATCACAGTGTTATATTTATTTGGAGAGAGAACCAGAAAAGATGGGGAGATGGTTATATATGAAAAGAAAGAGAGGGATGAGAGTCTCCTTATCGTTCGTCTATTCATCATTTCTAATTCCTCACCATAGCTGTGCTTGTTCTGCTTACATCTCTCACTACTTTGTTATTCAGCCTTCTTTCCATCCACATATACATTTCCAGCTCTTTGGTGTGTGGCTTATTAGAATCCATCCTCCTCTTCTGCCACTTCTACTTTCTTTAGGTTTGACTGATTCCTTTCTCCATCATCCTTTTCTCATTCTCATACCATTCTTTTCTTCCCTCTTTCTGTTTTTCTGACCCTTAGTTTGCTCATCTTTCTCGGTGTGTTTCTATCACAGACTGGCAACAACAACAGACAAGGGATTGGTTTCCTTGACAGACCAAACCAAAAGAAGCTATCGTAAATTTTTGGAAGAAATTTCTGTTGACTTTTCTGTTGCCATGAGTTTCACAAGGGCTGCGTTCGACCGGAACATACAAAATGTGCTACTAAAGGAGCGTTATAACAACTCAGCCAATGTGCTCGCAGTACGTCTCCATCACTGTTCATGGTGTGCTGTCTTTACTGTGAAAAAAGGTTTTGCATCAGGCAAGAGGGAAACCATGTTTTTCCCCTGTAATCCTGTCAAATATTGTGCCATTTAAATCAATATTCTCGTCTGATGAAAAATTATTTATTGATATAAATTGAATGGAAACCCAGTTTATCCCCCTTCCCTTCCTCTGTCCCCTCATTTATTACTCAGTCAGTAGTTGTTGCTTAGTGATGGATTTATGGAGTGGCAGTGCTGCTGTGTGTGTGTGTGTGTGTGTGTGTGTGTGTGTATGCGTGCGTGTGCATGCATGCATCCCTCTGCTCCAGATGGTAGCAGAGGGATGCATTGAATCAGTCTGCCAATGGGCCTTATGATAGACATGATTAAACACACTAATTATACGGAAGGAAATTAAATTTTGGACCCCTGTTCTATCCACCTGTAATAAACATCTTAAATGTGAGCACAGGAAAAACACACACACACACAAGGACTCTGAATTCAACACAATGCTACAAACACACACACTTGCAGACTCGTCCCAGATTGATACCAATCATGTCACTGCTAATCAGGCTGGTTGGTGAACAAAGCTGTCAGAGGAATCCAATCACATCACAAATGATGGAATCGTTTACTGAGGACGAGGATGGGAGGTGAAGCGTGTGGCCACCGATGATCCAAGCGCTTATTCTCAATTCCAGGAAAATTAAAGATGTGAGGGTTCTGGAGGGCGGCGAAATATGTTCGCAAAATTAGCAAGGTGCAGCATTAGAGTCACATACAGTAGAGGAGCTGACGATGTATCGTCACCTCAGCATCTAATTCCCGCCCGACCTTTCTGGTTGTGTTGGTTGTGTAATGGCAGAGCAGACACACTTCCACTGTGCTGTAAATCGGAACCTTCATTTTTCAGCACAACGTTGTGTGTGGTGGCAGACAGAATTACATAGTGAAAGTAAGGTTATAGGGAAACGGTGTGAAAGCTGACAGTGTGATTATTCTCCAGTCATTCCATTGTGCACTCAACATGAACTTTATAATGATAACTTCAGAATAGTGTTTATTGCCTAAGTAACTCAAAGTACTTAAGCAACCTCCTTCTTCTTTAGACTGGCACAACCTTGTCCCTAAACTTCATAGTCCGTGTTACAAATAAAAAGGCATTGCTGAAAATAGAAAGGCTTTAATACATACTGTAAACTTTAGCAGTGCTGTGTGTCTCCATATGGCCGATCGGGCTGTGTGCCAGTTTGCCATTCTTAAAGAAAAAAAAGAAGACGAGCCTTTTAATTACATAAAACACAAATATGGCAGAGCCATATGCTGCTGTTATCCCCACGCTGACTATATTTTCGAGTCCAGTCATTTAACAGATGCTCGCACTCGCAGCTCACTCTCAACAAGTAGTATGGAAAACAAAAACAAAAGAATTTTCAAATTCAAAACCCAGCTTTTGACGTCGAGTGCAAACCATATCAGACTGTTATTTACACTGTTACACAGTAGACCACTTGTTGGGTACTCCACAGCAGTGATCCTACCAATCTTTACAGTACAAATTGTGCTCAATTAATCAAGCGCAGCATGGCAAGTCGGTAAACAACTTATCTCTCAATCACCTCGAAAACATAATTGCATTTCATCAAAGCAGATCAAAATATCTCCTCAGTCCCTGAAGGCCTTTGGAGGGCCGAAAATAATTACATTGAGAGCCGAAGCTGGCCTGTGGGCAGAGTTGTTTGATATTGACTGTCGTGAGTCCAAACTGAATTCATGCCAACCGTTAACCAGCAGCAGCTGGTCAGTATCATGTACGGACACTTGGAAAATGTGGCGGGGATCACTTTCCATGAACCTGTCATACACTTCAGGGCTGCTCAAATGGCAAAAAACAATAATCACGATTATTTAAATGATTACTCGTTGACTTTCCAAACATCTTGGGGGTGGCAGCAAAGGTGCGTGCAGGGATCGCATACGGGTACATTCACTTTCGATCGTGATCCAGCTCTGTGTGTGTGACAGAGAGAGAGCTGGGTGGGCAGGGAGATAAAACAAAACGCCGCTAAAAAATGAAACAAAAATGGCTGTTCTGTTTTGTAAGCCACATACCCGTCACGACTTCAACAAGCTGATGTGGATGAGGATTTTCACTGTTGAAAAGCAGCTACAACACGCAACTCCAAAACTTTGTGCGCTGACAATCTGAATCTGTCATTCTTCCTCTTGCTCACCCACTGACCACTAATATATCCATATAGAAAGAAACCTAACAGCCCGAGTGCAGCTTCTGTCGCCCCACAGAGAAAACCCCAGTTCCTGTGTCAGGAAGCCCCCTCCTCTGGGTTAACGGCAGACACGACCGATACAACAGGTGCTGCGGCATGGAGGAGAAGAAAAGGGATTTAAAACGTTGATAAAGGAAAACAGGGAGGAGAAATGGATTAACGATGGACAGATCCAGTGTGAGAGGAGAAAAGGTGAAGGGGAATCAGAGATGAGAGGAGACGAGAGGCCGCTGGGGGGAGAGGAAAAAATGGATTATGAATGGGGAGAGGGAGAAAACATGAACCATGGAGAAGACGGATGCTCGGAAACAAGTGGGGGGAAGGAGAGGATGGAAGTCAAAGAAAAAAAGGATTATGGGTGGAGGGCTCTAGTGGAAGAGATGAGATGGGGAGGGGGACAAGGAGGAGAAGATTAAGGTGGAGTGATATGCTTTTATCTTCAAGTGTCTGGAGAGCAGACAGTAACTAGACATGCTGGAGAGTGTGTGTGTGTGTTCCTTGTATTTCAGGATCTTCATGATCACCACTACACGTGTTGTGTGTGTTTCTCTCAGTGCGTCTTTTTGCTCATATCCACCTGTCTGAGTGTGTGTGTGTGTGTGTGTGTGTTTGTGTGTGTGTGCGTGGCTAAATGCAGCTCATCTTCTCTGGCTGAGTTAAAAAAAAGACAAGCTACTTTTAAATGTGTGTCCTTTGTGTCTTTCCATCTGCAATACATTCATCTGCTCCTCCGCAGGAGAAGAAGAGAGAGGGGGAGGAGAGAGAGAGCAAGAGAGAGGGAGGGATGGATGGATGAGAAGGAGGGAGAGAGAGGAGCGGAGGTTTCGGGGTTGTTGGGTTCATGGATGGAGGGATGGACGGCAGCGAGGGAGTGGGGGGCGGAGGGGGGTTGGAAAACCGAGACCTGAGCAAATTAAAGTAAACGCAAAGGATGGATGACAGAGGGGGTACGGGGGTGCATCTGGGAGTCCGGGGAACGAGGCGACGAGCGAGCGGGGGAGGAGGGGGAGGCAGCGAGAGATGGGAAGGAAGGAAAACGGGAAAGGGAGGCAGAGTCGTGACTGTAGGTTGATTTACGGAGGCTTTCCTTTTAATGAAATTGTTTCAGTGACAGAGCCGGTAAAAGGCCCTTAATGGATTGGCTGGCCTAATGTAATGAAATTACTCCCTCTTTCACTACAGAGGGAGAAAAAAAAGAATAAAAGAGGACACGGAGAGGAGGAGGAGGAGTAGGAGGCTGGAAGAGGAGGGGTGGGAGAGGAGAAAATGCAATTAATATTTACAGAACAGGCGAGCAGGGTGGGCTTTAGTAGCTACGGCTCGCCTCGCTCTCTCCTCCACTGTCTACCTCTCTCGTCCCTCTCTCTCCCGGCGGCCAGTGTGCGCTGGGCGTATGGCGAGGGAGGGAGGTGATAGGCTGACGCCAGACAGGCCACTCCAGCGCACCGGGCGCTCCTCTCTGGCGCTCTCCTTTTCCTCTCCTCCTCTCCTCAGGGCTGGCCATATCAGCACCGAGGTGAGAGACTTAACCTCGGCTTGCGTGCCGCCGTCTGGACTGGGTGTCCCTCGAGTGTGCGTCTGTGTGTGCGCCTGAGTGTGTGTGGGAGAGAGAGTTAATGCCGGTGTCTTCTACCTGCTACCTTAAGCCCGCCACTGAGGTATCACCTCACACGCGCACACACACGCGCACACACACACACACAGGCAGACACTCGCACATTCATTCACGCTACCCATCTCTTGTTAGTCCCTCCCCCAGCTGAGCGGACCCTGCCGACTTGCGCCTGACTCTCTCCCATCTCTGTCTCCCATCTGTGTGTGTTTGTCTGTCTTTGTGTGTGTTTGTTTGTGCGCATGGTGCAGGCAACTGGACAGCAACCACATCAGCTGCATCGAAGATGGAGCTTTCCGAGCGCTGCGCGATCTGGAGATACTGTAAGTAGAGAGAGAAAAAAACTCCTCCATCTCTCTTCCCCTCATCATCTGCTGTCGCTCCTGCCAGCAGCTTTCTTCTCCATCTCATTCTCTGTCTTTGTCCTCTGATGTCTCTCTCCTTTCATGTGAAAATGATGATCTTTCTCTCCTCTCCCACTTGTGTGTCATCCCTCATTCTTTCCCCTTCATCTACTTTTCTCTCTCATCTTTTTTTTTCTTCTTCTTCTTTCCCTTGACGCATGTCTGCTGTTTGCCTTGAATGTGAGAAAAGCTTCAACTTCAGGATGCTTTTGTTCACAAAATGTAGTTTCTTTACATGTTTCCGTGCGTGAATGATCTTCAGCAATGCTCCCGTGTGTGTGTGTGTGTGTGTGTGTGTCTGTGTGGGTGTGCGCGCAGAAGTGTACATCGAAGTACTTGTGTGCATCGCTTGTACGGAAGAAGCGTAGCGTCCCTGTTCATTCACCAGCAAATGTGTTGTCCTTGACTTACAGTATCCTGACACACACACAGACACACACAGGGACACACACACATGCGCGTGCGCAAAGACTGAGGGAAAAGTGTATCTGCCACCTGCTGTGTTTTGCGTTATCTCTTGTGTGTTAATGCATGTGGGTGATTCCCTCTGCATACAGGAATATATTAACACTCGAACGTGTTCGCTTCCAGCTGTGTATATGCGTGTGTGTGTGTGTGTATGTAGTTGAGTGTGTGCAAGTTTGCGTGTCCGATCTGTCCACATTTATAGAAGCACTCATTTGTCACTATGCTCGGAGGTGTGTGACTGGCAAGTGCGCGATGCTCGGTTGCGCTGGGAAAGGTGTCTACCCTCTCTATACTTGTGTGTGTGTGCGTGTGTATTGCTGTGCACGGATGTGCGTGCACATGTGTGTCGCACAGAGGCAGATGCCTTCATTGCAACAACTCCAGGAGTATGTTTCACTCACACTTTGTGCGTTAAAATGCAGTTTGTGAAGGTTAGAGTGCTTAGAGGGCTTTGTTTTGTGAAAGAATTTAACAAAGATTTTACAATTTTTTTTCGGCTCATGCATTGGTTCACTTGTCTGCGGGGTTGTTGGCACTGCAGTCCTGCTCTGCTGTTTACGGGTGAAGAGGTTAGCAGTGCTGTGGTTGAAGGTGTCCATTAGAGGGTAAAAGCAATGTAAAGCAAATGAGGCAGGAAGAACAAAGAGTGAGTGGAGCACAAGAACAAAGTAAGATGGAGGGAGAGGAGATAAGAAAGGGTGGCAGAGGAGAGGAAAGAGTGAGAGAAGGAGGTCTCCCCGTCCTCACTGTGCATTGTACAAATGTAGGCTGATCAGCACCAGTGGACGTGGTCTAGGTTCGCGAAGCGAGACCCAGCAGAACCGGCTCGCACTGCCACCACTGCAGCGGGGAAGTTGAAACAGGAGGAGGACGCTGCTGACTGTCACAGTTATAAACATTGTGACATTAATCGCATGTTTTTTGGCATCACTTAGGCAGACCTAATGAACAGTATGACTCTAATTGCTTTCTTCTGGAAGAAATCGGTCTCATTATCACATACAGTTGTACTGTACCAAGTGACGTTGTGGGATTGGGACTATTAAAACCAGAGACCGTTGTGTAAAAATTATGGCTCAGGATCTGATACAAGCCAGAGCTACAAAATCTATGCTAATACTACTGGGTACATATGTTCTTTATATTTTTAAGAACACACGTGCCCAAAACGACATCCTGCTGACTGAAACCAGGAACTCTTCATCTGTTGTAATTATTAGTTTTCAATCCATTTCTTGAAATGGTTCGTATCACATGTCACGGACGCATCCTGATGAGCATCCTGCTGCAGGTGTGGTTGCTGCCCTGTGCGTTCACGTGAACAATTTAAATCATTTAGATCGATGTGAGGCAGCTCACACTGTGGATCACATGCAGTATGAAAACTGCAGATGTGTGTTAAAATGCTACTGCAACAACAACAAAGAAAGAAGAAGTTTATTTTGTCGTCTTTCATTCCCCCCGTCATGTCTCCTTTTCTGGGTTTTTATTTCCTTTTAGTGAATTTTTTTGTCTCTTTTTGATTCGCCAGCTTCACTTTTTGCTCCGCACACAATGGACATGATGGGGGACAGATAGAGGGGGCTCGACAGCACGAGATACAACATATTAGCAATTCATAAGACTCTGACAGCTGAGTGCTCGCCAGGATTTACAATTGACTGTAAATGCGGAGCCATTCCCATTCACAGCAGACAGCATGACAGCACACAGTATATTCAGTGAATGTGACGTTTTAATAAAGGCAGGTGTGTGAGCCTGTGTGTGTGTGTATGTGTACGTGTGCATGCTTGTGCACACGTGCAAAGGGCATGAAAGGCGGTAAGCAATTCTGCCGCTGGACTGATCTTCATTTCGAGTATCTTACACACACACACACACACACACAGCATGCATGCACACAAAAAACGCAGACACAGACCCATCTGTTCAGTTCTTGGGGTTCATTTTGTGACCGCAGCACAAAATGGGATGACAGAGGCAACAGTGATCGGAGGTCACGTGACTGCACCATCAGGTAGGTGTATTTGTCTGTGACTGGTTTGCATTTGAGGATTCTGCAGTGAGAACATTGTTCACAAGCTGTTTAAGGATAAAGCCTGGTTTTAGGGTTCAGGTGAGAAATGTTAGGTTTCGTTTAGAGTGAGGGTTGGTGGTGAAATGATCAAGTGCCAATCAGTGGTTAGGTCTCTTATCAGTGGATAATCCTGAACCGGGAAATTGGGATTTGCTGCTCTTCTCTGTTTCACATTGTGAGATATTTCACCGCTGGTCTGACAAAACGAGCCATTTGAAGAGGCCACTTTGGTGTGTGAGAAATAACAGGTATTCTTCATTGCTTTCAGTCAAAACAAGAAACAGCTAATAAATTTATTATGAAAATGTTGAATCTTATTTTTGGTATCAGCTGGGATTAAACATGATGGAGATCAGGCTGACACACGTTTCCATCCATTACCGGTCAAGAAGGACCAGTTGATGCATGCATGTACATTTCTGAATGTACTTTTTGTGTGACTGGGGACAGTTCGAGTGACATCACACAAGCGTGTAGACTTGTAGGCATATAGATGCATGCATGTGCACGTGCCTTTCAGCCTTGTTTTGCATGTATGAGTCATGCTAATTGCGGCGCCGTGTGTATGCGCACCAGTAACGAACCTCCACATTAATTAATCCAGTCATTTTTAATTAGCCGCTGTTTCCTGTTAGACCGGGTTTTATCTGGGCTGCTTAATATGTTTGACGGCGGCAGCGCGTCGACGAGTCAAAGCCGAATATTGAGGTGTCGGGCTCATTTTGAAAATGTTAAATGGGTTTTAGTTTGTTCGTTTTATCAGTCTTCTTGTAATTCTTCTTGAAATAATGGAAAGCGGTGGGATTTTTTTATTGATATTAAATTACACAACATGTTAAAATTGACAGACATTCAAATTTTATAAAATTATATGACACATCTCAACATTTAACATTTTTGTAGATGATGTTTCGGACAGGTTTTAGTTAAGACCCGAAAGTCATTGATTTACGTGTACTTGACAAAGAAAAACAACTGATCTGAATCGCTGTTTTTTTTACGTCCGGGTTCGTCACAAGCATTCAGCTTCCTCAACGGGTGGAGGAAGAAAGACGAAAAATGACTTAAGACACTTTTACATTCGCCGTTTGTCTTGATACCTGCTCCCTTTACTCATGCGTCCTTAGATCGTCTCTTCCTCTGGCTTCCTCTTCGCTCTTTCATGGCTGCCAGGATGAAAGTGGTGGATCAGTGTTGTAAAAGCAAGGCACTGCTGGGCTATGATTTATTTAAACCAAAAAGCACTGTGGTTACTATCCTACCCTGTCTTTTTGCCAGAAGAGGTAAGAAACAAGAGAGTTTGGGGGGTTTTTTTGGGGGGGGGGTGTTCACAAAATGGAAAAGGGCTGAAAGAGGGATTTGAGGAGAAGGGAAGAAAGGACAGATTGTGGTATCAGTGTTGTAAAAGCAGGCAGTTTCCTGGACATCATTTATTTATCTGCAGATGGACCCGAGGAGAGGGAGGGAGGAACCAGGCGATACAGAGGAAGAGATAGAAGATAGGAAGAGAAGCAGCGAAATCCAGAGATCTGGCTAAAGAGATATAGGTGGAGAAAAGGGGAGATTAGACGCAGGGAGGGAAAGAAGATAGGGAAGCTGGGGGAGGAGGAAGACACCAGAGCATTGACAGATGCATAAAATGGATAGATGGAAGACAAACAGGAGTGGACAAAGGAGGCAGATAAAAACTCGCAATTTGTTGCAGATAGAAAATGAGGCAAGAAGAAAGGACACAAAGGGGCAAGAGAGAGCAGATTGGGGGGTGAAAGAGGAGGCAGAAAAGCAGGAAGAAACACTGATGTGACGTTGGCGGGTAAAAAAAAGAAAAAAGAATAGTGATAGAAAATAGATTGAAAGGATCAGAGGGAGGGGAGCAGGGAAGCATTAATTATTGATGGAACAAATGTCTGACTGACTGACTCAATTTGGCCCTTTGTTGTTTCCAGACCACCAAGGCTGTCAGGCAGGCACAGAGCAGCGATTCTCAAAGTAAGGATGGCATCCCCGGCTGGGTTACTGGTCCTTCACTTTTACCAGCCTTGCTTGAGATGCAAAAACAGATCATCTTCATCTTATCATACATGAAACTAACATTATACAATGTATTGAATGTCCTTGAAAGTCAGAGTCGCATTCAGTCTTTCTGAATTTCACATCAGTATTATCCTTTAACTGAAGTTGTTTCTCACCTGACCTGCTGACAACTTCTCATGTTTTCCTGCTGCAAAAAAGAAAAGTGAGATAACATTTGAATCAGTGCAAATATAGTATATAAAGCATGGTGTCACCAAATGCTCTGTGAATAACACTCACTTTCCTTAAGTCACATTACGTGGTACTGCTACATGGTTTTTTTTTTACTTTTTGCGTCTCATTTCACACCACGTCTTTTCTCTAATTATTAACGTCCGCCCCCAACCCTGACCACAAACCTTAAAATGCGTAGCCATGACAAGCGAATTGTCCTACGAATGAAATTGAAATGCAGTCACATGAAACCACGTTTATATTTAATATTTTTAAGACCTGGTTTAAAAACTGATCTGTGTAAAGTCAAGTCCCCCCGGTGGATGTGTTTACGAGCTTCAGTGCATAAAAGAACTCACTGAAAGGCTAAAGGAGCTGCACTAAGTAGTGAGCCTCAACGCATTTAACACTCTCTGAATGTATGCCTGCATACAACCTGCTATAAGCTGTTGAGTCCAAATTGACCTCTGCTGCAGGTCATCTCTTCTCCCTCCTTAATATCCGTTCCGTCATTTCGCTCTGGCCTGTAATGAAGATAAACTCCAGTTCTGCCAGTGTGAAAAATTAAAAAAGGAAATTAGCATGCTCTGGTGATTTTAGGTGAGCTTTCACTTCCCTGATGATTAGGGGAGCAAGTTTCTGGCTGAGAAGTTGCCAGTCTGGTTCTTAAATTAACTTTTTGGCTTGTCCTCAAAGGTTTCATTTGCTAACAAAGCGTCACCTGCCAGGAGTCGCTTGCTTCACGCTGAAATATGTTGCCCTACGTGCTGTATAGGGTGTGCGGGAGCAGGAAGTTACAGTTTGGTTGAGAGCCGTGGAAACAGGTGATGAGAAGAGGCTGCACCAAACACAGTGGAGATAAATCCAAGACCAAAGACTTTATATCACAGAGGTTCTGCAAATGCTCCTGTTGGGAAACATGAGCCACTGTAGTGGATGCGCCGTATTGATTCGTTGACAAACAACGTGTAGCAGACATTTGGCGTTTACCGTTGTGTCAATTTCAAAACCGGGTTGTGGAATTGAAGGCCACACAGTGGAGGGGGAACCGAAGAAACGCGCCGTAACGCTTAACGTCAGGCATCAAAGGTGCCCCTTAGCATGGGCCTCCGCTCTGCAGGGAGATCTGGCTGAAAGGTGGGAACCGTTGGCCCAGTAGCTCTTACAAGCACATTCACACTGGACGGTTCTGCAGCGCACAACTTACATTAATGCCAGCGTTAAGCACCGAAAAGTTAGTTTTCCCATTGTGCAGAGGCGAAAAGACCCCGCGTTTGCTCTCTGTCTGCACTTGCATGTTATTCTCAGCTTTTCCGCTCAGTTAGTTTATCCCATCAGAAGCGAGAGTGAGAGTGTTGACATTGAAGAGTTCTGCAAAAACCTGGGCTCCGTTCAATCTTTTAACTTACAGCATTTCAAAAATATATATATGTTTATGACAGTGATATTGTGATAAAGGTTAGGGAAAGAAGATGGTCTTTGGTCAATGTAGGGGTCAAGATTAGACTACCCCAACATTTAGTTAATGTCAGGGTGTGGTTTAGCTCAACTAAAACATCTAGTTAAAGTCAGGGAAAGGTCATTTTCACAATTAAAATGAAAAAACAGAGCATGAAAATGAGATGTAATAATAGAGGACAAACTGAAACAATATTAAAGCTGACAACTCCTCTTCTAAAACCTTCAAAAATGGCAGCAGCTCAAGATGCCTAATCCAGTGTTGTTCTTTGTTTTTATCGGACAAGTCGATCATTGACATTCCTGAGCCTGGGTTCTTTGATTCTCCTCCAGGAATTTGTCGCAACGATTACATGATTATATGAAAAACAGCTGTAGTATCCAGGGGTGTCAGAAAAAATGAAATCTTCATTCTGTCACGGCAGACACAAACTTGACTTGTTCTTTCAACTCAAAAACAGATCACACTTATTATATTTGCCATTAAACACCTATCAGAGTCAATTAGAGCCACGCAGTAATTCCAAACAAGTGATTTTCCTAATGTGGTCATTATTGATGCATGACAGTCAACTTAAAAAAGTGTTGACATTCATCAAAAACACTCCTTTTCCTCTCATTATGAGCTTTCGAAGGTTTCAGATTGGTGCAGCCAAAGTATGTAAACACATTCTGTAATTCTCAGTTTCATCTCTTCATACGACAGCACAGGCAGTGTTTGTTCTCTGTACCCATTGGAAAGGTCAGAGCCTGCTCAAAGCCACGCGTCCTGAAAGATTACAGCAAATCATAATGATGATAAGGACGACAAATGCAATTTTCCTCCTAAAATTTCCTTTCCATGTGTCGACGGTCAAAGCTGCGATGCCGCCACATCCCTTCCTTTAAACTCAACAACCCCACCGTCTTCCTCCTAATACTTTGATTCCACCTTCTTTTTTTCTTCTTTTTTTATTTTTGAAAGCCTTTGATGGTCAAAGCCGCGTCTGCTCAAACTTGTAAGGCCAATGAACGGCAGAAGTGGGAATGTGACAGACACAGTCTAGAATTTGGCAGAGGAACCACTCGATCCACTTTGTTGGTTCGATTCCCCAGAATTCCTGGTCTTTGCAATCACGTCAGTGCAGATGATAGGCATTCCCCCTGTAGCGACTAATGTTTGTGTGTGTGTGTTGTTTTCTTACCCAGTGACAGCTAATTTGATGCTGAGTGCCAGCCAGCCTTCGTCCACGTTACCCTGAAGTCTTTCCATGTAGTATTATGCTCATTTGTATCAATGAGGAATGCAGAATAGCAGAAAAATCTCCCTTTTATCCCCAAAATATGAAGTTAGAATTGCTTCCCATACTTTGTTCGTGCATCAAAACATTTGCGCTGTTATTTTAATTATTTTTTTAAACCAGCTGCAGTAGCATATTCACTGTTCCTTTGCAGTCTGGGGATTTTAGCCACCGACTTATAAAAGCTGATTTTTGTAACCCTTAGCTTCCACTTATGTCTCCGATTGAAGTCAAAAATCAAACTGTCGATCTTCTCAGTTTTACTGTTCCCTGTTCCGCTGCGTTTGTCTGTAGTAGGTCACACAAGGGCGAACCAATCACCACTAACGCCCCACAATGTCTCAATCAATAACATATAATCAATTTGAAAACACTTATCAAATAGCTAACACCTAATTTGGAATTCCACTGTGCTTTAGCAAGTGTGTCTGTGTGTCTCTGAATGAGTTAATCCAGTTAGCACATGTGTCTGCCAGGCCACATCAGAATAAATGATGGGTCCCTGTGTGATGATGAATGGTAATTTAGATTTAACATAACTGGACTAACGAGCGTACTAATGACTCCAAAGCTAGTCTGGACAGCTCTCACCCGACAGGCTCACGCCTCGCATCCCAATGAGCTGGGGAAAGGGCACCCATGGACACGCACGCACGCACGCACACACACACAGGGAGAGAGGAAAAACATGGCCAAGAGTTTTAATAAATGCAGGCATACAAAATCAAGAATTCACAAATGGTTCTGGCAGGGAGGCATACATGAACACACACACACAGGCTTGGGTTGTATCTGTGTGTTAATGTGTGGGTGGTGTGCGCACAAAGAGCTCCATGAGCGGTCAGGCTAATATGAAACTGATTAATTAATAATTATTCATAGGCCAGTTTTCAACCAGTTGAATTAGATGCGGTTTTTATTCGCTGATCTTTCGACTCAAGTTTTTTTTTCTCTCCCCCTCTCTCTGCTGACAACGAAGATTAATGAAAATAGATGATAAGTACTTGATCATTTTCAGATATAAATAGAATTAATCAGTTTCATTTTTCAAAAGGGGCTCTGTCTCAGTCAGAAAATGCAAAGAGAATGACTTTTCAGCAAATCAATTGCCTTCATGTCTGAAGCTGGTTTATTTGTCAAGGTGACGGTCATACACTGTGCACCGCACGTTTTTGCTGCAATGCCACTGCACTCTGTTGCAGTGCTGAGCCACGTCTTTTGTCAAATTGTGCTTTTTTCAAAGCGCGAAATGTGAGTTTCTCCATCAGTTTCTCGCGCCTTTGTGGCATGACACGTTCAGACACGGGGTGTGACTTTTTGACAATGTTTGTACATCACCGTTATGGATTTCTGACATCGCCTGTTGCCTTAATGAATATGCGGGTTCGATACCGTCAGTACCTTCAGAGACCCAGTCATTTCCACTGGTCCAGTTCCTAAAATGGCGAGTATGTGCCCATCAGTGCTCAGCACCTTTGTCCAGAATCACTGTTGTGGTAACTTCCTGGAGGTTAAGGAGTTTTTTAGTTAAAAACTAAACAAGCACCTTTTGTGCATGTTACAACTCTCAATGATTTCTTAACAACCTCTTTCGTGATAAGAAATGTATTTGAAGGGCAGGAGGTGTAGAGTATGCTGCATGTCATTAGTTCACCTCTTTTTCAATCTAAACAGATTAAAATGCTGTGGAGAATTCAGCATCAAAACCACGTGTGTTCTGCAGAGTCCTCTTCCAAGCATTAAAAAAAAGAGAGAATGCGCTGCAGATGAAAGGCCGAGGTGAGAGCGAGGCCTGTGGTAACAGCATCTTTTGCATGTACAGATAAAGGTGGTGTTTAAAAGAGAAGAGATGGAAGACTGTCTGATGTAGCCCCGTTTGATTCCCACCTCCAGGGCGCAGAGTGAATGGGAAGCCGGTCGAGTGTCGTGGCAGCAGCGAGGTCCGCTGAACGCAAATGAATTCAGGTTTTGTTTTGGTTTTTTTGGAAGAAAACTGTGACCATTACCAGGACACACTGAAACTCAGGGTGTGATGAAGAGAGACAGATGGAGGAGCAGCAAGACGGTTCGAAAAGAGAGGATTCGCACCACCGTTACATGACATGTCCATGCCACCCCCCACACCCCCACACTCCATCTCCATCTCCATCTCCGTCTCTCTCTTAGACACACACACACACACACACATACACGCACAGTCCTGGGGTCTGAAAGGACTCTAAAGAGCAGTGGAACAGCTGCATATTTTATGATCACTTTTCTCCATGATGCACAGCTCTCCGCATGAGGCTGTAGCACTAAGAGAGTGAGAAAACGATAGTGTGTGAGCATGTGTGGGTGTGTGTGTGTGTGTGTGTGTGTGTGGTTTTGACCAAGCAGCGACTGTCATAATTCATATGGGGAGACGGACAGAGCTGCTCAGCACACTGTAGCTCTACAAGGTGACTTTCACTGTCTGCCTGTAACTCTCTCCCTCTCTCTCTCTCTGCCTCTCCTCTTCATCCCCCCTTCTTCTGAAGTGTCTTCCCTCTGGTCTTCCAACTTTTTTTTCCTCCCTTCCTCCCTCAGCAGCTTTCCACCTGCGTCCTGTTCGTCGTTGTCCATGTCGCCCTGCTCCTTTCTTCATCCCCGCTTCCCTCGCCTCACTTCCTCCATCCTACCTTCCTTCCTGGTCACCTCCTCTCATTCCTCACCTTTTTGCTTATTCCTGTCATTTTATTTTTGCCTGTGCACACCGCACATTGCTTTTTAGACTGATTAAAAAAATCTACTGCTGAGCCAATAGGAGTTTGACTCAACTGATCATTCAACCAAGCACTGGGACCAGAATAACCTTTTCTGGTGCTGTTCTCTCTATAACATCAGGGGAGAAGAGCAGGAAGAAAAATAGAATGATGTGTATGAAGCTTGTAAGCCGGAGGCAGTCAATTTTATTTCCACCCACCGAGCTGTTGACTTCTCAGCCCCACTTCCACTGGGCTGCCCTCACGCCTCAAACTTTTTCTACTCGCAGTGATGTGTGCAACTATGTGAGAGTCATGAACCCCGTGAAAGCTATTTTTTGAATGTAATTGAATTTTTATTATTTAGATGAAAAAAGAGGCTTCTCTTTCACAGGGGTAAATTAAGAATAATCAAATTAGGATAGAAATAACAGAGGTGTTAGCTATCAAATTAAATATTTTTCAGTCTAAAATGTCCTTTCTTGTATAATACATCAGTCATTCTTCATTTTTATATCCTGGAAAATTGATCATCTTTAGTGGTGACCTCATCGCATACCAGGTGGAGTGCATAAAATGTCATATAAACTGTGTAAGAGAGAGATTGTATAAAATGTCAACCTGTTAAACCCGTTAAATGACATGATCCTTCTATCAGATAAAACCACCATGAAATGTGAAATATTTCTATGCTGCATATGCTTTACAAGAAGAAACAACCAAACATTTCAAGCTAAAATGAGATGGCATGCGACGCGTCTTTCAGTTTCTTCTTCAATTAGTAAGCACAATATTAGGTTGTTAGAAATATTTCTAAATTAGTCGGCTCGACTGAAAAAAAAAAGAGTTTCCCGACGCTGCAGCTGGTGCATTGAAGAGGCTAAAAACAGCAGAATAAATAAACAAGACGATGCGGATCCAAATGACAGAGAGATTTGCTGTTAAATGTCTGTTGTCATCTGCTGTTGTGCAGAAATACAGAACACAAAGAGCTGCCTGTTTGCCCTAATCATGATTTAAGTATGGTGAAATGCCCCACGCACGAACGTGCGTACAATTTTGCCTTGAGGGTAATTTGAACTCACAGACTCACAATATGGCCAAATAGGGTAGTTGTTTGTGCAACTTCACCAGTGCAACTGTCAAAATGAAACAAGAGTTAGGGGGTTGAGAAAACCGTGTGTGTTTGTGTGCTTGCCCTGCATGTCAGAATACTCCCAGTGCACTTGGTGTGTGTCCAGCCTCGGCCGCCCCCTGTAACGATTACATTTCTGTGGTCGCGTCCTGCCTCCAGATCTGTCTTAAATCCCTGACGCGTGGGCGCCGGATCGAAGGCCCCCGAAACAAACCTCTGTTGGACCTAAATTTTAGTAATAATGTGTGTGTGTGTTTGTGTGCATGTGTGTGTGTTTCTGCATGTATGTACATACCATGGAGGCCTCTGAGGAACCAAATTCACATAAAGTGGATTTATGTTTCTTGCATGCATCTTTGTCAGTACTTGTCCGTGTTTGTGTGCCCCGTGTGTTTGACCGCATCTTCTTGTGTGCATGAACGGGTATATCTATCTGTCCATGTGTGTGTGCGTGTGTGTGCCTGTGCGTGTTCAAGAAGGGGTCAGAAGGGAACAGAGCCGTGCAGCTTTCTGCTGTTCAGTGATTTTGGTTTGGCCAGCCTTTTGGCTTCTGTTTGAGTCAGCGGGCTCAACAGAGCCATCACGCCCTGGCAACAGCACAGCGACCTGGCAAAAACCGAGGGCCTGACCTGAGAGAGAGGGAGGGGAACGGAGGGACGGGGCGCTGTGGGAAAGAGAGGGAAAGAGCAAGAGAGAGACAGAAGACAAGGCTGGAGGGTCAGCGAGAGAAAATTAGAGCGGGTCATTCGCAAGCTGAAAAATAAAAGTTGAGAAACGGCTGCGTAAAAATCGCTGGAAGGGTTAGTCAGGAAACAGGGAGGGAGGAAAATAGAAGAAAGGGAAACTATGCCTGGGGAGAAGGGCTGAGATAAAAGTGTAAGGTTACTACTGTCTTTATAATAATGATGACGGTTTTAGACATATTTCTTAGGGATTTAGAGAAAGTAGTGGAGGTGAGAAAAAGTTTGGAGGGAGTAGGAAGAAGAGAAAGAGAAGCTGGGCCTGAAAAAGAGATAAAGACAGACTCTGACAGTTGACTGTTTACACTGGAACAATCGTGGTTTGATTTATTTCCCGCGCTTGAGAGTTGACTGGTTTGGAGACACGGAGGAAGGGTCAGAGGGGTGAAAAGCCAAAAGAGATGGAAACGAGGGAGGACGAAAGGAGCGAGGGCGATAAAGACGGAGGAGACGGTCACGCGGAGTAAAGTAAGGAGAAGGAAGGGTTGATGTGCAGCCATTGGGGGGGGGTAGTGATGGAGGCTGGAGCAGCCAAAAAGATCATAAACTGCACCGACACTTAAAAAACACGTGTAGAGTTACACACTATCAGCTTGTTCCTTCTAAAAGCTGAAAACAAGTGGCTGAAAGCAGTGGTGGTGGTGGTGGTGATGGGAGGGGGGGTCTAAAAAGCTTAAACAGCCATGCAGGTAATGCACAAAGTCAGCAGCAGACGGTTCACACTGGGGGAGGAGGCGGGTGACAAACAGCTTACGTGGAGGTGGGAGTGGCGTCGGATATCGGGAGAGCTTGGTGCCAGCAGTCTGACCCACGCACGATTCATCACATCCCACCGGGTGGCAGGACAAGGAAAGAGGAGGGGAGATGGTGATGGGCGGGGGGTGATTTAAGGTGGAAATCAAGACAAGCTAAAAGACAATTAAGAGACGATAAGAGGACAGAAAAAAGAACAACGGAGAGAGGCAATATGCAGCCTCATTTATTCTTGTCTGAGGCTCTCATCAGTAGATTTTTAAGTATTTCTCTTTTTGCAAACCTGCCATTGTTTCTGCACACACACATACCCTTTCCTCTGCATCTCTCACACACACACACACACAAACAGCTTCCTGTCTTCCTCCAGGAGGTCACCTGCATCCTTGCTTGCTTTGCATCACATCATTTGATATTTGAAAACGACTTCATCAGATAGCAGTGTTTCAGACACCTTTTTTTCTTTTTTCTTTTACTTTACTCCTCAATCTGGCTGGTATTTCAAATTAGAAGGTGTTGTAAGTCTTCGCCAGGACCTGGGCACGTCGTACTTCAGGAAATCTGAAAAGCTTGCAGCGCTCAGCACCTACTGGTCTGAGCGGAGAGCAGTGTAAACATCCATTATTCAGCTAACCAAAGCGTCGATACAGAACCCTTTACCCGTCTTAATTTGTGCATCCGTACTTTCAGCAGGAAAAAGGAGAAACACGATTTTAAAATGTCAAGGTTTCACCGATAAAACTGTTTGTCTCTTTGAGGGAGAAAATCATTTTGCTGTTTTGTTCATCGCCTGAAATGGTTCGACATATGCTCCCTTTGTCAAAAATATCTTTTAGAACTCAACATGTGGCTTAGCTCAAGATTTACCCAAACACTGAACTACTGATTAGCCCCATCTCCTAGTGCTTTCTTTTCAGTTTTGGTCATAAACAGTTGAGCTTTCCCAGGGTGGTTTCCAACGGCAACCCTCTGGAAATGTCAATTTTCCTCGGATATGAGAGGAGTAAATTGCGCGTCTTTGGTTGTTCAAACACTTGAGAGTTTATTAAACTCGCCCGAATCTCACTGCGCACACCACGCACGCACACATGTACATATGCAACCAGGCGTATACGCAAGGGAGCACAAGCACAAAAACACACACTCGCGCCTACAGGATTTAACACCAGGCTGCGGGGGTGAAGCGGCAGAGCAGGCACTAAACCCCGTGGGAAAGTTCAAATATGAGACAATTCAGGCACTAAAAGCCCTAAAGTCTTAAACCTAGAGGCCCTTAAAGCCTGGAGGCAGACCCCACGGACCCTTAGAGCTCAGTGTTGAAGTCAGCAGGGTCAAAAATGTCCCCGGTGAATGGACAGGGTAATTCATTTGCATATTTGCTCTGTTTCTGCTGTGCCCCCCCCACCCCCCCCCCCCCCACACACACACACACACACACACACACACGCACACTGAAAGAAATCATACACATATGCATACTTGTCTCTAAATGCAGGAAGAGACCCCCCCCCATCACGTCTCTGGGGGTGAAGGAGTGAACAGAACAGAGTGAAGAGGGGCTCTCCTCATGGCTCTCTCTCTCTCTTGACTAAGTGACAGAGTGAAGTGTCCATGCGTTTCTTTCGCTCCCCTCCTGAAGCTGTACTGAGGCCTTGGGGAAGATAGTGAGGGCTGTTCACATGACTCAAAGAGTCTTTAAGGCCTTTCAGTAATGGTGTGGGACAGCTCTCAGAGAATTGAAATTATAAAATAATGTGTAATCTTCACAAATAAATGCAGGTCTACTTCGTACTGCTGACTGAGAAAAGTTCTTACCTTTTAAGTACCACATTGAGTCAGGACTGAAAAGAGGAAGTATATTACGCAGGTAGATCTTATTGCCTGTTAACTGACTCCCAAGAAAACTCCCGGTGCATCGCAGTGAACGAGACGCTGCAGCAAAAATCTCTGAATGCAAAGCAGTTTTTGCACACGTGGTGTATTATAGGGGTTACGGGCCAGGTTATAACCTCATGGACTACTAGATGGTTGCCGGACAACCTCACAGCAGTGAAAAGGCTCCAGGAGTTTACTGCACCTGGCCAAGAAATGCCTGTTCCCCACTGTTTTCTCTGTTTGTGCTAAGCTAAGCTAAGTCTTGCTGTAGCTCTATATTTGCCGGACAGCCGTGTGTGGTGTCAGTCTACTCAGCTCAGCCGGGGTGTATGTTTAAATCACCATCTGACTGAGCTGCTACTGCCATTTCTTTGTGATTGCTTGGGGTATCTCTGCTCTGACACCACGGCAGCTGCAGAGAAGCATCTCATCTAACGTCAACTCCACCTTTCCCCCAAACACTCTGGCTTCAAGTCACTGCCAGGATGGCGGCAATGGCAAAATTCAATTACAAGCTGGCAAACATCCCTTCAAAACCCTGACACCACAGACAGCATGTTGACATTTTTCTGCAGTCTGTCAGGTCTATTATTTGACTGGTAAGTGAGGAGGATTACCGCAGCTTTATGAGACTCAGATAGTTGCAAAAGAAATAACCTGTTTTCTGGAGGTTTCGGTTTGTGCCGTTTTACACTTAGATTTTGTTCCTCTGAGCAAGCAACAAAATCCTGCATGCTGCATGCATTCTCCTGTAGTTTAATGCTTCAGCTCCCGCTGCATGTCAGCGCTTATTCCAAATACATAAAGAATCCATTTTTAAGATCAAGGATCTTTTCATTCATCGGATGAATTTAACCCCTTTTACGCCCACACACCCGCAAAATCTGTGTTTTTACTGGCTTCACAGTTTATCTTAATACTTGTTCTGAATGGCAATCAGCGTTTCTCTCTGTTACAATTTAAACCTGCTTTCACCTGTCTGCCCCCCCACCCCCACCCCACATTTATTTTCTGGCAAATAACACTTTGCATTTAATCCTTCCAATCAATATTTGTTTTTCCAGTCACGCCACTAGAATTCCAATTTGTGTCCAGAAAAGATTCAATTTAGAAGCGGTCATGTTGGCTTGATTTAACTTGATATGGTTAATGACACCATAACCTCTCCTTTGCATTTCATTTTAAGTATTGCTATTGGATGGTATTCCAGTCTGTCTTACACAAGCTGTACTGAATGCAGGAGATCAGGTGGAGGCATTGGGATGTCAACATACAGTGAACTTTAAAAGCTATGTGACCAGTAGAAAGTGAAAGCACGGAATCCACCTTTAACCATTCTTCCTCATTTACTCCTACATACGTTCCCACCGCAGCATTGAACAACCTCCAGAGTAGAGCCCATTATGCTGCTGTTACTAACAGAGACCGATGATGAGGAAGAGGTTTTACAAGATGAAGTCAGGTTTGAAGCTAGTGAACGTTAACCGTCTCGTGGATGCACTGCGGAGGCCTTTGGTGGAATATTTGCTATCTCTGACCTTGCTATGACAAAGGCCAAAATGTCTGCAGAGAAGCCCTTTTGCAAAGTCCACTTGAAAAAGAAAATGTCATATTTTTTTTCTTTCTTCACAAGCTGCCAGCGACAATGAGTATATAGCAACATCCATACTGGGAGGAGGTCAGGGTAGGAAATGCTGGACTCAAACAGGGGAAACCACGATTCGTTTCCCGTTTCAGATAGTCAGCGTCATTTCTTTTAGTCGTGACCATTCTGTAACCTCAACCACGTGTTTATTATTATAACCACCACGACGAAAGTCCTCTGACATTTTCACCCAAACCACAATCTTTCCCCGAACGGAACCAAGTTGTTTTTGTGCCTGATCCTAAACAACCCTTTGATGCAGCGCTGTCGCATCATAAAAGGATTGGACATTTCGCTTTCTGCTGTTTATCTGTGGGCATATATTCAGTCAGTTCTGAATAATTTTAAATGCAGGTCTCACCGTTTCCCAATTTCCCAGCCAGCAACCAGTTTTCTTACCAATTTGGTTATTAATGTTATTCCCCCTAATCATGAGTCAAACAGTGGAAACAATGAAAGCAGCTGCACCCTGCCAGCACATGTTGTTAGATGTTGCTCATGGATTAAACTCAGACAAATTGTCACTGTAACACTAATGGTAGTCATTTAATAAGCCCCTGATAAAAACAATGTGTGTTTCTGGAATCTTTTTTTTTGTCACATCAACAACTGCTGTATAATGTTTGCTGTTATTAGAGTCAGCTTGATGCATCGCAGCAACAGTGCAGTCATAAGTAGGGTCATAAAATTGTTTTGTTGTGCTTTCGGTTTGCGGTTTCATTCCCACAATGGAGTATTGATCTGAGATTTCAGAGGAGGTCCGAGCGCACCAGAAGGTTTTCACCCCCGCAGTTCCATCAAAAATGAGACATCAGTGTTACAAAACATGAAGGGTAATATTCCGGGATGATTGCAGAAAATTGAAATGAAAGTGATGAAGTTGAGCCTGTGGTTCGGGAAACGACAACACTTATGTCAACTGACGCCACATGTAGTAGAAAGTAACGGCAGAGAGTTTTTGAATTAAGTTTTCAGTGTTTGAATTCTTTCAAAACTCATTTATACACAAAGAAATGCTTTTAGATTCCATCTGAAATGGAAAACCAGCCACTTGGATGCACCTTATATTTTCTGCAGCCCTAGAATAACCACAAACTTAATGTTCACTAAAAGCACTGAACCATGAAATGACCATTCGATAGAGGTGCGTTGTATGATTTGTTTTAAGGCTGCGTTCGGTGATTCAGTCATCAGTGCGCTCCTTTCACTCTGCTCCTTCTCACACACCGTAACTAATACTGGTGATTACCAGAGAGAATAATCGTATTGAATGTGAAGTCAATATCGGTTGTAATCACAGTCATAAAGTTACACAAGTTGTTGTGTACTGTTTTAGTGGCTGTAGTAACTCAGACATTCTGCCAGCGTATTGATCTGTGTCTGTTAAGGCTGATTGAGCATAACAGAGACTAATAGAAAATTCACTCCGTCGCACGCACTTCGACACACACGAGGGCAACCAAACTTTGTGCAGCTGCACACAAATAGATGCAACTGGTTAGAAACCAAGAACAACCAGACGAACAGGAACGTTAAGACAGTGAGTTAAGACACGTGAAGATTCAGGTGTAGAATTTCTTCATTTTTATTTTTCCTAGATCTGCAGGAGTTTACACTTATATTTAAATTACACAAGGGGACTTTTGGACTTGTTAATGAAAAGTGCAAACTTAGAGTTAGTGTCTTAAACCACAAAGCCGTCCTGTGCAGGTTTAATTTCAGTTTGACAGAAAACACACAGTAGCCAGCCAGGCTTTGGGACCCAAATAGAAACAGGGCTTTAGTAAGGTAGAATAGTCCTGCACTAGACTCAGAGAAAAACATTCACCTTACATTACAATACCTCTGTAAAAGATTCTCATTGCATGTTGCCTGTCGTGAAATTGGGTTTTAGCTCTGGGCTTTAGTCGAAACAGAAAAATTCAAAATCAAAATTACCTTCAGATCTGGAGATGTGACTTTCTAAAGCAAATATGCAGATGTCTGGAGGGTGTGCATCTTTGGAAACTGTTCTTTCTTGTTTTTTCTCTTTAATAACCTCACAAGAACTTTGCTTCAGCGGAATGGTGACATCTGATTTCTGTCATGACAATAATAATTATCTCCTTGGATTCATTTTCTGTGTGTTTGGAGCACAACCAGAAAGCCAAAGTTGCGTGTCACGCTCTGTGTAGGTCACCTGCTCTTTGTTTTTCGTTCTCCACAGCCTTAAATCCACGAACGCTGGTGAATACTGAAAGGTAACCTCATGGTCCAAAGCTGTTTTGGAGCATTTATTTATTATTCAAAGTATTTTTCATGCCTGGCTTAATATCCAGGATCTTAAAAGTAGAGCAGATGTTTGGACCTCCACAAATAGTCAGTTAATCTTTTGTGTTTGGTTGTGTGTGTGAGTGTGTATGTATTTGTGTGTGTGTGTGTGGGTGAGGGAGGAAGGAAAGATTGACGAGTAAGGCTTCGACCTCAGTGTGTAGGCTGCAGCAAAGACACATATGATAACATCACTCTCTCTCTCTCTGTCTCACACTCACACACACACACACACACACACACACACAAACGATAGCATCTCCCCCGTGGGTTGTCTCTAAAGAGTCTCCTCCATCACTGACTGCAGATGCTGCTTCACTGCAACAGAGAGAGACTGCTGCATTGCATGCAGACACGCCAGCATGTGCTGCACATGCTGACTCAAGAATACGCACGCAATAGTAGCACACACACACACACACACACACACATACAGGCATGTATACCGTATACACACACACAAATAGGGATCATGGATCTACCCTGCAATACCGCTGCAGCGGTCACTGCAGCCTATCTCAAATTAAAAAGAAAAAATAGAGCTGAATACGCATTTTGTAATAGAAACATTGTGTCGCAAACAATCTGTTGGACCAGTCCTTGAGCTCTCTTTTACTGTGACTGCAAAAACAAAGTGGGATTTTTTTTCTCCTCTAATATTAATCTATAAGGCTGCAAACTTCCAGCTGTAGGCTTTACACATGGCCTAGATCTGTATTCAAATGTGAAATATTATTGATACAAAAAATGACTGCTTTTAAAAAGGACTTTAAGAAAGTTGAATACTTAATTGATACGATAACTACCTCATCCACTGGCTTCCTCCATGTTACAGACATTGAAATTATATCGGAACATGTATCCAGACATCTGTGCATCTCCAGCCACCTTATTTAACCTGTGCACCATGTGATGATGTGGCCCCACACCCTGTCAGAATATGAAGGAACATTACCTGTGACATGCTTTTATGAAAAGCAAAGAACAGCGAGAGGACAGAAAAAAAGGAGAAATCTTTCCAACTCACAGCATGACGTCACAGGAACACTCATACACAGTATAGAAAGTATTTTCGTAACCGTGATAACATCACTTGTGAAACATTTGCAAATGGTGCCGCGAGTGCACAGCCAATGTTCTGGTTTGCACTGTGTGATTTTGTGGTCAAAGTACAGTATGGTGTGCTGGGATCTGTCTGGGCTGCAGGACTGTAAAGTTGAGCCTGACATAAGGTAGAGTGCAGAACCAGCGGAAAGTCACCAACTGGACTGATGTGTGTGTTTAACGGAGTCACACACTGACGACTTGCATGAAATGTTCACAGATGTCCAGAAACCTGCCCGTTCCACGGCAGCTTTTCAGTGACAAGCTTTTCTGGAAACACACCCAGATCTTCAGTGAGATGTTTCATCCCACCTCTGTATGTTTCTGGAGGGGGGGGGCAAATGTTTATCACATTTGTGGTACGGTGAGAAGGTCGTGTACAGAATGAAGACATGGTCACATTTTAGTTGTTCATCCACTCAGCTGCAGTAAATGGTGACCGTCCTGCAATAATTTCTGTCTTTACTCAAACGAACAACGTTATTTTTGTACAATCACTTCAAATCTAAGACGGTGTATGATTTTTATGAGCGCGTCCGTTGCCAGAGGCTTGTAAAATAAGATGGGGGGGGGATATGGCTACAATATAAAACATGGTTGTGGACTTCAAAATTATGTTTTTAGGGTTTATTTTGGCTTAAGTCAACTCAGTTACTACTTTATTAAGGTAGAGAGATGTGCGTGTGTGTGTGTCTGTGTCTGTTGGGGGAGGGTGAACGGAGTGAGCGGGAGAATAAGTGACAGGGAAATTGCAGAGGGAAATTATTGTTATTCCACAATTAAATTATATATACTGGGTGGAATCACCCCTGACAGGGCTGACCATAGCAGCACTCCTGGTGTGTGTGTGTGTGTGTGTGTGTGTGCGCATGAGAGCTGGTGTGAAACTTTATCCGTCCACCAAGGCCACTGAGGCTATACTGGCAGGGAGGACCACGTAGAGAGAGAATCAGAAGGAGAGAGAATTAAAGAGAAGGAAAAGCAGCAACATCAACAGAGTGAAGCAAAAGCGGTCTATTTTCAGGCTGAGTGGGTGTTAGTGAAAACACGGCAAACCCCCAGTAATGAGCCTATTTTGAACACTTGTGACAACAGTGCCTTAAAACAAACCGTTTTTGTTTTTTTGGTTGGAGGCGGGATCTGACCCAGTCACACAGCATGTTTAGGCACAAACATATTGCATATTCGTCTTGAATTTTTCAGAGAAATCTGACCTTGTCCTCGTCCAAGAGCATTAAAAACACGTCGGATATGAAAAATGAATGGTTTTCACGTATGAAAAAAAAGAGCACTCAGTCATTATTCCTCAGGAAACAATGACTCTTTGAATACGCAAGGTTTCGGGTGATGTGTAAAGTAAACTGGCCTTATTTTCTATCCAGTGAAATTAATGATCCATGAAACTTGGGCAAAAACAAAGCGAAGGGTTGCGCTCGCTCGTGTTGACGTTGGCTCCCCCGAGCCAGCAGAAAACCCGCTCCGCAGTATGAATTTCTCATTTAGCATGGATCTCATTCACTCCTGCTTTGCGTGTTGACTTTTTCCTGCGGGACTTTGACTTTAAGCCATCTGAACGGACTCACAAGTTATAATGAGGGGTTATTATTTTTTGCTCTGTATTGTATTTCTCCCCAAATAAACTGGGAAATCCACCAGAATTGGGTGAAAACAGGGTGTTTTTTTAAATTCATTTGCAGCTCAAAACCTTATCCGTTTGTGGTATTGGCAAGTCAAATTTTTTTTACTTCGTTTTCTCACACTTTCTGATTGTTGTTTATCATAAACTCTGGTGGTCAGTGTCCGCTTGATTCAGGAAAACTGTGGTTTTGGTTTTTCCAACCAAACTGCTCCTTTTTTCTTCTTTTTTTGAAACGTCTACGATTTAATGGTGAAAATCAGCAGAAACCAAAATGACTGAGCCGTTTTGCAGTCCACAGTACCTGTAAAGATAATTGTGCAATTACACACTGTATACTGTAATGTCAGTTGTACATTTTTGTCTCATGTCTTGCTCTACTGTAATTTTATGTGCACGTGTGCACTGCTGAACTCACGAGGAATCCGCTGGTGCATTTTGTTTTGTATTTGCAGCCTCACCATCTTGTACTAGTCCATCACTGCCATCTATGACCCCCCCATGGATTGCTTTGATGGAATAGTCATCTTTTCTGCATGACCCCCCCCCCTCTCATTTTTACTCCATTTCTGTAAATGGAAACCACAGAGAATCAATAGGCGTTATGTTTCTTGAACACAGAGTGGGGTAGCTTGTGTGTTTGTGTGTGTGTGTGTGTGTCTGTTTGCTCGTGGTAGTGACAGTCAACCTTGTTTTTCATTCCACTTCAGGTCGATACTACATATGAGACAGGGTATAGTTTATGAGGGAGCTAATAGCCAGAGACAGCGGTGACCTGCTTATGAGTTAGAAATGGAAGAAGCATAGATCAAGGGCGTGTGTGTGTACGTGTGTGTGCGCGTGTATTAATAAATAACGAGTTAAAACTCCACGTGATGACTGGGCACGCAAGGGCGCCCCGGACAGAAGGTCAGAATTTATGAATGCAGCGTGTTGCAGTTTTCATGATTTCTGATTTGGTTCAATTCGAGTCAAGTGAATTTTGTTCCTCGAACCCAGAATTACAAATTTGCGCTCGTGGACTTTACAGCATCCACGTCACACAGCTCCCTCTCTTCTCACGTCCTCAGCTCAGACAAAGAAAAACTTTAACAGTGGGGGAAAAGAAGCAAGTCTTCCAGGACAACAACTTCTGTTCTGAATTAACTAAACAAATATTGTTTTTCTGTGGTCATGAAAGTTTGTGCCAGATCCAATTAGGTTATTCTAACAGTTAAACTCAATTAAGTCTTGGTCACATCCACAGGAGTCAACGATAAAAGTTAATGTTCTACTGTGAAAAGGGTTTCAACTAAAATCTAAAAGTTTTAAATTAAGTCACAAAAAATATTCTGAGCAATGTGCTGTTTTTACCAAAACCATTGAAATGCATTTTGTTTAGTTTAAAGTTTGGTTTATGAGTGGACAGTGATTAATTACTTTAATTTACTTATTTTACTTACTGCCCCCTCAGATTTTCATTTGAATAGTTGTAGAAATCCAAAAAGTAAAAACTATCCAGCAGTTCGCAAGAAGATAGCAAACACTGTAGAAAGGTCTGAAAAATAAGTTTTTTTCCTGATCCAAAGGTTCTTGTAAACTTATTATAGTATTTTTATTTGTACGACAAAAGTTCCCCGTCTTTCTTTCTTTCTTTCTTTTTTCCCCTATGTGAGTTTTGGGAAAAAAGGTGACAGGGACTTGAACCTGCGCTTTGGACCAAATTTACTTGCGTCAGAGTTTAAACCACGAGAACAAATAGTGGCACCAGGGTGTTATTTTTCTAACAATCTGTTCTTCTCTCCCCCCACCTCCCCCTTCCTCTCTGTTTCTCTGCCCAGCACCCTCAACAACAACAACATCACCCTCATCCCCCTGTCCAGCTTCAACCACATGCCCAAGCTGCGGACCCTGTGAGTATAACACACAGTCGTGTAAACGCAGACACACACATGCACACACAAAACTCTGTGGTTGCATGAGAACGCGTGCACACACGGATGAGTTCGTGCCTGCTTTCATGCCCAACGAGAAAGTACGCACAGACACACGTTGCACACACATAAGTCAGAAATGTTCTGTGTTTGGCCACAAACACACACACACACACACACACACACACAAACACATAAACACACCACGGCAGCAGGGTCTGTGTGTAATCATCTAATCGTGCCATAATAAGAGACTAAGTCTTCTATTGTTTCATGACTGTGAATAATCATGTGGCCTTTACACACACACACACACACACTCATGCATGCACATACACAAACAAACATACACACTGAGATGGATACAGTGACAAATATGTGCATGCAACACACTATCACACACACACACTCTTGAGTAATGGTAACCTCATCAATACCACAAGAAAGTCTCAACATACGACACACACACACAGACACACACAGTTCTGATCCAGGCCAAATCACCATCTCTGATTGATTAGAAGGTGGCTTTGATTTGTGTGCGTGTTTGCGTGTGTCTGTGCATTTTTTTCCCGTATGTTGTTGTGTGACGGAGCTCTTGCAGTTGTCCAGGCCATTGCACGCCATCTCAAGGGAGGCTACCCATAATCCTGTGGGACTCCCCGAGAGGCAGCCCATTGGTTGCATTCCTGCCGGCCACACTGGGGTTGGATTCCACCGAACCAGCGCAGATAGAACGGGATTTCCTCCTCTGATCACCATTTTTAAGAGGCACTTTTGTGGTCACACAACCCTGCTTAACATTAACAAATGGGGATTTCTAAATACACGACACAACAGAATACAAGTGGGACAACAGAGGTCTGTTTATCTTGCGCGGCCATTATTTTCGGTTCAACTCTGGACCGACAGTGCCCGTCACTGGCCAATCACGCGACAGTGTTTCGATATTCCCCACATCCTGCTGCCACTGTAGCGGCAGCGCGGCTCGAAAATCAGCCTTTTAAAATTGGATTTCAGGTGACGGCGCAACCACATAGTTGCCAGGAGATTGAGTGCAGCGTTACCAATATCCAATATCTTTTAATCAAAAGCCCTCGTCTTCCTCTGTTTTCTGTCAACACTGAGTGACCGTCTCCTCCATCTTTCCTCTCACCTCCTCAGCTTCACAGCGCTCCTCTTGCTTCCTCACTCTCTGCATCTTTCCCTGCACTAAATTATCGTCTTCTTGCTGTTCCCCGTCCCGTTCCTCCCATTGTTACTTGCTAAAATGTCCTCACTCACTCTGTTCCTGCCTTTGTGTCCTCCCTTCTGCTGCATCCTCGTTGATGTTGCTGCTGTCTCTACCTTGTCTTCATCATCTGCCCCCCCCTCCATCTTATGCTTCATTTTCGGCCTCCTCCCCTCTCTCCTGTCTCCTCCATGTCCAGCCCTTCTCCTTCCATCTCCCTCTCGTCACCTCCTCTGTATTAAATGTTGTGTCCGCTCTCTTTTTGCCGCCCTCGGATCCCACTATTGAATTTCCTGCTTTTATAAAAACGACTCATTCAATCAAACGTTTAGAGATGTCCCTGATATGATTAGCAGAGAGGTGTGAGGAGTGTGTAAGAAAACTTCTTTTTTAAATTAGATGGCTTACCTCCCCTGCCACCTTAACTTAGGACTTCTTCATATAGCTGCTTTTACACATATCGCTTCTTTTTCTTTCTCTCTCTCTCTATCCAGTCATTCATCTATGGATGTATATATCGTCCTCTTTCTTTCTCTCTCTCTTTTCTCTGCAGTATCCCTCTGCTCTATTAGCAGCAATGGTATTGCCTCGTGGTGCCTTTTATTCAGAAACTTGAACCAATGAAAAGATTAGCGCTCCCACCGCTTGTGTGTTTGTGTAACTCACTGCACTAAAGATGCGCCTGGTAACCCTCTGGAGAAAATGCGAAGAAAAAAAGGGCACAGACAGACTGACACACACATTCACAGAAACACCAGGCACGATGCCCTTACTCACCCGCAACCAATAAGCAACAAACACGATCACAGACTTACTGCACTACACACAACTACACACACACAGACACGCACAGGCACAACACTTTCTCCATACCCCCTGCCTGTTCCCATTCTCCCCTGTGTTTTAATCCTACTTGTCAGTAATTAAGGCTGAGCCGGGGGTGGGCTGGGACGTGGCTATCTCCAGGCGGGGGTTTGACTATAAACTGGATTTATAATGGGAGAGCGGTATTAAAACCCACTGCCCCCGCTGCTAGCATCAATGAGCCCATCTCTGTTCCATAACAGGATTTGTCCTCTGCTTTATTACAAAGGGAGGCCTGTCTTCTAAAAGGCTAGATATCCCGGCTGGCACATAATACGCTGACAAGACATTCTGCCGTTCATCCGCCCTCCTCCTCTTCCTCCTCCTCCTCATCCCTCGCTCGCTCTCTCTCTCTCTCTCAGGGTATCAAATCTGGGCGGTGAAGCCTGCTGAGAGTCTCAGCTCTGCGAAAATTCACCTGATGCATCCTGTACTGAGCAGTTCTTTTTAATTAATGGCTACATTGCCAAAATGCAGCACAAATTGTAATTTAATGCACTTAAGATGTCATTTCAATTTCCCATCAACCCCTTGGTTAAAAATGCGCTTCAGTGATGTAACCCGATGAGAGAGTCTTCAGCGACCGACTCGTTTAGTTGACAGTGAAATTACAAAATCAAGTAAGACGTTACATGTGTCAGTTAGCCTATTTTATGAATAAACACATTTACTCTCTTACCTGTAGCAGTATGCAGTTGTGCAGATACGTTTTCTTTTATGTTCCAGGGTTTCAGATTTTCCTCTCTGAGATTTCCACCTCCACTGCAATGCAATGACAGTGAATGGATTTTTTTACACTTTTAAGACTGTAAAAGTACATTGAAAAAAAAAAACCCATTATTATTGAAATGTAAATTTTCAATACACTGGGCACTGTTCCATTCTTCTCTGTGCTGCTAGGGGAGAACTCAAACAGGGTTACATAGTTTAAGACACTGGCTAGAAAACATGCATTTTTGTAGTTTTCGTGAACTGACCCTTTAAGATAGCTTCCTCTTGCAGTCTATAGGCCAAGAGATCTAAAATGCACCCCATGTAATCTGTGTGTGTATATACACACACACATTACCTTTCACTATGCTAGCCACTATAAATTCAAGCAAATATAACAAAGAATGAAAGAAAGAAAGTTCTTAGTTATTTTTTCCTCTCGCTAATTTTTTTGTTCTATTTCCCTCTATTTTTGTTAATTATCTCTTTCCGGCTTTCAGCCCTTGTAAACTCTTGTGTCGCGCTATTCTCTTTTTCCCAGAGTTATCCTCTTCTCTCTTACCTCCATCTGTGTCCACCTGTTCTGTCTCCATCTCCCTGAATAGATTGTGATTTAGCCGTATGTGTCCTCTCTCTGGAGAGAGTCATATTGTGACAGACCTTGGGGAAATGAGAGCTGAGGATATTACTTTGTGTGTTTGTGTGTGAGGGTCTGTTTGTGTGCGTTTCACCTGAGCAGCGGCCGCATGATACCGGCCAAGGATGTAACCTGTGTGGAAAAAAATAGACCTTATTTTTACCATGGAATGAATGTATTTGCTCTCTGAGCTGTTGTGCTCAATTTAACTTTGTTGAGAATTTCACCATCAAAGGTTTTATGGTGTTGATTACACTTATTTTGTAGTTCATTACACGCAATTTTCTTCTCCCTCCATCTCTCTAAGTCGTCTGCACTCCAACAACCTCCACTGTGACTGTCACCTGTCCTGGCTTTCTGATTGGCTCAGAGCCAGACGGGGCTTGGCTCCCTTCACCCAGTGCATGGCCCCCGCCCACATGAGGGGCCTCAATGTCCCAGATGTGCAAAAGAAGGATTTTGTCTGCAATGGTAAGTTAACACACATGCGATATTCTATCACAGTGATATTACCATTTTTCATTGGTTTTGGGAAGAGAAAAAAACTATTTTAGAGAAAAGCTTCATCATATTGGTAAATGAAATAAAATAAGAGTGGAATTCAGCCAATAAAATAATTTTATTTTAACTTAGCAAATAACACAAAACTTAAACTCATACTGTACTTCAGAGAGAGAAAGAGAGTCATGGTTGAATTTAGCACTACTGGCAGTTGACCACTTGATGCACAATACAGTGAGTAATAAACCTGAAGGCCATTATTACAAGCGGTGTTGTTATCGTGTCCAGACAGCTCAGCGTTTATAACACTGAAAGAATTACACAGTGTAGAGCCGCATAATCAGCTAAAAGGCCGGTATAAGAGCAGTCGTGTTATCAGCTGCAGATAGTATAGGTAATGTTTATAGGCCTCTGATTCAGCTCTCTGTGTTAATAGACTGTCAGGCTGCTCCCTCTTTATTAGCCTTGGCACTCCGTACCAGAGCTCTATCTCTCTCTTTTCCATTCTTTTCCTCTTTTTCACCCCTTCCTTCCCCCCATCAGCTTTCCTCTCTCCCTTCTTTTCTTAAGTCTCACTTTCATGTGTCTTTCCAAAAGGTTTCAGTGTAACCATCTTCCTTTATCCCTCAGTTGACCTTCTGCTCATATCAAGAACATGACATTTTGGAATAATATTTAGTTTCTGTTCAGTTTATTTTTCAAAGGATTGCATTCCTGGCAGAATGCAAAATATTGTGTAACAGCATGACGACCATCATGAGATATTAAACCTCCCAAACTGAAGCCGAAACCAGTGTCATCAGGCAAAATTGAGATAAAATCTTTAAGAAAAAAAGCATTACTAATAATAATAGCATTGAAGAAGTAGAAAAGAAAATTTGCAGAATTTGCAGGTTTCTCGGTGGACCACCTCAAAAAATCAGTATCTGTTTAGTATTTCCAGAATCTGATATCACATGCACTATCTGTACATCTCTATCTGTAGGTCCAGCCCAGACCGAGTCGAGGACTTGCGTCCCTCAGGTGGCTGTGTGTCCACCCAGCTGCAGCTGTAACAACAACATCGTGGACTGTCGTCGTAAAGGCCTGACTGAAATCCCAGCCAACCTTCCAGAGGGCATTGTGGAGATGTAAGACAGTGTTAACCTTAACTTTCCTTAAATGTCGTTCATGTTTGCTAAACCTGTCCAGTGTTGCATATGCACATTTTTTACCATTTAATTTAAATTCATTTTAATTGCACACATTAGTGCTAGATTTCTTTCTCATATTTCTTGTACTGAAAATATTCCCTCTCATTATTTACATCACTCTCACTGTCATACATCCAACGCAACATATTTTACCGTCCAACTGGTTTTACACTTAAGTTTGTGTGCAAATATGTGATTTAACTCAGTGAGACATTTTGAACTGTGTTTCGAGTAAAACATGGTCATAGCCATTTTCGAACTCGGCCAGAGTTCAAATGAAAAGCAAACTTTTAATACTTCAGCCAAACACAAAAAACGAGCACTTCTGCTTTTGAAATTTGAAGTCAGTTTTAATGCAAATCCTTGCAAACACAATTCTGAATGCAGGACGTTCATTTGTAATGGAGTGTTTTTACAGTGTGGTGGTGCTACTTTTACTTAAGTGAAGGACCTGACTACTTCTTGGACCACTAAAATACAGTTTCACAGTGGTTGTTAGGCACCATGTGGACATGTAGGCAGACGTGGTTGACCCACCTTGATGAATTCGACCTTAACTTTGACCCAGACTACACTGCAGCCAAACACTTTCATTTAGACACTCGTACTCTTTGCCTCCTCTTTCTCTCCTCCTCCTTTCTTTCTGTGTCTCACACACATATTTAAACACAAACACACTCACACACCCCACAGTGGGACATGTTTGGTATCCGTATTGATCGCTGTACCCTGTTTGTTTGTACAGAGGACAGCCCGTTGATTGCTCTGTGAGTAAAGGAGCAATTCTCCCCCCGCAACACGACACCGATACCGCTACACCTACCCAGCATAAGTAATAGATTCCCACGTGCACACAGTGCACACAGTGCACATAGGCATACTATGCAGACACACCAGTTCTGTTTGCACAAACGAAATGCATTCATATGCCGCCATGCATACATTCTGGGAGGGTCAGACACAGACACACAAATGCACGATCAAGCCACAGGCACCAAAAACTATCTGATGAAATCTCATGGACAGAGGGAATTAGCATTGGATCCATTATAATAAATGTTGTTGCAGCATCCAGGAACAATAGAGGATAATAGGATGATATATTGTCAGTCCACCAAACAGGACAAAGTCATCTTTCTGCATGCTGTTGGCAAGGATCACTGCCAATTGTGCGTGTATAAGTGTGTCAGTGTCACCATGTATACATTGTGTGTGTGCGTGTGTGTTAATCTGTCTCCCCAAATAAAATATATTCATAAAGACATTTAACAAGGCAGGTTTGTCTCAAGGCATTTAACTTCATTACACCTTGGGGGGGTCGAGTCCCTGCTCACCTGCCAACCCATCTCCTGTTTCAGTTGTCTTTTAACCTCCTCACCCTATGGATTTTTTTATATAGCCTCTTAAAATGTCTTCCCTATAATACATCCTTTGATATTGAGCCGCTAAGTGTCTTTGTATCAACCTTGTTTTACTGCCCACAATATAATTTGTAACTTGTTGTGTGTGTAGATTGTCCTTGTCAATATGTGCACATTCTTGATGTATTTTGACCCCTCGGTTGAAATAAGGTGTTGTTCAGCTGCCAGGGGTGTGAGGTACAGAAATTTAGAGATGCGTACAAGCCAAGAAGCAGGTACCTGCTAGGGTTGTGTTGTGTTCAAAGCCAAGACTACGTAAGTGTTTCATTTAACAACGTTGGAACAGAGTGGTCATCAAAAATTGACGCAATAAATTCGACAAAATTGCATTTAATCCTGGCAGATGTGATCATCTGAGGAAAAATCATAACATGTTTTGGTCGTATTGAGCTGTGAAGTGACTTACAGCTGTTGAAGACGAAGAGTGATAGAAGACAAGAAAGGATAGATAGATAGATAGGTAGATAGATAGATAGATAGATAGATCAATAAATAGGTACCAATGGATAGGGTTAAAGAAAGGAAAAGAGGGATGAGAGTAGAGGTCAAGAGCTGGCCTGGGTGGGGACTGAAAAGGAGGAGGAGAGGAAGAAGAAGGGTGGATTAGTTCCCATTTATCATTCTGACAGCTGACCCTGTGGCTGGCCTTGGGACCTCACCGCATCCTCCTCTCCTCCTGATTTTTCCTCCCATCTCCCTAAGTTGTTCACACTTTTCCACTCCTCTGATTCCCCCTTTTGTTGCCCTCCTTTCCCACTCCCCCTCTACCGGGAGTCGGCTCCACTTCTGTGACTTTCTCTACTCCTCTGCCTCCTTCATTTCCCTCTTTTTGTCCATTTCCTTTGCTTCCTTCTCAGAGCAGAAAGAAGGAGGCATGAAGAATGCATGAGCGACACACACCAATGTGTTTCCTAGACCATCAGGAGAGTTACAAACTAAACTACAGTACATTTCCCCCAATGTGGGCTGTGGGCCTTGTTCTGATGGCTCCCCACATGATAATAGAGTAATACTACCAGTGTGGTATAATGAGTCTGCAGTCTTCCAGAGAAAGAGATGTAATAAATTCCCATTGGTCCTGAGCCTGAAAACATAGAGGAACCCAGGGTGTGTTCATAAATACAGCCTTAACTGTGAAGAACAGGGCATTGTTGTTCCATCAAAGGAATTTATGACAGATTCAAATTTTTAAAAAATTATAAATTACGATTAAAAGAAAGATTATTGTTCATGTACTGCTGACCATTGCACAATTAAACCAAACCCTCAATTAGCAAACTAAAAATCTGTATTTTTTATTGTGGTTGACTGACAGCAAGTTCGATTTAACCAGTTACCTCTCTGTCATTCTTTGCCTTCAGAAGCATTCACTTACATCGCTGTAGTTCCTGAACACTTTGGCCTGAGACTTTGAGTCTCACTGAGCAAACAAGTACTGTGGTCAGCCATCCTGGTATCTGTTTCCAGACCAGCCTTGTGATTCTCATAGATTCAGAGGTTTTGGGCCCATGTAAGCTCATTACCACTGAGCTCCAAAACTCAAGTTAACACTGACCTTCACCGGTTTCTGCTGCAATGCACGAACCCTCAAAAATAATATGTACATGATGACTGGGACGACCACCTTTCTGAACTTTTTGTGCAGTCAACTTATCCATGATGTTGCTGAATGTATTTCTTATTTTATGTTTTTAGAATAATGTATTCTTCTAATTATTTTTATGAAATAATTCTGTAAAAGATTTGCTAAAGATCCACTCACTCCATGTCTTCTAATCTCTGTCTCTCCCCCTCTCCCCCCTTCTCTAGTCGTTTGGAGCAGAACTTGATTAAAAGTGTCCCAGCAGGAGCCTTTACAGCCTACAAGAAGCTCAAGAGGATGTGAGTCTGTCTGCACATATTTAGACACACACACCCACATGCAGATACTTACAAATAAACATACACTCATGCATTAACAGACTGATAGGTTCTTTTATTAGATTTCTATGGGCCCTGATTAGGTCCACTGTATAAGCTTGATGTGTGTTCACATCTCCTTCATGTAAACAGAAAATGAAAAGGACCCAGTATAGAGTCCTGAGGCACACAAGAGTTAAGTCACAGTTCAGTCACATTAATCCTGGATAAATTTAGCCTATTCAGACCTAGATCAAATGTTTTTAAGCAACCTATTGCTTTATCAGACAAGATAAACGCCATGATTCTTGTCAAGGGCTTCAGTCAACTGTAGTAATTATAGTTTGTCTAATGTCTAATGTCTGTCTAAAGATAAGTTTAATGTGAAGTCCAAACCAGCACAAACACACAGGCTCTCTCACACATAGGTCATCACTTGTCTATTTCACACACACCCACTGGCCTACAGCTCACCGCTGAAAAATTATCATGCAAATGCATGAAAATGCCAAACGCGCAGACTTGTGCAGGGTTGTAAGGTTATCCACCCACTTCCCATCCATGCAGACCTTCTCTCTCTCCCTCTCGCTCTCTCACACACACACAGATGGAAATTTAACCTCAACTGAAGTGTTAAATAATATATCTTACAGCGGTGGAAGTGAATGACATGAGCTGCACTTAACATGCCACTGCTCTCAGTCTCTCTCTCTTTTGCTCCCTTCACTCCTCTTTTTTCCCCTCACCCTGTCCACCCCCCCCCCACCCCACCCCTCATTTACTTCTATATCCAGCCACTCTTACTTTTTTTTAAATCCTGTTCCCTTGTCTTGACCTCTGCTGATGTATTCTCTGGTGATCATTTGTCAGACAGTTCTAGGACATTTACACAGAATGAACCCTATTACTGTGTATTACAGTAATGCACTTATCTGCTCTCTCTGTTTCTTACCCCCCCGGTCTGTTCCCCAGTGACTTGAGTAAGAACCAGATTTCTGACATTGCTGCCGATGCTTTCAGCGGCCTTCGCTCACTCACCTCACTGTAAGTATGACACACTTACCTGCAAATACCTACAAACATACACACAGAGACACACACAGGCATCTACACATGCACATATCCGGACGGGCAAGTAATTGCCTTCCCAGACATTTAGCAAATAAAAATGTTGTCGCTCTCGATGTTGACAGCTGGAGCACAATGCAGTGAAGTGTGCGTATGTGCTGTATGTGCGTAATTGTACGTGTCCGCTGTCGCTCAGTGTGTGTGTGTCTCTGAGGGTGATAAGAACATGAAGGACAGTTTAATTTGAATCAATCTGGAGCATGAAAATGAGACAGACAGTCAGACAAGAAGGGGCAGACAAGGTGAACTCTGCTGGGTGTTAACACACACACACACCAGCACATGGAGTCGAGTCAGTTGAACAGGAATGTCACCGAGAGGCACGACTTCTGCAGCAGAGGCCAGCTGAGGCTTGATGTGGCAAAATATAAAACTGCTGGAGGGAATTAATTGGTTGCAACTACATTTGGCAGCATATCTGAAAAATAATTTCATTTTTTGACAATCAAATGAGACAAATGGTCCAAAACAGTGTGCTTCGTGAGAAAAGCTTCAACGCAGAAACAAATGTGCTGTGCATGTTTTTTTGTAAAGAAATATAATTTAAAAAGTTAAAAGTCACCCTACATTGGAAACAGACAACTTTTTGTCTTTGATTGCAGCCCTCCTTCAGTTCTTCCCACTGAAGTGGTTTTTCCAGCTGAATGAGCTTGATGGCTTTTTCACTTCAAGCAGATACAGTATATTGATAGTATTTCTTTTCTTCTGGAGAGCCGAATATTAGCTGATTTATATAGAACATGGGGCGGGCAAGGAAATACAGTAATTACAAAGGGAATCTTGGTTTTCAGAATCATGTCTGATTGTTTGCCGTTACATGCTGACAACAAAGCAGAGGCATCTGGTTTCGCTGTCTTGGATTTAGATGGAAATGCGCAGCACATTATGCAGTGTAAATGTTAGGAAGGCAAAATGTAGAGGGGTTCAGCTTACGTCCTCTTAACAGCAGCATAAAAAACTGCCAGTGTCATGAAAAATTAAGATAAAATAAATACACTTTAATGCATTAAAATAACATAACTTGCCATCACTTGGGTGCAGAGCAGTGTCCCTCTCTAATGGCTGATTATGTCAGGCATAATAAAGCAATGGAAATATTTTACTACATCTCATAGCTGGATTTCGACCACATAAGTCTTAACATGTAAGCAAAGCCCTGTAAACAGTGTAACCAAAATGATATTGTGTTGTTTGGTCTGTCCTGTGCAGGGTGTTGTATGGCAACAAGATCACCGAGTTGCCCAAGGGATTGTTTGATGGACTGGTTTCCCTGCAACTACTGTAAGTATTGTGTGGGTGGTGTGTTGTTAATTGTGTACCTGTGTACATGTGTGTGGTCCCTCCAGAAAGCAATGAAATACATTATTTGGGAAAAGAACGAATCACACACTTGAACAAAGGAAACCTGGGAAACCGGGAAATGCTGTGTTGTTGTGGATTAGTAGCTTGTCTTTTCTGAAATTCTGTACAGCTACTGTTCCTTGGAAATAGTCTTACTCCCCTTGTTGTCACTGATTTATTACAAAGGAACACATTTGCTTTGTGGCTTAATTTGCAGAGCTGATTTCATACTGTACACCTGAAGGTTTTACTGAGATAAAAAACCTGTACCTGGATGTCTTAATCATTCAGTATTTCTAAAAACACTGTACTTGTAAATTCAATGATTTACTCATGCCACGACAGATCTTAATTGGTATAATTTAAAAACCACAAGAATTCCCTTACAGCTACCCTTAATCTGGCAGTGATATAGTTTATTGTTTCTAATGGAGGCAGCATAATGAGCAGACTTTGCTGCATTTATGTTCAAGCCTTGTGTTTGATTTTCCCTAATTAAGATGATTTGGTGATTTGGCACCGGCAAGTCGTATCTATAGCACATTGCCTCACGGACCATAATTAGAGTTAAGGCCAGCGATATAGAGCCTTATTGCTCCAATATATGGTTGTAGTTTTATGAGGACGACGACGTCGGGCATTCCACCCACAGTCACAGGAGCAAGACTTGGTAATAATCACCACCGTGCAACGGCAACTACTGCAGAATCCCCTCTTCGTGCATTAAACCCCCATCTGTCCTTTATCGTGTGTGTGTGCGTCTTCAGAGAAGTCTGTCTTTAATAATCAACATGAACCAAATTGGTGAACTGTAGTAAAAACTGTAATCTTGCCTTAGTTCTTCTAATATTCAGTGTGTATGTGGAAGAGAACTGTTAATTCTGAATAATTCCTTAGGGGCACAGATTTGAACTGCAGCAGTGGTTTAGCAGGCAGTAAAAATCCTGGCTCCTATAATGGCTACATTGGTACTGTATGGGGCATATGGTCCTCACAAATGCCGCAGTCCACTGCAGAAACAGCTAATGTTCTGGGCTTTTCCATCGTAAAGTGAAGTGAAGCAAAGAAAATGAGGAAGAGTGAATCTAACCCACAAACACCTTTTACGGGCTAAGGTGGATCATTGGGATGCATGGTGCATAGTCAGACACAGAGGGAGGGAGGGGGGGACAATGGGGGATGGAGAGATAGATGGAGAGATAAATTAATGGATGGATGGATAGAGAGGGAAAGATGGAAGAAAGACAGGCACCGGGAAGAAGACGGATATGGAGACATGTACAGCAGAAATGCAGAAAAGTATGAGAAAGGCGAGTGAAGGAAATCAGAGAACAAGTTTAAACTAATTTTTTTACACCCAGGTGCATCTCATGTGACATCATTAACACTTAATAGCCCCCTCGTTAAAAAAATCCTTCCCCTCACACCCTGTCAAGCTGTTGCAGTCATAAACATTATAAACACAGAAGGCTTTACTTTTGTTTGTACAGGCGCGTGTGATCCCTGAAGGAAGCTAATTCCAGACTGTTTCTATGCATTTGTAACTCCCTCAGTCTGGGAATAAATAGAGTAGTGAATGACTAGTTAATATTCATGTCCCACCACATCGTTGGTCAGTCCCATGAGCACACTGTGTTGGTGCTTGCTCAGCAGGCATACAGGAAGAGATTATGTCTTTTAATGTTTCGCCGCTGACAGAAGAAAAACCTCCCATCTCCAAAAACTCAGCCGATTTGTCAAGAAGTTCCAGATGATGTTATTCTTCCATGTGTTATCGTAAAATTGTAAATTATATATTAGCTTTTGCCGGTGACTCGAGCAGCGTGTCAACCTCCCATGACAAAGGTGTGTGTGTGTGTGTGTGGGGGGTGTTGTGTTTTGTATAGCTACCGGTCTGCTGTTTGTATTGTCTGCGCTGCTTTGTTTTACTGGTGCAGTTTCAAGTAATTAGTTCCCCCTGTGAGCTGCCTAATGAGGCGTGGATGTGTCGCAGAGCAGAGCACGTGTATGTGTATGTGTGTGTGTGTGTGTGTGTTTGTGTGTGTACAGTATAGGTGCTCGTTAGGATGACTTGAGATGATTAAGCCAAGCTGCTGTACCAAGGACCGAGTTAGTCGCTTGTCAGACAGAGAAAAGAGGGGGAGAAAAGTATATGAGGGAAGCAAAGAATGAAAGTGTTGAAAATGTGGTGGGAGCAAAAAGCGGCAATGTGGATACAATAGCTAATGAACTGCAGGTATGAAAAGACAGAGAGGGTGGAGGTGAAAATCCTTCCTGTCATTTACCTAATCCCTCTATCACGTTTCTCAACCCCCCCCCCCCCATTTTGTCTGTCAGCCTCTTTCGCTTAAATGTACATCCTTGTCACAACAAATTAAATTTTCACCTGTCCCGTTGCTGTCTCCCTCCATTATTTCCTCCATCCCATCTCCATTCTCCTGTCTCTCCTCCTCCTCCTGCCTTCTCCCCCCATCATCTGTCTCTCCCATCAAAACAAGATATTACACTACCCCACCCAACAGTAAATATCCCCCTCCTGCTCCAGAAGAGAAAGTGAAAATATATAAAACCACAATTTTCAGATTTATGGGTCATGGCCAGAAAAAATATAATCATGAGTGCGTGGAGAAGGAAGGAGAGGCTGTAGCGAGGCACTAAGCAAAGAAACAGATGAAGAGGACAGCGGAGAAAAGTAGCTGCTTTGCAGCAGAGATGCATCTGAGAGAGATAAATCATGTCATTATCTGCATATGTGTTTATCTTTTGTTTGTGTAGCGCACAGAGATAATAGAGCTAAAAGAGTGAAGACAGATGCAAAAAAATAACAAAATGCTGAATGCCCCCCCCACCCCTTCCTTGTGTTTCAGGCTGCTGAATGCCAACAAAATTAACTGTTTGAGAGTCAACACCTTCCAAGACCTGCAGAACCTGAACCTGCTCTCGCTGTACGACAACAAGCTGCAAACCATCAGCAAAGGGCTGTTCACCCCTCTGCGTTCCATCAAGACTCTGTAAGTGCACACAGTGGAGGAACACAAAGTCACTTACAGCTGAGAACCTTGCATTTTGGATATGTAGAGCTACGCGCTCTATGGTAACTGTGTGGCCCTCCTCTTTTCTCATTCCCACAACAAATCCACTTTCCCCTCTCAGTCACCTTGCTCAGAATCCCTTTATGTGCGACTGTCACCTGAAGTGGCTGGCCGACTACCTGTTCGACAATCCCATCGAGACCAGCGGCGCACGCTGCAGCCACCCCAGGAGGCTGGCGAACAAACGAATCAGCCAGGTTAAAGGCAAGAAGTTCAGGTGCACAGGTAGGGGATGAGCTTGCACCATGAATACACACAAACAAACACACACATGCAGGGAGTCACCTCTGAAGGTTGATTAAAAAAAAAAAATAGTGCAAAAATAATATGCATTTACTAAAACACACATACAAGCATTCGGTCTTTGTCTCTCTCTCTCTGTGGCGGTGTTGTGTTGCTATTTCCTTTGATAGGAGCCATGGGTCTCACTAATTACAAAACAAACCAATTCAGTATACAGAAGCAGCGCAGCAACTAACTCAACAGGGACTGGCTGTAGACTGTGATCGCCCACTTGTGTGATATAATGTGTGTGACTGAGCACACCTCATGTCCTCGGCGCAGCGGCTCTTAACATTGTTTTTCTCATCTTAAATATTTTGCCTTTTTACGCCTCGGTGGAAAATGAATTTTTAAAATCTTATTTGAGGTGCGTCAAAATGCTGCTTGCGAGCAAATCATTGGTTTGCAAAGCAGCACTGGAGGAGACCTCTGTCAGCTGCACCGGTTCCAACTTTAACCTGACAGTGACTCTAATTGTGCTAAGAAAAGATTAACACATAACAGAATCAACAGAGGTTGAAAGTCGGCAACTTTTACTTCCTCGATACCCACGCATCCGATCGGATGTGAGGATATCTTCTGTTTGTTTTACAATGACCAAAAAAACCCTAAAACATTGAAAGTGAAAGAGAAATTACACCAAAAATTGGAGGCAGATTTTTCAAGCACTAAAACAATTGTTCCCATCTTAGGTACATCAGTGCACTGTAAAAACTGCATCTGTGGTGCCAACTATTTGGTGACATGGCATTTCCACCCCTCCTGTTTTCTAAAATGGTGTGCCCCAGCCTAAACTGCCCCAGCCTAAACTGGGCACACCATTAATAGCATAACCAATGCTATTAGATGGTGAAGGCTTTTACCCAAAGTGCTGTGCGGTATCATGAGCACATGTGCTTATATTCTTAGCTTGGAAGGTCTCAGTGGTAAGCAAACCCCTAATGTTAGTGCCCTGCCCATGGAGCTAATCAAGATAACTAGATTATAAATGCTCCTAAAGATGGTTCTGGCAGTCCTCTTTGCTTCAGCCCCTCCTCTCTGCAGTCCCATGCCTCTCCCTGCATCTCCTCTTCCTCTATGGACCTGTGTGGACATTTTCACTGTCGGTGGGCAGTTCTCTGGTTCCGCCTCCCTTCCTGTGTGGATCTGCGGCTCTCTGTTGCCTCTCCTATCCTGTATGGACCCTGACCCTTGATTGATTGGTGCGGCTCTCTGTTGCTCCGCCTTCCTCCTGTGTGGACCTGCATTCTGATTGGTTCGTGCAGCTGTCTCTTGTGCTTGATCTAACCATGTGGCCCCGCCTGTTGTGACATCACATGGTTCCGTCAAGCGCCAGGGACCGCCCAGCACACACCCACCTGCCTCTCCCAGCCAATCACAAGCCTTGGAGCAAAAATTTGGGACTTAAGACTTCTGTTTGTTTGCGTTCATGTGTAGGGCTGCTGATACATGGGAACTTTGGTGGAAATAACTGAGCTTTAGGCATATGATCAAATTACCAGGTCAATCAGTGTTGAGGGGCAATACATAACCCGTTACTGTTGAGCTATTTAAAGGTGCCCTGTGGAGTGAACCTGTCAATAAACATTAGTAAAAGTTAGTGTTTTTCACCACAACTCACAATGTGTATTCTTGACATTCTAACAAATGTGTTGAATGCCAGCTTGCATTCAATGCATTTTGATGTTTGCTAACTTACAGTCTCCTCGAATAAGTGTACCAAAATTTTCATGGACAGTACAAACACAACCGTGAACCGCACATAAGAAGCTGGCGCATTGGCATAACTAGTGGTCAAAAACTCCACAGGGAGCCCCGTGTGGCTCAAAAACATCCACATTCACCTTGACTGCTCAAAGCATAAATTTGATTTCTACATATCTTTTTCTTTTTTTTCCAAACAGATGAGTTTTCCCAAGTGTTGTTTGCTTTGGAAAGTATTAACATCTCCTTGCAGGGTTTTATGTCACATGAAGAGAAATGCCCGATGCACCTTTTTCCACTGCAAACTTATCCAGTGCTTCAGTGGTTAGCATGGCTGACCCACCCCCATCCCCACCCTGCCCGCCTCTGTGCAGACCCCCTGTACCCTATTCTGCTGCAACTGAAAACAGACAATCTTTTTAAAAAACAAGCCCTTAAGCCATTACTGTAAAAAAAGATTGTGAAAACCCGCCTTCCATTCTTTGCTTTGTTGTTTCCCCTCCTGTCCTATTCTCTCCCTTGGTCTTTCCTTTCTGTCAACTCGCCAACCAACAAGGTTTGCGGCAGCCCAGAAACATTATTCCAAAATATCCCCGCCACTGGAAGGAGGTAGCCACATCTCATAAAAGATAAGACATCATTTGTGGAGGAGCGATCATTTACCGAGTTCAAATCAAGGTTGTCCACCGAGAAACCTCACTAGGTGGTCTTGTTTACCAGCGACAGGCAGAGAACAGACGAGCCACGAAGGGTGTGTGCCAGCAGAGAGTGGAGACAGAGAGTGGAAGAACAAGTGATCTGTGCCAGTGGAAGGACAATCCAATAGGAGAGCAGTGAAAAATGGAGCAGATCGAACACAAAGCTGGAAAAAGAGAGAGAGAGGGAGAGAATAAGGCAACGATGACCATGAGAAATTCAAAGAGTGCATGTGGTCTGCAAACACAAGTGCTATATGATGTAAACCAGGTCTCTTCCACAGGCACCGGCGGTCATAAATAATATCTGTTCACATTATATCTAAATAAAAGAAGTGGTCTCTGGCTCACCACGTTAAACAGAAACATCCGGGGTTAAACCACATTTATCTGCAAGATGATTCCATAAAACCACCTGGATCTCTTGTTTGTTAATTTGATTTACAGCGGTGGCCATGCAGAATTACCCCTCCCAGCATCAGCTCCATGTCTGCCATGTGCAGCACAGGGCTGCAGAAGCAACTGCTGTACATATGAGTTATATTAGAAAGATCGTTCGTGTCTTGCAAATGACTGCTTGGCTAATTATGTTTTACAACCTTTGACAGCTGAAATTACAACAAAAGTAAATTTTTCCATACAATTAAACTCCAACAAGACACAGTTTAGACAGATATTGATAGCCTAGAAAAATTCTGTGATGCTTCATCTGAATATGCATGTATTCTTCTCTACTAGTAGCTGCATATTTATTAGAATAATGTCTTGTCTGTTGTTATAAGGCTTTGTAACTCTAACACTAAGAACCTTATGTCTCTCTGGTGTTTCCTCTCTTCCCCTCCATCATTTTTTCGTTTCATCTTCTGTCTCCTACTTCCCTGTTGATTTAATTTACCTGTCTTGTGTTCTTCCCCTGCCTTTCTACCGACTGTCCACGTTTCTGTCTGTCCTCCTTCTCCATTTTTTCTGTTTCTCCTACGTCTTTTTATCACTCCCCCTCCTCCTCTCCCTCTCTCCTTTGCAGGCCAGGAGGACTATCGCAGCCGTCTGAGTGGCGAATGTTTCCAAGACCTGGTGTGTCCAGAGAAATGTCGCTGTGAGGGCACTGTGGTCGACTGCTCCAATCTCAAACTGACCCGTACACCTCCACACATCCCCGAGCACACCACAGACCTGTAAGTCGGCTTCCCGTTGACATGCGTACTCGCACTCATATATGACATGATGAAATTTCAGATTGCGAGTCATGTGTTAGACTGCTCTAGCCTGAAACAAAAGACCACCACATATCCTTAAATGTGCCGCAGACCTGTCAAGCCTTTCTTAGCCACATTCATGCACAAAAGCACAAGTATTCGGGATTACATGCACACATCTGCCAGTTTTTTTCTCTGTCAGGTTGCTTCACTCAGTGCAGTATCATGAACGTCAGTCTTCATTTTTAGCTCTCAGACCAAAATGCCTCTCAACAGTCTTTTCTATCTTCCTCCGAGTCCCAAAGGAGCCATCATGATGTCTGGCGAAGGGTCTCACACCGGAATACAGAATAGTCCCGTAGATCATTCATTTCACTGCTGAAAATGAAAAGAGAGAGAGAGAGAGAAGTCTGAACGTGAGAAAGGTTACGAAGTGTGTATGTGTTTATCATCTCCTGTAACTACCGAGAAAATACATTGCCATTGCTGTCAGCGTGGTGCTAACGGGGAATAGCTGCAGAGTGAGAGCCCACTGCAGCAGATGCAGGGTGGTTGTATTACTTGTGGAGGTTAGTTGTATAATGGTGAACTCAACTATGGGTGCCACTTTGGATAACTAATGATGTCAGTTTCGCACAGACCATTAGACCCCGATTCTTCTCTCTCCCTCTCTGTGGTTCTGTTTCTCTCTGCAAACACTTGTATCCTCCAGTTCTCCCTCCTTTCCTCTCCATTCATTCCCAGGGTGCTTCGTGTCAAAAATATTAACTTTGTCCTTTATGGTTAGTTAGAGGGCACATCAAAGTTTTCGCCATTTTCGACACCCTCATCTCTTTCTGTTTCTCTTAAGAACACAACCAGCCACTGGGTCGTTGAAGGGCACAAACACACGCGCACACATACACACAAACACACACACACTCACACAGGCACACAAGCTGCCTGTCGCGGCCTGTAACCTGCCTTATCAGGGGAAATCAGGGGAGGTTATGGCTGAGCTGAAGGCTTTTCCTCTCTTTCTCTGTTCTGTCTATTTTTCTGTCCTTCTGTGTGACGCTTCCCACAAGCCATAAAAATCCTTGGCATCAGCCTTGATAGTGTTCAATCAGTATGAAAGAATCAGTCTGAGGAGAATTATTTGCACTCAATAAAAACAACAAAAAACCCCACTGTGCATTCTGAGTTGATACTGAGGGGCCCCGGATCAAAAGGTAAAGAGATTAGAAATGTTTACACGCACTACATTCAAACTACGCCAGTCAAACCAGGAGTAGAGGCAGTGTGACTTTGCTTTGCAAGATGTTGTTTTAGTCTGGCTTCATCCGAGTCAATCCAACTTTGATGTTCCCCTGTATCTCCCTACGAAGTAGCCCCAGCAACTGAACCCTCACTTTCTCTCCTCAGTTTCTCTCACTCCTCTTTTACACTAACACACATTTGTGTCCCCATGACTTAATAGGACATTACATTGACTTACATTCACTTCCTGGAGACTTGACTTAACCTTAACCTAAACTTTACCTGACCCCAGACCTCTGCTCCCTGTCCCCATAATGTGGCCCCACAATAAAGATCCCCACAATATGAGTAATGCCTGGACCACACACACACACACACGCACACACACAAAGAGCGTCCTTTTAGGAGCAACCTTTTAGTACAAATTACCTCAATAAAGCAGATGTCTAGCTTCCTATCTCTCAAACTGTTTTCCCCCGGCTTAGGGCAGTGTGGGTATTGATGACTGCATAGAAAAGATTCATTCTCTTCTCTTCTCTCCTCTCTCCTCTCCTCTCCTCTCCTCTCCTCTCATCTCATCTCATCTCCTCTTCTCCCTCCAAAAGTGTTATTTTTTCCCTCTCCTCCCTGGTTTTACGCCACATCATACTTCAGCAGTCACTAAAGGCCTCTTAACCTTCATGCAGCCATTCCTCCCTGACTTGCAGCCTCTCTCCATCTTGTTTTTGTGAGTGTCTGTGTTTGTGTGTGGGTCTTTGTGTGTGTCTGTTCACTGGAAGCAGTTGGGTTCATGAAAGAATAAATGTCTAACTCGCTCCCTCTATCTTTCTCTCTGTAGGCGGTTAAATGACAATGACATTGCCGTCCTGGACACTGCGGGGACATTTAAGAAGCTGCCCAACTTGAGGAAGATGTACGTATATTTCTCTATAGATACACTAACACACTATACACTATGTTAATAACACTTCTCATCTTTTCTTTTTCATGGTTAGGGCTAACGTTGTTGTTGTTTTCTGTTTCTTTTTTAACCATTTTGTCCATTAAATCACACATGCATTTACTTGAATCCTTCTCTGACCTAAAGAGATGTGAGTTGGAAATATTGATTATTACAGTGGAATACGTTTGGAAATTTTGGACACGATTGTCCAGTCACTTCTAATATGATATTGCTGTTATTCATCCTTGGCCCCATTTTGCAATTGGCCAATAACAGAAGGAAGGAAAAGCTTTGTAATTATAAGATGGCTGAAATAAGGACAGATTGATGAGAAGACAGAAAAAAGTGGATGGACAGAGATAAGAAAGGAATAAAAAAGGAAGGAAAGGTGGAGTGTAATGGGAGTAAAGAGAAGGGAGAATGGAAACAAAGAATGGCAACTGAAGGCAAGAAAAAAATAAAAAAACAAAAAACATACATGCAAACTGGGCAGAAGTGAAAATGAGACATAAGCAAAGGCGAGAGGAAGAGCGGTAGCTGAAGACAAGTGGACGAGAGCGACGGAGAGACAGAGAGAGAGGGAGAATGGTGGGTCGGAGCTATGGAGGAAGCGAATATTAAATGGAAATAGAAGATGGGCCTTCGGTTCAGATTTACAGTCAGTCCTTATCTGCAACCTACTCTAGTTGTGTGTGTGTGTGTGTGTGTGTCAGAGCCAGATAGAGAAAGACAGACCAGAGACCAGCACTTGATTTATTGGGGAGGAAATTGCTAACCATCTAGCAGTGTCACTGACGATATAGATTGGCTAGCACTCATTTCCATTTTCCTTCTCTCAATTCCTTCCCTCCCATCTTCTCTTCACCTCCTCCTTTCCTTACCTCGCTCTTCTCCTTGGACCTGTCCTGCCACTTCTCTTTTTTACTTTGGCCGCAGTCATTTCTTTTGTTTCTTTTTTCAAACTCTATTCCATCTCTACTCTTTGTTTTCCTCTCCTCTCAAGCTGATAAGAAAACGCACAAAACTAGCTATGAATGAAAGCTACAGTAGCTGTGATAGCTATCATCTCAAGTTATTGTCTCTGCAGCCAAATGCTCTCTTTTTCATTTTCATTTTTCTCATTGTGCAAGGAAGAAAGATAGCAATCATTTTCAGTTGTCTGTGACCACTTGTCTCTTTTATGTGTGTGTGTGTGCTTTGTGAGTTATAGTGATGGCTGTAAGCTGTTATCAGTATATCTACTGTTAAAGAAGAGCATATTAAGATGAAAGAGGGAAGAGTTACGATTTATTAGTTGAAGGGATATGATCTATTACTGCAATTAAAGTGGGAACATTGCGCGTGCACACTTTGTCCATATGTGTTACATGTGTGCACATCCTGCAGGTGTATCATATGCAGCTGAAGCTGTCATTTACTTTGTACTTCCTGCAGCAACCTGAGTAACAACAAGTTGAGGGACATTCGTGAGGGCGTGTTTGATGGAGCTGGTGGAGTCCTGGAGCTACTGCTGACGGGAAACAAGCTGACTGGACTGCAGGGACGCATGTTCAGGGGCCTCACCGGCCTGAAAACTCTGTAAGTCCTGTTTGTGCTTGTGCACAGCAGTAGATAGTGGTGTGCAGGTCCAGCTAACATTATGCTAGACTGATGAATGTATGTAAAATATATAGAAATTTATTTTGTCAGTCAACAGCAAGAGCTCTATAAAGCACATGGCAAGTACTACTGATGCAAAGGTGAGTAAATATAAATAAAACCGTATGGAATCATAATGTATTTAACCATACATTATAAGCTACATGACTGTCATGTAGTGACTGTTACAGGGTCAGTAAATATGTCAGCTTTGTTTTCATGTAAATAAAGCTTTTTCAGTTATTTGTACACTGACAACATGTTGCTGAGTGTGTCTAGTGTTTTTGTGCCCTGCGTCCGAGTACTGTTTTTCCTGTAAAATGGCCACTGAGCGTTGAACATATGGAGAATATGACTTGTGTTAGCTTCTGACTTGTGGTGGACTTTGTTAACTTTTACTTCCCCAGACCGAGAAGAGGTGAGCAGGTTTGTTTACTCCCTCACCCTAAAAATCAAGGCTAATGACAGCACATTGTTGTTCCTCTAAATTGGACGCTCACCATAAATATGCCAGCGTCCAATTAAGGGTTACAGGATAGTGTACAAAACCATGAGCTAATGTTGTCTGTGTATGCTCAGTGTATATATCTCTGCTGGCTAATGACTCTCTAATGGCATCATGGCTGTCTCTGTATTATGTTAAGAGGCTCCCTGCTCCAGTAATAGCCTTGCTAACTAGGTTAGCCCATCCCAGAGATTGCTAATGCTAACTAACTCGGTTAGCCTGGTCCCACATGACTGAATGTCAAAAGCTAATGTCATATTACATAGCCTGTCAGGGTTGTCTTGTGGGGGCTGGTTTGAATTTACCCTTGTTTTTTGTTTTATCTTTTCTCCATGTCATTATAGGTTTTCCCTTTTACCCTCTTTGTCTCTTTTTATCCATTACAATTATGTAAATTTAGTACTTTTTTATCCGACCGTTGTTCTGCCTGTCAGAAAAACAAGTGAAAAGTACAGTCAGTTCTTTGTTCACCAGTTTAATGTTTAGGTTTTGATAGATTGATTTAAAATAAGAAAAAAAACAAAATAAATAAGATTTATACATTAATGGGTGAATGATTTAAAGGCTAGATTTTATGATAATCCCTATTGTTCAAGCTAAAATAAAATATGAAAACATACTCCTTTGCATTCATTTACAAAATATTTGGTATTTGTGTTTTCCAGAATGCTGCGGAGCAACCAGATCAGCTGCATTGACAACAGTACATTTACGGGTCTGAGCTCAGTGCGTCTGCTGTCGCTGTACGACAACAGGATCTCCAGCATCGCCCCAGGAGCCTTCTCCACCCTGCACTCCCTGTCCACCATGTGAGTCATATCCGCTGGCCTTTCTCGCTCTTTATATTGCATATTTTCCTGTTTATTTTTTTGCTCATTTTGTCCCATTACTCCTATCTCTCAATGTATGTCTTCAAATCTGGCCACATCTGACCCGTCCTCTGTCTCTGCTTCTTTCTTTCTTCTTGTCTGTCCCCTGTGGCTGAGAGTTCGGAGGGGACATACTTTATTTTGTGTGAAGATGTTGAAACAACTGCCATGAAGTGAAGTCATGACAACCTTCAGCCTGCCACATAACATTTCTGTTAGGAAGGAAAGAGAGAATCGTGGTGGCAAAAGAGAAGTGAATATATACGTGTGTCTTTTTCTTTAATCCTCCTGAAAGCTGTAAATAATAGATATATCAGGTTCAGTAAACATAGCTTCATTTTTGTATTTTTTTCTCACTGTGAACAGAGACATGCTGAGCCAAAAAAAAAGGCTTGTCACATTTTTGGTGCTTCCTTCCCTTGTTCTGTCTTTTGTTATTGCTCTCTGTCTTGCTATGTTCCTGTCATCTTTGATTCAAGTTTCCTTCTTGAGTCACTTGAGAGGAACAGTGGAAGACACAAGGGGGAGAAACGGGGACAGCAAAGGTGGAGTATGGATGGTGTTGCATAAAATCGGGGTTGCTTAGTGGGGCTGTTGATTATCACTAAACAAATAGAAAGATATTTTATTTACCTAATCTCTGTCATTTGTCACCATTCTTTTTTTCCAGCATTCGTTTTTCATGTGCCTTGCAGTTGATTTTGTATGCAACACGTGCCTGCTGTTAAACATGAAGGAAAGACAGATGGTTTTTATTTCTAGATCCTCTGTTCATTTCCTTATCTTTCCTCTGTTCTTATTCTCTCTTTCTCACCCTCTCACTCCTACAATTTGTAATATCTGGCTCCATTTTTAGTGTATTGTTTCCCGGTGGAGTTTGTCCATTTAATTAAAAGATTAACACGCTTAAAAGGGAAGGAAGGGATTTAGCTTAGGTCTGGTAGCCACGCAGTGAGGTCAGTTCATTACAAGGAAATGGGGAAATAACTCGTCCCTATCTGTAACAGCACACCATTAATATTGTAGCACAAACAGCAACATTCAGGATTATTCATTCGGCAGTAGAGATGGTGTAAGGCAGTGGGCATCTCTTTCACAATTTGGAGACCATCATCATTAAATAGAAACATGTTGCTTTCTAATATACTAATGATTATGCTGCTGATATTTAATTACCTTTAAGTTCATATGTTCTTGTTCTATATATATGTATATGCTGTATATGTTTGACATGAATTACTTGTGAAATTACCTTTGTTTAATAGCATAAATGCAAAAATAACAAAACCCTGGGCTGCAACAGAAAACAATTGCACTCTTGATATTTTTGAACCATCTCCAGCAATTTATGCTGCTACCGAGAAGAAAGAGCAGGATTCTGGTTAATACAATCACACATTTCAGAAATTCTTAAATTTGCGTTTCTGCTGGAAAAGTGAAGATGCCTGGAGCAGCTTTAATGTGCCACCTTTCTAGTGCACGGTGCCTAATGCAATGACTATCCCATCCCATCACATTCAGTTTAAATGTGGTTCGGCATAAATATTACATGAGCAGTCTCATAAAAGCAACAAAATGCAATGAGAGGTGATCAAAAATGAATAAAAGGGACAGATAACCTTTTCTGTTTTTCTTTCTCTTTCACAGTTTCTCTCTCTCTGCCACATTTCCTCTTCATCCTCTATTTACAAAGGGAATAAAAATAACTGATAACCTTTGCTTTTTGCCTCTCTTTTGTTCCCTTGCTCTCTGTCTGTAGCCTCTTTGTCTTCCATCTAAACACATTCTTATTTTTGTCACTGACCAAAAAAACGAAGCACTCCTTCATAAGCCACAGACTTAATATGGGTCCTATCTGTAAATGTATGTTAATTAGTAGCGAGGGCAGGTTGTCTTGATGAATGGTGTCTGCTCATTCGCAGAGTTTATGCACCAATATTTTGTTTAAGAAGGCAAAAATCAGGGGGAGAATATTAAGCATAAAAATATTGAGCAAATGTGAATTATTTAGCCATTAAGAATTCCTTAAAATGTGGGGGTTAGGATTTACCGTAAGTGCAGTTGTTCCATCTGCATGTCCTTACACCAACTTCCAAATGTATGTGCAGGACACCGCGATATATGTACACGTTGGAAGTACGACACAAGTTGCATGTCCATGGCTCATGTAGCAGCATGGTCAAAGCAGTGCTGGTTTGTTTCATCAGGACAAATCGTTGTAGCGTGGAGCCACATGTCTTTGTAACAGGTTGTATCTGAATGCAAGGACCTTGGTGTCCTGATTGATTCCAAACTTTCTCTCAAGGCTCAGGTGAAGAAGGTCTGTAACTGGGTCAAATTCAGTCTTTCATATTTCAGGTTTGTTCGAGATTACATGTCAGCAGAGGCGTCTTGGCTCAACATAAATTCTATGCTCATACCTCTCGCACCACTTACTGTTTAGCACCCTGGTCGCAGACAAACACCACCACTTTAAAACCAGCATCGTCTTTGTATTATGAACAAGCGCTTAAACTCCCTGACAGGAAATCAGTACGTTTTCACTACTTCCCAATATTAAAAAAAATAGAACTTGCTGAGTTGGAAAAACAGGATTTAATATGTGGTTTGTCTTATGTACAAGGTTTTAAATGGCGTGAGTTTCTCTTTCACTCAAACAGCTGACTGAATTATTCCACTGAGAAAAAGTATTTCAGTCAGTCTGCGTTCCCTGTTGAAGTTGCACCAGAATGTACCTCCATCCCAACAACAATTAGAGAACTGGACATGTGGATTATTTAGAGCTCATTTCAAGACATTGGTTAATCAGCATTCAGCTCTGTCAGCACTATTGGTCGATTGCACTTTGTTGTGCTTAGTCTTTGTATGCTGAACTTCCATGGCTGTCTGCTGTTATCTGTTGCTATCTCGCTATCGGCAGTCTGCCCTCACTGTGATGTGAGCATGTCATTTTGTGCTATGCAGATAAATTAATTCTACATACTGTGAAAGCTTTTTAAATCTGTGCCTCTTCGTTACATGTTTCAGTGTCTAACAGTGAAGCACACGTGGTCTTACTTGGTTCATATTTCTGATAACATTAATATCTCTCACTATATTGTCTCCTTGTTTTATGAGACTCTGCCCTAATGCTGTTTTTGTTAAACTTAATATTCTCTTCTCTGCTTCTTATTGTTCTGCATACATGTTCTTAATAACTTTTGAATTTGAATTTCTCAACATGTTTACAGCAATGTTTATGAATATGCATTGTGCCTGTTAAATAATCAAACAAAAAAGAAGCTGCCAGTACTGGCGTTCTTTTATTTTGCATTAATCCTGTTTCAATGGTTTCCTTCCTTCTCTCTCTCTCTCTCTCTCTCTCTGTCTTGCTGACCCTGTTTATTTCCATAGAAACCTCTTGTCCAACCCGTATGTATGTGATTGTCACTTGGCCTGGCTGGGTCAGTGGCTAAAGAAGACCCGGGTGGTCAGTGGAAACCCTCGCTGTCAGAAACCAGCCTTCCTGAAGGAGATCCCCATTCAGGACGTGGCCACCCCTGACTTCACATGTGATGGTGAGCCTCTCTTCCTCTCTGCCCTCACAGGGGGCTAATTGTTTGTGTTTTATTTGCACTTAACATCCATTAAAACAATTTGAAACAACAGCACCGAGACACAAACCAGGACCGAGCAACACTTGAAACTGCACAGGATTATTCCACCAAATTACACAGGATGTGGCTGAACCTCCCACATTAAACTGGAGTGTCAGGAAACCAAAAAGGTCAGAGCCTGAAACCTGAAACAAATGACGTGTCAGTCAGCCGCCATGTGTCCTGAGCAGATAAAAGCGCAAGTCGAGTGATTGAAAGCTAAATTAAATTTGTCTTTGCATCATGTTTACTCATTCCAATTACTGAGTGATTTCTCCATTTTTCAAGAGAGACCCTTTTGCGGTAATATCCTTAGAGGATGACAATGCCCAATGTACAGCAACTCTGAATAAAGTTTTTCAGTCATCAGCTGAAAGTGACTCATTACTAGTGGCAGTAAGAAATTACTGCAAATTTCCTGCTGCAGGGCAGCATCGGTCGGTGGGTCAACGGAGAATACTCTTGCTCAAAGAAATCTTGTGGCATCCTCAGGCACATCAAGTCGACTGTTTTGTGCTGGACTGAGGTGGATGTACAGCATGTACAATTTGGATTCCTGTCTTTCCGTGTAACAGTCCTTCCAGATGCTCGTTGCAGGAACTTCCATTTTTACCCCAGATCCTAAACCGGCAGATACACACACATGCTCAGCCGGGTGTTGTGAGGACAGAATGATCAGTAACCACTGGCAAACAGCAGCCTCAGATGACATCAGCTTGTGGTTTCTACAGTGACGTTGCTGTTACCACGATGATGCCTGCCTGTAGCAACTCAGGCCATTGGCTTGGCTGCCAGAGTTTGACGCCATAGGCAAAGTGTGGTCTGGCTGTCCTGTCTACTACATCTTTCTTCCTCCTTTTTTCTTTCTTTAGACTCTCTTCGATCACTCTCTCTCTCTCTCTCTCTCTCTCTCTCTCTCTCTCTTTCTCTCTCCTGAGTTTCTTTGAATTCATTACACTTTTCTAATTTCCTGTAGCTGTGCTGCAACCATTTACTGAAAATGACTTTGGAAAGTAGTTGGCTGGGTTGGCTTAAGAAAGGGAACTCTAAGATCGTATCAGATCTTAATATTTATTCTTGCATCTTGCACAAACACGCACACACACACACACACACACACCAACCTACCTTCAAACTCACTCAGCTGCACAAACATACATTTGAATGGTTAATACCACACTCAAGCCCTGGTATTTCTGTCCTTACAAGCCCATGGCATGGTTACATCGAATGTCTAATTTTAACTTTTTGCTGATCCCAGCTCTAATCTAAACTGACATAATACAAAACACAGAGAGAGTCGTAAAGTCTCATTTCTGGAAGAACCCGAGGAACTGTCAAAGGGACCTAAGTAACAGAGAATCCTCTGTGTAAGATGTGTTTGACTTTGAAATTTGATGTAGTTGCTTTTCATGTCAAACTAATGGTTTGATGATCATCAGATCAGTTGTTCTTTGGCTGACGGCCCGTCAGTGCACAAAGGTTTGAAGATATACTGCTGACAGTCACACAAACTAACTACCAAGCAGGGGCAACATAATCTCTTGTCCATACTCTGATGGTGTAAATCTCAAACCAGCTGTTAGAAGAGTAGAAGCAGAGACACACACACACACACACACACAATATATATATACAACCAAGGTCCCGGTGTCCGATCTATTTATAGTTGGATAAAATGGCTGTTAAGTTGTCCAGAGACAGCCAGGGGAAAAGTAAAGTTAATTGAATTTGTGAGGAGATATTTAGCGCACATTTAAATGTTAGCTCAATTAGCCAACTGTAGAATGAGTCAGCCCACAGCTGCACATCCCCGTGGACTCACCAGCTCCACACATCAGGGAAGACACACACCGCTCCGCACAAGGCCTTACATGCACACTCCACATTTAGAAATTAGCACAATTAGAAAACTACTAAGTGAATGGCCACAGGACAGGTGGGCATATCTATTGTACAAACTAAGTTGGCATCAAAGCGAGTAAAGTGTGAACGAACATGAGCACAATCTTGGCTGTTCTCTTTCCCAATCTTTCTTCTCCCGCCACATGCACACACACACACAAACACCAACTCAGATTGCAGTTGTGTTATTATTGGCTCAGTGTCCACTCTTCATTATCCCTCATTATGGTTTTAACTCAACGTGTTCTACATTTGGGACCACAGTTCAACTATTTACATACTGCAGTGCTAGATTAAAGCTGTGTGTGTGTGTGTGTGTGTGTGTGTGTGAGAGAGAGAGAGAGTTTGTCTGTCAGTCAAGGAAGGGGAAGTGATTTTAAGCCAAGAACAACACTTTAGCCTCTGATCCTTCTTATCTCTGAGTGTTTGAATGATTACAATCACTCTAATGTTTTGTTTTTTTACTTTTGTCCTTACCAAGTGTTGTGTGTGTGTGTGTGGAACATAGCTGCCTAAGTATCTGTCTGAAGATGAGAAGAAAGCAGGAAGGTGAAAATTCAGATTGATTTTTCTCTAACTGAAGGACATTCACATGGTGGTATGACAAAGCAGTGCAGCAGTGTACTGACAGATGACAGCAGGGTATCAACTTTTTAATTTTGTTGCTGTATTTATGTAAGTTTCCAAAGTGGTTTACAGGCCGCCCTGTCAACAAATGTTCAGCATTTCTGCCGAATCATCTAAAGGGGTTTTACTATTAGCCTACTGCGACCTGCCTGGAGGTACTGAACCAGATGTTGAAGCACAAGTGCAGCTGATTTTAACTGCCTGAGGTCATTTCATATTGATTATAAATTACTCGTAAAAAGAAAATGCTGAGTAGAACTGACTGAGTGCCACACTTAGTTTAGTCTTTATATCTATCGCTCCCTTTATTTCAGTTTGCTCTCTCCCTTCTCTGCCTTTTTTAGCCCGTGCCTTTCATAACCTGTATCTTTCTTTCTCCCTTTCTCCTCTATCTGTTGCTCTTTTGTCTCTCTTGCACATTGCTGTTAATTTTTGAATTTCTTGGTCCTTGTTTTTACCTCTCTCTCTCTCTCCTTCTTTCTCTTTGTCTCTCTCTAATATCCCTCTTTCTGCTGCTTTCTCTTTCCCCCTCTCTCTCCAGGTGCAGAGGATAATGGTTGTCTTCCTGCGTCTGGCTGTCCTGACGTTTGCACGTGCTCAGACGGCGTGGTGCGATGCAGCAACAGAGGGCTGCACTCTCTGCCCAAGGGCATTCCCAAGGACACCACTGAGCTGTGAGTCATGCGTGCACACACACACACACACACACAAAAATGCAAAGATGTGCTTATTAAAATATACAGACACCAAGAAACGAATTGATGAACGTAAGAGCAGGCATGTACATGTGCACAAACAGAAATGGGCATTTTTGTCAATGCTTGCTCGTCAGTAACATGCAAAGTACATGACCGCACACGCATAGACACACACAGTCTCACAGTGCTGCAGTGCAATATTGATGCAGCAGCTTGCCCTCTGCTGCTTCAGGAACTAACAAAGCATTTAGTGAACATACACACACACACACACACACACAAATTCCCTTTCTCTCTCTCTCTCTCAGTGTGACTTGATGGGTCTGTACTCAAAGTGAGTGAGTGCTGCAGGTGCTTGTGTGTTTGAATGTTGAGGTCATGCATCTATGTTTTACCGCAGATATTTTATGTTCCACACACAGTCAAACACAGTCTACTGTGCTTTTTGACCAAAAAAGAGAAACTGTCAGAACAGTTACCAACAGCTTCCCCTAATGTCTTCCTGATTGTTTAAAAAATAAATATCTATATTCATTTGCAACGTTGTAATGCCAAAGGTCCCTCTAGAAAAAGAAAATGGTGCAGCAATGCAACATTTTGAAGGTTTTTTCAGATTGATGCTACACAGAGTGACACTGACAAGAGAGTAAGAAAATATGCTTGTATTTCTAATTATCTAACACAGCTATTAGTAATGGTAATCATTTATTTGGCTTATGTTTTCCCTGTACATTACAACTTGTAAATTGCTTTCTCATTAATTAGAAGCTGGTAGAAATCCCCGTGAGGAAGAAAAGGGCCAATAAAGGAAATGTCTATAATCATAGCAATTGATTCTGTTGGTGTTGGATATAACGAGGCTATAACAATGTTAATCAAGATTAGGGAATTTAAGAAAAAGAAGGAAGAAAATCTCTCATAGGAAAGGTGAGTTATTACTCACACATACACACACACGCAGAAACTCCTCTAGCTGTGAAATAGGCCTGCTCCGCGGGGTCAATAGCAGTGATTAGGTATTGATCAGACTGAAGAAGACACTCCATCATACTGTCCACATGACCTACTTATGACCTGAGAGGGAGAGAGGGAAACAGAGACCAGTGGATCATAAAATGTGTGTGTGCTTGAGTGTATGTTTGTTAACTTGTTTCTCACATACTCCCAAAAGAAGAGGAGATGTAGGTGACTATTTGCAGCGGTTAGACGATGTGTTTAAGGCTACGCAACAACGTTAGTGTCACGCTTCATCTTTTGCACCCAAAACTTTTATAAGCTATATTGCTATTTATTCACCCCTGTGGGCATATGTTTGTATGTGTGCTTACATATAATACAAGCTACATTAACTATGCACCTTTCCTTGCAGTTACCTGGAGGGTAATACGCTGACATCTGTGCCCAAGGAGCTGGCATCCCTGAAGCAGCTGTCACTGGTGTACGTACCGCTCACATGACCTTGAGCAGAATATACACATGCCAAAACCTTGTGCAGACAGTTCAAAGACATAGTTATGCATGTGTACGGTATGCACTGTGTGTTTGTATCTACACAGGGACCTGAGCAACAACAGCATCAGCACATTGGCCCCGTACACCTTCAGCAACATGACTCAGCTGGCCACACTGTAAGTCAGTGTTACAGTGGTAACACACACACACACACACTCCTAATCATGCATGCACATCACACCCATGTCTCATATATGAGTTTTCATCTAGAAAACTAGTCAGTGTTTTCTTCTCTTGACGTTGATCAATTTTCTCTCTCAACCCTCAGTCTTTGTCTTTGTCACACGTCTCTCTGTCGAGGTTCTCTGTTCTGTCCTCCCTTCACCCCAAACTTTTCCTCACTCATCTCCCATTCCTGCTCTCTCCACACCCGATCTTCTTCTTCCTTCACCTTTGTATTAGCTTTCTAACAGCTCTCAAAGCTGGCCTTTTTCACTTCTTCACCACTCGGTGAACCTGTTGAATTACAGTCTGCTTCAGCTCCTCTTAATTTCTTTCTCCACAGCTGTGTTTGTTGTCATGGCCATTCTACCTAGCGCACAAACTCCTTTTCTTTAGTTTGGTTCTTTCCTTTTGCTTTTAGCTAATCAAGTGCATTACATGGATTTTACATCAACTTACTGGATTTGTGCATCCAGGGGACGTCGATTGAGCCTATTTGCTCTTTTCCAGCAACTCCTTGTTTCACATTTCACACAATTGCTACAAATCACACTCGGGAGTTGCCCAGTGCAGCCACAGACTTCTACTGTTAGCTCCCAGATAGCATCACTGGAATGTTTTCTGTGTTTAAATGCTTTGCTCGACCACATCTCGCCAAGAGTTCACAAGGTAGAGGTGGAGGAGAGCGTTTCACCCACTTTCCACACTGGACTTTGCTGTCTTTCAGTTAATCTGATGATTTATTGGCTGTAAGGCGTCTTTCTCTAAACTCCACAGCAGTTGTTAAGCTGAAGTTGGAGGTCTGAAAGATTTGAGCTGTTGATCAGGGCTCCGTGCTAAATTATGTAAAAAGAATGATAACGCCCTGAAACGATGAACCTCACCTCATTTGTCCATGATCAAAATTCTATCCTTGACTTTTGCGTCTCCTTCCCTTTCATTCATTGCTAAACTTAATTTTAGGTTCATATAAAAGAGGAAAAAAATTAACTGTGGTGTGGGAATTTGATTTTCCAAACACGTCAGATTTTCCTCTGGCAGTTGTTTTTTTTCACCTCTTCCTAATTTTTCTACTTTATTAAATATGTGACCTCCTTGTAAATTTCCCCTTGTTTAACTCGCCGTGTGTGCAGAGTTCTCTCATGTCTGCCCTCTTTGTCTCTTTACCCTTTTATTCCCTTTACATCAGTTTTTATGCATGTGGTCTAAAAGATGAGAAAATAATTTGAAATGAATATGTCGGAAAGAAATAATACCATGTCAAACAGCATCCTGACTCAGAACCAAAGCCATGTGACCTTGTTAATGTCCTCTGTCTTCCAGCATCCTGAGTTACAACCAGATTCGCTGCATCCCGGTCCATGCCTTTGACGGGCTCAAGTCACTTCGCCTGCTGTGAGTAGCAAGCTTCATCTTTGAGTGCCGCAGTGGATTCAATATTCAACACTCCCCCTTGCTACTTATAGCGCTCAGTTAAATCAAAGTTTCATCATTCCCTTGGTATCAGGCCAAGTGCCATTTTAAGACCCAGTCACAAAATGAGCCACCGCCACCCAATCATTTGTTGTTTCAGGGTACTAAAAGAGATAAAAATGACAATCTCTCATCTCATTTCTAATACAGCCTCTTTATCTGCGTGCTTTCTCCCCCCATGTCTCTTCGCTCTCTCTCCGTCTCTCCGCTCCATCCATCCTCTCCTCCTTTTCTCTCTCTCCGCCCAATGTTGTGTTTGATGAATCGACCTTCAGCCTCTGTTTCTCTCAGTCATCCATCTGGTTGTCCACCCCCTGTCTCACAAACCCACACACACGCGCTCGCGCAAAAACGCACGTGGATCTTCTTGTCTGACCGTCCTCTCTCGCATGCACACACACACACACAAGCGGCTCAAACACAAGCATGCACATACACATCCTGTATATGTGATACATGCATGAGCACACACACTTGCACCTTAAATGCTCTTTGAAAGAATATACTTGTGAGTCTACCAGTCACTACATGTATGATTTTAAATGGTGTTCATCACTGTCAATTTAACAGTCCATGATTTTTGGCTCATTGGCTCAAAGTGTCGGTTCACCCAATAAAAACTGTCTCCTCACTTACTGTATATCCTGGTGGGACACTGCCATGCTCATAGATGTACTTTGATTTGTCCAGTTTTTAGACATCTACCATCCACCTCAGTACAAAGGAGGTGATGCTAAAATCATTGAAAAAAATTTCTATGCAAAAAAAATCCAGCAGTGTTGTGTCTTTCCAGATGCGGCATCGCTTCTTCTCTTCTTCTCTGAATAATCCATGAACCTCAGCGAATAATGTTGCTGGGGACCGATGTACTGATAGAAATTAGACACAAATTAGCCACTGCAGCGGGGTGGGGAGCCTTTTTCTTCTCAAGGGCCATTTCAGTTTTTTATAATAGCCTTGGAGGGCGATACTAAATTACTCAACACATATATCACACTAGCCTTTCTAATGCAGTGGCAGGGACTGCTCCTTTTTGGCAAGGCATCTGTTATCAGATGGTTGTAACGATGACGATGATGATGCTACTTGCAGCTGGTTTTCCAGGTTTGGGTCAGTCAGTCTCCACTGCCCACAAGCCCCAGTTTTTCCTATTTCAAGCAGATTGAGCATATTTTTTCATTTGCATATAGAAGAGGATAAATCATTTACATCTATAATCAGTCAAATCTCGGTTTGGCTTCATGTGAAGCTCTGAGGCTGAAGTTCTTGTAAATGGTGCCACCTGAAAAATGAGTAAGGCTAAGATAAAATGTTAAATGTCAAATTCTGGGGAAGCAACTTTCAACTGAAAACTGTACAGTCATGGAATAACAATGAGAGGTCTAATTCCTGTACCTTGTATTAGTCTCCGCAGACATTCCTTCCTTAACTTTGGCCATCTCACTTTGTTCAGTCAGTGTTTCACCCTCGGAGAAGTCCGCTTTGTTCCTGGCCGTTTCTATATATATCGACTGCATGTCTTACGAGGCCTTCACCTTGCAGAAGTTTAGTGATCGCTTTTTTTTTTTTCCTTCCCTCTTTTCTTCCTCTCATTTTAGTTGATGTTGCCGTGGGGACTGCTCCATCTCTGCCCCCGCATAGCAACTGGTTGCCAGGCAGCCATCACTGTCACTTCCTCATTACCCACAACCCCCTCTGGGCCAGCCTTTGCGCGGGGGCTGTTAGACCACCGTACATAGATGCACGAGCACACACAGAGATGAACACAAAAGACATTAAGCGCACACACAATCGCAAACTTGCAAAAAAGAGAAAAGACACACAGAAATATGTGTACAAGTACACATGCATGCACAGCTGCATACACCGATACACACTGACCGGAACATGTGCACATTGAATTATGCAAACACGCACACACACACACTTTTCCAGCAGTGGTTGTTTGATAACTGAGCCGTCCCCTGCTGCAGCCCTGCGCTCTAATGGAATGTGAACTTATATCCAGCAGGCAACACTTAGATTGCAAGTCACAAAGGACACACACACTCAGCAGCCCCTGAGCCCTTTGAGACAAAAGTTCTAGACACACAAACGCACACGTCTGCATGTACAAACATGTTCATGAAAACCCAGAGGCACAAAACACAAATGCACATCCTCACACTGATACACATCACAGCCTGCAGTTTGTGCTTCAGCACACACATACATAAGCGCACATGTGCACACACAGAAACACACCACTGTCTGCCACAGGACCATATGAAACAGTTTATATTCTGTTCAGAGGCCAGGACAAGCTTTATTGCCCAACAATGAAAATAAGCTTTGTGTTTATTTTGTGTTATTCTTTCATAAATATTTTATTTATTTTCCATTATAAAAGGGGGATGGTGGTGTTTCTGCAGCTGAGGAACCACACATAATTTAAATAATTTAGCACGGCGCAAGTCAGAGTAAGACTGTTGTATTAGTTTGCTGAAAGTTGAGTTTTAGGCGGCTGGGCTGTCAGTTTCATTTAACTCTGATGTGATGGATATTCATTGTTTAATTAGTAAACAGTCCACTGTCATCTATGGGCAGGCTGTAAATGCAGCTTCAGGGTTTTGAGCTAAATGTAGACCGGTCAGTTCTTTCTAGCCGATTGGTGAATTTAAGTACAGCGGTAGCAGAAACATAGTGGTGAAGTAGTAGCAGTGACGACCAGTAGCATCCTGAGCTGAACGCAAAGGTCGAAGTGCTGTTTCACATTCTTTTCCTTATTGCAACGCTGAACGCTGAATATTTCATCAAATTAATTACACAATGAAATTAACAACAGGTCAAAAAGCGACCTATTGAATTTTTGAACAAGGTCAGCATTGACTTTTTAATATTCATGTGAACTCTTGTTGTGCTCCCTCTCTCTGTCTCGCTCTCCTTCCTCCAGTACTCTCCATGGTAACGACCTTTCAACTATCCCAGAAGGAGCTTTCAACCACCTCACCGCTCTGTCTCACCTGTAAGTACAATCATACACATCTGCTTGTGTGTGTGTGTAATGGATGCAAGCGTCGCCGCCTGTGCTTTTAATTGTGTTTGTGTGTGTGTGTGTCTAGGGCTCTTGGTGCCAATCCTTTGTACTGTAACTGCGACCTGCGCTGGCTCTCTCAGTGGGTCAAGGCTGGCTTCAAAGAGCCTGGTATGAACAGCCATAATCCATACATCATTCACATGCCTTTCGCCAGCAAGTGTTCTTCTGCACTGTTACGCCGTGTCATTAAACTCTGTTTTTTAACAGGTATCGCTCGTTGCACTGGACCTCCTGACATGGCTGACAGGCTGCTGCTCACCACACCACTCAACAGATTTCAGTGCAAAGGTAAGTAGTCTCCTCTTCATTGTGGTCACTGCTCTACTTGTGTTTCAGTACAACCACCTGGTCCAGTATATTTCATCCATACATGTCAGTGCTGTTTAATGTTGAGGATTAATGGCGGCAAATTCCTGTCAATCGGTCACCAGTTTTGCTGACAGATTGAGCGAGCAAGATCTGCTGATCTTCTGATTCTCCCCACTTAAACAATCCCATCCATTCCCTGTAAGAGAAATCTCCATTCATTAAAAAGTCACATCCTCTCAGATGTTTAGATTACTGTTGGTCTGAAATGTTTCTCATTTTAGACTATCCACAAACCCCAAAAAAGACTGGTCACCTATCCCTGCCTCTCACCCAGTACATGCTGGGATTGGCTCCGGCAGTGTGGGACAAATTAAACATCTGGCATCAGAGCACACTGATCAGATTGTCTCTTCTTAAAGGCTCAGAGGCAGCAAACAGCTGAGATTAGGAGTGGGCTTCATAGTGAATCATATCATTTTGAGGGAGCCACTTTGAGTTGCTTCATAGCGTCAGAAAAGAGAGAAAGAAGTTGTTTGTGCTGTCGGATCAGCTCAATCAGTCGTACATCACGCTATCTTTCAAAAGAGGATTGCCTGCGTTTAAAGATAGGGAATGAGTGACAAAACAGTTTCATCACCTCAGCTGAACTTCATACATAAAAGTTCAGGAGCAGTCAACCTCCAACATCACCTGCCCTGGGGCTCCCCTGCGATCAGACCAGAGGGGAAAACACACTACAACAAGAAACATCTCAGAACCATGGTCCCACATGTGCAATGAGACTGCAACACACGAACATAGTTTGCGGCTCGTGCGTGTCAGGCGAGTTGTTGGAGTAGATTTTCCAGGAGAAAGCAAGAGTATAAAGTGGATTGTGGCTCAGGTGCAGCGATCAAACTCTTTATCGAGGCCCTTCACGTCATCACCTCTTCTTCTCATTTCTACATGCCCTGGCCTCTGAAACAAATCACATTTATTGCTCTCCTAAGCTCTCACTTCTCCTGTCCTGTGAGACCGTTTCCTCAGCTCACCATCTATTAAATGCAGTCTGTGGGGGTGCCTTTTAGCACAGCATGAGTAAATATGTATGTCTTTTCTGCTGACATGACTTTGCTCCATTTTGTCTTCTTATCTTTATCCCTCCACCACCACCCGCCCCATTCTCTTGCTGCTCTCATCTGCTTCTGTTCCTTTTCCCAGGTCCAGTAGATATCAGCCTGATGTCCAAGTGTGCCCCCTGCCTGGCTGCGCCATGCCAAAACAACGGCACCTGTGTCCCTGAAACCACTGGATCCTACCACTGCACTTGCCCGTATGGCTTCAAGGTGAGACACTAAGATGGCGACAGAAGAAGAGAAACTTTTAAACCTGAGGTAACATGCTGGGCATATCCAGAAAAAAGAAAGAGCACTATTTTGCTGATATATATCTATATACACTAAATATTAAATATTTAGTGTATATAGATATATATCAGCAAAATAGCAAGTGTGGCAATCATCATTTCCTGAATACAGTTGTAATGCATTACCTTTTGCCAATAAATGGGTACTTCAGCATGTCAATACTGCATGTGTTCTCTGTTATGATCCTTTGCATATTTATTTAAGCTCTTTCGCCATGGTAAATGTCAGCGGTTTAGTTGAATCAGCTGTGCCGTCCTCTTCGCTGATTGTTGGAAGCATTTTCAAAGTGGTTCATCAAGAGTGAAAACACATCTGAGCAGGTGTGGAAGTTGTAGAAATCAGTGCTTGAACCCTAGCGACGCTGCCGTCTCCCATTCTGTGGGCACTACCTATGCTGTCAGCGAACCGACCATTAGGCGGCAGTCCATCAGTATTTTAAAAATTCTGAAATATGGAAACAAACAGCTGCGGTGGAAGAAAAATTAACTTTTGCAGGATCTGGCTGTGTGTGTGTGTGTGTGTGTGTGTGAAAAAGCATCCTAGATGGATAGCCATGCTGCATAAGCCTGTGGTATTAGCAGTATTATCAGGCTTAGCTTTGGCCTCGCATGCATAATGTACCTATCTGTTCATCAATAGAGAAATGATGACTGCAGCTGGCTGCGTTGGAAGTATTGACCGAACAAAAGACAAAGGGTGTAATACTTGCCAAGACTCCTGCATTAAGAAAGACATGCAAATCTACTACTGAGGAGGCAATTTGCATTGGTGGAATATGTGTGTGTGGAATATAAGTGATTGCATGTTTTTTTCACGTGTGTGTGTTTGTGTGTGCATGCGCATGTGGTTGTCTTTGCATGTGAGTGTACGAGCACTTTGAAGAAACACTTATGATCTCATGTGCACACACTCCTCACAACCTTTGGGCTTTTACAGGAGGACAAAAGCCTTCGTCTTTCTTTTAATTAAAACATCACTTGCCAAGGTCACAGATTGGGGAAACAGAAACTGTTGGTGTGTGTGTGTGTGTGTGTGTGTGTGTGTGTGTGTGTCTGTGTGTGAGTGAGTGAGTGAGCTTGTGAGTGTACATATCTGTGTGTATGTTTTTCTTTCTGTGTCCGCGTCCACTGGGACAACATTAATTAAAATGTGTTGGAGAAATCAAAGACGGAGCAGTGGAGGACAAAAAAAATGGGGAGAGAGAGAGAGAGAAGGAAAGGAGAAAGGAAATGAGAGGAGACAAAGTGAGAGAGGTGGGCGTATAAGATAAAAGAAAGAAGTATAGGAATAACGCCATGAGAGAAATAGAACGCAAACTTCTTGAAGAAAGTGAGAAGGAGGGAGAAACTGAACAAAACAATAAAAAAAGAGTGGAACAGCGTAAAAAAGGAAGGAGTAATGAAGATGGATGGAGAGGGAAAACAAGAATAAACATCCTCATCTCAGCTTAGATCAGAGGAAGCGGGTGTGTTGGCGGCCAAAGGTTTGGAAGTTTGAAATTAAAACTACAGCCGGGGGGCTGGATGTGGAGGGGGAACATGTGCGTGTGCGTGTGTGTGTACGCATGGGACTCCGACACACGATACAGTGCTGAGTGAACGCTGTTTATTCACAAAACAGGTGTGTGGTTTGAAGAGCAATGAATCAGAGGAGCTGCCTGTGGCATGCGTTCATGCGTCCTTGTACAGTATACTGCGTGCATACGTTTGTGACTGTTGGTACTGTGAGTGTGTATTTCTGGAAGAGAGAGAAAGAAAAAAGAAAAAGCATTAATGCTGTGAAAGAAGGTTGATTTTTTTTTTAAACTTTAAAAAACTGTATTTTTAGATTAACCACCCAGAGTAGATTTATTCAGCCCTCTATCCCTCTGCAGGCTATTTTCATTCACTGCAATTATAATATTCAAAGATTTGCACTCCTACTACATTGGTAGTTAATTACAAGTGGAAAAATAAAACAAAAAAAACTCTCATAAGTATGAGCTGTGTTGAAAAAGGCCTGCTTACTTCTATCTACAGACAACATTGTATGTCAGCTTTTGTAATACAAAATACTTTAATATTAAAAAAAATAAAACACCAAATCCATGGGGTGGTGTATATAAATATGTTGTGTATTCAGTTTATTTGAATCTAATTTAACTTAAAGGAACTCTTTTTGCCAGACCGTGTCACTCTTTTGATATAGGGTAAGACACAGAGGTGTATCCCTCAACAGCTTCCCACCCCTAAAAATGCTGCAGACTGCTTTTGGTTGTTCAGTGTTGCTGGGAAACTGACCTTTGTCAGTGTCATGTAATGGTGGGCCAGAGAGACAAATCATCTCCCGCCTCAGTAACTGTTGAGTGAACAGTTTGCAGTTTGACTGTCTTTGTTTGAGTAGTGAAATTAGTTTTCGAAGAAAACATTTAGTTATTAACTCTTTGGGTTTTTTTCCTTGTTTGTCCTCTCCTGCCCTCCAGGGTCAGAACTGTGAAATACCCATCAATGCCTGCATCAGCTTCCCGTGTTCGAATGGAGGAACCTGCCACATCCAGCCGGGCCATGAGGACCACTTCAGGTACAGCAATATCTGTTAATATGTCTAAATGGTACATGTTTAATCAGTGAAGAAGGACTGGATTTGCGACTGTGTGCTCATGGCAGTTAACTACTGCATGTGTCAATTTCTCAGACACGTCCTTTTCTGTTTGAAGTAGTTGCCTCTATATTGCTTGTGGAGGAATGAGAAGAATAAAATAAGAAAGAGTCTTTTCAAAGAAGTCCCTTGACAATCCCTTTATGCTGTGGGTCAAACCTTATTGCCCTTCCTACCCTGCTGCCCCCCTCCCCACCATTAATGAAGCCATTTTTTTAAAAAACTTACCCTGTATTCTCAACTAAAGGGATAATTAACTTTACTCGGCCCCCAGATATATAGACTGCGTGATTAGAGTGGACAGTCCTGCCTCACTGGACAATGCATTACCCGAGATAACAACTTACTTTGACCTTATGATGTGTTTTCCTTCTTGTGTGTGTTGTGGGGGGAGCTGGGGGGGTAGACAGGAAGAGGGTGGACATTTCAAAGGAGAAAGGCCCATCCGGGTTGCTCATTAAATCCTTATGCCCTCTCTGACCTCCTCAGCTGCTTGAAGAGACGTTTTTAAACTTCTGTCATTCGATCATCAGTGCGCCTTCTCTGGTTTTGGATAAAACTGTCAACACACAGTTTTCTTTACAAATAATTCATAGCAGTATTGTACGTTTTACCTGCATTTGAGATTTTACTGTTGTATGCATATTTTTAAGATATAAGACAGTCTGGGTATGGTCCTCATCGACTGTAGCTTCCCTTCACTTCACCATGTGTTTAAAAAAACTACTCAGAGGAAGAATATACTGACATGCAAAATACAGATATTTAATATTGATTAAAAAAATATGTACAAATGCTTCCACTGAATCTCTCCACGTTCTGTGTTGAAGTCCAGTCTCTTGAAAACTTAATTTATCAAAAATATTCCAACCAGGTAAACTCAATCAGAAGAATATGATATTGATATAATGAAAAACTCCATAACCAAAAAAATGGAGCTTGAGATGACATTGTTTTGTCAGCTGCTGTTTGAAGGGTCGAGACTAAACTTTGACACTCAGTATTTAAGTCAGTGATATTTTTACTGCCAGTTAAACGGTTTTCGACTTCACATGAGTTCACGATAATGCTCAGCAGAAGGCTTCAGGTTTAGTGTGAAAAGACAGAGATTAAAAGCAGCGGTACCTGGGTTTAATGTGGCAGCGGATGTTTAATCCAGGGGAAGCCTAAAGAACTTGCTGGCTCCCTCCTTTCTAGGAACTCCTTGCTTTCATATTCAGACGGTTTCACACACTCACACCTGGGAGCTGCCCAACACAATCCCGGTGTTTGACTCCTGGCTGCAGAGCGGCGCCGCTGGAGACATCTTGGGTCAAGAGCCTCTGAGTGGCAGTTGTTGAGGGAGTGGAGAGCCGACCATCACTCATTTGCTTTCCTGACCATTTTATTCCCAGCTGATCTGGGATCTCAAACCTTGTTCCTCACATCTCTAGGACACTGCAGCTTTTTTGTTGTTTTTTTGCACAGTCTGACAGCTTGAAATACTTTAAATGCTTCATAGAACTGTGGAAAACAGTGTACCTTGGTCATCAGCTAACACATCTAACACTGTATTCCCCTGCTCCCTATCATCTCATGACTAATCCCTTTTGGATCAAGAAATCAACAAGAGCGTCCAAGTTCATTTAGACACAAGAGCCAAGAGATGAAATATAACTTGTAGCAGTCCAGAGACAAAAACACTCAAAATGGCCACCAATTGTTTAGAAGTGCGATAAATTAAAAACAGATGGTGTGTAGTATGTCACTTCAATCTGGTGTATTTTTAACAAAACAGCCATTTCATCCATTAAATTGAACCAAACCACATGAAACGCTCAAAATTTCACACCCATTAAAAGTCTCTGAAGGGCCGAGGCTTGGTTGCTTACATTTAAAAGATTATATTTCAGTTCAGTCCACACTCTAGCACACATATTTGTGTGCGCACGGACATCCCTGATTTGGTCTGCCTGTATCATCAGCATCTCTCCAAAAAGCCCCCCCGCCCCACTTTGTCCCAGGCTCATGACAAACAGCCTCTTTGATTGAAACAATTGTCATAAATATCTTAACCAGGTTTGTCTCCAGCTCCTTAACAAGGCCTTTGCCCTTTGAGAGGCTTTGATATGCGTCTGGCCTTTAACGTTCTGCGTGGTAATGATATTAGGTCTCTCTTTACCCTTTACGGATCTTCTCTTAATGTTAATACCAACAAAGGTAGATAGGCGTGCACTCTGAGGGAGACACAGAAAGTGGGAGTCCAGAGCCCTTTGACATTTTAACATGTTGCATAATCATTTGGGGATATTCAATAAGTCCAATTAGCCTCGGTTCTTAGCAGGGACCCATTTGTCAGGCTGTGGAGTTTAAATGCCAGAGCTGGGATTTGATTGGTGGAACGCTGCACTCTGACCCTGTCAGTGCTGGCAGTGCTCTTTTTCTCACTCCTGCACTTTCTAGTAACAGCACCCAAAGTCAGTGTTTCATTTGCTGGTATGTATATGATCTCAGGTGCTCCGAGAGGTCAACATTTATTTTACACAAGCCTTCAGGTTTAGCTTTTCCAAATTTGGCAGACAGGCAGGGTGGGGGTGACTGTATATGATTAGGGTAAGAGAGAGGGAGCGAGTGAGGTAAGTGTTAGCGTGAGAAAGTCTGCGTGGCACCAAAGACAGATCAGAGAAGAGCGAGTGATAGGAAGAGAAAAAAAAGAACTGAGTAGTGGAATAAGTTTTAGAGATGCAAGGGAGCGGGAAGGACGCAGTGTATTACAAACAGGTGCGCGCGTGCCTTGTTTGTGTGTGGGTCGATACTTGTCACTCGCTCTGGCTTTTCCCCTGCCGAACGTATTAGCGTGACCTTGCTCTAAAATCCTTTTTGTCCAGTCGAAGTGGACGCGATAAGTGTAGGAGACCCACAGAAGAACAGAGAGGGAGCTTTATCAAACTTTATGTGGGGGGGTGTTTGATCTGTTATGAGGAGTTAACTGGACTGAAAGGGTGGGAGGGCGGCGGGGGTGGGGGGGTCAAGCGCTGGTGAAAGAGAGGAGGGGGGGCTGAAATGAATCTAAAGATGGGAGGGAGAAAAAGTGAGAGGAGGAGGGAAGATGAATGGAGGGAACGAAGAGGAGGAGGAGGCTTTGATAATTCCTTCAGAGTGCCTCAGGTGGGTGGTGTCTAACATCAGTGACATCAGACAAGTGTGGTCTCAGCAATTTATTTTTTTGTTGTGCCTTGTTGCACAGAGCGTATGGTGTTCGTTAATGGAACGTCCTCTAACGAGACAAGTGATCAAGCGATGACGTGAACCAAAGGGTGTCTAAATCCCAGTCTTGGGGGGTTAGTGCACGGCACTAATAGTTAAAACTTTGAACAGCCATGTTAAAATTTCATTTCTGCTGTAAAATGAGGCATGAAATGGTGTGTCTTGTAGGACCACTAAATATAGACATGCTGTGGCTCCAGTGGTGTGTAGGAACCAGCACAGAACGGAGGAAACCCTGCTGGAGCAAAGATGAAATTGTTTTTCTTTAAAGCTCTTATAGGAGAATTTAAGGGGAAGTGAAGTCGAGCAGCTGTTTGATCTGGCTGATGGATTTTATTTCAAGTGGTGCAGCAGGAGTGAGAGCTCAGATCCAGTCCAGTCACCAACTAATGATGCACATTTTCTGTGTGTGTGTGTTTCATGTGCGTTTGTGAGCGCAGCTGCGTGTGTCCGCCCGGTTTTGAAGGCCAGCGCTGTGAAATAAACCCGGACGACTGCGAAGACAACGACTGTGAGAACAACTCTACCTGCGTCGATGGAGTCAACAACTACACATGCATCTGTCCACCCAACTACACAGGTAAACACACGCACACACACAACCAAACTTCCACGCATCGTCTATTTCTACACTCAGATATTCCTGAAACCCTCAGTCTTTGCCCCGAGAGGCTGGAAGGGTCACCAAGTCCCTCCACTATTACACACACACACACACACACTCACATGTGCACGTACAAAATCATATTTTCCACTTTACCGGATGGTAAGTTGCGGAGGGGCTGTAATGGACAGCCCCTCCGCAGTGACCTGAAACTGTTCCTACAGGAGGTTGAAAGAGCAATCACGAGGGGGAGGGAGAGAGGGACGGGGGGAAGGAGAGGGAGAATGACAGTAAAATAGCAAAGTGGAACTGTGTACTAGAGGGCAAGGGAAAAACAAACAAAGCAAGGAAAAGTACAGAAGGAGGTGATAAAGGGCAGAAGCAGGGAGAGGGGGAGAGACAGAGAGAGTCCAGCAAGTTGGAGCGAAACTGCTGACTGGAAAGTTAAGTTTTTCTATCTGTGACACTGTCCTCTAAGACACACACACATACAGCTGGTCCCCTTTGACACTGGATCTCATTCAATATATACACACGCGCGCGCGCGCGCTCACACGCACCATGTCATTATCGTTGTTGGCATAAAGAAGCCTCACACACTGCCAGCCACCTTACCACATACAGCTGTTGCACGCGCGCACACACACACAGACACACAGCTGGTTCCTTTGGCTCAGAGCCTCCACTCAGCCCAGTGAACCGCAGCATAATCATCAGGTGTCACATTAAGAGGACAGTCCTTCGCTAGTCGCTCTGCTTTCTCCAAACTCAGCAGCCGGGATTGTCACGTCATATTTGCACCAGAGGGAGAGAAAAAAAAATCAAGATTAAAGGTCACGGGACCTTTTAAACAGCTGATATAAGGTTTTTTACAACCAAGGAGTTTTATTCCGAAATGAGAAAGCCGCACTTTGAAAAAGAAAAGGTCATGTGACTAAATGTGCTCAACACATTAAATGGCAATGCATCTTTTAGTTTATGAGACACAGTGTACAAAGGGTGTGTGTTTGGGTGGTCACAGGAACATTTGGATTCATCCTCTGGAGACCATATATTCGCAAAATACTTGTCAAGAGTGTTCCATCGTCATCTCCATGGAGTAAAGTATGTGTGACGGGGACATTTTCCTTGAAGATGGTGCTACACAAAAGATCACAGAGCGGATAAACTCCCTGAAGCAGGAATCATCCTCTTGAGATCACACGTATCCATTTTAAATTTCCAAGCAGCTTTATTCAGATGCCTTCCTCTGGGTTGTCCACATGCATTGCCCTCATGTGGGACAAATATTCCAGTGGATTCACTTTTCCACCACATTACATTTAAATACAAAGGTATGAGTGTCAAATTTTTGCGTTTTTTATTTATATACCCATACTGACATTTTGAGTGCACCGTTAAAAGGCTTGTGACAAAACTGCAAGAAAACCTAAATGTGTTCTGGCCTGCACTTTAACTTTAACCAGTATTTCATCAAACCAACACGACCATCAAAACCACCCCTTCGGCCTCTGAGCCGTGGTTAACATCAGCAGTGTTTTTCCTGGTAATCTCTCATGTTGCTTTATGGAATAAGTCAGACAGAGGGCAGTGATCCTCCATCACAAACTGAGCTCCAGCAAAACTTTTAAAGGGAGCAATTTGAGTCCCAGTGTGTACTTCATCTCCATGACAATCTCACTTGTGTCTCATGTAAAGGTATCACAGGTAGTTTCACACAGATAAATTAGCGTAGACGTCAGTAACTAATTCTCAGTGTGAAGTGTGAAATGCTCAGTGGGCACTGTACATTGAAGACAACTTAAATTCATCAAACAGTCGTTTGTACGTCTGGTGCTGCTGAAGGAATCCGCGATGCCATTTGGAGCAGATGCAGGGGTGGCTCGGAGCTCCATGTGAGGGTGGTGGAGGCAGACAGGGTGGGGGCGAGGCAACAGGATTAGATTAAAGCAGACGGAGAACGATGGAAATGTGTCTGACCTTTCCCAGTCTCCTTTTCCTTCATATGACCAACTTCAGCCCCCGCTTTTAACACACGCCATTAACCCTTCTCAGCCTGTGTGTGTGTGTGTGTGTGTGCTTCTGCTGTGGACTATCTGAGACCTTGAAGAAAATAGACGCATATATAAATTATCTTTTTCCACCGCTTGTTTTCGCTTTTCCTCTTCCTTCTTTTCCACTTCCATTCGAAACTGACAGAGAGTACATGTGAAACACTTTGAGCCTTTTTCTCACAAGCTTGTTTTTTTCTTCACTCTTCCTTTGCTTGTCAAATCGGACACACTCGTGGCGAGCACAGCTTTCAGCTGTGTTGTCATTTCTTAATGTACACCCGCTCTGTGACGTGATGCTGCACTAAACACGTACACACACTTGTTGATTTAACTTTACACACTAGCTTTTTTGATCACTAAAAAACACATTCCTCTCTCTCTGTCACCAGGTGACCTCTGCGAGGAGGTGGTTGACCCCTGTCTCCATGGTTTCGACCCCTGTCAGCATGACTCAAAGTGCGTCTACGTCGGCCGCAGCTACAGGTAAGTGACAGCTTCACGGGAGGTCGGCACTGAAAAGGGTCAGAGCTCCTGCCATTGAATGTGACAACAAGGTGACAGGAGCACTCAGGTCATGAAGTTTAAACTTTTTTGGAACCATGGAGTTATCATAGTTCAACATCTCACCCTCAGTCAAATACACATAAAAAAGACCCACATAAACACATCACTGAGAAACACCGGTGCTCACAAGAAACACTGTTTCAAGTGCTTTAACGCTACTGTACCTGTAGTTCATTTAGGTTCCTAAATATTGTGTGAAAGTGGTTTTGTAAACTAATCTAATCTTTTTTTTGCATGCACACTTGAAATTCAGCTTATCCTGCAGTAAGCAGGAAGTTTGGTGTCCTGCCTAGGAGCACTCTAGCAGGAAACAGGTTTTCCTGGACACAGCTTCACCTCTTTGTACAGTAAAACACCTGCAATCATCTGGCGAAGCCTGTTGCCATCCCATCCATATTTCCATGTCACTCCAGGTGCGACTGTCTGCCCGGCTACGTGGGCCAACACTGTGAGCAGGACTACAATGACTGTCTGGAGAATAAGTGTCAACACGGAGCGGAGTGTGTCGACGCTGTCAATGGCTATACTTGTGTCTGCAAAGAGGGTTTCAGGTGAGAGTCATGGAAACAAAGCACGGACACAGGGAACCACTCAAACAGATGCAAACACACTTAACGGTACACAAACACTGCAGGGCCAGACTGGGAGGAGATGCAGATGGTGCTTCATAATCAGACACTTGACTGTCTGGACCTTCAGCTTGCACGTCTGTGTTTGTGTGTGCAGCAGATGAAGCTCCATGTGGTTAATTATAGCGAAGACTGTTGGCAAGAGGGAAACAAATTCATCACAAGGGACAGAGAGAGGAAGTCATAGGTAGGAAGGAAGCAACAGAAACACAGAAAAAGATACTGCATTGATGGATAGGAAGACCACATTCAAAGGGAGGTTCAGGATTTTAAAGATGCAAGAATCTGTATGCAATATGTCTGCCATGTAATGATGATAGAATCATTACCTTTCCTGCTTCACCTGTGCAATCTCCAAATGAAATGCAAAGTACTAAACATCTTTCTATCAGTAGATACTGACACAACAAATCACCTCAAACTTCTGTTTACCCTGCTTCTCCCTCAGCGGTTTGTTCTGTGAGAACCCACCGCCAATGATCCTGCTGCAGACCAGCCCCTGCGACCAGTCGGACTGCCAGAACAGCGCCCAGTGCGTGCTGGTTGCCGGGGAGCCCGTCTGCCGCTGCATGCCTGGTTACTACGGCAACAAATGCAACAAGATTTCCACCGTTCACTTCCTGGGTCGCGATGGGCACGTTGAGCTGCCAGGCGCGAAGCTTCGCCCCACCGCTCATATTTCATTACAGGTACGATCGACCGGGGGCCTCTGCTCAAAATTTTATACAAACTGAAAACATTATAAATCATTTTAGCGTCCTAATAAAAAGTACCACTTTTTAAAGTGTGTTTGGACGTTTTCGAAAACACAAAGCCGTATTCTGCTGCTCTATGTGGAAAACATTTTTGGGCTGCTCGAAGCAGAGCTGCACGACTTAGTGCCTACGAGGCAAAGCAAACATCTGCTATACCCTCTGTTTCCTCGTTACACTCGTGCCTGTGCGCACAGCCACGCACACACACACATGCACACATGCTCATTCGCACAGACTACACACTTTGGACATCTGAGAGTCAAGTCCTAATCAAGCCTTTTTTTCTCCTTTTTGGAAGTGAGAAGGTAAGTGGGTGAAAGAGAAACAGGAAAAGGGGGGCAGTCTAATTGATATTTACCACCTGTTTGGATCCGTGTGCGTGTATGTGCGCATGTTTTGGCGTTCCTGCCAGGAGCTTTCAATGTCAGTGCCAAGGCTGTTAAAACTCTACCAAGACGCCCTGACTCAGAGGCAGGAGAGAGAAAATGAAAAAAGAATGAAAGGGCCAAAGCACTTCATAAATCACTATGGGTTTTTTGTCTTTCTCTTTAACACTTTTTCTACCCCTTTTCTCTCAGTCTGCACCACAGTTCTCTCTTCACCCACTTTTCTATGTCTCACTCTCTCCTTCCAGCCCCCTTTTCTCTCTCTCTCTCTCTTTTGTTCTCCACATCTCTACCTTTTTTCCTCTTGGGTCTGCTTCACTCTCTTCTTTTCTCTGGCAGCTTGTTAGCAGGTGTTGACTTGGCTATGCTCCATTGAAGGCAGAGTGTTAAGTGCTTGGCCCCTTGGCCCCATTTCCACTCGCAAGTTAGTTAGCGCTTAGCAGCGCACACGAGTGAGTGTGACATGTCAAGTGTGTCTGTATGGGAGGGAGGCGCGAGTGACCCCGTTTTGGGACGAGTGTGGAGAAATTTACATTTTCTCCTCATTGTCTCATGGCGCTTTAGTGGTCCGATGGCGTGGCATGCCATCTTGAATCAGGAGTCCTTTTTTTGTCTCTCTTTGAATCAGAGCTCCATTGACGCTCGCTGCCAACTATGTAGGTTGGAGAAATGTGAGGGCAAACAGTCTGTGCAGATGAACCACAATGCTAAGACGGCCAACAGTAAAAAAGAAGCGGTAGTCAAAACATGTCACCAAGTTTTAAAGCCTCAAAAACAAGCTGGTTTTTGTTAAATGCTATGAAGAAGTGAAAGTAACCACTAAAAGCTCACCACTGGCACCAGACAGCCAAAGTGTACCAGCAATATGAAAAAGGAAGGTGTTTGAATTTATGGTTTTCTTTATCGTAAAAGTAGCCGAGCTTATTCACAAAACCCTAATCACAGCATTTATGACATCATCCACTTTAGTCCCTATTATCTTGATTTGTACAACTTTGTTTTACATGAAATTGATGTTTTTTTGGGTTTGATCATAAAAAGTTGGTGCATTTATTTGTGGGTCCATCTGTTTCCGTATGTGAAACTATAATTGCCTTCCAAATGAATAAATTACACAGATGATCTAACATTACAGAAACGGCCAATCCTTGATGTGTTTGGATAATCTTGCAATCTCCCTTCCCAATCTCCTTGATGAATGATATACTGTATGTCACCCATTAGCATCACAAGAAGAAATATATTCTTATCCAACCTCTCTGTGTCTCCAGGTGGCTACAGATAAAGACAACGGTATTTTATTGTATAAAGAGGACCACGACCCCCTGGCACTGGAGCTTTACCAGGGACACATACGACTCATCTACGACATAGCCAACTACCCACCAACCACTGTGTATAGGTACGCCACACACCTGCATGCTGACAAATGTATTTTGCCACTGTCACTTTACATTGATATGTTATGCTGACGGTCAGGTTAAATCTCCACACGTTCACTTCTATCTCACTTATACATGCATACAAATTTATTTACACTTTGCATTCAAATGAAACAGAGTTTCAAGATATCACTATATGTGTATCCATTGAATGACGCTCCTGTACTCTGTAACATTTGAAAGATTTGAGTTTTATCAAAGTGCGAGTTTTTAGAATACAAAAATGCATATGAGCATAAGGTGCACACTTAGCGACATATAAAGGTTCCAAAGACCCAGTTTTTCTGTATACATTACTTAAAGGACTTTTTTTCTGGTGGAGATTTGGCCATGTGTACATAAATCCACACACCACACACAGTTTCAGATTCACATCAGAGCACTTCACTCTATAAATGAACATGAACTCAGAAAAATCCCTCTACAATTCAGACAAGACAGTTTGTGACAGAAACCTAACAAAAGTCTGTCGAGGTAAATCCCCACACAGTGGAAACAAAAGCCCTCATTCATTGGGTTAGTCACCGTAAGATCCCGGATTTTATAATAAACTTCATTCACAATCTCGTAGAAATGGATATTCCATTGTGAGCAATGGAAACAGAAATGGTAATCAATTCATGATAATGTTTTCAGTTGTCCCTCACAGGACAAACCGCTTTTTATGCAAGCTGGCATCTTAGAACATGTTGCTTTACAAACAAACAGACAAGACCAACATAATCTTACACTGTAATGACCATTGAATATATGAAAAAAAATGCAAAAAAAGATAAGCACTAGGCAGAAACTTTACTAATTCAATTGCAGACCACTTAGCATCTAATCCAGTTGTCTGTAAGAGGTGAAGCCATCATTGTAAAAAAAAATCCCAAATCTCACAAATGTGGCTTTCTTCAGAAAATAAGATGAACAGGATTATTTTCAATTAACTTTCTAACTTTATTTTAAAATAAGTTTTCGTCTGATTCACAAGCCAGGAGGGTCATGGACTCTTCTCAACCCACAGAATTATTCTTATAATTAATGTATCAAATACTTCTAGAAAATTCTCTACAACACACTTCACAAACCTCCATGAATGATACTCATTGCTTCTGGTGGACTGTGGCTACAATAAAAGCATTAAGCTATAGAAAATAACACAGCATATCATATACAGCAGTGGTGCATTATTGTCTCTTTTGGTCCTTGCCATTTTAGTGGAGCATGTAAAAGTGACTGAAGTGTGGATGGAAGGAGGTCAGGGGAGAGGGGAAGGTGTGTGACAAAGGGGGATGAAGGAAAGAAAAATAAAGGGCCGAAAGAACAAAAAGAGGCCGAAGAAAAAGGGATTGCCTGACTTTAAAGTAGCCGGTGGAAGAGAGAGGGGGCCCGTGTCCATCTTTGTCTGGCGGTGATAGGCTCCTATTGATTCTGTCTGCTCCTCTGTCTACACTGTCTGCACCAGAGAGAAAGAGATGGGAGAGGGATACATGATGCAAGATTCAATACCGCCTCATCTCGAGGGATATTCGGTTTGTAACCTAAGCACAGAGAACAGTGCTTTCCATACAAAAAAATGTATGACATATGTGACCTTCATTAGTCGGCAGCAATAATTCATCACCACGTTTATTTGAAGAAATACCAATAACCAAAAAGACTACTGGCAAGATGATTGGCCACCTGCCTCCAGACGCATTTGGTGAAGTGTGGAAGGAAGACATCATATACTATATCTACATTGCTGCAAGACTTGAAGTCAAAAAAGAGAGAGGTTTATTGCACGAGGCAGGCAGAGGCCAATGCGCTGCCAGTCCAAATACAGCCAAAGTTTCCAGAGTTTCTTGCACTGGCAGATAATGGAAGGTGTTTAAGGCTGATGGAAAAATCACTTCCAACGTGTAGTCCAGCATGGAAAAGGGAGGGGGGACTTCAACCTGAAAAAGCAGAAATATTAATTGCATACAGGGAACAGCCATGTTTGGAGGAAAATGTGTGCCAGTATTGACAAATGCAGCAATACTATGGTGTGACACGGAGGCTACCAGTCATCTTAACCAAGGACTCATTCTTCTTATACCAAGGTATGAAAATCAGTTCTACAGTATTATATAAATATTGAAACTTTTTTTCTTTTTCCACTTTTCAACGATCACAGCAGTCAGTGTAATAATGCCAACAGCAAATGAAGGAAGGGAGGAGAGAAAGAGAGACAGATGTTAGTGTAATTGAATGAATTAAGGGAGAGGGGAAAGTGAGAGGGGAAAGACATGAGACGTGCTTTCTCATTTGCCCTCCTTTCTTCGTTCTATATATTTCAATCAATGATTTTCGTAGCATGTGACGTCGGGCTCTGTGGTTTTTGGCTCGGCTCCATTGTGTTGTCCCTGTGGATAAAGACAAGGTCATGCTAAAAAAAGGTCAGCGGTACCGGTAGCGGCACTGCATCTGATGATAATACACAATCATAACAAATTTGACTTCAGGATTGGGATGTTACCTCATATTACAAATCCTGCAAGTAGCTTGAGAAGGGCGAGAGTCTTTCTGCAACAGATGTTTTAGTTGTGATTCATTTAAACCTTCATGTTTTTTGTGTGTACAATTTCAGTGTCTTATGCTGTAGAATTTTACCTTTTTGTCATCACAAGTTTGTGCAGATATAAGATGAATCTGGCTTTGATACGTTACAATTGATGTTTGACAGTCAAGTTTACTTCACTGTACTGTTACTGTTAAATCTCAAAACCAGTGCACATAAAAAACAGAGGTGTGCACATGATATGAGCATGCACAACCGAGTCCATGAGCAGAAAGGGATTCTCAACAGGCAGCAAGTGTGGTCTTGCAAACTCTTTGTTGACTTGTAAAACTTTGGAGGTGCAGACAGGAGCTGATGTCTCCTTTGATCGGTCACTTGACCATGCAACTGCATGATATATTTTTGGTTTTCGTTCTTTTTATGTAATTATGTCCAGTAAGGAGATTATGATTTTGCCCGTTTTGAAATAAAGAGGAATGAAAACAAAGCGCTGTCCCGTGCTTGGATCACATTTGTCCACACGGAGAAGAAATGCTCTCTTGCTCCTATCATGTGCACATGTCTGTTCTTTATATGCACAGGTTTTGAGACTAATTAAACACCATACTTTTACCGCTCTGGGGAGGCTAATGCCCAGCTTGTAGCTGTAGGGCTGAAGCCCTGGAGCTGGTGAAGACTATGACCTGGAGACTTAAGCAATGCAGATGCCAAGTATGCCAAGAGATCATCTGGGTAGAAAGACAGTTCTCTCTACCCTGTCGGGTCTGTCTAGCTGTGGATTTTTGTAGTCTGTGCATTTTCCATTTGTGTGGTAAGATTATGTTTCTTCTCATAAATGAGGCTGTTTTGTAATCTGGGTGGTTAGAAGTGTAGAAACCACTTATCCCAAATATGACCTTAAACAGAATATTGCTAGAGTTCACAATACGTGACACATGGTGGAAGGCAGGAAGAGAACAAGAGGAGAGAAGTAATGATGGATAGAATGAAAGAATGGAAATGATGGGGTGAATCTAATTAGACACTTGCACAGAAGGGGAGGGGTGACAGAAGAGGACAGGCAGAGGGACATGTGAACGCACAGAAAGATCCCTTTAGAGACAGACATGAATAGAGAGAGAGCCAGAGAGACAGATGGATGGACTGAGGTCGGACAGAAGACATGAATGAAAGAGCATACAACATGATAAAGAGATAACTGGGGTAGAACAGGTTGCCCGCCAGAGGAGAAAACAGGAGGGATAAAACAGATGAATAGGAGCAGCCGAAATGAAAAGACCATGAGACACGGTTGAACGGCAGGATGGATGAGGGAGAAGTGAGGGATGACAGAGAGATGGAGTGAAAGAGGGGGGAAGAGCAGAGGGGAAAAGTAAACCACAAAGTGAGTCAGGGAATTATCCTTGTCTGGTCTTGTTAACTTGACACGGGCCACGCCTGGGAGACAGACGGACAGATGGAGTGCAAGGAACACTGAGAGGAGTGGAGAATGAAAGTGTAAAAGAAAGACCGATGAAGACAGAAAGGGACAGAGAAAGTGCACAGTAGCACGGAAGGGAAAGAATGAATGAGATGTAATCCAAGTGTTACAGTGGAAGACACAAAAAGAGAGAGGGGAGCCAAAGGGACAGTCCACGAGAATAAGTGTCAAAGAATAATGAAAGGTTAAAAGCAAGAGAAAGAAACAGAGATCCATAGAATCCAATCATATCTGAGCTCAATGCTATGCACTAAGTAAACACTGCCTCAATGTTTTGTTTAGCATTAACAGTAGGAAGATGGCGGGGCCCAGCTCCAAGCCTGGGACTCATTCAGCCACAAGCTTCGATGTATTCCTTTGTACATGCCATCTTTTGATTGCATGAGTCTGAGCATTGCAAATGGCCTATCTTATCTTCCCTAATTGGGAAATACATTGTAAACAGACTCAAACCGCATGGCTAGGCAGGCAGAGCAGAATATCCTACCACCATTAAAACAGATACTGTCCAGAATGGCGTAAGTATTTAACCACCACAATCTGAACACAGCAATTCTGGCAGCACCTGAACATGGCACTGTCCGTACATACTGTTACTGTGGTTGTGCAGCGGAGAGCTGGGGCCCGGTGCCAGTCCCTGGGATGTTTCTGAGCTATCCCTGGTTTGGTTATGTAGTGCAGAGACCAGAGAGCTAGGAAGAGCAGTATGTTCAAGCAAGTTTTTCCACAACGCACTGAAATGGGGCAGTCATGACCAGACCAGTGCATGCTAAAGACAAGCTAATGCTAATAAAAGGGTAAATTAACAAGTGGCCTCATTTGTCGCAGTTAAAATTTGGATTTGACATACAGATGTAAGTGTACACAAGTTTTTGATTGTTTGATACCTACAGTATATCTAAGAGATTAGGATAAAGGTGCTCTCTGGCATCATACTAACAAACTTATTTTTACATTCAGTGTTGCTCACTTAAATGCATCATGTGCATCCTTGTGGGCTAACAAATTTGTTTGACACATTGCCTTTCATGTAAGTTGTCTTTTCTTTACTGTTCTTGTTGGTGCATTGTTGCGTTTCTTGGCATATTGCCACCGCCTAGTGTGTTGCATCACCCACTTTTGAGGACCCACACGTGAAAAAACAAAACAAAACAAATGCTCCATAGCGCTATGAGAGATGAAAAACTCAATGGTGTACCTACCTAGGTTTGCACTCTAAAAGAGCAGGGTGGAACAGGGCTGAAAGGCTGCAGCATATGCATGTAGACCCAAGCACACACATGTACAGTGCATTATGTATGTGCTGTGTGCAGAAACATAAACATGCTGAAAGGATACACAAGATGTGTATTGTGTGTGTGTGTGTGGGGGGGGGGGGCAGAATATGTGTTTGTTGTGTATTAATGTCCTGCCCTTTACTAAATGCCACCCTAATCTCCCATCGGGTCACAGAGAGCACATCTACTGTTATTCATCAGCAAGTGACAGAGGGAGGGATGCAGGGATGGATGGGTACATGAAAGGAGAAAAAAGGATGATAAAGAAAGGTGGAGGGAGTGGAAGCAATGGACGGATGGATGGCTAAGTGGACAGAAAGGAGACAGAGAAAAGACAAGAGTGAGGAGGGGCGATGATGGATGGTTGGACACAGGAAGAAGGCAAGGCAGGCAGAGAGGGTTGTTGGAAAGAATGTTAGCGAGGTAGAGATGATTTAAGAAGAGAGAGGATACAGGAAAAACAGATGCTATACAGTGCCCACCATACTTATCAGCAATTATTTTTCAAGATTAGTGCATATGAAAGCCATCAGCTCTCAATTCCCAGCAGCTGTGCCTCCATCGAATGCAACAGGCAGTGTTTGCTGGTGGGAAGCTGGTGAGGGATCATAAAATTTGGTGCTGACCAAGCAGGACATGATTGGTTGAGAGGCCTCTGCTGAGATGGGAGTGATATCTTGAGCCATGAGCTACAAAGTAATGTGAGGGGGGAAAAATAAGTTTGCAGAGCCAGTATATTTAATCTCATTTCATTGTAGGTGTGTTTTTTTTTTATTTGTATCAACCCCACATTTATATATGGGATCACATGTATCACTAGTACACTCACACACAACTCACCCCTAATGTGTGGCATTATCTAAAATAAATGGAAGAAGCCATGTAAAGCTTTGCAGCTATGACATTTGTACCACATTTACATTCAGTTTCTGTTTGGATAAAGTTCTTACAAATGATTTTGTGCCCAGATTTGGACCAATAAAGCGACTGACTGAATGTCTGACCTGAATGTGGCTTTTTTAAAAAGCAACAGGGCTGTGGTTACAACAGACAGACAATCCTTGAACATTATAGGTTTAAAACGCTCAGAGGCAATTCAAACATTCTAACGCTGAAACCTTATAGGCCTGAAACAACAAGCACTTATTCCTGAAACCCGACATCAAAACGATGCGAATCCACTCCTGAAAAGTACAAATTTCATCCGAACCGGCCGGTCTGGTTTAATGAAAGCTGAAAAAAGAAGGAAAGAAAACAGTGAAGGAGCTCGCTGTTCAGCAGCTGCCGTCTCAGCAATGACTAATTGAGGTTACCACGGCAATATGGGACTGGGATGCCTGTCTGCTGAACATCATTTTAATCAGATTGGGCTGCTAAACACTCGCACATGCATGCACATACACACATGCAGACTCAGAGAAGAGGAAAATTCACACAAAACTGCCTCAAACACAGATACTAATGGACACACATGCATCTATTGTACATAAAGACTGCCCATGCATGTGCAGCCTTATGTCAAGACAAACCCACATCTGCCTGAACACTTAAGTATACATTCACACCAAAAAATACACATTCACAAATACAGCATTCACTGTCAGACACATTCTCAGTTTGCACACGCACACACACAGGCCACAAATGTGGTTCAGAAACATTTTAAGTAAATGATAGCAGTGCCTAATTAGATTTAACAGTGTAAGTGGATCTGCACAGTTGTTTCTTATCCAAATATTTTTTTTCTGTTTCAGATAAAGTCGATGACCTGTAATTACTTCTGGGCTTGTATTTGATTCATTTATACAAGAAAAGGCCAGTTTTTTGGTTTTAGGAAGTTCTTTTTTAGTCAGGTTTATTTTTGTGTGTGTATGTGCTCATTCAGGGTGTATTTGATTCTGGACTGACAGGAAATTGATGTCCCTTGTGGGTTTGGGCGAACGCAGTAAGTGTAAGAGAGCGAGGCAGCTGAAATCTGCTATGCCTGTATGTTTGTTTTTATTGAATTCCATAATGGGATATATTTTACTAATACACTGGGCCAACACAGCCAACTTCAAAGAAACTGGAACTCACTTACACATACATACACAGATATACTGTATGTGGAACACTCCATGCAAATCATTAATGAAAACATAAATTCTCACAGGTGACGATAAAAAGTAAATGTATTAATGTGACTCTATTTATTTATTAATTTATTGTTTTGTTGTTGATTTCACTCACAAACATGCACACGTGAATGTGTGCATCAGTCCAGATTTAGAAAACATCCACTTGTCAAAACTAACACACACACACACACACACACACACACACTGTGGCTGCTGGATAGCTCATACCTGTCCATTAGTCATCTACTGCCACCTGGTGGAGCTTTGGTCTCACAACAGAGCTCGGAGTGTGTTCCCGTGTGTGTGCGTGTGTGTCTGTGTGTATGTGTTCGTGTGCGCGCGTGCATGCATGCAATATGTCAAAATTGGTGTGTGACATTCAAACCTGTGCAAAAAAATCAATTATAGAATGTCTTCAGCTGTGCAAGGTGCTTGTTTTATTTAACTTTCCAGACCCTTGCACAAATTTTTTTTTTTAAAAAAGGGGATGAAAGAGGAGAAGCGCTAGAGGAGGAAAAGGAATCGAGATGACTGTGGAATGGTGTGAGGGAGGAAGAGGAAGGCAGAGCAAAAGAAGAAAAGATGACCAGGAGGAAGTGGAGAAAGAAGGGAAAGGAGATGTATGGAAAAAGAAATAAGGAAAGGAAGGGAGGGAATAGAAAGCACAGATAGGAGAGGAGGATGGTGAGGAAGCGCACTAATCTTTCAGGCTAGCAGACCATCATTTTTGCTTGGTTACAGCGGACATGTTTGAGACTATTATTAAATTACATAGCTCCTAATGGAAACCATGTATGTGTCTGTGCTGCATGGAAGTAGCAGCTCTTATTTTAGAAACCACCAGCAAAATTCTGAACAACACTGATGTCCAAAAGAACAGTACTGTTTGGGTTTTTTGCCATTGCTGATTGCATAAATGCCTTTGTTTCTCATTATGCTGACAACAGCCAGAGCCATTATGTTTTCACATCGTCCGTTCATCTGTCCCATTCTTGTGAACATCCACTCAGACTCAAGGATGAACTGATTAGAATTTGGTGGTCAAAGGTCAAGGTCACTGTGATTTCACCAAACATGTGTTTGCCCATAACTCAAGAATTACTACCAGCTACTTATGAAAACAATACATTGAATCCCTTCAGAGTCTTCACTACATATATTATATGAGTGAAAACACAGATGTGAAGTGCATCCACTATTGTAGGACAACTGCAAATGAAGCAATACAAAGTAAATCAGTAATTAATAGTGACGTATTGATTATTTGTAGCACTTATTAATGTGTTCTTTTGTATGGTGTAAACCAGAGTAAGAAAGGTCAACTTCATGTACTTCGTGACTATTAACAGCTGTGAAAAAATATGAGTTTTCTTTTTTATTTTATATTTTTTCATAATTTTTTGTAATTTCCTTACTTTCCCCTTCTTCACATTCGTTTTTATTTATTCTGCCTCACCTCCATCCTCCCATTGTTCTACCTCTGTGCCATCGCAATCATAATCTTTTGCTCCATCACTTAAATCACGATTATTTCCTTCTCCTTCTTTCCTTTAGTATGGTAAGCATTTTCTAAGAAAGTCACACTGGCCCGCCTCCAGAACTCACAACCCTGCTCCATTGGCTGCTAATGCAACATCACTGTAATCTGAACGCTCTATAAACAGCTGTCAATCAAAACTGACTTGAGGCTCCTTAGCTAGTTAGCCAACGAGCGGCTGCAGACAAAGGGATGCATTGTCTTTATGTTTAGCTGTGGAAGTCTGGCGCAGACCACCAACGGAAAGAGTGGCTTCACTTGTTCTTTTGTGTTTTTGATGTTCTGCTTGTTTTCTCCGGGCTCAGGGAAGGAAGAACTTGGGTGAACGGAGGCACAGTCAACTTTACCACCCCGCCATCTACCTCTCTTTCCCATTCTGCCTCTCACTCTCGCTCTCTCTCCCTCTTTCAGCTTTGCCAAACCACTGTCTCTATAGCTGTCTGTCTCCCCTCCAGCAAAAACCACTTAGTGGGAAGTCTCAGACACACACTCTTACACACAAACACACACACTTTGTTCCCAGGGTCAGACATGGTGCAAAAGGTCACCATCCTGGTTCATTGCAGGCTCCTCTTCAGTGGAAACAATTATTTCCTCCAAAAAATAATATCAGGGCTTCAGTAACAAAGCTTCTTTCTCCAACACAAGGATCTAAACTGACTGAATACAGCCATTAAGTTGCTTTGTTTCAGTCTCACCCCAAGGCACAAGCTGATCACAATAAGCAAGCTCGTGTGCTGTGCGGGGGTCCATTCTGGGCCTCAACCCCCACGTTAGGAAACCATAGTTTAGATCAAGGGCAGATTTAAATCTCTTCCGAAACAATGCTGTTTTGAGGATGTAATCAGTCTGTTTTATGTCTGAGAATAACATTTCATCATAGATTCCCCTCGTTTCTTTTTCATTTAGTTTGATTTCGATTTGCAAACACAACAAAACAAAGACGAAAAAAAATGTTTGACTGTAAAATGTTTGGAGTCTGTTCCATGTCTGGCATTTATAACTTGCTCTATCATGTGTTTTTTTTTCCCCTCACTGATGCTCCTGTCTGGTGTAGAATTCAACAGCAATTTGTAATAATAGGAACCATACTGAAAATACCCCCCCCCGTGTGTGTGTGTCTGTTTGCAACAGCGTGGAGTCGGTGAATGATGGGCTTTTCCACACAGTTGAGCTGTTGATTCAGAACCGTTCACTGAGCCTGGTCGTGGATAACGGAGCCCCCAAGAGCCTGGGAAAGCTGGCACGCCAGCCGTCCGTTGACCACAACACTCAGCTGTACATAGGAGGTGCGCGCACACACACACAAACATGTATATGAATATACACTTCTGTAGATGTACTAAACATCTACTACGACTACTTTCTGTCCTTACTTTTGCAATTAAAGCTATTAATCAAGTAAAATTTTCTTCCTTTTTCTCAATACCAACTTGGGTTTCTTCCTGTCTTGCTCTCCCTTTCCTAGGCGTACCGTCCCAGGTGGTGGCCTCAGGTCTACGTTCAGGCCCTGAACGCTCTCCTCAAGCTTTTAATGGCTGCATCCACAATGTCCGGATCAATGGGGAGCCTCAAGATTTGAGTTACAGGGCCACGGGAGGAGGCCGACCACAAGGAGTCGAGAACAAGGTAAGAGAGTACGATTTTTTTTATTTTCTTTTTTTTTAGCAAACAGGGCTTTATTAATGTACTGTAGTATCCACAAATTGTGACCCTTCATTATAAATGTGCTCTGTTAACAATGCTTTATCTTTGCCTTTGACTCTACCTCCACTGACAGTATTTTCCTATCTTTCTTGTGGTGTCCCCAGGGCGATGGTATCCTCGCAGGGTGTCACACCTGCAGTGTGTGTGCACAGGGTGCGTGCAGGGAGGGAGGGGAGACAGGGGTAACATGTGACTGTCCTCCAGGACGTAGCGGCGCCCTGTGTGACCAGACGACAATACCAAACCCCTGTCAGAACAGCAGGTGGGGAGAAACAACCGAAGAACCACAGTGTGGACAGTTGGACTGAATTTTCAACTAAAGCAAATTAGTCTGCTTATCACCACATCACATATGCATATTTATATGTACCTTGTTGCCTTCACATGTTTATCCTATAAAAAATTTTGGAAAATTGGGAGGATCTGATTGGTCAAACTGAAATAAATCTCATCAATACAGATAACATTTGAAGTTTAATGTGGCCCTGTGATCAAAACTTTTGATAATCTGTACAGGAAATAAATTGCATAATTAAACAGTAAGAGACAATCTTTTAGTCTGTGTTGAGTTCAAATAACGTGGTTACTTTAGGTTACTTAAAACAATCACTCATAAAAACGCGCATCTAACTTAACACTGCCCTCTCCTCTAATCTGGCTTCCCTCTGTCCTTCCTCTTCCTCATGCCCCAGATGTGTTCATGGTCTGTGTGTGCTGAAGGGTCAGTCCTACAGTTGTCAGTGCAGCGAAGGCTACCAGGGTCAGTACTGTGATCGACGACAGGAGCCTCCGGCCTGCAGGGGGCAGCGCTGTGGACACGGGGAGTGTCGTGTGTCAGAGGGAGGAGAGCCGCTCTGCCACTGTCAGCCTGGTTTCACCGGACCTACCTGTGACACAGGTGAGAAGGAAACACTATAAAAAGATAACATAGAAATCAGGAGAGAAGAACTGCAGATCGTTTTTATCAGCGTGCATTTAATTGGTGCCCCACCTACTCCACCACCAGAGCTGACATGTCAAGGAGAGATGGTGAGGGAGCAGCTGAAGCGCCACCACCCCATGAGAACATGCACGTCCACCAGCAAAATTCCCCGCATGGATTGCCCCCGATCCTGCCAGGCTGCAGCGCCCCCTGGCGTTTGCTGTGGCGTGACCAAGAGCAGAAGGAGGAAGGTGGTTTTCCGCTGCACTGACGGCACCTCGTACTCCGAGGAGATGGAAACTGCTCTGGAATGTGGCTGCTCCAAGTGCCCATTGTAACAGCGCCGCAGCTTGTTCATTTGTTTTGCAACACCCACCGCTGCCATTTTGTGAATTCTACATGTCAAAGAGGCTGTCGCTCTGAGATTTTTCCACATTGATGAGCACCATCATTATGTGATTTTTTTTCCTCCACATTCAGTTTGACCGCTGCCATTTGCTGCCAAGACAAACCACAAACAAAAACAAAAATGGGACATGTGTGTGTGTTTTTGACAGAGAGAAATATATTGTAAAATACAAGTGAGAAAAAACATAGAACTTATTTTTATTATGGATTTTTTTTCGAAAAGATGATAAAAGGACTGATGAGTTGTGTTTTAATATGTTGATTATATAATGTGTTACATAGTATAAAAAAGTTATTTTGTACCTTGTAAGAAGAAAAAGTACACCACAAAATAGATTAACATTCCTTAAAAGTATATGAATTTATATGTATGTATAAATCTATATAAATATATACCCTAACCCAATGAATTTTATATTTTCTAAGTGTATTTGCATGATGTTAATGTGAGTGCTGATGTGTGGGAAGCTTTGGACATTGAGAGAAGAGGGCTGAAGAGGACAGCTCTGTTGATTCCACAATGAGGAAAAGGTGGCAGTCTTTTGTTGCCCTCTCTCTTGGAGGCTGAAGGGGAACTGTGTGTGCCTAGCTAACCTGCTTCACTATATAATGGACATCATCCTCACATGTGATTTTTTTTTTTTGATAAAACATAAAAGACTCTTTCCACAGAGATGATTTAACACTTTGTTCTAATGTTGTGTTATTCTGTAGTTTGCTGTTGCACACCAGACTTGGAGCCACATGAGGTTTGACGTGAATATCTGTTACCACATTTGCTATTCATTAGGAGTTCGTTATGAATCTGGATCTCCCATTCAAACAGTTAATTGCTGTAAATCAGCATTGTGAGGAATCTATATCTGTTAGCTGCTGAGATTTGAAGTTAGTTTTCAAACAGATGCCAGTGATTAGTCAGGAGGCAGTTATTAATCAAACCACCTATTTGGATAATAGAGAACTTTTCTTTGTTTCCTTTGTTTAAAAAAAATTAACTTAATGCTGGACTGAACAGTAGTCTCTCTGGTTAAACATTTCAAGTGTGTATTGCTGCAGGATGTAGCCGGGGTGTGATCTGCAGTGTGCCCTGTTGCACCTGTAAGCACGCCTAACAGTGATGTCACATGTTAGACATTAAACAGCTGCAGTAACACACAGCAGAGGCAACATTTCCAGTTTGTTTAAGGTGCTGATTAAATGGTTTTCTGATGCGGCAGAGAAGCTATTTTAAATAATAAAAGCCATTACACCAAAGTCACTCTATTGCCTTAACAGATAAGTCTGTCACAAAATGATCGGCTGAAATTGTTTATTTACACAAGATGAAGTGCCTAGGTGAACTCATTTTGACATTTTTAAATGTTGATGCAATATTGTCAAGGGCTGCTACAGGATGTTTGGTTATTTTGGATGGATGTTAGCACTGTAAGGTCACATGTTTATACACGTGTATAGAAATCCCAAAGTAAACAATATAACTGGGCCAAAAATTAGAGAAGCCTTAGTCATGCCACAGTCTTTTTGTATGAACATCTTCATAGCCTCACAATGAATGTGAAATTGCAGCATCAGCAAAACTCTTTTTTCCTGGTACAGATTTGATTTGTGGGGCATTCAGAGTCTTATACGCTAACATTACATGATGCAGGTTTGATTATTTGTTGATGTGCTTAAAGGTGAAAATTTTTTCCATGGACTATGGTTAAAAAAAGGTGTCTTTCAGTTGTTGACCAAAAGACAAGAGTGTTCCAGTTGGCTCAACAAACCTCCACAATGATGATTCATCCTGCTATATCAAAAGAAGCCTTGTGGCTTTGTCACGTGAAAAAATCTGATTTGGACCAAGGTACCAGAGAACAGCTGACCAGAACTTCTACATCTGTACAATTTTTAAACTGCCCATAAATGACTAACACAATTACAAGCATAGCAAAATACTATAATGTAACTACTACTGTATTGTTTACTTTATATATAGTTGCTTTGTTTACAACAGGTGCAAAGTGTTGTCACACTTTTACAGTTAATTTACAGCCCTGCTTTTCTGGATTTGAGACATATCAGTATTATCACTTTTCCACACCCTCTGTACGGATCCCTCTCGCTTCTTTTCTTCATACCACCCCTTCCCTTCCCTGCCTTTCTATGCCTTTTTTCCCATGTCATCCATGGCTCCTCCATTTGTTCCAGCTGTATATTTTAGTGAATTCCTTACTCCTATTCCATCTGTTTACCTGTTGCTTCCTTCTCTTTGCTTCATTCATCCTCTCTTTTCCTGAACCATAATTTTTAATTCTTCATGGTGAACAGAATTTTAAAAATTGAGTTATTATTGACCATAAAAATAACTGTAAAGTCAGTTCCATTTCCCAAGCCCCTGGTTTGGAAAAAAAACAAACTGAAATTAATATGCGAGTGATAATTGATACTTATGCTGAATGTTAAAATTAAACTACCATTGAAACTACTCATCTTCTTTGCCTGATTTCTTGAGAAATTCTCAACCATGTGGTTTCAGATACAACACATTTAATTTTATGTTTAAAAAATTGATGACTGGCATCCTGTTACTAAAGTAAACCCTGTCAAAAATCCTTTACCATCCAATCACAATATGTGTTTACAATTTCTGAAACGCTCCTTGTTTACAGGCAAAATTGCTATCACTGTAAGAAAAACGACAGCACATTAGTATTTTTTAAAACTCTGATAATACTACAGCTGCAAGATACTCCCACTGCAATTCATTGAGGACTGTGTCGCGACCGCCCTCTAGGTGAGTTGCAAGTCTGTAAATGGCTCTGGTGTATACATCTGATCCCCCCATGTGTGAAAATGGTACGGTCGGAACACCTTGCCACTCAGCTATCCCTCCCACTCACACACAGACTGGAACCGTTTGAATATTGTCACTGTTTAGTCCGGCCTCTGTGATTGCTTATCCAGGTAGTTTGTTGTCGGCATTTCCCGACTTTAACCATCGAAGCACCGAGTGAGTCTGAAGAAGGGCCAGCTTACATCTAATGATGAGACAGATATGTTCTCTCTGTGTTTTCCCCAAACACTCCTTGATTCAACAAGCTAACAAAATGGCCGCCGCCGCCGACTTCGTCTAGTAAGTCATATCCGCTCTCCCTCTGCCTCTCGGCCTCTTATTTTGCCTTCCAGTCGTTTCACTGATGTCTAAACGTCCCTCGTGTCTGTTTGCAGTAATTAATGGTGTAATAGAGAATAGCATTAGGAAGAACGTCATTAATAATGATGTTTGTAATGGTGCTGATATCTTCCCGCCACATATTCACTGTGTGTACCCCTGGTCTATGTTGTAGTCATGCTGTAATATCTCAGGACTGTGTTCCTGTTGATCTGTCAGCTGATCCTTTAAATGGGGTTATTTTGGGTTACATTGCGGTTTGTCTGTGACCTGTTCCCCTGCATCTGATCTTTTAAACTTATTTTGGATTTGACCGCCCCTCGTTGCGGATTATAAAATAGTTTTTTCTGACAATCCATACAAGTAAAGTCTGTATGTGGGTAATCTCGCCTGTTGCCCAAACCTGTGAAACTGAACTATGATCAACAAACGTATGGATCAATTCTGCTGCACCTGCTGCCCCTTTTCTCATTTCCTCTTTTTCCACCAAAACATTGGCACAGTACGAAGAGAGCAAGTTACAAGGTGGTTCATCAAAAACTCTGGCTGATGACTCTGACACTGGCTCTAAAATAAGTCTGAGTCTGCTCCCAGTTTCTTCACTATACCATCCCTCCAAATCTCACACAAAAAACACAGAACTCATACAGTCAGAACAAAATTGTTCCTTATACATGTACTGTATATCCTCTTAAACTCACCAGCACAGTTCACATATTTATCCAGAGCACCCATTATTTGAGTATGGATATAGTGTGATTAAACTAAAATAAATATCAAAAACTTTGGTTCTCACTGAATCAACGTGCTACCTGCCAGAAGATGGCAGCAGAGAACAGGCAGCGACAGGCCTGTTGGTGTTTAAAATGAGCTGCAAGGTAGAACATACAAACAGTAGTAATGTATTTTAATGTATAACATTAAGTAAGGTATTTTTACCACAGCTGGGCCTGTGGGATTTAAACTCTACACCTGTGTTTTACCATTGGTTATTTATTACCACTAATAAATACTTACTGTTACTTTTACTATTTTAGTATATAAATTTAAAGATGAATTTTAAAAAATATTTTTGAAAAAATAAATACATAAAAACAAAATCTGTTTTATTTGTGAATCTATTAGTATTAAATAAACCCTTTCTGCTGGCATGAGGCATTGTTTCCCATTGGAGAGACTGAAGTTGTTGCAAGCCACTTGGTTTTTTCACTGAGTGCAACTAGTAAGATGACGGGTCCATGCTGCAACAGGACTAGCGATGGACATACAGGTAAATCTTTTTGAAAGTGTGCTGCTCTGTGTACCTGTCTTCCTCCTAAGGGGCTACCCATTGTTTTCCGTTGAGAGAAACACAAACGTGTGTGACACGACCCGTGTTTTGTGTTGTATAACAAGTATATGTGGACTGTCCAAAAGCTCATGAACAGTGAGCCACGCTGCTCATGCTTTAATGTATGTATGATTGAAAGTCCTTTATGGGGTTACACTCGGGATGAGGGGGGCGGGTGTAACTGCCAACACAATGAGAAGACCAATCAAATTGTTCTGAAATGGTCGCCTCCCATTTGATAGTTACTTAGGATTATTCATCTTGCAGTACGATCTAAATCTGTCTGTCTGAAGTGGGTTTAACAGAAAATGCTGATCATACTTTGTGCAGTGTCCATATTCACAATTGGGCGTAAGTATGCATAAATAATTCAGCTTCTCTTATTGGCATCCTATCACAGTCAATTTGTGGTGAAAGTACTGTGTGAGACTTTAAGAGTATTTGTAATGACTTGCTGATTTCTTTTCCAGGATGTAGAGATGACCTAAGCTTTTCGACAAAGACTGTGCATGTTGGAGAAGATGTGACTCTGAGGTGTAGCCGCAGCTTCACCAACATGGACTCAGGAACCTTATTTTGGATGAGAGCAGTTGCAGGAAACTTACCTGAAGTCTTAGGAGGCACTTACACCTTTGACAATGCCCGTGTTGATATTACTTCTCGATTTACAGCAAAACAAGAGAAGGGAACATATGTTCTCCAGATAACCAAAACAAAGCTGAGTGATACTGGATTCTACTACTGTGAAAAACATGCTGAACTGACAAAAACATTTGTGAATATTACTTTTCTGAGAGTCGAAGGTAAATGGAGCTCGATTCACTTTGTCGATACCAAACATTCGGTTAGAAGATATCTGTCTTCTGCAAACAAAAAGACTTTATTTTAGTTTACTTTAATAACTTTGAAAATTAGCTACACATTTTTCTTGCAGTGGATTTAATATTTCATGGAATATAAGTACATTTGTTTCCGCAGGACCAGAGGTAGATATCACTGCCATCATTCACGTCCCTCCATCTGATGCAGTCCATCCAGGTGACCTGGTGACTCTTGAGTGTTCAGTCCTCTTTAACCCTGAAAAGAAGACGTGTTCAGGAGGTCACAGTGTGTACTGGTTCAGAGGCCGATCAAATGAATCTCATCCCAGTGTCATTTACGCTCATGAAAACGGTGGGGATCAATGTGAAAGGAGTCCCCGGGGCTCACAGAAATGTGTGAACAACTTATCCTGGAACGTCAGCTCTGCTGATGCTGGGACATATTATTGTGCTCTGGCCACATGTGGAGAGATGATATTTGGAAATGGGTTAGAACTGGACATCAAAGGTAACCAATTAACTGTTGTGTACATTTTTAGCATTTTGTATATTTAATCTTTCCGTTAGAAGACAAGTTGCATCGTTTAAGGATCAGCTTCAAGAAATGTTTTTCAAAAGGCAACGTAAAAGTTTAATGATTTTCTTTTGCTGTTTATTAACTTTACTCGCTTGCTCCTGTTCTTAATATTTCAGCAGGAAACATGTGGTTGTTTGGTGATTGTCAGAAGCCAACTGCAGTGATGCTTCTGCTGTCAGCTGCTTTGGCTCTTAGTCTAATTGTTATAGCCCTTCTGATTTACACCATCAAGAAAAACAAGTATGATTGTTTCAACGGTAATCAAACCTTCTTTTAATCAATCTGCTATTAATTTTCAGTATTGAATGAAATTCTGTGCATCCTTGCATCTTCACTGATTTTAATTTATGGTTGTTCATGTTGTAATCTAGCCTCTTCTGCCGACATACAAACAAATGCCACAGGTGATCGACAAAGTCAGAAGGTGAGTCATTTCAAATTTGTTTTTTTGTCTTCATTCACAATCAATATCTATGTTCAAATGTGCCATCTAATGATGTGCCAAAAATTTCTGCAGACTGACCAAGACTCGGTGGTTTATTCGACGGCACTTTTTACAAGGAAAGCTGGCCCGAATTTGAGGAGTGCTGCAAAAGCGGTCGAGGGACAGAGCGTTTACTCGGATGTCAGGGTTCTGGGATAGGAACAGCAACATATGCATTATGTCAAACAATAGGGGATATAAAAGGTACATGTTGTGCTGTGACATTTTTTCCTCTTGAGTGATAAGTTGTCATTCAAACCAGATATTTTATGTTGTCATTTTTATATAATTTATATTGTCAAAAGATTTTCAGTTAATTCTTTAATTTAACAGTATTGATATACATAGACCATGGCCCCATAGATGGGCATTTATGCAAGGTCAGTGTTTTCTACCTGTTTGTTTTGTACTGTATATGTTCATTTTTTATTTATTTCTTTAATCTGGAAAGTTCATAATCAAGCTCTCAGTGTTGCAAAAAATAATAGTATCAGTTTGAAGGTAAAATAACATAAAACATAATCTTGTTAATCTTGTATCCAAGTTGTCATATTTTAGATTTGAGCAACAATGAGTACATTTACTGGAGACTGATGCTATCCACACCATATATTGGCAGTTGCCAGCATTTTAAGAAAATATTTGAATGTCCCATTTGACTTTTATGAAGATTTTACCACTGCTTTTTTTAAAACTTAAAACCTAAAACCAATCATTCTTAGCTGCTTTCCTCTGGTTTGATTCAGTCACATCAAGAGAATTTCAAGCCTATGAAATCAGTTAACTCTTTATTTCTGTGAGCCAAACAAAAAAGAAATTAGTTAAAAATAATATGGATATTTTCTCACTTAATAAAAACTACTCCCCCACTGCACCCCAAACACTCGCTGTGTAACTGCAACATCCTGTTTCTGCCTTCGCCTTTAAGAGAGGGCACTCGAGATCTACACAACCACAAGAGGTCACTGGTGAGAACTGTTAACACACAAAAGATGTTTTAAGCACATTGTGGTGTGGTTCTGCTTTGACCGCTGTCGACAGCAGTTCAGATGCGGGCAGTTTGAATAAAAAAACAGTTCACTTCTAAAAGAAGTCAAATGCAGTTTTTAAAATGGTTCAACCACAGGTCAGTGTGATTAAACTCAACCAAATGATGTGATTGGTCAGTGGAATGCAATGTGTCAATATATCATCACTTTGTTCATTTACAGCTTCCATTATGACCTTTTGAAGTTTCCACTTGGATGTTCCACCTCTGCTTAATAAATCACATGGTACAGATGACCTTTCACTGTCTCCACTCTTTTGTATTTTGTCCTACCAAAAGTGGTGAGTAATTCTAATTATGCATCGTGGATCATTAAATCTGACCCACATCATAATTTGATGTTGCCAGTTCCGACAGCAGTACAGTTTTATTTATTTTGTTTTCCATTGTCATCAAAGTTATGGTGCTGGCTGTAATAACCTGTAATGACAGGAAGTACCCCTGCAGTCACAATGAAAGAAAAAGAAGATTAATTCTTGTTGCATTCACCCAGCTGTCCTTCTTAAGAGACCACAAGACAGGAAGCCTCTGTATTCAGTCTGTAGGTATACCACCGATGTAGAACTTTATACGTGTCATCCTTTAGCCATTCTTGTTACCAAACATAAAGACACCCCCTCCCCCAAGTTCACGCTAACACCTTAGGTACCTCATGTACCACAGTTTCAGAGCGACTGCTTTTACGACTGTGGGAGGAAACCACTGCAAGCGCAAGAGCAGCATGCAAACTTCACACAAAACAAACTGAGAATTATATATTAGTCCACTGCAAACCAGTCTCTAATAAGGGTCACATTGTTTATCGCTTATCCTGTCTCATGTCCCTAAAATATTCAAATTCCTAGTTTATAGCTGAACGGCCCGTAACATCTACAACTTTACCATTTTCAATATTGGAATTTTTATCTTATTGCTTTGTGCAACGGAAAGTTGTACAGGCATAGTGTGACGAGTGCCTGTGTGTGTGTGTGTGTGTGTGTGTGTGTGTGTGTCTGTACAACCCTAAGTGCTCCTGCTGTTATGATATTAAAACATACAGAAAGATAATGTTATTTAATGTGTCATGTAGAGAAAGTTGAGTGGTAGTGCTCAAGCCTCGATTCATGAGACTAAAACAGGGGACGAGACAAGTAGAAAGCACAAAGCAGGACACAAAAGTACTCATTTTAAAGTTGACACAGATTGTTGTGTTGTGTTGCATGAGGCTGTCTGTGGTTCCTGTCCTTTTCATTGTGACATGTGAAGTGCATACTGTATGTGCTGGTTCAGGATTCAGTGAAAGGATTCAGGTCAGTAGCTCCATGCAGAAAAACTGGATGTGGAGGTTAACTTGATGTTGTCCCAGGTCCACATGGCTCATACCCAGCTATGAAATTGCCCATCCACTGATACTACCTTTCCACCCAGCTAATGCATGTTGGGGCGGGGTTCTGCCCCCCTGAATAGCAATGAAGCAGGTGCTGATTTTTTTGCCATGCATCATGACTCTGTGGATTTGTCACAGTCCATGTTCAAAGCAGCAGCTTTTAGAACAACATGAGGTTTTGCACAGGTAATCATAGTCCCCAGAGGATGAATACTAATTAGTATGCTGACCTGCTGACTTTTTCTCTGGTGCCACCAGCAGGTTGGCCTGAGTGAGTGAAATGTCTGAACAACTGCTGGGTGGATTCATGCCCCATTCAGAATGAGCTCCAATAACTGGTCATCCCAGGTATTGGAGCTGTAGTGATAAAAAGGTACTTACATATCTGTTACAGCAGATTCATTGTATATGTTATGTTAAGGCCACTGGCATTTAATTGACATCACTACAAAGATCAGGGCTGTAAAGACAGGTCAGATGACTTCAAACGTTCATCCTGTGCTGCAAATTCTGCATCTCTGTAAGTTATGCTTGTTGGTCGATGCATCTCACCCAACTGAAGGATTTTTGAGTGATCTAATTCCTCTGTGACAGTTTTGCCAGACAATATGAAACTTGTAGTGCCCGATGTTGAAATGCACATAGGAATACAGCAGCTTTACTGCACAGAGACACTTGTCCTGTGCCCTTGAAGTATTTTTTGCGGCCATCGCCACGTGCAGCAAGCCAACAATACAAAAGAGAAGCAAAAACAAAAGAGCAGCACTTCTGAAATGGTCAAAAGTTTCAAAATAAAAAAATGGGAAAGAAATTAAGTGCATCATAGTACTTATTACACAGCAGCTCAGTTTCAAAGGGAATTTTGGCATAATTCTGCAAAAGGCCATTTGTGCCCGATGTTACTGTGCACTAATAAAGTGTGTGATGCAGTAGAACCATGTTAGTGATCTTCTCCAAACCTGAGCCAAGTGTTTTTAATCTTTATCATACTGAAGTTCCCATGCACGGATTGTATTTTACTGAAATGGTGCTTTAGTTTGTTGCCTCTCGCAGTAAAAAAAACAAAACAGGAACAGACATAGATATAATGCTGACAACATCTTCTCTCAAAGACCTTCTGTGTTTACTGTAAGTGCAAAGCGTTGGAACCCACCATGAGAACCAGAAATGCAGTGATGAAGTTGTGCTGCCGGTGTTGTTTCATGTGCTTACTTTGAAAAGTTGTTATATTTCCTCTGTGGTAGTACATTTGAACACCAGCATGCCAAAAGGCCAGTTAGGTTACTATGAAGTTGTTCCCTCCCATTTGATAAATAAGCTGAATCATTCTGAAATCAGGTCTAAATTAACTGCTGGTTTCAAAGACAGGTTTGTTTTTCCATGAGTGAGAGGTGTGAATTTATTTTGCAATGCCTGATGCAGAAAATCTGATATACTGAGAAGCACTCCTTAAAATGGGCCCCAGTTAACTGTAATTCTAATCTTATTCCAGCGTTTGCACTCGGCTCAACTCAGTCTGGGCTTTTTCCAAGGAATACATGCTTCATAAAAGGTTAATATTTGGACCTCCAAATGAACAGTAGAGGAATTTTTCCATTGTTTTAGCTGCAGTGTGGGTCGTGGTCTTTGGGGGTTTAAGGGACTGTTGCAGGTCAGAGTCCAAAACCACACAGAAAATAAGAAGCTGCAGAGATTTCAGAGGTAAATGTACAGTCAGTGTACAATGTGCAGTTTGTCGTTGAGGCAAATCATTTCCATTTTAACAGCCCACAACAGTTCTGATGAAACGTGTGGTGAGTTGCACAAAAAAAACACATCACAGCATCCTTCTTTTCTCATGTGCACACACCCCCTGCCGTATCGGCAGTGAGTTTTCTTGATCAGCATTGCCGCTTCATTTTTATTCCTGACTAAAGCCTGTCCATCCCCGATATCCTGTGTCCTTTTTCTTTCTGAACAAGTCTTGCTAGCCCAGATCTTGGTAGTCGTGTTTGTTAATCGTTCCCAGATTAACCAGGTTAGCGGACCCACTCTCGCACCAGACACTTTTGATTTTGTCATTGCAGGAAAAGAAGAAGTGAAAATACAATCATTACTTTTTGGTATCACTCCTCAAGTTTAATGCAGCGCACATGGAGACAGCGAGTGAGCGTAAAAGACCATTTTACTCTAAGGTTTAGATGCAATTAATTTGTTCCATGTAAAAAAAACAAGGTATTCTGCACGTCTGACTTGAGAACAACAAGAGAAACCACAAGCAGCAGCAACGCTCATGAATGCAGGTTGTGGTGGGCCGTTTCTCTGCGCTCTGACCAACCACCGAAGCTGTTTACTAAGAACAGACCTAACGGTGGTCTTCAACAGGATATGTAGTGAGAGGAGAGACACACAAAGCGCCAGCAGGCTGAGTTTAGTTGAACTACCTGTTCTACTTACTCATTAAGTGGTGATTTAATCCACAAAAGATGTCTCTTGTTTCTTTAAAGACACACCCACAGACATGTACAGCAGATCTGACCATAAAATGTACAGATTTCCTATTATTTCATCAAAGGTTTCATTCATCACTCCATCACTCCGCCGAGTGAGTGATGTGTTGATGTTGAACCTGATAAAACCAGATAAAACTATTTGTTGACAATAAAAAATGTAAGGCCAAAGTACAAACTCTTGCTCTTGCAACAGAGACCAGGGGCAAAAAGACTTATTCACACCCCTGCCCCCACATCGCAGCCACCAATTTAAAAGCATTAAAGTAAAGATGCAGCATGACTGAGCGGGTGCGTCCATCCTTTCTGTACTTGCCCCAGATAAATATTAATGGCTGCGGTTAATAGTCAGAACAATATGCCACAGGGGTATGTCGCTTTTTATAAAGCGGCAGTGCAGGTCCAGCCTCCTGGGGCTAAAACAGAGAGCGAGGGAGCACGAACAGCCCCCTCATTTTCACACCTTTTTACATGAAGGCCGGGCCACAACAGTGCTAAAGTTTCCATCTGTTTCTCTGTGTCTGTTTTTTTCTGTACAAAGCAGGATTCAAGGTACATGGTGGTTTTTACTACAGGGCTTTTTTTTAAATTCCATTTTACAGTTGCTAGTTTTCATGTGTCCATCTGTCTGCATATGTCACTGGACATGTGTACTTATCCTGAGGATCAGTGATTTAACAGTGTAGTAGTATTTTTTGTGTTAATAACAACACTTGTAGAATTAAGAGCAGCTTAATTGCCCAACCAACATGTTTGTTGAAAACCACAAACCACATTGTTTCACAGACGTTGGTGCATCTGTTTGGTTGGAGTCTCTTTCCGCTGTACTTTGGTCACTTTAGTGTGTGGTTTTGTGCTAAAGTGCATTTTACTGGAAGTCTCTCACAAATAATCCTATCTCAGAACAAGTTCTTGGATTCAGATATCAGGCAGGTAAATGTATTCTATCTGTGGTTTTCACCCAGATGCACATGAAAACATGCAGAGCCAGAGGATTCAAATACTCTTGATAGGCACGGCGGACTCTCATCACCACTGATGACACAGTTCATTCCCAGCCTTTGGTTTGTTGAGTCATACCTAAAGATGGCAGTCATGTAAAAAAGGAGGCATATTTAATACAATGCATAAGTGTTAGAGCCTTGATTTAGTGTTGCTAAAGCAATGAACATACAATTCATTGTTCCTGGCACAGCACGAAGTCACGCACCACGTCATGGGACGTGCGGAGATGTTTAACTCACACTCACACATAACATGACTCAAATCAGTTCTTAACCAAGAGGTTTACTTTGCCTATTAGCCTTAATAATTACATTAACTTGTGGCCAATATGGATGGCACTGAGCATTACTAATTTTTGCAATTGATCATAATCTTGTGTTTGCAGAGTCACCTCCCCATGAATCAGAAACTTCAGAATTCGCCTGTTTTAGGTCTTTTGGAAACTGGGTTATTAAAATCCTCATATATAAATGGTAATACAACCAAAAACCTGCTGCAATTTCCTCCCATTTATGTTCAGTAAAATGAAACAGATTTTCTTGGTCGCTCATGACTGACACAGGATTTAGTTATCGTTCACTTGGATATATTTGTGTGCGCTGTCAACTCTGAGCTCTGAGGACATTTTCAGGTTCACAAGTGGTAAAAACACAAAAACAAACATCCAATACTGGATAGTTTGATCAAACAATATTAATTTTTTAAAAATGTACATTTTCTCGGCAGACACTGTAGCTGATCTGTTGTTTTTGTGAGTTCCAGTTCAAGAAACCCGCCATCAAACGGAAGCTTGCTGTTGTTGTTTCATGTGTTTAGGTTCAGTGAGCTGGAACACTGCAAAGCCATCAGACCCCAAAGCCAGTCAGGTTGCTGAAATCTGGGTGCCTCCCACTTGATTACACTTTTGATTTCACATCAGTGATGAATCATTTTACAGCACAGTCTCCAGGGGAATAGTCAGAAGATGATGATCGTATTTTATTTGCTGCTGATGCTCAGAGTGGGGCGTAAGTATATGTGGAAACTACTCCAGATTGAAAGCATAGTCTTCCTCTTGCTGTAATTTGAAAGCTGTCACATATGATTGTTCACCACTCTGTTGGATGTCTTTTCAGGATGCGGAGACGAGCGTATCGTTAATATAAAGTCTGTTCATGTTGGAGAGAGTGTGACCCTGACATGTCCCCTCAAGGAATCTGGAAATTTGTTCTGGATCAGGCTTGTTTCTGGAAAAGTTCCTCAGATCGTAGGAAGCACATTTTCCTTTGTGTCTGCTCCTCATCACATTACAACCAGAAAAAACAGTACAACGTTTTTTCTGCATATTACAAATGCAAAGCTGAATGACATGTCACTTTACTACTGTGTGAAACACAAGGTAAATGACTTAATATTTTTAAAAGGAACGGACCTGAGAGTTAAAGGTAAATGCAGCAAAAAAAGCTACATATTTATTTTTAGTCATTCGAAATGGCTTTTTTGAAATGTGTCATTTGTATATAAATGAACGTTCAAATTGTTTTCTTGTTCTGTTTTCCCAAACCCACTACATGATATCATTGATGTCCCCACCTCAGATCCAGTCCGTCCAGAAGACCCTCTCCAGTGTTCGTCCCTCTCCGGCTCTGAGAACACGTGTCCAAGAGAAATGTGTGTGTGCTGTTTAAGAACTGGATCACATCAGCCTCACCTGCATTTTGATTATAAACAAGGAAACAGTGTTTATGAATATGAAAAGAATCCCAAGGGACCCTCAACAAAAACATGTATCTCCAGTTTGTTGAAGAACATCAGCTCTGCTGATGCTGAGACTTATAACTGTGCTGTGGCTTCATGTGCAGAGATATTTTCTGGAAACAAATCAAAAGTCCATACTGAAGGTAACTGCATCTTATTTCTATACATAAACCTTGCATATTTGAGTGTTTGATTGGGGTCAAGTATTTGCCCTTTATGCTTTAACATCATAAATAATACATTTTCTTGTTTACACTATGAATAATAAGTAACTCATTTTCAACCTTTTTCATTTTGCGTCAGCAGGAAATGTTAGGCATTCGCAGAAGGACAATAATGTTCTCTTTCTGTTATGTGCTGCTCTGGCTATAAGTCTGATGGTTATAGCCTTTCTTGTTTTTTCAATTCAGAAACTGAAGAAAAATTCTTATGGTAAGTGCTGTCACTCGTACACTGATCTATTGGACATTTGGCACCAGTGGATTCACATGTAAACTGTGTTTTTATTTTATAATACAGCTTCCGTTGCTCTGCAAACAGACGGAGCAGCCGGTGGTCATCAGCAAAGTCAGCAGGTAAGGTATCGAAAGAAGAGAAGTGAATGAAATGTCATCGCGGTTTTCTCTCCTCTTGTGAAAATATCCTGCCATCTCACATTTTCCCCCAGACCAATGAAGATTCATTGGTTTATTCTGCAGTAGTCTTCCCCGGTAGGAAAGGTCGAAAAGCAGCAAGATATACAAAAACAACAGAAGAGAGTGTCTATGCTGACGTCATCGCTCGAGGGTCGCATTAATAGTCTGCACGCTGCATTTGCTTCGTTATGCTGATAGAATTTTGGTCTTTTTTTGATAATCTATATAAACATGTTGACATGAAGTTATATACTGTACATATACATGATGCAAATACAATATGTCTGTGCAGTAGGGATCATATGACTGTAAACATTTTTCATCATTTCATCATCAATGTACTGTGTCCCTTTGTGTACGTGTATGGACTATAAATACACACTGGATGTATATTTGTATGTATTTCTCAGTCTGTAAACTTTTTCCATGTTTCATGATGATCTCTAGGTGTAGGTGTGTAGATGCCCTGCTTCCTTCTACATATGCAAATGACAAGAGATTCCAAAACTATAATGAAATCACAAATAAAACCTAAATTTAAATTCACCATTCTCCAAACCCTTTTGTTATTTTGCCTCTACATAGCCATCTATGATTCATATTGTAGCTATGACAGGTTAATTTTAAAAATGCCAACACAAAATAAAAATATACACTCACTGACCACTTCATTAAGTACACCTATGCACCACTATACAAACCAACACAACAGCTCTACCATTGATTTAAACTCTGTGAAGTTTGTAATGTGGCAGTTTTTGCTGACACTGTCAGAAAGGTCATAATTCTGCTTCATGTTCATTATTGAAGTCATTGTGGGTGGGGATGTTGTACTGCAGTCTGTTATACTGACAACACTTCCTAATATTCTGTCCTCTCCTGTATATTGATGTGGTGGACAAAATATTAGAAACACCTCTCAATATAATGCAGCCCAGCACCACACCACTCCAATGTCAATTAACATGCGGTTAAATGAATACCTCTCTGACATTGTCAATCATTGTCTTTGTAAAGACAGTTTTTCTACTTGATCATAATGGATTCTACAAGTGTACTTAATGAAGTGGCCCGTGAGTGTATCCTGACTGTTCAATTTAATATGTGCAAAACAAAATAATAAAATGTGCCATGGTAAAAGTCAGAGCAGAGCAGAGAAATGTGATGGTGGTGCAACAGTCAAGATTGGTATGAGTACTGCGATGTTTTCAGGTATTTGATTGCAGGGCCGTGCGTCATGAACTGTGCTAATTGACGTAAAAAAACTAAATTGGGGGTTTCACGAGGAGGTATGCGTAGCGGCTGGTGTGTCATTGAGGATGTGGTGTGTGAGTGCTCAGCGGAGGACACTGTCAGCTACCCGCCAACGTTAGAGAGCAGTCATATGCTTCGCAAAGACCAGGAAGTGCTGTAATAACCAAATCAGGTGCATTTGATGGTCAGACCTTAAGACCATCTCAGCCCCTGAGCACTGAAATGCCATCAAGGCTCCTGACCCCAGATAGTGTCAGGATGATGGTGTTGTGGGGTACACTGCTTGTTCTTCATCATGGATGTGAGTGCCATTTTATTCTTTCCAAACTTTTCATTAGCGGAGAATTTCAAGATGTCTTAACTTTGTCCACAGTGTACAGTTTTTTGTTGTTGTTTATTTAAATATTCTCTGTATTGTATGTTTTCTTTCAACACAGATGCGCTGGTTCCAGTGATCACAGTTCACCTTGGTGAACCTGTGACCTTCACATGTGTTACATCTAATAAAGAGCTCGGCAGTAGACAAGTCCACTGGTACATGCAGGCTGCTGGGGATACTCTGAAGCTAATTGTGAAACAGTTGCAAAGGGCAAAACCTGAGTTCATGCCACAGTTCTCGAATTCAAGATTGGAGGTAAATATTGATAATGGTTTTGCCAACCTGACCATTCGGGGTACGATCCAGGAGGACGAGGGAATGTATCATTGTGTAAACATGGAGTGGATAAATATTAAATGGAGTGGGACATATTTGTTGGTAAAAGGTAATTGTGATCTTTTTTTTTTTTACTTTTTGCAGTGTCTTTAAGTTTTTTCAAATTCCCTGAATGTGTTTTTAACGCAGCTTTGTGTTACTCAGAAACTCCTCAGAGGGCATCAAACTATACTGTCATCCAGTGGCCGACAGTATCTGATCCAGTCCGACTGGGAGACTCTGTGACCCTCCAGTGTTCAGTCCTCTCTGAGAACAAAATGTGTCCAGGAGGTCACAGCGTGTACTGGTTCAGGGCCGGAGAGGGTCAACCCCACCCAGACATCATCTACACTCATGGCAACCGGCGGGAGGAATGTGAGCAGAAACCTGACGCATATTCTCCTCCAAAGAGCTGCGTTTATCGTTTCTCGAAGAAGGTCAGCTCCTCTGACAGCGGGACCTATTATTGCGCCGTGGCCACGTGTAGGGAGATATTATTTGGAGGTGGAACAAAACTGCAAGTTGGTATGATTTTGAGTTCAATAATTAAAGTATGACTCAAAATACATTTATATGATCATGACTGATACATGACATTCTCTTTAAGATGGACTAATGGGTTTTTTTTCTTTGTTTTCTAGTGCAAACTTCACTTAAAGAATTTATTGTATTGGGCATCTTGACAGTCTGCTTGGCCATTTCTGTTGTTGGAAATGTTGTCTTCATATGCAACAGAAGAGTACATGAACAATATGAGGGTAAGTGTAAAAAAGTTTAAAATGACCTTTTTACGACACATTAATGTTCACCGTGAGATACATTTTATTTATGCTTTTACAAGATAGGATAAAGTTTGCATTAAAGGTTCAAGGGTGAAATCATCTGACAGAATAAGATTACGCCAGATTGAATGTTTTCAGCTATTCTAAATTCATTGTTGACTTCATCCACATTTAGGGATGGAAAGTGCTACTTCCCAAGCACGGACTGACAACTTGCGCCAACAACACCGTGATACTGTAAGTGACAATACAAAAAGAAAATTATGGTTATTACATTCACATATTGTGTAAAGCTTACCAAATATTTATATCACTATATATTTCTAACTATAAATACCTTTCAGGCACAGGTTGAAGCTGAAGATGTTTTGAACTACGCTGCTTTGAATTTCTCTGAAAGAAAAGCAACAAGAGGATCAAAGAAGAAAGACATTACTGCAGCACAGTACACCGTGTACTCTCAGATTAAATGTTAATAATCTTAATAACGGTAATGATGGTGATGTTGATGATAATCATGTCACACAATGTGTTTGCATTTATTAAATATTGCAATATTATTAACAATATTTAGGTTATATCATGGTCTTTCTCATATTTTTGAGGCATTTCCAATGAAGAATTACATTTGTGATTTTTAACCGTTTTAATACAAAATTGCTCCGTCATAATCTGAAATTGCTTAGTGTGAATTATTCAAAATAAAAAGAATTAAAAATGGCCTCATACAGACTATAATAATATACAGTGTACACTGTATATTTGAATGCATGACATCGTCATGCTGCTGTCTGTGTAAACAGTAAAAAACTTGACAAACAAAGAAAAAAATGTTTTAACTATTAAATGAAGATTTCATATTTCAGGAGCAGCATTTCCAGCATTAGCTACTGTATAAATGATCTGTATTTTGTTTTAGCAAATAATCAACAGCAGCTGTTAAACAGTTATAATAGTTAAACAAGCTATTAAATCTGTCAGATGTCACTGTCAGCATCAGCATGTATGTGTGTGACAAAATTTAGGTTCAGGTGCAAAGGAGAACAATGGAAACAAAAGTGAAGTTATGAAAATGTCTGTGATAATTGTCACCGTCACATACTGGAAATGCCACAGGTGATGGGCCTACCCAAGATGAGTCTGTGGTTTATCTTTAGTGGCTGAGATTAAATGTATGTGTCAGTGTCAGATTAGATGTCAATGGTGCATATTAATTGAAATATACAACATGCACATTTTATTTGACTTAATAAGTTGGCTGAGTATAGGAACCTTTTTTGCCGTACTAGAATAAAGTGTAATTGCACATCCATTACAGTAGTTGGCAGTGGCGCTCTCGTTGTCAAAGTGTGTAGGGTTATTTTTGCACCGAGCAAGCGAAGTGCAGTACACATACCCTAGGCCCTAGAGACAGCATGGACAGATTTTTTACAGGTGTGAAGAGAAAGGCGGAGAAAGATGAAGATCATGAGACCAAACAAAATAATCTGAAACCAAAGACGAGGAAGTATGACGAAGCATGTTTGGCACTTCACCGTGACTACGGTGGGAGACGAGCAAAGACCGGTGTGCCTTGTCTGAAAATGCTGGCAGCGGACAGCATGAAGCCAAATAAATTAAGGCGCCACTCAGTGACATCACACCCCAGTCACGCCGATAAGCCGCTGGAGTTTTTTCAGCGAAAACGTGCCGAATATTGCAAAGAACCATGCCGCTTTGTGAACGCTATTATGATAGTAGTTACTAATGCTTGAGACTTAGCTTCCCATCACAGACACTGAGTGTGGACAGCCAGTATCCACTCTTAGGGCAGAGGGCTATAGGTATTCTGCTTCCTTTTGCAACACCTTACCTTTGTGAGACTGGCTTCTCTGCTGTTGCAGCACTGAAGACCAAGTACAGGCCCCAGCTAAACACTGAGCAGGAGCTGAGAGTTGCAGTATCATGCTCCAAAACTCGCTTCGAAAAGCTCTGCACTGCAAAACGTGCTCATTGTAGCCATTAATCCTGACTTCCTGATTTTGATTTTTTAAAAAATCTTTAAAAAAATTTTAAAAAGAAAGAAAAATCTGCGACAAATGATTTATTCATTTTTGTTTTGTGGGTTAAAGTGTTTTATACATTGTGTTCCTCCATTCATGTTGCTTAAATGACTTTGAATTTGTTATTATTGATTGATTTTTCTTTAATTTTCCAAAGTCAAATGGTGCAAAAAGTTGGTCAAAAAATATTTGGTTTGAATAAGGATTTATTTTTTTTTATATTTCAGACAAAGTGATGCACTTTAAATCTTTTCTGTTACTAAAAAATGTTAATAAAGTTATTGTTTGTTGTAAATTAAACACTATTTCTTTCTTTCTTTGTTTCCTTTAATGTTAATAAGGATACAACTACTTATAACAAGACAGATGACCACCAGATTGGTGAGAATGTTGTTATTTAAGACTATTGTTGCAAAATATTTGAAGAAATCACTCCACTAACAGCAAAGGCAGTTTTGTGTTTTTAACATACATTAAACATTTCTCTTTGATGAATACCAGTAGTTTCTTACATGATTCACGTTTCCTTCAGATTTTGAGGAATTTCTCAAGATCAATCTGACAATCAATAATAAGAAAGCAAATAATAAGTTCAAATAAACAACATCAAAACATAAGTGCTCTCTCTATGCTTAAACTAGTCTATCAGATTACAGCAAAGATCTTTCCTAATCTCATTTCATTTACATAAACAAGAGCTGGAGTTGCAATAAAATTTCCTCTTTGTGACAATTTGTTGTTTCTTCTTCATCAGGGCAGCACCTCACCGACAGTCTCTCATGCTTGTGTATATACAGATCTCTCGTATCTCACTGTTACTCTTCAGACTTTTAGATTTTCTTGAGGTGAAATCCAGCGCTGCATAGTTCACTGCTGCACCATCCTGCAAATCATAATTATGACTAAAGGTTAAAGGTTAGAGCCATAACAGCAGAAGTCCTAGTAACATAATAAGAAAATGTCAATTAAGGTCACCCACCATCCACCATCGACACATCCATTACATTATATTTACCTGATCATTTGATTGATACACAGCTGCTCTGTAATGCTCAGTGTGATTGGAAGCAGGTACTTCTGTTGATCAAAGTAAGACATTAATAAAGTGTGTTAACACTGACAACACAGTTAGTGTTTTACTTCACACCAACCACATGTTCACAACCCAGCATTTTGCCTTTCAGTTGATCTCATTTTGTAGTGTGTGTGACAAGATGTCTCATAAAATGTCTCATAAAATGAGATAATCAGCAATTACATTTCAAAAAAAGAAAAACTAAATTGGAACCTGACTTAGTTAACACATCGTATAATCCATGTTCCCACAATGGACCAACCTTTGCATTGTTCACAAACATGCTTCTGCTTCCTGGAAAAAATTAGAGCAACTATCGCAATGACACAGCAGGGCAGCAGTGTTCCAAGCACGATGACAGCTGGGTACATTTCTTGTCCTGGAATGAGCAAAAAATCTGAACAAGGCACTTAATCACACTTAAAAAGTAACTTTCATTTAGAAAGTGGTCATCAGCTTTTCATCTGTCTTGCCTTCTAGGTGTAGTTTTTTTCCACAAAGAAAGTAACAGCATTTTGGTTGCAGGCAGTGCACATCACACATCAGCTTAGAGAGCTGAGAGAGTTCATGCACTGCAAGTAAAATAGTGAACCTCTTCTGCAACATTCTTTAAAAAAGGTATAATAAAAAATATTACACAAATAAATCAATGAATGATTATAATTGATAAAATAACTGCACAATAGTAAGATGCACTTTGACAACAAATGCTTTACACCCAGATGTCCAATCTTGCAGGACAATATCCATTAATAGTGGCTACAGCATGATTCAGCTATTTTACGGTTCTACTGGATTGTATTGAGCTGTAGAAGCTCCTCTGATGAACACTTCACTGACAACCCACAAACACATTTATAGAAAGTACATAAGAAAACACAAACAGCTGAATGGGACAGAAACCACCACAGGAAATGAAGAGAAAAGATACACACACAAAGAAAGAGGAAGAACAAAGAGAGAAAAAAGCAGCAGAGGTAGCCATGACCCCACCTAAGAAAGGTCTGCTCTGCATGTATGTTTTGAGCGTATAAAACCAAAACTTTTCAAGGCCTGAAGAGTTAAAACCAACCTGGATTTTACAAGACAAAAGGCAAGGATAAATGTCCTAAAATATATGTTTTTGTTTTTCTTTTCTATTATCAAAACAGTAATAAACCAAAGGAACAATGTTGAATTATGATTTAAATAGGACTTTAAAACATACTTATCTCCACTTTAGTTCCTTCACCAAACAGGATCTCTCCACATGTGACCACAGCACAGTAGTAAGTCCCAGCATCGGAGGAGTCCTGAATAGTTTTGAAAAGACTGTAGACACAGCTCCGTTCCTTTTGTTCATCACTTCTGTTGCTGTGAGTGTAAACGATGCCAGGATGAACTGTTCCTGATCCAGCTCTGAACCACTGAACACTCTGTTCACCTGGACACTGGTCTCTGCTGTCAGTGTACTTAAAGAAAAGTGAACACTGGAGAGTCACAGAGTCTCCCTGCTGGACTGACTCCGTCTTCGGACTTTGTTTCACGTATTTCTGCTGATTTTTATCATCTGTGTTGTTCACAAAAGGGCATGAAAAGAAATGAACAATATTTGCTAAGATATTGGCAAAGTCATCGCAAGCAAAGACAGTGAAATGAACATACTTTACCATTCACAGTCAAAACTGTTCCATTGAGAAATGTGAGTGTATATCCCCCTCCTGCTTGACAGAAATATATTGCTTCATCTTCTTTGCTGACATTCAATATGATTAGAGAATACAAATTACCCTGTTTTGTGACTTTGAATCTTGGGTTGTCAAATTGTCCTTTAAGATTTAATTTGTTAAAACTTGCCCAAGCTACTGTTTGGATCATATATCCAATATTCATCTTATACCAGAAAAACAACTGGGAGCTTTCCTCAGAGGTTGTACATGTCAGATGTACATTAGCACCATGTTCAAGCACAGTCAAAGACAACTGGAGAGGAACCTCTGAAGTCTGAATCAGAGCTGAGAAAAAGAGAAAACAGGAGCAGAGTTGCAACTTGGTATGACAAAAAAACACTTCAAAAAATAGTTATTAATCGTTTACACAAATCATTTATACACAATTTTATACAGCCTATAATGTTTTTGATATTTACTCACAAGACAGTGGTTTACGGTGGATAAAATCATACTCACACAATGAGCTTAGAAGAATGAGAGCAGCCAGTCCCCTCATCATTGTGGTACATCTCTTGTACCTCTCTCCACTCAAATGGAAAAGTTAGCCGCGAGGACTTCAAGGTTTTCTAAACAGAAATCATAGTGATTGGCTGAAACATACATAAATCACTTCCTTGAAAGTTTGCACACCAATGACACATTTTCTGGCCAGTGTCAGCTAAAAACATAATCATGACTGAAAAACTGAATTATATATATGATTGATGATATTATGTATATGCAAAATTCAAAAACAGACAGGGGGTTACTTTTATCATTTTTTTCTTAAGACCTATTTTGAATTATGGGATTTTACATGCAATTGAATATTTTTAGTCTGCTATTGCTACTTTTACCCTTATAAATAATCTGAAATCTTTTTCCACCACACCTTTACAAAGACCTCATAAGGTCAGATGTTACAATAAACAAGCATTTATGGTAAGATTCATCTACTAAATCAACCACACATTCTTGAGCAATTCTCTGAGAGGTGGAAAGTGTTGGTGGTTGTACCTAAGTAGCCTCACAGAGCTGCTAGCATGACTGCAGGCTTTTAGTCTTGTTATTAATGTATAAACAATATATAACATCAGTCACATCACCAGCCCTGTAGATTTCACCCTCCTCCATAAAGAATGACCAGCCTGAAGAGGGTGCAAGGACTTGATCTGTCACTGGCTTTCCACCTGCAAACAACTGTAAGAGTGTAACTCGACCAAATTGGAACCCTCTTGCACCATTAGCTCAAGATAGTAGGCCAAAGTTTAACATACTCTACATGTTAATGTATGGTGTATAGAAAAATGGATGTCTTGACTTCCATCTTGTAAGCCATCACCTCAATGTGAATTTGGTGAAATTTGAAAACATCCTCATCACAACATAGAACTGTGTTATTGATAATGTGTCTGTCATACCAAAGATTTTTGGGGACAACTTGAATGCCACATTACCAAGTTTTATTAAAAAGAAATGTGTCTATGTAGAACTGAACTCAAACATATTCCCCCAGAGGACAGAAAACTTAAGAGAGTAAATTTAATTTAACCAAAGTTGAAATGTTGAGGAGTGAAATGGAGAGTAAGAAATGAATTCACAGGCTTGTGAGATGCCTTCCCTCCTTGTCACACTAAAATCATTGTACTTTGATGTTAACAAAACCGACCTATCCATTGTTGGGCTTAACCAAATGTTATCTTTTCATCTCAAGAACTAAAAGAGAAGCAAGACATTGCCTTCAGCCTGTTTCACATAGAAACGAACTGAAGTGACACATTTAGTCTGTCTTTTCACTGAAAATACAGACACCACTTGCTTCTTTTGCCACAAGACTACAAAACACAAAGGAAACAACAATGTAGGATATTTTAAATAAGTTAACCTAAAAGCTAAAATCATGTAAGATCTCACTTAATAGTAATAGCAATAACAAGTAAACATATGTATCATTGTACAAAAGATGATTAAGTGGCTCAAAAAAAGTAACTCCTTATGGACATGGACAAACGTCCATGTCCATAAGGAGGAGAAACTCTTACACTTGATATTTCATGTGCAACTTCTCAAAAGCAGTTGTTTCTAACCATCAATGGTCTTACTTTTGTAGTTTCAAAGCACTACGGCATATGTGCGACAATGCCTGTGGAACAACAAGCAGAACCACATGCAGTTGCTGGGCTGTGATACGTAGGCGTGGCTGGCAATTTCTCTGCTTCTGACAGACTGTCACGTACGTGACTTTGGGCATCAACAGGAAATGTAACTCGGTAAAAGAAGGTTCCGCGGGCTAAAATTAGCAATGCCAGGGAGATGTTGGGCCTGCCTTCCTGTATGTGTAATGTGATGTATACACAAAAATACAAAGCTTTAACCACACACACACACACACACACACACACACACACACACACACACGATATGAAGCCATAGTTTTATTGGCTGGTACAAATACTGGCAATAGTCAGAAACAACTAGCCTAGCTATTTTCAATCTGCATCTGTCTTCCCCAGTTTCATCATTGTGCTAAGCTAAGCTAACCAAGTGTATTGTCTCATTTGCAGTAGAGACATGAGATTAATCTTGACTGACTCTTCCCATCTGACTCAAGCAAGAAAGGGTCAGTGTTTAGTACCAAAATGTTGAATTTATTTCTGTAACTCAAATTATCTAATCTAATTTCATGCTAGAATGTTATTAAAATAATATATTGCAATGCATTTTAGTTTATTAAGTAGGTATTTTACAGATTTAAGATTTAAACTATTATTATATTTGGATAGATTCATTTCAATTTATAATCCATGCAATTTGTAAGGCTTGCAAATCTACTTTTTGAGGACAAAAATATGATGGTTGAGTGACAATGAAGCAAAAGGTCGGGAAATTCAGGCATGTTAGCAGAAGATCGCCTTTAATTTGGATTGGGAATATGGATTGTAATGACTTTGCAGATCATTAAACATTCAGTAGTCAGGAATTCATAGTAACCAAACTCAGACCAACAACGTCTCATGAATCTGAGTTGACCTTGTCCCCCAATTTTGTTAGTTTTCAAACTAAGCATTACATCATATAATTGCACTATATATATGTTTTCCACTATAAAAATATGACATGTTTTTTTTTAAGTCAGCTGTGTCAGTGAATTTATAGTTTCTGTTGTTTGTTGTTCAAACTTTTTATGCTTACTTTCCAAAGCTGTAGTTAAAAAAACATAATGCCACAATTAATATAACTAAAAAAAACACTAAAAAACAAAACAAAACAAAATTCATCTCCTTAGTTTGTTCTGTAGGGGGCCGACACACTGGATGACCATTTAATGTGGTGACAAATACTATGGTGCCCCCTGGTGATAAGCTTTTAATTCCCCATTGGGCAAACTGCAATGTCTTTGTGAGTGCTTTTCCATAAGAGTTGATATTTCATGAAAATGTTTGGGTTTTTTTGTCCATGTCAAGCAGGGTTAGTTGGTCCACCTTAAAGGCCAGTCCACATTATGCCTGAGAAGGCTCCAATATGCACCATGTGTAGCTCCCCAACAGCATGTACACCAGACACTGATTATGACCCTCCCATTTTATTGGTTTAATATTGCCTCACTTGACTGCCAGCAGATTCCCTGAGTATGTGGAATTTTGATATCACAGCTGCTCACCTATTTTAACAGGTTTCTTTATGCAGTGCTGACTTTCCCTGTGCTGAGTGAGAGCTGACTACACACATTTGGTTACTGTAATGGAGGATCATTCTTCACTAGCCATTCTGTCGCTCTTGTCAGGGTGTAGCTGTCTTTTGTTCTCTTCTTGCAGGGCTAACTGCTGCGCCACTTTACCCACTCCTAGAGGCAGAATTACATAATGGCATATGACAATTTTTAGGAACATATTTGATCATTTTAAATTGCATTTTAACTTAAAGGTCTTATAAAATGTACATACTTGAGATGTAGATAGAGGGCAGCTGAAAGGGTAAAAAAATAAACATACGTACATAAATGTACTTTTCTTCACTTTTTTAATGAAGCAGAAAATATCACCTGTTTGATACCAAAAAATTGTTACGACAACATGAGAAAAAGTTGTGCTGTACTTTCACCATGAAGGAATGTGTGAGTAGTGATGAGATGAGAGGTCACACTACAGTTTACCTGAAATTCAATGGAAATAAGATGCAACCACCACATCCTAATCTGAATGCTGATCATTGAAAGCACATACAATCACAATATTGTGGCTTTTCAAATACTGTGAAACAAGTTTTTCAATTCAACTTATGCAACTTAATACTGTGTTTGTGGTGACGTCTGATACAGGGTCCCTATCTTGAAAGGGTTTCATTCCAAAATGAGATATCCACCTTTTAATGGCTCATCAAAAGTAATATTTTATTGATTATTTATAGAGTGACATTTGTTGAGACCTTCTTGGACATATTGGCAACAAAAAGTTAGTATATTTGACTATAATGGATATGTTTTCAAATGAAACCCTTTTCTTGCCATTTTTTCATTTGTACAAGTGCAATACTTTGATTTAATTTGAAGTGAAATTCCTGTTATAACCAACAACAGAAAAGTGTCCTTTTACAGCATGAATACATTCTTTTTATATTCTCCATCTCCATCTCAGTTCTCTTTTGGGATCCCAACAATTGACCTTTTTTTAAACAAAACAAAACAAAAAGTTTTACAATTCAGGGAATACTTGCCTTATTCACACAAGTTGGCACAGCAGCTAGTTAGCTTAGCTTAGCATAAAGACTGATGAAAACAGAGGGAAACAGGTAGCCTAGCTCTGTCCAGAGCTATTGAAATATAAAGCTCACAAATGAACATACTATACATCAAAAATTGTTGTTAAAAATAGAATTTCACCACATTACAGGCACCACATGTGCTGGGCTAGCTGGTTGCCTGTCTACTGCTCCCAGCCAGAAGAGTCTGGCATTCAACCTACCATAAAACTACAATTTGTGTGTTTTTATACTTGAGTAAGTTTTTTTCCCAGTTTAGTCAAGGTAAACACAATTTTAGCTGAAGTGAAAGTAGATTTAGTAAACTTTGGACACAGTCAGGCTAGCTGTTTCCCCATTTCCCACATTTATGCTAAGCTAAGCTAACCAGCTGCTGGCAGTAGCTTCATATTTAGCATACAGAGATGAGAGTGCCCCCAATATACTCATGTAACCGGCAAGAAAGTGAATAAGGATACTTCTCAAAATGTCAAACTATTACTATATGACGATCCATGTGCACTCTTGCTGTACATGGATGACCAACTCCTTACAACCAAATTTTTTAATATCAGCCTGAAAAATCTTTGATTTTATCTTCTTCAAATCACATTTAGAATATGAAAATTAAGGGCCACTGACTCATCATTTCTTCACAGCATTTTTTCCCCATCAACATTCAATCCAAGTTTCCATCACATTACGAGCTCACTCACTGTTTACATCATTTACTTTTGTTGCTTTTAGGAAAAATAAGTAAAAAAGCGCACTATTAAAAACATTCCAAACTCTTCTCCATATAACCTCAGAACAATAACTTGAATCCAGAACATATAACAAACAAACAACAAACCATATGAAACCACAATAAAAACACACACACACACACACACACACACACACACACATACACATTGTTCCTTAATCTCTGGTTATAACTAAAAAAAACTATACTAGTTCTTGTGGCCCTCTTTTGTATCATAGTTAAGTCTTCTGTTTGTGATTGGTTTGCAAAAAGTAACAATAAATAAAACATGACTTTCTGTTTTTACCAGAGAAAGTTAGACAAACACCTCTTGTAAAAGATAAAAACACTCACCCTCTGCCTTAAAAATCATAAAAAGAACAATGAAATATAACAAATAAATTAAAAACATCAATATATTATATTATATTGAACCCTTGTCATTACATGTAACCCCAAAATAATTTTAGCCTTTTAGGTACATTCAAAATAAGCCCCTTGTTTGGTTAAAAGAGTGATCCTGACCTTTTTTTTTATTTCTAAGACAAAATACACTGGATTAATTAAGCAATTAAATTAAATGTCACTACTTCCACAAGATGAAAAACTGAGCAAAATTAATGACAGCCAGAGTGAAATCAAATCAGTTACATTAAATAAACTGATGAGAAAGGCAGCCAAATAAATGCACTCACATTATAATCAGCTACTCACCAAAACTAGACAGTAAATAACCAGCATGACTAATCTCTATGTGACAGACCACCAAACCAAGAGACCAGCAGCATCATCACCCAATGCTTTTTGCCAATTCATTTGCTGTTCCATTACTTTCACTGCATGGTACAGCATCAAGACATCAATAGGTCAAGCATCTCACAAATGGTACTAAAAAGGGGCAGTACTTATTCATTAATGTTTGCAATTATCAGTGTCTGGTAATTCCTCTTTTGTGGCTTATGGAGTAAGAAAGATATTCACTTTAACCTATTTTGTTTTGTGCTGTAAACAGGTTTTTGATTATTGCTAAATTAGCCTTTTTTTTTTTCTTTTTTCTGCTGGTGTTACCTAATGGAATGACTTATTTTTTCTTCTTCATAATGTGCTTCAGACTCCAGTATGACAGAAAACCTCCACCTCCACAGTGTAATAACCAGCTATCTCCACATGGGGGCAACAGTAACCATGTAAGGCAAAGATATCAGAGAAACTAGGGAGAAGGTGAGCCCTCTGGCAGATGATCGAACCCGTCCATGGCCGTTGTTCTTGTTCCACTTGGACCCGTTTCTCTCTCGACCTCGAGGAGGCTTTGCGGGGTTGGAGGCCGGGTTACGAGGGGGCTTGTTGTAGGGGGGAGAGTAGGGTCCATAGCCTGGCCAGTCATCGTTGTACCTTTCACCATAATCTCCACCCCCTGAGCCACTGCCCTCCTCACCTAGAACAAGGGAAGAGAATTTTCACTGATTACATCCAAAAACAATGTTTAAATTATACTGATGTTGCTCCAGGTCCTCATAATCTATGTATGTCGAGAAAAATCACAGATCAAATATATGATTATATATAATCATCAGGGACACTCACTGTCCATGAAGTCCATGTCTTGTCCGCTCTGTGCATGTCTCAGTTTGTTGGTCACCACCCTCAGCTCCATGATCAGCTGTCTGGTCCTCACATCTGGCCGTGCAATGTCCACCTCCACCTCTGGATTGTTGATCTGGCTGACCAGCCCGTCACCCATCACATCAGGGAGGTACCTAAGAGTGTGCATACACTACTTACAATTGAAGTAATTGACGACAGTTTTCAAATACTTTGGCTAATTTATTTGTTGTTTGTGTTCTCTGTTGGATGGAGGGCTGTCTGGTGATTTTAAATTTTAAAATTTGGTTCATAAGCTGCACCATATGTTCTTAAAACCATCTACCGGAATTTGTACCAATGTTTTATGATAAAAACATGTTCTAAAATGATGTTTTTGACAAATTAGTTTAACTAATGAAGTACGCTATCCCAGATGTCATTTATAATAGTAAAATTTTGTGCCAGCTGCTTCAGCTATACTAGTCTGGATCCAGTCCCATGTTGTGATTAAAGCTGCCAAGGTGGATGTATTTTTACAAAGAACTGTTGGAGCTCCTAATGGAGCTGCACCATCATATACACAAAACCATCCATTATGCAGATTTGTTTTTCCTACCTCTACACCTCTCACACAACACACAGCTCATGCACACACACAGACAGCACAATGTCTGTAAATTAGCCTGGATAACTGCCTGGTTCTGGCCTGTATCTGTGTGCATAAAAGCAGGCAGGCCTGCACAGACAGCAACTGGGTGACTGGTGGTGGCAAAATTTAATCAAACTGAGTTCCCTACTACATCTGCACCGTCACTCGCTCACTCCTCCTCCACCTCTAACCAAACTCCCTTCCCTTCGTTCTGATCTCACTCACCTCCCCCGGGTCTGCCCGTTCCAGCAGCGGTCCTCATTAGTGACGTCAGCAGCCATCTTTTCATCATTGCAGATGGTGTGTGGGAGAGACACCCAGAAGCCCCGCATAGGTCGCAGTCTCTCCTTCAGTTCAGTAACCTGTGCGGAGGCGGAAAGGAACTGGTTATGACTCAGACCTGGTTTTTAAGTATCCTTGTTTGGTAAGGCTGGCTGGAGAAAGCGTATGGAGCTGCAGGGCTGAAGTTGGACAAAGTCAGAAACTGACATGACACTGCTTCTTGATCAGTTCTTAAACCACATGTCTTTTATGTCTTATAAATAGATATAAATAATTGCTATCCATTTTCTCCTTCCTCTGCTCTTTGTATCATTTATTTTTCAGCACTGCCATCACTGTGGTCACAGGGATAATGTCTGGGCTCCGACCAATGCACTCAGTATTATTGGTTGCTTGTACAAAGCTTGAACTTCTTTTACTCTCATTTTGCTTTCTGCTCAGTAGCTATGTCTGAATCCAAGGCATGTTTCTTCCTCACCAGTCTGTCCAGGTTGGTGCCCGCAGCAGTGGTGGGTTTCTCTTCAGGGCTGTAGGTGCGGAAAGGCCTCCTGTTTCCCCCTGACTCTTTGGGAGAGCGTTTAGACCGTCCTGGAGCCGGCCTGGGGCTTCCACAACCCTGGAACACCTGAGGTAAACAGCAACAGCAAAGCAACACTAGAGTAAAAAGCTGTGCAAAAAGAGTATATTCTGCCATAATTTCCCACTGTCTGGTCATTATATAACGACATATCCATCTTTAGATTCCAGTATCCCCACTCAAATGTTGCCACCATTTAAAACTTGGAAATTAATTAATGTGAACAGAAACTCAAAATTGATCGCTGCTGAAAATGTCCTCCACAGCCTCCCTAATCATGCTGTGGTTGTGAAAACCAGCAAAAACTGAAAAAAGCTGAGCTGTAAAGGAAAGCTGCCTGTTCCTTCTAAGCACTGCTACCACAAACCAGAAGCTTCTCTGTTTCCAATGAGATGTGGGTGTCTCTCTGGTGGATTAGCTCCTGGGATTCCTGCCATGATTTAATCATACTGTGAGGCTGTCATGCTTTCCAATTTCTGTCTTGTCAGAGGATTAAAATTATATAATAATATATAGTTATAGTTATAGTTATATAATATAGATTACAGCTTTGACACAAGAGAGTGATATTTTGAAGATGAATTTTATGCCGTCACAAAACATTCAAGCACAAAACAATGCACTGTTTCTTTTGAAGGACAGCCAAGCTGCGAATTTCAAGGAAAACAATAACAATGCATCGTCAATTTTTCTCTTTTTTCTAGCTCTTACCTTGGTGGAGATGGTGACGCTGTTTTCCTGCATGTGCATGATGGCCTCTGACACTTTCACAGAGATGGAGTCAGCTGCAAGCTCCATGTTGAATGGCCCCTCCAGCTTCTCTGAAACCTGGTACAGAGCATCTGATAAAGAGCAAAGGGCGAGACAAGGACAGAGACAGTAATGTGGTGAACTTTGCTCTCCTTGTCAGTTCATTGATGTTAGTGGCGTATTGTAGACCCTAATAAACATCAAGAAGCTGGTTCCCAGTGTTTGGAATCTCACAATGGTTAACCAGCTAATTAGACTTGATTTACATCTGTTTATGAGGTGTTCACAAGGATCAGGAAACAATCCAGCATCATATATAGAAAGAAAAAATGAGATTAGAATGGTGGCTAGAGTATATGTTCGGGTTTGGGAGCACCAGACATGGATGGAGTTATGAACGGTCAGAGGAAGTACTGCACTGCATGAAAATAAAGAAAATGCAGGGAATGTGTGGGTTTGATAAAAGGGGAAAGGAAACACAGGAAGACAGATCAATTGGGAAGGGGCAGAAGTGCATGAATGATTAATGGAGAAGGAATTCATTACGGGAAATGGAAGTGGAAAGTAAATAAGAAGCAGAGGTGCAATAAAAGGATACTACTTTTAGTTATGCTCAGTTCAATAATGATAAGTCAGAGGGCAGTTAAATGTCATTTGGGCCCTAACATCTTTTTTTTCTTAAAATTTTAAAGTCAATGAACTGAAGGTGTTGTGTCTCTTTAACATATGGGTGCTTTAGTACATAATATACTTACTCAAAAAAAATCAAAAATATATGATGAATTAAAATCATATTTGGATGTACTGATGAGCCTACTCTCACCCACCAATGAAATTGTTCCATTCAGTGTCCAGGTCAGCCTGATTGGCTAAGCAGCCCTTCATGACATTAAGGCACAGGGAGTGGCAGGGCCGCAGGGAGGGCATGCCTCGACACAGTGGGCAGTACCACTGACGCATCAGGCCACGCACACACTCTGAATCTGCAGTCAGCTGTAACACGAAGCAGTGGGAGTTATGGCAGAAGGAATGAATAAAAAAAACACAAGATTACCATTGATTTTAGGGAAATTTGGCAACGCTATGAGAGAACATTCAACACTGTCAGGACATTTTTTTTTTGGTCTCAAGGTTCAGTTTGAAATATCCAATACTGATAATTACCCTGATGATTTAATTTTAGCAAACTGGGTTAAGCTACATGATTTCAACTTTGCCTTTGTTTTGAAAATGGCCATATATAGTAGATAAAATTTTCAAATAAATAAACTAAACTCTACTGAAGTATCTTTTTTGAGTCAGAACAACAGGAAATGTAGACCTAATCTAAATAATGCCAAAAATGAAATCTTGGATTGAACATGTCGTTTAATATGAGCATGATGCAGCTCTATTAAAACAATCAAATAAGAATCAGTCACCTTTGTTGCTTTGTTAACAATATCCCGCCCAGTAGCCAAGGCCTGAGATAGTGCTCTGGCTGCAATAAAAGCCCTGGACACCTGAATGTGAAACCAAAGAGAACAGAATAACATCAGTCACACCTCAACGTCCTCTGTCATTCTCCATAACTGTACAGTTACACTGGATCAAAGCCATGAAAGTGTCCATAAATATGCTGTTATTATCATATCACATGACACACACTTGTACGCGCAGTTTGCGGGGCACATCTCCAAATGGCTGCAGCTGCTCGGCATGTTTGCTGACACACTCCAGGTAGTCCTCACTGAACTGATACTGGGGGTTAACCAGAGAGAAAACCCGCTCTACCAGTCTGGACCAGAAGTCTGACAGAACCTCTGTCAGACTCACACTGCCCCCTGTGGACAGAAGAGCAACTTTGAGCACCTGTCAGTTTACAATGTCTGTAATTTGAAAAAAGAAAAGGGGTCATTTCAGCAGAGTGGACGTACAGCATGTTGCTCCAAAGGACTGAGTAGGGGTTTTCATTTAAATCAACATATATTATTGGAGAATGATGCCCAAAAGGCCCACATTAAAGGAATAGTTCACCATCCAGACACACTGTGACCTAGCCGCTGCAGTTTTTTCCAGACTATAGTGGTAAACATGACAAACTTAAAGAAGTAGAAGAAATTGATAAAGCAGCTGGTACATTTCTACAGGCTGCTTGAGTGCTATTGTGCTCAGGTCATTTGGTTATGCAGTGCGTTGCTAACTGCTAGACAGCGGTAGGGTATGTATGAATACGATACATTTTGTGTGCTGCACTACTTTTCCTTTTTTCCTCCTTTATTCAGTGCATGTGACGTATCAGTACATTTGACAACATGACTCTCCAATCTGTAGTCTACTATACAGCCTTGAATTAGCCATCCATGCTTTTTGGCAGACAGGTTGACTAAGCAGCAACAGCCTGCAGACAGACTCGCCAGTGTGTGGCTGTCATGCCAAAACAGAGCGATCCGCAACAGAAATAGAAACAGTCTGGCATCCGTGGGATTCCAATTCTCTCGATCTCTCTCCAGTTTTTGCAGTTGGCATTTCAGTACTCCTCAAAAGACAATGCTGCCTCTTTGCTGCTATTCCAAGCTGCTGTAGATTTACCGTGACAGGAGAATGGACTGATAAATCCACATTAAACTGCCCAAGCAACAAGGACTCATCGCACCACCAGATCTTTCAAAAATATTTAACAGCATTTATTCATTCAGTTGAGTACTGATAGAACCCCATGTAGTGAAAAAGCCCAGGAGTACAGAACCCAAGCCTTCTGAAATCTGGTTGTTTGAAGTTACTTTCAAATGAATACGATCCAGTAGAGAAGATGTTTACCACAGGAGCTTCTTGAAAGTTAATGGAGGGAAGATTAACCCTAGGTTTCAAATACTTCAATGTCCACTAACCTTTTTTGGCATTTTGCCTTTATTCATTATTTCAGAATGGGGACTGACAGAAAAGAGAGCAAGGAAATCATGTGCAAAAAATGAAAAATAAAAAAACGACCCCAGCTGGAATTGTGGCCATTACGATTACAAAGTATACATCTACATCAACTAAACCACCTGCCTCGACATTTATTGGCCATTAGACCATCTAAATACATAAAATCATGTTTTGAGTTTCTATTGTTGAAATTTCTATTAACAGCAGCAGGGGTGGATTAGGTTGCTGAACTAACCAGAGTAATATCTGCGCAGCTCCACGAACAGCTCCTGGAACACATGTGCATTCTGGGTGAAGAGCCGACCATAGGTCTTGGTAAACATCTGGTTCATAGACTTCTCTGATAAGTCTATAAGCTCTCTGAAGAACTCTGCAGAGAGACAGAAAAAGCAGATTAGACGTCACTCTGTCACATACACCTTCTTTTCTTACAATATTCTAGCCAGGTTTTTATGTAGGCACTTGTCACTACCCCCCCCCCCCACACCACACACACACACACACACAAGGATTAATCGCTCACAGGGACAGTTACATCAGATTGTGCACACTGGTTAATGAGTATTACAACATGAGTGTTCCACCCTTAAGACTCATATGCAGTCTCCAACTCCTTCAACATTTTAAATGATTCATCACTTGCATTATATAAAAGGATGAGGAGCGGAAAAAAGGTCACACCAGTGGACAGCAGGTGGGAGGAGAAAGTGTAAATTCAGCTCTATGCTGTGGCTGATACAAACACAGATAATCATTAAAGCAGCATGGGTAGGGTTTGTTCAGTATTTATTGAAAGGGGCACGCCACCTATTTTACTGATGAGGAGAGTTTACTGGATAGTTGTACATCAGCGTGTGAAAACTGTCAAATATTAGCTAGATCAAAATTGCATTATGGGAAATGTAGGATCCAGTAGTTTTGGAGCTTGAGGAACTCATGTTGGGATATCTCAGCCTTTTCTGCTTAAGCTGTGACCATTATTTTTATAATCTTACTCTTGTGAGCCCCCCAGTTTTATGAAACTGCAGTAGCTGTTGCAGGAATATTCCTTTAATCTCAGCTGTTCCCTGCATTCATTAAACATAAGTATGAATCATACTAGGATCTTTGCAATATGTATGCAGTGCAGTGCTTTTAGCTGCCAAAGTCAATATTGTGGCACAGATATCTGGCCATCTGAGAGGAACTGTTCAGTAAGAGATCATAAATAAGTTTTTCCATCAACTGTCACTCATTGGTGCTGACTTGACAGGGGATGGATAATGAGATGAAGACAAGCAGAGTACAGTATGTTTTTTTCCATGAAATGTACCCACTGTGGTTTCAAGAGGGGAAGTGATATTTTAACCATCTTCAAACCATGTATTGTTACAGTCAGACATAAGTGCACAGGCATCTGAGTCAGTCTCTCACCATCAAATCTGCGGTGTCTCTGGGTGAAGGTGGTCAAAAGGAACTGGCTGTTGTCTTCGATGGCTTTGAGGAAGTCCCTCTCGCTCTGCAGCGCCAGCGTCTCCTCCATCTGACTGGAGCAGCAGGTGTAGTCTTGAGGACAGAGCCGCAGGTGCTCACCTGGAAAGTGAAACCAGGTCAGTGGAGAAAAAACTGGTTAGAACCGAACACATGCTCAGACTCATGTGGATAAATTGGATTATTTTGGTATAAGTGTTAACATAATGTGTGATTATATGCTTTTGCTTACAATTGGCAGTGTCATCATGTTTTTGTCTGTATTGATACCTTTAAAAAAACAAAACCTATTCTCAGTAAAGGTGTGTAGGTCTATTATCACATTAAAAAATGTGTTTTTAGTGAAAGAGTCAATTCCTCCACTCAACAGTATGTAGTGTGGGGATATTGTCAAAGATGAGCTTGTGATAGAACACTGTAATTTCCCTGAATGAATTATTCAGCTTCAATCTGTCTTTCTTTGTCCGTTCAGGTTGGATCTTTGATATGTCAGAGGTAATGAAATGCAAACGACAACCAGGCGGAGGAAATGAAGCAGAGCATTCAAAACACAGTAAAGGTTTGAATTCATTGTTTCTTTAATTTACATTTAACATGAATATCATGGCAAATCAAAAAAGACAAATGGTCCAAAGTATTATTCCCAACTCACCCCTCACTGATGTTTCTCTCTGCCTCTTTTGTTCTCTCTGTGTGTCTCACTATTAGCCCACTCTCATCCCTCTATTTCCATTTCTAAACTGCCTCCCTTCATCCTGTGCTCTCCCAGCCATCTGCTCCCCCGGCCCACGGGACAGTGAGCCAAGACTCAGGCAGTGATAGCCCAAAACACACAATAAATCAATATTGCAGTTTTCTCAGTCACTCACACACAAAGCTGAATTGCCAGCATTTTTGCATTTATCGTAAACGTTTTTTTTATTCAATTTAGGTCCATTCCTGTCTGTAGGTAATGGGCACGATCATTTCCTTTTTACATGCACATCTTAACCTCCCAGAAGTCCAGGGAACATCTTAAGCCACTCAAGTGCTCCATCATTTGCTCACATGGTCAGAAATTCATATTGTAACATATTTCTGATTACAGTCTACTCCTACGCTCTCCCCTCCTCTCCTCTATCCCACCCCCTCACCAAAACTTCAAAATATCCAAAAATCCCACTATTTGTAATCCACATTACATCTTTTCATTCATCAGATAAGATTATCACCAGTGAACAGAGCCTGTGGGTATATATACGGGATGGGGATTGAACAGTGGGCCAGTAGGCAAAGACTAATTAGGGGCGAGGTTCTTTGTTGCGCCGGTGTTGGCAATTTGCTCGTCCCCTTAATCATCCTGTTTAAACAGCACGGAGGGAAGGGGGCTGGTGTAATTTGTTTTAAACCACCCCCGTCTCGTTTCTCTTGAGGAAAACTCTCCGTGATATATCTACCCTGTATATCTGGTGCCTTTTTGTGAGTTTCTTAGACACCTTGTACTTTCTTATATGACTTTCCTATAGTGATTTATAATGTTAAATTATTTTTTTTGTTTTCTGCTGGGCTATTGATGTGATGTTTCGATTATTATTTGCGGAGAGACTGTGGTGCTTGCCAGAGTATTTATAGAGACGTTAAATGTGCATAATGAAATTTTAATTACTGTTGAGAGAAACTAGAGGATGCTGGCGCACCTACATCTCTGCTGCGATATGTAAATTTCATTATAAACTTGAATCACGCATATCTTTTTTTTTAAACATAGACTATGACGGTTCTCGGAGTCCCACAAAACCGTCCGATTGTGTAATGCGCCCCCGCCGGAGGCTAGGTGCCGAGTCTTACCGGAGATTTGAGTCAGCGGAGCAGTGTCTGTGCCGTACCCCTTCTCAGCGTACACCTGCCGTGTGTCGGCGCAGCTCCTACCCGCAGCAGCCACGGGGCTCTGCGTCCCCGACAGGGCTGCGACTGTGCAGAGCACCACCAGCAGCGGGCACCTGGGGAAAGATAGATGGGTATCCATCCTCGCCGCAGGACTCCGCAACAATACACCAGTCGATGGGATGGGTTTATATAGTCTAAAACAGACTATGGGCACAGCACCTTATAAATGAGTGAACGACTGGCCGGTTTAGATAAACGCAAAAGTAAAAAAAAAAGAGTAACGGTGTCTCAAACCGTCAATTTTGTAAAGCAGTCATAGTTTTCCCAATAAGTACAATGGACGGATGTATCCGAACTGGGTTTTTGCATCACACTCAAGTTCCCAGCGACCGTGTCCTGTTCGTTTGTCCTGTCTGGGAAGCTCCGCTGTTAATATAAAAGGGAGCGTGAATGGGGCACTCCCGATCCTCAGCAAACTGCGTCAATTTCGTGCAGGTTAAGCAGGATAGCACCGGAAATGTGGAGCTCTTCTAAATAAAGCTAAATCTATTTGTATAGCAGTACTAGAACAAGGCAGTTATCTGCGCTGTACACGAATTGTCACCATTGTCTGGTTGTGCTAACGTAAGGTTCGTTATAACCTAGTATTTGAAGTCTGAGTTGTTTTTCTTCTCTCTGGTGAATTAGTCAGATGATACCTGCATCAAACTCAGATTGAGAGCAGGGAGAGGACCAGAGGCGTGAGCTGTGTTTACACGGTTCCAAACATTTTTGCTCCCTCAGTTGTATACAGGGCCACAAAACTTGGGTTGGATGAAACGTGTTGACTTCTTCACACAGACTTTTATTTCGTGAACGTATCGGAAGATGTCCCACTGTTTAAATGTGCTGCCTTTTGAAGAGACAGAAACAAAAAGTTGTCTTTTGGAGTTGTGTAATAAGTCATTCTAGATATTACGCTGCTGTCTTGCTGACACTGTTTAGCACAATGCAGTCCAAATTTTATCTCTATAGTTTGCATCATGATCATCAGGGAATTTAGACAAAGAAAGAGCCTGTTTTATACCTGTGTGCAAAATGAAAGCAAATAGAGGAATAATAGCCATGGCAGTTGTTTGTGTGTCTTTCACTCTGGGTGTCTTGCTCCCTTGTAGGAGTATGGAAGGTTTTTGTTTGTTTGTTTTTACAGTGCCTATTGCCCCATTCTCTCTTAATACATCTATACACTTGCGTCATTTTTGCTAACTTGGTAAAGCTAGGACAATGCGTATTTTATTTTGAAGGGTCGCACCAGAAGTTGTGTGTTCCACCCTGTTTGGTTTGACGCCTTTCAAACACAGAACAATGGACCGTGCAGGGGACCAACAGGGGAGAGAGGGGTGAGGAGCCTGCGGTGGCGGAAGGGGGGAGCAGCTAAGCCAACCACCTCAGGGTCCTAAAATCTGGACAGACAGACACTGAGCACACAGACTGAAAAGATTATACACTAGATGACAGTAAATATACAAATTTAGATTCGAGACGGTTATATAGCTACATTTATAGTGAAAATCCATGGTGAGGGTCAGGTTAACTAACATTTATGGGGTGTATTGCAATACTCTTATATCAGAATGGAAAGAATGAGGTGTATTAGAAATGACTAATGATAGTCCTTTGGCCGCTGAAAAGGACGAATCACCTTCTAAGCTGAGGAGGCGCTGGCCAATCAACACCCAGAATTATTTCGGCGGTCTTTTGCGCGCACTTGTATCTAACCGGGTCAAGCGCAGAGGGAAAAAAATCACGATAAGCCAAGTCAAGATTTCTCAGGAAAGGAACATACCAATCACTAATTGTACCACCAGGTTGTAAAAATATGATATGAACTGTGAACCGTTACTATAGCTCGTTGATAAACGCATAAGGATTAATTTGGGTATGGTAGTTATCTACTCCTAAAAGCTAACGGTTCTTTTATATACTGGGGTTCCTCAGCTAATGGGTCTGGCCATTTTTATCAACCCATGACATCTATTATCGGACAAGATTTCTCTAACAATGATTTCGTCCTTTTGTGTTTTAATATGTCAGTTAAATTTGACTGTTGGTCCTAAAATGGACGTTTGATATACTGTAAAGTAAGCTGTGTATCTCGCTAGCTAATGCTAGGCTATGGTGCTAGCTAGTTCCGCTCTTGTAGCTAACACGGAGTTTGTCTCCTATCTCTGCTAAAAAGTACTAGCGAAAAGAGCAGCTAATCAACAGTTCAAGGCCATCTTATAGTGTCCGGAGCCTCCCCTCACCCTAAATGGCAACTGAAGACACGGACAGGTAAAGTTAGCTAAGCCGTTAGCCGTCAGGATGATTTAGCTTAACTCTCCAAACCCATATCATGACGTTAACCTGTTGCGCAGAGTTTGTATGTAGCGTATTATTTATCAGTTTCACTGTGCTGATTTAAAACTGTGCGCAGATCAACAGAATGAATGAAAAATGATGTGTTTTCCTCTCAAAGAGATATCAAAACTGGCACGTAGTTCTGTTTAACTGCCAACACTGGAAGTATATCCTATTTCAGTCCAGGATGAAGTCAGAGCTTTACAGTAAGCAGGTCATTCAGACTGTGTACAGCTACTTCTCATTTTGCACATCCATAGAGGTATATATGCATCTATTCAAAATTACCCAATGTACCCAAGAATGTATGAAATACCAGGTTAAAGGAACAAGGACAATAAATTCGCTGACTATATTCAATTGATGAAGTTAATTCAGTAATTTCTGAACACCCCTATTGTGAAGTATTGGCTGTTCCTCAACAATGGAATACAATGATAACATGAGGGACCGGGTAAAATTTTCAAGGTTTTTATAGAGCTACCGTCTTAGCTTTGTAGTTTTGTTTGCTTTACTAATAATTGTTAATTTATGCTGGGATTTGTCTTGATTCAGTTTTCTTCCTTGCCCATTAGTCTTGAGGAGTTGGATGACGTCTCAGACACTGACAGTGATTTTGTGGTCACAAAGCGGAGAAAACGGGCAGTGCCTAGACTTCAGGTGAATTATCTTATTCTGTTTCAAACTAGTTCCTGCTCATTTTAATGCTTCATCAAATGCCAATCAGAGAGTAGGCTATGCTTTTGTCATCATCAACCATCTCTCAGTTTCTGTAAAGGCATAACCAGAGCCATGCAAGATAGATGTTTGATTTAAACCTACACCTTATCTTGCCACAGCTACCACTAACTCCGTTGACCACATCAAGTCACTTTAAATCCCCTGCTGAGCTGCCCTTCCATCTCTTTTTCATCTCAAGCCACCCAAGAGACCCAGGCCTAAAGCTGCACTGAGGGTGACGTCCAGCCCCAGAGCTGTAAGAACAGTGAATGAGAGGAGCGAGGGTATCAGTGCAGGAAACATCTACGATGCAGTACGCTCTGGAAAGAGTGCCATGGTGGTGAGCAAACCCTCAACTGGAGTACATTGAGCAAAGGGGGCATGGTTTGTAGAGATAAACACATGAAAGGAGGGAGGTGCTGAGGGAGGTATGCTTAATGAAAAGAGAAACAAAGCTCCAAGAGCTGACAGTGAGAGAGATTATCATGTGCTGTCAGTGGCTGACTGATGTGACCCTATAGAATTGTTTTTGATACGCAAAGAGGAGGGAGTGCTCACATTGGGTAGTGCAGTCAGTGATTGACAGCATGCGTCCATCTCAACTATTGTTGTCCTGGGCCCAGTCTTTTCTGGGTAAAGGCTGGAAAAAGGGACCATATAACAATAGAAAGACAAAAAGTGGGTGATCAGTAATAAAAAGAATCAGCAAAACAATGGAGAGGGTGATTCTTGGTGAAGGCCCTCTGGTAAAATGCAGTTCAAGAAATCTAATCTGCTACTAAGGTTGCTAGAATTAACTTCTTACCTCTTTTACATTGTATTTACTGCATTTTCAATTTACACTTATCAACACAACAGATGCTCTGAAAGACGTCTCTTTGTATGTATAATGGTGCTATGGTTGACAAAAATTATTATGCAAAGGAGTTGGTGAATAAAATTGGACGCCCAGAAAATACAAGTGAAAAAAAAGATGGGGAGTACACACCCACACATTATAAAGTAAAACACAAAAGACCACTGGTATCACAAAAGTTTAAAGCTGAGCTCCATAATATTATTTAAATGATGTATAGTTATCATATCCATCTGCTCTCTGAGCTGAGGGCTGCATTCTCATTGACTGCCACTCACTGTCAATCTTAAGGCTGTGGTGGATGAATGGCTGGACACCTACAAGCAAAGCCAAGAGGTGGGGCTGCTCGTGCTCATCAACTTCATTGTTCAGTCCTGCGGATGCAAAGGTCAGAGTTCAAGAGGGAGGCTGGGGGAGGGTCAAAGTTCAACAGATTATCTTTCCAATTTCAGATCAGGTAATGATCAGACTACTATTGATCTCCTGGCATGCTAATGGTACAGTGTCAAGCTGTAAATCATCTGTCTTTTGATGATACCATATATCAATATTTTGTCAGGGTAGAATTAAAATGTTATTGAACATAGCATGGTATAACATTTTTGGATCAAGTAAAAGGGTCACTATGATTGTATCAGCACACTGAACACCTCCTAATGTGGAACATTGTGTTAACCTTTCATTCTTTTATACAGGTGTGGTTAATAGAAAGATGTTGGACAGCATGCAGAACGCCGACCTCATCAACACACTGACTAAACAGTTTGATGAGGTGAGAGAAGAAAACCACTAGTTCAGATAGTGATTATATCTGTTTGTTACAAAAATAAAGATTATTGGGTTAAAAGTAATTCACAGTCTTTGTCATCTATTCTCATGAATAATCCCTGCTGGAATTAGTTGACTTCCATATCCCCAGAGATTATGATCTGAAGGATGGAGTACAGTGTGATAAAGCACATTAATTAAAATCTAATGCTGATAAATAGGCACATTAATGAGTTCATGACTTTGTTTTGAGCAGAGCAAACCACAAGCTCCTCCCTCATGTAACTATACTGAGCACAGTGTAAAATGTTCTCCTTCCTTCCTTTTACCTGGCTTCTTCCAGGATTCAGGGCACTACCCACTGTGGAGTCAAGACTCCCAGCTGAAGCATTTCAAAGCCGGCCTGTGCGAGTTCGCTCAGGTTCTGGTGCGCTCCTGTCAGAACAGCATCATTTATGATGAATACCTGTTCTCCTCCCTGTTTGCCCTGCTCACTGGCCTGTCTGACTCCCAGGTCCGAGCCTTCAGACACACCAGTACCTTTCTGGGTAAGTACATTGATACAGTACATGTGTTGAAGTAGAAAAGTACACTGACTTCACAGGAGTGCTTTCATTATACTGTTGAGGGGGCTCTTATTGATTGGTGGTTGATATTCTTGTGTACTGTCTTACTGAATGCCAGTGATACCAGAGGTTTTTCTTCTTCTTTTCTGGGTGACAGAACAAATTGCTCCATCCAGCTGACATCTTTTTCAGTTAGTAGACAGGGTCTTTTGTTTTTCCAGAATGTACTGCTTGCTTTTGTTGTTTGTTGCATTGTTTTCCTTTGCACCCTCTGCTTAACCATGCAATTTCTTCCTTTCTTTCAACAACAACACAAATTCAACCGCTTGTCCTCATTGTGATTAGTACATTACAATTAAGTGATCAGTCTTTTGTGAAGAGGGTGCAGTAAATAGTGGACATCAAACTGTGGACTTCTATGTCACGTTGTTTATAACCAACAGTGTAAATTGTGGACACCTTGGACCCTTTACACCTTTATCAGAGGGCTAGGAGATTGCGTTTTTCTTGTTTTGTTAAGGATTCATTCAGGTTTGTTTTTTTTTCCTCACAGTGACAATAGCCTCCCGATTGAGCTTGTCAGCCTCTGTTTTTTGTTTTGAAATTAGCCATGAAGCTGATGACTGGGCTCGTGGAAGTAGCTGTGGCAGTTTCTGTTCAGCTGCAGACCACCCAGCGGCGATGTGACACGGAGAGCAGGAAGGGGGCGCATGACAGATCCTCTGACAGACTGGAGGAGCTGCAGGCCACCATCAACGAGGTGACGCATACACACACACACACACTGGCATGTGTGCTGACACAGTCAATTTTGCATAAACATGCAGGTTAGAGCATTAAAATAGCAGAGTGACATTGACCCTTTGAAAAAAAAATCTTTGGGGGTTTGTTTTGTGTTTTCATGAGGAAAAAATACAAAAGACAATGCCCAGAACCATTTTTTTCTAATTGTTAACCGCGATCAAACTGAAATGTACATACAGAGGGTTTTTGTATGTAGCCCCTTTAAACAGGTTCTAGTAGTTCCTTGACAGCAGTACACATTTTCCAAGACATGGTTTGTTCACTGGCTTTTACCACCCAGATAGATCTTTCAATTTTAAATAAGAGATATGTGATATGTAAATAAGTGATTCAGCCAGATTGCATATTGTACTAAGAATAATTTCTCACCTTGATCTCGTGCATTGTGAAACATGGAAATTCTGAGATACAAAGATATGTATGTACCTTTTTATATTAGGGATAGGATAGGACGGGGTCGTGCACACTTTAGGGCTAAGACTGATACGGTAGCATTAGGAGAAGGACACATTTTTTGATGTTTTTGTGTCCACGATGATGTCATTTGTGAGAATAAGAAAATTATTTGTACAGAATGATGTCAGTATGGTGAAATTTTCTCCTTAATCACTATAAATTCTGGGAAAAAGTTGGATATGAGAAATGTTGTGGCTGCAATAGAAGATGGTTACCCCATCTGAACCACGATTGTACATACAGTAAAAAGGGTTAAACGCATGGACTGGAGCTCGAGTGAGGCTCTACTAATTTATTCAGTCTTTGTTGTGTGCATTTGTTTCACATGTGTGTGCTGCAGCTGTGCGAGAAAAGAGCAGAGCTCATGTCCATGATGAACGCTAACTTCCGCGGCGTGTTTGTGCACCGTTACCGGGACCTGATACCTGAGATCCGGATGATATGTATTGAGGAACTGGGCAAGTGGCTGAAGAACGACCCTGAACACTTTCTGAATGATGGATGTCTCAAATACCTGGGATGGACCCTGCATGACAAGGTTAAACACACAGGGTTAGAAAAGAGAAAATAGATCACCACCTGAAGTGTTATCTATTTAATTTGTCGTTCGGCCCATGAGTGGCCTCACCTTGTATCACAGAGGGAGCACCCAGGCAGCAATGAAAAAATAACTGTGACAATGAGAAGTACAGATTGAGCCACTGGTTATTTTATTTTCATTCATTATTTTGTTATATTTGACATCAACATTGTAGAATATCTACACACAAACATGAGAGGAATTGCATACTTTTGCACAAAGACATGTTCACCATGAACAGACTTGGGAATTAGAGAAAGCCTGTTACTGCACTCTCTTCTTCTTTCCCTCAGCAAGGTCCAGTGCGTATGCAGTGTGTTCGTGCCCTGCAGGGTCTGTACCAGGAGAAGCAATTCATTGGGCGCCTGGAGCTTTTCACCAGCAGATTTAAAGTGAGGGATCCCTCTGGAGTGGACTCACACCTCATTTAATTCCTCTTTTCTCCCTCCTCTTCCCCCTGTCTGTCTGCCTCCCTCCTCATCTTGCTTTAATCTATTGTTTCATCTTATTGTGCTGTTGTGCGTGTTGTGTGTGATTTTGTTGCCTGTCTATGTCTCCCTTCTCAGACTTTAGTGCCTCCTCCCCTTGCTTCCTTCGTTCCCTTATTTCTTTTTTCTGCCATTCTTGTTTGTTGGTATGGTCTCTGCCTTTGTCCGGCCATGTTAATTGCTTCCAGTTACTGATGGTTAATTATCTTTTCTCAAACACATGAAACCCCTCCTAAGCTGCATGTGCTGCAGCAGATAAATGGTTTGCATGCCATGGCTTTGCAGCTAATAAGTGGGTTTGTGTATGTGCATAAATGCTTGTGAGTGTGGGCAAATTTATGCACGTCCGTGCATGTGCTCCTCTTTATGCCCAATTGTCTTGTGCACTTGCCTATGTTTGTGCCAGTGTTGGTCTGAATGTCTGTGTGTGTGTTTAGGAGAGGATGCTCAGCATGGTGCTGGATAAGGACCCAGACGTGGCAGTGGAAGTGGTCAAGCTGTTACTACTGATCCAAGAGTGAGGAGTCTCTCTGACATCTCAGACGGTTTCTCAGTGCCACTATCTGCAACATACAGTGCAGGCATTTCATGTTAGCAGATCAAAACATACCAAATATAGTAAATATTACTGATACAATTTCATAAGCTTTTTTTACTTTTATGCAAAGGTAAAGTCGAGCTTCATTTAGAAATGACAAAGTGGTGGTGAAATTCAAGCTATCAACGATAGCTGCTGGTTATTAAAGGTTTGATGCAAGAACGATTCTGTCAGATATCAGCACACATCACATAACAATATTAAGTGTAGCGCTTGATGACAAAGGGTTTTTCACCTTGTGTTTTTTCAGTGTTATACTGATTTAGATCTGATTTGTATCTGTTTGTGCTCATGATGCAGGGGGACAGAGGGAGGCCTGAGAGAGGAGGAGTGTGGCCACATCTATCACCTGGTTTATGCTGTACACCGAGGCCTGGCTGCTGCAGCCGGCGCCTTCCTCTACAACAAGTACGCTCCCCTTCTTCCATTCCCCCACACTGTCAGTGAGCTGAGCTGTAACATGTGTCTCTCAGGTTGTTAAGGTAGAGCTTTGTAAGTGAGTGATTACATCATCAAAAATATTACACTAAAAAGAAATCGTTTAAACCTTGATATGATTTTATATGTTATCTGTAATTACTACTTTCTTTTAATTTTTTTGTTTATGTAATATGTTAATTCTTGTGTGTGTGTCTGTGTCAGGGTGAAAAATCTGATTTCTAGTGAGAAAGAAGAAAGTGTCACTGCAGCTTTCTTTGAGATCCTCATCCACTTCTACTCCCAGAATGAGGTAATCTTTGTACCCATCTTTTTGAAATGTAATTAATTTGATAATGTGATAATTGGTGGATGGTGTTCATTTTAAGAATTAGCAAAGCATCTGCTCCGGAGCCCAAGTATCTGCGATCATGGCTGTTTGTTGATGCAAATTGTAATTCAGTAGCACGCTGGCCGTTTACACCTGTAGGACATCTAAAACAACTCCTTGCCTCTTGACAGTTTCATGAGCATGGTGCGTACCTGGTGGACAGTCTGTGGGATGTGGCAGGATCTGAACTGAGAGACTGGGAGACCATGACGGCGCTCTTGCTACAGGAGAGTGGTGAGAGGAATGAAATGAGACGTGGTGTACGGTGGTACTCACTGCCGGGTTGCACTCAGAGTCAGTGTGGACAGCCCAGTTTAACATGGGAGCTAGAGATAGACAGTGTTTAGTAAAACAACTCTTCTCCTCCTTCCGACTCCTTCTGTTCCTGCCTGATGTCGTTTCAACCGTCACCCTCTCAGTTCTCCTCCTGTCTGTCTGTGTGTTGTCAGGTCTGACGTATGAGGAGGAAGGGGCTCTCATAGAGCTGATGATGTGTGCCATCAGACAGGCGGTACAGGCCACACCTGCTGGGAGAGTTCGGGGCAGGAGGGTGATGACACGCAGACACGCTAATCCACGCATAATTCTCTTGAGTTCTTCATGTATACATGTCCCTGCTCTCATGGGACTTTTCAGATACATTTACCAACAACAAACCAAGTATGCTAATACAGTATGTACTGTATGACCACCAGCATCTAATGGTATGGCTTACTGACATCTCTTAAATTCCAACAGAACACATATAGTTCCCGAGCTATACATAAATACATAAGCAGTTTAGATTTTCCTGAACAGGGGTGGTAATTTTCCTGTCTTTGATCATGTAATTTAAAAAATAAACCTAGTACAGGTAGATTATCCACATCCTTTTGTCTGCACACATGTGCTGCTAAGTGTTTTAACGTCTTGCCTGTTACTCTTCACCACTGTGTGATCAGAGTGTGAAGGATAAAAAGATCCAGGAGCAAGACAGGAGACGTATCACCACACACTTCATCCCTTTACTGCCGCCTCTACTGGCCAAGGTACTCAGCCAGAGTTCATTTAACATGCTGTGTATTCCAAGTTGTTAGATCCAGTACATGCAGTATATACACACAATGGGTTAAAAGTGCTCAGCTGTAATTTGAAGTGGCATTGCCACTGTAGTTTCTATGCTTCCAGTCATACTGTAATACTGTCATTATATATTACTATGTCAAGTATCCACAGTCATGTATTTTGTATTTCTCCTCCTGCCATCGCTGGCCTGCAGTACTCAGCAGATGCTGGGAAGGTGAGCCGCCTCCTCAAAGCTCCCCTGTATTTCAACCTGGAGATGTACAACAGCGCTCAGTGGCTGGAGAAGGTAGGAGGACTGGACATGTGGTGGAGTGTGTTGCTGAGTCTTCATTCATCAAGCTAAAAAGTGTGATAACAAAAGGGGGAAATAAAGAAGGGACTGGGTCACTGGTGCACAGAGCGAGTGCTTGAGTGAGTTTAGTCCTATTCATGGCTTCAGGGTTAATCTTGTCTGATGATTTAGCATCCTTATATTAATAATGCAAGAACATGTAATGAAAAATGGGGCTATTACACCAAATGTTAGGGTAAATAAACAGAACAAAAATAAGCAAATGAAAGCCTGTCAGGTCAGGCGGAACAAACGCTGGTCAGGGACCGTGGGAGCTGCGTGTTAATGAGCTCACCTGCGGCAGATTGCCTGAGCCAGCCAGACGCTGAACCAGCGGAGGTGGGGTGGGCACATAAAGGACAATCAGCAGGGGTGTAAATAAGATAAAGTAGATGGGCACTTAAGTCCATTGTAAGGAGACATTCATCACCACAAGAGACATATTTAGACACAATATAAGTGAGCAAGCTGTGTGTAAGTGTTCATGACTGATATGGACCAACTGTGAAAATACATTATGTGCCTGATGTCAGTGTAAGTTGAAAAGTGTACACCCACATAGACACATCCACCTCCTCTTATAATACACAGAGCCCAGCTCTGAAGGTGCTCTGCCTTGAGCATTCAGCTAAAATGCTTTTACTGTGCTGCTCCTCTTCTTTGATCTTTATTACGTACTGTCTCAGTCGCAGTGATGCTGGCTGCAGTAAATGAAATCAAACAGTCCCAAGCAATACATAATCTACTTTATGCTTCCTGCAGCATCTGGACCAGCTGCTGTCCCAGGTATGTGGCATTGTGGAGAAGCACACCGAGGCCACTGTGTTGAAGGCCTGCACCCACCTGGCCAGCGCTCTCTGCTCCAACTCCTACACCTTCTCCTCCCGCGCACACCTGGCATTCAGCCAGCTGATGGATGATCTGACCGAGTGTTTCGGCACATACATAGGCGACCTGGTGCAGGTGTGTCACTCTGCTAGCACACTTTTCATAAAGGCCATGGTGGCGTGTGTTAAAGCGCACGCAAACATGCTGGTGTGGAGTTGGTAGCTATCAGTTCATACTTCCGTCCTGCATTAGATAGATGAACTATTCATTCACTCCAGACGATGCACCATATCAGTGATGTCAACTGTCCATGTAAGCATTAAGTAAGCAGTTTAATCATGTTCGTACATAAAGACATTCACACCTATTCTATATCTACTGAAACTCTGAAGACACTCGATTGTGCTCCAGAACATCACAACAAGGCAACAAAATGAATTTGCTCGTAGACTGAGAAGAAATTCTAATTCACAACTGTCATGTTTAAAGTTTAATGGAGGTACGGTATGCCTTTTTTCACAATGGTTTTCATTCAACATGTTGTTTCTGTAGGAAAACAAATATGAAGCATCTGTTTGTCTCAAGAGTTGTGAGTCTGCGTTTGTGTACCCTAGGGCACTATAGATGACAATGACATGTACACTGCAGCCACTGCCTTGAAAAGGATTGCAGCTCTGAGCATGTAAGTGTAGGATCTTGAAATACACACGGTAGTCGAGATGCAAACTGTTTGTGTTTTCCACGGAAGTGTTGTCTGCTTTCTCGTTGTCCAGTGCCAAAGACCCGACAGGCTGGAAGCTGTTTGACTCCTGCCTTAAACTGCTGAGGAGCGGGGTAGAGTCCAGCGAGCTCCACAAGGAGGTTTGTGCTCGCACTGATGCTTGAGGAGTGTTGTGTTGTTAGTAGAGTTTTTTCTGTGATGAACAAAAATTATATTGGCTTCTTATCCTAAAGCGGGCGTATTTAATATATTTCTTTAAAGTTTCATATTAAGAGTCAGCTTGAAAGACGGAAGTCATACATTTTTTTTATTTGTTGATTGAATCAAAGTGTCCACAAACCCTGATTTTTCACACTCCTGTATGATTTCAGCTCATGGTGCCGGCTCTGAGGTGTGCGGCCTCTCACCTGATGTGGGCCAAAGTGAATGCGGTCAACTCCAAGCCAGCTGAGGTGCTGACATCATTAAGGAGCATGCAAAGTTTTCCTCCGGTCCATGTTTTGAGAGTTTGACCCTTCTCTCAGTCTAGCATACTAACTTGGCGCTGCAGCTTACCTGCGTGACATAAGCCGACCCACACAAACACCTGGATGATGGCTGTCACGTCACAGATGACCTGCGGCAGCTGTGTTGCTGGTCTGTCTGTGTGTTTGCGGAGCTGTTGTCTGTATCGTTCAACAATTCACCAGCTGCGCAGACAGCAGGCAATTAACACAACAATCTGTTAGTGTGCATCTGAAACCGCAATGACACTCCTGTTCACGTTTTCTCACTGTTTTCCTTTTATGTACTTCTTGTGTTATTCTCTTTCTCTACATGTTCATCATTCTTCACTCGTACAGTCATTCGCTCTCTGAGCTCATTGTCACCTTTTTCTGCTGTTTTTCTCTCTTTTTGTGTTACACGCCATTACTCTTCCAACCATTTGTGTGATTTCCATAACAAGATCCAGAGAAAACATAAAAATAACCTCAATCTTACCTTAGCACACATAAAATCAACACATTAACAAGACTCTGCTCCGTGTCCCTCCTTCCCCCTCTGTTCCAGGCTGAACTGACGCGCCTGAAGAAGGACGTGCATGTCTTCTGCAGAGTTGCTCAGGCATGTCTGTCTCTGAACCAGCATGAGATCAGAGATGAGGTAAGAGCTCTGGTACATGGGAACACTTTGTTTAAGTCCCCCTATTTAGCATTTATAAGCAGTATACAAATATTTGATAAGTAGATTGGAGTGTCACAGACCTGAATTGTAATATGAAGACACAATAAATTCTGAAGGTTTGTGTGTCCTTCCATCCACAGGCATTTGAGCTGCTGTGTGACTTGTTGCTCTTGTACAGTACAAGTTCAGTCCGCACGAAACCCGCCCTCCAAACGCTGGTCCACATTCCCTCTGATTCCATGTGCTTTGAGTTGGCTGCTTTCCTCCTGGACTACATCTTCACTGACTCTGAAGACGCTGAGATCAGTGGTACGGCTGGCGGACATGGCCAGAAATATTGTCACGTTGCTCTTTTTTTCTTCATATACATTGATATCATAAGCTATCAATATATACATAATCTATGGTACTTTCCAGAAGCATTTTCTGTCAGTCTTGACAAGGTGACAACACAGTTACAGTTGCCATCTGAAGAGTGATGTTCAGAAAAGGTTTTTGTTTTCCTTGTTCATATGTTCATCTTTTGGAAATGCTCAATCTTTAGCCCTGCTGAAGCTCCCCCTGGAGCGCCTTACCCTCATTTATGCCTGCGCATGAAGTTTTTGATGTGTTGCACTGAGAATATTCTTCTGTTCATAGTCTTTTTTCCCCATATTTCAAAATGAGCTGCAAATTCCCAAGCAGCCACACATCAGTGTTTCATCACTTGCTCTGTTTTTATTGCGTGTTTTCAACACGCAATAATTTGCATTTGTCCCTGGCTGCTTCTAAAGCCTGTCACTGTCTTGTCTTCCCTTCTCCTCCCTTTCTCTTTCCTTCCCCCGACTCTCCCCCTGTAGATGATGAAGAGGTGAAGCTCACTCTTCTCCAGAAGAAGCGCAACCACCTGGCTGGATACTGCAAGCTGGTTCTGTACGGGGTGCTGGACCTCTCCGCCGCGACCAATGTCTTCAAGCACTACAGCAAGGTGGAGACACAGATAAAGGCTCAGAGTGATGATTTAGCTTTATTAGCCTTACTTTGTAAATATGGCTGACTGTGTGTGACAGTTGTGTGCACATGTAAGCAAAATAGTTAAATGAGGGAGATAGAAAGAGGTGAAGTAGTTATGTCAGCTGGACTGTCGTACTTTGGAGGAATTAAATGGTTTAGGTTTGTCGAACAGAAATATTTTATAACGGAGAGTATGTGTAAGAGAGCGGAGGAGGGTGAGAGAATTGGTAACTTAACAACCAGCGAGGTGTTAAGAATTAGTCAGAGGAACAGTGGCTCAAAGAAGCAAAAGATTTTCTTTCTTTTTTTTAATGTCTAGACATTTAGACAATGACATTAAAGAGACTAATGATTGCAACTTTTTTTCCCTCTCTTCTCTCTTTTGTGGTTTTCTCCAGTATTTTAAAGACTTTGGTGACATCATTAAAGAGACTATAAACAGAAGCAAGATCATCAATCCTGTGCAGAGCGCCAAGACGGTGTGTCTGAGCCTGCAGCAGGTGTGTACTTATTAACGCTGAAATAATAATATTGATGTTCATATTGGACTTATTTATATATCTGTTGTGAAGCACGATAGCAAAAAACTTTTACTGCACACACATAATATATGTACCATTCCCAAAGAATGTGTATGTAATTGCAATGATAGAACTGGTGCTGCATCACACTAAATATTGTTTTCTCTTTTGATAGTTTTCTTCTTTCAAATGCATATTAATTTTTTGTAATAGCCCATTCAGTGTTTCATAAGGCAAAAATGTCTCATTTGCACCATGACGTCCATTAAAAGCAGCACTCGATGTGTTCAGAAGCATTTTTAACCTAGTCCAACCCATTGGAGACAGCCTGTCCATAACCTATAGAAATGTTTGAATATTGTATATCCTTGTGCGCAGCGTGTTTACATCAAATCATGTTTGTGTGTATTCAGCTGTTCTCTGAGATGCTTATGGAGGACCACAGCAGGCAGAATCTCAGTGAGATCAGAGACTTGGCCAAGAGGCTCGCCCTGAGCTTTAGCATCGATCTTCATGCCAGCAAACCGCTGGTGGCCTTGCACATGTCAGTAAAACACACGTAACACAAACACATACAGACCAGGTGTCGGGTTATGACAATTTTGATTTTCCTAATTCAGGACTGAGTGCAGTTTTCTGGCTCTTAGAGGCAACAGTACCTCAGTAAAAGAAAGAGATGGGTTTCCTCCAACACTAGTTCCCTCGTACATGATAATCCACTCAGAGCCATACTTAGAGGGTGTAAATGAAACATTAAATGGAGTACATATACATACACTTTGTTCAGTCTGTGCTATCAGTGTGATCTTTATGTTGAAGCTGTTGTGTGTCCTGTGTTTGCTGTCAGGGACGGCATACGTTTCTCATTTCAGGAGCCACAGGAGGGAGAGGAGGGAGAGGGGCAGCTCCCGAATGTGGCCTTCTTGGAGATCCTCAGCGAGTTCAGCTTTAAGCTAGGGCAACAGGACCGTACCCACATGTGAGGAAACAAAAGACACAAACACGTTTACTGTTACACTGAAAGGCTCATCGGCTCAATCTATTTTAGCTATTTAGCTTTCTGTACATTTATACTGCAGAGGTACGCCATTTGTTCCAGAATTATCATAAAGAAAACTGATTTAAGCTTTTTGTGTGACACAAAAAGCTTTGTGTTAAAAAAAATTGTAACCCAGTTTCATAATGATTATATATTTTTGTTTTTTAAATGTCCCTGTAGTTTGCTTGTAATGATTGGCCTGGATCAAAATTTATTTACCATAATTTACAAAAACCTAAAAAAAACCCCGAGCCTGTATATACAAACAAAGGTTTTCTTAGTCTTTGTCACACCCCTCTGTCCCTGTGCCATCCCTTCCCAGAGCTGCATTGCTGAAATCAGAGTGTCCCAGTGCTGCCCTCTCCCGGCCGTCAGTCAGAATGTATCAGCAATCTTTGGAGACTCGCTCCTTTTCCAGAATCAGAGAGCAGGAGGCAGGAGGTGATGCTACTTCCCCACGTGTTGCTGCTGTGGCCAAACGCAAGAGGACCAGCACTCGGAGTGAGATGATTATTGATGAATCTTTCACGAATTTTTGATCAAAAGAAAAGAGGGAAAATAAAAATGCCCATCACAAGTTTCCCCCAAGCCCAAGGTGAAGGTGCTTTTATATCTGACCAATAGTCCAAATTCAAAAGAAAAAATAAATAAATCTTGAACCTGTGAATATTAACTATGGCTATTTGATTTATGACCTCAGTGATTGATCATTTGAACCCCTCACCTTGTCATTGCTAATGTGCTTGTGAATCCATTGGACTGTATCTTATCGATCCTTAGTTTTGAGTTTGTAAAATCCATACAATGAAGAAAATGTTATTCTTAATAATATTCTGTAGTGACTCCAGTCTCTTCTGTGTTCAGAGGCCAAGACCTCCAGAGGGTCATCGTTCGACAGCAGCAGCATCCACTACAGTCTGCTCACGCCGGCCCTTACCTCCACTGTCGAGAAACAGCCAGACAAGCAGCCGGCCTCCAGGAAACACGCGGTAACGGAGCCTGATATCGGCAGCGACTTAATGGAGCGGCAGTCTGAGGATGAGTTCTGCTTGGGGTAAGTCGCGTCTTATCCTCAGCACGTCTGCAGTATCTACCATCTCTATTTCAGGGGATGAAATATTACACCCAGGCCCCTGTCAAATGCTGGAAATTGCCAAGAGTCAGTGACTTTCTGTCAACCTATTAGCAGTCAGTCACTCTCTGTTCTGTGTAAAAGAACCACTTTTTGCAGTGTTGCTGGGGAAGCGGATGCTCCATTTTGGTATCAGCCAGTCATTTTGGCCAGTTCAGGAAACAGCTAATTTCCTGCAAATGCAAAAACATTTGTGACTTGAAATAAAGACATACAGGTTTTCTGTTAACACATGCTCAAATAGATGCAAAAGTAGTAGGTAGATAGAAACAAAATGAAGGTAGAATCAAGAAAAAGAGGGAAGGAAATAGGTTTAAGAGATGCTTTGAACGTTTTACGAGCCACCAAGCATTTGTACTGTCACGAGACTGACAAGACTTCATGGCTGCCAAAATGTACCTGCTGCTGTTCTTCAGGAAACCACTGCGAAAGGTGAAGCGCATGAAAAGACGCCAGCTGTCCTCCAGGCAGACTGGCCCCAGTTTGGAGCAGCAAGACCTGAACTCCCACTTCACCTTGTAAGACCGATCTGAACATAGGACACACATGTCATGCCTGAATTTGTTTTTAGTATTTGGAAAATGAGAATATTTTTCATGTCATGCTCGCTATCATCAGCCAAGAATAAATTGATAAGATGGCTCTGTGTGTGATGCACAGGCTGTCTCTGTTTGAGGAAGGCACTTCAGAAAGAGAGGAGGATGACATGGAAGATTATCAAAGTGAATTGGACCATGAATCTGCATATGCACTGGTAAAAACTGAAAAATCATGGGACATGTTGGTCAGTCCATTTTAGAATTGATTAAACAGTAACAGTTTACTTATAATAATGTGCCTACTCTAATACTGAAGTTTGGTTTTAATATGCAGATATGATTTAAATTGTGATATTTTTTTGGCATTCTCTCAGGAGCTGCACTCCTGTCAAGCTCCAACATTTAATCCTTTTTTCGCTCTGCAGCCCTCCACACGTCACACCTCCATCCTTGATGAGCTCTTTGATTGAGGACAAAGTACCTGGATCATCTTGAGAATAACAGTTCTTTTTGATGAGTACATCTCTTCAACATCTACCATCTGTTCTTCTACATAACCCTTTATTGAGTTCAACTATCAGATCAGTTTCAACCAATTAATTTTCTTGGAGGGAAAAAAGAGAGGCAATAATATAAACAAATATAGTCTGGAGACCAAAGCTTGAATAATTGACCGTTCATTGTGTTTTTGTTCTAGATACACAGAGAAGAAGTTCTGATTTTGGAAGTTTCAGGAGTATACCAAATGGTTAAAAAGAAATGTTATGTTGGGGTTTTGTTAGATCCCTGTTTGCTGCTAACAAGCCGAAAAGCCTCTCCTCCTGTATTCCACATTTTGAATTTAGTTTCATAATAACTTCTACTACTGTATTAGTAAGATATGTTGTGTTTACAACCTTGTTAATTAAATGTTCACTCATATTGCATAATTGAGAAGGATCAAATATTTTGCTAGTTTAGTCCGTTTTTTAAATTTTTTTTCAGTAACTGCTTTGGGATGGAATTAAGTGCAAAATGAGAATAATTGCCAGAAGGGAATAAATAGGATAGTGCAGAAGGAAAAGGACATAGCTGGTTACAAACGACCAAAGATAGGGGATTTTTTTAAGTACTGATGTAGTAGGGTGCCTAAACCTTTGCATGTCTTCTTTAATGTCTCTTTGCTGATAGGTATTGTATTCTCATTATATCTCATTAATCTCATTTCAGTTTTAAAAAATCATCAAAATAAGCCATTTGTTCGCGGATGCCCAAACTTTTGAACACAGTTTTATGTGCAAACAGCATGTAACAATATATAACAAGCTCCTATGTAAATGAGCCCTCTGTCTGCATCGATACTTGCTGTATATTTATAACACGTTTCTTTTTGGTTACTGTTAAACTGAAGTCTCCAGCTTTCATGCTGGGGCCAAAATATTTCTGCTGGGGGGACGGATTTCGTCCGCGGGCAGCTACTTACCACCACAGCGCCTGAGCTCTGGTTCACTCTGAGGTCGCTCACTTTTCTGAAACCCAATCATCGCTTTTCGCGCCACTCCTCGCAAACAGGGCGGAAGTTTGTTGAGTCACGTGACACGTGTTCGCCCGCAGCTTTCGCGCCACCGCGTAATCCCGCCTCTCCCCGCGGAAACAGGCGACGTGATTGGCCGCTGGAGACGTCAGACTCGCGCCACTTCTTGCACCGCGACCGGGCAGAAACTCCAGCCTGCAAGTGAATGAATACTGCTCTCCGGTTGTAGTGAAGAAACTAAAGTGTGAATTTAAACGGCACGTTTGTTCGTCGACACATTTGGGAGTTTAGAATCACAACCGAGGGTCAGCGTCGGCAGCTATGGCTCGCAAGGATTATGCGGCGGAGAAAGGTAATGAGTTAACTTTCACAGTAACGGCATGGCAGCAACAGGTTGGCCTAACTGACAGAACGTTTAACTTAATGTGTTCAGAAAAAAGGAAAAACTCTTCGAAAACGCAGTGAATGTTAACCGAGGTGTGCACTGGGTGTAAACTCAGCAAATACCTTGTGTTTGTGCAGTCTGAATAATGTTATTCAGCCACTTGTAGGTTATTACCTCCCCACCCCCCGCGCTAACTTACTTTGCTTATACCACAACCTTAGAAGTCATGCACGTTAGTGTACATTTAGGTTACTTTTATTCAGTAAACCCTGGATATGGATGACCTTTGTTCTCCTTGAAGTTGCACAAACTTTTCTGGTCGCTAGATAACTTATGAGGAACTAGTTGGATATTGTGTGTGAGAGAGAAAGAGAGAGACTGATTACACGGTGACCCGGATGGAGCCGCTTAAACAAAGAAGCAGGCGCCAGTGGGCAAGCACATGTCCAACAATAACTTGCAATTAAGATCGTAAGTCAATGAAGGCGGAGAGGGATTTCTTGGGAACGAGATATTAGCGGCAGGACGTTCACATCGCATACCCGTTTCGTCCATTTAATGTGTAACATTTCAGCTCACAGAACTAAACCGACCGATATCGCAAATGTGAATATGTTAGCCTGTTAGACGTAACGTTAGACACCCCTGGGCATATTCAGCACACGTTTTATAGTGACTCGGAAAAACGTTGTAAATCTCCATTGAGACAATTTCAGACAGACGTGATAAAATCTGAATGTACTGCTGTTGAGCTATCCGAAGTTTTAAGGCTTTACGCTTGTTATGCGATTCCCTTGTTTCTCGGTGGTGAGAAGGCGAAACAAAAAAAGTGAACCATAGTCGTTAATAAGCGGCATTCTGCACTTCATTTTTAACTCGTCGCGACTAACAACGTCTATCGTTTACACTGGTTTCGGACGCCTTAAGCGTTCTCCAACGAAGATGCTCGTCCACCAAACATCCACTAAGTTGGCCGCCCCGACCAACACTGTTGCTACCACAGCACGCTAGCCTCTTAGCTGTCGCCCTGTAGCCTACTGGCTGATAGTCACACGAGTTTCAGTGCCATTTTGCGTTCAGTTGCACTGATAAACTGGTGAGACGACCAGGTGGTCGACTCGGCGGCTTGCTGAAGGGCACTTCGAAATGCCAGTCTTGCGCCATGTTCGGGTCCACAGCGGTTCGAACACCAAATTTATTTCGACGATATCCGCGTAACGTTATGTTTACGACAGGCGCCCCAGCGTGTATTACTAATGTTCACACACTTGCACAGCGCACCAAGCGTGGCCGTTTCTGAGCTTTCAGTTACAGTCACTTTCCCAAAATGCGCCTCTAACATTTCATTAGGGAGTTTCTTATGCCCCTGACCCGAAACGGAGATTTTGCATTGACACGAGTGATCTCCCATTCTATGAATTCAATAAGTCCGTCAAACTAACTATTTTTTTAAAAAGTTGTTTTTTTCTGTGAGTGCATCAACCGCCGGAGTGCTCATCTCCTCAAACATAAAGTGAGCCACCTCGTAGCGCTGCGTGATTGTGTTACGGACAGTAACTAATATCGAAGGAAGGAGCTGTTTGCACTTCGCGCACACCGCAGCTAACCTAGGCTAACGTTAGAAGATGGCTGGTCGTGGCTTGAAAACAACAGCCGGGATTATTTTTAAGGGCGGAGGGATACCGGAGTGACGGGGCACAAAAGCCATGTGCTGCTTTGTTTACAATAACATCCTCGAACAGAGAAATAACAAACCGGAGCTGCGGATTTTCTGCTACGGCGTCAAAGTAAGTGGGGTATTTTAACCACCGCGTAAATGCTACTTTCGTTTCTCGAAACGTAGAATTGCATATTGTTAGTAGTTGTGGTTCTTTCGAGAAGTGAGGGATATTTCCCCAAAAAAAAAATGGACACTGAACTGAGCGCGCCTGTTGTTGTATTTACATTCTCGACTCGAAGCGATCTGCTGCGTAGCGTCAGTTATTTCCCTCTAAAATAACGGCGGTAGCTGCACTCGATGGGAATTCGGTTCGTGCAGCACATCAGTGGCAGTTTGTGCTTTACTGAAGGCAATAGTGACTCATCGAGATTACAGGATGCCATGTTACTCAACAAAGGGGGTCGTCGCAGGACAACACATTTGCTTCTTCTCTATGGGCCTAGTGGTGGTGGTGATCAACATTTTCCACAGCTTTAAAACTCAGAAAGCTGCTTTAATTGTTAAACAAATGTAAAGGTAACGTCTGTAAACAATGATTTCTTTGTGTGCGCATATAGCTAACAAACAATCTCCACCTGGTGTCTGCCAGCCTGTGTATTATTTTCTCCCCTCTGCTGTGAAATTAAGATGAAGGTGGTTTTTTGTTTTGTTTTTTGTTTTTTTTGCAGAGAAATGCAAAAGGTTCCTGCAGGAGTTTTACACAGAGGATGACAATGGGAAGAAGATGTTCAAATATGGAGCTCAGCTTGTAAGTATGGTAAACAAACAGTAAAAATGGGTGTAGCTTTCAGAGTGACTGAATGAATGATTGACAATTGAACTGATTCCCTTGGAAAAGTGCTGATGTATGGTAGCGTGTTTGGTTTTCCCCTTGAATTGTGTTTTTGGCTACTCTGTCTTCATCACAATTTTTTCTTTTCTCCCCATGAACAGTAATTTATATCAATTTCTATGAAACATAATAGCTTTGGATAGAGAGACTGAGCATCTTATTTTGCGTTCACACAAGTTATTATTTGTGTTTAAGAGTGTCACAATTGAAAGCAAGATATGATGTGTATATATAAATGTGCTTGCAAAATGCATGGGTCGTAACCTGGTTAATCTGTGAAGTTTTATGTGACTGCACTGACACAGGCTGCCCAAGTTTGTGGATTTGTCTCGAGGTGTCATTGTTTTGCTATTGTGTAGTGTCTCTGCAGAAGAGATTGTGTGATTGTCCCGCTGCTTACGTAGTTCTTGTCCATGTGCAGGTGGCGCTGGCCCACAGGGAGCAGGTGTCTCTCTTTGTGGACCTGGACGACGTGGCCGAGGAAGACCCTGATCTGGTGGAGAGCATCTGCGAGAATGCGAAACGCTACACGGGTCTGTTGGCAGATGCTGTCCACGAGCTGCTACCAGAGTATAAAGAGAGAGATGTAGGTAGATTTGCACAGTTGACCCTGTACAGGTTTTAAACAGTGTTCATTCACCTTTGTTTTCTTTTCTTATTTTACTTTATTTTTTGTTGTATTCTTAAAGTAATATATAATACAGGTGGCTCAAGAACTGAAACTAGAGTTCAGATGTGCCCTATGCACCTGTTACACACTGGTTTATTAAACAGAAATGCACGCACACTTTTGTATGCAGATTGTGGCCAAAGATTCCCTGGACGTGTACATTGAGCACAGGCTGATGATGGAACAGAGGGGTCGCGACCCTGCAGACACTCGCGACCCACGTAATCAGTACCCACCTGAACTCATGAGGAGATTGTAAGTTGTATGGAAATTTGGGATTGAATTTTTCCTCTAACACATATTGGTTGTTTAATAATGCCAGTCACAGTCTTTCAGAGTGGTTACTGTCATAGTAAATCTTGCACATATATATTTGCATATAAATCCATTTCTCTTGAACTTTAGTGAGCTGTACTTCAAGCCTCCCACCACCGCCAAACCCAAAGTGGTGCGTGACGTACGAGCTGACAGCATTGGGCATCTGGTGACAGTTCGAGGCATAGTGACCCGAGCCACTGAGGTCAAACCAATGATGGCTGTAGCTACATACACGTGTGACCAGTGCGGTGCTGAGACCTACCAACCAGTAAGATTGGTTTAAATCCTGGAATCTTTTACGTTCTTTAAAACGATCAGGTGTTCCTCATAATACCATGTCCTCATCCTTCAGATCCAGTCTCCCTCCTTCATGCCCCTTGTCATGTGTCCCAGCCAAGAGTGTGTCACCAACAAATCCGGAGGTCGCCTCTACTTGCAGACCCGGGGCTCCAAATTTGTCAAATTCCAGGAGCTGCGTATTCAGGAACACGTAAGGACCTTAATACGAGAAAATACTCAATTGTTGCCATTCGTTGTGAGAAAGGGAGTGTCTGTTTTCTCATTAGTTTATTCTGTTATCTTTATATAGAGTGATCAGGTGCCTGTTGGTAATATCCCAAGGAGTATGTCAGTGTACGCCCGTGGAGAAAACACACGTCTCGCCCAGCCAGGAGACCACGTAGCCATCACAGGCGTCTTCCTCCCTCTTCTGCGCACAGGTTTCAATCAGGCTGTTCAGGTAAGTGGCCTGAATTTTTGGATGATTTTTTTTTTTTTTTTTTCTCAACCCAGACTGCACAAGACCTGTAGCACTGCATCTCCATGCAAAGACTCTCCCTCCCTCAAATGTCCCGTTTTGGTCATTTTAGGGACTTCTGTCTGAAACCTACCTGGAGGCTCACAGCATCACACTCATGAACAAGACAGAGGACGATGAGCTCGGTAATGAGGAGTTGACTGATGAGGAGCTGCGCAGCATCACAGGTAGGGGCCTGTGTGCAACATGGGACTCCATTCACCCACACGATTGCCAAAAACACAAAGATGCAGATAACTGTCTAATTCTGTGACCAAGATTCAAGATTTTTATTGGTTACATACACAATCATACAGTGTACAACGTGCAGTAAAAGTTGTTTTGGAGCTGCTCAGTATACGCTTTTTTGTTTTGGTTTTTATTTTAAATAAATAAATAGTACAAACAGAAAGAAAAACAGAGAAGCAGAAAACCAGAAAGCCTGTGCAATGTTGGTCTGTGACTTTAATGTTAAAAGGTTGAGCAGGCGGATGGCCTGTTGACCAGCTGAAGTGATCACGTTCTCCGTTGTAGATGAAGGATTTTATGAGAAGCTAGCCGGCTCAATAGCACCAGAGATCTATGGACATGAAGACGTGAAAAAGGCTCTGCTGCTGCTGCTGGTTGGAGGAGTGGAACAGGCACCTAAAGGCATGAAAATCAGAGGTGAGCACTGAGCCCCTTAACATCTTCTTACACATAGACAGTCAGTTGAGACCTGTCTATCTCGGACGGACTGGCAAGTTGTTGGAATATGCATATTGTAACTCCAAAACAAAAACAAATAGTGTTGACTGCATTATATGTTCCAAATAGGTTTAATTCCCTCTCCAGTTTTATCATATCCTGAAAAAAATGTTCATTTCCTTCAGCGATTGTTTCATCACGTTGAGTTTTAAAATTTTTACCAAAATCTTTTACCAGCAAATTATCCTCTGTGCTTGAAAGTTAGTCTATTAAATGGACAAAACCCAACTTTAACATAGGATAAAGGGAAGTTTCACATTATGCCATATTGATTGTTTAATAAACATACAGATAACAAGCATTTGCACTCATGAGATCTTGTAATATCTGCACACTCTTCCTGTTTTTCCTCTTCTTCCCAAAGGCAACATAAACATCTGCCTGATGGGAGACCCAGGAGTCGCCAAGTCCCAGCTGCTGTCCTACATTGACCGCCTGGCTCCTCGAAGTGAGTGCAGCCCTGTTTGTTGGAGTAGATGTGCTGTATCTGGTTTAATATGTTATCCAGCGAGGCATTTTCTTTCCATTAGGACCTGCGTGGTAGAATATTAACCTTTGATGTGATGTGACTGGAGAAGAATAGAGTGAAGGCTGTTTTTAATAACAGGTTTTAGACACTAGCTGGATTTGGAAACCGAACTGCAGGTGTAACTATAGTATATGCTCATCTGTATATCTTAGTATGATAAATAAAAAGCTATTAAGCTTTGTTTGCCATTTAAAAATAAAATGTATACAATCATTCAGGTCTCATTCTATCTTTCTTTTTTCTCCTCTGTGGCTCTCAGGCCAGTACACAACAGGCCGCGGATCATCTGGCGTCGGTCTGACCGCAGCAGTGATGCGTGACCCCCTGACTGGAGAAATGACCCTGGAAGGTGGAGCCTTGGTGCTGGCCGACCAGGGCATCTGCTGCATTGATGAGTTTGACAAGATGGCTGATGCCGACCGCACGGCCATCCACGAGGTGATGGAGCAGCAGACCATCTCAATTGCAAAGGTAAAGAGAAGCACTGCTGCATCTGGTGGCTTATTTATACCAACTAGGTATTTAGTCTGACTCCTGTGAAATGCACGCTGACCGTTTCTCCTCCCCAGGCGGGCATCATGACCTCCCTCAACGCCCGTTGCTCCATCCTCGCCGCAGCCAACCCCGCCTACGGTCGCTACAATCCCAGGAAGAGCATTGAGCAGAACATCCAGCTGCCGGCTGCTCTGCTCTCCCGTTTTGACTTGCTGTGGCTGATCCAGGACAAGCCGGACGCTGACGCCGACCTGCGTCTGGCCCAGCACATCACCTATGTCCACCAGCATTCCCGCCAGCCGCCAACTCACTTCACTCCTATTGACATGAAACTGATGAGGTGATGGTGATTTCTTTTTACTCTTGTACCATATTAAAAAAGAAACAGACGAGTGGTGAGTTAACAGTATAATGTCAAACCTAGCAACTAAATAATGCATAATAATTCCCCTTCAGACGTTACATCGCTGTGTGTAAGAAGCGGCAGCCTGTGGTGCCAGAGTCATTGGCCGATTACATCACTGCCGCTTATGTGGAGATGAGGAAAGAGGCCCGAGTCAGCAAAGACACCACCTTTACTTCTGCCCGAACGCTCCTCTCCATCCTCCGTCTGTCCACCGCGCTGGTGAGAACAACAACTAGTCAGCGGCAGCAGTTTGCAGGAACTCTGCAGATGCTCCATCATTTTTATTATCATCAAATCAATGCATCAAATTGATCTTCCCCACAGTATTTAGAGAGTTTGTCAGATCAATTGTTTGGTTGCAAAATTGGTTATTGTAAAATGTTTAGTAGATTTAAATTGTTTTCCTCCTGTGTCTTCGGGAGGACCAGTCCAGTGTGAGATAAAGTGCTTACAGTGCAGGTAGTGATGATAACCTGGCCTACTGCAGTGTTAGCACTTCTTTCTCAAGCTGGACAAAAGCCCTCCAGTCTGTCTAACACTGAGGATATGGTTAGCTTTACCAACGACCTGGCAGTATCAAATCACATGGGTTACTGTATACATGAACTGTAAAGACTGTAATCTGTGCTTTTGTGTTTGGTTTTTTTTAATGGAGGAATTGTAGAGTACATACTTTTTGGATGAGTGTTTGTCCGGTGTGGTGTGGGCCTCTGGTTGCCAAAAGTGCTGTTTGTGCAGGTAGCAGTCGTACACCTACTGCAAAACCAGCACTTCCGGCAGACGGGTCGGCAATGTGCTCCACACAGATTTCCACAAGGGGGCAAACTGCAGCCGCAGCCATGCCCGTGTGAAAGAAGCTCCTTGAGCTGTAGTGTTGAGCTGCACATCAACTGAACTCTGCATCTGCACCTTTTGTTACATCTTCATAGCGAGACACCTGAAGAAGAGGTCTTTCTGGTCCTGGCCAGCTTTGCAGGGTGGGCAGTCAGCCTGTGTGTGTAAGGTGCAGCTGTGCAAACCCATGCAAAACTGACCATGGCCAGTGCTGTCATACGCTCTGCATACAAGTTCAACCTGTAGAGAGACTAGCTGGTGTTGAGAGGCGGAGACTTGGGCAATTGCCGACCATCCCAGAGGGCATTGCACTTGTCTCGGTCTGACAGTGCCGGCACAGCGCAGCCTGTGTACTCAATGAATCTTCTGTCAAGTTTTCCACTATATGTATTTACTTAGCTTCATTTCCTTCTCAAAAACAATCTCCACTGTCCCCCCCCCCCATGCTGTCCTACTTCAGGCTCGCCTTCGCATGATGGACAATGTGGAGAAGGAGGACATCAATGAGGCAATGAGACTGATGGAGATGTCAAAGGATTCACTACAAGCTGACAAGTCCAGCAACGCCAGGTTAGTGTAGCTTAATGGCGGCATGACGTCAGCACCAGCTCCACACAACATGACTTAGCGGCCTCTTTACGGGTCTCCTGTTTGCCTGTAACAGTAGCGGAGGAAGGAAGCTGTAAAACTTCTCTGGGTTTTTATGGCGCTCTGTTCACACGGCAACACGTTCAGACGTCGACTGTTCACATCCCTTCACTGTGCACTGATCTCTACGCAGTGCTTGAAAACTTCCAGTAAGATGTTTCTGTAGCTTTTCATGTGAACAACTGAAACACCCTGACTCTCTTCCTTGAGAGAGTCTGAAAATGTGCGGTCCTATCCCCAGTTCTTAGTCACACCTCCTCACGCTCTAATCCACCCACTCTGTATCTTGTTTTATCTGTCCTGTAAAAACAAGGCTGTGGAATCTTTAATAACTCTTGTCAAAAATGCAAAACTGTAATTATTTCCCAAAATCCCTTTTCTAAGAATATTCTCTTTGTATACTGTATGTTTCACTATGTATTTCAGGGTCTAAAAGTCTGAACACTCACTCTTCCTTTCAGGACTCAGCGTCCGGCGGACGTCATCTTCTCTCTGGTCCGTGAGCTCGCCAGCGAGGGCGTGACGGGCCGCGGCGGTGCTGGCGGCGTGGTTCGTATGGCTGAAGCAGAGCAGCGTTGCGTCTCTCGCGGCTTCACTCCGGCCCAGTTCCAGGAGGCCTTGGAGGAGTACGAGGAGTTGAACGTGTGGCAGGTCAACCAGGCCCGCAGCCGCATCACCTTCGTCTGAAGAACCCGGGACACGTCCTCGCTCACGCTGTCTTTCAGCCACCTGAGGGGAAACCCTTTATTGTAGGTTTCCTACAGACTGGTATTGAGGCGCTTTATTCTCCCTCCTCCAGCATTTTGTAACACGAGTCAAGCAGAACCGGGACTTTTTTTTTTTAGCATGACTATCTTGCAAGAGTTCCAGCTGTGGGAGAGCATAGCGTTTTATGTTTAAGACTCCTATTCTTTGGTAAATTGCTTGTAAATATGTGTCAGAACTTGGTATTGTGTTGTACTATCTGCAGTTTAGAGCTTAAAGCTTCCAGCTCAAATTTTCACATTTTTGTACATTTTATAATGCAAAGGTCAGGCCAGATAAAATAATGTTGAGCTCTTGTATTGTGGCAATAGTTATAATAAATTGATGGTTCAATGGACTATGCTATATTTGGTTTATTTTGTCACCTGTGTGCACTTAAAATAGGTTGAGAAGGTTTGAGTCTTCTCAACACCTGGGCGTTTTCCAGAGTCGATTTTGTGAAAACTCGTGAGTTTTTGAGCCCTGTGATGAGGGAAACTGCACTTTCTTTCCATTCCACAAACCGAGATCACTGATTTCCCATCTCAGAGTTCAGGGTTAGGTTCAGTTTGTTAAACTTACTTTCTGAAACAGGGACCTTTTTTTTTGTATAAGCAAAAAATGTATACCAGAAATGGCCACAACAGCAGCTGGTTGATATAATTGCTGCTTTTGATCACATTTCACGTTTTACTTGTCAAACATTGAACCCAATGATTATTTCTATTTATAGTGTGTTTTTTAAATGGTTAAAAAAATTCTCTTTGCAGCTTCTTCAAGTCACATGGTCCGGTCCAACAGTCAGTTCAGGTCCTGCAATGAAAATGTTCAGTAAAAGTTTAGGAAATGCCTTTCACCACTACATTACCATTAGAGTTTTGTGTCAGATTTTACTGTTGTAGTTTGTCACAGTGAAGCTAATCTGAGCTCACACTACAAAACCTCATAAGGAATATATTATTTATATTATACATTATTATATATGATATGTTAATGTATTGTATTTTTTGTGTACTCTCGGGCAACTTATGTACTGCGTAAGGCTGAGCACAGTCACAGTTGAGGCTATTTTCTTTCACCAGGGTGGAAAAAATAGTTTTCAGTTTGTATTGCATATTGTATGTTTTGTGTGACATCCTGGGAGAATGCAGTCTTAGTCTGATCATAGGTGCCTCAGATTTGACAGTGAACATGCTAAGACAGGAAGGCGGCTTCCTTTGCTCTGCTGAGTTGATCAGAACAGTTAGAAAAGCAGGTGTTCCCTCAGTAAAAAAATAACCACCTTTAGGAGCCGAGAGCATTTTAGAAAATCTCGTAACAACTCATTACACAGGTACTGTAGGTTCGAGGCTGTACGGGTTGTCATCTATGATTTTCTCCTTTTTGTTTTTTTTTTTTTTGGCTGCAATATTGTGTTAGTAAGCAGCATTTTCCCCACAGTTGCAGTTGTCCCAGCAGGTGATGCTTTCCTCCCAGACTTAATGGGGGAGTTTCCATTTGAAGTCTGTTCTCTTTATGGCTTTGCTGCTCAAGTCCAGGGGCGGTTTTATTCTTAATTGGCGCCAAAGGCCCCATATTAAACGCTATTAAAGAGGGAGGTGGAGACAAGATTTTGGTCGCAGTGAAACCCTATTGGACGGAAGATAAAGTTTCAGCGCGACCGACCCGGAGTTCTGTATTTAACCCACTCGGCCCTGTCGGGTGCAGTGAAGACAGCCTCCTGAGCCAGGTGAGTCAAACATTGACTAAGGCAGCAGAGGTGCTCGGAGCGTTGGCTGGTTTAAATAGAAATGTGATGTGATTCAGTTACATTACAACTCCATCTTTTGAAGCACTTCTTTGTATTTCAGATTAGATGAATGTCTTTCTTTGGGGAAACTTTTCTCAAAATACCTGCTTCTTACAGGAGTTCAAGATGATTTCTACATTATGGCTGGGGGGCCTTCTCTGTTGTTTGATGCTGCTCCCAGGTCAGTTCTGATTCTTCATTGTACAATGACAAAAATTCATGTGTTGGAATTGTTGGGAGATTAACGTCTAAAAAAATAATCTGTTTCTCCTTACAGGGCTGCTGGAAGCCAAATCGTTACTGAACACCATCAAGCAGGAAGGTAAGTGCAGTTTCATTTCAGGATTACTGTAAGCACGTTTAAAGGACTGGAAAGTTATCAGCTCTTCTCTTCACAGAAATGGTTCCTGTCAGTCACCTTAATATCGACTCAGAAAAAGCAAACAGCTTCCTCACTCACTCCAGACCAAAGCGTAATGTGGATCCTCGATGGTACAGAGGAAACCCAGACTTCCAGGCTTATTACAGATACTACAGCAGCATCGGACACACTGAGGGGGTAAGACACCCACGCTCTGTGGACAAAATAAATAGTCTGTAGGTTCTGTGTAAAGACGTGTGGTTTGATACTTGAGGTACAGATAAAAGTGCTTCACACACCAAGTCACATAAAAGAGTATAGATAAGATTACATATTTAATAACTTGAGGGTTTTTATGACTCAAAATGGTACAAATCTCACAATGTTTAATTATTGTCAAAATATGAATATGATATTTCTTTAAATTTGTTTCCTACTTGAAGGACAACTGTGAAATATGGAAATCGTAGGTAAATCCCGTCCTAACGGTCTAAAGGTGAATTGAACCTGTTTTTCCCCACATTGCTGGGTCTGGAGTATTATTGTTCCCTGTTTCTTTCATCTCCCAGCTCTATGAGATCGACAAACTGCGGATGCTCTACCAGCAGATGAGATACCTGGAGCACACTTATGGCCCCAATGCCTCTTATTTCCAGAACAAACTGGGGTGCCAATGATCATGTGCGACCCAGCTACAGACAAGAAGTGTAAAGTTGCTCCTCCTCCGCCTCCAATGAAAGGGGTCGTGAAGCCCACAGAGCACCCAGCGACCCCTGCTCCTCTCCTCCCTGCTGGTCCATCCATTTCCCAGGCCGATGTGCTGTACCTGTGCAACAGGAAGGACCCCCTCTGCAAGCCCCACATCGTCTACCTGCCCAGCGGCGCGGTGCCTGTGCTCTGCGACCCCCGCTACCACCCCCACTGCACCCCCCAGAAGGCTGCACCGGCCCCCATGGCAGTTCCTCAACCTCCCCCACCTCCACCAAAGAAGTCTGCCCCACCTCCTCCTCCACCAGTCCTCGTCAAGAAATCTCCTCCTGCCCTAATCCGCACCTTCAAGGGGATGGAGTACGACTGCGACCCCTACTGGGACCCCGACTGCCTGATTGACCACCCACCCAGGCCTATCAAAGGGAAGGTTGTGATCCCGCCACCACCGCCGCCCCCTCCGGTGGAGGAGGAGAAGGAGGAACCTGTGGAGGAGCCAGCACCTCCTGCACCCATCGAGAAGAAATTGACCATCTACCCTTACCCTTACTACTTCCCCATGCCCTACGACCCCAGGGATGAGCTGTATGACCCATCCCGCTTCAAGTACCCACAGCCTGCTGATGCTGCCGATGAGCCTGCGGAGGACGGTCAGTAGAACGCACAGAATGTGTCGTAGCAAAGGCGTTTCTCTTTAAACACACAAGACTTTGACTGGAACTAGCTGAGTGGCAGTTTCCAGAGCTTGGGGCGTTTTTGCCGTGTGGCTTCCCTGCGAGCGTGTTGTCACTGAAAACTGCCTGTATGCATCGTAAGCATCGATAGGTTGCAGAATTTGTTTAAACTTCATTAACTTGAAAAATCTATGTATTTACCATCACTGTCGGCATGTAAAAAAGCAGTCCACCCAAGCATGTAATGACCATAATAAAATGTGACAAACAGTATCAGTGAATGAGTAGTGTTTTGACTTTGCCAAAGAAGACAAAGGTGAAAATATTTGCTCACTGCCACATGGCAGGTAAGAGCAGACTATAAAGCCCACTTGCAGGCTGGGGGGGTCATTACATTGACTTCATATAAATGCTGACTCCTGTGAAGACCCCCGACTCTGCAGCCATAACCCAGCACCCCTCCCCTTCCTGCCGCGTATGCCTGTCTTTCCAAAACCTCCGAAGGCTATCGAACAGCAGGAACACAACTTCAAACGACGAGCTCAGAGCAAACACTCCTGGCAATAAACGTGGCAGCTGAACCAGCTCCACAGAGCTGACTTTCATAGGCTCATTTAACAGCACAGGTCTGACATTTTTACAAGCTCTGTGTGCTCTGTGCAGTTACTATAACGTCTGCACTTTTATAATTATTAAGGCTTAGAAAGAAGACGAGTCAAAGTCCCATGAAGAAAATCAGCAGATCATTTATTACATACCGAAACATGAAATAATAAAACAAATAGGGTAAAATAATGTAACGTTCATGTACAAGTGGATTCTTTTCAGTTTATACCCGAGGGAGAGTTGAGCAGTTTTGTACACATCTCTTACTGTTTGGTGTAATTAAGTGTTTGGAGATACACTTGTGGTTGAAAGTGGTAAACTGGTTTGAAAAGCTACTGTTGATTTAAGAATTTGTCTTCGCTAACCAAAATACAAACAAACCCCCCAAAAACTTAGACAAAACCAAGAAAAAGTAACTGCAGTGCTTGTTTCTCTCTGCCGGCATACTGCCAGCTCAAAAGAAGAGTCCTCTCATCCTTCGGCCGATGCCCTGTCTGTCGTACAGGACATTGAACTTGTTGATGAACTGGTTCATACTGTTGCAGGTCTTGGTGATGGTGCCTAAGTAGGCCATGAGGCCCACGTCATTACATTGCTGCAGGGAAACCAGAGGCACAGTTACAACGTGGAGATTCACTACACAAGCCTTCCATCTCAGGAACAGTTGACTCATATTAACAGAAGATTAAGAAGTTTTATTTTAAGTGCAGATTCACAAACTATATTTGTTTTCAGGGTTTTATGTTTTCTGTAGTAATAAATATTACTGGTTTTGGTCTTTGTTTAGAATGAGAAAGTTGCAGAGTAACACCAGTTTCATCCTTGCTTACATCGTAGAAGTCGGTTTTGAATTTTGTGGTGCTGAGGACCGGCAGTCTGTGGCACAGCGCATTTGCTTCTCGAAGTATCTCGTGGTTAAATGGCACCTCTCCTGCAGTGTGTGCAGACACACAGGACATAGGGGAGAAAACAACTTGATTCAGACACAAGATGCTATCAGACAGGCGCTTGTAAATATGGGAGTGTGTTTGAGGGGGCCCCTTTAATGGTGTAAAAGTGAGGAAAGGAAACATCTCATTTAAAACCAGCTGTTCTCCAGCCTTATTTTCACATTCTTTGTTGTCACTGCCTCATTAAAAGGCCCCATCGGTCCTCTCACCTGCTTCCACAGCTTTGACGTACTCTAGAATGATCTTCACTCGGCTGTGGAGCATCTTAATGGCACTGTGCTGGGCTATGAGGTGTTCAGCAACTAACAGACAGAAAATGTGAGAGTTAAAACCCTTTTCAGACAGGAAAGATGTTAAGTCTGTGATAGGGGCATTAATGGGTTACGGCTGAAAATAAATTTCTGATAAAAGCAACTGTAAAAACGTGTGAAAATGGTTGAGAGGCAACAGGATCTGGGAATGCATGTAAACCCGCTCACTAAATCCACAGAGAAGTAGCGACAACTCTCTTGACAAACCTGTTGAGTTTTCTCCTGTGCCAGTGGCTGTCATTCGAGCGACATGGTCGACACCGATTCTCTCTGCTTCCTCTGTGGCCAGTGTGTACGTCAGCTCAGCAAACAACATGGTTGCCTGGATGGAAAAAAAGCATATGAGATAAAAATATTATTAATATTAACATTCTTTCAGGGAAAGGAGGTAAGGCAAGAAAAAAAAATGATGATATTGGGTATTGACAGTACCTCGCCACTGATGATGTCAATCACAGATTCATAAACACTAACAGGAAGCTGAAAGAAGAGAGAACACATTGTTTAGAGCGGCTCTGTCTAAACACACAACCATTTTACTGTCTTATTCCCGAAGGGAAAATGCAGAGCAACTCACGTCGGTGTGCTTGGTCATTGGGTTGAGCTTGAGGAAGAGGGGGCTCTCAATGATCTCGCACACCTGGAGGAGTAAGAGAGGGGAGCGACAGTAAGGAAAGGTACTGGACACACCTTGTTAATAACTATCAGATTATAAGATGACTTCAGTTAGGACTAGTCAGACTGCATCCAGTTTTTAAGTTGACAATTGTGGTAATTCAACTAATACAATATATGTATTGGATAAAAAATATACAATTGACGAAATATGCCTGCTCCTGCATTACTGGAGCCACTGCTGTGTTATTTGAAGTGATATCTGACCAGTTGAGGTCACTGCTGCAACAGGATAGTCTTGTTTGAGTGTTACACTGACTGTGCATGGCTCTCAGTGGTCACTGAGTGAGTAAGCAAGGATCTGAGAGGAGTTAAGGGTATCCATCTTCTGTTTTCATTCAGATTTACTCAACATCTTGCACCTTTAACTTTTGTACTACCTGCTTGTGAATGTGAATATCTGATTGGTCGGGGGGACCGCCCGTGGTGTACCAACCCAAGAACTCCATGTCTTTGAAAACCTGTTTGACTGAAAGGTAAGATGGAATATTACAACACAACTACAGTATTACTTTGTGTGTTAACCAGCTTTACTACTTGCACAAATACCACTTACATTGTTCTTCCTTGGTGTAGTAATGCTCCTTGTCAATATGCACTCGGTCATCTATGGTGTGAGATAGCAACTCAAAGGAGTTCATCACCTCAATGTTTCTACCCTCCTGCTTCCCAATCAGGGCTCCAATCACTGAGCAAGAGAGGAAAACAAAATGATCAACATGTGCCATGAATACCTGTTTTACTTGTAGTTACAGATGAGCAATGCACCCCTCTAACACGGGCCATTTTTCTTGCAGAGCATTCTCATAGTACCCTGCATCGGCCGTCCCTCCTGTGACCGGATGCGTATCCAGTGGTCGGATATGTTGAGGATGACCAGAGGGTGCAGGGCCACAGAAACACTGCCGGTGACTCCTGAGGCCATGACACTGGGGCTGGCTACAGTCACAAGGAGACACAAACAGGAGTAACTTAAACAGTACTGCATGGTACAATGATAGTGAACTGGTGGATTATTTAGTGGCTAAGTTTTTTACTAAGTTTTACGACTGATTAATTATATGAGTCAAATAAAAATTGCAAGCGGGCTCTGGCTTTTCACATGTGATGACTTGGAGCTGTTCTTTCTTTTATAACGTTGCAATTAACTGAGTGGCTTTGAGTGTTGGACTATTGGTCTACAGGACAAGAAGAAGTCTTATCTTGGGATCTGGGAACTTGTAAATAAAACTTGTATTTTTTTTGCTATTTCATTACATTTTATATACGAGTTACTATGTAAAGCAGATTATTTTATATATGGGGGTCATTATACACTGAACGGTGCAGACAGGCCGAAATATCGGTCCATCTCATAGACAGCGGGCGTCCAAGACCAGCTTAATGTCGAGACAGGGCTGTTGTTATAGCTAAGTAATACGAGGTTCTCCTCCAAGCTGTACGCGTTGGTGGCTTTATGTTTATGGTTATAGCGCCGAGGCAACGTGTAGGGAGACGTGTGGGTATAACTGAGCAAACGTAGAACATGATGGATTTGTTGACAGCTTTTACAGCAGATTTACTTCACGTTAACCCGGTTACATCGGCCAGCCCTCAACCTGCCCCCTTCAACGCCGCTAAATCCTCTTTCTGGTCCACTCGTTACGCAAATACACACCACACGCCGCAATCTGCACGCGGATTGACGCTGGTATCGGGCACATTTGGCGAAATAAGTGAGAAATACTCGCCTGCCCCATCCACTTCCATTCCTCCACCATTGCTGGTCGCCATCTTGTCCGGTAACTTGCGCAGGCGCAGTGGACTGTTCACCTAACGAACGCCAGGCGGCAACGTCGCCACCGCACGATGTTATGAAATAAGCGCTACAATATCATCATATTCGTCACTTTACCAGACGTTTACAGGAGGCGGCACTGTTTGTGACCGGGACACGCTGCGATGGAGGATATGTGATTAGAACGGGTGATTGTCGCTCGGTCGTACAGTCAACCAGCAGCTGTTTCCTGGGGGTTGCTGATTTGAGCGCAGCCTGTGTGCGTCGCGATATTCGTCCGTGTCGAGGGTGTGAAGAGTTTTGTTTACAAAATGGAAGAATTTAAAACCTGTAACCTGGATTACTTTCCCGAGAACATTCTGATCGACGTGCTGTCGTTTCTGAGCGTACGAGAGCTCGTGCGAGCAGGAAGGTAAGAGAAATGCAACTTTGCAATCGCTGTTTCCCCCCAGTTACTCGTTTTGTGAAACAAACACTGCCAGCTTTGTCTTTGTTCTCACTCAAGTCACATGATTAAGTTATCTGATGTATTTTACGGTGTTGATTCAGGGTGTGCAAGAGATGGAGACGTCTTGTGAAAGACCAGAGACTGTGGAGACTTGTCGATCTGACTGCGTGGAAACGGGTAAGTTTGTGACAATGTGGCCTTTCCCTTTTTTCTTGTGAATGATGTTCCAGAAGCACACAGCCACGCCGCACGTCCACAATCACGTGCAAGACATGCAACTCCTGCATGAAATCATATGTTTCAACAGCAACCAGAGGAAAGTTTATTTAAAAAAATCTTGTGTTCAAGTACTTATGCATAAATAATATCTGACTTTCTTTTACCATATGAACCCCCGTGGCCTCCCAGGTCACGTTGGCTTGGCAGTTTTAGGCATCACAGGGTTCAAACAGACTTTGTCCACCTTGCACCCACACATTTTACTTGAAAGTTTTCCACAGTTGTGTGTTTGAATTCCTTTTAAAAATAGATTCTGTACAATTAAATTTGAAGTGTAATGCTACATGCAGGATTCATTTTTATTGCATTATGTGAAGCACTTAGTGTATGTCTTGCCTAAATTAAACACTATTACGTGAAGTATGGGTTGTGTGTGACTGTGCAGTTATTGACAGAACCACTCTCTTTTGCCTCCCACCCCCACTCTCAACAAACACGCATGTACATGGACTGTCCACTGTGTGAAAGGTGACATCCCGCATACTTTGGGTCCTGCTGCGTCGGTACCTGGGTTGTGGACTGAGGTGCCTTCGGTTGCGTGGCTTGCTGCTCTCTGCCCGAGGCGGCACCCTTCTCTCTGAGTTTTGGCTCAAAGCTTTGTCCACAAAGTGCCCTCGCCTGAGTAAGCTCTATCTTCTGCATGCAGACCTGAGGTGCTTGCCCAGTTGCCGGCTTCTTCCTCCATCTTTGCAGGTGCTGGAGTTGCATGGCTGTGAGATCCCTCATGGCTTTTTCAACCTGACTCTGCCCACTGTACCTGGCCAAGAAAGAGCAGAAGCCACATCCAGTGGCGGTGCTCATCGGCAAAGGCAGGATCGGAAGGGAAAACAGCTTGGCGCTCCATCAGAGATTCTTATTGAGACGTTAGTCCTGAACAAGGTGCCCTCTTTCATGGACAATGACCTGCGGAGTCTGACATCATGGGAGAGGCTCAGTCGACTGGAGCTGCGTGACAACTTTTGCGTGACAGCTAATGGGATCAGGAGCTGTGCTGCGAAGGACGGCATTGGTGGTGTGGAAGGGCTTTCCGGGCTCAAGTTTCTAGAAATAGGCATCACTGGGCGACAGGGCTACCAGTTGCAAATGGCCTCCCTGGGGCTTGGGGCTGGATGGCTCGGACTGGAGGAGCTGCGCCTGGGTGGTAAAGAGGTAGGGCCAGGCCTGCTCTGTGCCAGTCGTCTGAAGGACCTGAAGCGTCTGTGTCTGTGGGCATGCACGCTCAGCGAAATGCAGATAGTCAGGAGCTGCCGGATGCTTCGTGGACTACGCCAGCTGGAGTTTTTGGACGTGGTCTTCCAGCCCCGGCAGTGTCCACCAGTGGTGGAAGGGGAAGGTGGTGGTGAAGAAGAGCAGGACAATGAGGAAGCTGCAGGTGGAGATGGCGGCAGTGATGAGAACAAGACGGTGGATGTGAATGATCCGATTCCAAGTCTGCGTCGCTCACTGGCTGTATCGCTGCCATCCTGCACACTAGTTTTCACCAACTGCTCTGTTCAGATTAATGCAGACTAAATTATGTCTCCCCCGCTGCTGAATTCAAAATCAGTCTTTATTATTATGTTATATATATGTATGCACAGCCCACACTGACATACACAATATTACAATTCCATATGAGCCAGCTCCAGAGTGCTACATGACTGTTTCCCCACAGTCAGATCTTCAGAACCTAATGTTAACAGAATTTTTAAAAAGCAAACAAGCACTGACATAGCAACTACTGTGTAATACTGGTAGAAATCAGAGTGAACTAATATAATGCTCCATCTTGTTTCCATTTCCCCCCCCTTGAATATTTTTTTATCTGCTGGCCTCAATAGTCAAGGGAGGATTGCGAGGTCTCAATTAAAATTCTGTGGCTTATAAGCAAGATATGACAAATGTGTTTTTTTTAACATATACAGTATGTATGTGTGTATACACACACACACTGATCAGGCACAATGTTAAAACTGCCTTCCTAATATAGTGTAGGTCCACATACTGTAGAGACATGCACTCTATAAGAGCTCTGAAGGTGTCCTGTGTTATCCAGCACAGATGTTAGCATCAGATCCTTAGCGGTCTTGAAAGTTGTGCGGTGGGGCCTCGAACGATTGGATTTGTTTTCCCAATTCATCCCACAGATGCTTGATTGGATTGAGATCTGGGGAACCTGGAGGCCAAGTCACCATCTCTGACCTTTTTCTCATGTTCCTCAAATCATTCCTGAATAATTGTAGCAGTGTGGTATGGCACTTCATCCCGCTGAAAAAGACCAATGCCAACAGAGAATACTGCTGCCATGAAAGGGTGTACTTGATTTGCACCAATGTTTAAGTAGGTGCTGTGGGTCAAAGAAACATCTATGTGAATGTCAGGACTCCAGGTTTTCCATTGCTCAAGGCATCACACGGCCACCGCCTGCTTTTCGTCTTCCCATAGTGCATCCTCGCGCCGTCTTTTCCCCAGATAAAGGGTGCACAGGGCTGTCTGCATGATGTCAGAGAAAATTTGATTCATCAGACCAGGACACCTTCCATTACTCAATGGTCTGACGGCTTTCAACAAATTGTGCTGCAGTAGCTCTTCTGTGGAATTGGACCTCAAAGGTCAGTCTCCACTGTCCTTGTGCAACTGACAGCCCTGTTGCCACTTCACCTCCTTCCTTGGACCACTTCCTGCACTGATCACTGCATGCAGGGAACACTTTTGTAGCTACTCTGTCCCAGTTGTTGAGCCATGACAATTTGGCAAAGTTGCTCAGATCCTTACACTTGCCCATGTTTCCTTCTTCCAACACAACAACACTGTTCGGCTGCTGCCTGATATAACTCACCCCTTGACTGATGCCGTTGTAAAAATATCGCAATAAAAACGGTGAAGAAAAGGTTCTGATGATTGGAAAAAAAATATGTTCTCACAATTTATATTTTTAGTATTGTTATCCAGTGTCTTCAAGGTAAATCGGTGGACAGTCTCACTTCCAAATTTTTCACTCAGAAGAAAAAAAACAAGCCCGGCTTTTTTAGGTTACTCAGTTGCAGTATAACATAAAATATGGAACTGCCACCGCAAGACTGTAAATACATAAGCAAGTGTTGGCTACAAAGACAGAGCCATGAAACTTACTGTTGGCAATGATTCACCTGTTTCCTGTTCTTCAACTTGTTTTCAACAACGTTTGCGTTCAGAAAAAATGTCTCTTACAAGCAGGTGTTTGGTTTTGGTGTTACAGAAGAACAGCATACCATGTTTAAATTCATCTTTGTTAAGTCCAAATTTCCTGTAATGTTTCCATTTATCTTTCCCTACATCCTTCTTAGAAATTATGGAATGAGTAATGTTAATTCTATTGAAAAATGTATGTTGATTGTGTAGGTGGGAAAATGTGAAAGATGTGTCCTTGACATGATTTGTCATTTAAAGGACAGATAAAATTATTACATTTGAAACCGCTTTGAACTAATCTATTTTGAACAAATAAATGCTGATGTATTATTTGTCTTTGTATCTTGCCATTTAATTGCCTAATTCTCTAAAAACATTAAAGATCTTTGTTTTGACTGACTTCTCATAGAATCCAGTGGTTGGTCATTATGTGTCTTTATAAATCTGCTCAAGTCATTAAAAACAATAACTGCAGAATGAGGAAAGTGATATATTTAACAATCTTAAGATGATGTGTTTGATAAGCATGTGCAGTTTATTTTACCTTGTTCACACATCTATGATTTGCCAAAAGGATGTTGAAAACACTGCAGTAATTAGTTGAGTTAATTTGGATAGTCAAGTTAATCATTTCAGACTTTTTTCACAAAACAAAACACTGTACATTTAAAGTTCTAGAAAACTTTTTTTCTTTTAGTTTGGATTTTTGTTAATCGAATATCTTACGATTTGGGGCAAACGACAATTTGAAGATGTCACTTTAGGCTCTGTAAATATGCTATGGGCAGTCTTAAAGCTATTTTGATTTTTCACAGAACAGATTATTGATTTATAATGAGTAGCTTATATATATATCATTATTTTTTAGTTGCAGCCCTGGTACAAATTAAAGCATATATCGCGTAAAGAAACACCAGGTTTTGTGATTACAGTCAGCTAGAAGAGTCAGAAAAGCATGCAGCCAATACGAACGCAGGACAAAGGGGTGATGAGAGGGAAACTCATATTTGAAAGTTAATTGATGTCAATCAATTCATCAGGAAAAGTGGTTCTGCGTCTGAGTGGCGTTTATCTTCACCAATCACACGCGTTTCTCGTGCACCAATGCTGACCAATGTGAGCCTTCGGTGTAAGCAGAACCAATCGCGTTCGTCAATGACGGCTTTTTGAAAACGTTGGCGGCCGAGTTTTTTCTAAACTGTAAAGGCTGTGGTTTACACGCTGTAAAGCTAACACTCCGTGCCTCACAACAATGCAGGTAAGTTGATGTTTTATTTTTTTAGTAATGAGTTTGGACCGGGCAGCTGAGAACATCGGAGAGCTTCTTTCACTAGTCGACGATATTAGCTAAATAGCTATGGTTGAGTTGGCCAGTTGCTTTGCTAGGTTAGCATAACGTCTCGTTAACTTGAGTTAAAAATGACCAAACCCAGAGTATCATGTTTGGACAAGACAAAAGATAAACACGCGTGGACCTTATTTCGAGTAGATCAACCCATGGCGTTGATCTTACGTCTATGTTTCAGTTGCTGCAGAGCTTCTCAAACCAGTCAGAGGTTTTCAACAGCGTTAACCTCAACAATGGCCTTACGTTACTGAACGCTTTTCAGGCTATTACTAAAAAACATGTCAGTTTAAACCTATTCATATTATCTGTAAGGACCACTCAAATCGATACCTACTTATGAAAATGTTGTAGTGATAGATCGTGTTTTATTTGCAAATAAATTGTATTAATTTGTGTCAGTGTAATAGAACCTTTAACATTACAAAGACAGGGTTTTAGCTTCACTACGTATTACATTCTCATATACTGAAAATGTACATCAATATTTACCAAGCAAACGATCTACATGTACAGTCTAAAACAATCCAGATCAAAATGTCTTCCTTCTTCCTGACACTAGAAGCAACTGGTGAATATCACCAGTAAACGAGAAAAGCACCAGTCAGCCTGCTCCAGTCTATGTAGGATAAACCTTAGGAATGTGTACCACCTTTGGTCTTTTCAGGACTAGTTGGTGCACATATGTCCTCAACATCCAGCTTGCTATATATACCTTGTGTATTGTTTAAGCCAAAATATACCTGCATGACAAGAGAGACACACTGGCTCAACTGAAAGTTAATGTGTGCTGTGTATTTATTTCTTTACAGAATAAGGAAAATTATGAGCCCAGGGGTCTCCAAAGACCGGTAAGCAGTAATGGTTTTCAAAAGATATCTATATTTGTCTAATGTGTTTAACTACTGTTTCATCAGCAATCACCTTTTTAGACCATGTTGTAATTTTGTATCATGGCATTAGCTATTGACTAGGCAAGTGAAGTTTAATTTCAAGAAAGGGTTTAGTAGCTGAATCTTTGTGTTCTTGCTTTTGAATATCAGTTTGCAACCCCTGGCACAGTGGCAGGCCCACAGTGTGTTCTGGTGAAGCCACAAGCAGAGACAGACGAAAATGCTATCACAGGTAACTCCTACCTGCTCACATACAGATACCTTTCAAATCTCTGGAAAGCTGCCTGTCTTGATTGTATTTTCATTTTTAGGCCCTGGGAGAGAGTGTGTTGGTTCAACTTCAAAGTAAGTGTAGCCACCAGTGCCTCTCCATTTGTGTTGTGATATTCACTTCTGTTAACAGGAAAACCTCCAACTTTGCTCTTTCTACAGGAAAGTCTCCATTGATGACTTTGACATCGGGCGACCACTAGGAAAGGGCAAGTTCGGTAATGTCTACCTTGCTCGAGTGAAGGAGCTGCAGGCCATAGTGGCGCTGAAGGTGTTGTTCAAGTCACAGATGGTGAAGGATGGTGTGGAGCATCAACTCAGGAGGGAAATTGAGATTCAATCCCATCTGAAGTGAGTGTCCTGAAAAACATTCTTTGTCATCTTTTGAGTGTTTGTGTTGAGCTATGTTTGGCAAACAGATGCTGTACGTTCTTTTTGTCTCGTCTATTTCTCCTATGTATCTTTAGTGCGCTCTCAGTGACTTTGTGTTATAGAAATACACAAATTAAATTTTTCTTTGTTTTGGAAATACTGTGAACAACAGGCTATTCTGTATTTCTCCTCAGGCACCCAAACATCCTGCGCTTCTACAACTATTTCCATGACCGCAAGAGGGTGTTCTTAGTGCTTGAGTACGCCCCACGTGGTGAAATGTACAAAGAGCTGCAGAGATGTGGAAGATTTGACGACCAGCGTACTGCCACTGTAAGATCTGAGCCAAGATTGTTCCGTGTTATTTGTAAATACTTACAGTATCTCAGGCAGGTTATCTTGTGAATGTGTATTATATAATATCTTGCATATATATTATATTACATTGCTTGAATTATGTGTTGGAATTTTGCTGTTCTAAATCTGTGCTAACCTCTCTAAATCTTCAGTACATGGAGGAGATATCCGATGCTCTGATGTATTGTCATGAGAAGAAAGTGATTCATCGTGACATCAAGCCAGAGAATCTGCTTCTTGGCTATCGTGGAGAGCTGAAAATTGCTGATTTTGGTTGGTCTGTTCATGCACCTTCTCTAAGGTGAGGAACCACAGTACCAGTGCATAACTATGCTTTGTTAGAGCCTGCTCCCTGTTGCTGCATGCTGCCACATATGTTTGCTTATTGCTTCCTCTCTCCCTTTCCTGATCATCTCCTTTTTTTTTTTTTTTTTTTCCTCAAACCTTCCCAGGCGTCGCACCATGTGTGGGACACTGGACTACCTCCCTCCAGAGATGATTGAAGGACACACCCACAGTGAAAAGGTGGACCTTTGGTGTATTGGGGTCCTCTGCTATGAATGCTTGGTTGGCAACCCACCTTTTGAAACTGCCAGCCATTCAGAAACATACAAAAGAATTATGAAGGTTGGTGGACATCTGTCAGAAATCACTTTCATTCTGCAGTATGTGAGAGGAACCTTTTGGGATTCCTGAATTTATTACACCAATCAGAATAGCCAAGGATCTGCTGAACCAGCACTAAGAATGCTGGTGTATTGCTGGAGTCTGATATATCAGGCATCAAAGAAACAACTCGCATGAAAGATTTTTCTGGTGAAAGTCAGTTGAGATATTTATGACTGTCAATGTGTTGATAAGAGGATGAGAATGAAGGCCATCTTGCCATTTGCAGGTGGATTTGAAGTTCCCCAAGGTCGTCTCAGATGGTGCGCGGGACCTGGTCTCCAAGCTGCTTCGCCACAACCCCATCGATCGTCTCTCATTACAGAGTGTCATCGACCACCCGTGGGTCCGCACCAACTCTCACCGGCTCCTACCCCCGTCCTACCCCGCCAAGAAATCCTGAGCCCACCTGGCCTGCTTACCTCCCTCTGAGGGGTGTTTTATGTCCTCCACAAGAGACTTTGGGCCAGCATGCATACCTATTTTTTTTTTTTTATGTTGTACAGTGTGGTGTCATTATCTATGTCTAGTACTTTGCCTAGAGGTGTTTCTGTTTTTATTGTCATTTTTCCCTGAAACTTTTATAAATGGAAAAAGCTCAGTTTTGGATTTCTGTATCTAATGGTGTTGACACCAAAGTACTACTATTAGACTTCCTCAACCGGAATATATTCTCAAATAGTCTAAGATTATGTGTTTGAAGGATGGGGTGGAAAGCATGTTTTATTTTCCATCAAGCTGTAATTCAAATTTCTAATAAATGTTATAAAACAATCAAAAACGGCAAGCCACCCTGCAATTAATCCTAACTTCATACATTTTCCTTGTTAAAACTGTTTACAGAGAGGTTTGTTTAACGTCCTATTTCACGCGGTTCGTGATGCTGTTAAATTGTACTGACATGTTTTCAATATTTTGGCCTGTCTACGGTATTTTACAACGAAGACACAAAATAACAGAACAATCAAATTTCCGATAAGTATTTTTCTTCAAAAAGGTACTTCCTGCCGGGCCCTTCCACGGTAGCGTGGCCGAGCGGAGCAAGAAAAAAAACAAGCCCGGCTTTTTTAGGTTACTCAGTTGCAGTATAACATAAAATATGGAACTGCCACCGCAAGACTGTAAATACATAAGCAAGTGTTGGCTACAAAGACAGAGCCATGAAACTTACTGTTGGCAATGATTCACCTGTTTCCTGTTCTTCAACTTGTTTTCAACAACGTTTGCGTTCAGAAAAAATGTCTCTTACAAGCAGGTGTTTGGTTTTGGTGTTACAGAAGAACAGCATACCATGTTTAAATTCATCTTTGTTAAGTCCAAATTTCCTGTAATGTTTCCATTTATCTTTCCCTACATCCTTCTTAGAAATTATGGAATGAGTAATGTTAATTCTATTGAAAAATGTATGTTGATTGTGTAGGTGGGAAAATGTGAAAGATGTGTCCTTGACATGATTTGTCATTTAAAGGACAGATAAAATTATTACATTTGAAACCGCTTTGAACTAATCTATTTTGAACAAATAAATGCTGATGTATTATTTGTCTTTGTATCTTGCCATTTAATTGCCTAATTCTCTAAAAACATTAAAGATCTTTGTTTTGACTGACTTCTCATAGAATCCAGTGGTTGGTCATTATGTGTCTTTATAAATCTGCTCAAGTCATTAAAAAACAATAACTGCAGAATGAGGAAAGTGATATATTTAACAATCTTAAGATGATGTGTTTGATAAGCATGTGCAGTTTATTTTACCTTGTTCACACATCTATGATTTGCCAAAAGGATGTTGAAAACACTGCAGTAATTAGTTGAGTTAATTTGGATAGTCAAGTTAATCATTTCAGACTTTTTTCACAAAACAAAACACTGTACATTTAAAGTTCTAGAAAACTTTTTTTCTTTTAGTTTGGATTTTTGTTAATCGAATATCTTACGATTTGGGGCAAACGACAATTTGAAGATGTCACTTTAGGCTCTGTAAATATGCTATGGGCAGTCTTAAAGCTATTTTGATTTTTCACAGAACAGATTATTGATTTATAATGAGTAGCTTATATATATATCATTATTTTTTTAGTTGCAGCCCTGGTACAAATTAAAGCATATATCGCGTAAAGAAACACCAGGTTTTGTGATTACAGTCAGCTAGAAGAGTCAGAAAAGCATGCAGCCAATACGAACCCAGGACAAAGGGGTGATGAGAGGGAAACTCATATTTGAAAGTTAATTGATGTCAATCAATTCATCAGGAAAAGTGGTTCTGCGTCTGAGTGGCGTTTATCTTCACCAATCACACGCGTTTCTCGTGCACCAATGCTGACCAATGTGAGCCTTCGGTGTAAGCAGAACCAATCGCGTTCGTCAATGACGGCTTTTTGAAAACGTTGGCGGCCGAGTTTTTTCTAAACTGTAAAGGCTGTGGTTTACACGCTGTAAAGCTAACACTCCGTGCCTCACAACAATGCAGGTAAGTTGATGTTTTATTTTTTAGTAATGAGTTTGGACCGGGCAGCTGAGAACATCGGAGAGCTTCTTTCACTAGTCGACGATATTAGCTAAATAGCTATGGTTGAGTTGGCCAGTTGCTTTGCTAGGTTAGCATAACGTCTCGTTAACTTGAGTTAAAAATGACCAAAACCAGAGTATCATGTTTGGACAAGACAAAAGATAAACACGCGTGGACCTTATTTCGAGTAGATCAACCCATGGCGTTGATCTTACGTCTATGTTTCAGTTGCTGCAGAGCTTCTCAAACCAGTCAGAGGTTTTCAACAGCGTTAACCTCAACAATGGCCTTACGTTACTGAACGCTTTTCAGGCTATTACTAAAAAACATGTCAGTTTAAACCTATTCATATTATCTGTAAGGACCACTCAAATCGATACCTACTTATGAAAATGTTGTAGTGATAGATCGTGTTTTATTTGCAAATAAATTGTATTAATTTGTGTCAGTGTAATAGAACCTTTAACATTACAAAGACAGGGTTTTAGCTTCACTACGTATTACATTCTCATATACTGAAAGTGTACATCAATATTTACCAAGCAAACGATCTACATGTACAGTCTAAAACAATCCAGATCAAAATGTCTTCCTTCTTCCTGACACTAGAAGCAACTGGTGAATATCACCAGTAAACGAGAAAAAGCACCAGTCAGCCTGCTCCAGTCTATGTAGGATAAACCTTAGGAATGTGTACCACCTTTGGTCTTTTCAGGACTAGTTGGTGCACATATGTCCTCAACATCCAGCTTGCTATATATACCTTGTGTATTGTTTAAGCCAAAATATACCTGCATGACAAGAGAGACACACTGGCTCAACTGAAAGTTAATGTGTGCTGTGTATTTATTTCTTTACAGAATAAGGAAAATTATGAGCCCAGGGGTCTCCAAAGACCGGTAAGCAGTAATGGTTTTCAAAAGATATCTATATTTGTCTAATGTGTTTAACTACTGTTTCATCAGCAATCACCTTTTTTAGACCATGTTGTAATTTTGTATCATGGCATTAGCTATTGACTAGGCAAGTGAAGTTTAATTTCAAGAAAGGGTTTAGTAGCTGAATCTTTGTGTTCTTGCTTTTGAATATCAGTTTGCAACCCCTGGCACAGTGGCAGGCCCACAGCGTGTTCTGGTGAAGCCACGAGCAGAGACAGACAAAAATGCTATCACAGGTAACTCCTACCTGCTCACATACAGATACCTTTCAAATCTCTGGAAAGCTGCCTGTCTTGATTGTATTTTCATTTTTAGGCCCTGGGAGAGAGTGTGTTGGTTTAACTTCAAAGTAAGTGTAGCCACCAGTGCCTCTCCATTTGTGTTGTGATATTCACTTCTGTTAACAGGAAAACCTCCAACTTTGCTCTTTCTACAGGAAAATCTCCATTGATGACTTTGACATCGGGCGACCGCTAGGAAAGGGCAAGTTCGGTAATGTCTACCTTGCTCGAGTGAAGAAGCTGCAGGCCATAGTGGCGCTGAAGGTGTTGTTCAAGTCACAGATGGAGAAGGAGGGTGTGGAGCATCAACTCAGGAGGGAAATTGAGATTCAAGCCCATCTGAAGTGAGTGTCCTGAAAAACATTCTTTGTCATCTTTTGAGTGTTTGTGTTGAGCTATGTTTGGCAAACAGATGCTGTACGTTCTTTTTGTCTCGTCTATTTCTCCTATGTATCTTTAGTGCGCTCTCAGTGACTTTGTGTTATAGAAATACACAAATTAAATTTTTCTTTGTTTTGGAAATACTGTGAACAACAGGCTATTCTGTATTTCTCCTCAGGCACCCAAACATCCTGCGCTTCTACAACTATTTCCATGACCGCAAGAGGGTGTTCTTAGTGCTTGAGTACGCCCCATGTGGTGAAATGTACAAAGACCTGCAGAGATGTGGAAGATTTGACGACCAGCGTACTGCCACTGTAAGATCTGAGCCAAGATTGTGCCGTGTTATTTGTAAATACTTACAGTATCTCAGGCAGGTTATCTTGTGAATGTGTATTATATAATATCTTGCATATATATTATATTACATTGCTTGAATTATGTGTTGGAATTTTGCTGTTCTAAATCTGTGCTAACCTCTCTAAATCTTCAGTACATGGAGGAGATATCCGATGCTCTGATGTATTGTCATGAGAAGAAAGTGATTCATCGTGACATCAAGCCAGAGAATCTGCTTCTTGGCTATCGTGGAGAGCTGAAAATTGCTGATTTTGGTTGGTCTGTTCATGCACCTTCTCTAAGGTGAGGAACCACAGTACCAGTGCATAACTATGCTTTGTTAGAGCCTGCTCCCTGTTGCTGCATGCTGCCACATATGTTTGCTTATTGCTTCCTCTCTCCCTTTCCTGATCATCTCTTTTTTTTTTTTTTTTTTTTTTTTTCCTCAAACCTTCCCAGGCGTCGCACCATGTGTGGGACACTGGACTACCTCCCTCCAGAGATGATTGAAGGACACACCCACAGTGAAAAGGTGGACCTTTGGTGTATTGGGGTCCTCTGCTATGAATGCTTGGTTGGCAACCCACCTTTTGAAACTGCCAGCCATTCAGAAACATACAAAAGAATTATGAAGGTTGGTGGACATCTGTCAGAAATCACTTTCATTCTGCAGTATGTGAGAGGAACCTTTTGGGATTCCTGAATTTATTACACCAATCAGAATAGCCAAGGATCTGCTGAACCAGCACTAAGAATGCTGGTGTATTGCTGGAGTCTGATATATCAGGCATCAAAGAAACAACTCGCATGAAAGATTTTTCTGGTGAAAGTCAGTTGAGATATTTATGACTGTCAATGTGTTGATAAGAGGATGAGAATGAAGGCCATCTTGCCATTTGCAGGTGGATTTGAAGTTCCCCAAGTTCATCTCAGATGGTGGGCGGGACCTGGTCTCCAAGCTGCTTCGCCACAACCCCATCGATCGTCTCCCATTACAGAGTGTCATCGACCACCCGTGGGTCCGCACCAACTCTCACCGGCTCCTACCCCCGTCCTACCCCGCCAAGAAATCCTGAGCCCACCTGGCCTGCTTACCTCCCTCTGAGGGGTGTTTTGTGTCCTCCACAAGAGACTTTGGGCCAGCATGTTTTGGTTTCACTGCCATGGGCTTTAAACTGCCATTATTCTATACCTATTTTTTTTTGTATGTTGTACAGTGTGTTGTCATTATCTATGTCTAGTACTTTGCCTAGAGGTGTTTCTGTTTTTTATTGTCATTTTTCCCTGAAACTTTTATAAATGGAAAAAGCTCAGTTTTGGATTTCTGTATCTAATGGTGTTGACACCAAAGTACTACTATTAGACTTCCTCAACTGGAATATATTCTCAAATAGTCTAAGATTATGTGTTTGAAGGATGGGGTGGAAAGCATGTTTTATTTTCCATCAAGCTGTAATTCAAATTTCTAATAAATAATAAATGTTATAAAACAATCAAACGGCAAGCCACCCTGCAATTAATCCTAACTTCATACATTTTCCTTGTTAAAACTGTTTACAGAGAGGTTTGTTTAACGTCCTATTTCACGCGGTTCGTGATGCTGTTAAATTGTACTGACATGTTTTCAATATTTTGGCCTGTCTACGGTATTTTACAACGAAGACACAAAATAACAGAACAATCAAATTTCCGATAAGTATTTTTCTTCAAAAAGGTACTTCCTGCCGGGCTCTTCCACGGTAGCGTGGCCGAGCGGTCTAAGGCGCTGGATTAAGGCTCCAGTCTCTTCGGGGGCGTGGGTTCGAATCCCACCGCTGCCACATCTTTTCTCCTTAAGGTAATTTTTGTAATTTATTTTGTATTTAAAAAAAAAAAAATCTTCATTCTGTCTTCGTCGAAAGTTAAGTGCGCACAAGACATGCGGGTGTTGGGTTAGCGGTTATTCTACACAAAGATAGTAATGACTATTATAGTGACTCATATTAGTTCAGTCTGAAATACCCTTAATTTATCTAGCTAGTAACTCAGCGTTAATTCAATCGAAAACGCTTATTACGCTGAATAAATTTGCATTGTCTTCAGCAACCAGTGGATGTTTCTTGCTGAATTAAAACGCTAGAGGTCGCCAAATAATCATAACGTTACACACCACTATGGTATTAAACATGACTTCAGGTTCCTTATCTTCTACCGAGCTTTTATTTTGGTAGAGAACCCCCTCCAATTAAAAGCTTTTCCGGTTCAATCGACTGCGTTCTTATCTTTTTCCGTGTCAAATCCGCTTCGAACTTCGCCAACCACAACAGAAAGGTAGCCGAGTTCGGGACGGATATTACCCCATGTATTGTCAGTATTATTGACTTTAATGTCTAAACTTTAAGCATACTACGTTGAGACATGGCCGGTTTACCACCAGGAGACCCACAGCTGGTTTCAATGATAGTCAACCACTTAAAAACACAGGGGCTCTTCGATCAGTTCAGGAGGGACTGCCTGGCAGACGTTGATACAAAGGTAACGTTCGAAAACTACTTTATGACTTAATATCAGTGGGTGTTGCTGTGTTATTTGGTTACTTTAATGTGTAAAAGCTTAGATTAGGTAGCACTAAAAGCAGGTATCTGTATTGTTGGAGCACTTCCATCCCGCCTCAGCTAACTCACTAAAGCTATATGCCAGATACAACAAATACATCGCATATCCCAGTTGGTCGTTATTTTCATTGCAGTGGCTAGAAAAGGAGCGTCGTTCATTTTTGGGTGAAACATCAGCGTTGGCTGTAGTTTTTCGTTCCTTCGAGGCAGCCACTGATTTTCATTCACAGCCATTCAATTTAATGCAGCATGTATTTCAAATTAAGTTACTTGGTAAGGATGAGCAGGTGATTTTAGCAGGTGATCTTAATCTGCCCACATTTAACTTTTTAAAACCACTTTACGGTCAGCATAGTGGTTGTGGGTTAGTGATGGGCCCAATGTAACGGCATAATCGCTCATTTTTTTATTTTCTGAAGGTGAAAAGTATCCTTATCTTACCCTAACCCTCTGGGGGGTATGATACCTGTGATAACTTTCTTGCCTGTTCTCTTGCAGCCGGCTTACTTGAACCTGAAACAAAGAGTGGACAACTTTGTCTCTAATCACCTCTCTAATCACACATGGAGCCCACATCTGAACAAGAACCAGCTAAGAAACAACATCAGACAGCTTGTGCTACAGTAAGTGTTAATGGGAAACTACTGTATCACTTTAACACCCTTTGTTTGTCATCTCTGCTCAGCATGAACTCATGATGTATACTTTCACATTGTGATACTCTTGAACTCATTTTGTGTTCAGTTTACCCAGATTTAAATCAAACTCCCCTCATAGATCTGGGATGCTGGAGCAGGGAGTAGACAGGATTGTGGCCCAGGTGGTGGATCCCAAAGTCAATCATATCTTCAGGCCACAAGTGGAGAGGGTGGTCTGTGAATTTCTGTCACCTGGCAGCTCCTCTGAGGAGCCGCCCGCCCCGCTGCCTTCAGCAGAGACCAAACAAGACAACAGCATTCCTGAGCAGGGTACACAACATTTCCTGTCTGTATTAGCCATGCATGTTATGTTTGACTGCTTGCTATTGTCACACAGATTTAGATCACTGAATAATTCCTTGTTACTGTTTCATTCTTTGCACACACACTATAGTGATGTCACAAATCAGACACCAATAGACCTTTGTCTATTGGTGTCTTGTATCTGCTGGTCTGCAGGCATCAGCCATCTTCTTTCAATTCTTTGATAATTATACATAGACGACTGCCTGAAATTTGGACCACTTGCTTTCTCCTTCTCACAAACATTCTCCTCCATTGACTTTTCCTAATGATTTATGTAATACTGCATGTTAAACAACTCAAACACAAAAGTAACCATCTGTTAAATTAACAGCCTCTTCCTTATATTTACACTGTTAACTGTCATTACATTTTCGTATGTTCACAGCATCATCATCATCATCATCATCATCTGCTCCAGCTACCACTGCAGCCAGCAACGCCATGTCCATCCTGGAAACAATAAGTTCTCTCAATCAGGTGGTTAGCGTCAAGACCAGCTCAGGCATTGAGAAAGAACGTAGAGGCCAAGGTTCAGATGAGCCCATGCAGGTGGAGGAGGGCGAGCAGGATATGAGTGTGGTGGAGGAGGGAGAGGGCCACTACGAAGGGAGGACCCTGGACGAGGCAGAGGAAACAAAGGTGGTGTCAGAGATCCAGGCAATAGAAGTGAAGACAGAGGACACTCAGGAAGAGATGGATCTGGGAAAAGAGGGGATAATAGAAGAGGTGAAGATGGAGAATGAGGAGTCAGGAGCTCTGGAGCAGACGGAGGAGGATAAAGACAATGCCACCAGCCGCACCACTGGAAAACCTTCAGAAGAGAAGCAGGACGATGAGATGCTGAAATGTACAAGTCAGGCCAAGCAGAAAGCCAGAGAGAGGATAAAGGAAGGTGAGCTGTATCCTCGGTTTTAGTTTTAGAGCAATGGCACCTCCACGCACAGGTTTATTGATTGATATGTCTTTGCTTGCAGAATACTCTTTGGAGGACTCTGACCTGGAAGGCCTGAGCGACATCACAGTGAGCTCCGTCCACACCAGCGACCTGTCCTCATTTGAGGGGGAAAGTGAAGACGAACAGCTGCAGTCGGAGTCTTCTGAGGAAGGGGAGCTTCCAGCTGATGGTCTCATCTTTTTACTCATGTCTGATTTTCAAACAAATTTGAACATGAACTGTATAATTGTTCAAGTGTTAAATATGGTCTCTCCAGATGTTACACATGTTCCTCCACAGATTTTGAGCTGGAAAACGAGGATTCTGTTCGTGTTTTTCTTTCATTAGATCAGGATGAGAGAGAAGAAAAGAAACATGCCGGTGGAGACGCAGAAGAAGAGCGAAAACCTCGCCGCAAGGCCTACGTTCACAAGCCCTTCCTGTACTCCCGTTACTATAGCGACTCAGATGATGAAATCACTGTGGAGGAACGTCGTAGATCAGCAGTAAGTTGTCTTAATGTCAACAGTGAAGATACAGCATTACAAATCTATTTATAGCTATATCATTGGCTTTACTCAGTATATTGATCATGAACTTGAAAACAGTACAGGTTTTTATGGTCCATTTATCATTTAGTCATTCTTCGATTCTTTTATTTTGTCCTCAACTGTGATCTCGTAGGCAAAGGACAAAGAGGAAAGGCTGCTAAAGAGACAGCAGAACAGAGAGCGAATGGAAGAAAAGCGCAAACAGAAAGTACTGCAGGCTGAAGAACAAGGTATTTCTGAATTTTGAATATATCTTCACAATAGCTTCATGGGCTCTTTACTTTCATCTCATTTACCAGACATAATTTGCCATACAGATTGCAAAAAACAAAAGAGTGGAGAGTCTGCTGGGCTGGAGCGGCCCAGAGCCAAAGAGGCTCGCAAAGAAAGGAAAGTTCTGGAGAAAAAAATGGCTCTCAACAGAAAGCGGAAACTAGACTCCAGGTATGTCATCAAAAAGTGCAGACAAACTCAAATAGCTGCTGCTCAGCACAATCAAATGTTTAAATATTTTTGGAAAATTACACTCTGTAAACGCATGCATCGATTTCACCCTTCAGGAAGGAGGGAGATGTGATAAGCAAGAAGAAAGGAGGCGCAGGAGGAGAGGGATCCAAGAAAGTGGTATGTGAAAGCTGCCAAGTACATTTCACCTCGGATGAAACAGATTTGTATATGGATTAATGCTGTGTAATGAGCAATATTGTGTTTTATTGTTTTAAAATTAGGAAGTGAAATCTGCCACCTCAAAGACTCCACAGCCAAAACTGATGAGAAATCTGTCAGAGTCGGCATCATCTGATGAGAGGTACAGACGGGTGAGCGGCAGCATCTCAGAAGATTCTAGTGAAACTAAAAAGCAGTCGGACAAAGCCCGGACACACTCCTTCATCCTGGAGTTGGAGCAAGGTTCCCAAGAGGCTCTTAAACAACGTTCAGTTGGAAAATTTGATCGCCTCTCCCGTAAAGAAGTTCACTCTAAAGAACGCAAAGAGAAAGAGCGCAGCCTTTCAGATGAACGTGCCAAACTCAAACAAAAGCAGGAAAAGAAATCAGAACATCAGGCAGATGAACCTCAGCAGAAGGAAGGTGTTAAAGTTTCATCAGAAGAGAAAGGTGAGAAGAAGCCTAAGATTAAAAGTGAGAAGAAAATGACAGGAAATGCAAGAGAAGGGAAGGTGCTGCTCTGTGTGAAGGTGCTGCTGACGAGGGTCTTAAAGATGCAAAGAAGGTTAAAGCTCCATCCATGGAGGCTGTCAAAGCAGAGAAAGACAAGGAGAAACAGAAGGACAAAATTAGGGAAAAGGACAAAGATAAGACCAAAGAAAAGGAAAAGATTAAAGGAGAGAAAGCTTCAGCTAAAAGTGATTTCAAGCAGCTGCTGCGCCCAGACTCTGCTGGTTCCTCTGAGGATCGCTCTGACATGGAGCCAGGTCCAGACAGCAGCAAGAAGAAGGAGAAACACTCCAAGGAAGTCCTGAAAAGGTCCAAGAGTCACACTGAGGACAGGCTGGGAGAAAAGCCCAAATTGACAACAGAGAGACAGCGAGAAGGAGAAGACTAAAGCAGATCAAGAAAGCCAGAAATCAAACAAGTCCAGCTCTGAGACCGACAAGGATCCCAAAAAAGTCAAGGCAACAGAAAAAGCAAGAATCATGGAAAAACCAAAATCCAAATCCAAAGAGGAAACAAAGGCTCTGTTGTTATCAAAGACCGATAAGAAAGTTTGGAGTTCAGAAGCTAAAAGTGCAGGGGATGTATCCATCAGCAAACCTGAGGCAACAAAGGAGAAGAAAAAAGAGGGAACTGCAAAGGAACAACGAAAAGTGTCTGAAGAACCTTCCCATGAGAGATCAGATATCAAGAGTGCGAAGAAAAAGTTAGAGAAGAAGGATAAAGTCTCAGAGAAGAAAGATGAAATCCAAGAAGAGAGAAAGCCACTTAGGGAAGACACGTTTGAAAAATCTGATAAATCTCCAAAATCTTCCGTTTCCTCACTGAGCCTTGAGACAGAAGAGCCACTTAAGAAACAATCTCTCCTCCAAGACACGAGCACAGACTCTGAACCCATCACCACCACCGTCACCACCTCGTTCTCAGACGACACCTGCGACGCTTTAAGCGACATCACCCCTGAGCCACCCGAGGGAGAAACAGAGTCACGACTCAGCGAGATGCCCGCTGTACCGGCCGAGGCCGACGCTCTGCTGACTCTCATGGACGTCTGCACCTCGGCGGAGGCAAGACTTCCTCCTGAGAGCATCCGAGAGGACGTGACTGCCGAGATGGCGCTTCAGGAAGCCGATATGAAAATGAAAGAGGCAGCCCTGACTCTGCTCTCCATGGATCCTGACAGTACAGTGTCATCCAGGTTAATAAGTCAAGATACAAGGCAAGAGCCAGAGGGGAGTCCACCTGCCCCACAGCCGATGGAAACCACTGCAGCTGAGGAGGAAGAGCAGCATCCTCCTGTGGATGTGCAAATAGTTGCTGAAGCTGAGCTCACAGCCACTGAGCTGATAACATCTCAACAAACTACTGAGCTTGTTGATGAAGAACCGGGCACTGCAGGTACATGGGAAAATGTTTATAATTGGCACTTTACACATGTCAAAATGTTTCCACAATTTAATAAGCTATATATTTATCTTTTTATACGAAGATGAGCCTGAAAGATCAGAGAGAGAAATGGAAGCGTCGAAGGTTGAAACGTCTGAGATGTTTTCACCCAAGGTAAAAAGTACACCATTAAAATGAAATTAAAAGCCTTCAACATTTTAGACTGTTTGACCTGTCCCAGGAAACATCTTGTTGACCTTTCATGTCCTCCATAGGAGGAAGACACTTGCTCAAATGAACGCCTGGCTTCTTTGAATGAGGACGAAGCCAACGGGGCAGAAATCCCTTCTGAAACCCAGACAGATGAGAAAATAGCATCACCAACAGATGACACAGAAGGTAAACGTTCTTGTCTCTTATTTTATCTTAAATTCTCATCTTTTTCTGTTATTTTTTTTCAATCCTTGCATCTTTTATTTATTATTTTTAGTGCTCGTGATGCTTACCGTGTTTTTACTCTCTGTAATATTTCAGCTGCTGGTGCTGTTGTGTCTGAAACAGAAGAGGTCAGAGGAAGCACAGAGGAACAGACAGTGGCTATTGTTTTTGACACCTCTGAACAAATCTCTGAAATGTCCAGCAAACAAGGTGAGTTCTTATTGAAAAGAATACTATTTTTTTTTCTCTTTGGTTGACTTTTCATTTAATACCATCTTTACTTTAGACCAAAGTGAGCCAGACACAAAGACAAGCCCCGAGATGAGATACCATTCACAGTACACACATTTTATTTGTTTACCATCTGAAACTTTCAAGTGTGACTGAAATTTAAAGCCATCTCTCTACAGGCAGAGGAGGTGGTAGCTGAGGAGAATGACGCCAAGATGGACATTGATAACAGTAAACCTCTTCTCTTTACAAATGCAAATACATGAAAGAAACAATATAATAGTTTGCAGTGAATATTTTCAGTGAAGTAATCAAAAGCTGTAAATTGAGCAGTATTTTTCATACTACTTCTTTTCACCACTAGGTGAAGCTGAGAGAGAGGAGACACCACAGGAGGAAGGAAATGCTGCAGCAGAGAAGAGCAATCAACAAACTGTAAGTGTTCAGCATTTACCCCTGTTCTGACTATTTTATCTCCTCTAATGTTTGACCTTATTGATCTTATGAATTTTGTTTAGATGGAAATCAATGTTCCAGAGGAAACGGAAGAGGCCAGAGGAAGTGAACCGGAGAAAGTCAACCAGTCCAAGCTCGTCGAACAACACAGTGAGTCACGTGACTCGCTTGAGTGATTGATTTTCCTCAGCTGTTGCTAGTACATTGGTCATTTCTTTTTAATAATGTTGTGAAATGAGATTATGATGGTTTGAAAACAATGACACTGCAGGGGATGATATTCAGACAGTGAGGTGTGTGTGTATGTGTGTGTGTATTGTCATCTTTTGTGAAATGTGTCAAAGAGCCTGCCGCACCTTCCAGAGGCTGAAACCGTAACTGAACACTGACTTTCATGCTGTGTTTTTCTGGTGTTCCTCCACTAAAAACAGGGCTTCTCTCGCAGTTAATCACAGTCACTGCTGTTGGTTTGGTTTTTCCAGGTAACATCTCCGGCACAGACAACCAGGAGGATGAGAAGGGAATGGGCCTGTCAGAAAAGGCAACATTTTTTTAACAGTTTGTTCAAATTGAGCTCTTCAATATGCAATAAATTTAGGTGTTTATACAGAACTCACTGTGCAAACACGTCTTTGTTTTTTAGGAAGAGAAGACTGAGGGAAGAGGGAGACGCAAACGAAATCCGTCCAGTCAAAAATTTGCAACAGATGCAGCATGCGGTAAAGTAGCTGAGATTCAAAGATCATAAGATCAAACATAATTATTAATCACTTAGCAGAAGACATTAGGTTACAAAATAATGACTTTTTAAAAATTGTATAATCCAGTGAAGCTTTTAACCATTTACAGATTGATCTGATTTCTTCAGCCAAACTGCCTTAGTGAAAGTTTGGTGGAACAGATGATTATTAATTTTTATTTTGATTTATTTTGACTGATCAGGTGATGAGAGCAATGAAAAGGAAACAAAGGAGCCATCGTCTGTTGAGGTACATACAGCCTTTATCCTGGTGCCTTTCTCACAGAAATTCAATGTAATTTTAAAACTTGTTTTGTTTGTTTGACACCTGCGTGTAATTTGAATCCACATGTTTTTTTCCTAAACTTTTTTTAAAATATATATATACTTCAGGAAACTGAGCAGGAGAAGGCCATAGAGGTCAAAACACCTCGCAGGGGACGATCCGGATCCAGATCAAGTGAGGAGGTGGAGAAGGACCAACCTAAAGAACCAGAGAAGTCTGAGGAGACCACGGGACGCAGGGGAAGACGTTCAGGACCTGCACCCGCAGAAGCCGCTGCTGGTAACCTGGTTACTTTCAATTATTAATATGGTTTTTATGAAGGTGCAAAAAAAAGTTCTTCTCCTGCTGGACTGTGGTTTTTGAATATCTTCTGAGATGCTTAGCTGTATCATGTAGAAATGGGTAATGTTTTTTTACCTGAAACATTTAATGTTATGGACTTGATGACCACTGTTTTTTATGCTGTACATCAGCCACATACTTCAATTCAGTCAAGACCTGAAATCAGTAACAAACAAAACTGAATGCTAAAATAGAATTTGCCGGTATAAACTGTATGAATGTTTAATAATACATTTGTTTTACTTCACTTTATAGAGAACACACTGTTGAGCAGATTGACTAGAATAATGTCCTGCAATTGTTTAAAGTTGCTATTATTTGGTTTTAAACTTCAGATTATCAGAAGAAAGAGGAGAGTAAAGACGAGGAGAGCCCCGATAAAACCTCATCAGGGAAACCAGCAGAAGGGAAAGAGGTATGTTCAGAAAAGTGTATTTAATATGTATCACTACCAGGTTCATTATTTATTACAGACTGGGCTTATTTCTGCACATGTGACTTGTTAGCAGTGTTATGTGTTACTTTAGTGACTACACATGATGACCAAACCCTGTCAGCTGACGGCAACGAATGTACGGAGCACATGTATGTTGTGTTTTTAATTTTTAGGCTGAAAACAAAACTGCACCAGAGACAAGTGTGGAACAGGGAAGTCAGTCCCACCTGCCGACTCCTGCTCCAGAGGACTGTGAAGGTGCGGGGAACTCGGACTCCAAAGAGACCGCTGACATACGTACGTTTGTTTTTAATTCCCATCATATTTGCTCACTTTATTTCTTGCATTTGTGATCCCTTCTTCATTTTAATTATCGAGAGTGCAGGCTCTGTGGTGCCACATGTCTGCCGGAGCACGACTTACAAACCTAAAGAATGAGTGAGCCAAACCTCAAAAGCTAATTTATGCATTTCACAGCATGATGTCAGTTAGTTTTATTTTGCTGTCATCACTGTTAACAACCTGTAAAATGGTATGATTGAGTCATTTGGCAGTTATAGTTGGCCTGAAGGAACGCTGCTTGCTATGAGTTAAACTTTACAAAATATTTTCTGGCTGATCTTTGTGTACAAGAGCGATGATGAGATAAACTATGAATCAGTTGTGAACGATAATATCTCCATTCCAGGTAAACCGGCAGTGAAGAGAAAGAGGTCAGAGGAAAAGGAGGACTTTGTGGAGGTGAGATTCGTTGTTTTGGGGAGTAAAATATTCTCTAAATCCTGATTCGTGCTTCCTCCACTTAAGTCTGTATTCACTTCCTTAATACCCTCTATGACAGATACAGTAACTTTCATCAAAACTTTGATTTGCGTGTCCTGACATGTATTCGACTATTATTCTGCAGGAAACCCATGCTGATGAAGAGCTGAAGGAGGACAACAGTCAACAGGAACAAAGCGAGCAACAGCCTGAAAAAGACGGCGGTAAGGACACACACACGTGTAATGCAGGTGTGAAGTTAGAGTGGAGGATCTTGTGTGTCTTACCTACTTCCTGGATACTTTTTCATCATGACATATTATGAGTTAGGAGAAGAATGTGTCTCTGTATTGTCCATTTATCTTTTCCCAGGTGGTTCCTCTTCTGTGAGCCAGTCAGAGGGACAAGAGGAGGTGAAACAGGAGAGCTGCAGCGAGAAGAAACCAGCTGAAGTGTGTTGGAAAAAACATTTTTATTGAGAAAAATGGCAGATGATATACATAAAATATCACACAGCCATCGATTTAGGTGTCTTGACGGGCTATTAAATTTGAACCATTGTCCTTTTCCTTTTAAAACTTAAGTGGCCTCCAGTACTCAGTGCTCTTTATTTATTTTATTTCATCTTATTCAACTGAAATCTGACTTAGTAGATTAAATGGTTTTTCTAAAAGCTGTGTTTTCTAATCTTCCCAGGTTGAGGAGGAGCAACAGCAACAGGAACCAGAGACGACTCCAAAGAGAAATGCTCGCAGAGGACGGCCCTCAAAGGCAGCAGCAGCCACAGAGGATTCAGGTAAGGCAACTTCCAGCTCGAGTTAAACTAAAGAAAAAAGTATTTCCAAGGAAAAAAGTAATATTTCAAATTTTACTATATTTACTGTATATTTTATTATATTTAAAAACTGATTCCTTAACAGAATAAAATCCCTTATTTCCATCACCATTTATCGCGTTTCCCGCAGAAAAGAAGGACAAAGTGGCAGAGGAAAAAGAACATGAGCAGAATGAGGAGGAGGAGGAGGAGGGTGGTGAGGGAGAAAAAGAAACCGCAACCAGAGCGACCACGCGGTCAGCCTCTCGTCTGGAGGCTGAAAGGTACACAAACCAACAATAATCACAGCACTGACGACCGAAATGTTACTGCACACTATTGTTAATTTTACACATTATCTGGACTGTCTGTTTGTCTGTTAACAGGATCTACAGTAAAAAACGGATGCACAACAAATAGCAACACAACTGTCTTTTATGTTGTGTCATGAACGCTAACTCAATAATGAAAATACAGCACTATAAAGTATGAGCAACTGTATCATGCTCGGTGCAGATCCACTCATCTAATGTCAGTGGTGGTGATTGTTTTAGTGCTGAGTGTTTGCGCTCTGGAGGAGCAACCAGAAGGCATCACCGCTGTCACGTCCTATTAGACGAAAGCTGCAGAGATTTAGTACCAGAGTAACAACTGTTGTCGCATATTTGTTTTTATTGCTTCACAGAAACAAGCCAAGTAAACCATCCACCCGGGCAAGTCGTCAGAGTGGTAAAGAGGAGACCACAGCTGGCACACGGTGAGTTTGTTTCACTGAGATTCGACAGAGCAAATGAGTTTAAGGGGGAGTCCGACCAAATCCGACCGCTCAGTCACTGCTCCGTGAAAGAGGACATTTTCCCGAAGGTTTTCCCGGAATTTCAAAATGGTTTGGCATTATTAGTGGTCAAAAATAAAAACAAATGTTTTTGCGTGGCCGGAGCTGTTTGAAAGAAAGGTATAATAAATATCTTGAATTACAAAAAAAGGCAGATTTGAGAATAATCTGGTTTGATAATATATGATTTCTGTGTGTTTTTGGGGAGAGACTTTGCATTTGTGCTTAATTTTATTAAAAATCTAGGCTACCCAAAACTCCTTAAATAGTCAAATAGTAATATTTGAGTAATAATAAATTATCATAATTTGCTAAAGCAAGCAGTCTCTTTTATTGTCACCATGGCTTGTATGCACTGCGTCTGCATATCAACCCATAAATATATAAATAGCAGGCTTACTACTGTACCATGTTTAATAGATGTTTTCAGCTGTCGTTCCTTTCTCAGAGTTATCTTATTTGTCCCTTCACTCTCTTGGCTGAAAATGCCCAGTTTCGAAATCCAGAAGGAACAGCTTCTCTAAATGTCTCCCTCTCTTGGACAAACATACCTTAATTCTCCCCATTTGTAGGTTCATAACAGATTGAATCAGAAGTGATCATTTATTCAGGTTTTTTTTTAAAAACTCTAAATTAAATATCAGCAAACATTCCCAAAAGTCCTCCAGTCTCAAAGCGTTGCTTTTGAAATCTGCCTTCGGCACTGTTTTCTCTACCCGGGGGTAATGTGGACACCCCAGGCCCCCGTCTTTCTGCATGCACTGGTTATTACAACACTGCTCATCAGTAACTCTTGAATTAACAAAGACAAACTTTTTCAGCACTTAATATGACACGCTTGACAAACGGACTGACTCGCTCCTTGTTTCCCTGCAGTGGAACGAGGGGCCAGGCAGCAGCGGCAAAGGGGGGCCGTAAACGGGAGGCCAGCCCTCCTGCGGTGCGAACGCGAGGGGGACAGAAATCAGAGGAGCCCCCGTCCAAGAGAGCCAAACGCTGAAACCTCTGACAGCAGTGGACCCGTTCGCCCCAGCAGGGTTTTTTCTGCACTCCATGTTCAAGTCAGTTGTGATGTTTGGGGGGGTGGGGGGGCAGAGAACCTTTGCAGTCAGTTAGCATGTAAAGCGGTTTCTGCTTCACTGACTGTAGATATTGAAAAAGCTCTGGATAGTATTATGTACTTTTTCTGTTGGTGGAGTGTAAACCTGGGGATCTGTGTAGGAATCCCCCACAATACTTTCGACCGCATTACGCCCCATATGGTTTGGATCAGACTTCATCATTCCTCCGTTTATTCGGTAATGCCCAGTGAACCAGCGTGTTTCAGGCCAATCAAAGGCCTAATGTGCAGCCGAGCCGCGCGTTCAGATAAAGAGGGTGAATTGAAATTGGCCGTCAGTCAGCCCTCTGCAGACGTCACTGTTACACATTCATGTTCGTTCTAATCTGTAAACCCAAACGTGTAGAGAGAGAGATCACTGTGAAGCATCTAGCATCCATTGTGAATTTTATGGTCTAATATTCATTCTGTGAATGAAAGGTGAAAGTGTTCCTCCATCTTTTTTTTAAGTCTGTTTTTATACCTCATATTCACCAGGTAAGGGATTTTTTTTTTTGTATATTTCTGTTGAAATAACTGCAGTATTACTCACGGACAGGAAAAACATGACAGAACATGAACAGTTTCGACAAGCTCAGTGACTCTTCTTCATGACATATTTGTCATGCAGACAAAGTACCGGTTCTTATGGAGATAACCCATATGTTTCTGTTGTTTTGCAGTTAAGTGTTTATCAGTGTAATGGTGTTAGATATCTTGCCTGCCTTTCAATGTAAGGTTGTTTCATGAATGTAAAAGCACTGAACATTGTTTCCTATTTTTCCTTCTTTTAAGCAACTATAAATAAGTTAATGTTCTTATTTGTGGTTGATTACATGATTTTTAATGTTGCAATTCACTTCCCCTTTTTTAAGCATTTATCTTTTACACAAAATATTCATCAGGGAAGTTTTTGTGCATCTCTTGGTTGAAATTTTCTCTTTTTTTTTTTTTTTTTTACCACAAATGTTTTCATGGCGCTGAAGCAAATGAAAGCACTACACATCTGTGTAGAATTTTTGTAAGCTTATACACTTCTCTAATTTTCACTTTCACTATCAGTGTCTAGGACATATTTAGTAGTTGCACAACTGCTAAAGAAAACCTAAACTGTTTTTCAAAATGCAGCCCTTTTGGAAAGCTGAGATCTTTATTTTTTGAAAAGATAAAACAAAGCAGAATATACAGATTTTTTTTTTATTAATTCACCCATATTATGTCTAAAGCGTTATCTCCTCTGTTTCCTAAATGGATGTGCTGTCTGTAACGTGTAAATAGCCAAAGACATTAACCATTCACCTCGGCGTAGAGAAGAGGAGAGGACATTCCTGCCTGCTAATGGGGGATAAAACTGACAAACCCAGAATGAAATATTCCACCATCATTAACATGTTAGGAGGCTTTAATCGCTGCACCTGAACTTGCCGCATCCAAAAAGCATGGGGGAGGCTCCCAAAAACCCTGTGTCCTCTGGGTGAAGTTTTCCAACCATTCCTGTGGATTGCTAAACTTGATTCCTTCAAGGTGTACCTCTCTCAGGTATTTCCTGGTGCTGCTGTCCAAGCCTTAAAATATTAGCCCAACCCGTCTCATTTAAAGGTTTGGATCAGTTTTCATTTAGCCACCAGGTCTGGCAGACAAACAGCGCTCCTTTCACTCCCTGATGCCATTGGAGCGACTTGAGACATCATTTTATTATAGTCGTTTGCATTGTAGTTCAATTTTTTTTTTTTTTTTTTTTTAAATTTGCCAAGCAGGTTTCTGCTGCTGAGCATCAGCAGTTTGAGGTGCATTAGACAGATTTATAGGCAGCAGTTTTTTCTTTCCTGTATGTGAGGGAGGACTGTTGAATTCAGCCCAGCAGGGACCTCACATCGAGATATCAAAAAAGGTAGAGAAATCATCAACATGGGATAAAAATCTGATTTACTGCTGCTCCATAAATCTGAACAAATGCTGACCTGCTTGTAGCACTTTTCCATGAAAAAGTTTCTACTCTGCTCATTCTTGTTACAATTTCTAACCACGCTTTATTCACTAAAGGTTTTTTGCTATCTTGCATATCATCCGGAGGGTGTCTGATGTCAGCTTATACACACCCCATTGATTAGTCTAATGTGTTAAAGATCACTGCAAGTACTCAGTAAACAAAACATAATTACCATCATCTCTTTTAAATAGATCTTACAAAAACCCATGTTTAGTCCTGGTTGATACAAAATGTACAGAGGAATTATGAACTGCCATTAGTGTAAATCCCCAGTTTCAAATACAGCAGCCTTTTGAATGCTTTGTAGTTGCTTCCTTTCAAACAATTATTGCAAGTTTTTTTTTCTTCTTTATTCATGATCACAACCCTAAATGTAAACACGTATGGACCCCATAGGAGAATCTGACATGAAAAGTAAATTTGATGCAGCGCTCTAAACAGAGATGTGTGAAGATAGTATGTCAGCTAGTATAAGATAAACCCTGAGAAATCGCTGCTTCCTGCATCATCTCTTATCTCACAGCTTGGAAGCTACAAAACTCCCCACCTCAACTGTAAGGGATGAATTTCAGATGTGGAACTGACAACGGCCCAGTTTTAAACAAAAGCAACTGTGCTGCATAGGACTGCAAATAGTGAATCATTTTAGAATAATTGGTTGTTTGAATTGAGAAAATAGAGAGAAATGTATTTTTTGACTGTGTATCAGTTTGAAATATTGCAGGGAGTGATGGAAGAAGAAGCAGCATTGGGCTGTCAGATGAAGAGCTGTAGGAGACAGGTTGCACACCTCCAGATTCTCAGCCAGGTAACTATGTGACACAAGCCAACAACAAAGCAAAGTGCTTGATAACCTCCTCACACCCCTTCCTTTTTGTCCTAAGCTAGTCTGCTGGTGGCTTAGTGGTGCACTTTATCCAGCGGAGAGCTGAGGAAAGATGGTGGTTTCACACAGCTGTCAACTGGAATAGAGGTACGTAACTGTTGGTTTTGAGCAGGGGGGTTGGGGGGTATCCTTGCAGGCTGCTGCAGGGATAAGGGGGCTCACTCAGTCCTGCTGCTGCCTCTCTGCACTGGGAGTGGTCTTTCCTCTACTGGGGATTTGGCCAGGCCGACTGGCACTGAATATAATGCGATCCCATTCAGCCAATCCTCTCTCAAGCCATAAAAGTTAACAGGTGTTTAACGTCAGAAGTGCTTCATACGAGAGTCATAGAAATAGCCAGCGACAGGCAGTAGGGAGGGGTGGTGGCTTAGAGTCTTAACTTTTTTTCCCCCTTCTCATTCTTTTTGCAGTATTGAAATAGTTCTGCAGTTGAGACTAGGTTTGGATCAACTTGCGGTATCTGAAGCAGCAACAAACACACACCAGCATGCAGAAATATTCTTCAAATATGTTTTTGCTAACATTTTGAGGTCAAAGTGATTGTTTGCAGTACATCAGCACTGTGTCAAGTTATAAATGCATCATATGTTTGGTCTTGTGAAATACATATTTTCAGAAGAATAAGAATCCCTTTAACCACGATTCTTTCTTTAAAATGCATTTTCGATGTCTGCTACTATGTGCACAACTTCAGCTTAGTTCTATTTCTATTTTAATGTCAAAAATCTGCTTCTTATATTAGTTAGCTTCCAAAATGCAGTTACAAATCAGATATAAAGATAATTTGTCAAAATGATTTGTTAAAAACACAAAATCTACACACACATACAAAATCTCATGATTAATATGAAAGCCATTCAGCTATTACTCAATTAATTTAGCAAATTTATCAGACCAGTGAGAAAACAACAAACAAAAGCACAGAGAATTTTCTCAAAAAACAACACTAACTGTGGGACGTAGTGACAACATTTCGTATTTTTATGTGGTTTGGTTGTAATAAAAGAATATAATTCCAGCCTTACATGTTAAGGCTTCTGTGCAGTGCTGAAGGATTAGTTGATTAATCGATTAGTTAACTGACAGGGAATGAACTCAGTTTTTGGTTCATTGTTTGAATCATTTATCAAGCAAACATCATTCATCGTTAGTTGTAGCCCTGCCTCTCTAGTCTAAACTTAAAACACCTGTCAGAGAGGGAAACCTGTCATGTGAAAACATCCACAACGCAGAGCTCATCTTCAGGAAGCAGAACCTGCAGCTGCAGTCTGTGACACCCACTTCACCACCTGAAAAGAAGGAAGGCCCATAATATCTCAAGAATTTCTAAATGGTCCTTAAAGTTTTCATAACTACATCAACTCATATGTTCAAGAGTGGTATTTTTCATGTGACACAAAACCAGTGAAAGGGGGCTGGTGCTTTGAAGGACGTCTTTATTTAGGCGTGAGCGGAGGAGAAAGGAGCCGGTCACAGAGCTCTGAGAAGGCGCCTCAGACCGGGAGCAAGAAGCCTTTCATGATGTGCTTGAGCTGCGTGCATTATCTGTTGCGTGCCAGAGGTGGATGGGAGCTCGTTTCTCAGCACAGCAGACACAAAAAATAAACTATAAATCACGTCTGCGCTATCTACACACATTAATTGGAGTGTAACAGTGGGCTTCCAACCCTCACCCCCCATTTCTGCTTCTGTGTCTGCAGTAATGTAGCCATTGCTGAGATGTTTTGAATTTCTTTCAAGAGATGGAAGAACTTCTCTCCCCTTGCCTCTTGGTTCCATTTACTGTATTAAGTATTGTGTCCCAAGGGCTCTTCCATTTTGTGCTCCATCGCATGCAACGATAATTTTTCTTTGGGAAAGGGGGCTCAATCCTAACTGAGGCAACTAAAAGCATACTTAAAGCTGGCAGTACCCCCCCCCCCCTTTCCCTTCGCTTTCCTTCCACTTTCCAATGTTGAGCTTGATTAAGGGTGCTATCATGGTGGATCTGATATTTAGTGAGAAATCTAGATGGCGTTTTGGGAGCATTTATTGTAAATGACTCTTGGCAGTGCCCTCTCATGTATTGCTCCACCTGAACACAATTTGGCAGCTATTCTCACATAAGGGGGTGGGGGGTTGGGTATGGCATGCTGTGAGCCTCCTTTTTCAGACCAGCACGCAAGAAAAAAAAATCCAAGACCTGTCATAAACACATCCTGGAGAGGAGGAAAAACAGAAGTTACCACGGCAACTGGCATGTTGCGCCATCAGGCGAGATTTCTGTTTAAAACACCAGATTAAAGTCACAAGAAGAAGCAGGAGGTGTGTGTGTGTGTGTGTGTGTGTGTGTGTGTGCTGGTGGCGGTGGTAATAGCCTAATGTGCCATTAAAGTTTATTTCTTTACTGGAAAGGTGGTGGAAGTTCCACCGTGGTGTTACAGTGGAGGCAAGCAGACGAGGAGTCTGGGGGTATTATGGAATCATGTCATTGTAGATAGAAAAAGAGGCCCAAATATAGCCTACCTCTTCCCGGCATGGCTATTATGTAGTGAACGTCTCATCTTTCCATGCCATCTTTTTCTGTGAGCACAGGTTTCCAGTCGTCACCAGTAGAGGGAGCCCCACTCTCAGCTTCACATTGACTATAAATATACATAAACAGCAAAATGTCGTTTTTCACAAGTTGATCTTTCTTTTTATGCTTTCATTTTTATCATTTGAAGATATGTATCAATCAAAAATGGCAAAAAGTGAAATGTTTCAGCTTCGTAAATGAGAGGATGTGCTGTTTTTGTGATTGTTTGTTTTATATTTTTGTAAACCAGACAGACTGTTGGGCTGTTGGTCGGACAAAAGAATCCACCTGAAGACATCACCTGAGGCTCAGGTAATAAATTTAACAAATTTATATTTTTCACCATTTACTGACATTTTATGAATACAAAAATAATAGTATTTATACTCTTAAAGAGTAAAATGTTGCCAGTTTTTACTGTAAGAGATGGAGGGAAAACTCCAGAGCGTGTACATTATTTTCCAAAATTTTGCTGACACGAATCAAGTGGGTATATTCTAACAATGCGGCCTTTGCATGTTGTTATGAAATATGAAATTCCCTTCATCCATCTTTATGCTTTAATCTATCATCTTAATCTACAATCTTCTCATTTTTAATTTCCATTCATATGGCTGGATATATAAATCATTGAATAGTTACGATTTAAATGTATGTTGTATTATATTGTTTAAATACTAACGAATCACTTCAGTTGACTTATTTACTTGCATATTTCCATGTCATGCCTCTTTCACTTATTCCACAACATATCGGGGGAAATATTACACTTCTTACTCCACTGCATCTATTGAACACCCATAGTTTCTAGTAACAGTAATTTTACATTTTAAAAAACCATAATCAGTTCATAAAATATCCTCACAATATATTAAACTACCTGCCTCCATATAAAGTAGTTAAAATTAGCTCCACCTCAAAAAACCATGAAATACCGATTTCATGTTACTGTAAGGCTCTGTAAGAATAACCACACAATTACATACAACGCTGACAGGGAACCTTCTGCATCACGAGTACTTTTGATGACCAATGATTGACTAATAATTCTGTCCATAAGTTATTTTAAATGCAGGAATTTCACTTGTAATAGAGTATTTTTACAGTATAATATTACTATATTTCTTTAAGTAAATAATTATTTGAGTACTTGATCAAAGGCTGGTCTCTGGTGTCTCCATGTTCAGAATGTATCACGCATCCAACTCTGCAGATTGTCTGTTAGAATTTATTGCTCAAATTTCATTTTCCTTGTAAATGGAACAGACAATGAAATCTGCCACTGGAGTTACATTCTAAAAATATACTCTGTACAGTTCATTCAGTGAATTGCACTGTCTCAATTACAGCAGTGAATGCCACATTTACAGTGATGGAAAGTAACTAAATACATTGACTCGAAGCACAGCACTCTACTTGATCTTTTCTGTTTTCTATTTTATACTTCCACTCTGCAACAATTTATTGTACTTTTTGTCGCACTACATTTATATAATAGGTACATTTTTTTTCATTTTCGAAATAAGATGCATTGTAGATATATACAACAGTGTTGAGAAGCAGTCAAATCTGCCTCACCACGACTAATTACAACATTAAAGTACATCTTAATTTATTATAATAATAATAATAATAATAATAATAATAATAATAATAATAATAATAGTAGTAGTAGTAGTAGTTCAGTAATATACTATTGAAAGGGGCTACAATGAATACTTTTACTTTTGATACTTAATATTTTATTGCTAATACTTTTCCTGAATTTTGAATGCAGGACTCTTTCTACTTTTACCTAATTAAACGATCTCAATCCTTTTCCCACCACTGTCTATTTAAACATGATGCGCAAGGGTCATTACGTTTAATTAACATTTAACCCGCTAAATAAATTTCAAGTCGCTCAGATTGATCAATTTAGCTCCAAAGTGTGAATCACAACAAACCTGCTGTATGTGTATCTTTTCTCCTGTAATGCCCTGCAGAATGAAAACCAAGCTGCTGTTGGTGCTGCTGTTTACATTTCCTGCCACTTACAGCTACTTACTGCGTATTACTCCTCGTCGCAGTGTGGTTACCAAAACACAGTGTAACCCGTGGAGCTCTGCTTGACATCACATTGATAGGCACACACTGGCTCACTCTGTTGGAGAACTGGCAGACGGTTTTATTTATTTTCCATTTTTTCCCAGGGTAAAGCCCTGTGTGTACGGGTCAGTTAGGATGGTTTTTAGGACAAAAGCCAACAAAAATGCACGATGAAGGACGCTGAGAAAAAAACCCCGTCATGTTCTACTATACAGTCAAAACTATGTGATGTACCACTTGTGTACTGGCCTTGGTTGGAATGAGCAGTTTCTAAAAGAACAAGGGCAGGGTGTGTGAAAAAATCCAGACGGTGTCAGTGGTTTGCGCTTTTCCCTTCTCCGGTTGTGTTTTCGTTGCTTGCGGTGATACAGACTGTTATCCCCAAGGTCACATCCAAACCCTGAGACAATGCCGCATAATCTTATCCAGCAGCATTAGATTCGTTTCCACGGAGCAGGGCGATGCAGCGTAACCCAGTTACAGATTAGTTCATTTACACCGTTTTTAGAAGAAACATCAGTTTCGCAGATGAAGGACTGAAAGCTTTGCTGTTGACCAAGTTTGAGGTAGAATATATTTTTGAGGTCGTTATAGAAAATAGAGGCTGTATTGTGCAGAGAGAAGTTCAATGCGCTCATTACTGACCTGACCCCACTTGTCAAAAAGTCCAAATGAAGAGGTATTTTCAGTGGCCACTAGATGGTATAACATATGCACCGAACTGGTTTGCAAGAGGTGACAGCAGCACTGATATGAATATGTGAATTCCATTTTCAGATTAGATGGGTGAACAGCATGACAGGACGTATGGACTGTTTTTATTTTCTTTATTACTCACATTATTCACATTTACTGAAGAGCAGTGGCTATGCCATATTTTCGAGCTACAATGGGTGTTCTCTGCGCCTTTTATTATAACGGCAAAATTGGCATTTATTTCACGGCTCAATATTTGAAAAGCAAGTTGATTTAATCCCCTGATTTTCTAAAACAAGCATTTACCAAAAGATCCAAAAGGCTGTCTCCGAACAAAGAGTAAATGCTTGAGAGATTTATTTTACCTCTCCAAGCTAAATGAAGTTGGAGGTCAGTGAAGACATTTTCCTCAGGTCTGTAAAAAAAAAAAAAAAATCTATTCCGAGCGCAACCGTCTGACGGTTTGGGCTCGGAAACAGACCAAGACCTGTAAAGAGTAACGGAAATTAAAATGACTTAAAACTGAAGTAAAAACCTGCCGAACCCTTCATCGTCTGTCACAGACACTTTCTGTTTTTCAATTTCTGATAATCCAAACAGAAGACTAATTATGTGTTCACATTGTCTTTTAATAATAATAATAATAATAATAATAATAATAATAATAATACTTTTATGATGGTGTGATGGTGGTAGTAATAATAATAATAACAGCATACGATGCTGATTATTTAATCCTTATTTCATTGAACTGTTACACTTTTATTGATGCAACAGTGGAGTCATTAACACATTAACAGCCATTCCTTTTCCTTCTTCCATTAACTAATATTAAGAGTTCAGGGCCATTTGTTAATGCTGCTGAAATTAATGAAGACAAATCAACCAGATCGCCAGAGAAAAATCTAACTGCAAACCGTCAGAAATGAAAACTTTATTATCCTGCGTGTATTATACAATGGGAGGACTCAATCGTGCCTCCACACTTTTTTAATCCAAGAAAATCGTAATAATTAGTGTCGTTTACGAAAATACATCATTTAAAGACGCTTTTAAAAAATAGCCTATTCAGCTGCCGAAAAGCTGTGAGATCTGCTTTGCGACATGAAAAACAGCAGAGGTCAAGATCCAGATCTGCAGCGACAGATGTCTGTCCTGATACAAAGCAGGGTATAACACTTCTTATTTCATAAAACTGATCATTAAATACTTACGCTTTCTATGAAACCTTGAGCTACATAAACAGGGGGTCGACATCAGGTAAAAGAAGAACAAACAGGCTACAAAAAATGTCAGTCTTAGAATAAATTAATACATGAAAATCAACTTTAACGAGGCAAATATTCTGCTCAGAGACCGAGTTCATTCCAGATGTTTATGTGACGTTGCACAATATGCTCTACTGAAACAATTACATATACTTGAGCAGCCTGCAACCTTATAAGATATCCCCCGTCGTCTCATGAAACGCTGTTTTGCACTGTACAGAGTCAGCAGCAGGTCAAGTTACTTGCTTTATCTCACAGGCTACTTATGCATGGCAAGAATTTGGTTTGCTTACAAGCTGAGGCCTACCTGGTCATGTCGATCCATGATGCAGGCTGCCAAGGAAGTGACTAGAATGCGCACTTCGATCACTTTAAAGATTTGATAAATACGCAGTGAGTCGGCAACCATCTGATTCACAGTGGTCAGGGGCCTAAATGTTACAAAACAAAACAAAACCGGCACATTACGCGTCACGCACCGGATTCCCAACAGAGCTGTTGATGATAAAGGGTTAAGGGTTTTTTTAGATGACGTATCTCCAAATTTATTGTCTTGATGCTGCATTCGAGTGATGTGGGGAAAATGGGAGACAAGACTTTGTCGTTTTATTTTGGACTGGCGTTGCTGCTGAAATCATCTTTCCTGAGATCTCACACTGTTACGCACGGAACGTTACCGGTTTTCTGACTGAAGGATTTTGACATTACTCAGAAAAAAAACTTCTTCAGCGGAATGAATCCTAAAATAATTGAGGGCCAATCCAACAAAATTAAAAAGCAACTTTATCACCACGAGCAACACAGATACCCAGTTTATTGCCCTGATCTGGGTGAGGGTTCAGTCGCAATACATCAATGTTGTCGCAACCCTCACTTCAGTTTTGCCTCCTGTGAAAAGCGTCGACCAAACTTTGCTTTAACTTTTTTTCCCACCCGGTTGAAAGCAACATGACGTCGTTTACAGTGACCAATCGTGAAACAGCTTTCCTCCACTCCGGGCCAATAGGAAACGACGAGGAGTGCCTGTCACTCACAGGTGAGGGTGGATGGTAGAAAAAAAATTGGGTGAAAAGAGCCAGAGACTGGAGCGAGCCCGGGCTGATGGCAGAGCTAAACGGAGGAGCAGCATCGTGCCTGCGGATGTAGCAGAAACTTTCCACGGCTTCTTCCGCGGGGATGCGACCAGGAACCAACACGGGAGGGAAAAAGTTAAGCGACTGCAGTGCTCCACTGGGGGAGAAGCCTAAAATGTGGATGAAGTGACATTTACTCTATCCTGGCCGGTTAATTACTCAACTTGAAGACCGTGCAAACTTTTTTTTTTCTTTTGTGAAAATGGCCGTTCGTGGCAACTCGCTGATGCCTTTCTCAATCCAAGCCATCCTGAATAAAAAGGACGACAGCCGACACTTGCCAGAGTTGGACATGTGCTTCTCCAAGACGGCTTGCTGGAAAATATTTGGGGAGATGAACGGCGGGTCGAGGAGGGATGATGGGGAGTCTTGTGAACCGACGGACCAGAAGAGCTACGATTCGGACTCGGGACTGAGCGACGACAACGACAACAAGACTCCGGCCCCGTGCAAATCGGAGAAGGACGGAGACCCTGTGTCGGATGTGCCGGAGGAAAGCCTGCAGGAGGAGACGGATCACGAGTCTGCGGCTGCGGAAAACGCAAAGAGCGACAGTGAGCCCAATAATGTCACGGGTAAGTAGGACAGACTAATATGCAGCTGCACACAAGGCGAAATAAAGCCTGGCTCTGAGCGACTCAATCATAGTCTCACTTAAAGAGTCTCGTGCGCTTTAATACTGATGTTTTGTGCTGCTGTTACGTTTGTGTGGAATCAAGCGAGTGCTGTGATTGTGTTGTTGTAGGACATCAGGCCTGTTGCAAAACTTCTTTACAACCTGCTAACATTTACGCACAAACTGCCCGATACTTTAATGCGCGATTATTAGCAGATACCCGGCCTCATCGTTAAATATACCATGGACATTTACTGGAATCATTACAGTTCTGCACTAATTAATGCTGTATTTCAACGATTTAACTTTGGACTTGAGTTATAAACTATCATAAACAGACTATTTTGTAAAGCAGCTTCCCATTAATCTCCCCTTAACCTTATGAGTTTTACGCCTGAATTAAACTCAGTAGATCACATATTCGTCATACTTCATTTGAAGACGGCATGCACACATCTAACGCAGTTTATTTATGTCAAGGAGCTACACAGAAAAATCACTGCACAAAAACACTGCACATTCCTTTCAGTTTTTCTTTTTGTTGAAATGGTTCACGACCCAAAGCGTCTATCATCTAATCAACAGATGCGATTCCACTTGCGCGCCCAATCTAAGTGTCTCTCTCCCCCAGACTCCAGTACCCTGGACGACAAGAGCCTGGATCAACCCAAGCAGCGGAAAAAGCGCTCCAGGGCCGCCTTCTCCCATGCGCAGGTCTTTGAGCTGGAGCGCCGCTTCAATCACCAGCGATACCTGTCCGGGCCGGAGCGGGCGGACCTGGCGGCCTCCCTGAAGCTCACAGAGACTCAGGTCAAGATCTGGTTCCAGAACCGCCGGTACAAGACGAAACGCCGCCAGATGGCCGCCGACCTGATGGCGTCGACTCCAGCGGCCAAGAAGGTGGCGGTGAAAGTTTTGGTTCGGGACGACCAGAGACAGTACAGCCCGGGAGAGATCCTGCGGCCCCCGCTGCTCTCCCTGCAACCGTCCTACTATTACCCCTACGCCTACTGCCTCCCTGCGTGGACACTCTCTGCATGTGCGGGGAATCAGTGAGAGCGAGGTGACTGTATTTATTCATTTTTGTTCTATTATTTTTGCTCCCAGGAAAGCAAACTAACTGAACTTTTTGACAAGAGGAGGAGACTTGAGGGGGATCTTCTCAACGTCTCTGATTGAAATGCCTCGTGGTGTTGTCCAGGCCAGACCAGGGGTTCCCAGACTTTTTTTTCAAATCCTGAAATACTTATTTTACTTCTCAAATACTCCTGTCCTGAGGAATCATGTTAAAGAAGAAATTTGTCATGATTTAGGGTGTAGAATCATAACTGTTTCAACTGAGGGGAAGCGGGGAGACTGGACCTCCTTTATAAAATGTCAGTATGTTAAAGCTCTGTGGAGTGACACAGTAGCAACAGTAAAATAATCTTCCCTTTTCTCGGGAGCCCCTCAAGGACCTCTGAAGCCCCTTGGACCCCACTTTGGGACCTGGAGGCCTAAATAGACAGAAAATGTCACCCAGTGTTGGTTTATATTTTACATGCGCCTTCCTACCTCTGCAGTGATTGGAAATAAGCATATTCCATTGACTTTTCAAATAGCTGTCTCTGTTGCAGGTTGTGTTTTTTCTCTTGCTGTGTTTGTAAAGGTAAGATATTTCAGCACTTTTGAGCATATACATTACATTATTTCAATGTACAATGCATTATAGGTTGGGCATGTACAGTGAAAAGAGGCGGTTTGTCGTGTTGTTGGCCTGAAAGTGATCATGTGGCAGGAAGCAGACTTGAACAGACCAACCTCTAAACAAAATGTACATGTGTTATTTGTGTTAAATGGCTGTTTAGATTGAAAACCCCCATTAAAACATATCAGGCATTACTTACACTTGGATGCAAATTTATTTTAGGTTTATTATTATCAGGTTTAATATTGGGACTTAGAAGGGAATATTTTAACAACTCCAATAAAACAATCAGATTTGATTAATAATTATAACAATTGGAACACAGTGTCTTATTTGACGTCATGCTTGTTTGACCACTGGCTGATTGGCCGGTAAAATGCACGAAAATACTGTTAACAATAACTATTATTCTTGTAACTATAACCTCGATGGTTACTGGTTCGAGTTAATAATAAACCCTGTATGTTGCACCCCTTTTTCTGACTAAAGACACACCTACCGAAAAAAGAACAACAGCCTACTAAACGTATGTTGGCCTGTAAACAGCAAACAGAAACGGTGTTTTCCACTGAATTATCTTGTGTTTCACCCTGTTCCTGCGCAGTGTCCCGGATACCATTCTGCTGAAGTCGTGTGTTTAATTTCACTGTCCCCATCTTCACCATGAAACCTTGTGTCCTGTGGGCCACCATGACTTTCCTCCCAAACACACCTGTCAAACGATGATGAATAGCCCTGTGATTCCCGGACAGGGCAGACTGACAGCTACCTTTTAGGGCTGCATGTCAACACAAGGAGAGGAGTATTCCGGGGTTAAGGAGGCCCGTGTCACTGCGCCTAAATTTAAGTCAAAGAAGTCGGGAGGAGAAGGAGGTTCTCACTATGGGTTGTTTGCAGATGGCAAACAGTATCTGTTTTCAAACACGAAAAAGCTTCAAGTTTGTCTCGTTTAATTTTAGACACAATACTGGAGTTGAAGTATTACGGGGGTAGTAGATTATTAGCTGTTTTTCGTCTCCAGTGGCAGCCTAAGAGTTAAGTCGGGGTCAGTAGGGAGCTGCCGCACATTAGCCATCCATCTCTGGCCTTATAAAGCGCCTACATCCCTTTAGAGATGCTTACTCAGTCTGTGTGATACTGTAAATCAGGCGTAAAAAGGCGTTGAGTCACTAACAGCTATAGGATTCCCAGAACGACGTAAAGACGGGGCATAAACCATTTCGCAAATTTTAAAACCGTCTCAGATTATAAATACAAATGCCCCTTTAATAAGATGACACATGGACACTGAAAGCGCCAAGTGTCATAGACCCAAACAGAAAATATCTGTTTCAGAGCTGACAGCGCTGCGGCATGGCCCAGTGCTCTTACGCAGTGACGGGTTTACGCATGTGTACGCACATTGGTGGTGCATGTGAGGTTTTGATGATCAGTGCCCCATCTTTTTTAACCCTATGAAGTACAGTCCTCCTACACACGAACGGCGCCTATATGTCCCAAAACCTGATGTCTTTGATGCAGGTATATATGCCATGCACCCGAGGCCGTCTCATTGGCTGCTCTGGAGCTTAAAGGGCAGTGGGGGATACTAAGGAGTGGACCGTCCCACATCGTTTCCCTTCATACCTGCATGGGGAGATATCTGATATAGAGGGACATATCGCGGCTGTTTTTTCCTTTCAACCAGCGTTTGTTGAAATGCAAACACCCCCATCGGTCTACATCAACCCATTCCAGTGTCTCCCCGTTTTTTTTTTTTTTCATCGTTTGCGTTTACTATGGAAAACATAGTCAGTCAGTCAATACATTATATGTGAACTAGGTTTTCTATTGGGAAAATAACTAGGAGACACCCCAGAGTATGTTTTTATTTGTACATATTAACTCTTTTAATTCCAATTCTTCTTCTTCTTCTTCCAATTACTTTTATAACAAGTAGGTTTACGCATGTGCAACCAATTTTCCTATATTATTCACCAGAAAGGGAAGATTTTTAATGTTTTGGTCTTTTCGGAGGGAATTCGGAGGGAAGCTGCAATTTGTGTCTTTTTACAAGCTTTTTGTGCCGGAAAAAGAAAACCCGGTATTGTCATAGCCGGACTTTGACTTTACCCAGCAGAAATCCAAATAGGCCCTTTTATTTCATAGGATCTCTCAATTATTTGGACTTTCTTTTTGTAATTATTATGCTCTTTTCGTAAAATAGGTCTGTCCTGAACCATTTCTATCTCGTGAATCAGGGAGGACTCAGTCGCTTGCTCTTGATTTTTGTGTGGAGCTGTAATTATTTTCATTTGCAGAGTCTTTCCAGCTGTTGTTTTATATCAAGTTACAGTACTGATGATAGAAAATTGGCATTTTACGGGCATCATTTGATACCTAACATAGAGTCGAAATCGTGATTTATGCTTCATTTTGCTCGATTTAAATGAACTGAAGACTATTAAGAATTACATGAACAGACACTGGTTTCTGCCGAGTTCCCCTTTTATCACATAATGGGGTGCATTTGTGACTTTTTTGTGGTAGAGAAACCACAAAAAGACGCAACTGCGGGGAAGTGGATGGAGTTATTACTTTGGAGTTGATGCTTTTAATGTCACAATAATGTAGGACTTTACAGTTAACTACAGAAATACCCTGCAAAAAAGTCCCACTCAACAAATCGTTAAATCTATGTCCGTGTAAATACTGTATGTGGGATGCAGTTGGTTTTTATAGGCTATAAATCCACTTGTCCGGCGATTTCGCCTTTGTCACAATTTGAGTTTTATTGCGACAATGCCACACAAAACAAGTGAAACTGTAAACAAGCGACAGGATCACTGCAAACAAGTTCTTTTCATTTGTTTCGAATATATAGTCTACTGTAGGCTATTTGTTACGAACAGGTTCATATAAGATTCACTTAAAGTTTTCATTTATCTGGTCGTAAATAAACAAGTCAAACAAAATGTAAAGTTATAAAACATGGTGAATAATGCGCTACTTTAAGTCACCTATTAATGTATATATAGGCTACAAAGCCTATATTGTTTTTATTTGCATGGATGGTTCGTATTCATATATTATTTCTAATCATTTAAAGTACTAAAGCTTTACAAGTGGAAAACCCTTAAGTCAATTGGAAATCGTAGTTCAACCACAAAGAGCTTTTTAAAGTCTCATTGATGGATTCCCACCATAAAATGATCACATTCATTAAACACGGAGATCACAATTTACATATGTTGTTTTTTAAAATTCTCAGTTTCGCTGCCTTTTCGTGGAGCAATTGAACATTAATATAATACACTTAATAATTAATCCTACCGTCCCTGTGAGTTCATTAATTCGTGGTTCATCCATTTGGCCCCATAGCTTTCAGATTCCTTGATGCTGAAGAGATCTAACACACTCTCCATTCAGGCGATAAGGTTGCAGGATAAACTTACACCAATTTATCTGGTCGCAGCCACAGTATAAATCGGTCACAACGGGCAGGACTTTTCACCTTCACCGTCCCCATCGCCTCCACAACAATAACCTTTCAAAAACAATTAGACTTCGAAGCTGTCAGTCACACCCCCATGAGCACATTTGCAACCACACCGACCCTGACAGTCACTGCCACCTGCTTCAAAGTGGCCCAGGTGCAAATTCTTCTTCATCCCCCATGTTAGAGCGACGTCCTTCCCCTGCAGTGAAAAGCGAGTGTGAAAGACGAGCACCGTGATTCAGCCCCTGGTTTGTAAAACACCACAGGTCATTTTCTGCGGAAATATGACAACACGCAAGGCCTATAACATGGAGAGTTAAATTAGTGACAAAGACCTAAAACCGAACATCCCATGACAGAGTGGCCTTGAAATTGGGTTAAAACACAAGAACACTTTTCATTTATCTTTTTCGTTTTCTTCAGCACGCATCTGGGTTGACATTACTTTGTGTTTAAAATTGCCCAATATCACATTTCAGTTACAACTCAAACATCTGTGAAATAATGTATCTACACAGAGATATTTTTCTTAGAAATGCCTTTGCATGCAATTCCACAGGTTGTTGTGTTTAATAGTAAATTATCGCATAAAATTCGGTCTTGCACAGTCTCTTGGCCAGATTCACACTGAACCAGCCTGTAGCCTATCGACACAAAGATTTATCCTCATGAATCCTGATTATTTTTTTTTAATTTTATTTTACTTAATATATATTTCTATTTGGATTTGTGGATTTGAAAATGAAAACTATCTAAAAACATGCACAAAAAGTTAGGATGAAGTACACATTTTGTCACATTTTACTTTTGTTATTAAGTTTTGAGTGCTAATTTGGGATAATTTACAAATAAACTGCAGAAAAGTCACAAAACACTATTTTGTCACTTTATCCAAGGCTGGAGTTGAATTAGCCATAATAGTCATACATCATTTGTTAAATACTTGTCTTTTAGAGCAATCACATGACACAGCTGGTAAGGTATTCCTCTAAACTGAGGAGGACTGAGGAACTTTTCAGCTCTGGACTAAGTAGTGGGGAAAAAGAAATTAGTGAACAGAATGCCCCAGGAATAATGTTAACATTTGAATAGTTGTCTGTAATAGTTTACAGTGGTTTTAGGGCAAAAAATCCCTAAAGGTGACTCTAAGTGTTTGTTGGCTTTCTTCAGACTTCACAGTTTAACAGCTGTGAGCTGGGTTTTCATTCAGGTGGACCAAGACCATAGTCATCGTCATCTGCTCCCCCAAGAACAGCCTTTACAGTTTGATATAACCTATATTGCCTGTGTGTGTGCATGCATGTGTGTGGGTCAAAAGAAAGACAGATGAAATGGCAATATGATGGTAATATTAAAACAAGTGAAGCATAGTGCTGTTGTTTATTATAAATCATTTTTTATCACAGATATCAATATCTGGTTTCCATCTATTAATAAAATGGTTTCCAGATAATAACAATATATAATTATATAGACAATTGCATATGTTTAAGTAGATTTATGTTTACCAGTCTATTCGTGAAAGAAATATATGAGTATACCCAATGGAATATCAGATGTATGAACACTACTATATTTATATTTAGTGTCAAATGAAAGGAAATCCTGTGTTTGTGAGAGAGAGAGGGAAAGAAATAAGAGGCAAAGACTAATAGCTTAATAACTACTAAGGACCATAGGACAAGGTGGGCAAATGTCCAGACACCCCCCCCCAACTAAAAACAAAAAAACAAAAACAGGATCAAGTCATTTCTGTCTGTATAATTTGATGATGATTGCACATTTGTATGAAATTTGAACCTGTAGGCTGGTGCTGGTGAATTTTTGGCATATGCTTAAAAATGACTTTGATGATGATTATTATTTTAAAAAATCAGTAGTGTATGGTATCTGGGTGTCTGGGAAAATAATGTCATGCAAAGTGAGGTTCAATAGGGGCCTAACAACACGTTGTTTTGCCCTGGGGCCCCTTAGGTGATTATTCCAACCATGCCATCAACAAAATGTGAAACAATTCCACAAGTAGATCATGCAGAATATCCTTTTTATTGGATTGTAGTAGTGACGAAAAAAACAGTTGAACCTTAAGTAAACAGTTATTTCAAAATTTACACTAAGATTTGTTACTTGATGTTTTTGGTTTTGTTATTTTGGCATCTCATTATTATATATTTCTTTTGCATCGTTTCTCATTTTTTTTATACTCACACTTTGACCCCTGTTACCATAGCAACTGCGACGCGTCACACACGGGACGCAACCACGCCGACAGTGACTGGGTTTCCGGTTCTGCTACTTTGCCGTGGAAAGGCAAAGGTCTTCGTGGCGATAAAGAAAACATTTGCAGACTGAAATGCCGAACCGTGACCCACGGCTCATCTCCCGGTAGCAGTCTCAGTGTGTCCTTTTAACCGTAACAATCGGCGTATGTCGCGGCAGCAGCGCGTTAGTGAATCACGCCGAGCGGAGCAGCAGCCTATGTTAGTAGAGTCAAAATGGCGTCTGTTTGCCCACTCAACGCTCGTTTAATCCATCTGTGATTATCCTGACAGCAAGATTCATCATACGGTGGGTCGTTTTGTAGTGTTTCGGGATTACTCCCTGACAGAGTCGGGGCACATTTTGGCGTCATGTCGGACTCGGAGGAGGACAGCCAGGACAGACAGCTTAAAATTGTAGTGATTGGAGACGGTGCTTGTGGGAAGGTGAGACCATCACACGCACACACATACACAAACACACAGCGCTACTCGAGAAGAAGGGGTTTTCAAGTTGAAATCATCCACATAGAAGATATGTGTGTGTTATTGTCTGGTTTAGTTAGCATCTTGCTTCGCATCATCGCTCGCCCTGACGGTTGCGCCGTGTCAGCTGTCGCCATGGCGACCGAAGCTGATACAGCTAAATCGGCTATCGGCTAACAACATCCGTGACTTGACAATCAAAGCAAGACAGTGCTGGGAGAAGTGTTTCGGACGCTGTACTAATGCTCAGTACCAATACGTCTGTGTGAAAAATTACAAGTACAAACCCTGCATACGAAACCCCACTACTTAAGTAAAATCACGGACGTGTTTATAGCAAAATGTACTTCGAGAATAAAAGACAAAAGTACTCGTTTAGCAGTAAAATGTTCACTGTGTGTTGTCAATTTCCATATTTTGAAAAGTAAATACAGCCCTTGTAGCAAACAGTAAAAAATGAAAGAAGACAACAAATAAAAGGTGCTTTCCTTGAAACGTTAATAGCTTAAAAATGAGAAATGTCTAAATAGTAGCCTTGGCATGTGCAAACATTTGTACACCCTACTAACTGTGTGCTTAGTAACCCACTCCCCCATTATGGTACATCACAGCTCGTAAATGCTTTCTATTCTTGATTTAGGAATTCAAGGTTGAAGCTTTTATTGTTGTCGTTTGTACATTATACACTCAAGTGGAGGTTTATTAGAAACAGCTAGCTGCAACTAATGCAGTCAGCAGTCCTGCAATAAATCCTGCCTTCGGGAAAGGAGGAAGAAATGAGGAGGCTGCACTTTGTGGTTCGGTTGAGTTGCGTTTTACAGACAAATGTATTATTTTGTCCACCCCATTTAAATCAGTGAGGGTAGGCAAAATAAAAGAATCACCTCTCTACAAATTGCAACACAGTCCAACAGCACCTCAAACTACATCTTCCAAAATGATCATTATGTTTACCCAGCACTTCTCTAAAACAGTTACAAATAAAAACACTATAAGCGTAAGGCCTGTTGACGATTGCCTCCAGTTCTGAGATATTTTTAGGCTGTGCTGCACACAGCATGTTTAAGATCTACCCACAGATTTTCAATGATGTTAAGGTCAGGGGACTGCGAGGGCCATTCCAAATGCTTCAGTTTGCGTTTCTTAAAGTAGTTCGTGGTGGATTTTGAGGTCTGCTTTGGATCATTGTCCTGTTGTGGAGGCGGGTCTCATTTCAGTTTAAGTTTCATGGCTGACTGTAGGACATTTGCATCCAGAATTTGCTGATGTTTAGTGGAATCCAGTCTTCCCTCTATCCATACAGTGTTTCCTGTTCCACTGGCTGCCGCACAACTCCAAAGAAAAATATTTCCACCCACACACTGAACAGTTGGGAAAGGGGGAATCATCACAATCAGCAGTTCAACATACCTGAGTTGTCATACTTGCATAACACAGTTTTTTTTATAATTTACTTTTTTTTAAACTACTCAGCATTGGAAACATTATGTGGATCAGTATGAAGGTTGTTTATGGCAATAAAAAATGAGTTATGATAGAGGCTTGCTTTTTCCAAGATTCCCAGTTGATCATTGCCACCTTTATGTGTGCTAGGTATACATATGACCTTTCTTGTGTATAGACAGATGTCAGGAGTAGTTTGGAGGGCACAGTCGTCCTCAAAATTATTCATACCCTTGCTAAATTGTGTGATTTTTGCATATTGTCATGAAATGAACGCATGTTTTCAAATTTATGCATCAGTTATATGTGACCAACAATTGAAAGAATGACAACAATACAAAATTCAAACAAAATATTTATTTCTGGGGTATTGTATTATTGGACTCCCAAAAAATGCCACGTTCAAAATTATTCATACCCTAATCCATTGTCTTTATTTAATAGTCAATGGCATAGCCATTATTCTTTATGACTGCTTCCAGACGATTCTTGTATGTGTCCACAAGCTTCCTGCATGTCTCCTGTGGGATGTTGGCCCACTCTTCTTTGGCAAATGCCTCAAGCTGAGTCAGGTTAGTTGGTTTCCTCGCCCTCACCCTGGTCTTCAAGTAATGCCACAAGTTTTCAATGGGGTTCAGGTCCGGACTCTGACTTGGCCATTCCAGGACATTGACATCATTGTCCTTGAACCATTTCTTCACTATCTTGGCAGTGTGTTTAGGATCATTGTCGTTTTGGTAAATCCAGTTGTGGCCAAGCTGGAGTTTCACAGCAGATTCCTTCACATTTTCATCAAGTATCCTTATGTAATCCTCCTTTTCATGATGCCTTGGACCTTGACAAGATTCCCTGTGCCACTGGAGGAGAAACATCCCCATAGCATTAAGCTTCCACCACCACACTTGACAGTGGGCACAGTGTTCTTTGGTCTATAGGCTTCTCCTTTCTTCCTCCAGACATATTGAGCATCCATATGGCCAAATAACTCCAACTTTGTCTCATCAGACCACAGGATGGTGGACCAAAAGCTGGGATCTTGTTTCAGATGGCGTCTACAAAAGGCCAGGCGAGCTACCAGATGTTTCTTCGTGAGCAACGGTGTTTTCCGAGGTGTACGTCCATGGAGACCTCCTCTATGCAAGACTCGCTCAATGGTGGACCTTGATACCTTTGTCCCTGTCTGGTCAAGCATTTCAACTAGAGCCTTGGTTGTGGTCTGTGGGTTGGTGTTGACCTCTCTGCAGATTTTCCTAGCAAGTTTGGGGGGAAACCTTACGCTTCCGACCACGCCCACTGAGGTTTTTAACAGTGTTGAACCTCTTGTGCTTGTTGATGATGCTCTGGACAGTTGAAACAGGGACATCATACTGCTTGGAAATGGCCTTGTAACCCTTTCCTTCACTGTGGGTACGAACAGACGCGCTGCCGAGGGTCTTCGCTGAGCTCTTTCTTCTTGACCATGATGACCAGGAATTGAGAATGATCTGAACACTTTCCCCTATTTATACTCTTCTGGAAAGATGTCTTTTTTGCTTTAACATTTGGTCAACAATTTTAAATAAAGGGTTTTATTCCACTGTGACATCTTGGACAAAAATTACCACATTTGGCACATTTTTGTTTAAATGTTGTCAGGGGTATGAATAATTTTGAACATGGCATTTTTGGGATTGCATCAATACAATACCCCAGACATAAATATTTTTTGCATTTTGTATTGTTGTCATTCTTGCAATTGTTGGTCACATATAACTGATGCATAAATTTGAAAACATGCGTTCATTTCATGACAATATGCAAAAATCACACAATTTAGCAAGGGTATGAATAATTTTGAGGACGACTGTAAAATGAATGTAGCAGTAATGGTGAGACCCGATGAGAAAAATGAATGTTCTCATTCTGGAAAGTCGACATTTTCTTTTTGGGGCGGGGGGGTTTGTAGAGAACACACACAACTCAGTTCCCAGTAGATACGCTACATTAATAACCCTCCTCACGCTGCTGCCAGGTGTCAGCTCGTCACTGTCTGAATGACTTACCTGCTTGTCTGTTTTGGGCAGAAAACAGGAGCCCTGCCCCCCATTTTGAGTAGGCACCACTGACTGACATCTTGAATGCCGTTTCCCCCCTTATTAATGTCAATTTGCTCAGCAAATTGCAATCGGATCAGTTTTTCTTGGACAGCATTTTCGGTGGTATTTTTGCTTGTGGTTGGTTGTCCATTCAGAAATATAGGGAGATGTGGGAAGGCTTGTCCACCTGAGCGAGATGTTTTTAAAAATACGGTGCCTCACATTTAGCCAAGCTCTTAAGGCGCTGGGTCGAACTTAGACACAGGTCTGTTTTTCAACCTGAGTCCCAGCAGTGTTCTTTACAGTCAAACGCTTCATCAGAACAACATTCATATCTATCTTGGCTGTTTAGGGAGAGTAAAGAGCCAGTTTTGATTCCATGCAGCAAAAATGCACTGCCTCTCTCATGCGAGTTGCATCACATGGACATAGTCATCTTATTTTTTCCCTCTCTCTCTCGTTTCTTGTTTCAGTAGAACTTCCCCCATTTCCCGGCACTGGTATCATTGGTGACCCTGTGCTGTTCTCTGTTGGAGTGTCAGGATTACGCCAGCTTTTACATTTGCTGGTTAGTTCCAATTGTACGGTGGAAAAAAAGGTCTACAGTGAGGGAGGAGAGCCAAGCTACTGGAATGCCAAGACAAATGGCCGACGAGGCCAACACGAGCATGTGGAATAAATTTTTGCTGTCCGAGCTTGTTATTCCTGTGTTGTCAGTGATTGTTTGGGCTACTTAAATGGCCGATTTTCTCCTTGTTGCGTCAGTCACCTCTCGTAATTTTTCACTCACTCTTGAGCCCATGACATGCTCCGCAGGCTGTGAAAAAACTTCAAACTTCAATATACATAACAATTTTATATTGAATGTAGCATAACTAATTGTATCTGCAGACATGCAAACAAAGGGCTTTACTTAAATAAAAGATTTAGGCGTTCATTAATTATTTTACATTGTTTCTTCCCTTCCATAGAAAAGAAATCTAGGCTAATTCAAAGCATTGTTTGGTGAAACCTCTACATTCTGAGCATGAATGGAGGGTGATAAGAGCACTGGCTCAAGTGAAAGCTTAGCGGACTGAAAGAAAGAATTTAGTTTTAAATCCTCTAACCCTCAGTGATTGTCAAGTACCACATGAAATGCATTCGCTGCCACATGAACACTCAGGGAATCCCATTGCTTCACTTCTCTGTTGTGTTTATGTAAGCACACGGCTCTAAAGATAGCTAATAGACATTCAGCACTTCATTTTTTTTCCTATCCTCATCCATCAAAATGAATTAAACTTGGCATGTCAACCCTGTGCTATGAATTCCCATGGATTTCAGGAGAGCCCATAACATGCAATTTTTTTTCCTCCTCAAACACAACAGTGACAGTGATGGAGGTTTTATAATTTGTGGCAATTATTAGGTCTGCAGCCTGGAGACATGACACATACTCCGGCACCTGTTTTTCTAATTCACGTTGATTTTTTACTGTCAGAGTAGTCAGACAGCAGAGGAGGCAGACAATTACATCAGCCAGAACTTTGAGTCAATCACAAAGTTTTTAAGAAGGTGCTTAAAATGGACTAGTGAGAATGAAATGAATGTGCTGCAGCGCACACTTCAAATTTACACTGCCTAAGAATCATGGCTGTACGCTGTTGTGGAAAAGAATCACATAGAAGTGTTGTGATTATGATAAATTACACTCTTGTATGTTTAGAAATTTTAGAAAATCAAATATTTTGAAAAGCTTAGTTTGGCACTTGGTCACTGTGTATGAAGTGAGAGTCTTTCTACTTCCGCTCCACCACTGAAATATCAGTTTTTCAGGAAGTTCTTTTCTATACAATATGTTTTCTCTGGAAGGAGCTTTGCATTGGTATCCTGCATTTTTCTCTGTGCCATGCTATGATTTTCATTTGGTTTTTATGTCATGCATTTTTTGTGTGAATATTTCTTAGCCACTATGCAAGGAATCGAGACTTCTCCTTTATCCTGAAAGTATTTTCTTTTCAAAACACTTGACTTTCAATGACATGTTCTGGCACTCGTTCTCTCTGTGTCTCTCCCTTTGTCTCTCTGCTTCAGACATCACTCGCCACCAGGTTTGCACAGGAGGCCTTTGGGAAGCAGTACAAACAAACCATCGGCCTGGATTTCTTTCTGAAGAGAATAAGCCTTCCAGGTGAGACACCTTCATAATCTTGAGGGAGTGTTCGCTTGTTTGGAGACTCGGCACAGACACGCGTGTTGCACTAGCCCGTAGCGGCAGACTGCAGACTTGTTAATTCAGTAAAATAATGAGGATATGTATTTTTGCAAAATTGTATTTAGGCAGACTGGCTTCAGTGTCAGTGGTTGCTCATAACACTGTAAGTTCGCCCTTAACGTTTCAGGATTTTGGTGTGCACTTCACATGATCAGCGTTAAAAGACCCAGAATATTAATTTAAAGTCGAACAAAGAGCCCTGTTGTTCTTCCATCACTTTCTCTCATATTTTTATTGCTCGTATTTTCTTGTCCTACCGTTTCCAGGCAGAGTTTATTCTTCAGGTTAACTCGGGAGCTGAATGTGTCTTTTCTGGTAGCTCCTCATTGTGGAGTGTCTGCCACTTCTCAGGGTTATTCACTCTGAAAGCTCTTCTCTCCAGAGCAAACAGCACACGTTTTTTTTCACTCCACAAGGCCAATGGACAGCTTATGTCCAAATGGGCGAGCCTTGCTCATAATTCTGTGGGCACAGTACAGAGTAAATACATTAACATTTTATATCCATATCGCTGATCCCCAAGTTCAACTGATCTTTGTCCTGCACCACATAAAACATTCGTGTTCTTATTTGTTTATGTTGAACCCGCAGAAATAAAGCCACACTCTGTATCCCCCTTAGATCTTTAAAATAAATGTTTATTGACTAATGCTATATTTAGACTCCATTTTTACTTCCTACCATGTGAAATGGGAATTTTCAGCATTTTAAATGGCATTTCTCAAACTCTGCCAAGGCTTAAGCTCCAGAAATCTGCAAAGTGGCTTCATTCTTTCATTACTAATAAAACAACATTAAGCAAGGGCAAATTAAGTGCTAAAAGTAAAAGTTATGCTGATTTGTGAGTTGGCTGAGGGATTCTATTTTGATTTTGTGTCAGTTTCAGCTTATGAGACTTAGGAGAACTAAACCCCCAAAAATGTTGTGGTGGAGTCTGAATGAAAGAGCCAACTAAAAGCACAGGCTGGGCTCAACTCCTTCAAACAAACTCGAACAAATGCAGTTAATCGTTTGACTTCTCTTTCCAGTAACTTTCTCTCCTGAAATTGTCACTGATCTCTCAAGTGTTGAAGCTGTCAGCTTTGTTGTAGTATAGCCTACATGTGAGTGAGTGTGTGTGTGTGTGTGTGTGTGTGTGTGTGTGTGTGTGTGTGTGTGTGTGTATCACCGGGGCAGCAACAACACAAGGTCCAACGCAGGAGTTGTTAAATGGCCCGTTTTCCAGGGAATTGGGTGTTGATGAGCTGATGAAGAGGACGGTGGCTCTGCGAGCTGGGTGGTCCCAAACTTCGTTAGGACCCCCACCCTGCCTTGTATTGGAGAGGTTGTGTGTCTCTTCGGTTCTCTATGGGGCTGTAAGGGTCTTTTGCAGCAGGGGGGAGAGGAGCCTATAGCCAAACGTTGGCCCCTCTCTCCATGAAGGCCCAGCTTGTCAAACTTAATGTACATTTTCCAAGGCAGGCAGAGGTGAGGCAAGGCCGACTGGCACACAACAGCCTCCTCTGTGTGTGCTTTTTATAACAATACCTCTTCCAGATGTCCCTGCCAAACCAATGAGGCACAGGCGGTGAAGGGAACCGAGTAGAGGTGAAATTTACTTGATAAATTTGGTCAAAATCAAACTTGCAGTAGCTGCTTTGTTTGCTAACACTAAGAAGACAATTAGCGCCCTTTTTTAATATCAGCGTTAAGACTTGTCTTTCGGGTTCACGAGTGCACTTTCTACCTCTTGCAAAGTGTAAGCAGAAAAATCTCAGCGCTGTCGAGTCAGCGTGAATCTTTTTAACATAAATAAAGCTTGTGTCTGAGGACGGGTGGGGATGGCTCTTTAACCGTTATTCATTGCACTCCTCAGTGTAGCTTTACATTGACACTGTATAGTCTAGATGTAGTGACTGTGAACCTCAGCGTTTCCTTCCCCCGCTTTAAAAAGGGGACTTATGAAGGGGTTGAGTCGTCCAGCCGTGTCCACAGTGCACGCTCTGCTCCCCATCGCCGCTCCAGCCCAGCGCAGGGCCCTCATCACACCAACATAAACTCCTCGCTGTCTGGTCCTCCCTCCTCCTTTTTTTTTTTTTTTTTTCAACCGCCCCTTTCATTTTCCAGAGGAAGAAAATATTTATTTGGATTTGGTTTTTGTGCCCGTCTTTCTCTCTCCCCCCTCTCATGCACTCCTTCGTTCTCTTTCCACAGGCATAAGGACAAGAGTCTTCTTTTCCTCTTATTTTGTGCTTAATTATTTCTATTTTCCTTAACAGCACATAATTCTCCTCACTTTCCTAACTTGGCAGGAAATGGCACAATGCAAACAGCTCTTCCCAGCCTAATAAGAAGTCATTTTTTTCCTGCCAGAGTATTGAGAATGTTTAAATTAGAGGGTAAGCGTACCTATTTAACCCCCTCAATCTCTGGCCTGGATATTCTTGGATGTGAGGTGTGGGTGACCTGCCAGACGAGAGCGCTTAGCATGAAAGATTAATTGCTGATTTATTATTTCCATTATGTATATCAACAACGTGGACTTTTATTATAGAAATGGCTCACCTAAAATACGGGCTCCGGTTACAGCTGACTAGTTATTTCATCAGGATTATGAGCTTTGTTAAAACAAACAAGTTAATGATTAAAAACTGCAGCATTCTCACTTTTTTCAACTTTCAATTTGTTTTATATTTAATTGATTAGCAGACAAAGGCATTGTTAAGAAAACATAGTAGGGTAATAAACTCTGAAATATATATGCCCCATTTATAGAGCTGATTTGTACATATTTTTCAAATAATTTGATATTGATGATATTTCTGTCTCTTTTCTCCACTGCAGGCAATATGAATGTGACCCTGCAGGTCTGGGACATTGGAGGCCAAACCTTGGGAGGGAAAATGCTGGATAAATATGTATACGGAGCCCATGTAAGTTAACACTGATTCACACTTTTTTCTGGCTACTCTTTATTTGGCCTTACAAACGTGCATCTTTTTATTTCCTCTAACATGAAGCCTCACAAAGAAGGGGAACGTTGTACATGTTCATTCAAAGGTTATAGGTCCTCGTCACTGTGTCACACATGGAAGCACACGAAGAATCGGTTTCCCATTCCCCAGGAGTCCTGTATTGGTGCCTCTGGTCAGACTTATTATTACAGCTTTGGTAGCTTCATTCAGAGCCTGCCACTCCCTCCTTTCAGAGCCAAATCATAATAAACTGTCATTTGGATACACAGTGGGTATAGCAGGTCAATAGAACTTTAAAAATCAGCTTTTTACAGAGTTGTGAGAATTTGTTCTTTGTCAGACTGAACACATGTTGATAAAACACTGGACATTATATCTAAATATGAACAATAGTGATATTAAAACTAGATCTTAAACATGTACATATGTATCCATATTAAAGTAAACTTTAAAGGATTTTCAACACAAATTATTGGGCTTATTAACACTCAGACACACTGCTTGATAGTGTTCTCGGCTCATGCATGAAAAACCAGAGGTGAAAATTGATTAGCGAATGATCTGTTTACTCTCACGTCTCATTTAACGGCGGCCCTTCGGGATTCATCACAATGTGCTGATTAAAAGGACGGATGAGCTTTGTGCAAACACTGTAATTGTTGTCAGCGCGCACTTATTTGTGCACGTGCGAGCAACACCGGTGTCTCCAAGAAGCCGCGTTACTATAATTGAGAGCTATTTGTCATCTCCAGAATGCCTCCTGTTTAAAGAGGCCTACTCAAAGACAACGGTTTGTCTAATCTGCGGCCCATACTGCAGCTCAAGGCGGAGACTTGTCAGCTATATGTACACTTTTGTCATATCTGTCTATAGAAACTAAACAAGCTTTAATTGGAGGTTCTCTTCCACTGTGTGAATCCACTTGGCTTCAAAATGAGTGAAATTGAGGTTCTTTTTGTGCCTGTCTGTGCCCGGGTAGTATATATTATCCGTGTCTGCAGCACTTCCTTTACTGTCACTTCCCCTCACAAGCCAAATGTCGTACATCATTGCCACATCATGACACCTTGCTTAGGGAGTTTCTCATCAACGCTGTGTGGAACTTTCACACCTATTGTTCACCTCGGCGCGTCCTGTAATCAATCATTGCTGTTTCCGAGAGACGCGCTGTAATTGTCAGAGGCACAAGCTGTCGTCACCGACCGCGCGTGTTGTGACAGTGTGTGTCTGCCCAACACAAAGCAACAGACACCCCTTCAGTCGTGCTGCGTCATGCAGCAAAAGTAGAGCATTTACCTTGGCTCACGCTCATTTCCAGTTCTTTAGAAATAGCAGAAGTTCGAAGTAGTGATAGCAGTGAGTTGAGCTATGAGATTGCTTGTGTGCAATCATGCCAACAGGTCTGTGTTTACCTTTTGATTAATTTATATGTTTATGTAAACAGCTCCTTCTGGTCTGAATGTTTGTTCAAGCAAGGCTCTGGTTGTTGTTGCACGACTGTTTCTGTACTGCATACAGTATTGAGGATTACTTAGGGAGGAGGAAAATGTCTCCAGGCAGACAGCCTTCATTCATTAGCTCAGACAGTAGATAACCATGCCTGACCTTTATTCTGCGCTGAGTTTCGAGTGTGCTTACAGAAATGGGAATTGTTTATGTTCAAGCCTGCTTTTTTCCTTTTAAAACAGATCCATGTGGACACACAGGGTCGTACTCAGATGATAATAGTCCCAATAGTCCTACCTCAGATTATGTGTGAGTGAGCATGTCCCCCTCCATGCGAGTCTGTCCCCTACTCTGAAAAGAGAAGCAGTGCCACCTACTGTTCCCATGCTCGCTGAGTATTACTCATGAATGAATATGAGCTAAGTGCATATGAAATCAAAATGTACTCACATTCATAATTTAACAGAGGATGTTTGTGGATGCGAGGTGTTCAGACAAGAGTGTGATGATGTCGTTCAGCATTGTTCCTCTGTGTTTTTTCTTTGCAGGGTGTTCTCCTGGTGTACGACATCACCAACTACCAGAGCTTTGAGAATCTGGAGGATTGGTTCAGCATGGTGAAGAAGGCCAACGAGGAATCCGATATCCAGCCCGTTGTCTCCTTGGTTGGGAACAAAAGTGAGTGTTCCACATACATGCATATGCAAACACACATACATCCTTGGTTCTCAGCAGTAAGCGGTAGTAATACAGCAATTTGGAAAAATGTAGATGTAGTCTAACAAGTTTGCAAAGCACTTTGCAGCACATGAAGAGGGTTTTTCTCTAATCATTTCCCCCTGGCACATTTTTCATTTTGCACGTCTGTGTTTGTGTGTGGAGGAGTGAGTGTTTGATGGCAGCAGACGTGTTTGTTAGAACAGCAGATAACTGATCGGTGTGATAAGCCAGTTGATAAGAGAGTGAGGGTTTGGAGCGATGGGAGAGATGATGTTTGTGAACTCTTGGGAGTGACGGGCGATGATTTAAGATCCCTGGGCCAATGGACCCAGGGCACCGCTTATCTGTGCCCCCTCCCTCCCAGTCAGTACCCGTCTGGCCCCCCGAGTCTTGAGCCTGCGCTCCTGTCCAGAGTCATTGGTTAAGGAGAGGAACTCGATGTTAACCAGACGGCTCTCCTTCTATCAGCCTGCGCCCATCCACCCATCTCCAAAATAAAGAGTAATAATGATGACTCTTTTTAAACATCCCCTTGACAGATGTGGAGTCATGGCTGCCGCTATGTTATTGTAAAGTGAGGCGTCAGAGTGTGTGTGTGTAATGGTGACTGTCCACCTTCCCGTGAGATGATGAACGGTCAACAGAGTGGTGCCTGCACACAGGAAGCTCTCGCTAATGTTACTCAACAGGGACCATAGGTCACGGTTTAATTCGCCTGTCTAGAGCAGATTCTCTTGTCTTAGCATCCGTTGCATCTCTTAATGCCCCAGCTTTAACGGTGGGCGCCTCTGTATTTAGGCTAGGTTTTGGGTGTGTGCGTGAGTGTGTGTACTGTAATTTTTAAGTAGTGTACATCCCGCTGTCAGGCTCCTCACCCCCACACTCACACAGCCCCTCTCCCAGTAATGGCTCTATTGCTGAGAAAGGCCCGTGTGTGTTTTTTCTGTTCCTGCAGGCTGAAAAAAAGAAAAACAAAATCCCACACAGATTGCCCCGCTAGGAGCAATCAATTACCTTGTGATGCTTTATGAATCCCAGGGCCCTCCCAGTGACTCCTTTTTTTCAGGGAGCTGGAAGAACGTTAGTCTAGCTATCTGGTTAGAAATGTCCACACCTACATTTTTTTAATTTTAAATTTTTCTTCCCCAAACCCATGCCAAGCTATTTTTTTATGCTGAGGAGCTCCTAACCTTTTTAAGTATCGTATGATTAAAAAAAAAAAAAAAAAAATCCAAATTGAATACTTGGCACACGTTAACAACAAACCGAACATATGAATATACAGCATTCTTTCGGGAGCGGAGTCGTTTAAATGGTTCCCATGATGTTGGACTGAGTGAGGCAACATGTTTGTGACAACCGAAATAGAAGTACAGACATAACAAGGAGCTTATAAAAACACTACAGATTTATGTCTCTGTGAGGGCTTGTCTTAGGGGAGATTTTGGTGTTTCACGACTCAGAATTTTTAGTGTTTCCACTTAGATAAACTGAAGGTGAATACGGGCCCGTGCATGTCATGCATTTACTTGCTGGTTAGAACAGACAGTTGTACATATTGTATACAGCTGAAAGGTAGGTTTTTCCCTACATACTAAAAGATTTAATACAGTATTATAAAATAAGTGTTTCTTTTTAACATCAAGTCAACGTGTAGACTACAGTGAAATCTGACTTTTTTTCTAATTGACAGTACATGTGCTGCTGCACACTTTGCGCTTAACTTTCCCAAATCACCCCGTGCTTTCCATCGAGCTTAATTTGAACACTGTCTTCATTGCACAGTGTATTTGTAATTGAGCCCGTGGACCAGACTGGGTCATTAATGATGCTGTCCCCTCCTTTCCTCACCCTCCCCTGACTGCCCTCCTGTGCCATGTCACTGCTGGGGAACAACCTTTCCTTTCTTCGGCGTAGCGTGGCCGGCCGGGGTTAAGTGTGCTTGTTAAGCACCAGTATGTCGGACCTCCGTGCCCTCTACATGCTGCCCAGAGCCTCGTGTTTAAATAATGGCACCACTTGTAACAATTCAGAGAGGAAGCCAATGAAATGTTTTATTGAAGGCACACATATGCGCGCACAATTATTTATGCAACAGCACGCGCGCGCACACACAGCTGTGCACAGAAACACACTCTTAGGTAAAGTGACACACGTGCGGAGTTTCTGGGAACACATGGATAATGGAAGAATGCTAAGCTCTTGGTCTGTTTAAACATACTATAACTGTTTATTATAGTGCAGCCCAGTGTAACACCGTATGGTACACGGGAACCTCTCGGGAGAGATCTTGGCTTGTTGTGCAGTCATCTCCCCCACCACTCGAATGTTTCATTTTGAGGAGACTAATAAGTGCTGTGTGTTTTGAAAGGTATCCAAACGATAAATTCTGTCATTCTTTGCGAACAGCAGCTGTTCGTGGCCTGTTAGAGACTACTTGCCCTTTAAACCAGCAATACTCTTAAGACACTGATATAAAAAATAAGACCCACCGTTAGCAGTCCTGTCCCTTATTTTGAATCTTTTTATGTGTTGTAACAAGCATATTAACATTGATGGGTTTGTTACCGTTTTAAACAGATTTGGGTTGCCTTTTGAAAGCGCACATATTTCTTTGGAGACATTAAGCCTGTGTCGTTTATCAAACCAATTTGTTTTTATTAAGTGGGTATCGCAGGACCCCTGCTCACTCCCCACCAATCACCATTCCCATTTCTAGCGCTCTCTCCCTCAGGAACTCCAGAGCATCCATCATAGGCTTGTACAGCCCTTATTTGGGTGACTTAAATGGGTTCAGTTCTCTTAACCCCTCCTCATCACTCACGGCTCTTTACTCAGTGGTTCTAACACCGTTCACTGCAGATCCACTCAGGCCTGCCATGGGAAACGTTTCCTTCTGCAGGGAGATAAGGCCCCCGCATCAGGACAATTTGTACACTCAGTTTTGCCTCACCTGCCTTACTCTTCTGCTCTGTTTCTTTCCCCCCCCTCTATCCAAGTCCCTATCTTCCACCATCTCTCAAACATACTTGCGCGTTCATTTTCATCCCTGCGCAAACACAAACTCTTTCAATCACACACTTAGGCCTACTCTTAACTCTTATCTCTCACATGTGTAGACTAACACTTCTCTTGTAGCTGCCTTTACTTACAGTAATGTCTTTTCATTGGCTCTGTGTCCCTGTTGTGTTAAACAACATGCGTGTGTTTGCTTTCTGCACGCTACAGCAGATCTCATCGCATACCGTTACCCGTCGCACTTCTCTCTCCCCAGTTTTCCATCCATCCATGTGAAAGCTAAAGGGAAACATGGATCTCCCCTAACTCTTGATTCTCGTGAAGCATGTCCATACCACCAACATTGTTGGTCTTGAGTTGTTTGCCCTCTTGGCAAGGGCTCGGGTGGAGTTGAAGCCCCCCCTCCTCCCCAGCTCTCTCACCCCGTCACCTCCCTGCCCCTGTAAAGCTGCCACAGTTCCTGTCTGTTCAGTGTAGGCCTGCACATTTCTTAATAGAGAGATGCTCAGAAGTCCAGGAGCGCAGAGGAGCTCAATGTGCTTCTGTTTTTGGTTTAGCTCAAAAATGTTTTTCCTGGCTCAACCCACTCCTACTTAGGTCCTCTTACAACAAACTAAAAGGTCCTAATTGCCCCCAAGGGAAAGGTTTAGCCACAATAGACATGTGGTGGGACAAAAGCCCAGTACTCTTACCCCAGCACCCTCACCCCTCCCCAGATAGAGGAGATGAACACGTCAGCAGTGTCTGTGTTGTACTGTGGGTAGCGCGACCACAGGTTCGAAACTGTAAAACATTATATATACAGAATATAGACCTAGTAAGGCATGGTGTATGGTTGGGTAAAGATCTGGAATGTTTACAGTTTACTGCAAATCCATTGCTTCCTGTTTCTCTTCACATTTTATTCAAGGTAAAGGGTCAGCCTAGACGTGTGTGTCAGATTGTCTCTGTAACCACAGTGACTGTAGCCTGCTGTCTTTCTGAAAGTCTGGAAAAGATGGGAAATAGAGATTCAAGTTACAACAAGGGATGAATGAAGAATTACAGCTGAACTGCAGTGTGGCTGATAACTCAGTGTAAAATCACAGCTGCAGATGCATGAGACACGTGTCCAACAGTGATTGAGAAATACTTTCATGGGTTTGTTTAAGCCTGCTCAGGTGGCTGATAGGTGGTCTTTCCCACAAAGAGCAATGCAGCGAGCGCCAGTCGGGTGCTCCTTGCTATATGAACAGAACGCTAAGGTTTAATTGTAGCAACGGTTTGACCCGGCTCTGGTCCCCGCACTCATCTCTCTTGACTCTCATGCCTGTCGAAACATGGAAAGTCCTCATTCATTTTAGTCATCCATAAAGCAAATATTGTTGCACATGCAGTAGATGATCAGTCTTCGAATACCTTCTTGTGTGGTAAGTCATGGGCCATTTGAGCTTCACAGCACAGCTTAGCCACCTGACCTGAATGCAGCCTGGAACCCTCATCACGCTCAGGCTGTACTTTATTTCTCTGCTGCTCCACAACATTGATATGGAGGAATTCCTGGAAGGGGCCTTGCTGACACAGGGCTGGGTAAATAACCGATTGATCTGGATCCACAGGCATATATTATAAATGTATGCGAAATATCAACATAGTTTCCCCCTCTTTTTTGCTAAATCTACTTTTTTGTGGTGTGAAATATTACATCACTCTGTTTGCACCCTGCTCCTGCTTCAGGTTTTTAACTCGATGTTTGCTCAGGCAGTCATGAGCAGAACACTCTTTCCATGTTATAGTTCACCGCTCTGGCTGCTGTTGAATATTTAGGCCAGTTCAACGCATCATTGCTCATAGGAAGACTTTATAATTATGTGTAGACTTATAGTGATGCGACGCATACAATTACGAAGGCTCCCCCGTGCTCTGTATAATTATTATAGCTCATACTTATGCTGCCGGCTCACAGAGGCATGTATTACTGCTCGCCCATAAAAGTCCACTTAGTTTAACAGCGACAGGAGAGCTTGGAGGACATGGCCAGTGAAACCCCGGGCAGCGTCTTGTGCGGTCGGCTCAGAACTGGGTCTTTTGTTCACTTTTCACGAGTCCTAGGAGCCCGTTAACCCAGCCTGCAAGGCCCTCGGCCCCATGTTTAACTGTGGCAGTGACAGCTGGGCACTCCAGCTCTCTCTCTCTCTCTCTCTCTCTCTCTGCCTGCGGAGCTACTGCCGGACACTGTCTGTTTTACATTCCCTGACCAGGGAGGAAGACCACATTGTTTTACTAGCCGCTGTGGAGTATCTGATTATGTTTTAAAGTGTGAATGCATGTGTGTATTTGCGCGAGTGTGTGTCTGCGCAACTTTTCTTGAAGAACGATCAAATGACAAGATGAGCTGTGATCAATGAGCTGTCGACAGAACACTTCTGACCTAGTGGAAAGAGAGTCCCCTGATGGTCCCAGGCCATTTTAGGCCACCGGGGCAGGGGCGCCGCAGCACAAAGGGCGCTCTGTCTCTGTCAGGATTCCCCGAGGACTCCTGCACGGGCCCTGCTCACCTCGACAACACCCGGCTACTAACAGCACTGCATCTGTCTGTACTCACTCAGAAAAGACGTGATAATGTTATTAACTTACCTTCAAACATTAATATCCTGATTATTATTTCTGATTATTCCAGCACCAGTTTAGTCAGTGTCCAAAGTCATTAATAGCAGTATACAGTACAATTGGCTACACATTGCTGCTATAAAGTGTAACTACACTGATGCTGGAATTATGTTCTGTTAAAGCCAAAGGTAATATTAAAATAATTTTAAGTTTCATAGACTTTTGCATTAAATATAGATGTTCCAGTCCTCAGAAAATAAACATTGCCTACTGTAAACAATATCTACACTGTCACGGTTTAATGAAATGTGCAAGAGCACAGTTTGCATAGTTACTTGACTTCTGAATGACTGCATAGTGTCTAAGTAGTAAAGAAAACACAGATTTTTCTGTAGCACTTCTGAATGATACTATATTTCTGAAAAAAGAAATGAAACTGGGGACTAGCCAATACTTTTTTGTAGGGGAAAGTAGTTATTGTTTACTGTCCATATTTTTAATACAGGTAGCGACTTATCACACCCTTCATATTTCAAAACCATGAGTGTTTGTGTGCTCTCTCCAAGTCATGTAAACCAGTTGGGCTGAGTCATTTAAATGCTTCACATAAATTCCCCTAGTTATTTTGTTTTATTAGCCACTTGTGCTGTGAACCTTAAATCAATGTCTAATTCAGTCAGACATCACATAGAAGCATTTATTTAACTTTTGCTGACTTTTTAAGATTAAAATTAAATTTTCCCCATATGTTGTACCAGAAAATTTAAGGATAAATCAAATGCCACTCACAATTAACCATAACTTTTCTCTATCACAATTGTAGAGGAAATTATTCTGCTTCTTTTCCCAGACTCCTGCAGTTTAGTATTAATATTAAGTGCCCTATGACTTGCTGTTATTTCTGTAGCATTTGCTTTAGAAGTAGGTCAGGTTGGTGGTGGGATAAGAAAACTTACCAACCACACAGATAAATACAGTATGTTACACAGTGTTTTAGACACTTTAGAGTTCTTCATTATGTGATGTTGTGACATGAACTTAAAGTTACCCTGAGGGGTTTGTCACCACTGGTGAACGTTGTTTTTAATGGATGCCAGTACACGCATGAGGACACATATTAGTGCCACAAGTTCAGGGCAACAAAAGGATTCAAATTGAGTTGGGTGTAGTGGAAAGGAGCTATTGTAAAGATGGTCAGTGATTGAAAAGGATTGAATTTGATTGAAATACCTTTGATACTACAGAATATATACTGATGGGCCTGTAGTTGGAGGTCAGAAGAGGGTCCCTGCCTTGAGTATAGGGGCCACAACAGCAGGCTTCCATTAGTTAGGAAATCTCCCTAAACCATCTTCAGACATTCACCTCACATTCATGTTGGAGTGACAGATTGTGAAAATGAATAAATGCTGATTAATTGAGGAGCTACCACTAAAAGCTTATGGGTTATGGGTTATCTGCCGACAACAGGAGATTACATAATCTAGACAGTTAAAAGTATGGTAATAGTGCAGTAATATAGTAAAAGGACCATAAACTGACATAAACCAGTTCCTAATTCAATAATATTCCTAATATTCCTAATATTCAATAAGGTTTTGCAGATGTTTTAAGGAGGGAATGACATTCATCATGTTTGAAAGACCTTAAGGATACACCCAGTATGTAGATGAGAAACACTTAATGTAAACAGAACATGCTGGTTCTGTTTACATTTAGGTAAAGCAGCACACTTGTGCCCCTCTCAATGTAAAATAGGATCATGGCCGTGTCTTGGAGTCACATGTAAGTACAGATCCACTGTAAAATTTATTAGTTAGGTCGGGAACATCTTTTCCAAGGGAGACTTGACCAAGACAGAAACGGAAAGTAGCAGACAAAACAGTTCAAAATCAGGCAACAGATACCGTAAAACAAAACAAAGAAACAGATAACAATGGGCTAAAATGAGCTAAGAGGACAGAGAAAGTAAACAAAGGAGTCATGTACCATAGAATTTATGACAAGAGATATAAAATTCCTGAAATGTTTTCCTTGCAATTATATTCCAAATGACGGGGGCAGAAATCACCAATCACCTTCTTTCCCATCTCCCTGTAGAACAGGGATAGAGAAAAGTTGTCAGTATGTCTTGTGACCAGAGCTGACGATTGCAAGATGAGCTGTCAAATGAGTTTGCAGAGACGTGACAGACATTAATGAGTTTAATTTGATGACACATTTCAATGCACCATGATGGACAGACTTCTGCATGTGCTTGCACTGTACAATGTGCTGATGCGTCTACGTGAAAGGCTGCTGGGAGTAACCAGGATCCTTCAAGACATATGAGATCATTTTCTGCTTCAGGACTGGGGACACTGTTCTTGTGTTACTTGAATGTAAAAGCTGAGCAGAGCAGTGGAGACTCACAAAGCCCTATTGAATGTCAGAGCTGCCGAATAGTTCAGGGGTGTTTTTAAACTTAGTGATGCATGGTGAGCAATTGGCTCAGTCAGTTGTAAGTCATTTCATTAGGAATTGGACTTGGTTTGATAATCCTTGCCCTCACACTACCGTCTGAATTGGGTCATGGTCATCATTGAGGGGAAACCGAGGCAAACCCTCTTAACAGGGTCTTAAAGGCATAGTGTGAGGTAATGTTGGAAGTGATAGGTTGTCCCTTGGGGTTGATTAGGCTCAACCCTGTAACTTTCACTTAATGGGATATGACCCCTCAGAGCCCCAAGTCCCTGACAACACACACACGCCCGACTATTACTACCACACACACACAGTTCACACATTCCTCCCTCAGCCCTCAAACTCCCCACTGCACCAACTGCTGTTTAGTTTAAAGCGGGGCTGCCGGCAATTAACTGTGTTATGTCAAGCTTATTCTCTGGCTGTGGCTCACTGGGTAAACTGCTCCAATTGGTCCCTAGCAGCCGGCACGGCAGAACAGTAAGTAGGTGTCTCTGTTATCACAGCATGGTTTTAAAAAGCCCTCTGAGGAACACACAGTACAGTGTCAGATTTCGGGCAGGCTAGCCAATGTGGAGCTATTAGCTTATTGTTTTGCCTTGGCAACGTGTGCAGGTGAAGTCTAAAGCTACGGCACCATATTTCTTTAACAGCTTCAACAATGAAGCATTTAAAATTTTCCCACTGTTCTGATTTCATACTCAGACTGGTTTCCTCTCCATGGCAACAGTGCCCAAGGCTCATGGGTATTGTAGAATTCGGGACCCGTCTGCAATGCCACAAACTGAACAATATACAGTTTCTCGGGAATAAAGGTGAAGTATTTAAAATTGGTGGCCATATCATAATTATATGGTCTGTACATTATTTTACCGACTCCAGCTAACATGTCCGGGCTTCTCAAATATACAATGTTAAATGTGCACCATGTAATCAGAATACTCCAAAAACCCGATCACAACCAGGATACTTGTGTGTATGTGAACATACTCCTAGTTTCATGATCATTTATGTTTAATGGTTTTTCAGATATTTATTTCAGTCTCTGGCAGTTGGTGCATCTTCTTTTCAGCAAAGGTGAAATAGCATGGGTTTTGGTTTAAAAGCATGCTGCAGGCAGATCAATCCAACCAAAATCCAACCTCCTTACTAATTTCAAGCTTTTTTAGTGACATAAAACCTCTCCAAGTCTGTCTGGTTTCAGGATAATCGGGTCTGCCAACTAGTGAGAGGATTCTTTCCATGAAAGATCAAAGCTGACATCCCCACAGACACTAACTTGTGGGGAGGAACATCCATATTTTCTTCTCATTTGATTGTGTTCCCACTTATGTAATAGGTCACCACAATAACAAACGAGGAGGTTTTTGTTTTTTTTTACGGTAAAAGCCTAATTCATCCGCCAGATATTAATCTCTAACTGTTGTCTTGCAATTCACTGCAGTGAAAGGCAGACCTTTTAAATAAACACTGATGGTGACCAGAGCGAGGGAGAGTCATCGTTCTTGACGAGTGATGATCCCCTCCACTATCTCTATGCGCTCGGAGGCCTAAACAGTTTATTTCGTGTTTGCAGTCACTTCCTAGGGGTTGTTAAGCTGATGTACAGTTTGACAGAAACGGAGGGAAACCAGATCATCGGAGGAAGATTGTTTTGACCTGATAAGTAGAAATGGGTACATTAGGGAGAAAAATGGAGCAAAACACTGAAACTATGGGATTAGTCTTGCATTTAGTTTAAACAGACAGATGCCACATGCTGCTAAATTCTTTTGTGAGAATGCAGGCCCAACTATGGTATTGCTTTGTGGCTTAAAGGAGTTACGTCCTTATTCACAAATCATGGAACTTTTACAGGAATGTGCAAAATCAGGGAATGTGAAGTCGTAGGAAAATGTAAAGTTTTGCATTTTCTTTTGGAAAACTTTTGAGCTTTTCAATGTGTTGATCCTTATTTTGTCTATGAAATGTAAAAAACAAGTATACTGAAATATAAATAATACATTTGACAAAGAAATGCAACAAATACATCCGAGAAGCTGAAGCTCAACCAGTTTATTGATAATCAAACTCTAGTTGCCAATTAATTTTTTTGCCACTCACCAAATCATTTAATTGACTGATTGATTCTTTCTGGTCTGATTATAATACATAAGTTTTTGCACTATAACAGAATTTACAGGTGATTGTTTGACGGAAATTTTCCCCTGCAGACCAGCTCTGAATTTCTGCTCCGACTCATGGATAAACTGTATCCACAGGGAGCACACCTTTTGTTTCTTACAGTAACTAGCCTTCCTCAGTTCCCAAACTACTATGTTAATGTTGACTAATCTGACTTTGACACATGATTAATAACCTTTTCCAAGTGTGCAGGATCCAAAGGATTAGTTGTGTTTACCTCTAGTAGCATGCTGGGTACCGCCGCTGTTAATGACTGGAATTAATAACCTGCTGACACCTATGAGACAGCGATGTTTATGTACAGGCAGAGACATGACAGTCTGCTGTGGACATTGAGTAGTTGTAAAAGTGTCAGCCCTTTCCCAGAAAGGTTTGTGTTTATATGTCACCTATGACAACGGTAATATTCGTTTTAGTTGAAAATGATTCTTTTAAAATATGTTTTTTCTGTCGTTGTGGGTTGGCCTTTAACATTTTTGGGTCATATGACTTACTGAGATATTAATAATACTGGATTAGTGCAGTGTTTACATTTCTTCCACGCTATGTATCTGTCTCTCTCTCTCTCCCTCTGGTTCTGGCTTTATCCTCCTCCTCTCCCTCTCTCCCTCTCTTACATGCACGCACACACACACTCACACGCACACACACATGGCCACACAATCACAGGGGCATGAGAACGGGGTAAATCCTTGACAACTTCAATGAAACCTCACACAATGAGTAAAACTCGGGGGGACGAGAGAAATGCAACACCGTACAGTAGCCTGACCTCCTCCAGCTAACATAGTCATGTATGCACCAGATAGCGGGTGTGGCCGCCTTTCTGCACAAAGCCAGAAATAAAGAGCGAAGCTATTGCTTTCAGCAGCAAGACCCCCAGGTGACCTTCCTCATCGACCCCAGCGTGACCCCATAGTGAGGAAGAGAGAGAAGCAAAGTGCCCCGTATCAGTGCACAGGAGTCGAATGCACAGAGATGCGATCACAATAGGTAAAAAGGAAGGCGCTGTCATTGTGTGCTCATAGTAAATCAATGTGAAGGTGACAGCCCCAGTTCTTGGGCCTGTGCGCCCACCTTTAAGGCCGGCACACTCATAAGTCAAGTTTTCTCCATCCACATTCTCACTGTGAGTGCAGCCCGAAGACTTTGGTCATCCGCACATTGTTTCTTAAGTATTTCTCTGCAGCTGCCCTGTTTTGTCTGTTTCAGGTCAACCAGAGGTTCATGGCTTCGGGGTGCAACTGTACTAGGCTTACACAGGAATTTGTCACATCAAGCTTTAATGCCAGCTGGGAAGGGAAGCTCGGGGCGGCTGAACTGATCATTTCCACTCTCCAATCCCCCTGTAATGACTCCGTCCATAAATTAAAAGATACAACAATCAGTGGACTCAGCTTGGGTTGAAAGCAACATAAGAACTGAATTACGATTTGTTTTCATGTGTCTTTATGTGCACCATCCCTGCACACTAGGCAGACCCCTTCCATCTTAGCTGAAGTGTAAACCGTTATCTTTTGTTTATGTTCTCATGTGTGACAGTTAACACTGCGAGATTGCTGTGTAACCACCGCATAAATCGATCTATCTATCTTTTGTAAGTTTTCTCAAATGTCACACTGTGTTTCATCCACAGTCGACCTGGAGCACATGAGGACAGTGAAGGCTGACAAACACCAACGCTTCTGCCAAGAGAACAGCCTCATCAGTCAGTTTGTATCGGCCAAAACGGGGGACTCGGTTAGTAACAGCTGATTCTATATATCATTGAAATATGGAATACAGAGTGACTTTCATAATGCTTACTTTATTCTTTTGCTCTCATCTCTCTCTCAAGGTCTACCTTTGTTTCCAGAGGGTGGCTGCTGAAATCCTCGGTATAAAACTTAACAAAGCAGAAATAGAGCAGTCCCAGGTGAGCTTTAATGGCGTTAAAGTCGTTCTCTCAACTTTCACCTTCCTACGCAGCTGCATCTAAAGATTCATTTTAAATGGCTTATCTACTTCTAATTAATTGCTTTGCTCTGCATGTATCCAGCCACTGTACTTTTAACTTATAATTGAATGGTAAATAAGTGAAAGTAGCTGGTGATATTTTTGGGTTCCTCTCTCCTGGTATCATGTGCAATGGTATCCCAGAAGTTAAGGGAGGTCGCAGGGAGTGTGTTAGGTCAATGAAGGTCACCACACAATGTAAAGGACCTTGTTTTGCATAAACATGGGTTTGTAATGTCTGGCTCCTGTGATGGTCTACCTGCCATGGAAGCTGCCCATCTGTAAATACACCCACATTGACCACATTAACGCGTGAAGTCAGAGGTTAAAGGTAGGCAGTTGCAGGGGTGAGGAGGTTAGGAGTGGCTGTCTGATTTATTTGGTTTATCTCCCACTGTTTTGGTCCATAACAGGGTCTCAGCTTGCCAGCCAGACCAAGGTGCCCAATGGTGGCAGCTTTAGAATTTACAAGGTCACCTCCCCCAGAAGCATTAATCCTGGGTCTGATATGACCGGTTGGAGCCGCTCTGGCTGGGTAGTGGTTGACGAGTCTGGGGGCTACAGAGAGGTCAGGACCTCAAGAGAAGGGAGAGCATGTAGGGAAAGGACTAGCCAAATTCTCATCCCCTCTCCCCTCATCAGCATCGCTGCTCACTAACTAAAAATGACCGTTGACTAATGGAGCTGTCCATCTGCTTTCGTCCTCCTCCCCTCCTTTGATAGCCCTGTCAATTAAGCAAAGTGCTCTAATCCAGGCTAATCAAGCAGGGTGAGTGGCTGGATGAACTTTGTTCTTTGTGGAAAAATGCTAGAAGAAGTTGATAAAAATGCACAAAACTTCTTGGTGTGAAGGTTTTTTTTCAAGATCTATCTATATGAACTGATGCAGTTTCATGGAAAAAATACAATTAAAACAGGAAGGTAATATCCTCATTATGGACATAGGAGAATCACGAGAAAAGTTGCTGTACAATATGTGTGTGTGTGACAGATTTAATTACATTTTCTCATCAGAATATTTGTGTCAACATTAGTTCTACAACAACAAAAAGATGCTAACTATGTATTTTTCTACTGCTCATTATTCTGACAGTTACACATGTGGTCTATAAAATGTCATGATTGTAAAAAATGTCAGTCACAATTTCCCAGATACCAAGGTGACATCTGCAAAATGTTTGTCCGATCATCAACCAAAAACCTGAAGATATTCAGTTTAAAATGATGTAAGATAGAGAAAAGCTGCAAATCTCCACTATTAAGAAACTGGAACATATGTTTTTTATTTGGCCAGTTTCCAGAAAAATAAAAACCACTGCATGTAAATTCTCAGAAAGACAATATGTTAGTTTAATACTTGTGAAGGAATGACATACTTTGTGTTTGTGTCATTGATACAGAGATGAGGCTTTGAGCACTTCATTGTTTTGGGTCTGGCCATGGGGCCACTGAAGTCTCATTATCAGTTTGTCAGGTTTACAGAGTTGAACATGGGGGTCACAACCCCTGACAGTATTACATCTGCCTGGCGGCCCTCTCCATCATGGTCCTCTGTCTGCTAGATCAGATACAGAGGCCGCGGATCACTCACTGACTCCAACACCGGGCTTCGGCAGCTCGTTAATCAGACAGCCAACCAGGGCTTGGTATTCAGCCATGTGGTTGCCTCTCCTGTGGTTATTTAGCATGGGGTCCCGAAGTCAGTCCTTCACAGGGCTTCTTCTGCCTGGAATAAATTCTCCCCATCAGCATCAGACAAAAAAGTGGATTTCTTTTTAAAAACAACATCTAATTTAATTTGATGTATCTTTGATGTTAATTTCGTTGTTGCTGTTGCTGAATCTTTGTTTGTTTTAAACATTTTTTTCTTGTTGTTCATTGATGCCATGCTTCAATTTCTTGTCTGTTACTTACACTTCTTGTTCATTTCTCTCACTCCACTGACCCTTTCCACATCCTTTCCTCTTGATTGCCCTCACCTTATCTGGTTTTGCTCTTCATTCTTCTCATTCTCATCGTCCTCTCTCATGCCTCGGTCCTTTGTCCTTTTCCTTTTTTCTCTTTGCTTACAACCATCATTCCACTGCTCTGATGTGTTGAACCTGCTCAGAGGATCGTGAAGGCTGAGCTGGTGGACTACCCACAGGATGAAGGCCCAGTTAGACAAGAGAACACCCAGCAAAGCAAAATATGCTCTGTGCAGTAGGCTGGAAGTATGTCTTCATGGTTACACAGATATATTTCAGTCAGACTGTCTGTTGATATGCAGAAACAGTAGCTTTGTAGTTTCAGTTAATGGAGTCATGGTAGCTGTAGAAAAAGTAGAGAAATCCATCAGACTAATCACACCTCTGTTGTTATAGAGTTATGAGAATGTTGCTAGACTGTCTCATGAATCAAAGCCACGTGTGTGTCCTTTTGTAAGTTAGTTTAGAGACTGCCAATGCAAACCGTGTATTTCATGGTGTTGGCATTCACGTTAAAAGCTTTGCACAAGCAAACTGCTGGAATGCTTCTATTGTGACCAAGAAATAGGCATTGCAGTATGTTTGTCACTAAGTGAGCTGAACCTGATAGATTAGATACAGAGGCCGCGGATCACTGGTTTGGTCAGTGGATAAGTTTAAAATACTCCAGAAAGGAACAGCAGACGGACAGACCCTTGCTTTGGTTTGTGACAAACATAACTCTATTACATCAACTTGGTGTGACTAATGCTCCTAAAGCGGGAAAAACCCTATTTGTGGTTATTTGACAAATGACCTCGTAATGTATGTAATGTAATTGAATTCTACCCCTCTGATGATGTTACTTTTTGTTCCTATTGATTTTGAAGCTTTTTAACTCTGTGTCTGTTTTTTTGCATCTTTTCATTCAGCTTGTGGTGAAAGCAGACATTGTGAACTACAGTCAGGACACCGTGGCCAGGACAGTGAACCCCCCTCGCAGCTCCATGTGTGTGCTGCAGTGACCCTCTCTAACACACACACACACACACACACACACATAACACTGATGTAAAATGGTCTCCAGTCAGTATTCCTCATAGGACTTTAGAGTGACTGGGTAAGATGTGTGTTCTCTATTCCTGTGTGCCAGTTGTAGGAGTTGAGATGAAGAACAGACTGTGGTCTCGAGGCCTTGGCCTGTTGTTCGAATATTGAGTGGGAATGATTTCTAGGGTGGTTCAGCATAAAGGAAACAGGACCTCAGTCTTTTCATGTTTACACGCAGCTATCATTTATTGCTTTTATTCATTTTTAAAATATATTTAAACAAATACTTGACTTACTTAATACTTTACTCTATGTATATGTTAATGTGAAGCTGATTGTTCGAAGTAGAAAGACATACTCTCAGACACTCAGATCCTCTATCTTTGCTATTAGGGACACTTATTTAAAGATAACATCACCCATTGAATTTGTCTCTGTCCCTACGACTGCAAAGTGGTGTCATGGTAAGAATTAATGGCGCACAGGAAAGGAGAAACCAAATGATTAAAAAGAAAAAATTATGTCTGTGGTCCTCCTCAGTGGAACAGAAAGGAAAACAGGCATTAAAATGCTGTAGTAGATGGGAATAAATCTGTTTTCATTTAGCCAATTGGGGGCTTGCACTAGCAGTGCTGTAAGATGAACCGTGTGCTGTTATTTTACATACAAATGTTTGATTTTAGTCTAAAATCTATTTATAATTTTTCTTCTCATTATATACACATTATGTGCATCTCTCAAAATGTTTGTCTGTTCTGTAGAGGTTTCTTGTACTTTGATAATTTAGTGTTTCATTTTCACACGTTTTTTTTTTCCTGACTCAGATGATGTATTGATAAAGTGTTTATAAAGTTAGATGAATATGACTCAGGAAGTACCTGAGTGTCAAGCTGAGCATGAGCTAAGTTGAAATGTGCAACATTTCATTAGGTCACTACATAGCCTTATTCAACTGTCCGTTATAGAACAGAAGTTTGCATTGAAGAGTGGCTATGATGAAGTTGTTGTCATACATCTTGCCCACATTTTATTAGCTTGTTTTCCAGTTTGTGTATTGTTAGAGCTGACTTTTATGTTTAAGCAGTTTTGTCAAAATAGTTTGCACATTCCAGTAAATTGGCATGATGGGATTTTATTGGGTGTCCGCTCACCAATATATCTGGCATATGTTAGTATGATAAAAGTAACCTCAGTTCGTTTTGGAAAATTGGAAATTCTGATCAAGTAAACAGGATATACCCTTAAAAAAATCAGTGTACAGTTAGAGTAAATGTTAAGTTGACATTATACAGCAACACAGTGTTTCTAAATAAAAATGCTATGTGGAAAACTAGTAATGGTTTGTGTGTCTCTGATATTCTTTATGTAGTAATTAATTTCTGTGAAATACAGTGTATCAGCAGGTCTTGAAAGGTCTTTAAAACCAATGAAGTTTGTTTCTACAAGAAAGTAAAAAATGCATGGGTCCTTCAAAAAACACTCCAAGGCACTCAGTAGGATTTCTGTAAATTTAAAATGACTTTATTTTATAGGGCAGAAATGGTTAAAATGACCTAACTAGTGTTTTCTAAAGGACCCGTGCATTTTCTTTTTTTTTTTGATTACACTTCTGAGACTGTTTAACCCATGTGTTGAGGCCTTCACAAAAGGTATTTGTATTTGAAGTATTAGATGTTTCTGGCCTCTCAGGTATGAGGATTTGAGGCCCTCCTTTTTTTCACACTTGGTAATAAACGTCTTATCTTTGAATTTTGGACTGTTGGTCAAGACAGTTGAAGGTGGATACTTGTGTCTGTGGGGATTTATATTGTTCTTTGATGTGGTTTTAAGATTTAATTTGTCGTGCCCTGCAGGTATCCAAAATTAGCAAATGATGTTATTTTGAGTAGTATAGTTTTACGAAAATACGTGTGATGGTTCAGTTTTGTTTGGCTTTTCGGCTTCCTTCTCCCTCTTGTTTTCCTTCTGTTTCCCAGGCGTTGGCAGGAGGCGTGGCTGGTCCCCGACAGGCAAATGAGACACACCTGGAGCATATCGCCATGTAATCACCCTGCCACTATAAAAGCCCTGCTCCCCCTGCACTCAACGCCAGATGATTACAATATCATCCTGCGTTCCTTGGCTGCTCTCTAGATTACGCTCACATCCTTGACCACGCTCTATAAGCCTTGTGACCAGCTTCCCTCCAGCCATCGCTGCCTGGCCTTGCCTTACGGGTTATTCCTACTCCATCTGAATAAAGAAATTCTGTATACTGTGCCTCTGGTCTCCTGCGCTTCTTGGTCCAGAACCCCGACCGTGTCAGTCCAAGCTTTATGAATGTGTCCAGAGTTTCTCATTACTGAGCCTTTGTTGCCACATTTGGGCCTTGGTGTCATTGCAATTTTTCACTCCATGGTGATAATGTAAACCAATAGGAACAGGCCCCCGAGGTGCTCTTATGAGTTGCAGAAGATGGGAGCTGTACCATAGCTGCTGAGGGCATTACAGATTAAGCACCCATGTGTTGAAATTTAAGCATAAGGACTGAAACTTGACCACCCCACAGATCCCCGTCTATACAGGTTGGCCTAAGTCTCTGGTAGCTAATGAGCCACCTGGTCTTTGTTCAGTAAATCTTCTCTGAAACAGCCCCTAAATCTATTCTGGACAGATGATACAAACGGCTTTATAAATGGTTGTAAGCTGTATTAATTAATCACTTAAATAGTTCAGCCTTTTGTTGCTGTCACACAACTGTAAGAGGGTTCTGGTTTTGGGTATAGTCCTTTTGCACTGAGTCAATGTCACTGAAACCACTTATGTATTAAGAAGGATTAAGTACATTCAAAACCACAGAGACAAGCAAAACAAAAGCATTTTATCTTCATCAAGGTGTTGTTTAATATCGCCGTCTCTGATGCAGAGATGCTACAAACGACACTGAGACTTAATGACGAGTGAGGCAGCACAGCTGGGGACTTTCCAGCACACGTGCATTGTCTCGCTTGAGTGGACGTCTTAGGAATTGTCTCTGCTGAATTTTTGTCAAGAGCTGTCACCAGTGCTGACAGACGAGACTTGCCCTTGGCTTTGCTGCTGTTTAGACAGGTGTTTTTCAAAGACAACAACTGCAGCCCGTTTCCAGCTTAGACCCTCACAACAGCAATGTATACTTGAAGAAGGAAACAATATCACAGCACGCATAATACCTGAGAAGGCTGAGGCTTTTGACAGATTAGTAAAAGTCAAAGGTGATGTGCATCCAAATTAATTGGTCTGTTTCTTTAATAGTTGCATGTAAGTTAATGTGTCTGTTAGTTAGTTTTGGTGTTTTCTCACTCTCTACTTACTCGACAAGATGCCGAAGCAAACAAACTGTTTGATGTATTTGATGATGTTTAGTTAACCACTGTGAAACATTAAATTTGCTGAGTACTTTGTAGTCACAGAGTAAGTTTTGCTCCATCATGAAACCAAAGCACTTCTTGCCCCTGAAGGTCTTTGCCAGAGCTGAAAGCTCAGAGAGAACTATTTACTTGAACTCAATGGACACTAGTCCTGCTTTTTCCTCTCTTCCTCCCCGCCTGTGTTTCTCATTGCTGAAACTCTGCGATGACAGTCTCAAAAAACCACACATGACAAGCTGGTAAGAGGGCCATAGTTGTGGGCTGTGCTTTTTTATTTTGTGAGGGCAGAACGGAGCCAACACCCTCGTGATTACCCACTCACCCTCTTCCGTTTTCCACCTGTGCCGAGTGCCAGACCCACAGCGTTGAGGGACTAGGCAGGATTGAGTCAACCCCTCTGATGAGCTCCAGTCCCCCCGGTCCCCACACTGGCTCCTATTCTCTGTTAAGAGTCGCTGGGCTAGCCAACAGCAAGGGGAGTGACAGGCAAGGCAAGGCAGGGCCAGTGCTGGGCCAGAGCTGGCATCCAGTTGTTCAGATCCCTAAGGTGAGCCAGCAGTGTCTAGTTCCCAGGGTACTTCAGACGTTTTCTCTCCTCTGTTGTCTGTGGATGTCCCTCAGTGTGTGTTAGTTGGTAGATTATGATCTGAGGAATCTGCATGTCTCTTTACAGACTGCAGCTTGTGTAGACAGACAGGACTGTCCTAGTAGGTGCCGTGTGTCTGCTTCAGCTGAAAGACCCATGATTTATTTTAGGGGCAAGGATGTGGGCATTCAGAGGGGTCATATTTATAGTTTGTCGGTCTGGTTGAGAAGACCTGCCAGTATAAGCACAGTGTCTGAAAAAGAGTCATGGGGACAGAAAACCCAAAGTCTCTCTCTTTCGAGGCTATGGATGATTGCTATTTCCAGTGGGCTGTAATGAATAACACTTAAAACTGAATGGCTCTTGTATCAGATTTTAGATGCAGAGGGGAGGGGAGCAATGAGAACAATAACAAAGGAAGAGGCTCTTTGCACGGTGTGTGATATTCTTTCAATATAATAAAACAAAAGTAGTGTTTTGCCTTTTGATAAGGCATTACAAAGCCTCCATCAAAAATGTCATTCAATGATAGATTGCTACTTGCTAAATTTAGTTGAAGGGATACTCTGTATACTCAGGATTTTCTAATCCTTTACCAAGAAATCGCTGAATATTATGCCTCCAGTGAAGCTTTGGAGCTATGAGGAGGTAAAAGACGACCAGTGTTTGGAACAAATTGGAAATGGTTAGTTGGTTAGTCAGTTATACCATCTGATCAACAACAGTAACTCACTGGGAATTGTTCAGAAGTGTTATCATGTGTATGCAGAAATATTAAATTTTTCACGAATATTTCAGTTTGATATTTTTTGGTATATGTTTTTTGCATATTGTATTATATTATATTATACTGTGACATTTTTTCTGCATTTTCAAAGCCCATTATGCTATGGAGGGTTTATAAAACATTACTTTTGATGCTTTTAGACATTTTTGAGACAAAATATTTTTCTGAAAATTTTGTGTTTTTTCGACATTCTAATCTATATCTTCTTTTCATGTTTTGACATACATACTTTTTACATACATTTTTAACACATTACTATGGAGTGTTTATAAGACCCTATTTTTGATGTTTTAGACATTTTTAAGACAACTTTAAAAAATCGCATTTTTTTCGACATACTATCCATGGTTTAGTCATGTTTTTATGGCATTGTATGCTATGACCGTAGTTTTGCATTTCTAATACATTTAATCCTACGGAGTGACTGTAGAACACTATTTTTGATGTTTTTAGTCATTTTTAAGAAAAACATTTTTGGGATATATTTCACATTTTTTTCGACATACTATACAATTTTGTTTAATCACATGAAACCTTTTTTATGACCTTTTTTCCATTTTAACATATTTACTCCTAGTGAGTGGTTATATAACACCATATATGATCTTTTAAAAAAGCAACATATGATACTATGTCACTTTTTTAAAACGTTTTTACTATTTTATGACTTTTTTGCATTTCTAACACATTTAATACTATGGAGGTAGTATAAAACATTACTTTTGATGTTTTTTTGACATTTTTATGACAAAAAATTTACTTGACATTTTGCTGCTTTTTCAACATATACTATGTAGCTTTTTTACATTTTCATGATTACATTTACATTTACATTTCATCTTTTAATGACATACCATACGATGACCATTTTTGCATCTTTAAGATATTTATTCCCATGGAGTGTCTATAAAACAATATTTTTTATGTTTTTAGACATGTTTAAGACAATTTAAAAAAAACTTTGATGTTTTTTCGATATACTATGTTGTTTTTTTCACGTTTTCATGACACGTATTCTTTGACCTTTTTTGCATTTTTAACATTTTTAATCCCATGGAGTGTATATAAAACACTATTTTTGATGTTTTTAGACATTTTTAAGACAATTGTTGTTTTTTTTGTTTTTTTTTTTTACATTTTTATGTCTTTTTGACATACTATTTTATGACTTTTTTGCATTTTTAACACTTTTAATCCCATGGAGTGTGTATAAAACACAATTTTTGAAGTTTTAGACATTTTAAAGGCAACTGATGTTTTGGACATTTTTTTGGGACGAAAACACAACTCTGTGATGTTGCATTTTTAGGCCATATTAAATTCTTTATTTTTTTCACGATTTTACACCAAAGTATAAGAAGCCATTCTTTCGACATTTTTATGATAAACTAGATCAAATGAAAAATGATTAAGAATTCATTACATAATATGTCTAAAAAACAACAACAAAAAAATGTCACAGTACAGCATGCCAGAAAACCAAATAAACATTTGCATTGGGTAGTATGTCCTTAAAATGCGCAAAGCTTCATAGTATTGAAACTGGTATTATAACTTCATCGTACACTATGTTTTGAATTACATTTTTATCCAAATTTCTTACCTTATTATACTATGACTTTATATAAAAAATGTTGGGTTCCCACTTTTATGACATTTTTCCTTAAATTTTTTTTTGCCTTGCTTCACTGTTACATTATTTGTGACTTTTTTGCATTATATGACATTCTTCATGAAAAATGTTTGCCTTTTCAAAGACAATGACATTTTTCATCAAATTTCAGGCCAAAGTACTATCACATTTGTCAACAGAATTTGATGCCTTACTATCATAACATTTTGTCAGAATCCTATATCTTACCGTAGTATGAAATTCTTAATCAGATTTTGACCCCATATTATACTATGACATTTTCCATTAAAAATATTTGTATAGAAAGGCATTGAAAAAAATATGAAAAAGGTCATACAGCATAAACATTTTCCTGCAAAACTTGTTTTTCATTCAACAAAAGAAGGTAAAGCTTTCAAATGTTGGACATGTCGAGACAGAAGTACATAAACAAAAACTTTTCCAGAATGTAATAGTAAAATGACAACAGTTGTTCAGAACAGAATGTTCAAATTTAAGGGTTGAGAAACTGTGAGACCTGACAGACCTGCTCTATGTGCACACATTGTAATAAAGCTATCTCTTTCCTGAGGGTCAGATGATAAAGGCCTATATATCATTGTTTGATAGGGGATCTGTTCTGTTAGATGGAAACACAATGATATAATCATGTAAAAATGACAGAAATGATCTAACATCTTAAACACTTTTTTCGGCACATGAATCTAGCCAACACATGTCCTTCAACATAGAAATGGTTACTGGGTGGAACGAAAGTTGGGTGTCACTACTTACCAAATATCTGAAGATAAATACACATAAAAGAGTTCATAAGTACAATGAAAATATAAGGAAGGATTACAAGGTCATTGCTCCATTCTGCCTCTCTGTCTCTTTTGCTTTGTGAAGCCTCCCTCATTGTCCCCCAAATACTTTGGATACAATACCTGATATGAGACCCATTCAGTTTTTTAAGTGCTATTCATTACATCTCACTGAAAAGCATTTATCCAAAGATGACACTTTGAGGCTTTTCAAAAGAGTACTTAGGAGATACAGTAGTGATTTGAGACACTGAAAAGTGTGAATATATATGTAGATGTTCCACTGTGGCATTTTTTGAGGTGGGAAAGTATGGCTCTGGGATTAAGTAAGTGCCTCTGTGGAGAAAAAATGTTCAGAGCCAAAATGAATTGAGCAATATTGCTAATAACAGATGGCATATCCCTTCTGGATTTGTGGAGGTATGCTAATTCCATGTTGATCTGTACCTCAAATTATGTCCCATTTAACGTGTGACAGACTGGAACTTTCACTCCATATTTGACTGGAAAATTCATTCATTGTGGAGTCTTGAAAACGAGTCTCTTGTTTAGGCCTCATTTGCCACTGTGGTGAAACAATTGCTTGAGAAGATGGCATGTTATACAGTACAAATCCATGATTACTGACACCCATCAGTAACTGCTTTAGTTGTCCATTTGTCTGCAGGGATTTTTGCTCAAACTGGAAAACTGTGTTAAAATATGTTGAAAATATGTGGTCTATCGTGTCTCTCTCCAAAGGACAAAAGGCTCAAGAATATGAATTTGTCCACCAGGTGTCTTTGGGGTGAAACTAGTGCTTCATGATGTTTTCAAATGGTACATCATCATTGAACCTCCAAAATGTCAACTTTTCAAAAATCCAGAAAATTTTTTATTTTTATCCTCATGGCAGTGTTTTTCTCATATTACCCAAAGAGATTTAAAAGGGTTTCATGTGATCATACAATATTCTCAGCCCAAAGACAAACAGTAAACTCAACACTACATTTAAGAGAAGTGAACATGAAAATGACCAAAACCTGAAATTTATGAGATTTTTGTACCACATATATTTGTGTGCCAAATATTTCATAATAACAAAAAACTCCTGTAAAGGTTAGTCCATGTAGTCATCCTATCTATGCAATTAATGCCAAGTTAAGAATAAAATATGTTTTTGTCCTTTGCAATAGTTATTATGTCCCATCAGGTTATGATGACGTACTTTGTTCTTGCCATGGCTCGGTAGAGAGACAGAGAGGATTTACATTGGACCGTGACTGATGATAGCTTCCAGACTTTCTTAAGTAATGTGACGTATGCAAAGGATCCAGTTCACTGTGCCACAGCACCAAATGTTGGTGTACATAGTCACAGCTTTATGAACTAAAGGGAAAATTGAAGCATTCATCACCACTTAGCAGTGATCTGGACTTTTCCTTCCAGAAATGAAAATTAAATCAAACAAAATGCCTCTTTTGTTTTGCTGTGTTTACAGTTGCAGTAGAGAACAACATGTGCTCCTTTGGTTTGGTGTCACAGAACCTGTCAGACAAGTTGTAGGGAAGTAGGAAAATAGTGGTTTGTTTTACCTGAGGATTTTGTGAGGTGTCCCAGATGCTACAGATGCTGGTTGTTTTCCATTGTGACCAAAATCCCAAATGGGATGAAACAATCAGCTGTTGTACCCAATAACCACTTTTATTGTGATACATCTGTGGGGCAAGGACATCATCATATCATGCTGATATCTTTTGCTCGGTTCTCATTTTAGGTTTGTATTTTATTTATTATTATTTTTTGATTTATTTTAGAAATGTGTTACTCTTTTTAATTTATATAATTAGATGTCGTATTTATTAGAGATTGTAACTGCGCTTCACTTGTATCAGTTGCCCAAGAGGGGAAAAAAACCCTCATAGTCTAATCCCTGCAAAACCCTGTAATTCTCTGAGACAGGATTATACAATTTTGGATTTTATCTTTCCTTACATCATTTGCAAGGTACACACTACATATATGGTGTTCACATTACAAAGTAATCCACCAACTATGTCAATTGACCAAGGTACCAACAGGACGCCCCTGCATTTCTTGTGAGTCTTGAAGCCCCACTACGAGTGGTTCCATTGAAAGGAATGAGAGGCCTGTATTTCTTCACCTAGGGCCAATGTCAGTTTGAACTGCATCTCTTCAGCTGGTAGGAATTCCATATCTTGCTGAAGGGCACCTCAGCAGGGTGGATTTTGGTTGTCAAAGGGAATTGAGCCCAGGCCCTCTGGCTGAAGCACAGTGACACCAATCACAACACCACCCTGCTGGTCCAGCCAACAACAATATATAGTCAAATGTGGGACTGGCACGATACAAAGCAGCACCTAAATGTTTAAATTAAGGGATCTTTCTTAAAATGTTTGAAAGAAATGTAATGAGACAGTGCTTACTTCATTTTTTTGGTGGTAGCAGACAATGTTGTCTCACTGGATTGCCAGAAACAAAAACTGTATGTTGGAAAACGTTGCTGCCTTGTATTAAGAAGCACGAAAATGTTGATATAATGCAAGGTGACGTTAAAATTCCTTTCTCTGTCCAACACAATGTGGGCAGTGTGGAAAACCTGGATGGTGTGATTTTTTTCAGCGTATCCATCACAGCGTCAGAAACCCTGCAGGTCTCACTTATAGTACACAGTGCTGTTAATCAAAACCAGCCTGTTGTCGGGGCTCAAAGGTCATCAGCCAAGGAGCAGAAATTATTGATGGAAATAAGGGTGCTGAACTGCCCAAAATGTTCTACCTACAAACATGCTAGATGTAGAGTTTCTAGACAGGCTGTGTAATGAACAGAGCCGACTGTTCAATTCTGATTTAAGGGCTGCCTTTGTCATGAATTACGCCAAAAAAGGGCTCATGCTTTTATTGGCTGTTTAGTCTATTTCCATTTCTTGACCTGCATTGAAAGTCCACTAAAAGTTAATAAGTCTTTAATGTTTTCTTTCTTTGAAAATTACCTATGGACACAGTGGAGCCTGTGATTTATGGACTTCAGCTGCTTCAGCTGCACATCAAGTACATATTTTCTCTCCCCCATTATAACATATGAAATCACTCACAAGTAGCCACTCATTCACAGTGATCTGTCAAACCATATTAATCCAGACATGGACTCATTACAGGCTGTAATGACATTGCATTCGTGCAAGGTATGGCGGGCCACCATAATTTGGAAAGAGAAGTGCTGCAGAGAAAAGTGTCACAAAAGAAGAAAGGAACCCATGAGGGTCAAGTTCCTGTGTGCTGGCTGTTGTGTGAAGTGTCTGGTGATTGCCAGGCTGTTCTGAGGACGCTGCTGGACAGGGAGGTGAGAGGCAGGTTAATTACTATACTGAGAGGGAAGGGTGAGATGCTTTACATTGCCCTTTGTGGCCCGTGGTCTTGGGTTTCCAGCACAGAGATGTTTAAGCAAAAGGTTTTGGTAAAGCTAGCAAGGGTGATGCTGCATAGTTCATGTCCATCTTAAAGGTACTGCATCAATCACTGATGAAAGGAGCTGTAAGTCCTGTGTGAAAAACATGACATTACATTCTCAGTCATACTCTTATGCATGAATGTGCAAACCAAAAATAGTACACTGGATGGTATTTTACTGTACAGTGATGTCTTGTCTATGCCATTTTCAGTGGCCATAATTATCGGCCAATACTGGCCTATCACAAGCCTATCATCAATATATCAGAATCAGCATGTTTTGGGACACAAAATTTCTTTTTCTTTCTTTACATTGGTTGGGTCCTACTTACTATGCTATGAGAATTTTATTCCTCACTCTACTATGACATTTGCTTCCTCATATTGGAATAAATAAGCAAGGCAAAACATCTGTATAGCCCCAGGAAAATTCCAGTAGTTGATTTAAAAATAAGTTCCATTACCTGTGATCACAAAACTGCTGTATTTGTAAATATATTTTTGCAAAGACTTTACATCCATTACATCCTCTATTCCATGTATGGAGCTCCTGTCCATTCTACACTAAAGACCCCTGGCAGCATTCCTTCCCTTTCAATTTTTCAGTTTTTGGACCACTTTTTCAAATTGTCATTCTCCTCACCAGCTCTGAGTCTCGCTCACTTGCACACACACACGGAAATATCATTAACAGAATCCAAATGGTTTATTTTGGATATTTACTTTAATCCTTATTTTTGCCCCCAGCTTCACAAATCCCTTCATTATTTTTCCAGTGGAAGGCCAAAGGGAGGAAACACTTGATTTACTGTCTCAGAAAGCAACTCCAGCCTGTCTCTATAGGTAGATTAACAAAAGCATAAATGCTGATATTTACTTTTCACTACCGGAGTTCGATTTAAGGTTTGTGTGTCTTGAGACCACTATGTTATGCCTTGGTTTATTTTCATGCCCCTGAACACAGTGCAGTGTTTTGGGGAGTTCATTAAGTAAATGAACAGGTGTTTCCCCCCTTAAGTCTTCATACACAACTAATGAGCCAACTTAAGTGTGTTTAAATTATTAGGCAATTAGGGACGGGAAATGTAGAAAACTCTGAACACAGGAAGACATTAGGTGCATGTACATGCACCGGTAACTCGTACAATGTGGAGATCTCATGTGTGATTCAGGGGGAAATCAGCAAGTTCTTTATGATGATAAATTTATGGCAAAGTTGAAAATTATGTCTGTTCTGCTCAAAACTAATTGCAGCCTCATTCATGTTATGTAATCATTTAATTAATGTGGTGCTAATTAATACAAATAAACTTGTGGGTGTTCTCTGTGAGAGTTTTGATCATTTGTAAGGCAGAAGTTGAAGAAAAGTAAATACATTTGTGGGGAACTTAATCTTAATTTAGTACTTAATTAAAATACTGCTTAGTGAATGGTGAACTAACTACAGGTAAATTATTCAATATAACCATGAAATTATGAATCAGCCAAAACATGTTTTGTTAGGCTATTGGCATGACTGTAAAGTCAGGCACATTAGAAAAAGATATGTTGAACTCACAACAGTAAGAAGAAGAGTTCCTTCTCTGGCTTAACAATTTAGGCAACCAATTCACAACAATAGGACCAAGGATGGAGAATACAGTCCAAATTAATACAAACAAAACAACAATAGAGTTTTGGATGTTTCTACAGCATGGGTTCTGGAGTCTCTGTAGTAAGTACAGTTCAGTGTCACCTCACAAATTCAGCTACACAGATGTGGCAACCATGCCTTTAGTCTTCATTCATAATATAACAGTAAAATAGAGTCTAGTGTAAGTGATCATGTATGGATAAATCCCTGTCTTCATATCAGTGCGTTGTTTGGGTAAAAATAAGGTTTGACTGAGGTTTGACACTGGAAGTGTAGCTGAAGAAACCTTGTGTAGCCTACAGTTTTGATGTAAAAAGGTTCCACTTAGCTCACTGTGTAACATGAGAATTTTTCCATGAAGTACTTCATTAGGCTGATTTAGTTCAAAGAAATGCAAACAAAACATTTGACGTGCACGCTGACAGAAGAGTGCTCGTTGGCACTTCATCAGCTTGCTGTGTCTCAATAATTCACTACAGTCACAGTTGGCAAATGAAAAAGAGAAACTATGTAGCGCTCTGGGAGGAAAAACCTGATCTGTCTCCTAACAAGGGGGAAGTGTGAATATGACAAAGACATCCCATCTGACACCCAACCCAACAAACAGCCATCTGTCATCATTATAAGTGGCGCCTGATGTGCTGCACTTAAGAGGCACCTTGAATCTTTTATGCTCCACCGCCAATTAAGCTGGGCCAATTATCCTGTGAATTATTGAGTCAAATTTGGGCATGCAATCACTTATTCATAAAGCGACCCATAGCTGTATTTCATAGTCAAAGGTGCCTCTGATGAAGAAGCTGCAGAGTGCCGTCCAAAGTGTCCTCACTGTGTTACTAATTCATATATTTTGATGAGTTAATCATGACTTTGTGTAAGCTCACTGCCAGCGTCTTCCCCCTTCTTGACGCCAAGTCTTTGGTTATTAATATTCCTGGCCTCAGACAATGAGAACCTCTTCAAACTCCATAACAGATAATCCTCTTGCCACGAACAGTCACCTGTCTCAGGTGTATCGAGGGAAAATGTCAGCTGAAACATTATCACCATGACGGAACCTGTACAAAAATATTTTCCTCCTTTTTGTTCATTTGACAGGACTTAACACCACTTACAGCCATTCTGACAGGTTGAGGAGTTATATTTTCCACCATTATGTTCAGGGGTGTGGAAATTAAATCATGCAACAGGGGATTTGATTACACGTAATATTCATTTTAAAAGGAGTTATTAATATATGTAGTATCCTGTGACTAATCCCAAAACTGGCACAAAGAAACAGGGTGGAGTGGAGTTGTAAAAGTTTTCTATGTCCGTCTCATCATCTACCCAGCTTTGCCAGAATGAATTCACCAGAGAGCACTCAAAGAAATTAACCCCACTGGGAGCAATGTGAACGAAATCTAGTGAGACAAGATCACAGTGGTCTGCAACACATTTCATTTTAATTTGTTTAGAAATGTAAAACAAGAACTTCTTTTTTGGAGCTTTTGTTTGCTCTGGCAGATGAGCAGTGATTTTCTGTCACTATAAACTCTGTATAGGTCATTAAAGCATCTCTACTTCTGCTGCTCCTTGTTCTTGTACTGAAACTTGTTTCAGTGCAAAAAGCATTTCCTAAGAAAAACAGGAGCAAAATTACAAAGAAAAAACTGGAAGGAAGGAAGAGTCACTGAAGAGGTGTTGTTACATTACATTGCAACACAATGTACACAGTGCAAAATAATAGCCAAGAATGTAAGATGTTCAGCTATGGTCTAATTAAACAGACAAAATATACATACATACCATGATAATGGAGACCAACAAACTTTTAGCATTTTTGTGTAAAAGATGACTGAAACAGTTATTGAATTACTAAAATAATCGCTCAATAATTTATTAATTCTCTGTTGATAAGCTTAGATCAGCTCTTAATTACATAACAAAATTTACTGTTCTGTATCTACTTGTGAAATAGTAGTTATAAAAATAGTTATCGTGTTTATCCTGCACAAAGGTACACAGGATATTGACAATTATTTCTGATGAAATGAAATCCAACCTTTACTTACTTAACTTAATTACTCATGATGTCTTCGTTGCAAAACTGCACAAAACTTTTTCTCACATGGCGTATAAGTTGCAGCGGCAGCATCTTGTGACAGCACCAGACATCAGAGTTTACAGGCTTCGCCATCAGCAGATACAATGGCAGCAACCCACCAGCTGTGAAAAGTGTTACTTGTCCTGGTCTGGCTGTGCTGCTGCCATTGACTGACAGCGGGTTTAATATTTGATGAGGGACTTGGGATGAACCAAAGGTTGGTCTCTCAGAGTGTGTGATACAGGGAACACCCAAACCTGCAGCTATTGTTATCCCCCCTGCCCTGCCATGCTTTTCATAGGGCGGCAGATAGGGTTCTGCACTCCCACTCTGAGAGTTTCACTGAAGAGAGAAACACAATGAAGTCAGAATAACAAAGGTCACTGTGCCCTTCTCTTCACTATCATGTGAGCTCCTCTATAACGGGATTGCAGAGTGATGGACAGTTTAAAGCAAGAAGAGGGCTCGGCTAAGTTTCCTTCCAATATTATACTCCTCATACAGTTGCAAATTTACATTAAGACATTGGTTTGAGACCTGACAGCTTACTAGATTTACAATTGTAATTCTATATAGCAGTTTAACAGTGGGATGTCACAGCTCAAGAAAAATGCTGGCTGAAGATTGGGGGATAGTGCAAAATAAAGTTTCTAAAATAACAGTAGTTTGTTTGTCATTATTTTGTGATTCTGAATAGTTAAAAGCTGACAAACAAAAGTGTACATAGTATTTCTAATTTTTTGCAGCTTTATTTAGAGGCTCTTTTGTAGACATAGCATTTTCTGCGGGAGTAACATCAGAGAAGAGAGTGATGATAAAGTCTTTTTCAGGGTTAATGCTGAGCTAATGCTTCATGATGGTGATGTACCCGAGCTCGAAGACAGAGATGAAATATACAGTATCATATATCCTGCAGGTGTCTCTCCGTGGCTCAGCGTGAATCCGTGGGATTTACTGTGGGACTTAGAGGTGCACTCTCTTCATACCACCTCTGGCAGCGTGCCTGAAGGAATCAGCAGCTCCAGCTTTTTTAATGACCGTCAAGACATCCATGAGGGAGTTTTGGCAGGTTGGAAAGAAACACTGAAACTGATCCTCCTCTTTTTGCCTTTTTCTGCTCAGCTCTTAATCCATAAACCTTCCCTGAACAGGCCCATCTGGCATCTGGTCACCTCCCCATCGCCTCCTATTCCTCTCTGCTCCCAGGACTCTGAGGGTTTTCCTCTCTTTGCCTGTGATTTCACTTTACCCATCCATCTTTTAGGGTTTTAGGATCTTTGTTTTCTTCCCACATTGTCAGAAGCACAGTGGCTAAATCATCACAGGTAAACTGAACAAGCAAACAAAACAAAACAGGAAATATCTGATCAATCAACAAACCAGACATTTGATTCACAGCAAATGTGACTGAGACAGTTTGACTCGGTTGCCATTTCACATCAGTAGTGTGTGGAGACAGCTGTGAAATGTAGCAGATTGCATGCTTTTTCATTGTTCAGTGATTTATAGATTTAAAAAAACAACATTACACATTGTAGATTTACATTATGTAAAATATGGTCTCAATCTACATTCAGTATCTAATTTCCAATTTTTAAATACCGTTTTGAATAGTAATTAAACTGATCAGCTTTCTAATAACAATCAAAAGTAGTCTTTATGAGTTTCTGAGAACTGCAGAATTCATGAATTTTACTTGACAAAGATGTGAGGGCAGAAATAATATTTTGATCCAATTGACCTATACGAATATTGTCATTGAGCAAATGGGAGGATTCCTAAACTGCCCACACACATAGCAGCTCACAGGACGTCTTTCCTCCTGAGGTTTTTTTTTTTTTTTTAACTCTTCTTCTCCCAGGAAACATGCCAGAGTCCCACTGCTTTCTCCTCAGTGCCCTCGCAAAGCCACAACACAAACAGCGGCGGCCATATCAGGCCCCAGCTGCCGACATGTCTGCTCAGCAGCGTATTTATTTAAACCTGCCGCTGGCCCTGGCGGTCCTGCGCAGGCCTCACCGGGGGCCTCCCTGGCTTGTTTGAGAATCTATTCACACCTGCGCATTAAATTACTGACACTGATGTTACTAGTAATGCTTGGACTGGTTCCCGTTTTTGAACCTATAAACCTGCAGGCTGGGAAATACTGGACAAGGTGACAGACTCAGACGTGATACAGGAGGTGTTTTGTTAGATAAGCACAAGTCTGTCTGTCCTGTGTTTTTATTTTCAAGCCTCACTAATGTGCATCTGGTTGTTTTTGTCACTCTGGTGTGATTGAATAATAGCACATGATGTCATACATGCAGTTGGCTTAATATGTATATTTTCATTGTCAGTGGGTGAGGATCACATGATTATGAAATGTTTGGAATAGGCTCTTTAAAGCCCAACAGTCTGACAGTAAAACAGAAGACACTGTCGCCTCTGGGTGTGGGTGGGTGACACATTGTTTGACTGTTACCTGGTTGCCAAGGACTCAATGGCTTTTGAACTTGAGAGGTGTGGAGGCATGAACACCTGCACGGCCCCCCCTCTCAGAAAACGCCTGTATACCTTTCACCTTGTCTCACTCTGCGGCACTCAGTGAGGGGCCGAGAAGAAAAGAGGAGTGTAGCGGAGAAAGGAAAGTATCCGAGAGTTGTCAGTCAGGGGTCAGAGGTCAAAGGTCAGCACTGAGGGGGTATGTCAGGTGTTAAGTGGAGCAGACAGGCCAACGGAGGGCTTGTTAAATGCTTACCTGGCGACCTGCTAATCTGCGGCCAGGTGGGATCACAAAGCACAGGGCTTTAGTACAAGATTACCCAAACAGGATGGAGATCAGAGCAAACATGCTTGATATGGTGAAAGGTGTTATTAATGGAATCATAGCCTATGGCATTTAAGAAAGAAAAGAAATAATCAAAGATGATATATAACAGTGATAGGAAAATTATAAACTGAAGTCTAATCTAATCAAAACAGACTGTAAGTTTAACATGCAGTTAGTCAAAGGGAACTCAAAGGAGCTATGGAACATACATATAAATATTATTCAGGTGCTCTTAAGCAAAGTAAGAAGAAAGGTTACATTAAAAAAACATGGCGTTGACTGCACAAATCTTACAAGAGTGGAAGTAGTAAAAGCAGATTCATCACACTCCTCAATCTACAAAAAGGGTAAAATAATATGGATTGCTGCAAAGTTTCTCAATCACATGCGACAGGTTAGTCTCCTGTCTCCCCCGTACATCACGCACTCTGAGCAGCGTGAGCTTAAATCACAAAGGCATTACTGTACATTCAAAGGTTAAATGTGGCATCACAGCACTAATCCACAGCATCAGTGACATGCAATCATCTGAGCAAACAGTCTGCATCCAACTTAATTAGAATGTAGATTACCACAGCATGATACTGGTCATACAATGTCCTATACTGGGAGGTCGATAAGCGAGAATCTGGTTGCAGCTGATGAAAAGGCTTATTTGCTTTAGTGCTATGTGTTTCTTTAAGCTGAGGGACAAGGTGAGACAACGTTAATGATGATCTGTGACAGACAGCCGCGGGGGTGAGGAGGGAGGTCCTCTTCAGCATTGTGTGGAGTTGGCATTCAGCTCTCTGTCCAGCTGTCTATTATTTATTGATACCCATTGTCCTGTGGGCACAGCATGGAAACACACATGCTGTTGAAGTGAGAAGACAACACTTGTGAGCCTGCCTGGCTGCCTTCTGTGTGTGTGTGTGTGTGTGTGTGTGCATACGGATCAACACAATGAAGGAAAAAAAAAACTTCAACAAATTTCAAAAAATCTCTATATATGCATTTGATCCTATTACTCTGCTCAATAAATCAGCCCAACAAACCAGTTGGTTCAGTCTCTTCACCATTTATTAAAGACACTTTGGCAGCTACACCTGCATCAAATAATATGTGCAAACAGGTTTATGTGGTTAATTATTTTTTTTAAGTCTTTAGGTACTGGACTGGCAGGTTTTCAGCACCAGACAATGCAGCATGCACCTGTAGATGCTCCCACAAAGGTCTGCTGGTCCAGTTTATCTAATAAGCAACTTATGTTAACTGAAATACTTCCATTTTCTCAAACACATTAATATTGCTTGTTTTTAGCCACAAAATGAAATAAGTAGACACAATATGTAACATATTACAATATAACACACTGACTTCAATTAATTAATTTGTCATGTGCATTAGAGGCAATAAGAATACAAATGTCAGAACACCAGAAAGATCCAACTACCTTAAAATCTCTAAATGAAGTAGTGTGAGTCTTAACACTGGTGGGTCATCTGGTTCAGTTTTGATTCACCTCTCTCCCTTGTTTTTCTAAATGTTACCAACCTTCTGATCCATACTCAGAGTTTTTCACTAAGTGGGCAGCTATTGTTCATGTGATTGTGGCTCCGGCTCTTTAAGTTCTTCAAACCAGGAAATGTTTAAACGGGGCTAATTAGCCGTTATAGCCTGCAGTGCGTGGCTCTGGCAGTTCTTGTCTGGGGCTGATCTGACAGGAGTCGTGCCCTCTGGGGTCCTGCGTATCAATTATGGGGCCTTTCACAGTTTGCCATTTGGAAACATTAGGCAAGCTCGAGCTCAGGTTTGTGCTGAAGTGGATGTGACTTCAACTCAGAATCAGGCAAACAGACTTTCGGAAGACATTAGACTTAATGCAACGGATGAAAGAAAAAGAGTATGAATATAAGAGCGGTTCATTTTGTAACTCAGAGATTTGCATGTCTGTAGCCTACAGAGTCAACTCCAGCTCACAGTGTTTGACTGAGAGATAGGTAGGTAGCAGCTATCATTTCTGTTCAATTACACATGCTCACACACACACACACACACACACACAATTCCCCACAGATAGTGCCATACTCCCTCTGCTGCCTCTTCTCTGTAAACACAGCTCCCTTTGCCTGTTTTTCACCTCATTGTCCATTCACAAGTCTGCAACAGCTTTTAAATCACTCGACTGTCAAACTGCTTTACATCTTGACAAGTGGAAATCAAAGTAATTGCTGAAACACATATTCGGTTTTTGTGTGTCACTATTAACATGACAGACAGATCCTGATCCTGATGAGTATTAGTAGTAGGGTAGTTTGAGGCTGTAGCACAAAAGTTTACCACAGCCTTAAAATGCTGCTTGCAGGTTAATGCATAAACACACAGCCTTACTACTTTTACCAAAAAACGACCAGACAACTGAAGTCTTATGAACAGTTAGAAATGTGTTGTAAGAAACCTGCAGCCTGAGCAAATTGCTGCAATATTTTGCACATATACAATGCAATGAGTGTGGTGGGGTATCTTTTTTTGCATGTCATTAGCTATCTCCCTCTCCTTAATTCTTGTGAGAACTCTACTATCAACTCTAATAATGAAACAAAACAAAACAAAACAAATTGTAGGGTTTTTTTTTTTTAAATTTGTTTTGAAGTAAAAATTGAGATACAAACCAGAAGTGAAATAAAATCAGCACTGGTGTGAATGTGACAAAGCACCAGTTAGTTTTTGCATGAAAAAAGACATTGTGCTGGAGTTGTTCCAGTTTTAATTTGTCCTTGTGAAAAAAGTGCACCTCAAATTATCTAAAATGTAAGATAAACAAGAGTCAGACATGTGTCACCTTTTTACCAATTACCATTAATAAGAGCCGTATTTTGAGGGAAAGGCTCAAACAAAAACACTCTGCGCTGCTCCTCAGTGATGAAATTAAGTTGTCATTGGAGCGTCTGCCTAAATCCTGCACGCTTACGGGGAAAAAAAGACCATTCTGAGTTCAGAGTGCCATGTAACATTCAATTACAATTTAACAGACGGGTCTCTATTAGTCGGTGTCCATTTCAGGGTTGGAGGCATGAGGTCACAACCCGCTCCTCTGTAAGTCTCAGGCAGGTGCTTATGTTCTGCTGGGTTTTAAGAAAAGTCCGACCAAACAGAAAGATTAAGTTCAATACAAAACACACCTGGCTGACACAATCTCCACATCATCCTTTACTGGAGTTTGTCACACAAAAACAGTCACGCACACACTGGAGTGGAAATTCAAGCTGACAGTCAACATCTCAAATAAATATATTTCTCCGTCTTTTTGTTTTAAGATATTAAAGTAATTTCTATAATTGTTTGAAACAAGTCCACTTTTCCTAATTCCCATCTGTGTCCTTGACAACGGGGTCACAGCAGAGCCCTCTCCTGGCAGCTGCACCAGATGGTGAAGGGAGAAAAGAAAGCGCTGAAAAAAAAGAGAGAGAGGAGAGAAGACTTCTGTCAATGTCAAATAGAGAATTAGAGCGATTTCCCTGCCTTTTGAGCAGGCTTTACCTGTCCAGTGCTCCGAAATGACAAGCTGATACCCTCAGGCAATAAAAGTCAGCAGCAGCGGCAGCGAAGGGCTGGAAAACTCCCTACCTGTTAAAATATTGTTTGAACTCCTAATTGTCCTGAGCGCTTGGCAAATCAGGGAGTGTTAGACAGGAGGCCTTGTCCAAACAGAGAAGAATAAGAAAACTATCCCTGCCAGCTCTGGAAGAACAGGAGTCAAGACAAATAATGGAGATAAAGGGATTGATGAATGATGGACAAGGGGAGTTGTTTGTTGCCTTTAGACACAGACACATCTGGTTTGTCCCTCACTGAACAATATGAGATTTTGTACAAGTAATGTTTTAGTAAGCTGGCTACAATATACAGCACTCACTCACTTGTGCTTATGTTTTTTCAGAAAACATATTTTCTTTTAAAAATATACATTAAAACAGAAATTTAGACATTAGTTCCCTCGATCCAACAGTCAGTGCAGTACAGACTGTTGACTGACTCTGAAAACTGTTGTTTGACAGTGACACAAGTAGATAGACAAAAGAGAGCACACAAGTGCAGAGCTCCCCACGAGAGCCAATAACCACAAGAGACACAGTTCCTCAGTATTTACTAACTTAAATTATTTTAGAAGAAACGCACACAGATCTTGTGCGTGTGACGCTACGCTGCAGAGCACTGACGGCAGTGGAAACATCCTCAGTGCAAAACCTCCTCTGTTATGATTTCAAGGTGATCAGTGTTGAAATAATCAATTTTATATATTTGGAATATATTCTGCAACACAATTCAATAACTATCAGATATGGCATTGTAATGTCAATTGTGTGCAATTTTAAGTAACCAGCTTAGCAATAAGCTTAGTTTTGGTTGTGGAAAACAGTCACAGAAATAATTCTAATAAATGAAAAGACAAAATAGGAAGCCTGATACAACAGAACACTACTTTATGACTTATAAATAATAATGTTTAAGGGAAGACTTAAAAGTTTCAGGAAGCTTATTCTTCATTTTGTGATTAGCTTTATGGTCTGTCCTGACTGCACTGGATAAATGTCGTATGGCACCTTCAGGGGCAGCACTTGGGGACTTTACAAGCAAACGGGATGATAATGGTGTAAGTAGGTGTCAGAAAATATTCCATAAATAAACAGTGTGTGGCTAACTGAAAACATTCCACACACACACACATGCTCGTTAAAATAAGGCTCTTAAAACAACACTGAGACTGTTTGAGTCGGCCCACAGGCGAAGCAAACCAGAATAGCTCGCCCTCTCTCCTGTGACAAAGCACTTGAAAGGTAACATAATAGGGGCGAGCTCGCAGAGATAGAGCAGACTACACAGTAAGACGTTTTTTTCAACCACTCTCTCAGTCAGCGTCCTCTCACCCTGTTGCTGCTCGGTGCTATAACAGTTAAATCTGGTTCTTATCTTGCAGAAAGTCAAATATAACCAAACAAGTGCAGGGAAAAAAGTGGGCACTGCTCTGCACGTGTGCAGTCCCAATAGATGCATGAAAAATAAGCAGGCGGCGGACTGACGACATCCGGAGCCCCCGCTGGGGATTCCTGAGAGGGTCTAACCACTCCTGCAGGGGCTGCAGTGTCAAACTTAGGAAGAGGAACTTCACAAAATCATTTTGCTTTTTTCAGTTGGTCTGAATTCAACCAGATCAACCTCAGTGAAAAGAAACTGATAAAGTGTATCTATATTTTACTGGCAGAGCATTAGTATCATGGGCGTGCAGCCCATTTTCCACTTTGTAATGATTATTGACATTACTGATTCATTATTTCTCACTTGATTATTTGTATTGTCTATATTTTTTATATAATAAATATGTTATAACCTTGTCTTGGCCAGTCAACACTAAATATCAGACTTAAAGACAATTTGTTTTAAAAATGACTTACTTAATCAGCAGCTATTTGTGTAGTTGACAATTAATCAACTAAATAATAGCTGCTGATTATTTTTATTTCCCACTTTATTGTTGTAACAAGTATTGTCCATGTAGCCAAAGTCTGATATCCTGCAGCTTTTTCCTCTGTGCAACTGATTTAAAACACATACATGAGCCACACTGTTGCACTAGCTCACATATTCCTTCACAACAATGAACACTGGCATTGAAGTTAATTATAGCCAATCCCACAAACACCATCCTCCTGTAAATATTCACTGGAACCAAATGTGTGTTCATCCATGGCTGAAAATAGTGCTAATGCACTATTTACTCCTGTTTGAGTATCGTTTGCCAAAAACTGCAGTGCCCACCAGTTTTAGAAGATTGTATGAGAGGATGTATTTCTGAGCATCCCTGGTTTCAAGACTTTCATCTTCAATCCCAGTACGATCGGAACTGGGGCTGACTGCCAGACAGTATTGAGAGACAAACTTATTACTGGCTTTGGTCTTTTGACAGTAAGAAAAATATAAAGTAACCCAATAAGTAACAGCCTTGTGCTTTTATTTATTTTATTATGAATTTCGAATCTTATTTTGTGTGAAAATTGCACAAGGAAAAGAAAATGAGATTTTAGTACAGACAGAGAAAAGAACCAAAACCACTGGCACGGACACACACACACAAACACACACACACACACACACACACGTTGATTCTGTGACTTGTCATACTTGATTACAGTTGCAATCAGCCAACGTCGCCTCCTCAGCAGCTGGCAAAAGTCTCCTCCATTCATCACTACATCTCTTCTACTTCTAGACCTTTCCCTATTATTAGTGTTAATACAAGGCCAGAGGACATAGAGGGAAACAGGCCTGGCAGCGCTTAAAAAGCCCAAATGTCAGACTATGACATGCTGCCAGCTGCCGGCAGCTTTGATATGCCGGAGCTGGATGATGCTTATTTGATCATTTCATTAGAAAATTTGGTCTAGGTGTCAAAGAGGTTCCCTATGTCTGTGCTGCAGCTATTAGGCTCAATTATAGCTGCCAGAAAGAGGGAGAACTGAGCTGGCTCTGTGCACCGCATTCAGAGTGGCCTTAAAGAGCACAGAGGGAGTCACAGAAATTGCTATTCATAACACTTAATGGCTTATGAATTAAGTTTTCCTTTCATAATCACACATGCATTCACACACGCACACGCACACAGACACACATGCACACACAAAAAGGTAATCACATATTTGGCTTCAGTTGACAAATTTTCTTGGGGTTCAGTTTTGACTAAAACATATTTAAACTTTGATAATATCTGCAAATGATCACAGTTTAATATTCATGATTAGAGCTGCAACAGCTTGTTAAGTGATTAGTCCAGCGGTTCCTCAGTGGCTGCTCATGGTAGTGCAACAAAAACATCCCCTGCGACCCAAAATGCATTTTCCTCGTAGATCATCAATAAAAGCCTTGAGAGGACACCTCCAACTGCGAGCAAGATCAACATTACTACTCTGTGTTATGATGTAGAAAACATCTTATACAGTATGTATGCGTAAAACATGATTTTTCTGAGTGATGTCTATGGGCTGAATGGAACTGCACAGGTGGAGAAACACGAATCGGCATGTGCGTAAGTAAAACATGTAAAAAGAAAAACCTGTGAGCTGTACACATGTGCTATTTTCTTTAGATTTGGAGGACTGTCATGCATGCAGATTCTACTTTGTTCAGTTTGTGATATACCTGCAGGGTTGCTCCTGTTCATCTACGCTCTCTAATCTACTCTTGAAACACCAACAGCACAAGCTGATTTCCTGTGCCAAAAAATGATTATTGTGGATGCGCTTGTTTTGTTTGATTATAGCACTTGGTACCAACTGTCCATGGTATTTGTTTAAAGGGGCAAGGATTTTATCTTTTTTGTCACATATGAAAGTGAACTGAGCATTTTTGGTTTTTGGACTGCTGGGCGGATAAAACAGGCGATCACTTTAGGTTGTGGAATACTTTTGGGTATTTTGTAGTACCTGAAAGATGAAATGATTACTCGAGAAAATAATGGGCAGGCTTTTCGTTAATGATACTTGTTAGTAGCAGCCCTGTTTATTGCAAATAAACAACACATACTGTAATACAATGATATATTACACAGCATGTAGTGCAAAGAAATGCTGTCATTTCTCTGCTGAGTTTACACTATTTATAATCGGTGCACCTCTGAGCAACAACAGTCAGGGCCATATTACCTAGTCAAATGTCGATTTTCAAAATTGCCTGCATGACGTATGTGCACATACATGCAGCTCTTTTCTTTTTTGAGCCACTTACAGATTAGATGTAATAGACGTGCCGGGAAATGTGCAGCTGAAGGAATGTCGACCACATGTTCAAAAATAAATAGACCTGTGAGAATTGAAACAAGCACTCATAAGGTTAATCAAACCCAATTTCTTCATGGTTTCTCTGCTTTGGTTAGCCAGCATTTCCCTGTCATTTTATTATTCTAGATTTCTTTCTGGGCAACAGTAATCCTGGTATAACTAGCCTCTGCCACACTAAATTAGCTGCAAACAGACGTAGAACAGAGTGAGAGTGTGCGTTTCTCACCTTTTGCTTAACACTTTTTAAAAAGGCAGCATACCAGCGACGTGTGGGGAAATTAACTAATTAGAAAATGGAAGGGCGGTGATTTGGGATTGGCCTTGAATTACACAAAATACCTTTCTCCTCATGCTGTGTTGCTGTGGTAGGATCGGTGGTGGAGAAACCTCTCTTCACCCAGAGAAACTCCAACCTCCGGCTGGTCCAGAACAAAACAAATGAAATGTTAAGAGAGGAAGAAGAACAAGAAGAAGGAGGTGAAGTGAGCACTGAGCTTTCTCCTCAGTTTTTTTCTTCGCTCAGGGTGGCGTCTCTGGCATGGCACAGACCCAGACTGAAGGAGTGTTAAACCTCTCAGGCTGCGGGGGGAAGAAATGACAGGACTCCCTCAAGCTCCCCTCTGTTCTTCTAATGGCCTCCTCTGTCGACATGGCGGGGTTAGAAACATCATAAGTTCATATTCCCCACATGAGACTTTTTTTGCCTTTCCCCCATTTAGTGGTGTTGCCTTTCAGATTCCTCAATGGCTCCATCTCTTTTACCCAAAGAATCAGAGTCCTATCAGTGAAATCAAAGGCGATTACACAGCTCACTAGTCATTTAGGATCTCTGTGGCTGTGGTAAGTATGTAATGCAGGCCGCAGCCCCAAAGTCTCTGTTTATTCAGTGAAAGTGCTCTGTAATTTATTTAAAATAATCTATTTTAACAAATAAAGAGGTCATTGAGTGAGTGCATTGCTGCAGGCACACATTTAAATACCTCTTTAAGAGTCTGACTGGCTGACAAGCTGCCGAGCTGGCTGGACCCAGAGGACGGAGAGGCAGGCCTCCTGCTCTGAACAGTGATTCACCAAAACCTGAAGAGCAACATCACATGGTTTGTGAGTGAGTACTTGCCCTCTGTTGATCTCTGCAGCACTGATCAGCCCCCCCTCTTATTGAGATGTTTGATTCAGATCCAGGGGGCTTGTTTGAAGAGGGGGTGGGCTCGGATCATCGTGAATGTTTCGGGGGGGGGCTGGGGCTGGGGTAAATATGACAGATGGAATTACAAGGAAACCCTCTCAGCAATTTTGATGGGCTTGAAATAGAGTTGGTTTTTCCTGCATACCAGTACATCTCCCCACTTGCTCTCTGTGGTGGCTTCAGTAGCTCAGGTGCACTGTATCTACGTTATGTCTGCCTGTCTGATGGGATCTGACGGCACCACAGAGCTAGTCGGATCAAAGTGAGTCAAAGAGAGGAGGCCAGTCCAACTGTAAGAGGCCCCGTTATATACATGGGGCCAAAGTACTTTGCTTTATTTGGACTTGTTTGGGCTTATTTGTTTGTACACCACACAGCTTCATACTTGGCAAGATGGAGAGCACGGTTTTTCCTCCCACTTTAAATACCTACAGTATGCAACTTGTTGATGCTGGGTTTTAAAACAACTTATTTCCATCATTAAAACTTATAAACTATGGTTTTGTTACTTTTGCCAACAATTGTTTCATCAAAAACTTGATGAACCTTTTACTTTATAAAAGTTTTCTGTGCCATATTTTAGCAAATGTATGTGGGACTGTGAATACAGCACACTGGCTGGATCACCCACCTATGAATCACATACATTCAGTAGATGTGTGAGGTTCAAGGGCTAACAAAGTGGCTAATTTTTTAGCATGTATATGCAATGAGGGGGGAATGGAGAAGACTGACATTTCACCAAACTTCTCTACAAAAACATCAGCGGACCATGACTGGCATCTGGTGCAATAAGTGGTTGGTGTGTAGTGAGCCTCTTCAGTTCCAGCCAAAGAAAACCCGGTTTAGTGTAACCGCCGTTTCCTCGAGCAGCTCGAAGAGAAGCAGGAGAAAAGGTTCGAGAGTTTCGCAAGATGTTGTCATTCCAGTGCACAACTTTATCCTCATGTGCCACATCTCTTTGTCTAAGAAAATATTGAGATATTAGACTTTGTTTTCTGGAGAGTACATCCGTTGTCACTCACTTTCTGCTATCTGAGGGTTCATCCTCCCCTGATCCTGACAGATAACGTCTGTGTTACCTTCTCAACACCAAATGGCTCCGTCTGTATTGGCTGACATTGTGGTTTGGGTCAGTGAGTCAGGGTTAGGCTGATGGATTACTTTACTAATGATTTTGGCCTGAGAGTGAGCTTGTTTTAAAAGGCAGACATTTGGCAAGTCAGTTTGAGTTTCATACAGTGTTATGGATTGGCGGAGTTGTGTGTAGAACTCTTCTTCAATGGCCAAAATCGAAGCTTGATTATTTAATGTTCTTGTTTTACAAACCAGGCTTAATCTGCAGAGCAAAGAAACAAGAAATCCAATCGGCACGGCTAATTTTAAAGCCTTACAGTGGGTTAGATTTTTTTCACAAACAAAAAGCTGCAGGCTGAATGGTAGGTGCTTTCATCGTAACTTAATACACTGAATCACATTTGAGATGTTTGCATGTACTGTACCTCCAGCGGAAGATGTGCTCCGCGATTGAGCCCACCCAGACTGCAGTGTTGTGAGGGAGCGTGCCCCTTACCTCCCGTTGGGGGCAACAAGGTCCCGTGTCCACAATTCAAGCAGGGCTGTCACTCACAGTAGGGGAGAAAGGGTTCTGTCTTGGGGTCAACACTTATGTTCTCCAGCTAAGAAAGCAAGGCTGGCTCTCAGAGGACGGGCAGTGGTTCAACACAGCATGCTTTGTGTTGCATCTGTACAAGTCAGAGTGGAGGAGCTCAGAGATGAGCTGAAGGGATGGTAAAACTGACAGTGTACTTTACAAAGCCATTTATAAAGTATGCCTTATTCAAAAGTGGTACCTTTGTTTGTGCTCAATAATTTCAGACAGGTTGCAGCTTTCCTCTGCCAATGCACAAATGGTGTCATATCTGTTTCACTGAAGAGCACAGTGTCTGGTCCCAATTTGTCCATCTTTGAACCTGTAATTGAGTTAGCCAGGATTAGCATGCATAACAGTCCTTATGTGAGATTAAAGAAGAGGGAAGAGCGAAAGAGGGCGAGTGGCAGATCGACACATGTTTAAGCCAGTGTCACCTCTTAATGTAATTTGGCACATGCTGCTATGTGCTTCTTCTGGTGTAGAGTTTCTTTTAAGTGGCTAATGCCTGTGGTGGGTGAGCACCCACCGGGGACAAGAGAGGTCAGTGTTTTGGGTGGAACGTGTGGAGAAGGTGTGGGGGATCTTCCTGTCATTCAGTGCTCATTCCTCTGAGCCCCACTGACCTTTGAACTCCAGGCAGACGAGCCAACAACCTCGACCTCGTCAACTGAGCTGAGCGGCGCACTGTGTAAGAAAATGCTCATCTTTAAAGTTTTGTTGGACGGTATTCTCTCTCTTCCAAGGTGAAATTGTATCAACTAAAAAAATTGTAATATTTTTGAAAAGCAGTACAGAAAGAAGCAAGGCTGCAATTTCCGATGTTCTGGATTGATCTGATGATTAGGAATAATGATATGAATAATGGATTTGCCACTGTCAATAAGATGCCAGTAAACAGTGAAATTGTGTTTCCCCCAATTGCCCAGGAACCCAATAAGAGGACACCTTTTATATTGCTTCTTTTATCCACCCACTAGCGCAAAATTAAAAGATACTTATCAAACTCTTTGAGTGATATATAATAAAATAAAGCAGCAACTTCATTCTTAATTTGAACTGCTTTGGCATTTTGCCTGAAAGATGTCAAATGAGTAATTGATAATCAAAATGGCTGTTCATGGTGGTTGAGTCACTGACAAGTCGACTTATTATTTGAGCTCTAAAGATGAGATAGTTCGACAAGGCTGGACACTATTTGCTCTTTAAATGTTTGTGTCTCTGTTCTGGAAGTGAAGAATCAATGTCATCCTGACAGACGGTTCACATTAGTCGACCGAGGTACGCGGGAAAGGTTAAGATAATGTCCAAAGTGGAAAAAATGGAGCCGTTAACTTCAAACTGATCCTAAGCAGGACGGCCAACTATCGGTCACCCCCAGGCGTCCAATGGCTGCCGCACAGAGCCGCTTTGCTCCAAACTTTCCATCTCATTTATTCCTCCTCTCCCTCTTCTTATAACTACAGATGTAGTGGGAACCTTCAATCAGCTTCATGATGACAAAACCTCTCCGCTTTCATGCTGCTCAGTCTCTTGTTCAATATGCCACCACATGCGCAAAACACACACACATACATAAACACAAATGCATGTGCACTCACACACATTTAGTGCACTTTGCCCGACTGGCAGTCATCTGTTGATAATTATTGCCCAGTCTCAGCAGAGAACTTGTGATATTTAATATTTCCTCACCACTTGAACAAATAAGCTATAATAACTGCAAGGTACTTGACCACAGGAGTAGTGGAGATGTGCAGCATGAAAGGATCTGTGTGCACTTTGGTTAAATCTGCATTGTTTCCATAGAATTTTACCCTCGGCATATATATAAAATAAAAAAAAAATTGCCTTGAAAACCCACCACCCACCAACCCTCACATATCCCCAAAACCACCAAAACTTAAACAGTGAACAAACATTATAAATCACTGCTTAAAAGAAGGTATAAATAGTTATAAATACTCACAAACACCACTCACACATACTGTACACACACACACACACACTTAAAGCTGATGCGCTGCAGAGGTGTTGCAGAGCTGCAGAGCATCAAGAGACATTCACAAAACACTCATTAACTTCCTTTACAAAGCCGCCTTTGTGACCTGCCAGACCCTTGGCTACTCTCCCCTCTCTCTCAAAGACACGCACCTACACACACATACACATACATCCCCACAGACATGGATAGTTTCTAGCCGAATGAGAAAGTACATAAACACTAAATGGGATTAAAGTTTAAAGTGTTACAGCTACCTGGATATTTTTTTCCAGAGGGCTCCAGGCAGCCTTTTAAGAAAAGAAATAAACTACTTTTGCAGCAAATACACAGACTAAAGTTTGACCTGTGCCCGAGCCCACCATGCAGAAATGTGAATAGACTCCAACATATTTTAGGGCGAATTCTATATTATTAAATTGGTTTCTGTGGAGAACGTCGATGGCAAATATGATGTACTTGGATTCACACCTCAGCCCTCAGAGATAGCCATGTTCCCTGAATAAACTGGACATGTTGGCTTTTTATTTCCTCATAAATTACATATTATGTTAATCTAATACAAACTTCACTCTCAGTGCACGATTCGTTTTGCAGTGGATGACTAAGAAAATAACGTTTGCGTCAAGGGCAAATGTAAAAACCAGCAATAAAATGAAACAGAACAATTTGCACCCTGGGGTGCTCCAGTGAAATAAAGTATTATATTAAAGTCAAGTACGATGCATAACATGAAATGCATCTCTGCTTCTCCTGAAGTACAAGCCAAGTTTCAACACTCCACAGTGATTACATCAGTTCCTGTGTAGCAGCGGATAGGGCAGCTGATTTATTGGTGGTGACTTTTTGTGCACTTTGTACTTTATTTCTGTTGTTTATGATATCATTGTAATCACCAAAGAGAGCTAGGTATACAGTGGTTATGTCAACCACTAAAACTAGGAACCTCAAAATGAACTGATGGATGTGTGCAAGTTTTAAACAGTTTTAGTTATAACCTCAAAGTTTGATTAAACACTTCAGTCCAAGATTTCAAGGAGACATAATCCTGCAGTCGGTCGCACAATATTCACTTGATTGACAGTTGTCGCTGGTTATACACAATGACACAAGTAAACAAGTAAGATGCTACCAAAGGCAAGGAAGAAGAATACAAGCTTGTTAAAATGGATGAAAAAGAACAAATAATAACAATGAATTGCAGCCCCTAGTACAGCATCATTATTGACAAAGGTGATAGTGAAAAGTATGAATAAACAATCTTGGTTGTTATAAACAACAATAAACCATTGAAGATTAAATTGTTTAATGTAAAAACATTTGAATCAGCAGATTTTCTACCAGCAGCAGCATGACCAAGCTGCTTCTCCACAGTAATGAATTTACCACAAGGCACTTTTTCCTGCCTGCCCTCAGATCAAAGTGTGCAACCTGCTCAAGTTTCATCAGCTAGGAGGACCAGCCGAGGCAACACGGCCTGTTTCACTTCCAGCAGATGAGTGGAGAGGCTTGGGGAAGAGGTCAGCTGCACACCGGGGGTTTCCCTGACAGCAGCTTTGCCAAAGACCACCAAGGTGATCAGTAGATGAGATGACAGGCCACATTCTTATCCCCCCCTCCCCGAAGGCCATGAAACAGAGAGGGTGCTGGGTGAAGGAGGATATCCATGGCATGTTACACTTTATTCTAGAGTTTTTTCTGTCTGTGCGAAGGTGTTTGGAGATATCTTCATGTACTCCACCATTTACATTTAATACACCCCCTGTACTGAAATGAGCTGAAGAGAGATTGGCCTCGGAGCACTCCATATTCTATAAAGACATACTTGTTAAGTACGACTTGAGGAAAACTGCAGCTGAGTCAAGAGACTCAAGAAGTAGGGAAACAACCTCCATGATGGATGATAGAGAAATAAGTATCTGGGCTGGGGGGAAACTTCTAATTACAAGAAGGTAGGCACAGCCTCATTCATCCCAAGGGGGGCTCTCAGAGCCTTGGCCTCATGAAGTGAATAGTGTGGTGAGGGGTTTAGGGATGGACCAGAAGTGGCTTCTTTGCCAACCACAGTGCACAAATTGCCTTGACTCCTTTTACCACATGCAATTGCTGCCTCCATGTGCCATGACATACCTTGCACCAGAAAAGATAGAAAAGCACCCCCTGACCACCACCACCATTTATTACCTTATAAAAAAACTTTTGGTAGGTTTTTGCATCTCTAAAATGAGCGGACTGGTTTTCCCCCCACATAGTACTCTATTCATCATAAGCTGGTGTAGGGAGACCTACTGCTCTTACATTTCCTGTAACTGGAGTGGCAGAGATCCAAAGGTTGGCATTAATATTAAAAGAAAGTAGCAAAAAAAATGAATTATTTCCTGACAGTTTCTCACTTTGCCAGCCTGTATTTATATAATCAGTTATGTTCCAGCATGGGGGTGTCTTCATATGTCTTTGTTTGGTTACAAACCAATTTGTCACCTTTTATACTCCTGACTTCCTCTTAGGTCAAGAGGCCCCTGTGGCGCCCTAAATGTTCTCCACAAGCTTATGAGGCTTGGTGGTGAATCTGGTGCCTGTGAGGCATAACTCTCCCTGTCAAAACAGAGAGGGAAACCATGATTCTTCGCCACGGAGTCCCACACTGCTCGACTCTAATAAGCCAACAGACATGAGGTCATTCTTTTTTCTTTTAGTTTTCTTGTTAGCGTTTATTGAACGTGACTGCATTGTTGGTTTGACTACCTCAGCCTTCACGTGAGGAGTTCCTGTAAAATGTGATATTTTCAGCATCAGATTAGCTTTAATTTGGTGCATATGTTCAGTTTACAATGTTGATGTTGAACTTAAAAACAAAAACTTGGAAAAGCTCCTTCACCCACTTGACCACTTTCTCAAAGTGGGCTGTTGTCCAGCAGCTACATGTAGTCACTTTACAGTTTGTGTTACAGTACATATTGACATTTGAAGTTAATGTTTTGAAATATTGGCCAATCATATATTTTGACAAGACAAATGTGAAACTCATCGAGTGTCTCTGTTTTTGGGTGAAATGAAAACAAGATCTGATGGTTATTTACAGTAATGTTTTCTTCCAGCATGCAATGCTGAGTGTACACACTTCAGACGTGAAAATTTGAACTCAAAAAAGTGTGTGCGTCTGTGTGTGTGTGTGGGGGGGGACTAAAAAGGGAGCTTTTGATAGAATGAAATGCACCCAGCTGTGAGCTGGATCCGTCATATGTGATGTATAAATAAACTTGTATCTCAAGCCAGGTTTTCAACAAACCACTAAATGGGAGATTCTATTTCAAATTAGAATTTCCTCGTAGATCTAGAGATATCAGGCATAATGATAATAAGAAGTGATAGGTCTTAAATTATTTTAGGTTTGGTTTGATGAAGGTGTTTGAATTGATTAGCTACAAACAGGGTGCTTCTTTGTGAAGTCACCTGCACCTGCTGGGCAGGAGTCAACTGGTCAGGATAAATATCTCACTTAATTACATGTCAGTTATCTCTATATTATTAAAAATGGCTTGCAAATTTTAGACAGAGTGAGCATCCTGTTTTTTGGCTGCATTCATGTTTTCATTCGAGACTTTGAATGACTCCAAAACAGGTTTTCCTCTGTGGCAATGGCTGTTTGATAAATGTAGCTGCAGCAGCTCAAGTCATTTAAATAACTGAAGATGTTTATACTTCTCTTACACTCTAATTATGCACTTATGCATTTACATATTTGCACAAAGAGTTCAGTGGGCAAGATAAAAGCCACATTCAAAGGCATTTTTTATTGGCAAATTGGAATAAATTGCTTAACTCTTGACCATCACACACATTAAGGTGTTTTCTTTTTCTGTGCAGTCAATCATGTGCTTTGACATACAAAAATAGACCAGGACACTTAGCAAAGAAAACCTCATTTATAACATGCTTCAGAGAATATATTACACATATTTAAGAAACAGAATCGTGGATGTTGTGGGACTGCTTAAAGAGGCACTTGAGGCAATGTTTGCTTTAATTAATAAAATGGAAATGGATATTAAAATTAACACTTCAATTATCTTTGGAAACGGAGCACACTGGGTGAAGTTTAACCTCTTAAGAAAAAAAAACGGTGGACAGCCTGGTGAAGAAATACTCCACCTAGATGAAGGGGTGTTAAGAGTATTACCGTTCATGGTGGGGTAAGTCAAGAGGCCTTTTCTGGTTTACTTTTAGCTCGCTGCCTTTTAAGAGTGATAGAACGCAGGTTTCCTCTTCCATTCATGCACTGTGAGTCTTGGATGCTGCGTACAACATGAAATATTTGTGTGGGAACATCATCATGGTTTGAATATATTGGCGATGGCAATGGGGCATAAGGGCTTCCCTATTTGTGCCACAAGATGAGAGGGTGTTTCTTTTGCTGGCGCCAGAGGCCCTGTGAACCATGGGCTGATCAAAAGGGCGACCTCATGTTTGTGCTGACAGCAGCCGTCTTTGAATAATGCTCTCAGTGTGGCAGACAATGATCGGTGGTTGGATTCGGGTAGAGGAAAAGATGAGACATTTGTTTGGTGTGCGTGGTCAGACTGACCATTTGTCAGTTCATGCAGTGGTCTGTCACTGTCACAGAACTCATCGTTTGGTACCTGACTAAAAAGAGCTGTTAAAAAATCACCTAAACATCCCTTAATGCTTGCCACTGACATGCCTAAAAGATCAGATCACCCAAAAGAAAATATTTTTCTCAGTATTTACCTAGCCTTGCAGATAGTTCTGGAGTTGGAGGAGTTGGTGGAGACCAAAACTAGAGCCACAAGAAGAACAAAACTCTAAACTTGTCTTTTGTCATGTGGCCAAAAATCTAACATTACATAAATAATCTGGTGAAGGTGTTTGCTTTAAATTAGCTGACTACAGCTTGTCTCTGCTGCCCCCAAGTGTTAAAAGTGACTTTATTAATACCGGTAAAAAGTCAGTGTTGGCATAAAACAATAAAATATAAGTGAGATAAAACTCTGAATTTTAATAACATGTCAATTTGATATAAAATCCTGTTAAAATAAGACTGTCCTCATCAGTTAATCACGAGCCGTTAAAATGCCACTAAAATGCTTTAAATGACATGTTTGCAGGTGATAAAATACTCTCAGCGTATTGGGGATGATATCGCACAATCTTCCTCAGTAGAAATTTTTTTTAATGGAACTGTAGAGGCTGAAAAATTTCTGGCCAACTTAAGAACTTGGACTGTGCTGGCGTAACAGTTGAGCCTTGACCTTGAAAATACCAGATGACAAAATAATGTTACCACAAAGTCCATTTGGTTGTTGTTCTGTGTTCTGTCCTGTTTGAACGTTTGATTTTTCCTGACATGGCAACTGCTTGTAATTGTGCAAATAGTGACCCACAGCAGCAAAGTTAGGAGTAGTGTGACGTTTCTATACCGCTGCATGAAGTCTTAAGAGACAAGGTTGGGGTGGATGGTCAGGCGTACAAAGCCTGTGACTGTAACACCAGAGACTGTGGGTCCACCAACACTCAACAATGGTTTCTTTTAACCATGAATTCGACCGTTCTCCCAAAATTAACCAAGTTTTTTAATTGCTTAAAGTTAACCAAACCTTAACCATAGGGGTAGCAGATCAGAAAACTCTCATATGAGTCAGTTTGGGAGGAGACTGAAGATTTTTCCTTCAAAAATACGTTGCATACATTCACTCTTGTGTCCAATGGCCGTGATTCAAATCCAGACAAATGTCAGTCGTCATTTTGAATATTTTAAAACATTCTGATATTGGGTAGAGCAGCACAAACCTGCATGAATCCTGATGACTCATTACACATGACAATAAATATCATGTCTTAAAACCTCTCCGACAACCGCAGTCATCTTCAGTCTGAAGATGGCGTATGATATCTATTAACCAACATCATGTTTTCCATATGTGGTGTTCCCATCCGTGCAAGATGAGAGCGGATATCCAAAATCCCCTCCATGCTGTATTTGTTCTGGGCATGTTGCTGTGATTCCACATCAAGCCTTTTTTTGGTGCAACTCATCATTACAGTAACAATGTAGTCGTGGTGATTTACATCTGAGGAACAGTCACGGTAGATATAATAAAGCAGAACTGACAAAACATTCCAATTGTTCTCCAAAAGGGGCGATTATCTCCTACATTAACCCTCTGTGTAGCTCTGAAACATTTATGATGTCAAGCATGCAAAAAAAAAAAGGTGTTCCACTTTTGGGTGTACATCGGAGTGGGAATTCAACTTTCCCCACTCCATTCCATGGTTATTTATCACCCCTGACGGTCGAGCCTGGGCCCACAGGAAGTGAAGCGTAAGTGCAACAGGAAGAGGAGAAGGTGGATGGTCTGATCCCCAGCATGTAAATCAAGCTTTTTTTTATGAGGCCTGGCCACCCTGGAAGATGAAGTGCTCTTGTTGTGAGAGAAAACAGTGGAGCGGTACACATGTCATAACATTGACACCTAGGAGGGAGTCGGCTGGGATCCATCCTCAGGCCACGGCTCCCATGTGCCCTCTTGGCCTGAAACACCACCAGCCCCCTCGACCTCTGAAAAACCCAGAAAAGTAACTTCTCTCCTCACTCACACACGCTTACACCTTGTCCACTTTCTTTTTCACTGTCCCCTGTCTCCCTCCAGGTCTGCCTCCGTCAGTCGCTCGCGACACCTTTAAGAGCAGGGCCCGGCTTCTGTCCACCAAAACACTCTCTCAAACAATAAACACAGGGTCTAGGTGGTCCTGTCAGAACTGCTGTCTTCATAGAATAACCAGCTACCGCAGGAACCTCCTCTTCTACTCTTCAAGGACGGCCTCCAGACTCATGCATGCACTCACAGTGTACACTCCATTGTTAAAACCTCCTCACATTGTTTGGCTGCAAATGTCACAGCACAAATGACTGCAAATTGGATTTGAGGATGTCACACTTCAACTCAACACTTCAAAATCTTAACCAGCATTAATTGTTCATCATGCTGCCAGAGGTCAACCCTGTCTCCTGAAAACTATGTAAATACATAACTAATTTATTTCACCAGTTACATTACAAGCAGGGCCTAATTAATCCACTGTGGGCCCCATTGAGCATAATACTAACTGAAATATTTAGAAGTTAAAGGAGCAGTTTAAATTTCCTCTTGTCAACAGTACATTGAGGAAATGCTACTTTATAAACCACTTACGACTTAAAGTTTATGTTAATCAATTAACCAAGTTAACTGCAGGACTTTATGGTTCCTGAGGGTCTGAGAACCTGGAGCATTTAGTGATTCAGCCTTGGTCATGGTGGGAACATTTTTTCCAGTGCTACGTTCATCTGTTCCTTAAAAGGTTGTCAAACTGTGGCTGTTAGACAGGACTGTGATGCTGGAGACCAGCATTTTAAACACAACGTGTGTGTCATGCTGCAATTCACTGTTTTGACTTTTACGGTATTAAACCAATCAACCACAATCATTCATTAATCTAAACCAACTGCTGTGGGTGGACTAAACACAGCTATAAAAAATATTCAGTCATGCTTGTCACTACAAGCAAATATTGTAGGAAAATGATGTAGTTGTAATAGTAAGAGTTATTTGGAAAGGTGCTTTCAGAAATATAGGGGATATTTTTTGTATTTTTGCATGTAAAAATCTCTTTATTTTCTGTCACAGATATCCACTCAGCTCCATACTGGAATTCCTCTGGTGTGTTGAGGGACCTAATGGTCACGTCAATAACATGCATGTGTACTGGTGGGAACACCTTGGTGTTTGTGTGGAAACAGTTTGTCACTTTTCATTAGTTCACATCGACCACTTTGCATGGTGCTTACCCAGTTTACATCCACTTTCACTGTGGCTCTGTTGGTATTTAGACAAATATTAAAGACACACTTTATTAATTGACCTTTTCACTGTAGGTTACTCTCCTCAGCGTGCCATTGGACAGCTTTGTTTTTGTCACCATTTGCTACAGCACTGGTAAGATTTAGAGCTGTTTTGGCTGATCTAATTGCAAGAGCACCAGAGGTATTTTGCAGGAAACTCTGTGTTTACCTCCAGTGTGTGACAGGAGCCAAGGAGATGGCTGGCATAATGGCGTTTATTTACGTTCACACTCTCTTACACTGCCCAGTGTCTGGCACTCTAACTAGGGGGACACGTTCCTGTTGAGAGACGTCATTGGGCCTCTGCACATAGAAAGTGTGTTCATGAGCCGTGGGGTCAGTCACAGGGATTATTCTAATTGAATGAGCAGGTCTTGTGAGATTGGCAGAGCAATGGTTCGGATATGGCAATATCTGTGTCTACCTTGCTTTGAAACTGTCTTTATATGTAGGCTCAAGCAACATGGTTTTATAAGCAGTCTTTCAAAAAACAGATTTAGGTCGTCACTTCACATTTAAACCTGGTCATTAGTTACCTTAGGTATTAAATTATAGAAATATTTTCAGAATTAAACCAGTCAGTCAGCTAAAATGAAACAAAAACAAGTTATTTTTATTATATGCTCCGAATCAAGTTGTCTGTCACGCCTTTATAATACAAACAGCACCAGCAGATTTTTTCCATTTTCCATTAAAGTGACTTAAAGCCAATTAAATCAATTATGAAAGTAGTTGTAGGTTAGTTTTATGTCAAAAGATTAATTGTTTAAATGCTGTTTGTCATTCTGTTACAAACAGTGGAAAATAAATCTTAAATTAAAGTTAAAATTTGTAATAGTTGTAAAATAGTTGTAACGACAGATACAGTATTAATGAAATATGACGAAACAAATGTGAATGTGAATTACGCAACAGTGGTTATAAGGGCTTAGCTACACATCTTATATTTCTGAATATTTAACCATTATTCAATTGAATTTAAAAGCATGTAACACTGTTGAAATGAGCAAAACTATCTTAGCTAGCTGTAAAATTAAAATTGATTTTTGTGATATCATATAACTCATTAACATGCTATTTGTATCTGTCCAAATGTATATGTATCCTTCTAGATGTCACAGTAGTTTGAAATAGACTCGCACAGACGGGCAGTATTTGAATTTTAAGCAACCAGTATATTTGGAGTCACTGTATATTTATGTTGGACTGTTTAGCTTGGCATCTCTCTGTTGATAATTTATGACACATCTGGTGTCAATCTGCCATCACCTTCCTCATAAAAGGTCCCCAAATCATGAATATATTCTTCAGATGGCGAGAAATGCTCGTTATGAACCGGGGCTTGATTTGTGGAGTCTATCTTTTTCACAGTTGACTGGATATTTGGGTACGAATCAATGTGTCTTAGAGTGAATATGTGAATTTATATACTTGGGAGTGTCTCCACCGCCAGTGCTGTGGCCAAGTGTGGGACACATGCAGTACCACAACGGAAACCAGGGAAACGGCATTAATTGGGGGGGGGGGGCATCGCATGTGAACTTCTTCTCCTGCAGTAATTCAGCATCATGAAACTCTATACTTCCCCTTTCCATGCAAAAATATTTGAGGGAAGTGCTAACCAACTCAGAGGTCAAAATACAAAATATAAAATAGAAATACTCTCTCTACTATGTTTTAATTCAACTTAACCATACATTACCCTTGCCTGTGTTGTCAAAAAAAGGTTATACTCTTGTTAGTTTAATTTCTTTTTTTCGGGGGGATCAGAGGGCACCCCTGACACCTGAAGAATTACCAAAGCTGCTTATACAGTTTTGCAAAGTAGGACTGTTTTCTCATGGTAGCATACATGGTTAGTGTTGCAATACTTCAAGAAAATAAAGGCCAAACTTACAAAACATTTCCTCACTTGATGTAACACTTTTCCTCTCATTGTCTGTCACAAAAGCTCTTGGAAAAAGACACCTTTCTATATGTAAACACAAAAAAAGAGAGCCCAGGTCAGGTCAAACCATGTTGCTATGGCATGGTCTAAGCTGGACATTATAACAACTTGTAGAAAGGCTTCAGTCAGAATATCCTCCATGGAAGCAAACGAGAGAGGAGGCTGGAGAGAGGGCCGGTCAGTGAATGTTTCATTATATCTAATGTTGCCTTCCCTGAAGCGCTCTCCAAAGTAAGCGAGCTGCATGAGCTGGGGCTCGAAATGCTCAACCCCCTTGTGACCACTTGGAGCAAAGCAGCTCTCCACTTTCTTATTTTCACCCTCAAACGAGAGCCTCTGCATGGATTATGTGTTTGAACACAGTGGTGCTTTTTATTTAACTCTATTTTCACTTGCATGTTTGAAAGAGTAGGGTTTCTCTCGCTGAGAAGGGGGCTTGACATGATTAGAACAGGGGCAATATTTTTAAGATGATAAACAGGCAAAGTGCAACAAATATTTTCATAATGGACACTGCCATCCCAAACATATTTAAGGTGAAAGTTTGGAGATGATTTGATAAGAATTTTACCCCTGGAGAGTGTAACTAGTTTCTGGTTGTGGATCTGGGAAAAATATTAACTATTAAATACATGTAGCTCCAGTTAAGAAGTGTGAGGCAACACGAACAATTGTGTTTTGTAAAAGTCAGGGTGCACTACAGACTGATCCTCCCTCCAAAAATCAAGACTGATCTTAATTGCCTCTATCATTTCACTAAATGGTTAATGACAGTGATTCAATACACACAGAGCTGTTTGAGTGTGTGCACCCACTAACAGCTGTGTGTGTGTGTGTGTATGCATAAGGCATGGTGCTCAGCCGGCTGCAGGGTCTTTGCTTTGATTTCCCTGCTCCGGCATGTGCGAGGACTTAGCGGGCCGAGCTCCCAGACATCTGTTGAATATTAGGGGCAATAACAGCTGGGCGGACCTCAAACATGGTCACCCACTTCACCTCACTGTGTCTCTGAGGATAACCCCAGCTGCCTCACACTCCAGATGACAAGTGCCCGTTCACCGGCCCGCTGAGATCGCGGCCTGCCGATGAGTCAAGAACCCTCGCTTCCAAACAATCCTTCAGAAAAGCCTCTCCTCCTTCCCTTTCTTTCCCTCCCTGACTTGCTCCTGCTGTGCATGGGAACAAAGTGGGTGGTATACAGTGATTTCACCGCGATAATATCACACCATGTTTGATTTCCCATAATGTGTCAGCTTGTTGTTGAAATAAATTCTGGCTCTGCAGTGGTTGTCCGTCAACTTCTCTCCTGTGGCTTTCTCCTTTGAAAGATCGAGAAAAAGAGAGAAAGAGTTCGGCCATAGAGGCAGATGTTGGGGTCACGCTTTTGTAAATTACCAAGACATATTTTTTTTAACTCCAGCGGATCCCATATTACAAGTTCAAAATAGTGTTATGATGAGACTATGAAGGCTAACTTATGACATGGAAGATACTGAAGACTTAGATGTTAAATCTCCTACAAACTGAATACAACTGAATTCATTACAAATAAAATGCACCCTTGTTCAAGTCAATGCACTCAGGAGCTGTGCTCCTTCAGCCTTAATTGGTATGGTATGACGGTTAGCTTAAAGTAGCTAGCTCATGTTAGCAAACTTTAGACAGTGCAGATAGCAGACAGAGCTACCCCCCTTGTGCTACTGTTACTATACATTCATGAGGTTTGGGGAGGATTTTGTTGTGATTATGGGTAATTTGTCAGGTAATGAATAGTTTAAATCAATGCTCTGTGTTATAGGCGTATAATGGCTAATGTTAGCAAACTTTAGATTTATATTGTAAAATTGCTGCTTTTTCAGCAAGTTTGCTTTAAGGCAGCTGTAACAACATGTAGGCAAATAAAAAATCTCCTGTTTTATCAGTCTGTGTCAGCTGTGACCTGAAAGTATGACTCAGTGAATCAATTAGTCAATTGACAGAAAACTAACTGACAGCTATTTTGATATTTAATTGACTTTAATTACAGAGGGCTTTGTGTTATTAATTGTCAAACACAAATCTTTGTAAATTGTAGTACTGGAGTATTGAGTATTTTGAGGGTATTTGGAGTATCTGGTGTCAAGTTCATCTCTGCAACATTTCTGGGAACTTAGCAATAAGTTTTTAACATACAGCCTGATTTAGTAAATCACTACTTAATTAATGGTAAGTGGGGAAGGACATTACATTTAAATTTAGTAAAGGATTTAGGAATTGCTGGCGATGCCTTCTCTTGACATTTTTTAAGTTAAATCTCACTATCACCTTACAGAATTACCTGAATCAGCTTTAAAACAGACTTATAAATTCATATTAGTAACTAAATCAATAAACACATTCCTGTGTAACTACAGTCACTTGCTGGCGTATACACCACACTGCACTAAATCCAAAGTTTTGAGACATAGGCTACCCTCGCTACATTCTGGGTGTCATTATGGAGTTGCATTTTATGACCTTGTGATTAGTGTTTTTATGGCGGTAGGGAGGTCTGCAGATGGTCTATGTAAACTTGTCACACTGAGGGCCTCTTGTCAATGAAGGAGGTGAAGGAGAGCTCTGTTACAGCTGGAGGAGTATACACAGAGATGGAGTGCCCTCTTCTGGAGAATTTTACATTCTACACTGGATGTACGTTGTACCCTGGCTGATGGTGTCTCGTCTCTCGGCTCTGACTGGTGGGCCATCAATTATTTTGCATAAGAAGAGAAAAATACATGTGACAAATACTGCTTTTTTATATATAGTTTAATGTGAACCTTGAATGGCATAAATCCCTGCAGTTTCTCAGCAATGCGAATGTGAAAGTGGGTGTCACTGTTTAGATGTGTCATGTGTCTAAAGCAGTTTCTAAATCACTTCTAAAATGACAGCCTTTTCTTACATTTTGACTTAAATGTAGCCTATTTTAGTTTTATTTTATATATAATTGCTTTTGGTACTTTATTATTATCTACTCTTTTGGCAAGAACTATGTAACTATTTGGTGTTACACTATACAAATTAAATCAGTGTATTATTAAAAGTATTATCAAATCTGAGGCACTACTTTGAGATAGTATTTTCATTTTGCACTATAGTTAAATATTGTAAGTTTTACTTCACTACCTAACAGTTGTTGAAAAAGTTACTTTCAGTGCTCACAATGAAAACAGAAAAGAAATATTTTACTGAGGGAGTATTTTTCTGCAGAAAGAGTGCTTTGTATTGATATCTTAAGAACATCCTACATATATAACATATTTTTTTGACATTGTTGTATTTGTTTTCCTTTTTGTGGTTTGTATCAAAACCTGCCAATGGTTTTTTGGTTTTATTTGTCCAGGTTTGAGCACATCTGTGTAATTTCTGCTGCCACCTCGGCAGAGTGGAAGTGAATGGATTTCACTTACGATAATAACAGAAATATGACATTAAAAAATTCTATGACACAATCTCTTTCTAGAATCCCTGTTTGTCTGGATATTCCACTGAACGTTTTCTTTGATAGAAAGCCTTTCCAATGAGTGTCAGAGTGATTTCTATAAGAGTTTTGGAGAATTTAGTTTTCATCTATGCAGTTTAGTGAAACTGTGATTTTGTCAGGTGGATCCTCTTGTTAAATTTTTTTTCACAGATTTAACAAAGACAGAGAGAGAAAGAGAGAAAGAGAGAGAATGTGTGTGTTCCCAGATCTCATGATAAGTGTTTTAAACAATGCTGCAGCTGGGCTGACAGAGGTCCTGTTGTCTTGGAAATACTGATGACCCTTACATCCTGCACAGCAAGTTGGCATTAACAAGCCATGTGTTAAGGGTTTTGCGCATTCTTTAACTTTCAGGCTCCAGTTTCACCCATTTAGTCTCTTGCTCACATATGTAGTAAGCACTGCAGTGGGATGTGGTGGTTGAAGTGGAATATGAGGTTTTATTTAGAGGTGAAAGCTGTTAATGAGCAACAGTGTAAAATTCATAGTAAAATTACTGTCTGAAAGTGATACAAGTGCAGTTCTCGAGGTCAATCTCTATATTTGACTGCAATGACTTTTTTTTACAATTAAAGGTAAGAAAAGTTATTTATTCGTTAAGGTTTGGTGCAGTGTTTTCAGGGGCTAATTCAAACTGCTTTGCTCATACATTTCAAATAATCCAGTGGTTTTAATATGCATTATTTAGCTTAAGAAATAAAAAAGCCTTTTTCTCAACAGTCACTCGTCAATCAGTCAAAATAGTTTTGGATCAAAATTACTGTATATAGGTTAAATGCAAATGATATATTGGAAAATAATATTAAAAGTACTTTCCACATGCATAAATGTTTTCAAAAAAATTATCATTCTATCCTGTTACACTGAGACACGCCTTGTTTTTATGACTGCCATGCTGCCTCATTTAAGGAACACAGTGGTTATATGAGTTCATAAAATTGTTACAGCACTGATATGCTGAAGCAGATTTCATTTTACAAATCATTACTTTCAGCTCCTGCTGTTTCATTTGCAGCCTGAGAAAATCATGTCAATGAAGATGTAATGAAGTTTGAGAAGCAGACGGTACTCGTACAGTAAAATGGAAAATATGTAACAAGTACCATGAAAATGGTCCATTGTGAGCTATATTGAGAGTGAAATACATTTCTGGATGGAGTTACTCTAAATGACGCAAGTACACACAGAGGATTAATGGAACTTCAAACGTGTTTTTCTTTGTAATGCATCATTATGAGGCAGTGAATCTGTCAGCGAGGGGAATCTGTGAGCTCTGGTCACCGAACTGGGCCCTGCAATTATTGCAGAAGCACTCTGAGTCCTTTCACTGTGGGTGGAGGGACATATGGAGAAAAGATTGACCAAACAAAATTCAGACAACAGGTGTTTCACTGAAGTTTTTTTTAACCACATTTACATGGACTCCTGGCATGTCAGTGTTTCCTTTGTTAATGTTGATGAAAAGTTTGGTTATCATGTTGAAAATAATAATTTCATATTTGTGTTTCAGGTGAGTATTTTTTTACTACTATAATTTCTAATTATGAAATTTAGGAAATAATAGCTCTAAGACACAGTACATGAATGGAAAAGTTTATGACATTTTGTGAAATATGCCAATTTAACTTTCTTGCTGAAACTCTGATGTCTGTCCGGTAAATATACAGCTGCAGGCGAGCAGTAAGGTAGCTGACCGGAAACAATATGCAAAGTGGCAAGTTATGGGCAAGACTATTTCTTGGCTGGGACCAGTAACTTCCCAGAGTCTGCAACTTGTTTTTACACTTCAGTCCTTGCACAGAAAACAGGGTATAACATGTCATTTCATGAACCCTTGGAACTGATGGACTCATCTTATCAGAGCCAGGCGAGCTGCTTTCCTTTAACTGTAAAAATGTTGAGAAACCCCAAAGGAATACAAGCAACCAGCTGCAATGTCATGTTGAATTTACTCAACATCAGGGCCAGTTTGTAGTTAGTTTTTTAAACATCTTAGCATCATGTTAGCACCAATTTAAGATAATTATATTACTAGTCCAGTAAACACTAGAAAATTCTGTTGAGTTGAGTAACAGATGTTTATCTTGTGAAGAGCAGCTAGACTTGTCCAGCTGTAGATTTATATTTCACCGGTAAAGAATGTACATGTTTGATTCCCACATGCAGCACACTATTTACTGCACCCTCTGAAATATGAATCAATGAAACAAGCATGATTAAAGGATGTTTCAAAGATATGCTAAACTATGCTCACTGGCTGCTGGCTGACACTGACTTTTTCTTCTAACTCTAAAATTAAAAAAGGAAAACACTCACTCACACACTCTGTAACAGATCAGATTATTAAGAAATCAGTCCACGTATGTCTGCTTTCTGTTCATTTACCGAGCTACTGTGGGATTTTCCTGAATTCATCAGCACTCTACTTTGGCCACATTTGAGCTCAGCTCCCTCTTTTACCCACTAAGTGTTTAAAAGAAACTTGCTCTGCATGTCCAGCAGCTTTAAGACTGCCAATCACAGCAGCAGCAGCTCTCAATGTGCCCAAACCAATTAATAACAGGATTAATTTCTCATGAAAGCGCCATTTGGGCTTTGTTTTAAATGTCGACATCACGCCACACTTTACATATCTCCCTCTATTTTTTTTTTACGATCACTCTCTGTGGTAACCATCCTGTAAGAAAGACATATTTAATTTGTTTGGATTCAGCTGAAAGAGAGGGATATTACATCTATATTTAACTCCGCGGTGCCTCCACTTGGACAAGCCAGCGGTGGCTAGCTTATTTTTTCAGGTGCTTGTACTTTGGAGAACGGTGAGCCACAACCGTGGAGATTTCCACTCCACAGGGCCGTGCTCACTCCAGAATCCGGACTTCTGGGAAGGCAGTGTGTCGGCGGGGATTTGACGATGGATGTTGGATAATGATGCAACAATTAATCACGGCACGGTCCGTTAATGCTGTGAGGCAGGACAGAGTGAAGGACATGGAGGATGGCAGTGTGCATATAAACACAGAGACATAGGGAATTTACAGTGGCTCATTAACGCCTATGAGGTCAGCAAGTCAGGAGTTAACCAAGCAGTGCATCTGCTTCCTGTTCACACCGGCACCCTGTCACTCCCTCATACTGTCATTCATTAGTACCAAGGTATGACTCACACTTTTTTTTGGCCTCTACAATGTGTCAGGAACACTTTCTTTCACACAAAGTGAAAATCATTTGCATGTTGCACCAATTAAAACCTGGGCTCGCACCTGTGGCATGTGTAACCACAAGCCCACCGATTCCTTTCGCTTTGGAGTAAAGAATCAAAGGGAACCAAACTAAGATTCTTCCACTTTTTCCACACAGTCACAACTTTTTCACGTACAGTACGTACGTACAGTTCCCCTCGCATCATCACATATGAACATGTACATGCAGAAGACCAACAAGAAAACAATACTAGAAGCCAAATGACCTAGCAGTGGCTCTGATAGGCAAAAAACTACCAGTAGTTTGTAATGTCAGAATTTTGTCCTCAGGGTGAAATTAAGTGACAGGAAAGATCATGTGGTCATTCAAATAAAAATGTTGTGACGAGGAGTAATGCTGATCAGAAAGGCTGAGGTATGACCAAGTTGATTAAAATGTAGGAAGACACTCTTGTCATTGTTACAGGGAACCAACACCAATTTGACTGCTGGGAGATGGGTGTTGACTCGTGTCCCTGTGTCTGGTGGTGAATTTAAGTGCCCCTCCTCCATCCACAGCACACCACCTCTCCATAACGGATGAAAGGAAAGAAGCCGGTGAGTAAGATGTATTGAGAGGAGTTGCAGAATTAGATTACTACATTACTGTCTAACATCAACAGCAAATATCTAAAAGTGAGTCACTGTTCAAACAGCAGTGCAATACAACTCTCCATTAAGTTCAACATTTTGACATCCATGGCAAAAGAAACCACGACTGATTTTCATACTGTCAAAGCAACTTTCACACAGACTCCTAGGCAAGTTAATGTGTCTGAATATACACCTTGGTCACATTCCTGAAAAATTCACGACAGTGGTCTTATTACGTTACGGCCGAGTAACACTTCTGTATCACTTTCAACACAGAGGAAGTCCGAATGAATGCTGGATGGTAGGCACGCATCACAACATCATTAATGTAGAGCATTTTAATGTATAGTTTGCCGATTGGTCACAGCAGCCTCGGACGTCACACTGAAAAAGTTGTAAATTAGATGCTAAGATCACTTTAACGACTTTAACGTTACCTACTCCATGAAATGGGCTTCAGAGAATAAAATGTGAAAAGGAGGAAGGAAGGATGTTCAAGTGATGTGACAGATTGTGAATGGAGCAGACAGATGGACAGACAGACAGGAGTAAAGGTGAAAGAGAGAAAGAGAGAGCGAGAGCCGTGGCGTGGCAGCATGTTTGTACAGCTGAGCACAAGCTGAAGAAGCCCAGGCCTCTCTCTCACACTCCATTAGGCCTTAAGCTCCACGGAGTGCTGCACTCAACACATAAACAGCCTCCTGGAAAAGCTCTGGGATGTATGGGAGAGGCAGGGGATGCCAGACTGGCCAGTATGAAACAACAACTGCCTTTTCACATCAGCACAATGCCTCCAAATTACAGAGAGAGGCTGCAGAGACAAGAGATGGAGACAGAGAGAGCTGGCAAAAGACCAGAGGATTCATTTGTCAAAGTTTTTTAGACTGAACAGAACCAAACCAGTTACTGAAGGGCATGTTTAAGTCCATAGTCTTAACCTGAGCTGTTGCTGTATTTCAAGATTTTCTTTTTCAAAGATCAAAGATGAACATCAGAGTTTCTATGCTCAAAACAAGTTTGTCGCCATAGCAACTACACAATCCTGAAGTAAAAAAATTAAAGTACAATTTCCAGTGAAATCGAAAACACTGATCCATTGACAATGTAAAAATTACTAAAAAATCTATTCATCTATTGACATGGGATGGACAGATGCTAGATGACTTGTTTAGTTTTCATCCTTAAATATTTGATGTGGAACTCAGTTGACTACAACAAACAAATGATGAGGAGAAAGACAGTTTTGTTGGTACGTCAGTCTTTTGCATTCGTCAACCTATGGTAACTTATGTTTTTGGCCACTTGACAGGCAATGAAAAAACGTTTGAGGTTGTGCTTCTGCGTGTCACCATTATTCACGAAGATGAAGGCAGTGAATGAGAGGAGAAAGAGATGGGGGATGACGTATGACAGAAGCCCCAATCTGAACACAAAACAGGGACTTCGCGGTTCATGGTCGGCTCCTTAACCCCCAGCTACCAGACCCTTCCCCTCCCCCAACTTAACTTTAAACTGTTTTTGTTGAACGAAAAATATCTGAACAGGACAAGGGATCCATCATTTGTTATCACATGTATAAACATGCACAAACACAGGTACTATACAGACACTTTCAGATACACAGGAAGCACAAACATGACCTGAGTGGATACACTGTAGTGTGTTTATAAAGACACTGTACATACTGTGCAAACATTCAAACTGTACATTGATGCACACTCACAAACAAGCCTTCTGCTGCATACAAACACACTGATAACCCTCCACAGGGTCCCCATTTGAGTGGTATAAACAATGTGAGCTGATGTAAACAAGCATCCAATCAATCCAGTTTTATTTGTATAGCACCGGTTCCCCATGACCAAGCACTTGGTGACAACGGAGATGGAAAAACTTCCTTCTAATGTGCAGAAAACTGAAGCAGAACCAGACTCAGAGTGGGGCGCCTATCTGCCTCAACTGGATGGTTAAAAGAGAGATGGGAGGGAGGAAGAGTCTAGGCCTAGAACAGCATAACTAATGGATGCTTCAGGGTTTACCTGAGCCAGCCCTAACCATAAGATTTTGTCAAAAAGTAAATTTTTAAGTCTAACTTTCAACATGGAGAGTGTGTCAGGGCCCTGAACTCATTTAAAATCCTTCAAATTAAATAATGTGGGAGGGGGAAAATAATCTCTACTAACAGCTGGTGTCCCCACTGAGACCATAACCTCTGACAAGGGGCCACGTTGGACATCATTCTCATTTTTAATGCAAAAAAAAGTTTGGTATGAAGGATTGCCCTTTTGTTTGTTTTAGAATAGATTCAAGTCTTTGCAAGTTGATATTTGAAAAGACAGTGATTAATAGAAGCCAAAGGCTGCCTGGAAAATCGAAGAAACCTAAAATACTCAGGAATTCTTTGGAAAATTTTCAGCAATAATATAAAGTTTATATGATTTACAGTAAATGAGCTAAAACATGCAAAAACCCAGATAATCCCTTTTACAGCACGTATAATATGTCATGATCAGTTGCATTAATTCATGGCCTGGTTGTTTTTGACCATCGCTCCAATGCCTCCACCCCCCCTCACTGACACCCAGACCAGCGACCAGACCAAGTGATGCGAGGGAACAGATAAGTTTGGGCCGGTGCAGGGAGAGACTAAACACTTGCCGATGGGAATGTCATTGTTTTGGAGATGTTGAGGAGGGTTTTTATGTACTCAGCTGCTCTCTGGCTGCAGCAGAACATCAGCGCTGCTTCCCAGTTACACAGTGCGCCATCAGGTGTACACAACAGACACACACACGTACAGATAAGGCTGTTATGGATGTCAACTGTTCTGTTGACCAAGAAATGCACAAAGGAATGAAGAGCAAAATCAGAAAATCCACATCAAAAACTTGCTCTTTCCGCCCTGTCATGGTTCAATCATCAAGCATTAAAATTTGCCAACAAGTTTTGGAGATACTGTAACTACAGTTTAAGTGATTTGAGAATTCAATCATTAGCTGATCAACAGAGCACTTATCTTTAACTCTTTGTTAATTAATTCTTATCTGAAGTCATCTGAAATGAAAAAAGTGCCAAACGTTCCCTGACTGTAGCCTCTCAAATGTGGATCCTTGCTAGATTTCTTAGTTTTCAAGTTAGTATCATTTTTCACAACCAAGAAGACTGTTCTCCAGAGGAGAAGAGCATCATTTTCAACAATCTCCACAAAACAACATTTGTTCATGCTGAAATGAGTCACAATATCACCCGGCAAAGGAGGGAAATGGTGATGTTATTCTCAGGATGGTCTGGTTGGATGGATCCATTCAGTTCGGTGCAAGTTTGTTTACTTCTCTCAGTACTATTAGTCTCTTTTCATGTATAAAAACCAAGCCACCCCCATTTTTCCCAACAAAGCAGAGCAGGAAGAAACAGAGGGACAGGGTGACAATGGTCAGTTGTTAAAAGTCATAAACACACCAAGTGCCTCTTTCACCACACTGGGTATCATATTTTAAGGCATTCCATTAAGAAACTGGCACCCTCTCACTCTGTGCACTCATGTCACCTCTGCTTAAAAACACATATCTATCACTGGCTGGAGGTGTTCTGCATACGGGGCCCGTATTAAAAAAAGAGGGAAAAAAAGAGGCTGATTTGTTATGGTTGTACGTGCAGGCAAAGGCAGTCGTATTTTTGATAAATGTTGACCCTTTGGCACCGTAAATACATATATGTCATAAGTGTGTGCTTAGCATGCGAGCAAGGTATGTGTACCGCAACTCCTTCACTTGCAGCATAATGGCACCTGAGACACACCTGCACATTTTAGCCAATAAATCTGAAAATGATGTGATGTTTCTACTTGGAGTCCATGTCCTAGAGTTACACTCATTCAACCGAAAGAAAGGTGTCTCGCCTGAAGTGACATGATGAAGATGTCAGTAACCCCGAAGCTGACCTCAACACCCTACACCTCCCCTGACGCACAAACCCTCAGGACGCCTCCACCACTCGAGTCCGGCACTTCCAGCGCCAGAGCCAGACATGTGATGTGCCGCAGCGTCACTCAAGTGTGACAGCCAGAGAGATGACTGTTTTCCAGCGGCGTCGGTAGAGTTTTTTTGACGCTACAGCAGGGACCACACAGGAGAAATGGCTCCTCTCCACCGGCTGACTGATGATTAAGCGAGACGTAGTGTATTTTCCTATGGCTCCATAAAGACACAACCTGGGAGAGCCATAAAAGATGGTGCAGAAAGACAGTCGAGCTGGAAATAAATAAAGTAGAGCAGGAAAAGAGGGGTGAACACTTTGCTTCTCCCCAATAAAATCTGAAAACTGGCCACTGTCTGCATTTTTCTCTGCGCACTTATTTTTTCAAATGGCAGAGCTGGTTCGTCATCCTTTGTTAGCTGGAGCTCAGGGCCTTTCATTCAAGTAACGCATCCTGGAAGTGAATCATTGAATGTAAGCCCCAGTACTTGTAGTTGTGACTGAAATCAATATTAAAAAAAGGTGAATTCAGGAAGAAATAAAGGCTCATGCTTAAAGGATTATGAACTTTCCTTTACATATACATATATGTATATGCATATAATGATAAAGTGTGAAATAGAATGCGCCCCTATGAGCCAACTCCTTCCAGTTCTTCTTCAGATTAATGGGCCATGTTGGGAAAAGTGTGCAGTGAGGCATAGAGCATAAATAAGGTCTTTAAGTAGGCAGAGCTATGGCGGCTGTGGGCTCAGTGGACGGCTCTGTCTACACACAGACAAAGACCAAGCAGTGATTTACTGGGCCGACATTACAGCTCGCCTCATACAGATAAAAGGGAAACGCTAAGAATGTCGCCCGTGACTGCATGTGATCTTCCACAGTTACATAAACGCAAAGCAGTGGAAAAGTTTCACCTCAAAGCCACGAAAAGTTTTGATGTTTGTCCAGACAGTGTGTTTTACTTTTTCATGTTTTCTGAGGCTCACAACTAGAAACAAGGTAATGAATCCTGTAAAGTGGCTGCTGTGTTGCTGATTGCAGACTGTCTGGGGTCAGAGGTTGGCTTCAGATGTAATCCAATCTTAACCCGTATTTTTACTTTCAATTTCAGTGCAGCTGTGCAACCTAAGCCAGCTGGGGAGAAAAAAAGACCTTCAGCTCAATGTTTCACAACTCTCCCCATGCAGCATACGTGTAACCTCATCGTAGATATGAACTTACATTACCAAATAAACTAAAGCAGAACCGATGCCTTGATATTATTCTTTCTGGTTGATGGAATACATTGGTCTTTTTGGATTTGTAAGATAAATGGCCTGTAAATGGGCCTACGCATTTTCTGTAAAAAAATAAATAAATAAATACATTTAAAAAATCCTTTTAATAACCGCTTTTGTCATTTTTTTATCACCTTGTGTGTTTTTTATATCTTTCAGGGTCATATTATGTCTTATAAAAACACCTACGTAGCACTGCTTGGGGGATAACAAATAAATTTGCCTTGCCTCATTGTGTTCATGGTGTACAAGTGTATACATTTACGTCCCAGGAGGAGTAAATATTGCTATTGTAACAGCTCGGGAGGACGGAAACAAACACAAACGATGAGCTGGTTGAAACATCTAATTTCTTTGATGCATCATATCCTGACCTGGAAAGTTCATGAAAAGCAAGAAGCATAAATACATAAGTACTGTCCAATTGAGAGTGGGAACCTTGAGGAAGTGCTTTGTTTGCAGCATTTTCTTAACTGTGCCAACGGGGGGCAACGCAAGAGAGCTACAGGCGTGAATATTACAAAACCCCTCCATGCGAGTAGCTCAGAGGGGAGAATGGAGCACGCAGTTAATGTAGCATTAAGAGCAGGTCTCATTGTAAGTAACCCTGAAACAGTGAGAGCAGATGTTCCTCAACAGCTGGCTGCTGAATGCAGAGGAGATGTGAAGAGGTGGACGGGTGATTATATACGAACACATTGCAGTGGACAGGAGTCAGTGCATTTGATCCATAAATTTAAAGGGCTGAATGGTGAATACCACCCACTGAATACCACCCACAGCTCACGACATGCCCTCACCAGCAGAGCGATAACAGATTCACAGATACAGAGGTGCTGGTGTTCGACTTGTGTAACCATTCACACAGTGGATGGGGTGGGGGGGGTGCTAAGTGGTCTAATCCCCTCATCATATGGTAAATATATCTCAGGCCCCAGCCGGTTTCTAAACATACAGAGGCCATCTACAAATCTGTGTCAGCACTTTATGAGGCCTGTGACAGTAAATACAACAACCGTTCTGTGTGTCACTCAGAGTATGAGGATTAACTGGTGGCAGCACCTTTCTGTTGTCAGTTCAATGTATACTGTACCGTTTATTTACTTTTATCATGGAGATAAAGAAATAGTTCCCACATTTTGGGTACTATGCTTACTTGCTTTCATGGCAAGAGTTAGACGATCAATATCTCTTCTTATGAAATGTGAAAGAACAGTCTTGCACACAACCCCTCATAAAACCACAATTTGTCTTTTTCATGATATAACAATATTACTTCTATGTGCTCAAATAGACTAAGAAAACTGGCTGTTTGTTGTTGCTTCACATTCACACACACACACACACACACACACACACACACACACACACTAGAGTGATATCAATCTCCTCATCTTACTTTTACCAGGAAAATCTAAAAGTGAATTTCCCAAAATGTCAAACTTTAAAAAGTCTGCTTCTATGTTTTCACTAAAGTAAACTTTTGAATAAAGCAGCACGACCTCCTCCAGAGTGATATCATATGACGGGGAATATCTGCTTTTATTTAAGGAAAACACAGCTATAATTCTTGGCAGTGAAACGTTGTAAATTAAATTGCACTCTGCACTGACTCCAAGTCCATTTTCAAGCGATGTTAAAGAGTCCATCAACAGCACCACAGAAGAAGAGATCTGCCAACTGAGGCAGCGGTCTTGATTTAGTAATCAACTGAAATAACAGTGGAGGGCCAAACAGATCTGTGTGTTGATGGATCACTTTAGCGAGCGCCATGATAAATGAATACAGTGATGAATGCTGTTAAACTTCGCCGTGAGCGGTTGCAGAACAACTCGGCTGTTACAAATGACCTCACTTTTTTTCTTTTTGAGGCGCAAATATTGTCTTTGCAAAGTGGAATGCTTTACAGTGCAGGAGTGTTAACAATGTTTTCTTTAGAAAATTCTTTCTAAGCAGAGCAGGTTGAGGTGAACGCTGAATGATTTCATGTTGGCAAAACTCAGCGTGGTCAAACTGAATATTTTTGCACAGATGAAGGAACAGCACTTCAGTGGGAGAGGCTGAAGATTGAACCACAACACCGAATGCGCACTGCCACCTGAACTACATCGACTTTAACATGCTCCAATACACTGTACAGTAATTACATTCATTTTGTAAAATCTACAATTAGAACAGTTAAAATACAATTTGAAAAATTCCTTTCTTTACCCTTTCATCACTGTGTATTCAGGCCGTGTTTTCCATGTTGACTCGTTTATATTTACTATGTCTACATGTCATCTGTGGCCTTCCTGCTTCAACTGGGATCATACAAATAAGAAAATGTTGCAGAGAATACCTCAGTAAATATGGCCTGTACTGGACTTTAAATAATCTTTTATGTCATATGCAGAGAGTTTAAGGGTGTGCAGCACACACAGAGGGACATTATATGAGAAACCGACAGATTAGCAGGTATTTATATCACGCATTTATACTGAGCTGAAACTCTTCCAACTGCTTTAAAAGTCTTTATGTGTTATGGGTTCCTAAAATGACATAATGACAGTCACAAAATGAGTGGGCTAATGGCAGGTAAGTTTTATAACAGCAAATTAAGAAAATTATGCAAGCTGGTATAACCTTAATGGGTTACTCTCTAATTGGGTTTTTATAATTGTATACAGTGCAGCAATGAGGCCACCCTGCTGCTTCTCATCTAAAAGAACCCCCATCAGTGGTTGTTCGAACTTGTAATTGCGTTGTGATTCAACTCTCTGGATTTTACTGCAGAGTTACGTAAGCTGTAACAGAGGAGGGTTTAAGTGCCAGGGTTTAACTCCATGATACGTTGCAACACGAGGCTTTTGTCAGGGTCAAAGCACATTCTGCTCATCTTGTGAGGAATGTGCCCACAATATGTGCTGCCCCCACAAGAGGGGGCCACAGTACTCAGATTTATTGTCGTCCAGGACTCAGACACCCTCTCTATTTCAAAAACTGCAGCGTTTTACTCAGATGCACCTTTTAATTTGTGGTGAATGTGTTGGAAAAGTTCATAAGAGTTTGACTGGTTTGCTTCTGAATTATGAGAAGTGTCTTTCCTCGACAAAGACAATTAATATGATTATTGAACAGACTGTGACAGTTTTGTTCACTCCAGTGATGTAGAGAGAGGATATTCTGCAGACGGTAGAGGGAGACAGCAGCCGACAGCAGGTTCGCTCTGTCCGGACCTGAGAGACATGTGAGTGGAAATGAAAACAGACGGGCTGATCCATCTTTCACGCGGGTCCATGTCTTAGAAATTTTAATGTTTCGTTCATTTGTGAGAAATTATTCAATGAACAACACTCGTAATTGTTTTCTTTAAAATGAAACAAATCACTTTTGTGGTTGTACTGTGCATTGTGTGTAATTTCTGTGTTTGTCTACGCTTGTGCGGTTTGCTGTACATTAATTCTAGTGCACTGGCGGTAGTGAAGTATTTACTAAGTTCTATAAAATATAAATAAACAATGAATCAATGCCAATCATACTTGTCCTGTGACCAGCACTACATCATTATTACCTCAACAGCAATAGCAAACTGACTACTGTACTATTTCCAGTACTGCTGCCAATGCTTCTGCTTCTGTACTAAAAACACCAATACTGTATGATGGATATTTTTACCACTGCAGCTAGTCACTCTGATGTAGCTACTGTTACTAAATTTATAAAGATGATTTAAACAAACTTGATGTGTTTTAATTTTCTGTGAGAGAGTTGTTCTACTGTAGGTTGGAAATCATGGCTGTCAAAACTTTCACCACTGCTACAGTACAATATTTGACCTATTGCGTAAGTCCGTCTGTGCAATAAATAACATATCTAACTATCACCATCTCTCACCACTGCTGTTGTAGTGTTATAAGATCTACTGTATATACTCATGAAATAAAGGCATACATAAAACAACATACAATTATATATACGGCTACTTATAAACTTTACTGCTACTATATATGAATCCAGGCCTTTCATTTTGTTGTTGTTTTTGTCAGATCCACAAACGCTGCAGTGGCCATCTCCGGTAATCATAAAATAGAGATAAGAGAGGGAGACATTTTTAAATTTTTAATAGAGGATTAAATCTGACTCGTGAAAAGTGTTGCACGTCATCTCTGCAGTCTCCCCGTCACTCTGCACTGTACCATTACACCGTGTAATCACGCAGAAACACTGGAACAATCGTCAAAAAAATACCTGTGTGCTGCGTGCATAGAACAGGGCACACAGACACACACACACACACACACACAGAAGTTTGTGTTTTGCATACAAATACATCTGATCCAGACGCGAGTGATCAGATAAAGCAGCGATCTGCAGATTAAGACAAAGAGCTTAAGGACTAACCCAAATGAGACCGTTTCAAAGCCTCCTCGTCACGGAGCGCCTCGGGCAAAGAGCTGCCTGGAGTGGAGGGAGGCACACAGGAAAAGTGCAACATGAACCCGACACATTACATTCACATCCTGAGGACTCCAATGAGGCATTAAATTGGAATCAAATCCATTTTCTGTTTGGAACTAAATTATATATCACTGTATAAAGCTTCTTTCTTCACACACATATTTGCATTATTATCCAGGTTACTACTCTTTAACTCCCCTGTTTAGAGTTTCTAAGCACTGTGTATGCATTTAAAAAGTTGCCCAGTCAGGAATGCATAATATGCTGAAATGCAGCAATGAGCACGTATTCAGGCAATTAAGTATTCACTGTCCTGCTGAGTTAGATAGGACTGATAACACTTATGGAGAATGGTGAACTGTATGGTGAATATGAAGCTGGAGAAATATGATTAAGAGTTTGTCCCACGGTATCAAACTATTTCTTGAAGTATTCCGTATTAATATATTTGTCATTATCATATTATCATAGCTGTAACTAAAAATAACAGAATGTGATAATGTGTTTGTTGATAGACTCAACGCCACACACAAATGCTCAACTTCAAGTTTCCTTCTTCAGCTCAGAAACAGTAATTTGACAAAAAAAGAGATTTCTTATGAGGCTTTCAGCAGCATTTCAAGGCCTTATCACCAGAAGTTTGCTCATGAAATGTTGAAAAGAGCGACCTATTAATGAACAGAGAATAAACAGAAATTTTAATTATATAACACTATATGAAAAAATACCTCACAAAATACTGCTGTGTTTATATTTCCTTCATAAAGTTACCCTGATGGCTAACAATAATGTGACTTCTCCCAGTCACTGTGGTCCAAATGGTGGGAGGAGGGACTCACCTCATTGTTACAGCGTGAAGCAGTGTCAGACATGGTGAGGCACATGGGACCAGAGTGGGTTTAATCTTCCAATCATGTCATTTGAAAACTCTGACAACCTTGTCAACTTGACTAAAATGACACTAATGATATCTGACTGTTATTGTGAAATGAAAACCTGCTTTCAGCAGCATTTGGAACAGAGAGAAACTGTTTAACCGTATTAGGTGAGTATTTATTGACATCTAGCTGCTTATGTCTCCTGATATAAAAAAGGCTGTACTTATCAGATGCTTGCAATTGGTTTTGGCTGTTTGCATGTTGACATTTGCAACCAGCACGTTCCTCCAGCTGTCTTCCAGTCCGGCACACTCTTGTGTATTAACACACAGTTTGAGGATATTCATTAAGCCATTCAGGTCCTCACCCGACTGATAGTATTTTCTTTCTCCACTTTGAGCTTCTATTGTGATGTGCAGCAAGCAGATAAGTGCTACTTATTTGCATCAACTTGATATTTTGATAGAGGGCCATTTCTTTTTTGTCCTCAAACTCCAGCAGGATTAGATTTCAAGGAATTTTCATGAAACACCATTTAAGAGGGGCTGATAAGGCCTCCTTTAAACAGAGATAAGAGCCTATCCACACAAATTATTGATCTTCCTCTGACCTGTTTGTGGAAGGAAATCTGCAAGGGGCAAAGCACTTGTCAAACAGAGAGCTGCACCCAGGAGAGAAGAGGGGGAGAGAGAACTGGACTATATGTGAAAATGAAGAGGGGAAAATAGAGGGAAAGGTCAGAGAAAAGTGAGAGAGAGTGTGTATGCTTTTTATTTCCTATAAAAAATATTATTACTACTATAAATGAAAAAGAAAAGCACTTTTCTTGAAAATTAACTAAAACAATTAACTGATTATCGAAACTGATCAATTGATAAAATAATCAACAAAGTATTCAGTTTAGTTATACATCCACTTATTTGTAATTCTGAACTGAAGTCACTTACAACAGCGAGGAGTAAGTGATCTGAACATCATACTTAATTATACAGTACAGTAACAGCCTCTGATCAGCCTGTCAGCCAGTGTTTCCTCCAGAGAGCTTCTCTCCTCAAGCAGCGCACTCAGTCATGCTTTCATTTCAAAGGCCTAAAAAATATAATAATCCAACATCTTCAAGACAAGTTAAGCTAAATTGCCTGTGTCCCGAGCCCATCCTGATCGTGCCTCAAGCTCAATGCACACAAGAATGAAACTGGCCCATGGCGATCGCTAAAACCGGGAAAAAAAAGAAAAGTGTTGTGTCGTGGCATGCCAACCATGCACCCTTGCTGCGTGCTAGATGGCAGACACACACAGGGGGCCGCTGCACATGACCTTCTGCTATCAGAGTAGACACGCTCATTTATCACCGCAACCTTGAATCATTGTTTTACTCAGCTTGAGCCCTTATGCTTCTGCTCACGCAAAAAATAGAATCGCTGCATTTTGGATTGAGGCAGGAGCAGAATCGAGCAGTGTGGCTGTAAAAAGCTCTTGGTTTGCCTCGGTTTGCCACCACTGCTACTGAAATCCTCTCCATACCATGTCCACAAAATGTGCTTTGATTTCTTCTCTCCTGTATTTTTTTTAACAAGGCTTTCTTTATCTGGCTGCAACCTGACACAGGGCACCCTAGGAGACTCTTTTCTGCGTTTTTTTGAGGAGATTGGATTATTTATGATGTAGCAAGGTTACAACTCATAAACCTGATGAGGATCCTTTGCTTGCGTGTGTTATAATGTCTGCTTGTGAGATCCATCTGAGACAATGACAGGGAAGGGTCTTTAGAAGTAGAAGCTGGCAGATCAGCCTCTGTTCTACAGATCTGCCATAGTGTGACAGCAAAGAAGAGCAAAAAAGAGCAGATGGTGAGGGCAGGCCAGTGATGTTCTGTTTGAAGGAGATGGAAACAAGGCTTCGTGAATAAAAAAGCCATCAGATATGGAATAAAAGTGTGACTGCACAGAAGATACATTTATTTAAAAAAAACCTTTATGTGTGGGAATGGGGCGTTATGCTTGTTGAAACTGAGTGATCGAACGACAGTGTACAACTAAAATCCACCAAATTCCACATCAAGAAACACTTTGGAATGTCCCTCACTGTCACCTGACAGGACCATCCTTGAAAATCTGTGCGTAGATCTTAAATGATGCTGTTTGTGGGAGACAGAACTGAAAATATCTCAGAACTTCAAGTGATCAGCAGGGAGAGTGGACAAATCTTCCTACAAAATGTCAGAAGAAGCCAGGAATGTCACCTTATTGAAAATTCAAACAGTCATTTCAACCTGGGACAAATGAAATATTCAAATTGTAATGACCTGTTAAAATTGACAAAATCTACAAGTGCATCAGGTTGTTTGTTCTTGTGGTCCAGCAGCTTGGCCTTTTGCGTGTGCTATTGGACTTTCAGTAAACAAAGCTAATCAAAAACAATGGAGGAGGACACTTGCCAGCAAAACCATGCTGATTGGATAATCAGAAAACCGAAGCAGCTGAGGTGAAGTGTTTGGGTTCTCACCATAGAAGGTAAAAATACCAACAAAGATGAGGCTGTTTGTTGACTTTGTAAAAAACAACAAGGCTTTTAATTGCATTATCTGCAAAAATCATTGTGTTTATTTGACATAAACTTGAACATTTTTGCAGTTATACAAAAGAAGCCAATGCACTCTAATTTGTATGTGCTGAAAGGAAGTGGTATGAGACAAACACTAATGAACTGCAAATGCTGTGACTTAGGTATGACACTACAAATTAAAACTAATAAATATTTTTTCTTTATCATTCTATCTGCACACTTTTTACTATGAGCAGCTCATCCATCCCCTTTTGCATTTCCTTTTGTGTCCCAAAGCGGCAGGTGAAATTGCCTCTAAACCTCCCTTAAATTACAGAGGTTTTCTCCACTTTACCAAAACAAATTGGGACAGACTAGGCTAAATAACAATACAGCACTGCATAGTATCCCACCAACGGTGTTTCTGTCCTGTTCTCACGGCTGCTGAGGAGTCTGACAAGCAGAATAAAGCAAATTCGACCAGCTCAACGACTGATGGTTTTGGCCACTGAACATGCACTTCTGTGTCAGGCAAGTGGACATAAAATGACTGCGTTCCTGTACCCATTCTTCCAGAGTGACAGACAAACAGCCCACTTCGCCCAATCACACCCACTTCCTGTAAAACACTCCAATTTGTGCACATGATTCACTCAACCCATCACTGGAGGAAAATGCACAAATGATATTCAAGGTTGCACTTGGGCATGTAAAATGAAAAGGTTTAGTGCCTTGTGGGAGAGGGGAAGTAGCAGAGGGGGGTGGGTGGGGGGGTACGGTGTGTGTGTGTGTGTGTGTGTGTGTGTTGGGGGGGTGATGGATAGGCCAACTTCCTGCAAAAGAAAGGTTTGATTAATGGCCGTCCACTCGGCAAAACACACCAGCTGTGAGGGGAGATAAGTACCAATACAAAGAGCAAATTACTGTCTGTACTGTAATAATTAACCCCGGAGACCAGCACATACAGGAAGTTCAGATTTCCCCCTCAAAACAGCCTCACTTCCTCTATCTCACAACAACCCCATCCAAAAACTAAATATATAAAATAATAATAAAAAAAAAACACAAGGAAGCAACAAAAAAAGTATCTCCTTTAGCGCCAAATCCTCATTTTAGCTCCAGGATTTAAGGCTGTTTTTATGGCTGGATGAGCTGTTCTCAAAGATGTATGAGCAAATTACTGGCTGGAGTTATTTGAAAGGAGGGAATCTATTGTGGAAATGACTGTCAAAACACTGCTGCCAAGCTCATCCCCCGGTGCAGAATGGGTATCCAAACAGTCTTCGGTGAGATATATGGAGTGGAATAATTGCTTCTCGCGTGGCGGGGCAGGAAGGGATACAAATAAACTAACTTTTTACGTTTTTGACTCACAGTGGCGATTGGATCAAATGTTTGTAAAAGTTTTTTGATCCAGCTGGAACAGCTCTACAGGGAGGTATGTGTGTGTGTGTGTGAAAACATGCTGCAAATATGCTTCCAACTCTGTGGGCTGATGCTACAACTAAAATATTTGATCAGCTTGTAGAAAATACAAGCAGGTCGGAGCAGGAAAGCCAAAAGCATTCCACCTGCCTGAACCACTCACTGCGAATGTACATAATTATTCTTCATGCCTCGAGTTCCCAGCGGTTTTAAACCCATAAGCCCCCCCCCACCCCCAGAGTTCCCCTGCACTAAAGTTAGTCTTTGATAACAGCTAATGACTACAGCGGTGAATTCTTCAACCATAATATTATTTGAAGCCGAGCTGATTAGAAACATGTGCCTGGGCGTTTGAGTGTCAGAACGATTTATGGGTGCCTCACCAGTGACCTTTCCACTCACGTACACGCCCTGTGTCTTACATCACTCCGACTGACTCCCCACAGAGAGATCACCTCTGTTTTCTACAGCACAACGCTGCCGTGGCACAGCTAGCACAGCTAAACGATGCCCTGCACGGCCCGCTTGCTCAGCTGTTTTTGGGGGTGGTGTGTATAAAAGTGAGAGCGTGATTGCCCGCATGCTTGCACACAAATTTCAGAAGGTATTTATTATGTAACAAAGAAAGAGGTCAGTTTGTTGTATGTTGACCGAGTTGGATTTATTGATCTATAAACATGTAATCAAATTTTTCTTAACGAGCCGCTAATCCATTTAGAAGAACATCTGTGGAGTGTTTTTCTGTCCAGTGATGGTGTTGCACCTGTTTCATGTTTTCAACATGTGACCAATACAAATCTCATAGACTCTTTGACATTTCTTTGGAGATATATGCACAACAACAGCAAACAGTGTTTTTGTTGGTAACTTTTAAAGCAAGATCCTTTACATATTAAAAGACATTTTGTCATTTCTCAATAACAAAGCATTATGTTTTTACAAACAACTTTTCATCATAGCAGCATATGAGCTTATCATATTAAAACAAGAAAAGTTTGGTCATTTAACAAAATAAATTGATGTTCTGTTCTGACCAGATATGTGAAAACATGTCACAATAGTGTTAATAATTCATTACATGAACATGAACATATAGTGAGAATAAGAACGGTTTCTTGTTCCAACAAAAATCTGCGCAAAACTATTTTTCATAATGCTGGCAGTAATACAGTGCCATAAAATTCCTTCCATTTAATCCAGGAAATTGCAGATAGTAAGTAGCCTGAACTAGCTGTCAAACCCTGTTTAAATCCTTCCTTGTATGCAGCACGATAATGTGCACAAGGGGCGCACTGAATCATGAACTGCTCAATTATTCCAGTGGAGGTAAATAAGGTACATTCATCTCCTCAAAGGTTTTATTAGATTTCTTTAGTAAATTGCACAAGACCAGTCAGGTAAAATTAATCACAGGGAATTAATGTATGCTGTCCAGGGTGGAAATACCACAGCCAGCTGGATAATAAGAATGAAATGCTTTAATTTGTTTTATTAAAGGCCATAAAATGCTCTTTGCTCAAACCATTAGTGTACATTTGTATTTTGTGTGGATTTTAAAGATCAGATTCCTGTTATTTGTTATTTCTGTTGAGTTAAAAAATTAAAACCCCTAAAAACTATTTAAAATCAACATTTAATATTTTGCTGAAGGTTCATCAAATCTGCAAACACTGCAAATCCTCAAACACTTAAAGCTACCCTTAGGGGTTTTTGAACACTAAGCAACATTTTTACAAGCTATTCCCAACTTTGTCTGTTTGTCATGCACACGCAAAAGCAGCAAAATCGCAGCTGAAACTATTTGCAAAAACAAGGAGTAGTGCTGTAAGCTGGGTAAACATTAATATAAATTACACAATTCAAAATTTGCAACAACAAAAAAGCTGTACAAATGTTTTAGGAGGCCGAAAAACTCAATCACCATGTCTGAAGAATATACACAATGCATTCTGTAAGGAGCACTGAATGCAGTGGATGAGGACTTTCTGCTGTTGTCTGGTTTCTTTGATTTTACACTGAATAACCTTGTGTTTTACACTGTTGGATGGGTAAAATAAGCAACCTGAAGATGTTACCTTGGCCTCTGGGAAACTGCAATGAGCACTTTTCACTTCTTTTTGAGATAAAAGACAGAAAAGGTAATGAGGAGAAGAGAGGCTGCAGCACCTTCTATGCTATAATGTTACCAGCAGCAAACTAGAGAACAAGCAGTAATGAAAGCAATAGACTTGGCCTTGGATTTTCCTCCATGAACACTGCTTTGATGATAAAAAAACCCCAAAACATTTAATCAAATAGAGTTTCATATGGCAACAACATGGCTACAACAAAGGCATATTTCTGTTATGAGACTGTTTGGAGTGGTGAGCAAAGATGATTGTGGTCTTTACATTCAAGACTATCTGGCACTAACGTATGCCGGCTGAACCGCAGGGAGACGCGGATGTAAAACAGAACCGCGTGAATATGGTGGAGTCCAATGTTTGAAATGGCGGAGACCCCTCGCACTCACTCTCCAAGCCTGACCTTTACTGCAGCCCACCAACTGCTCCATGCACACCCTGCGTTTATAGAGATAATCACCTCACAAACAGGTGTCTGGCCCACCACACACACGGTTTCTCTTGGATCACACCAGTGATCCTGCCCACGTGATAAATAATAGGCCTCATATCATTATATTAGTCCACCAAGGGCCTTATTCATGTGTTAACTGTGGTTTCTCTCACCTCAGTTTGGGCGGTGGGTGTTACTGTGGGATGCTGGGGGGCGGGGGGAGGCGGCTCTCCTCCTCACGCTGGCTTCCTTACAGTCCTCTCTTATTAATGAGAGCCTCTAAACAGCTGCCTTAGCAGGAGGGGAATAGATTTCAGCAATGCCCCAGCAACTCTCAACAGTGTTCTATCAGGAAAAAAGACAACAGGCAAATGGAGACAGAGGAAAGGCATTAAAGCCAAAAGTAGTGCAGCACTTTCCTCCCAAAGTGAGGCAAAATTAGGTGTCTGTCCTGCATGGAGCACGGTGAAACAGCAAAAAAGGATTTCATGTACATGGGAAAAAACTGTCGTTGTTACTCAACCACATTCGATCACCACTAAACATTGAGCTCTGCGTAGATGTGAGGAGATATTTTGAAGGGGCAGGCAGAAGTCACAGCCTATAACAGCATGGCAGAGGAGGCTCGGTGCAGAGATGTCCCTTTGTTTGTTTAAAGGGCAGGAGAATCGATGGCCCCATTTTTTGAGGCATGGCTCTGACCTCTCGCAGTGGCACCTGTATCAATCACGGGCCGGCTCTGCTCTCTGCCTCGCTGCTCGTCACATTTGTCTCTCGTGCCGGCGACCGGGGATGGAGGCTGTCTATCTACTCTCAAATGTCAGTCTGCACTTCATGCCGGCTGTCAGCTGACACCGAGCAATACATAAACAGCTTTTAGACGTGATGAGAACAGCTCTCGCGGAGAAATCTATTGAAGGAAGAAATTGATTTGGAGAGAGATTTAAGTGTTTTCTGCAAGGCTGGAAGGCCAGTGAAGAAGAAAAAAAAGAGAAAAACCAGGCCTCTGCTGAATACATGTGAAATAATTTTTGAATATTCTTAAAGCTCTTCCTGTTGAAATTCAAAAGATCTGCCAAGTTCCATATATTCAGATGTGATATTGTTGTTTCTCTCATCTTTGGAAATGCAGGCTGAAACTCACTGATTATACAGAATGGAAACCCAATTTGAACGTGAACGCATTGTATTTATTGATCTGCAGGTCTTACTGAGGTGTGAATACCGGCATGTTTTCCAGCTAATGTTACAGTATCCAGACGATATATGTATATACTGTATATAAATGATATTCTCCCAAGACTTAGATATTTCTTGTCATGTTAATTTACACCATTCAAAAGTTGCTTAACACCAATAGAAGAGATGTATGCTGCATGTGAAAAAGCCTTCCGTATACTCTGAGAACACCAAGGCTGATTTTACTTTCTATTTTGCATGTCACTCTAGTTTTTAATGCTGAACAGATGAGATTTCGAGTTTATTTGGATGAACAAGAAATGCGGACAAACCTACCACACATGTAAATGAACACATCAAAGACATAAAGTTCGGCCAAAACTTTCTCATCTGACTTTCAGGCTGCGGACGATTCAAAGGCTGTTGAATATGTATTACCATATGTAAGTGCCCATTTCACACACCCTCAAGAAAACAAAATCAGACCAGGCCAAATTGTCTAAGGGGGTTATTTTGATGGAACTGCATGCTAACTCAGTGTGGTAACAACCAGCTCTCTGTTCTGATGGATTGGACCGCAGTTAATCTGTATGTATAGCAATGCTTATGAGGCCACATTGTAATCGCCCATCCAGTTCTCAGCGATGCGGGACCCCTGTCCTGCTTTGAAAGAGAGGGATGATTCCCATTATGGAGTAATTAGTCTTGTTGTCACCACTGGACCTTGACAGTGAATCCACTTGCCGGGGCTCTAAAGGGATTTGGGTTTTCTACTGCTGAATCATAATCAGTAATACCTTCACATTTTGTTTCCAAGGACGACGTGCAGCTGGTGCACAGCAACAAAAACGTCACAGATGTCAGCCGTGACCAATCCTGTGAGCTACAGTTTCTGCTCCTAGAATCATTTTATTGAATGTTTTGTGGTAATTTTTACTTTTTACCACCTATCTTGTACCACTGTCGCAAACAGATGGAAAAAAAGTGGCTCTGGCTCCTCAGTCCAGTGTAGGAGGGTTGGAGGGCCTTTTTCAATGCAGCCAGGTGCCCACTGTATCACGGTCTGTCCATGGTAGTGGGCTAAAAAGTGCAGTTGTTTATTGTTTATTACACTGAATAACTCCAAATTTATATTAACAATCTAGAGTTACTTATTGCCAAGAATCAGGGCTCTGAATGTTAGTATACTTTTAAGTATTTATATACTAATTCCTTTCCTCTTCCAACATTGTAGGAGTGGGAGGATGCAAAAAATCCTATTGCCCAATTATTTGAAGCAGGCGTGTATCATATAATTGGTCATATTTTAGAACAAAGCCTTGTTTTGATCCTCTCACATTTGCCAGGTTAAAGTCACTGCACTGTGCTGTTAAACTCAACACTACCTTAATTGTTTCAGATTAAAAGCCTCTAACTGTCTCAGTGGACAGAACGCCTTGAATTCTTCAGAGAGCTTTTATTGTGACACGTTGATACTACAAAATACAGACTGCTGAGATGTTAACACACATACACACACACCCACGGTGATTGAAATAGGTCAATAACACATTGGATGATTAATCCAGAACAACAGTGTTGAAAATAACATAATTATATTTTTGAATTAATTAAATTAAAGCATTAGAAATGTACATTATGCTTAACTGGCACGCACATTATATATCAGGCACTGCGAGCTTATCCACCCTTGTTTATCCCCTGGCCAGTATACAGTTGCCTATAAAGTTCTGGTTAAAGCTGTTAATTATATAATATTGTATAAAAGCTGACCGTTCTGCTCAAGTTTTAATATTTTCTCTTACAACAGAAGGCTGATCCTTCAATCTCTGGGGAAAAAAAACACCTGACAACCTTTGTCTTTTTCCTCCAACCTATCTGTTTCTGTGATCTGGCAGGTAAATGCCAAAAACTGACTGATTTGTTTCCTCAGATGTATAATATCTGTGAAACTCTTATTTCTGTTTTAGCAGTAGGCAAAGAGTTATTGGAAAGCTCAGGATAATGTCTTTATGAACAATGTAGCTGCTCTAAAACAAGTTACATTCTCTGACTCATTCAAAGCGTACATGTTTCTGCCTTGATTTCAAGTTTTTAAAACTCCATTTTGCAGTTATCTCTGAAGTTGTGAAATATCAGGCACCGGGGTCAATTAGTATTTCCTCAGCTCCTATTGAAGTCTCCAGCTCTCGCCTGTTCATGCCCGTAATTGGAGTTATGGTGTAGAGTTATACTTGAAATTATGCCTCTCTGCGGATGAAGTCAAGCTCCCTACAGGGTGATCACAGAGTGAGGATAAGGATTTTTGCAGCGGGAATACTTTGCAGCTAATGTACTGTAGGTTCCAGTTTCACCTCTGTAATTCCTGTATTGATTTCAACTTGATTATACGTCTCCTTTGAGACAAAGTCTATCTGGTGCTTAATGAGAGTGCTTTATGTGTAAATGGTCTCATTGCTATGCCGAGATATCTCTGTGAGTAGTGACGTCACCTGAAAACTGTAACTGTGGACAGGTTTCCAAGCTTGTAGTGAACTGGAATTGCTGTGAGCCAATGCAAAAATCACCATGAGAGATGCTGCAAGAGTCTTTGTTGAACATCCATGGCAGAGCTTTCCTGCAATGCTCTTCATGTTTTCCTGGATGAACTGAATCAATTCTGAAGCACACAGCAGTAATTGTAACTGAATGGCACCGCAGCATAAAGAGCTTGTTCTCGGCTGATGTATTGTATTTCAACATATCATTCATTGTCGCAGCACTTCTTTCTGCTGAGGCTGCACGTACAGTACAAGGCATGGCATCCTTGAGGTGACAGAAATTGCTGAGTTACTTTTTCAGGCTTTCATTATATTTACTTGAGTCTCATCAAAAAATGGAAAAAAACCCACCCTCTTTTGACAGATATTTTTGGATTCTATGACCGCATCGACAGCCATTACCTCAAGCCCAGGTTAATGTTTCTCTTTATGCGCCTTAATGTCTCAGACACTGAGAAAAAATTCAGTATATCAAAACAATGAAGCCTGCTCGATATCTGGAATCAATAGAGTTTGTTACAAGCTGAAATTATTGTCTGGGGGTTGTTGATACCCAATAGGTGCAGGATGCTCTAAAGTAGCTCCTGCATGTAGCCCTCACTTCTCTCTCTAATTGTCTCTCTAGATGCTACTTAATAAGCTTGGCCATCTGTCTTTTAAATTAGTCTGAAAGTGCACGCACAAAAATAAAACAAAAAGGTGAGTGTCTCACCCCTGAGGCCATCCGCATTAACACGTCAACAGACCCATCAATAGCCCATTGGCAAACTGTAAAGTTAGATCACTGACTTCACTCGTAAGATGCAGTTGATGAAGACCGACAGCGGCTCCACACGTCAATAGTTTACTGCCTGTCAGCTCCAGTCAGTGGAAGGTAGAAGGTAGAAAATGCATTGTGAAACAATCATTAATGCAGGAGTAGCCGACTGGCAAAATTGTTATGTCTCCAAATCCTTTTCAGGACTTCATTCATTTTTTAATTGTTCAGTGGAGATTTGAGATTGAGCTCAAATGATTTTCTGAGCCCGGAGAGAACTAAGAAATCACAGAGACAGCACAGTGTTGTCACATAAAAACGCATGTAACAGCCAAACCCTATCCTGACAAAATCACATTTACATATCAGTAAATTGTTTTCCCACTCACATTACGGTGGCAGTGTAATCATTGGCTGGATTATATTCGGAGGCGGAATGGGGGTGACTCAGTGACTTTGACTCTAATGGCTACTTCCAGCATGATAATGCTCCATGTCATAAGCACAAGTTGTCTCCAACTGGTTTCCTGAACAGTGACTTCAGTGAACTGCAGTGGCCTCCCCAGTCACCAGATCTGAATCCAGCAGACCAACTTTGGGACGTGTTATTACATGAGATTGGCAGCATGAATGTGCAGCTGACAAATCTGTGGAAATGTTGTGATGTGATATCATGTCAGCAAGGACCAGAATCTCAAAGAATCATTTCCAACATCTTGTCATGAAGGTCAGAGGTTTTGAGCACAATGGGCTGCCCTCACTTTATTCACTTTATTGTGTTGTAGACTTAATTTTAATTGGATAAAAATATGAATGTAAACTCAATAAACCCTATTAAGATTTTTTTTTGCAAATTTATTTAAAAAAAGAAAAATTGAAAAAGAAGCAACTGTCTATCCAATTATTTTTGAGAAATTGTAAAACCCTGAGCTGAAATGAAGGATTTTACTCTTGATGCAGAGCTTAAGGGTCTATTTAAAAGGCAGAGAAGCAGACCATTTACAGAATATGAACAATGTGCCTTGTGTATATATAAGGCATGTTATCAATTAACTCGATGAAATTCAATTAAAATGCAGCAAGACCGGATTCACACAATCACTTTTCTTTTCCACTGAAAACATTTCCAGTTTGTTGCGTTTTTGATGTTCTGCTCTCCTTCAGAGCAGCTTCCTCTATCTATATATCTATCACCGTGTCCTTTGTGTTTCACTGAGCCATCGCTCTCGCTCTCTCTCTCTCTTGATCTCTGTGTTTGTGTATGTTGTTGCCTAGTGCTTCTTTCAATTATTGATGGTCCTTCTGTATTTTCATCTTTTCTATATTAAGAGTCAATTTACAGGAAACACGAACCAGGGAGCACAGACAAAGTGAAGAGCACATATAGAAAGCAACACTCGGTAATTTTAAGATTAATGTGCAGCAGCACTAATACACATTACATCACACAGTATGGAAACATACCATAAGCTTCCAGCTTTATCTGTGGTTATACGTTTCACTGCTGTACATAGTATCTCTGAAGATACTGGAACTGCCTGCAGGCTCATTATTAATAAAACAACCTTCACCTGATCACAGCTATTTCATCTTAACCAGAGAGAAAAAGAGTGACATGCTGCTACGATGGCAGATGAAACACAAAGGGGAAAATGGACCTCCTCACAGCAGGAGGCAAAGGAGTGTTTCAAAGTGTGTTTGCAGAAAAATGACAGAATGATGATTCTGTAAATTTATATTTGGAGACTTTATTACAATTTGAGGAATTCTGTCGCACTAATCTGTGATATTTGTTCACTGTGCAGCTTCTGTAACGTGGGAGGATTCAACCTGAAGCCGGTTTATGGAAGCTTTTACTTATCGTTCCAAACAGATGCCTGGGGACCTGTTGGTTTTTCTAAAGGAAATTGTTGGACGTAGAGGATACGGGTGCATGTCATGTCTTTGGCAGGATATACTAAGGAAAAAACCTGGAATCAGTATTAAAGACATTGCCAAATCAAAATACCAATTGCCTCATGCTTTAAAGGCACAATCATGTAATCAAAACGTAAACGTGAAACCTCACCAGTAAGTGTACATGATTTTCTCATCCATCTCCCCATCTGAGGTTGAGAAACCTGTGATGGTTCAGTTTTGTTTGGCTTTTCGGCTTCCTTCTCCCTCTTGATTTCCTTCTGTTTCCCAGGCGGTGGCAGGAGGCGTGGCTGGTCCCGACAGGCAAATGAGACACACCTGGAGCATATCGCCATGTAATCACCCTGCCACTATAAAAACCCTGCTCTCCATTCACTCGGTACCAGATGATTGCAGTATCATCCCGCATTCCTTGGCTGTTTCTCAAAGAGTTGTGACCAGCTCGCCTCCTGCCATCACCACCCGTTTTTTGCCTTATGGGTTAATCCTTCTTTCAAAACCCGTTGAGATGTCTAAACTTAATCTACTTGTACTGGGATCTCTTTAGAGAGGGGGCCTGGTTTGTTGGAGCTCAGTGATAAAACAGCCGTCACCCTGACAGATGATAATCTCGCTCTGCGGTTATAGTGTGTGTCATTTAAAAAAAACAAAACCTTCATGATTCACCATTAATTTCCTATGGAACCACACACGGTTAGATACCTTCAGCTTGTGTTCACTCATAGGTGTCTTTTGTCAAGGTCCGTAATTAATAGGCTAAAGAGCACAAAAGGCAAGATCGCTGTGTGCTTTCACTGGGCTTTAAGGGGACATGTGAGGTTATATTACTGTGGTCAAGGTGAGCGGTTTGAAAGGGCGACAAAGTGCATTATGCACACTTCCATTTGGCCCTCTCCCATGAGATGTGTAGAAATAAAATTACCCAACATCTCGGATTGTAGCATTCATCAAAAGGCACTTGTGCAGGCATTTATTCAAATATTTACTCTCTGATGCCATTTCCGAAAGGTCAGAAAGTGATATTTCCTGTCTCTGCTGATGTGTTTCTCTTTTCTACGGGTGATGATGAGAACACGACCTTACTGTGATGGAGGGCACAACAGAGTTCATTTTTTCAGCCTAAGCAGTCGGATGTGTGTTTCCCCTCTATGGCACAGAGGTTGTGTTTGCCTCAGTTTACCTTATCATTCATGTAGAGTTGCTTTAGATAAAGGCATAAATCTCACAGCGGCACAGCGGCAACAAAACAAAAAAGCAAGGTCACAAGAAAAGTCTTAATGTTTAATGCCCCCTGACATTCCCTTTGTTAAGCTGCTTTGGACCGTTTTGAGAAGAAAAGAAGAGCCCTGTCATTCACAATTCAAGTCACTTTGGCTTCTCAGGAACAGAGATGATGGGAGTGTTGTGGTCGCATGTCATATCAAGAAAAGACTCCTCAGTCAGTTAGCATTTGACAGCTGACTTCTCTTCAATGTGTGTGATTGTGTCTGTGTGATTTTCTGGTGTCTGCATGAAGCTTTGCAGGACGGATCAACTGTTTTGTTGAATTTATTTTGCGTAGGACACTTAACAGAAAGTTGTAAAAACTTGCAAAACGCTCAATGCTGTGGCTCCAAGTTATTTATTTGCACATGGCTACCTTTTTAGGTTAGCACTGAAATCAATGAATTGATCAGTCAATAAGCACCAATCATTTGCTGGTTTTATCTTCTGTGAAGATGTGCCTCATTCTGTTGTATAACATTACAAACTGAACACTTGGGTTTAGGACATTGGAACCATAGCAATGCTCACTGAGTGGGGAAAAAGCACACTCTGGTCAGACTCTGTTGAGTGAAATGAATGTATTTATTCTGGGCACAGGAAGCAGACACCACGTGGGAGAGGCAACACAATATTATTAAGCAGCCTACTTCTTCCCCCACCAGCCTATTATAACAGGCTGCAGTGAGGACAAGGTCACAGATAGTCTCTTCTCAGAATAATAAATTCCAGTAAGACCCTGAGACACTACATTCTTTATGACAGTACAGCCTGTTATCAAAGATGAGGTTAACCCTTGTTGTGAGTATTACAAAGACCAACTCAACAGTGATTCAGCAAATATACATTTTTGGAAATTCCATACATCTTTTGGCACATTTCACCTGATAACTGGAGTTTTGCAGATTATGAAGATGAGGATCAATTAAAAAAAAACAAAACAAAACCCACAGTTCAAGAAATAGTGAAAATGCAGCTGCAGTTAAGGTAACTAAGATGCCTTGGTTTTGGTTTGCAAATGCTTGTGTTCTTGGTTAAAACACAAATTTCAGGGGAAACCTAATGGCTGTTGACTGATTAGGCCCACGTATAAACCATCTTCTGGTCAGTATAAACTTCAAGGCTTTCATTCTGAAAAGGATACCACTTTAGTGCAGTGAATTCACCAATGCACATTTCAAAAAAGGAGTGCAAAAGGTGTTGAAGATTTACGCTGGGATTAACTGCCTCAGTCTCCAAAGTAAATATTCTTTTACTCAAACATCTCCAGGATGGGGATTCCATAGAAATGCTAATTTTAAAAGTCCACAGCCCTTTGATTTTCTTACATTATGGTCCTCAGTTAGCTTTAAATGAGTTTCTCTGGGGGCTCTTTTAAAGTTTCTTCTGTAGGCCAGAGTGCTCAACAAGGCTCTGCCACGCTGGGGCTATTATTTCATTTTAATACAGACCTGGAGAATAATAATACAACCAAAATTTCACATCGTCTTTTTTTCCCTTTCCATCTCCCAGACTCTCATAACTGTCATTGTCCACCTCTTGCTATAATAACAATATGAGGCATTTAATCATCCCAAGTTGAATGATCAGAGTATCTAAGGTATGCTTTGTAATTGTTCTGCAGACTTTTTTTTGTAAATGTCATTTGCCAAAGATCCAAATGCCATTTTCTGTGGGTGTAATTGCTTCCTCTTTATTTTAGCCATTTATTGTGCTGTTGCAGCTATTGAATGTGTTACCAATGGGGCTGTTCCATTCATTTTGGGGGCTGAATAGATGCATTGCTGTTGGGCTGGAGCAGATATTTATGGGCATGACACAAAAGTTCACCTTCTCTCACAGAGCCGGGTAAAAAGATGAGCCCACAGTGACTGCTTTCTTTAAAGGTTAGACTTGAAAGATAAGATGTGTGTGGATTAGTTATTTGTTAGCATTTCTCTCAGGCTTGAAAGTAGTTGGTATACTTTTTTTTAAAATTATATTTTCAACAGATTTACATCACAGTTGGACAAAGTGGACAATTACGAGTTTCTCTATCTATTGTTGGGAATCAGAGTCAGCCATGCTATGTACTCGTACTTTATGTCAGGATATGGCTCAGCAATGGTGCTTTTGCACTTGGTGAGGCTGGAGAAACCCATGCTGAATGTGAATACTGTGCAAAAATGGCAAAACGCAGTTCCTCTCTGTGATACACTCGTTCTTATCCCACTAATTGGAGAAAATGAGAAGGATGGGAAAATGTTCTCTGGCCAAATTGCTCATTTGCCAGAAAAGGAGGGAAATGATTGAAGGGAATTTCTTATTTTTATCCAAGTAATGCCTTCACAACTTATTCCCACTATGTTTTTATACTGGGGAGCTAAGTGCGTCTGGGGAGAGTATAACACGGCTGCTAGTTCTGCTCATTTTACTTTAAGTGCACCACTCACATTGAGCTTATTTATGAGGCTGTGACACTGTTGACATAGTATAAATAGAGCACATTGTACCAAAACTAAGAGACACCACAGAGTTAAAGTGCCGCTCCATATGAGCCTGCACTGGCCCATTTAACTCAAACAGTAAAAGCTGTAGGCCCAGTAAGAGACACCATCAGCACAACTGATTTGATAAAAAAAAAAAAAATTACAGACTACTTCTTCCACTTGGCACAGTTTTCTAATAGTATAGAGCACAGTATGCCGAGGAAGAATGTTCATAATGGATTGTGTATCTATTTGGGAAGTCAGGGTGTTTTAATTGTATCAATGAGAAGAGCTTCCAAAATGGGTCAGAAAATTCAGAAGTCAGCAAATTTAATATGCATAACACATGCACAAACACAGGCACTCAATGGCATGATAAACACACACACAAAAGAGCTTGGATCAGCAGCTACCCTGTTTTGCAAAGAGCTACAAGCTTGATGCTCCTCCAGCACTGATTGCAGCATGGATGGCTCCCCTCCATTTTTATTTCACCAGAGAACCACACCTGAATTGGACAATCGTGCAAAATCCTGAATTGCACTCAGTTTTCTTTTTCAATACTTTCTTCGTTTTCATCCAATGCCAAAATCTCTGCATGGCAATGGTGTTTTTGTTAAGATAGGCATAGACAGTGGTGAAAGGAAAATTTATTTACTTTCTCGTCCAGAGCGCGATGAGAGTACACTCAGGTTTGTACACTGACTATGAATCGGCTACCATTTTAATACTGGATGTGTTTTGGCAGTTTGCCAGCTGCCTGCCAAGAATGAGCTTTGGCACATTGACTCTGGTGAAATGGCAAAATGACACAATGTTTATTCACTCAGATTTTTGCAGCGCTTAAACAAATAAGAAGATATAATACATAAAAACGTGAGATTTACGGGTGCTTCTAGGTGGATTTTGTAACCACTGGACAGACCCAGATGAGATATTCCTCACATTACCAACCTCAACCCCAACCATTCTAATCCAAATCTCAGCAAGAAAGTTATCATTGAATTTCCTCAAATATCAAACTATTCCTTTTATGGTACAGTTAAGGTTAGGCAAGTAAAATACTAGGTGTAGTTTGGGAATAATCAGTATGGACAGAATTTCATTTCATAATTTCAAACCTCTAACATGCTTTAAGATAAGCCATAACTTATCCATTATATGTTTACCGTAATTCTGATCTTACCTTAAACATATTGTGCAGTTTCCAAATGCAGATAATGTGAAAACAATGAACAACACAATGAACATAATCTGGAGTTTAACAGAATCATCCGATATCAAAGGTCTTGTCTGGCGATAGGCTTGAGTATGAAGCAAGCAAGAAGACAAGCGTCATGATAATAAAATGTCATGTTGTACTGATGGACATGTAAAGTGACAAAAACTTTTCAGGACCATGATTTCAGCTGAGTCGAATGACTCAGCAACGCTGAAATAGATGGTGATCTCTGCTACGAGTAGAATCCCGAATGAGAGGACAAGACTGAATATGTCACGTAGATTAACAAATAGCTGTCATCTCGTGTCAGAACCAGACTGATGAGGATCTATTGTTGACTGCATAATGCAAGACTGCAAGACAGACGGGCTGTGGGAACGCGTGGGACTGCTCTCTTATTTAAGAGGATGAAAATGATGGATGTTGTCAAATTTGGCAGACCGGGCCTTTTCTGACTTAAGTGCTTCAGAAAGGTTATATACAGAGCTACATTAAAACACAGAAGCCTTTATTCAGTCAGGGATAAGCATGAATAAAGTACTGTTAATATCATATGATGCGCATAAAGCAACCAAAGGTTCTATACATATTGCGAAGCACCTTGTCTTTGACTGGATGGACATAATAAGAGAACAGTAAAAAGACGAGACGAATCGCAGGCTAACATGGTGCAAATGTCCAGAATCCTTAACTCTAAAAAGTTCCAGGACAATAGCTGTACAAGAGAAGACAGGATGCAGGCCGTATGCAGAGCAGGTTTAGTGCATGAAATTGAACACTTTGCAACCACTACATTCAATTCTCACAAGATACATTGGCAATCAACGCCTACCAGTGGAAACAGCCCGGCAATATCAATCTTGATTTGCACGAGGTGTGTCCTCTGCCTTTCTAAATTGTGCCCCAACTGGACCCGTTTGATGGAGTGCATATTGTGTTAGCAACAACTAGGCAGGTGGATTTGTTTCTCACCCTCTCCACTTAATGGCATGTGAAGTAAGCTGATTCAATTCCCAACGCCCACACCTAGCTGAGTGCACCACAGAAGGACAGTGGTGAAAGATTTATTGGACAAGCGCGTGTATGTGAAACTTTGCCGGTGGCTCAATGTAAAACATTTAAAGGCAAAGTGGCAGAGAGTACATACAAGGTAAAAGAACGAAACTGAGCTGCGGTATTGTGGCATAGTTGTTGTTAAACAGAAGCAGGAAATGTTGGAAAATGAAAGGTGAGCTGTGACAAAAAAGTGGCTTAACACCTCAGGTCATGTAAATGAATGTTAATGAATTAACATGGAATATCATAACACAGATTACCTGACAACTGCTGTGGTGATGAAATACATTAGTTCTACTTGGTGTTTTCACGGTTACAGAAATGAGTGAACTGTGAAGCAGCTGTTGCAGTAACATGTCAATTATCAGTCTTTTTGTGGCTAAATATATAATATATATAGTATATTACTTCCAGTTGTATTTCTTACATTTTAATCAAATGCACTGTATGGATTTGCTCCAGCTGCTGATAATGGTCCTTAAGGAGCATTTAAAAGTGGTTTGTAGACCTCCCTTCCCTCCATACAAATCAGCACAGTCAGAGAAATGACAGCGATGTCAGAGACAAGCCTTGTGGTGATTAACAGTGCTCCTGATTCAAGGCGATGTCTGTGCCACCGTGTTGAACTCTCGGTTGCCATGTCTCATTATCCCCACCCCGCTAATGGAAGGAGGAGACAAATAATTCATCTGCCCTGATGGTGACATGTACTATGGGGGGGGGTGCTGAACAGTATGCCAGTCAGAGGACGGAGGATTAGAAAACAAGAAAATAAGATACTCCGGCCCACTGTAAAACATTTATTTATATCAAACACATCTTCTTCCAACTCTGCATTTGTCACCTCCCTGCTTCCTTGCTTAATATTTATTACCCTTACTGGTAAGTTGGTTGAGTGGTTGTGTGAAAAATACATTTATAATAACAATGTGTGTAGCACTTAAAAGGTCCAGAAAATATCAAAGTGCTCCAGGAGCCAACTTCCAGCTGAATTTGCCCAGCGTGGTGTCCGCTGCCAACTTTAATTGTGTTTGTTGTGTTGGAGTCTTATTTAAAACCCTGTATATCTGCAAAGTGCAGCAATTCTAATGCTTTGTGAGCTCGGGAAGGAGCAGCTGTTACCTGGAAAGCAACTAATGGTGAAACAAATAACTAATAAACTGGATGGAGATGTAGCAGCTGTCAAACTGGCTGAGGAATACTGGCACAGTGTTCAGGGGCGAGTAACTGAAGAAAAAATTACTGATTATGACCTTCAAACTTTCTCCACAACCCATATATTCTTAGCCTTCTGTATATTTTCTAGTTTTCTGCTTGGACATTAATTAATACAAACATTTCACTGAGGAAGAGCTGCACTAGATGCGGAAATAATCTCACTGGCAAAAAAGACTGGTGGAGCAGCAACCGAAGCAAGTGAAGAGTTTTATTAAACTCGCAGTCTGGAGAACTGCAGACTCCCAAAACTAAAAATGGATACAAGAACACAAAACTGAATTCTCTTTCACAGTGTAAGGTTCACATTTTGAGTGTCTGAAGTCTCCAAACGGTGCTGCTCTCAAATGTCAACACAGAATACCAAAAGCTAAAGTATTCACCATCCAATCTCATCAAAGTAAAAGCCAAGGTAAATGTTGCTGCCTCTTACTCCTGAAAATCCTCACATAGTGCATGTGTCAGTGCACATAGGAGAGCAGGGACAGTTTAAAATGGGTTCTAAATTAAAAAAAGGGTTCACTAAAAAGGGAGCAAAAGGTTAATTGTGACCTGGCAACAATTTGGCAGTGTGTTTGAAAGCCAGGTGAAACAAGGACAAAGAGTGCAACTTTAAGTACTCTGTAAATACTTAGAAAGTTGGTATACGTAGGTGTGCTACAACACTCAATCAAATTCTTTATTAAAACTAATCAACAATTTTCATAACTAAGAAATCTTTTAGTAAGCAAACACAAACTATTTGATGGTTTCAGCTTCTGAAATGTGAGGGCTGCAACTAATGATTACTTTCATGATCACTGAATCTGCTGATTATTTAGTCTGTGAAATGTCAGAAAATTGTGAAAAATGTTCATCACAGTTTGAGGTGACATCGTCAAATGTCTTGTTTTATCTGTCCAGTAGTCCAAAAAATAAATATACTCAGTTTGCAATTGTAGAAGATACAAATATTCTCATTGGAGGAGCTGGAATCAGAGAGTTTTCTTCCTTTCTAAAAGGAGACTCACTATGGTTATTCAAGTATCAAAATAATCATGTTAGATAATCAATTAACCGACTAAGAGTCGCAGCATGACTCACAATCGTGGTCAAACCTGAGCAGTTAAGGGTATAGAGATGTGCCGCTTTGAGTCATATGTAATTATTGCCCACTGTCCTGTTGGTACGCTCACATTCAAAACCAAACAGAAACAATACACAGAAGTAGAGCTCAGTTGAAGCGAGAAACGCAAATGCAATTCATCAGCTGTGAAATCAGCCATGATTTCTTGCTGGCTGACCTTTCAGGGATGATGACTTGTTAATGCAGCATAATGCACCCAAGTAGAGTAACAAACCTTAGCGAACACAAGATCAGTCTGTTTTTGTTTTGTTTTTTTGCTCTGTTTGAAAATGGCAGCGACTTGATGGAAGACGGATGCACCGACACTAAAGTGCTTTTCTCCTCAGACTGTGAACGTTTCCACCACCGAATGAGCTAATTTACTTTCACAGGCTAAAAGACAATTGCTTCCTGAACTTCGTGTCAGCTCTGCTACTCTCTTCTGTGTGTGTGATCATCATCATATTTGCTCACTTCATTTTTTGCGCTTCAAGTTATGTGTGTAAAGGTATTTTTCTGTAGAGAGAGCAGCGTGAGGATCACAAGTGAGAGATTAAATGGTACCATTAAATCAATGTAAATGTGCCTGTGGAAAATTGCTGTGGATGTCAATACTGACCAAAAAGTGGAATAAAAAAGGTTTAAAAGGCTTTTAAAGCTCTACAGCTACTGCAGCTTTATGTGTCTGCAATTAAGATTTGCATAAGCATATTTCCATGTATGTTGGTTTTAACTTCATTTCTGAATTTATCACTGTCTAAAAAAAGTATCAGTTAACAGTTAATTTAAAGAAGCTATTTGTATGTTCACTTCGTGCCTTCCTGTTGAGCAGCAGTTAGCACTGTGGCAGAGCAGGATTACATGCTAAAAATGAATGGTGCAACACTAATAATATAATACAGATAATGACAGATATGTTGACCATACAATAATGTTGTGAGTTTGTGCAGTTAGCTACACAATAAGTTGCAGGATAGCTTGGTGGAAATATTTAGTAACAAATTACAATATGTCTACATAAGAACTAGTTTGTTCTTTATCGTGAATATACAGTATTTGATAGATTTCTAACAACAATGTAGTGGAATTCAATGTGAACACAATGTGAGAGGATTACATTGTAGATGGACATACAGAGAATTTTAAAGCAATCTGTTATGGCAGGTTTAAAATATAGCCTAACATTCTTCTTCAGCCTAGTTCCTTTTTATCACAGAACTGCACTGGATTGAACTTTCCAGAGCTTGAAACCTGAATAATGAGGTTTAGTAAGTGAAATTATCAGGGCTTGAAATGTGCGGCTCCATTCACAGAAAACCTTAACCCTCTTACACTTGCACCTTCTTAAGGTGTCCTCTGTTTCTACACGAGCAGTGCCCTATCTGGGGCACAGCATGGGGCCTTTAAAGTCCTCTACTCACCTGGATTATCAGGGGAGCCTCAGCACACATTGCTGCACACCATAAAAAACAAAAAAATGAAAATGTGATGCATGAACTAGTTATTTGGATCTGCTACAGATGTTTGCAAAGGAGATGGAGGAGTTTAAAACCTTGAGGATAAAGAGATGGGATTCGTCATGTCCTGCCTGTGGCGTGGCTGCTTACTGTTCTGGCTTTCATGCCAAAAAGTGCATGTAATCCTCATGATAATAATGGGTGAGATGCATTAAAGAAATAAAAGCTCTTTATCTCTCCCCTGGGTCGAGTGAAGATCTTGAGAAAATATTAGGGACTGAAGATGTGTGTCCTGATAAACACATCTGCTGGAAGAGATAAGAATAGATGTTTTGTGCGGCGGAGTACAGGAGGGAACTGAAATGAGATGGAGGAGGAGATGTGAGAGAAAACAAATGACTGTTAATCTTGCTGATGAAGTTAAATTTGGCAGAGTTCATTTTTATCTGAGAAAATCATATGCGGAATTGAAAGTACACCTGTCTCATTTACAGTCAGAGCATATTAACACTACTACAATCGAAATCCAGTTATTTTACATTTTACAATTATAATTATTTTACACCTCACCGTATACTACTAGATAATAATGAAGTATATATCATAAACCAACAACAAGGTTGTACTATGAAACCGGCAGATGAAACCCATGCAAGAGGATAAAGCATTAACATTAAGTAAGAAACACACTTCAGATCCAGAAAAGCAACAAATTAAAAAAAAACACACAGCAATAGGTAAAACCCATGTAACAAACTTTGCTCCACCAGAAGCTCCTGGAGGGAGTGATGGGCTCAATTTCGATAAACAGCAACATGATATCCCTTTACTGGCCTATCAGACTTTATGTACTGAAGGCTAACCTTTTTATAAAGTTTTAATATTTATTTTTTCTGGGTAGGAATCTCAAATATGTGGCCAGTTTATCCAAAAATAAAATCTATGTTTAAAAATTCTGTTCTGGCATTTTGAGAGATGTGAGAGACCAGCCTGCTGGGTGAGACCGGTGGTCACCTCAGAGATGTCAACGTGTGCTCCGTCGCCACGGCAACAACTGCCTTATCTCGGCATCATTTACCGCTGGCCCTGTTTAATGCAGCATTTTAATATACGTCATGATTCCTTCTGGAAGATAAAGTTTGTTTTCAAGACTTGAAATGTATTTGTTGCTGCCAGTTTGCCTGAAGATAAAGATGAACACATTGTAAATACATATTTTATTGGACAGTCTAACAACAGCGCTGCCTCTGTGGACTCTGGGGTTCTTATATGTAGACTTAATGTCACTGCGTTTCAATAAAAACAAACACAATATAGGTAAACAAACGTGAACGCAGGGACTGTGGTCTCTCATATTTAACATTATTTTTAAATATACAGTATATAATGGACAACAGATGTATTTCTTACTGCACTTACTGTCAAATGCATTTTTTGTCGCCCTAAACAGTCTGTTCAGAGATACTTCTCGTACTCGACAAGTACTTCTACTGCAGCAATTCTTGTCCCTTTTTTATGTGTTTTTGTATTTTATTTTGATTCGGTTCAGTTGAATTGAATTAGTGCCCCTTTTGTTAAAAATAAACGTACGAAGTCCAAAGTTCTGTCAGACCCATCCATCCACTCTGTTGTCACTCTACAACAGCGTCACCTTGCTTCGCCCTCTTGGTTCCTAGTGTAATCAGAACAGCTTTGGGAGTCACCTAACAACCAAACACATCTATGGGCTTTAATAAGCTGTTTCCACAGATGAAGGGGAGGAGGGTTAGAGGGGGAGGACTGCCTCCAACATTTATAACTTTATAAAAATATGCCTGTTGTAATTAATCGCTGAAAGGTTCTCCACAGCAGCGAGCCAGTACAGCGCACGTTATATATACTAAAATGTAAATCTGCTATGATGGTTTTTCCATTTAACTCTTCAAATCAGTTTCAATTATGCTCCATTCATCCGTAAGCAGTCTGGTGATGAATGTGTGTGTTATGAACTGGACAATAATCATGAGCCACATCTGTGCTGTGACTCCTGAAAACCCATATGGGGATGTGATTTGTTACGGCCGACCGCAGCGGCCCAGTCCCGGTCATCTGTATCACAGGCTGCGCGTTAGCATGCAGGGTGTGTTTGTCCGGCTCAGGGAGGAGACACACTCCACCTGAGTGACCCAGTGGAAATCATGACCGCAGCCTTGTTTTTGATTTGCAGTGGTCGCCGCCCTCCTTTAAACTCACGGTTGAAACACTGCCTGTAGATGTGGTTTTAATAAAAAGCAATGACCTTAGACGCTTTATGCTCCAGTGTTGTGTCATAGTTTCTGTATTCCTGTTATTTTATTTGCTGTAGTGGCTGCACTATAAATTCTCAACACTGGGCTGATTGTTTGCTTACTACACAATAACATCCAGAGGGCAGGTTTTTTGTGTTTTGGATGTAGAATATTGGTTACCAATTCACGTGTACAGACAGTAGAATAAAAGAGTTGATAAAAAAAACTCCATACACCACCAGCAGTGCGATTCACTATGGATTAAATCTGATCCTGGTAGTTAGGGGTCCAGGTCTAAGGCCAGATCACAGCAGTATTTAAAACAAATGATCAGTTCAGAGGAACTGCAGTGATGTTAGGACTGGGCAGCTTTACCCAACTCAATTTATTTGAGACATAGCAGATGCTACATTTCAACAACCGCGTATTTTCCATCATTTTAAAATCCTCCTGTCGACAAACCCAGCAGCACACAGCCAACTTCATGTGGCTGAAAACTGATTTAGCCAAAGAAAAAGAAGTGAGCACAACTCACGTTATTTACTTTGCTGGGCTGTCTTTCTTGCTTTCATGACTGCAAATAAACCAACTACATATTGCTCGAAGCCAAAAAAAAGAGTTCAGAAAATGGGGCGCTGAGCAAAAAAAAAAAAAAAAAGAAAATCAAATTCAATCTGAAAGCCACCACTTTGGCTAACATAAAGACAAATATGTGATTCTATGTGAATTTCAAATATACCCCCATCGTTCAAGTCCACCATGTGACTGGCCTCTGGCATCTGAGGATATCTGGTTTTCCTCACAGGAATTAGCCCACCTCTGCAACCTGCTGCAGTACTTAGTGTCACAACTATGAAACTGCTGGAAGCCCCAGCCAGTGAACTGTAGTTATTGATTGATCGGGGACCACTGCTGGCCTGAGGTGGGTAATTGCATGATGGGCGTCTATGCCTGCAGGGACGAACAGAAGCCAGGAGAGAGATGGTCACATCGTGTCCATAATGAACACCAGCAGGACGCCTCACAGCGCTGATGGCAGCGAACAGTGCTGCCCGCTTTAATAAAGGATTTAAAGCGTCTTACTTGAATGTTTATTGGACCAAATAAAGCAAGATGTGGGTTTATGTATTCCTTCTGGAAGGGAAATTAGATTTGATTTGTGATCAGTGCAGGCGTTTGTTGCTTAAGGCTGGCATTATGCACCAAACATAATTGAATTTGGCATCTTCTCAAAGGCCATCAAACTGCTGTCAAACAACTGCACTGTGAGCATATGACAGTATGCTCACTGCAACTTGTGTTTGGCTCATTTAGGGACGACCATGCCAAAACAGAGAAGCTTGCAGCAGGGGGAAATACAGTGGGAAAACTGGAAATGTGCAACTAAGCGACGGATGTACAACACAGCCTACCATGTGACACTGATGACAAAATTAGGATGGGACGTATAGTAAACAGTAAACTATAAGAAACAGTCAAAAAGTTGGTCACAAAAGCACAGTGTTTTCATGCAAACACTGTCAGCCTTTAAGGTTTTCATTAAATGTCGATTAACCAGCTGATGTTAAAAAGTCTGCCAGAAACTGCAGTGCTTTGAGTTTCAGCTGCTAAATGAGCAAACGTTTTACTGCAAATGAATCAATGACCCTTTGTTTGCTTTGTCTTTTAACTTCAGTCTTAATGACATTTAGTGAAAGACAAGAAGAAGTGGGAGTTCTTTTTAACCCCCCTTTTTTCCCCAAGGAAACAGTTTCTGCACAGATCAACACCCCCCCAATAACCTGCAGATTAGCTTTGCCCACCGGGTGATTTTTCTTCTTTCATGTAGTCCACTTTGAAGGAGAAAAGAGTCAAGGCAAAGTGCCACCTCTGCATTGTTTCTGCAGATACGTATGAGGGGTCCGGTGGCCTTTGTCTTGTGAAAATGCTGAGGCCAGTTAATAGGAAGTGCCTTCCCGCAGGCTGAAGATGTCCCGTCCTGTTTCAAAGACTGGCCGCTGTGAGAGCTTGTCATTTATCTTTTGGGTTGGCAATGGCCATCATCATAAAGCAAAGACAAAATTATGAAGTGTCTGTCATAAGCTATATGTGGCAAAGCATTTGAGGGATGATTTGCAGAATGGCTGCTTGACATTTCCTCCAAATGTTCCCGGCATAACAATTCATCTGATGTCCAAGATGCACAAAGACTCTCACAACACTGCAGATGCCTCACTGTGATTCTTAGTAAAAGTTTACCTCAAATGACAAAGAGACTTTCACAGTAAATGCATAACTGGATGTCATGGTTGCTGAATTTGTGCATCTTTTTTAAAGATGTAAACAATTTATTAATATTTCTTACTTTTTAAAATGTTTTCACAGAAACTTCCCACTAAAGTCCACTCCATAAAAACAAAAACAGAAAAGTCTTTTGATAGCAGCTGTTTGGGAAATTGGACAGTGGAGCTGCTCTAAATGCAAGACAGTCAAACCGAATTTCTGAATTGCCAGAATTTGAACAAAGCATATAAGAGCCTGCTCATTGGTCATTTAGTCAGTTAATCAGCCGCCTTGAACCCCACCCTGTCACGCTGAACTGAACATCAAACAACAACAGATCTTGCAGAAATTTGGCCCGACTGTAAAATTACTCAGGAGTGAGCACACATTAATGGGACAAAAGTAAAAGTTCAGAGGAGCTGGGGTACGTCTCCAACTGAGATGATTTTCAGCTTCGCTTGGTCTCTTCACATAGCTTCAACAAGCTGTAGTATTTCAATATAGACTGATTGAACTGAGTAATGATTACATCAGATACTTTTTAAACAGTTTTCTTGGGAGAAATTTTCTGTCAAATGAAATGAAAGCATTCACGGTTTGGTGAACACAGAGTAAAGCAACTGAAAACAGTGACTGCTGAAATTGCTTGAAAATGCTTGTTAACAACATAAGACACTATAATACCTCAAAGATCCAACCCCAGATACAAAGGCCATGCTGACCTTTTGTTTGCGCACCAGCATATCAATTTAGCAATGACCCCAAAAGTGCGCACGCACTGTCTGTTGTCAGAAAGCGGGCCAGATGGACCCTGTGAGTGGGGGTTGTTTGACTGAAGTAACCTAACCTGTGATTTGGGATTTGATGGTTGAAAGGATTGTTGGCTTGAATCAGTCAGGAGCTAAATTAACCGAAGCATGAACTGCAATAGTAATAGACTGGAGGAATGCAAGCAGTTGAGCACAGAAACGCTGCATCTAACATAAAGCTGCAGAAGTAAAGTCAGCGAAATGGGTCAAAGCTGCTCGGCTTTAATTTAAAAACTGAAGGACTTTTGCTCTTCGTTTGACATTTCTGAACCTATTTTCCCCACAAAACAAGCAAATGTCCTTTTTGTTGTCCCACTAATCCCAATACATTTTGTCACAGATTACTTAATCCTTGGCTTTCAATGGAATTTCACTAATCTGATTTACAAGCATCTCTATATTTGCTGAATATATTTTTTGAGCATTTCTCTGTGGCATTCAAAAAACCAAAGGTGACTGGAACTTTTCCTCCATAATTTGATTTATGTATGTTTTGCTTCATGTACTTAAACCTAAATTATCCATTAATTGATATTTGTGGTTGTTCATTTGTGTATTCTGTGTTTTTATGACAGACAAAACAAATATCTATGAAAACACTGGCTGTCAGAGTGTGGTTTGTCCTATTTTAATTTTTTATTAATTTTTTTGCATGATAAAATGAGGTTTCCTTGAAAGGTCACAATTCTCATGATAAAATGCTAATTTATATATTATTCAATATGGAGGAGAAGGAGGAATTTAATATGCAGGAAAAAAGTGGTCACCAGAGCTCACAAAGGCATATTACCACAGTTGTTTGCTATTTCTTGTGACATTAATGCATATTTATGGAAAGTCCCACATAGCTCACATTTAACCTTTGAAATGGAGGTTAAGTTAGATAGCAGGCGGGAAACAAATATGCTGTACAATATATCGGGAAATGTTTAAAGGCAGTGAGCTAATATCCCCTGAAAAAAAGCAAATGAGCCGGAGTAACAAGCACGTTAAGATGATCTCGATGTGAGATTTCAGCGCCAGTCACAGGAGACACTATTATGTGCAGTTAAATGATTTTCATAGTTTCCCTCTCATGCTCCACCTCTCGCTGTAGAGATTTCAGCTGGTGCACGTGCACACATGCATGAGCACAAGTAGACCCAGCCACACAAAGTCAGAGTCAACCATAAACACACACACACACACACACCTGCGAGCCTCGGCTTTGTGCTGGAAGGTACATCATGTTAGTATTCCAAACCTGGCATGAGTGAATTTAAACTACATGATTACATCAAATAGGACTGTGTAATTTCTGCACTTTGCAAAACGAGGCTGGCAGAACACACACTGAAGATAACGTAGCGCTAAAGGTGTGATTTTCACATGTGATGTTTTCTTTTAACGACATTTTAAAGCGTTTTCACACAGGTCTGCAGTGACTGATGATTACACTGTTCATAATCAGGCTGTCCTGAGAATTTCGGGTTGTGACATTGTGGGTTTTTGTTGCGTGTACAGACACAGGATTCAAGGGCTTTGTGATGATACATTGGATATATTTGTCTCAACGGCGATGTATCTGTTCTCATAATGTGCTCTATCCTTGACACCTGATCTATGATGTTCTCTGACAGGAAAGTCTTGTGAAGGACCTTATAAATCACACTTGAAATTTCCCCAAAGATACATAAAGTTGGAGGCCTCTTGGATTGGCAGTAGTGCCTCTGGCCCGCGTTACAGTGCAAATCTTTCTGTTACAAACTGACTAGCCCCTTTATTCATAAAAAGCAGTTTTTGCTGATAATGATGGTTGTTTGTCAAAATATCATGCTTTTGTATCAAAAAACTAATAGCCTGTGTTTTTTTAATGTTGGATGATGAATGTGTTATGCTCTTTATGGTCTTTTTTGATAAGCATCTGTTTTACCATCTCAGAGAACCAGAGGTTTCCGTGTCATACAGTTAGATTCCTGCAATCAAAGTTAATTATCGCCAGGAGACAGAACATCTGAGCTCAGTGCAAACCCACCATTTGTTCCACCCCTTCATCTCTATCCAAAGAGAGCCTTGTCCGTTATGTCCTCGGCTCCCCAAACAGAAAGCTCGCAATTTATATGGAGTAAGAAATAAAGTCATTTTGCCATCACAACATCATCTGTTGAGAGTCCTTTCAAGTTATTATGCAAAGACTAACAGAGGCTGCATTACAATGATGCAATTAAAAACATTTCTAATTATCAATATCAATATACTGAAAAATGCAGGAGTTACACATTTAATTTCAAAGTCGAGGATATCGAGGATATGCCCCTCTTGAGATTTTTTGACAATATTTGTCTTCTGCAGACTGAGCACTGTCTGTACCAACAGCTGTGAGAAACACTGGGGGCCAAACTCCATCATGACTGACTCGCAGCACCTGTTCTATTGGACATTATTTATCTGGAGAAAAAGGATTATGCTCCGCCAACAAGTCCCCTCTCCTCCCACTCATTCATGCCATCATGACTCCAAAACTGACACGGCACTGTGGTCGAAGTTAGCCCTCCCTCGGAGGAATGAACTTCTTTCCTCAAGGTAGTCATGCGTGTGTTCATTCAGTTTCTCATTTATTCAAGCTGCCATCTGGTAAATCATCATTTCCTAACTGTTGCTTGGCTATGACCTTCATCTCAGAATCCCTGCTGGATTCTGCATGCACCTGTAATCCATACATATGGTGCGGCTTGTTGGATGGCGTGAAGAGACGAGTATCTCACCTCATTGCATGATCTATTTTAAAACCTGACTGCAGATGCTTCGGCAGGCTGATGAAATGATGGCTGATATCCTCAGCACTAGCGTGCCTTTTGCCCACGAGAAGGCACCTGTGCCACAGCAAAGCGATCGTCAACTTAACCCTGCCTACTCTACTCGTGGGACAGCGGGGAGGGGAGACAGAACGCAAGGTTAACAGCAACATAATGTTTCAATGAAAACCACTTTTCTTTAACTTCTCCCTGAAGTAGCTTTAGCTTTGTTAAAGTATTCCAGAAGGTCTGAACATATGAAATGTATATTCTGTCTCGGCTTGTTACAGTACTTTATAGTCAACATATTTTCTCAGAACCCACTCTGATATATGGTCCATTTTGTATTTTTGGAAACTCTTGCATTCCCAATAGAATTTAAAATAAGGTTCTGTGAGTTTGAGCAGTGCTTGGGCTTCAAATCATTACTTTCTTTCGTTTGGTCTCTCCCTGTAGTGTTTAGTAGGCTGTGCTGCAGAGAGTGAAAACAATGAAAATATTCAATTGTTCAAATATTCAAACTTATAGATTTCCCTGTTTGAAAGAAAAAAGTATCAAATCACTCAAGAAAACTTTACCTCCAACTGTAAATTTAACATGAAGCTACCGTGACGAGCTTCACTCCTAAGAGAGATATCAATAATAAAAGCTGCATGTCAGGCATGTGAGATCTAAGAGGCTTTGTGACACAAAATGTTGTACGAGTCGCGTCACAGGCAGTAACACTGAGCGATAAACGATTCAAAAGCTGTACTGTCTGCGCATCTCCCCAGCAAGTTTCTCATGAAGGAGAATCTCATCATTGCTGCCATTATGTGACACCAAAGCAGATGCTTCTTTGAGGAAATTATTGCCATTTAGAAAACTGGTTTTAATGGATAGCCTGTCATCCCTTCAGAGCAACTCTTTGGAGCACGAGGGGAACAAGGCAGAATGACAAACTCAATTAATCACTCTCTGGCTTTCTCACCGCAGGCTCAAGATGGTGGCTTTGTATCTGGATGCTCATTATAGCTCGCTTCTTGATGTATGAAATAGAAAGGGCACCCTAAATGTTTTGGCTTTTGTTTGAGGCTCATTTAGGTTCACCCATTCATCATGTTAATTGACTCTCTCGACTTTGTTGTGCTGATTTTGTCTTTTTGAAATCCATTTTTCATGTCATACCTGAGTCACTTTAATAGCATCCTGACTCTGAGTTTAACATCACAGAGAAGCATTTTTAAAAGTGGAGGATGTGCAACAAATCACTGGAAACAAAACAATTACTACAAGTGTGTTGGCAAATGATGACAAAGCCATTTTACAATTGATTAATGTAGAAATTTATATGGTGAAACAACCTTTATTATACTACAGTACTTGCTTTAATGGCTGCATGTGTGTATTTTTAGGTTAACTTTCCTACTGCATTTTTTGGATTACATAGCAAAGTATTGCAGAAGTTTAAAGTAATTAAAGAAAGTCAGGAAATGTTAAAGAAATTACATGAATTTTAAATGGATAAAAGAAAATAAAAAAATGAGGGAACATCTATGGAACCACTGATACTGAAAGCTAATTCGAAGATTCTAACTTTAAATCTGCATGTCAGACTCTCCTCTGGCTCTACACTGCTGCCCATGCTGGATCCAGACTGATGTTCTCTCCCGTTTCATTCAGAGAGCTAAGCATGGGCATGAAACCCAGGTGTGATGGGCTCACAGCTGCTGCTCACAGAGACTCAGACTCTGAGAGTGAGGCGCTGCGCTCCCCAGACACCACCATATGTGCTATATGAACTCGTGTCATCTAACAGAGGTGGAGGTATTTTTCACTGTCTCCATCAATAATCTACATGTGATGTATTTGTTTTCATTTCGAGCTGTAATGCTTCCTCAGCTTAAAGTTTTCACGAAAACCTGCATGGAAATCGATGACATATTTAGCTTTGGAAACCACATCATCTTAGCTATATATGAAAATGCAATGAGAGCATCCAGCATACTTTCTGGGAAGAATATCACTTATATGGGATGAGAATTATCTAATACGTTTTTATCTGAATTAATGCCCCTTTGTCCTCTTCTCTTGAAAGAATTCAACATCTTGATGATGTTGAAAATGAGTGCAACTTGATGTGCAGAAGATCAGACCTCGGTAAACCTGTAGCAATAAACCACAGCTAGTCCTTCATGCAAAACCCTGGAGATCCCTGTCAGATTAGATTTGTGTAAAACCATCAGGCTGTAACATGAGTAGGGGAGCTTCTTTTTTTTACGTGCATCATGTCTACAATAGGATGGTAGGCACTGATCCACATTGTTCAAGCTATGGCGCCGGCAGCTATGTGGTCCTAGTCCTGAATAATTAAAAGCACTAAGTGCGTCAGCGGTCACTGGGGACTCGGTCCACACATTTGACCCGGCGGACACTTATTCTGGGTCAGAAAGAAGACAATGCAAGTCTAAGAGTTATTGAGAAATCTTTGTGCCTCCCAGTGCTGTGAGGGAAAGTAGCAAAATGAGATTTTCTTAGAAACTCTTTTGGCAGAGGGGATCTACTGAGGATTTACTGAGTAAGCATCAACTCATCTTCCCACTTTTTCAGTTCCAAACATACCAGTTTTAGTGATACTCTGCTAATCCCAGACAGTCAGAAACTATTTTAATCTCCAACTACGTGGGGAGGTCAAAAATCAACTGCAGAATAGCAGCCCTGGGTTCAGACACTGAAGTTTGCCATCTTGGGGGCAGAAAGGTCTTTACATTGACTGCAGCATCACTTCAACACAAGATAACAGTGATGGGGATAGATAGAGAGAAGCTTTTTAAAGATCAGATATTATACAGTAATGTGATTAATTTAGTAATGTAATATGTAATAAATTTAAAATAAAAAACGTAATCACACTGGTGCAAAAATCGCATTTGCTTATTGATTTGCACTTTGAATACAATGGGTTTACACACCCAGAGGAATGAGAGGTATAGCCACTACAGTATATTCAGTCCAAAACATATCCAAATACTTGTTCAGGTTTTCTTCTCATGCTTCAGTTTGTTGTCCTGTCAACCAACCCTACTTCTAACCCTGAGAAAAACGTTGAGTTTCCCCATCATAGTGAGTTAAGTGGTAAGCTGATTCAGCAGATTAAGGCACTATTAGAGATATGCAGAGAGCAATCCGACCCACTCCACTTGCCCTAATGTTGCTGCCTTATCGATCCGCTGAGCTGTTTGCGGACGGATTCTGTGCAAACCAGACACATCTTATAAACTTGCCACTCCTGCTGGTGATAAGAGCGTTGATCTCCGTTTTGCTGACTGGTGGATGAGGCTCACGATTACCTCTCTCGTCGGAGTGCAGATCAGAGTTTGAGTGGCTGTTAGATGTCAATTTTGAGGTGAACTCTCCACAGACTTGTTTTGTTCCTTGCAGCCGAAGAGGTTGAAGAAAACTGTTTTCATCTAACAGTTTCATTTTGTGTTAAGTGCTTTGATCTGGGGTCGACCATCATTCCCGTAACCTCTTTATAAAAAGAAGTCTGAGAACATGAGGAGTGAAGTTCTAACTCAAAATGAAGTCTTCGCTGTCTGCAGCAGTACACAACATGACCCCACGTCTGCTCCATGCAGGACATCTCCTTTGATGTCCTGTGAAGAAGTCAGGGCGGTTAATGTGCTCTGGCAAATGACGGACAGCCGCTCTGAGAGAAACAGGCATCTGAGAATTAGTTTTATGGTTTTGGGGCAAAACATCAAATGCACTGTACAGACGAGGCTTTAAGCCTGCAGCTGTTTTGTAATTAAACATGTCCAGTAGCACAAGCTATTTAACACCCCCTCAGGGTGATGTATATAGTTTTTATAGTAATTAACAATTTGCCTTTAAGATAAATAAAAAAATTAAAATCTGCATGTCGGCAGCTGCAGCATGTATCCATGAATCATGTGAAAATTCTTTCACTCTTCGCTGTTGCTAAATCCCTATCTGACGTTGAATTTGCCACTAATTCTCTTCCCAGAGTTTAAACCAATTTCTCATGCTCGTAATCCCCATAGAATAGTCATTCTACATATGCAATAATCCCAGGATACGAGAGCATCACCTGGTTTTTTTCTGTCTCTGGAGAAGCTGAAGTAGTCACACTGAAGTGATCATGAGTTGTTTTAGTCTTTAATCTTTTCTTGTTCAGGCTGAGCAGAAGTAGAAGTCCACAGAAAGCTTATTTAACCACATGGTGGACTTTTTTTCATCGCAGTCACTGTGAATTTACCAGGTATTTGACATCAGCCATTTTATGCCTCAAGTGGATTAGGACAGCCTTTGGTTCTTTATTTTTACTCTTTATTAAACATTTTATGGCGTCGTCTTTCGGATAAACAGCCATAACAAGAGGATGTTCTTTTGCTTGAGGTCACACAGTGTAAACACAGCTCTGTACAGACAAGCCCAACTGCATTTTAACCAAGAATTGCCACAGTCTGAGTGAAAATAGCTCATGCCACTCAGGTCCAAAGTCCCAGCATCCCACATGTACATCTGTTCACGTCCAGCTGGGTCCACACATTCATTCAGCAGCAACTTTGTAAGCAAAAATGTCCTCTCACACCGTTAATATGCCACTAAACTATGTTTCACATAAAAGTGCATGTGCCTGTGCCATAAACTGCAGACAAAGATATTTATTTTTAGTTTTGTTTCTTTTAGCAGTGTTCACAGCTGATGAGTGACCTATTTTCCTTTCCCATTGTTCACAGTAAAAGGTATAAGTGAAGGAAAATTTCAGTATGTAAGTAAGCAGTATATCTACAATACATATAGATGATGAGTATGTATTAGATAAGCTGTTCCAATTCAAAATGATATAGTATTTTATGTATCTATTTCGTCAATTCACAATTTCTGGACAAGGCTTCTGTCACTGCTTTTTTCCAGATACTGTTCTTTTAATAGTAAATCAATAATATAAATTTGCTGTGCTGCATGACATATTGACAGTCATTTAAATGGAACAGGTGAGAATTGATTAACGACATGAATTCAAATAACTGTCAAAAAAGAATGAATACAGTCATTCCTGCCTTTGCTCCAGAGGGAGCCATCACTTCATGTCATCTCACCTCCACACAAGTACGATCATGCAACAAGTTTCTTCTTTTCACTTTCATCATTTGAGGCAGTTGAGGCAAATCACATTAGTTCTGCAGGTAGATCCATCTGCTATAAAACACTCATTTGTTAGGAATCTAACAAATCAGTGTTCTGACCTTATGATAGAGTGAAATTAAACATTATTTCATTTCAATCAGAAGGAATAGACTGAAAATGTGTATGTCATGGTATTCTGTATTTGGAGGGAGGATTTGGTCCAAAGTCGCACAGGGGCACATCTGGAGTCTGTATAGATGGCTGGGTTCACACCAGACCAGATGCACATTTGTCTCTGTGCATCTGGTCTGGTGCATGCAGTCATAATTTTGAGCTGCACACAGATGCTCCACTGGGACCTTCACAGCCATGCAGTTGGTTGAACTATAAATTGGACTTCAGCAGGATTCATCTGCTTGGTACCATAAATGTAATGGAAATTCATTGGATTGCTGTTGAGATTTTTCACTCTGGACCAAAGTAATGGAGTGACAGACATGCAGACATTGCCACCCCTAAAATGGTGACACTTGCATGGTAAATGATTCTGATGGTGGTATTTAAAAAAGGACAATTACGACTTCACCAAGCAATTGATTTTCAAGGCATCAAGGATGGAATTCCAACACACAGGCTTCTCCTCAATATGTAAATATGTTGATGATGTGCCATAACTTGAAGTAATGAAGATTTTCCAAAGGCTTATTGCTAAACTATCAAAACAAACCTTCACTATCTGGTCTCAAAAATACGACAACACATTAGGTCATACAGAAAAGGATATCCATCAGGACATCATTCAGGTTCAGCTTTTCGTTCCCCTGATGCTTGTATGGGAACTTCCTGATCTCTGAACACAACTGCCCTCCTCAGAGACCCTCTCACAATGCACCCGCTGAGCTCCACGGGATCCTTCATGAACGGTGAATAGGCTGAATGGTCAGTAGGCAGTGATTCTATATGTATTCATCTGTTACCTCAACCTGCGTCAGAGGAGGTTAGCTGTTCAGCATACATTAAGTTACGATGGAGAGTTACCACGGTAAGAAGTGAACCTGTGTCACAATACTGAAAAAAAGTTATCCTGCTAACCACAAATCCTGCTTCCCAGTGCAGGCCCCTGCCAGAATGTCAGGTGAAGTTTTTTCAGCAGCTGAGAGGCTGTCAGAGACATGTCCTGATTGTGAGGTGAAGAGTATTTCAATAGTGATGAATTCATTCTCTGTCAAATCACTGGCTTGTAATGTATTTCCTTATTAATGTTCAATTACACAGAGCCCTGTTACTCATTTTCTTTAAAGCTTCTAAATAGCGCTGCAGGTAAAAAGGTGCTAAGTGAAAGTTGTTTTCTTAAATTCAGATCGTATCTCAGGAGATCGCTCCTCTGATGTTCATCTAAGAGAAACATTTAAAAATACCCTGCTGAGAAAGACTTAAAAGTTGACAGCAACTGTTATTACCTGACATGAGCGGATTACACAAACCCAAGATGCTTGGATCAAAGCGCTGGCAGATAGAGATCAAATGAAAAGCAGTCAGAGGCTTGGATCAGTCTACAGTCCGTGCTGAGTGTTCAGCTTCCCCAGTGCTAATCAGTACAGGAAGGATGTTTAGGAGCAGCGCAGAAAGGGGCTGGAACAGAAAGGATTACAGTCTGGGAGGGTTTTCAGACAGGAATACAAACCTTATCACTAATCCGTCATCGCCACAAACATTCCTTCTGAGAACCTGCCCTAACTGGATTTGAAAACCTGCTGGAAGATTTGCAGGATTTCGTTCTTTCTTGGTTAGTTTACATCTTCCTCGAGGAAAGTTACACCTTTTTCACTCCCCAGCAGACATTATCAGGAAAAAAGAAGCTTTGTTTGTAGCTACACACCAGTTTGACACATTAAGGCCATTTCCAACTTGACATCTCTATCATTATTCCCTGTTACACGTCGCTGTTGCAAGAAAGACAACACAGAGAGCACAGACCTTTACCAAAGGCTGAACATTTCCCAAAAACTAGAGGAGTATCCAGATCTGGATCAATTCGTGGTCTGGCCGGCAGGGGGGGCGACTCAGGGACATGCTGCTCAGGAATCACACGATGAAACAAGTCCGAACGAGTCCAAAGTCAGGACTCATTCATTTTCATGTTTGTTTCACTTGCACAAATTCATCTTTTTCCCTATTTAGGTAATGTGTCATCTTCAAGTGTAAAAGCACAAAGAGAGGCAAACTATTAGACTTTTTAAACAGCTGAATTAACCACTTGATGTTCTGCAAACACTTACACTGCCAATAATAGATATGCCCTGCTAAGGTCACCATTCACACGAGGCAAGTGTGTAACACATACAGTATGATTCATGTGACCACGCAGATGGCTCATCCCCTGGCTATCCAGCAAGAATGCTCACACTCGTGAATACGAAGCCGCATATGTTTTAACCATCAAGTGAACCTTTCTGCTGCAGCTCACCGTGCATAGAAAATGGTACGGAAAAAGCAAAGAACAACAAGTGAGGCAAGGGGGTGTTCAGTGCTGTTCAAAGGGAGTTGTTGAAGTGCAGAAGATGAAAAACATGTAGATATGGTTTTAAGAGAGAAGCTGCCGTTAAATCCTGACTGCTGCGGCACTAGGTGACGATAAACTGACTGATATGAAAATAATTGTATTTTCGAGAGTTCAAGAGTTCAGCTTGTGAAATTATCTAAATCTTAGTCATCCAGATCAAAAATTGTTGCATACATGAGTTGAGTCAGTCACAAAGCAGTTGATTCTTTACATTTGATCATCTGGTTTGGTTTGTGGTTCAAATTTTATTTCTGCATTTAAAAAAAAGTTATATTGAAAAGCTGAAAGAACAGACAGACAGCAGCATCAGGAAACTGAAGGTGATGAGAGCAGGGGATGGTAATCGCAGAACCGATGGCTTCAGCGGTCTCATCGGACCTGTTGTGCATATGTGTCTCTCATAAGGGCTTCTGTTGAAAGGTCTCAGCCATTCACACCCACCAACCTGCAAAGCACTGCTGACAGACATACACACACACACACACACACGTGAACATATACAAACACACCCATACACTCCACAGCTGCTCCAGCTGATATCCCTAGTTGGCACTTGACTTTGTTTTAATATGAAATGCAAAAGCTGAAAAGGTTCCACATAAAGTGAGAATTCACAGTCCATTTGTACTTTTTCTTAGTGAGAATTGCAAATGAGATGTCAAACCTCGCTGGCAGGCGACTAAAAGAGGAGATCACACTATTCACGCAGCATTTACTGACATCGCATGTAGATTCAGAAATACGGTGAAAGGCATTTCAAGCACAAATCTTGTTAAACGAGTCAAGTTTTTTTTCCAAAATGCACAATCTTGAAGTAAAAGGATTTTTTTCTATTTTAGCCCTTAACACTTTCAATGGTGTGTTAAAAAGGGATTTTTTCCAGAGAGGTTGAGTGCTTGAAGCAGTCGTTGAACATCAGCATTTCTGTTTTGTGCTTTCAATGACTTTGTGAGCAGCCTGTGAGACAAGCCTCACAAAAACAAAAACATGAAACACACAAACCCAATCCAGGGCCAGGTGCAGGTGTGAAAATATTCTGAAACTTTAAATGCTGAAATATGGAAATGTGTTCCACTCTCCCTTGGGGAGAGTGGAGGTATGAGATGAGATTCCTCAGATGATCTGGTTGAGCTGAGTTTTTGGCAAAGGTGCTTCGATTCCTTCCTTTGCCCACAGGGGAAGGATTAGTGCGAAAGAGGATCTCATTTCTCAAAGCTTCCATTCCTCCTGTCAGATCAGTTAAATCATCATCATTTACACGAATCGCCACAAAGCGCCTTGGTTTATGTTGCACCTGCCCAGCTACAGTTAATGGGAAACAGGTTGCAATAACAGTCATTAAATACATTTGTCAACACATCCATTATTAGCCACAGGTCAAATTCCTTGTCTGATCAAACGTTCAGAAATTGGCAGCATAAAATATCAGGCAAATATCATTCGTCTCATCTCTTCTGAGGTCCACTGGGTGTGGATAACAAAATTTACTGTGTGACGCCACACATCAGACGCAGGCTGGCTTGTAAAACTGGCAGCAATACGAAGATTTACTCAGGATCTGGGCTTCAGTTACTTTCATTATCAATAGTTTTTATGTTCACTGTTCAGTTTTTATAAATCAACCCATCATTTAGTCTCTAAGATTTCTGGAAATAACTGAAAACTGTCTGTCAAAACTTTCTAAAGCCCAGAGGGTTTCCTTCAAATTGCTGGTTTGATAAAACTGCTGGTGGCACTACATTAAAAGTCAAAATGATTCATCAATTAAACAGAATTATTGTTGATTCCTAACTCATTTTACTGATTAAAATGACTACTTGTTCCAGCTCTGCTTCTATTAGAGGTGATTATTACAGCAAAGCTGCGGTTTAGTATAATCATTTCCACAAATCTTGAAAGTGGATAATTTATTGTCGGGTTATTTTATTCACCTGACATTTTCAAACCAAGGACAGACTGAAAAGAAAAAGTTTCTCTGTTTTGCCCCCCCCCATAATGTCAACAGAATACTGGGTTAATGTAGCATTCAGAGGGTGGAGAGAATACATTTTTAAATAGCTTGTGTATTCTGAAGTGTCTCTCATGGAGCTACTGAACCGACAACCTTTACCCATCTGTGATTTTTAACGAGCTAAAAAAAAACAACAATGCTGACAATTATTGGAAAATACTATTTGACCTCCCTGTGTGGTCAATACCTAGTGAAATAGATAAGACAAGACGGGAACTGCTGAAACAACATTATGGGAAGCCGTTAGACGGGGAGGAAAAACAGTGACACTCCACCACCGCCAATCGAACACCTTGTCGTTAGTGCTCCTTCTCTGTGGGAATTACTTCCTATATGTGTCACTGACTTCAGAGCTATCTTACTGGAGATGGAGTAGAAATTATGACAAAGTCTTACAGGAATGTTCAGAGGCGATATGGCCACATGTACTGTGCTGTCTTTTATAAGGGAAATGTGTTCAATGACCTCTGGCACAACCTCATCAGCGGGCCTCCATCCACATATTGACTTCTGAAGGGTGAAGAGAAACCTTTCAATTTGTCTTGCCATCGCCTTTTCTGTCTTCCCCATACCACTGTATACTGATTGACTTGTTTTGTTAGCTGTAGGTGGAAGAAAACTAATTCGATTAGCAGCAAAACTTACCTCCACAGTCTTTAAAGTTACTGTCCAGTGAACACGAGTTGAGGCCATTAAGGACACCTTGAGAACACGCTCTCCCTCCCTGCATTTGCTCTTAGTGCTTGGAGTATAAATAACAGTGTGACTGTTATTTAATGGTTTACAGTCTGCCACCGTGGTGATATGAGATACAATAATGTGCCAGAGGTGTTTCCATTAGTCGAGATGCATCTGTGGTGAAAAGCTTGATACCCTGATCCCACTTTACGGGGAGAAGCAAGACGGCGGGGCTCGTCTGTGCTGTACCTTGACCCCGCATCAAAGGACACCGTGCAAGATATAATATAATCACTCAAATAGATCTGAAACAAAAGGGTGAGCCATCACTCTTGCAGCCTGCGGATCTCTAAAGCGCAGCCTGAGCGCAATAATTCACATTCTCTTTTCATTCACAGGGCATCAGTGGATGAAACGTGAACAAAAAAACAACTGAGAAGGACTTTTAAAGAAATACCTCAAAGTCAGAGTGAGAGTGAGGTTGAATCAGGATGTAGCAGAACTAACACCATCCTAATTGTGCCCTGTGAGAGGTTCATGGCCATGTTTGACTTGTATAGAGAGAAGAAAGGTACAAAAATGTTTGTTTAAAAATGGATTTGTAGTAAATGAGAGGAAGCCAAGCTATGCACAGGATAGGAGTTCACTTCTTTTACATCCTCTGGTGGATTCCAGCCAGGGGGAGGGCAGGCAGAGCATCTGCCAGCTCATACTACACTGGCACATATTCACAAAGAGGTTCCACAAAGTTGAGCGATGCTCGCTGCTCTGAGTTGTGCACAGGAAATATGAGAAATGTTTTCAACAAAATGATAAAATGTCTGGTTTGAATCTCTAAGTGCGAGGAGTAATAACTACCACAGAAACTTTAACCATGTTTGGTCTCGGTTTTTAGGTATATGGTAAGGCAGAAATATAACAGGGAGTAAATATTTCTACTGTTTTATTATGCTAACCCATTTATATTCAAATGGTGCTTTTTGTACATTCTGCCCCTTTTTTATTGGTTTGTCTTTTACTTGTATTAGTTCCTTCCATGCCCCCAGATTTGTCTTTGTCTTTGATTTGTCTCTGTGTGCCATTCCTTGTACTCACTGATTTACTGTAATATTTTTGTTTTGTCATGCATTGTGTATGTATGTAGAGACAAAGAGAATCTTTTGAAAAAAAAAACTGTTCAAAAAATGGAAAAAGAAAAACTCAAACAATCCAAATGCCTCAGAACACTGCTTCACTATTGCTCAATGCTGCTGCGGGTGGATGGCAGATGTAGTGCAGCAGTTCTGGCTCCTATGATAATGTTATCCAAGAACTAGTCAACTCAAACAGTCTGACAACCAGACATGTAAACGATTCCACAGTTTAACTTGGCAACTAACAATTATTTATAATCCAGCTGTCAGTATATTGATTAATTGCTTGACCTATGTATTGTCAGAAAATAGTGAAAAATGTCCACCAATACACAAAGCACCAGCTAATGTCATCAAATTGCATATTTTGTTTGAGCAACAGTTAAAAATTAAATGAAAATCAAATTGCCAACACTTATGATTAAATACAACAAATCCTGAAACTGAACACGCTTTCTAAATCATTCATCAATTGCTCAGTGAACTGAAATGACATTGCTACACCTGCTGCAAGCACAGCAGTCAAGTTGAACCAAACAGTGCAGCTCTGCAAGATCTCTTCCATGCTTACAATCCTCCTGTTCTTCCTGAAAGTGAGATCATTTCCAGATGGCCTCTGCAGCTACTGGCAGAAACCGTGTCCATGCACAGGGAGCTGTAAATGATCAAAACACGAACTGAACCTCTTCATCACCGCCCCTTCATCAATACTGCGCTGCACAATGCACTGGGCAAATTGTAAAGCCACTGGTGGCAGCTCCAGCAGCAGATAATTGCAGGCAGACTTGAAAATGAGGGTGTATTTTTAAAAAGAAGGTGTTGAATTCTGGCATTTTCCGAAAGATGAAATAAAGGCCTTTGAATTATGATAAATTATCACACCGGGATACCTGCTACTTCCACTGAGATGATTCTCAGAAATCTTTAAAATTCCCGCTGGGAGGGGGGGTTCTTTCTTCCTTATTTTTCCCTTATTTTTAATTCCTTATTTTCCACACTTCAGGTCCAGCTTTCTATAACTCTCAGCCTTTCATTAATGAGGTGGAAACGGCCATGCGCTCCACTCACTCTTTGATAAAGCTTGGTAATTATAGAAGATGTTGTTTGATTGACCTGTTTACTAAAAGAAGATCATAGACAAGATGTAAATCTGCCAAAACATATTTCTGACCTGATTATAAATGATTGAGTCATAAAGAGTATACAAGTAGTTCACAGGACACAGTGCACTTTTCCACCCACCGGCACCAATAGTTGAGTTTCTGACATTTGGAGGATATGAAGTCACAATAAATTGTCAAAGAAACAATTTTTTTCCCACTGTTCTTTCATGAGTTCAGGCAGCTACGTTCAAGACAAGACACACTGTATTTTCACGAGTAAAATCAAGTTAAACAAGCTTCGTATGAATATTTGGACCAGAGCAAGTCTACACACAGTCTACACTCAATGTGAATGTGGGGAGACAAGTAAGTTCATGGGAACACATTTCCACATGTAGAGTTAATTATATCAGGGTTAAATATAAGCTCAAACGTGGCACAGCCTAAAGTCAGAATTTAGATGGGAAAAAGTCCAAATCAGTGATGAATGAAGGAGCTCCAGCCTCCCCGACCTCATGACAGCAGATGGATATTACAGGTCGCTTTTTATAGAATGGGCCTCTTTCAGTAAGAAGTGGAGTGCAGGTAATTACTGGACTGTGAAACGTAATTATATTACACTCAGAGCAAAGGTGTCATGCATTTGACAGATTAAAATATGCATGTGTTCTGGATGCAGTGGGGGTAGTGTCTATACTCACAAAGCTGTTAGAAGAGGTAGCGAAGGCCACTGTGACTGGTGGCATGTCATCTGTTGATACTTTCATCACAGGCTTATACACCAGTGACTGATTGGTCATGCACCTTCATATGAGGTCTAAAAATATTAGCACAAACATAAAAAGAGGTTAAATGAAACTTGGTGAAACCCTGGTGTATGTAATGAGGTCAGGAACGCACATCAAAGCACATTAAAGCCATATTTTGGTGCATTTAAAATGCTGTTGGGCCTGCAAAATCTAATCTGAAGAAAACACACGCAGCCAGTCTTCTCTGCACTGGATGACAATGAGACACCGCTGACACAGTTGCTGGATTTAAAGCTAGTTCAGTAAAAAAAAAGTTTCTTTAACGTTCGCCTCACTTTATACTTGTTTGGGGTGAGAGGTCTTCACAATTCAAATGCTGATTATAACACGAAGTGTCTCCGGCAGCTGTTTGTCTTCCAGCTACGAGACGCAAGCTTGTACGCACAAACAGATGGCAGCATCCCAGGCGACGCGCTGCAGAAGTGCTGCAGCTTGTCTGCAACCTGTTTAGTGGCGTCTCTACAGGGAGACAAATGAGCATGTGTCATGTAATGTTCCTCATGTGGAGCTGTGACACGTTTATTGTGTTTAGTGTGCAACACAACACGCCCACTTAAAAGTTTTAAATATGATACATTGCACCAGTGGAATTCCAACGCATTCATCGTAGCAACTTCCTTTGTATTGTGGTTCATGAGGCCACTGTGCAGAGAACCTGCAAGAGAAAGAAAAACTTAACAAAGTGTTCAGGAAAACAAAACATATTAGTGTTTAGTCTCTGAAACTACACAGCCTATCTAAAAAAGCAGCTGTTGACAAAACAGTCTCAGCTGCATATATTTGCATAGTGCAGACAGTTTGTCATTATCCGATTTGAAAACTCAACTACTGGCTTCTGGGTTAAGATGCTGACCTTGTACCTCAAGGTCCCTGCTTCAAGTCAAGCTGAAACTAATTCTTGGGACATCTGCTGAATCCCGATTCGTCCACTCTCGAACAAAAGGCAAAAAAACTGCCGCAAAATATCATTTAGAAGTCCATTGACTGCTCTTTCTAAGACCATCACAGCAAAGCGCTCTAATTGCCATGTTGGTCTGAACCATGTGATTCAGATGTCAAAAGGAAGATGTCTTTCTTCAAACTCTGTACTCTTTTTGAAATGTTCATTTCATAACAGATTTTTTGCAGCCAGTCTGAGCTGAGAGAAATGAAAAGAATGAAAGTAAAGCTCAACTTGACCATCAGCAATGGAAGCCTTGTTCACTCTCCTGCCAGCAGCTTGGGGATGTTTATGTCTGCTCTCACAGTTTATCAGAAGCTTGGAACTGCTGTAATCAACTTGTCCATGTTGGACTTGACAGCCAGAACCATTGTTTACAACTGATGGCTGTTTCCTGTGACTTACAGAGCTCAAATCACTTGTTAATCATGTTGCCTGCAGTTTGATCGGGAGTCAGTGCAGTGCGTCAGTCCTGTATGGAGAAACACACAACTCGACCTTCTTCATTATGTAAACCAACAGGGCCGTATTCGGCTTGTGTCTAAATTCCAATATTCGTGTAATCATTACATCAAGGGAGAGTTTAGATAATCAAAACGGTGAAATGTTCCTGCTCCTGAAGATAAATGATGCACTTACTGACACAGTTGTATTCGTGCCCCCCCACCCTGCCCCCATGCAGATTTAAATGTTCATGGAGGACAGTGTTTGTTTTCTATGCCACAGCAGTGCCTGCAACAAGAGCTGTGCTGGGGTTTTTCCTGCAGTCATAATATTTCCAGAGTTGAGAGGAAATTTTGTGATGAAAAGGCTTCAAAGATTCAAAGACCAAACATTTAGTTTTGTCTCCGCCGATTGTTTCTTGTTTCCACTGCGCTGGCAGCGAAACGCAGTTTAAACACAGTCCAGACCGAGGAACATTTTGTCAACAGTGTGAAACTGAATAATGAGCAAACATGTGAGAGCCGCCAAATGAAACGAGTGGCAGGGATTTTGAGGATTACATGGAGTCTGTGAGGACTGCTTTTCTTTCATCCTGGTGATCAGAAAAAGCTGCGATTCTTGAGCATCATTTTGGAGGAATATTTTCCTTCATTACGCTGAATAAATGATGGTCAGACCTGTACCAGCATTCGTGTTTTGTTGACAAAACTAAATCCATCTGTCTGTCTGCCTGCCTGCCTCTGTTATACATCAAAACAATCCTTTGAGGACAACACAGCAAAATGAAGTGGATTGAGGACAACAGTCTCTTCTGAAACAGTCTGATAGCAGTCAATTACTAGGAATTATTGGGAAAATGATATAATTAACAAGTGGCCTTTCATATTCTGTCGAATAAACAGCCTGTCGTAAGCTCTTTCCAACTCAGTCTACATAAGTTTTCACATTCTGTTGTGATTAACGTCTCGATTTTGTGGCAAACGATCACAAAGCCATGGCATTGTTCACCGCAGGTTTATTTGCTGGCCCAGTTTATGCTTCTAGATCCCTTTGGAGAGATGTCATATTCCTAAAAACTGCCCGCCATTACTCTTGTGCTGTAAAAGTTTATAGTCTAACACGTCCTTAATCACAGACACTAGCGGTGCAGCTCGTAAAAACACAGCGTGGCCCTCCTGTACGCAAAAGGAGCCGTTCTATATCAGCATCCACGGTAAACAGACACGTCAGCATGCAATATTTATACAGGGCCAGGCTTAGAGCCCTGATGTAAACGCAGATGGTGGTCAAGCAGTGATACAGATGAGCTAACGAAGACACGAGGTCACCGGTTACTGCTGGTCTCTCTGCAGCGAGAGCCTGCTCCCACTGTGGAGAAAATGACTCCCTCCTGTTTACGCAGCCACATCGCCATATCTATCTGAGAAAAGGCTGCTGTATCAAATGATCTATCATCCCTTTATCTTCTGTGTGAGGAAATGGCTACCTCTGCAGAGAGCAGTGTATTGCTCTGCAGTTACCCCCCACACACTCAGACATTTTGCGATTTCAGATGCCATTGTTGCGCAGCAGCCGAGCTCAGCGGCGGCTTGCTTTGGGCACTTAGGATTTTCATCTGGTTCATTCACATGTACAAGTTGTTGATCACCTCTGGAAGGACGTGGATGCGTCCACGTTCCCACGATGACAGCACTCAGCTACACAGGCCTACGCTCTTTGCTCGGACTGGAGGGACAAGGCTTGAATAGTTCATTAGGTCCTTCTCACCGGACCCAATGCAAAGGTTCAACAAACATTGCAACTTTTGTGAAGGGAGGGGTGACCGCAGGGCTGTTGTGTTAGACTGCATTAGTCCTATCCTGTCCAGAGCAAACAGCAGCGAGTAGCCAGAAAATGAAGAGATGGACAGGAATGATGAGGCAGAAAAAGTCATAGCCCCATTTTCCGATTTTTGATAGACCAAAAAAAAAAATTGATTATTCAAATTCAAATTTATTCAAAATGAAAATGACTATTAGCTGCAGCTTTATCTTAGATTGGTGACAAAAAAGAAGTTAAAAGTGAGTAGTCATTATGTGGATCTGATAGAAAAACATTTCTGATCAGCTCACTGCTCCTCTCTTCGGTATAAAACACTCCCCACTGTGCACTGTGCAACTATGCACCATTTCAGCTCTGGATTAGCCTCCGTCTTAAATTAGAAACTAATGTCTTGTAGTTTTCTGCTTGGTGCCTGGGCTGCAGTGACAGACAAAGTTCTGTTGTAAATGAGCAGGAAAACACCCGAGACAACAATGGATGCTACTTTTCCCATTGCCCACACAGGGTGTAGCGCGATGCAAAGGCAGATGCCATTTTATCGCCACTGCCACATGATTTCACCTCCCGTCATCGCAACTGCTGGTTTGAGAGCAGTGAACAGATGTCACAGGTGCAGCATGTGTTGGACATAGAGCATTTGGAAGCGTTTGCCCTGACACGCTAAAGCAGCAATTTGCACACAAGCCGGCATTTGTGGCGATTAGAAAGCTGGAAATGCATTTGTCCATTCTGTGTCTGAGTCTGCCATACTGTGGAAATGACTGGGCTCTGATCTGCCAAATGTTGTGAAAGAGTGACAGATTGAAGATGATGGCAACAGTGGTCACGGATGAGAAGAAAAGCAACTGTTGACAGTTTGGAGTGATCCGTTAGCACAATTGAGTAAAGCTGATCTGATGCCCGTGGACGAGCCCTCAGCGGGACGATCTGAACCGAGAGCCCCGCGCTGCTGCCTCTCACGCAGGCAACAGGAGAAAGAAGAAAGGGGCAATAACTCAGATGAAGAGAAGAGTGGATTGAAGGAGAGACCACAAAGGCTAAGACTTTGAAGAAGAGATGAGAAAATGACGACAAACCCAGTGACAAACGGAGCCACTCAGCCACGCATCACCGTGAAAACCACCGCTCAGCCCAAAACCTCCTCCTGTGTTCCCATTCCACATATATGGTCTGTCTGAGAGATGATACCACCCCCCTCAGAGACAACTTTTCTCCAAATCCCTGGATGCTGAGGTGAAGGCGCGCACACCCCCTCTCTGTCTGAGCTTTGATTATTTGGCTGGGGCTCTGCCACATCAAACCCCAGCCAGCTAAAGTATCCCCAGAGGAGAAAACCAAGAAAGGCGTAAGAGAGCCGCACCGCCGCCACCACCCACCTGTGCAGGGCAAAGATAGGAACAATCCAAAAGGCACCCTGGCTGACACCCTTCTGAAGAGGCCATCGCAGGGTCTGATTTATTGATTTATTTTTTATTTTCTCCGTAAACTGCAGTACCTCAGCCCCAAAATGAGAAAAGCGAGTCTGTTCTCCAGTCCAATTCTGCTTCTGCAGCGTGCGCTAATCTCCCAGACGAGGTGACCGGCCTCGCCTTGCAGGGGACATATGGGCCGTTTGAAGAAGAGCAGTTGTCATGCTCTGTGGGTGTCGGGGGCTGTCGGGGGCTGATGAGGTCTGAGCGAGGTCCCGAGGACTGCAGGATCAGGAGTTTTCACCCAATCGGCTTAGGTGTGTTGAGTCGCTCTCATGTTTACCGGCACTCTCTCCACGTCTATACACCAACACACTTTGAGACATTATATACTCTGAAGTCGAAACTTAAAAAACAGAGAAGCCGTGTCTCTCCAGAAACACCCACCATGAGGCACATTATTTGAACTGGTGCTGAAACGATTAGGTGATCATCTATTCATTTCCGGAGTCATTTTTCAAGTTAATGTGCCACATTTGTTTGTTCCAGCTTTTCGGTGAAAATTTGCAGTTTACCTCTGTTTTATGTCAACTCTTTATCTCTCAGTTTTGGACGGTTGGTTAAACACAACAAGACATGACAGTCACAGGGAAAGTGTTGGGCTGTTTTTGTATCTTTACAGGGGATCCACAGATCACTCTGTAAGTAATAACCAGTTCATAACCAGTCCAGAAAATAGTGGCCAGTTTATATGACTGAAAAGTTTGTAACGTTTTCCACATTACAGCATTCAAAAACCTAAGGAAAGTGTTTACAGCATCGAGTCTTCACAGCTGAAAAACTGGAACTGGGGGATATTTTGGATTTTTGACGTGAGTGGTTAAAATTCATGATCAAAATAGTGATAATTATGCCAACTCTTCTTTTCACTGAGTTTCAATATAACCTAATTAACCTATAACATAATTCTGCACTAAAATATCTAATTTGTGTGTACCTCAGAAAACTAAAAAAGTCTCAAAGGTTCATTGTTGCAAGTGATTTTACACCATAAAATGTTCACATCACTGAACAAGTCATCACATATTTCTGTTAAATAATAAAAGAATAAAAGAAATAATGAGGCACTACACATTCATCTCTATCATCTGTGAATGTCATTTAGAAAAACCCTAAAGAAAAGAGTTAAGGTGAAATCAAAGTGGAGTTCGCCCTACCTTCACAGATTTTCTTACTAGCGAATAAAAAAAAAAAAACTTGTTCATTTTTAGTCAAAAGGAGAGAAAGTTGCTTGTGAACTACCGGATCGATGGTGTGATGAACACCGTCACGTGAGAAGTTGTCGGCCTCGAGCTGGCATGTTTGAACTGGACTTTTCTTTCACCTGTCAGAAAAAATAATATAAAATAAATCCCTGAGCTGCAGCAAAAAATACTGCCTTAATCTTTCGATGCCAAGGGCATCACAACCTATCAATATTTATTTTTCCTTGGCCAGATTTTTTTTTCTCTGTCCTGATGAATCATAGCAACAGTGAGATCTCTGTGTCAGAGCTGCCTGTGAAGGACTCGGGTGGGAAAATAAAAATAAAACATCAATTTTGCCAGAGAAAATAAGAAATAATGGACAGCATTTCCGATGGATATATCAGCAGCACGGTGGCAGACGTGGGTAAACGTCGATTCAGCTGAGGATCACAGCGACCGTCTCATTCCTGCCTGTCATTCTCTGCAGTAACCGTCTGTGTTTAACCTCGCCCGCTGATCGAACGCTTCTCATTCTGAGCACTTAAAACGGCCTTCTGGTGCGGAGGGGGGTCGATACGGGGAGCATTACATCTAATCAAGCGCTGATTACTTTCTTAACGTTGACTGCAATTGGCTGGCATGTCATTTAGTTAACTGAAACCCGTTTTGTTTCCATAGATTTAAATGATCGACCAGCAGAAAGTGACCTTTATTTTCTGAAGAGCTGAATCACTTAACAGACCCACGGCTCCTTGTCTTTACAAAATCTGCATGATTAGCGCAGGGCTTATTCACACAGTTTAAATCTTGTTGGCACCTGCGTGCAGAACAAAATCTCATCTTGGTTTTTCCTTCTATGCTGCAGCACTGCACTTCCACCAGGAACACCTTATGTAATACTTAACTGCCTCTGAATTGGTACTTTCTCCAGCCAGACATAAAGTTCAGATGTGATTGAAGCTTTTTTATGTATCATTCAAACAAGCACATAACTGTTACAGCCACTGTGCTGCCTGGTGACAGACTTTTTGCAACTTTGCTGTCTTTTAACTCACCGCCTGTGGTCAAGGAGAGGTTGAGGACATTTCCGTACATTCCTCCAGGCTGCGGTTATCACGAAACTCGGTGGCTTACAAAGCACAGCTCTGAATTTGTAGAGAAAATCAATGTATCCCGCGTCAACTTAAAAAAAAAAAAAAAGGTACAGTGCATGATGGCACTTGTTTGTCGTTAATGAAACATCACACACAGTCAGAGCCAGTTTTCTCATCAGTCAAATGTCTCGCACACACACAGACATACATTTTGGGGGCATCATATGGTCTTAGCAGAAACACAGACTCTCTTCATTTCCTTGCAACGGTCTCCCTGCTGTTCGTCCCATCCTGGCACTGATCCTACTCAGAAAACAATGTTTACGCAAAACACAAAGAAGGAATTCTAACATTATTTATGTTTCTGATCATGTGTGTGGTCTGTCTGTGTCTCCCAAACCTCCCAGACAGCCACTCTGTTGTTTTCTGTACTCACTGGGTTACCTCAGCAACTGAGAATGAACGGCTCCTGGCCGTCTGCACGCTGTTGTATCGGCTGCTCTGCATCCAATCAACCGTAATGGACGACCGGAGCAACACTACAGTTTATCCTCAACATTATTGGTGCCAGATTCACTTTCACCGCTAATCATTACATTGTTTATCATCCTGCAGCTGGCTGCAAACAGGAACCCGATCAAAAGTAGCTCCCCCGGGTTTCTACAACTGTGCCGAAATGTTTACGTGTATAAACAAGCAGTTGTTTTTGCAGGATTAAACAAAAAAGGAGCTGACCCCAGTTTCATCTTCTTACTTGTGACAATTCTTGGCCACATGCGACAAACAACTGCACATTTTGGGGTTTTGGACTGTTAAGGTGGACTAAACAAGCAATTTGCAAACATCATCTTGGGCTTCATGAAATTCTGAGGGCATTTTTATTGTTTTTTGTCATTTTATGGATGAAACCATTAAACTTACATCAAACTTGAAATTGAAAAAGTAATCAGCAGACTGATAGGTAAAATAACGAGGTCTCCAACTATTATTACTCCCTCAAATGATACTGCCTCACAATATTTACTGATGTTGCGGCTGAAAATTACACATGCTGTTGTAAGGAAATGCATCCACATCATCCACCCACACCCAATACTAAATGAATAAAACAAAAGCCAAAGAGGGCTCATGACAACACAGCAAGCTTTTGTTTTCCCATCTCTACACGTTAATGTCAATTCTCATACAACATGAAAACACGCCTTTAATGGACGAGACTAGACTAAACATTACTCCTTCTTCCAGGCTTTGTGAGATATGGATTTCCGCAACTGTTGCGAGTGCACATGCGCGCACACACACACACACACACACATGCGCACACGACCAACAATGTGCACGTCCATGGCCAGAACGAGATAGCAGACCTCAGCTGTGTGCAGAGGCGTTTGCTCAGAGCTATCACATCCTGGCAGTGGGGAGCGTTTTGTAGAAATGACACAATTTTAACCTGTCACCTCCTGTCATCTTACAGAGAACACTTCCAGTTGGGAATGTGCGGCGCTCAGCCATAAACATTTCCTTCTGGAAATGCTCAGATTCATGGCTACATTTTACCTGGGGTCTCTGTTTGCATACATTAAGCGAATCTCTACGGCATTTCAACCAGTTCATTGTGTTCCTTTCAGTACAAGATGTCTGTTCAAGCTTCAAGCCTTTGGAAATGATTATTGTGCAGAGAAGTAAACAAGCTGCCTTGAATTAACCTTGACAAAATTCAATAAAAGTGAACATTGCCATGAAAACTGCAATAACCTGTGAAAAAGTTTGCTCGGCAGTTTTCCATCGCCTGCATGTCAACCTTTCACACTAACCTTCATCAATTTCCACCAAATATTTTCTTTTCGACTAAAGCCTTGTGATAAACTGCTGGTGCTGTGTTCAGAGGTGTAGCTGTTGGCAGCAGAGAGAGTGTCTCGCCTCATCTGATTTGAGAGACTGAGAATAATTTAAGGAAACAACTGTTTCCTGGCATGTTCAGACCCCGACTGGGCAGAGGGATCCACTGATTTATTGCCAGCGCCCAGTTCCCACTGGGTGCTCCCGAACCCCCTGATAACATTCAGTGTTTGTCAAAATGCTGCTCATGTTCCGCCACAGGCATCTTTATCTGGGGTGTGATGAAAAAGGAACCAAGATTCACTGATATCCCCAATATTTATGTAAGACTTCAGTTAGGGATTTTATTCATTTTTCAAGTGCAAAATGAAATTCTAAATTAATTTCCTTTCAAGGATATCAATAAATCCTTTGTATGTGTTTTGACATCTGGTCTAATCAAAATTGTGATTTCCATAAACACTTTAAATATGATCTATTTTTCTGCAGTGACAGTGGTCCCTGCATCGAGGGGGGGTTGGAACCGCAGTGCTGTAATTTGACTGGTGCCATATCTGTGTGGGCCCAAAGTTCCCACAGGCAAACAGTGTGGATGATGGTGGGGTGGGGGTGAGCTAGCAACATGAGTACTTAGTACAGTAATGTACTAAGTACAGTTAATGACCGCTACTAGTACATGAGTACTAGTAACGGACATTATCAACTTTGCTTCATCCAGATGTACAACACTGACCGAAACTTACGTCTAAATCAAAACTTCCAACATTTCAGTTCTTCCTGCTCTTACTATACTGACACATCTGTGCTGTTATGTATTATTATGTATGTGTTAGGTATAATTATGTACAAGAATAACAGTTTATCCTTACTCACACCAAACATGATTTCAGTTCAACTTGAAATACAGTAATTCCTGCATCAACTAAGAACGAGGAGGTGAAATGATGCTTCGGGCACTTTTCCTCACTGTAAACTCGATAACGATGTTATCCTTGCCCACTAAACATGCAACCGAAGCAGCTATTTCATATGCATTGGTCCTGTTAAGGAGTGAGGCGTGAGCCTCCAGGTAGAAGAATGATATCACCGGGGCAGCGTTCCTTAATTGAAACCATCGGATCCCCGAGCTATCCCATTACACCAGCCAGGTTGGGGTTGCCAGGTCAGAGTATAAGAAAGCTCCCACGTGGAATTTATAGCGCTCTTACCTCAGATAATCCATACATATAAGCTGTGAGGTTATGAAGCTGCAGACCCCCTACCCATCTGCAGCCAATTTGGCCCTTGCACAATCCGCCTTAAATCACACAAAGCTCCCAGACCTTGCTCACTGGACTGTAGAGGAGGCAGAGGAGTCCGTTTTCATTTGAATTCTCTTCGCTTACCCTTCGAGGTGGATTTACGGGGGAAAAAACAGAAACCACTGGCATTAACTACCTGAACTAGTGATCCTCTTTAAAAGCCCACACCCTCTGCTTTTTCCTCACGCAGCAGTAAATTGTGAAGGAATGTAGCCCCAGCACCAGATCAATAAAACTTCTTTGCAATTCAACAAGAACAGATGTTAGCAATCCTACTATGTATGCCCCGCTGCATTTTAAATGAGCAAACTATGAATGTGTACACATTTATTTTAAGGATGGGGGCTTCCTCTGTACCCAGACTGTTATCTCAGGGATCGCACGTGATCTCCCACCCACGCCGTAATCACTGTGAAGATTAACGTTATCGGACATCACATTCCTTCCCACAGTTTCAATTAGAAGGACAAACTTGGTGTCGAGGACAGTGGCAGTGGGGATAGCAACAAACGATTGGGCAGAGATGCCTGCCACCTGTTTTCCAGCTGCGTGAACATCTTTATCTGAAAATCATCGCTAAGTTGGTTGATTGTGTTCCGCTGCTCATCCTTCATGAAAGCCGGGACATGGGAGATGAATGCTTCACTCACATGTGAGAAGCTGCGGTGCACCTTTGAGGTTTGCTTGTCACAGTTTTGCAGTGTTACCATGGTTGCTTTTTCCATCCGGTAGTTTACACTTCTGCTACAACTCACCTTTAACACTGGCTGTGTTGGAGTTTAAACTCCCATGATTCTGTTTCCCTGTGGTTTCAGTCCTGATTCCTGGTTTTCCAGCAAACTGTTCATGTTTCTGTGGTTGTGACTGTGCCACAGCTAGCAAATGATTGGCAGCCAAATGCATTCACGTGGTCACAATTAGTCTACAGATGCTTGTTGCAGATGTCTGTCTATGGCAAACTCATTCTATGCCTTCATGTGCGTGTGTTTCTTTAATTTATAACCACAACTTTGTAGCACCTCATCTTACATGAGCGACATTATGTCTTCAGTGGTCTGCTTTGCTAAAGTTTATATCAACTTCCTTTGTAAAAGAAATCCCCCAGCTGCATCCATTTATAAAATATCCCATGAGGTTTAACATGAAAATAAATCTGAAACCATGTTCAAGGAAGGTTATGCAAAACATGGGGCAGTTCTGAGATATATGAGGGGGTTCCTAAAGGTAGATCAGTAATTCAATTAGACCCAATGAAAAGCACACTGCAACCCTCAGGGGGACCATTGGATTCCCTCCAACCATTCTTCTACACTTTATTAGATCCAGTTGTTGTAAATTAGATTTGGAAATTTGTGCGCAGTGGATTTAAATCGGCCGTGCTGGGAACGTCGACATGTCCTACAAAGGGTCAGCACGCATGCTTCCACCAGTGACCCCGCAGAGGGCAGGTTCTGTTGTATGACTGGATCGGAGCTGGCACGCCAGCGCCGTGGAGCACATTTTAAACTCAGTGTGTAAACATTATCAGGAGAGGTGAGACAGAGGAATGGGCTCGCTAAGCCCTGTCTGACAGCATTATCATGGCCTTTGGTAACAGTGGAGGGCACTATGTAAACAGCTTTCCCCCAGATGGCGATAAATCCAGAGCCATTACAGGCAGGAGTGAGGTGTCGGTTTGCATTTGAAAAGCGAGTTTCTGTGGAGAAGCTCACACGGACACACACACACACACACACACATGCTCCTGTGTATGCATACATACCTCCACACGCTCATCACAGAAACACATACACGCTGTCTCGAATAGCACAATAAACACACAAGCATTGTGTGACAGGACAAACAAAGTACGGATATCTGCTTCTGTTGCTAGGATACCGTCTCTTCTGGCTCCTGAGTAAATCAGTGTGACTGGTGGCACAGACGGCGGTGAAAAATTAACACAGGCCGTGCTAACAAAGTCAAAGTAACTTTCAACGTAATGAAAGAGGAAACCGCGCTCGGTTTGGTTCCAGTTTAAAGGACGGCTTCACAGTTTTTCAAGTCTGTCTTTAAACAGCCGGGTGCCCATACAGACATTTAAAAACAGGTTCTGTTTGTTGTAATAGTTCGTCCTGTTCACACTGGCTAAAAATATTTTCAAAAGGAAAATACCAGATCCTCGCATTTTGACAAGCTGGAGCCTGAAACCATGTTCCATTTTTTATTTTTTCCCCTTTGAATTTAATAAAACAATTGATTGACTATCAAAGCAGTCGCCAGTTATTTTTCTGTCCATCAACTAATCATTGCAGCTCAACACTGGAAGTGCACACTTTGTGTGAGCAGAGGGACTGATTGCAGCATAGCAAAACACCTGTTTCAGCATGTGAAACTGTCTTTTCCTGGAGAGGCGGAGTTGTGTTGTGCTCGACTCGTCAAGTAGGAAAATGCAAACTGCAGTGTGAGCGAATGAATGTCTGCTGTGACTCATGTCCCCCCTATCGTCGGACTGTTATTGAGCAATTATGGCCATTGATTTTCTCCCCTCTCAGCAAACCTCTGTATGACAGCTGGCCTTTGTAAGTGGTCACACTGGACTTCTAACAGCTGCCCTCTGTGGCCTTGCTATTTGCTCGAAGATTTGGCCAATTTAACACACTATTCTTGCCCTGTCGCCTCAAGGTGTACACTAAGACTCTTTGAAACAAGCAAACTGCTCATCCTGTGGGAGTTTTTATACTGCATTGATTATTCCTCCTCCTCCTTTTCCCACACCATTATTGCATGCTGGGGTAATTTTTAAGATACTAACGGTGCAAATATTATCGCTTATCCCCCAAAAACTCACCTTTGTCCCATCCCATCAAACAACAGCACATGTCAGGGTATAAATTATTCAGAGCAGCTTCGCCTTCAACTGTTCACAGGATCCTTTTCACTGTTCAGTCAAGATGCCACACTGACAGATGTGTTTGACAACCCAAGGCCATAATTCATCTTTGCACAATCTGCAGCACTGCTTCACTGCACAGCTTTTTGTTTCAGTCAAACAATATCTTTTGAAACATGACAGCGAGCTCCTGGGGTAGTGGAGTCTTTTCTACATCCCGTCTGTCTGCCTCATGGTTCTGGAGGATTCGCTCACCACGTTACACACTTTTCTTCCCCTATATGTCTCTGCATGCAGATGCATTTGAACACAAGTACCTTGCAACTAACAGAGATTCAAGCTAGGAAAATAGCTGACACCATTACTAGAAAGTGGAGGTGATATAACAAGTCAAGCAAACCTCATGACATCAGTGCTTGCGTCTTTTCAGAAAATGAGTTAATGACCATTAACCTTTAAAATACCATGAATGAAACCATGACGGAAAAGACTTGGAGAGAACGTTCAAAGACGAACATAAACATTTCATTCAAAGGTTATCTCCTCCACAAAACAACGCGAGGGCACCGCAGACAGGTGAGCAGGACTCGCTCATTAGCTCGTTAGTGTCACCTGCACCAGGTGATTTAAATACGCCGCAGCAGCAGCGGCGTGCGTGCTATGTGGGTGGGTCAGGGCAGTATGATCTTGCCTTATGAAGGAGTCGATCTTGGATAAGTGTGTATACAGTCGTGACATATAAACACAGTGTGACAGGGAAATGTTTGCCAAACATTATAGAAAAGACATCAAAGTGTGTAATGTGTAGTGGCGGGTGTACACTGTGCGATTTCGGGCTGTGTCCCAGATGAAACGTGGCTGTGAATGAAACGTGGCTGTGAAAGAAATGTGGCGATATATTTGGTCACGGCCCAACGCCGCACTGAGAAGTTCAAAGATGGCCATTTTCACAGTGCTGCCACCAAGGCATGGCATGAGATTTAAGATGCCCATCTCACAATGCCACTGCTGCTATGACCTACTAACCAACCAGTAGGAAAGCAGCATGAAATGAAAACCTGATCACCCCCACACAAGTGCCAAGGCCCAAAGTCAGTCTGTGATTAAGACGTCCAATTTGCAGCTTCTGGTTCTGCTTAGATTATTGCTTTATTTGATTAAATCTCTGTTTTGAATATCTGTTTTTTCTGCGAGTTTTACTTATTTTGTCAGGTTTTTGTATGTCAGTGGAGAAAGATCAACGAGATCCTTCACTGACCACAGTCCACCTAATGACGCCTGATTCGCTGGTTGGTGGATCTTTGAGTTAAGATTGTTTTCTCACACTGCTTGTCCCTGCATCAAGAAGAAGCCTCCATGTTCATCAACATTGTTTTGTGATAGAATAGACCAAACATAACGTCTTTATTTTCAGAGTGGTGCTCGTTATGCTTCTATAAATCGTTTGTCCCGCAAAAATTAGCAGTTGCGGCACGCAACAATAACAAGTAAACAGACTGCAGACGGTGCATTCATGTTGATTATTTGGGTATACTGGCTTTGGGTGAAACTTCCTGCAGCATGCTCAGTCTCAGTAGGAGCTGAACCTCATGCTGTGTCCTAGCCCACTGAACAGAAGGCATTACCTTTACAGTGCTATTAAACACGGGGCTATTATATAAATCAAGAACAGTTAATGAAAGAGGCATCAGTCGGTATTCAGTGTATTCTACATGGGGCTGGTGTTACATTTTAAAGCGAACCAGCATGAAATGTTAAGCCTTATATGATGTTGTTGTTGTTCTTCACAGAATAACTAACCGTGCTGCAGCCTGTGATGTAGGGGGAAGTCATTTATGTAGAAAAGCTAGAAAAGAAGAAAATCCATAATCCCAACATGTTTCCACAGAGCCAGGTTTTATGACCAACCATCCTGTACTTGAAACATAGGGTGTCTACATTTGCGTCTGCCCTGTTTTCAACTCGGCAGGTCAGCTCACGTTTTCAGGTATTTACACTGCACTGAAAAATCTGTAAATACACGTCTAGATATAGTATGAACTTGGGTGAACCATCATTTGTTTCCTTATTTTTTACACTTTTACAAATGATAGATTCCTACATTTTATAGCAAGACACTGATGATACAGTCTTGCAACAAGCTGCTCTTCCACTGCTCCAGCTGCCCCATTGTTTTATAGCAGCAGACACAAAATTAACTGTCACCCTGACACCTTTAATCCTGATATCTCATTCTTAACATAACAGGCTCAATAAGCAGTGCAGGATATGAAATAGAAAATACTTTTGCAAATTCCAGAATCACCAAATGCTGAGATGGGCGACCTGCAACTTGAATTCCCTCTTTGTGATTGGGTAGAGCTTTAAAATGTACGCAAGTGGAGTTTCCAAAACATTTTTCACACCAAAAGGCCACTAATCCCTCTTTTCATGCGCTTGAAAAACTTACTTTTAAATAGAAAAAGCTGGCTGATTCAGACCTCATAGTAAACCTTGGCCTGTCTTTGAGAAGAAGGGTTGGGGTTGGGGGGGCATAAGTACTGGCAAAAAATGAGAGAGGATGAAAATCTTTTTTTTAAGCCACACACAAGCACTACTCACATTCACATATAAACACATCCAAGCATCCAGTTCCCTTTCTGAGGTGGAGATAAAGGTAACGGCTGGTTGCAATGCAGTAAAATATTTCAACTGTGTCAGAAGTTTTTTTCCCCACTAATCTCCTGAGTTGAGGTTCTTTGAGTGGGAAACTAAATATCTGTGTCTGAGGCCTGTCACACAGCGCCGCATCACAGGATGATCAGAACCCCCTTCGGCAGGCTTTTGCATTGTCTGAGAGAAGGGACTCTTTAGAGAAATGAGGGATGAGGAGAGAAGGGGATGGCTGGCAGCGGCTGTGGGGAGAGGGCTCAGAGGAAGAAGAGTTGGAAGCGGGGTTAATCCCACATTGTCATTATCCTCACTTCTTAGCCACAGTCTGCAAGCTTCCCCTCATAATGAAGGCCATTTTCAAGGATTTGCACCTGGCACAGGCGGCAAATTCTGCAGTAATTACCGATACAGACAGATTCCTCTTACCTTTAGCCTTTACTCTGAGTTATAAATAGTAATCCCTCATCTTTCTGCAGAACTATAAACCTGCAGAAAATGCAGTATATACCTGTACAGCACTTCAGCTTCAGACTGAAGATGCTGATACTGTTAGACTGACACTTCCTCTCCATCTTTGTGCACAAATCTCGACAGAGGTTTATTTTTTAAACTAATTGTAATGCGCTGTTTGCTTAGTTGGTAGTGATTTGCAGGAGGACAAATCATAATAATGCAGGTACTCCATTATCCAATAAACAAAGTAAGTCTGAGTGAAGGCGTTAAAAACCTTAAAACTTTGAAAGCTTTTATGTCATCTCCTACTTCATTCAAAAACAAGCCTGGTGACAGGTGGAGTGAAGGTGGGAAAAGCTGTGATTGAAAATGCTTGTTAAAGATAACAACCTAACTTCACAGTTTTTATCTATGTTTGTCATGTCAGGGAAAAGTCGTAAAAAGAAAACTACAAGCTCGCTGCGCCCTGCAACCTGCATGTGTCACAGCGGAGGCAAAGATGAGTCATTATTAAACACTCCGCTTTCCCACAGCACCACTTACTGTCCCATGACTTAACGTCACTGAGCGCGCCTGAGCACGTTGGGAGTGATCCCACACCACCACCACCAATGTTTACACATTGTGATACACAGGCTGATGCATAATGACACCAATGAAAGAAATTGACCACGCATCACACAGAACACAGAGAAAGTTCTTACTGTCTTTGTTTTGTCGCTGCTGTCAGCAGAGATGTCATTTGATAAATATGAAAATATATTTGTTATATTTGTTTGATAAATTTTTAAATAAAGGTGTTTTTTCCTTAGCCTACTCTTTTGGCAGTTCTCTGGAAACTGATAGTGTGAGCTTAATTACTTCATCCTGCTAAACCACTAATTTAGTACAGCTGTAATTCTTATTCCTGTCAACTCCTCCCAACCAGCCACACACTTGGACTGTTTTTCATTCAGTTTCGGAAAATTGTTTTCTGTCTCCATCTGTGTAGTCGCATCAATCAGTATCATGTCCCTATGTAACCTTTCCTCATGGGAATTGTTTACAGTATTTACAGGAAACTACATTTAAGAGGGGAACCCAATGCCACCCAGATTTTATAAAAACCACACTGTGTCCTGGATACTGAACATATCTGCAAAATATTATTGTGAAATCATAGCAAATCATAGCAGATGTCCACATCAAACGTAATCCTAAAATGCTAACAGGGAACTTGAGCGTCCTTAACATCACCAGTGAATGTAAACTGCTGCTGTTTTTATCCTAAACATCTGCACTACTGAAAACTACAAGTTCAATAACTTTGTAGTTATTACTACAAAACATGATTGCATGAACAATTAGTTGAGAACTGAATCATTCCACAGTCACTGACTCTCCAAACTACTGCACCTCATTATCAACCTCTAAAACTGACATGCTGGATCTCAAGTCAAATTCATTACAAATGGACTTTGCTCAGTTGTCTTGAAGACAACTCAGTAATGGCAGACTGTTTAAATAATTTGAAAAGTGTTCTTTTGACAGACGGCAGCCTGTGGACACCTCTACAAATCTGTGAAGAGAGCCAAACCTCAGAGCTGCACCTGGGTGCTGGAACTGGCTTCAACATGCCATGGTTTCCTGTGGAGGGGTTGGTATAACCGACGGGAAAACCTTAATCTCAGCCATGTTTCTGTCACACAGAAACCCAGTGAAAGTAAGATGGCTGAGTCCATGTGTCTTCTAATTTGATGTGGCTTTCATAAACATACTTCTCTGCTCATGACCACACTAACGCTCTCAGCTAGTGATGCATGAGCTTCTTTTCAAGTTACAATTATTGTCATTTACCATCATCTTGTATTATTGCCATAAGTGATTGGAGTAATCCACCCAGTGAACCCACTCGAACAAAATACACAGTTTCATTAAATAGCTGAAGTTAAAGAATGAGCTGGATGACCTGCCATGTGCCACGGGTGGGTGTTGTGGCGGGCAATGATTCACGGTGCATATAATTAAACTGTGGAACAAGGCAATAGAAAATCATCACTGTTATTCCTCCTCAGGTGTTTAAAATGACAAAGGACCATGATTGAATAAATTTCCACTTCATGAATAAAATCTTTAAAAAAGAAGCATTACAAAAAATTCTCATTCTTGACTTTAAAATTAGGAATATTCCTCTGGAGAATAGGAGTCAAACATCATCACCAGTTGTAGCTTGAGGGTGTAGCTGAGTGTTGTATCAAAGCTGATGATGAGAAAACTGTTTGGTTGGGGAATTCAGAAGAAACACAACAATATTGAGTTTAAAACAGTTTACTGTTACAGCAGTTACAAAGCCTGCAGGAGCAGGGAAGCTGGCTAGCTCAGTGTCCATGAAAAAGATAATCAGTGATACTTTCATAAATAGAAATATCTGATGCACAAAGGTCTCCATGCAAGGCTTCTGTCTCTGTATAACAAGGTGATTGACAGCAATATATTCAGCATAGATGTGACTCCAGCTTTGTGTTGACTGGAGTCTGGATTTTTTTAGAGACAGATTGACAGATTGATATCAGAGCACGGACACACACAGAGCACACATTTCGTATATTTACCCATTAACCGTCTTGTGTTACCTTTGTCAGAGCCTGGTAAATCCTGCTTTTAATGCTGCACAGTCGGCACAGGCACTCCAGAGAGTGTTTTCAAGCATGCTAATTATGTAGCGACACTCACATCAGAGGTGTAAGTGAGTTGTTTGGGTAAAATGCAACACTTCATTTGTCCGTAACCTCCTTTAAATCTATTAAGAATTTGTTTTTTATTTTGTTTTATGAAATAGTGTGCAGTAGACATGACGCCTTCAGAGCAGAGAGAAGTTACTGTGGTTGTTGTTATTAGAGTAGCACATTTACATGTTACAGTTGTATACAGGTACCATTTGTAGACTTTTACTTGAGTTTTTTCATTTTAAGCTATTTATACTCTAGTACATTTTACAAGGAATATTGTACTTTATGATACATGTTACTTTGGAGATTAAGACATGCAAAACTTAAGACCAGGTCATAAATTATGATGTATTTTTACAGATTTAATGACTCATCCCAATAAATACTTAAAGTTTCTCCCAATCAACCATCTAAAACATTAAACTGCACCTAAATACATAAATAAATAATAATGAGAATAAACCACTGATATTGAACACCATGAAAGGGTACCATTCTGTTGCCTTTGATTCTGTAAGTACATTTTTCTGCTAAATGAGCTGTGCCGGGCACCAGCTTGAGAATAATTATATAGTCCGTTATTGCTACTTTTTCTGAAGTATAAGATCTCCACACTTGTTCCACTGCAGTTGTGTGAAAAATGCTACCAGCTGAGGAGAGGGGAAGTCACTGAGGTTGCGCTGAGGGTAGTTACGGCATCTGAATATGTATTATTGTCACGTTGACGCGGTCGGACGCTTCTGGTGAGCCTCAAAGCGGGATTATATTGTACAGTTCACTTTGCTGAATTCACACTTCTCCGGCTGAATCCTAGGATTACTAAACTGCTCCTAAAAATCAATGTGGGAAAACTCTTTGCCATATCAGCACTTATTACCTTGTACGCTGAATAAATAAAGCACATGCGTTTGCATTCCCTCCAGAGGAAAGGATGTATTTGAGAAGGAGCGGTTGACCTTTTGCTGTGGCACCAGACCTCCTGCTCGTAGCCCTCCGGTATACGTAGAGCATTGCTTTAATGTCTGTAATGGCCTTCAGTTAAATAACCAACACAGCAGAAATTTTTCGCAAACAAGGGTAAATTCAAATTCATCCATATTCAATTGAGAAGCCCTTAAGCCTTCTATGCTTTAGGTATAATATCAGCATGGGAAGCAGGCCATAATTTGCTCCGCCAACTAATTACTGGTGACAAAGGTTTGATTTGTAGCAAACTGAAATCCAGGGTATTTACGTCGTATAGACTTTGTCGTTAGCATCATATGCAAATGAGCCAGGGCAGATTTCTCACCAGCTTCTCACCACTGCGGGGCAGAAATGACACAACCTGGCATGGTAGTGGATATGAGTGATTCACCAGGTACTCATCAACTCAGACTTTGTCACACTGACTGTGACATGTAAAGGTGACTCAGAGGAGTTTGCAAAATAACTATGACTGCCACTGTCCACATCACTAAATCTGCAGTTTGGATTTGCTGCTGCTGAATCAGGAAGGGTGTTTAAAAATGCAGCTCAACAGGTGGTGAGAAGGTGCAACTTGGACTCTGAGACTACCCACAGCTACAGCAGCAGCACACAGCCCACAGACTAACTTGCACTGTGGACAAAGGAGGAGAAGAATGCCAGCCATGAATAACTGGTCTGTCTCTTTCATTGATTTCCCCTGAAAGCAAAGATTGAGGAGAGGAGAACTCCTGGAGGATCAGATGAATAGCCTTTTTAAATCCAAATCCTGAGAGGGCCCACACTCTCCACGGGCAACAAATTTCAGTGCCGAGCTACTCAGACTTGATTGTGGTAAATACTCTTTTCTCAGCCACAAAGGCAAATGCGTAGCAGTTATTTTCTGACGCCTCATCACATCGTTCTTGTTGTAAGTTACAAGTCTCACACTTGGATTCACCTGCTTCAGCTGCTCCTGTCACATCATCACATACCAGCAACGTTATCATAACATTACAACAACGTGAGTCACGGAGGGGGGTGGTCCCGCAGGCGTAGTGTAGGCGTGGTCTTCCACACTAACAGCTGACAGTCAAAAAGCGGGAGGATCGTCTGTCCGGTGAGACACAGCACAGACGAGGCGCTCCGGTGAAGCTGTGCGCCGTCAGTGCGCTCGGGGAAAGAGCAGACAGGCGCCGCGGAGCCGCATCCGGATCTGTCAGAACTTAAAACCTGATTTTCAAGACCAACAGAACCCGGAGCTGCACGGAATGACATCTCTTTCCAGCGGGCGATTATAGTTAGAAAACAGCAAGGGTAAGAGGTCCGCTGCGCTTCAGGAATTTCTTGGTCAGTGCGAATGCAAGGAGGCGAAATGGACATACTGAGATTGTTATATTAAAAAAAATATTAAGGCTACTGTAAAGAAACAAAACGTGACAATACGATGTTAGTGTTTTCGTACCGGTTAATCTTCTTGTTTCAGTTCGCCTTGTCCAGCCTTTTAATTAGCAGTTGTTACCACACCTGCCTCCTGATTTCCTCATGCCAGTACTGAATATCTCCGAGTTCGCACGAGTGTTTGGCTTTTCCTCCTTATTTAGGCAAATTTATCACAGTGTTGCATAGCAGAAATTCAGTTTTATGCTGGTGGAATGCAAACCAGTAGTTCAGAGATGTCAAACCCGTAAAGAAAGGCTATCTCGTTTTTACTGACTACAAAACACAGACCTTTTCGACTTAATCTGTGTTTTATGCCATAATCGCATTGAACACAATGTATTGTTGCTGTTAAATCACTGGCACAGAAGCGAAGATAGATATGAAATAAAAACGGATATTGTGCTGATGACCCCTTTTCCTGTTGTTGATTATTAGTGGTTATCTTATTTGCTGGGAGGAGTTTAAAGTTTAATCACCTCAGCAACAAAAAACTGATATGCAAACGTTGCCCCCTCCTTGAATTGTGGCATTTGAGTCATGAAACTGTGTGATCAGGCACGTTGTGTACTGTCAGAGGGATTGTGTACCAGCAGGTATCGTCCAGAAATATTTGTGTCCTCTGATCCCAGCTGTTTTCTTCCCTTGCAGTTACTGCTCCTGGCAGAGAAGAGGCAGTTTTTGCTTTTCAATCAGACCATTGTCCTCAGGCAGCTGCTCTTTCAATGTGGGATACAGTTTTGGTGCTTTCGCCAGGCTGAAATCCCCCAGGGTCAGGACCTCCCTCATGGCAGCCTTGCTCCTCGGGCTGCTGCTTTTTGCAATGCAGTCGCCCCCAGTCCCCTCAAGGCCGATGGCTGACGGGGGGCCACCTCCACCTCCCACCTCATTGCCCGCTGACAACGGGACCAACACCCACCCAAACGGGACCCTCCAGCAGCTCCCTCAGATTATAATTATTGGCGTGAGGAAGGGAGGGACACGGGCGCTGATTGAGATGCTCAGTTTGCACAGCGCAGTGGCAGCGGCTCAGAACGAGGTGCACTTCTTTGACTGGGAGAATCACTTTCAGAAGGGCTTGTCTTGGTATCTCAGCCAAATGCCCTACGCTTTCCCTGACCAGGTGACGGTAGAGAAGACGCCGGCCTACTTCACCTCCAGCAAAGTCCCCAAACGCATCCATCAGATGAACCCTGACATCAAGCTGCTGCTCATCCTCAGAGACCCCACGGAGCGGGTGCTGTCAGACTACACCCAGGTCTTTTACAACCGTCTCCAGAAGCACAAGCGCTACCAGCCCATCGAGTCCGTGCTGGTGAAGGACGGCGAGATCAATCTGGGATACAAGGCTCTCAATCGCAGCCTGTACTATGTGCACATGCAGAATTGGCTGCAGTACTTCCCACAAGAGAGCATTCATGTTGTAGATGGGGATGAGTTGATCAGGGACCCCTTCCCTGAGATGAAAAAGGTAGAACGATTCCTAAAGCTGGAACCCCAGATAAATGCTTCAAATTTTTACTTCAACAAAACTAAAGGATTCTACTGTTTGAGGGACCACGGGCGGGAGAGGTGTTTGCATGACTCAAAAGGCAGGGCTCATCCCCACGTGGCGCCCGCCATCCTGCAGAAACTCTACCAGTTCTTTCACGAACCCAACCGGAAGTTCTTTGAGCTGGTGGGTCGAACATTCAACTGGAAGTGAAAGTTTGAGTCACACCAGTTTGCTTGGGGATCACCTCCGGGAGCTGTCTAGTTTTTCCTACTAACAGTGTAGATGAAGAGATACAAGGCTAATGTAAATTTAAACTAAATCTATTTTTCTACCAGTGCATTTGTTACAGGAGTGTGAACCACCCAAATATCAGGGCAGACTGCAGTTCATGACATGCTCCATTGTTGCATGTCTCATTTTTTGTTTTTCTTAATCAAACATATGGATTTTACCATCTTTCCGTACCGCTCACCACTGCCTGGCTTGTCTGATCACAGCCGGCAACTTATAACAACACTGATAATGACATTCAGACTTTAGACCGGTGCCAGTAAATGTGTTACATAGAGATAAGCACCAAGTGGTCTAATACTGTCATACTTTCACGTTTCACTTAATATAATATGACACTATTAACGGCTAACTGCATTTAGAGCTCGGAAGGACCTTTACCTGCTGCTATGATTTCCTCAGTCACTTTCCCCCACTCACCATACGGAATATGTATTTGTTCTTTTCTGTTACTTAAAGTGTTTCTTTGTGTAAGATTATATAAATGCTGTGTGCATTATTATTTTGCCAATCGGTGTACTGTAAATAGAATTTTTTTAAAGTGAAGAATTAATACCATAATAAAGATGTATTTTATTTTTAGCATGTCTGATGTCGGGGTTTTTTGTACATCTTGGTTTATCTATTTTTATCCCCCCATTACGTAACTGTGTTTCTTAACAAGTGAAAAAGGATGACTTGAGTCATGACCCTCACTCAGCTAACAGGCACGAGCATGTGTCTGTGTACAGGCTGCACCTATTACTGTGGATTATTGGATCAAACTGTTTTGAATGCATTCCGTTGTTGAGTATTTTGGATGCGCCGTCTTTCACAGGAAAATTAAACCGCAAGGTGCAAGGTAATGTCTAATGTCAATGTAACATCTGATGAATTTCCTGTTTGGCTACTCCTCTGCCTGCATGAGCAGATGTAGACCAGTGTGTACAGCATATATATATATATATATATATATATATTTTTTTTTTTTTTTTTTTGTGTGTGTGTGTGTGTGTGTGTGTGTGTGTGTGTGTGCGTGTGTTTTGCTATTGAGGAAGCTGTAGTCTGTCCGCTTGATGAGATGTCCCAACTGTGAACAACTAAAGTCTACTTTCATAAATTAGGATAAGTGTAAGAGAATTTACAGTGGGCAGATACGTGAACTCAGTTTCAAGCATAAACCAAGAGAAATCGAAGTTGTTAAGCTGTTTATGCCCAAGGGTGTGATCTTCTTACTCATTTTTTCCCCTTTTTTTCATGAGAGGCAAGGGATTATTTATTCAAATCTTATTGCTACTTTGAAAACATCAGCAGCACCATCTCAAAGACATTAAGCTCCAAAAACCAACAGTAGTGGTTTCATACATGAATGTGTCCTAAATTTACCCAGGGGCTTACTGGGACTCTGCAGGCAAGATGTCAACCTCATTCACCTGCTAATGCAGACCAAAGGAAAGTGTCTTTCTTTCCATCTTGTCTGCCATCAGAAAGCAGGAGTAGTATTCCCTCACCTTCCTGCAGTTCACATGTTTTAGTGGGAGTGTTGATTGAGACTATCAACAGCAGCCAGCAGAACAGGTTAGGCTGCAAGCGTAGGGGGGGAAGCAGGAGAAAGAGTAAACAGAGAGGAGCATGTGAAGGTGCAACACAAGGTGGAGGCGGATCTCTGCTGTGAGATTATCAGACAGATGCTTGCGTCATTCGGTATGTGCAGCGATAACACACAACCGGCGTTCTGCTGTTAGCGATGCTCGGAAGGCGTCAGGTCTCCAGATGGACCTTTAGAGCAGTGACATCTGGAGGAAATCAGGGGAATGCCGTTTTCTGCATCCTCAGAAGACAGCAGTAGTGTTAACGTCATCTTTCTCTTGGTCGACCAAGGAGTGATGCAATTTTCCACATAAACCTGTTTTCCCATCAGTGCCACAGACTGCAAAAACACAGACGAGGGGCAACATATCACAGCTGGAAGTTGTTAAGATTTATCTCAAAGAGGAGTACAGTGCAGTTTATATATAGTAATATACACATTTGATAGCACTTTATTATAATTTTTATAAAAGATGATAAAATAGAATAGATCTTCTTGTTTTTGGCTTGTTGGGGGCAAAGACATGCTTGGAAATAATATGAAGCTTGAGCGTCAGGTTAGTGCAGGTGTTTGTAGAGTAAGCTTCTCACTGCCTGTCTGTCTGTCTTTGCTCACCCACTAATCATCATCAGAGTAGCATCTATTAAGAGTTCATGAACGCCCCATTAGTCTAGTCAGCTGTGCAGCCCTTTAAAGTTTTACAGTCACAGATTTCCCTTAACATCACCTAATTAATCTCAGCCACATAATTAATTTGCCTCCACACCCCACACACAGTAAGAGTGGTAAACTGGGGCTGCAACGAGGATTAATGGCCTTGCCCTCCCCCCACCACCACCAGCACCTCTGCTACAAGACTATTTACTGTCAAACTTTCTGGACTAACTTGCAGGCAGGCTTCCCCTGCCGCCAGCCCACACACTAGTTGTTCCTGAAGGGCCCCGTTTCCTCCAAATCACAATCAGCCATTCTGGGTTGTTTCAAAGGATGATGTGATCCGATGGAGCACAGCTCCTTCTGCAGTCACCAGGGCTGCAGCTCGCTTTAATTGGAATAGATTGTTTGTCCACTCAGTGTGTGAAACCAGGCAGAAATAACACATGCACTCTCTCTCTCTCTTTCTCCACTCATTGGGCAAAGCCAAGTTTGAGTCTTAGCATCTGAATTCCCTACATAGCAATACTGTTACCACTTTCTGATAAGGCAACAGTTGTAATTGGTTTATTAAACATTAATAACAATTTACTCATGCTTTATAGATCAAATGTGAGCCATTAATAAGAATAACTTTTGGGTTGCCAGATTGTGGGAAGTCCTCCTCCAGCATGACACTACATTCTTTTAGTGTTTTTATTTGCCCCAATGGGATGTTTGACCGCACCGTGAATCACACTATCAAAATTTACATAATTTATTATCAATTATATTGGTATATATTGATGTTTTTTATGTTTTGTATTTTCATACAAAGTGTGAAGATTTTGCTTGTGTTCAAAAAAAGATCAAGAGCATGGCATTTCAAGGCCACCTGGATATGGTCACAACTTGGGTTTAAACATCAAATTTTTGTGCAACACACAAAAAAAAATTGGAAATATAATTTGGAAATACCTTCAGAATAACAGTGTTGTTAAACATCCTTCTGGGTTTGCACTGGTAAGCAAAGTCAGAATCCTACACATAAAGTACATTTATAGTTCAATTAGTTAGAAATCTTCTTTTCAGTGGATTGTAAAGAGTTTCCCTTGCCCTCTCATGTGTTCAGGTAAGTACATGGCTGCTTCTTGCTGAATCTTGCTTGGTTTATTACAGACCAAGTTTCTGTGCCCTGGCTGCCAATCCAGATGTCACCCACAGCTATAAAAGATGAAACACTGAAAATAATAGATCTCACCATTGTGCTGCATTTGCAGGGAGCTTTTCTTCAGTGTTGACATGTGCTCCAGCCTTAGACAATGCCGCTTCTTTATGATGCAGGCAACCTTGAAAACAGAACATACTAAATAAATGTACGTGTTCTCTGCAGCCAGTGATTTGAAGACTGTATCACGTAATCAGAGTAACCTCACTGCAGTCGCTGGGCGCTGTCAGGTTAAAAAAGCATTAAAAGGCAAACTGACCATGTATGAATTCAGTGGGGCTGTGGGCTGCTTTAGTCTCAGCTACTCTTCACCATTAAGAGATGGATTCAAGAGAAGATATAAAAGCTTCTAGTTCTGAATAAAGGTCCCTGTCTGATATAGAACAGTCATCCATTCATTACCATTTCAACACCAAACTGAAATGAAAGAGTCACGCAGAATGGCTTTATTAACCACATTGGATTAACATACGCGGAAGCGTTAAGTGGTGAGATAATTACACGCTTTTCAGTCTCCATGGCACGTGTGCAGTTTATAATGCTGGCAGATAAACCACTTGAAATTCAATGGGTCTTTGACTTCAGGCAGGAGTAAGGTTCTCTTCTCTAACTGCAACTGTTAAATTTGCCAGCTGAAAAGACAACAGCTGAGCTGGCCAGGGCAGATAATTTAGCTAATGTTTGCTCCATCTTGAGCTTGATGTTTTATTTCTTCCAGCAGACTTGGTGTCCATCATTTGAACTCGCTTCATCAATGATGTTTTGATTCTGTGACCTTCATCAGGCAAAACACAAAAACAAGGGAAGATTTGTAATTTTTTTCTCAGAGAATTTCAAGAAAACTAAGTTCAGTGGCTACTGCAACTATAGTGTGTGACTATTATGTCCATATTTTTATTATGACTGGAAAACTTGGACTGGAAACTTGGTTTGCCGGTTTGACACTGGCACCTGGAGCAAACACCTAGCTGTTAAATCTAAACTGTCATCACTAACAAAGCATTAGTTATTTTTTTGGCTTGCAACTCTTTCTCTCTGTCTGACAAAGTTAAGCCCCGGCTCCACACTCTGTATGATGTTAACAGACTGAGGTGAAAGCTACACTTGACTCTGCTGGGCGTAAACTTAGCATGCTCCCCATGATCATGGCTTCTCCACTTCTTTAAACATAATTTTGATTTATAGGATTCGAGGATGAAAGGCTTTTAGGATGATGTCTAACCAATCTGTCTGCCAATCACACTGTGTAATGCTGTTGTTTGGCTCACACTTTCAACACTGTCAAGGTCTTTCACTGATTAAATCTGCGATCTGTGGAAAGATTCCAGTTCCTTGCTCCATCAAGCTGCTCCTCGGGGTTCTGGAGAATTATTTGTTTTATTTGCCTCTTGAGAATTTTCAGTGAAGACAGAAGAACTCTTACTCTGAAAAAAGTCTTACTCCCTCAGCTGTCAGGAAATGAGAAGGATTTTGAAACCCTTTCCATTTCCCCCTGTATAAACACAAAGCGATTTAGGTGGTAGATGACGACATTGCAGTGAATAAATTGAATCACCTAAATTAAATAGCCCAGCATATGACTCAAAGATATGATTCTCTGTCTCTCAGACGATCACACAAATCATCAATTTCCCTTCATGCTTACGAGCCTTTAAAATATTAGATCACAAAAATGTGGTATCCCCTCTTAGTGTGGCTGCTTCCTCATTCTGTTTTTCTGAGGTAATGGAACATAAATGGAACATTAGTAAAACTGCTGGGGGATGGGGGGGGCTTGTGTTGTCCTATTTGATGTATGTGTGCATGTTCCCATCATTTTTCATCTTGGCTGGGGTCTACATGTGCTGCCGCCATGCGAGCCAGTCAGCGCTGTGCTCCGTTATCAGTCATTTCCTGGCGTGGTCTCTTCTGGCAGAGGAATAAGCCTCCTTGGCCAATACAAACTCCTACTGCTAACAGATACCTCTTCATGGGTAAAGCATAACTGGCCCCACAGATAGCCCTCACTCCCTCTGTGTGCATGCTGGCTTCGTGACTTGTTTCACATTTTTCACTTGTTTCACATGTGTCTCAAAATAGTTTGATCTGCTCATGACGTGACTGCTGAGTATATTTGAATGCTTCTGAAGCTCAAGTTATATTGCACTTACTCTGCTTGTAAAAAAAAGAAAAAACAGCCTCTCTTGACCAACAGACATAATAGCCCTGTTAGTTCTCCAGACACGCAACAAATGTTTGTTTACATACTGCAGATGGTTCAAATCAAAGCTAAATGACTTGCATGCTCACTCAAGTTTCACACTGCAACACAACTCATTTTGTGTGTGTGTGTGTGTCTGCTGTCTTGATTACAAGTAAAGCTGCTGCATATTGAAGCCATGTGTTGGCTTGTTCCCCGGTGGTGGTGTCATGCTGCTGAAAACACTCCTGTTCCAGGTCACTGGAAAACAAAACACATATTAATAATATTCTAATTAAAGCGAGGGTCCCTCTTAAGGGGAGATGACAGAGGCAGGGCCAGAGAGGTGAATCTCATTGGTCGGATTCCCCCATCATCTCCATCAAACACACAACACACACCATGCTACCACAACTGTCAGTTGATTATTTCACATTACTAATTACATTTAATAACTTTTGATAATGTATTCTTTATTATTGCCAAGAAGAAGACAACATTTTTTTCTCATTTCCCAAATGTGCCCCCGTTCTTTGAACCTGTGCCCCAGTCCCCAGCCTCCTTTTGGATGTTGGAGATTACAGAAGCACAGTTGAATGCACTGAAGAAAAGCTTCTTGACAAACAAAAGTTGATTTGATTGGATTTGACATTTGGCATGCTTCAAATGTTTCTCCTTGTAATCTCCTCGTAACACTCCAGCAACACTTATCACAGGAACTACAGCCTTCGAAGTCCAAACTTTTTTTTTTTTTTTTTTTTTACCTTTTTCCAGTTGTTTTTTTTTTCTAAAGCATTTCATAAACGCAAGTCATATCCCCAAATGTCAACCCAGGAAAATAGAAAACAGGTGGTAAATGTGCTCGCTGCGTAAAGACAAAATTACATTCAATCAGTGTGCCCAGGGAGGGAAATTTCCCTTTGCCTTGTGCCAGGTTCTGCAAATAAAGTGAGGAAAATCAATTGGCTGTTTCATGATTGACCAAATCCTTTCACCCGCGAGTCTTGAAATCCAATGACCTGCACGACTGATATATTGCTTCTCACCTACAGAACGGTGATGCAATCTTTCCACTAATTGAAACATGACCATTTTCAAGTCCCTTTTTCACGTTGTGTTTCACTGCATTAAGGGTTTTTTTTTACAGCTTAATGTACAGAAAAAATAAGACAGTGTGTCTTCCTTCTACCTAGCACTTGTTTGCTCCCCTAACACTTGTTGTGCCTGCTGTAAGTCAAGGATGTTGGTCCTTATAAAATTCACATTCACAAATAAACCAGGGGGATCTAATCAGAGGTTTCAAACAGCTGACCTTGGTCATGCTACCTAAAGGCAGCTCGTCAATTGCATGAATGGAAAGTGCCTCACAGAGTGAGAGAAGCATATGCTGCATCTGTGCAGGAACTTAAACATCACAGGAATCTCTCTGTCTTCCATTCCCTCTGAAGTAGGAGGAGGAACATACAACAGCAGCTGAAACCTTGGCCTGTCATCCTTCAATCTCACAGATCAAACGCATTTCACAACTATCCAGCAGAGCCTCGCAGAACTCCTTCTCGCACATCTGTCAACGTTTTCAGGAACTCCGCCGCTTCTCCATTCCCTAACATGAACAAGTTTGAGCACTTTGACTTTATGTCCCATTAAAGAGGGAGAGAGGACATTGATCTGGTTGTGTAACATGGTGCTGTTTACCATAGGTCAATGAAATTCCATCAGCTTTTTCTCCTTTGGTCAATATCCATTTGGAGAGTCTCTACAGACATCGTTTCCCTAAGCTACATGTATTCATGTCCAGTGAGGACAGAATCAGATTGCAGAAAAGGTGGATGACCATGGCATGGTCCAGCAAACTACAACAGGATACAGTCTATTTTTTGTGTACTCCTAGATAATAACCTATTTCAGTGCAGAACTCTCTTATTTGTCTGGGTGATTTGATTACACTCTTAAATTCTGAATTAGCATCATAATCAGTCTGATTATGAGTGCACAATACAGCTTTTCGTCCCCCATGTTGATGTATACGCTGCAGACAGAGGGTGGTATATAATAAATCCTGACTATTGTTCCCTCTAGTGCTTTCTTGAGTCACCTTGGACTTTAAAGTGAGAGAGTGAAAGAACATTTTGCACATATCATCCCCCCTACTGATGTGTAAATAATGTTTTTAATGTTATACATAATCAAGGTGAAGCCTATTTGGACTACCTAATTTACTGCATTATATTTCATAAACTGGTCATGTTTTATACATTATTTTAATATACAAAGTAATTTGAAACTAAAACTGTCAGCACAATATTTCCCACTAGAATGTGTAGAACTATAAAGTGGAATAAATTTGAAATCAATGAGTTTCATTATTAATTAATTAATTAATTAATTTCCACCACAGGTTATTTGAAAATAATTTGGCAGATCGATGGAGCTTCTTGTTTCTAAATGTTGGATAATTAATGTTATGAAGCAAAGAGATGTAGCAGAGTTCACCTCCAGTAAGCAGGATCCGGTTCAACTCTCCAGCCTCCATTTTTGAGGGTGGTTCTCATCGTTTAGCTCGGCGTCAATGAGACTGCTTTGCATATCCCCTTGGCAACTGCCTTTTTTATCATTAGGCCACTGTTCAGAATTTCCTTAATAGTAGTTTCATTCAAACCGGACATTTCGTATGGAAATGTGACTCCTCCCTGCTTTGACAAAATGAGGCTCTTAGCAGAATGGATTTTGTTTCAAACTGAAAAACAAGACCCACATTAACATATCAAGGAGCTAGAAAAAGAAAGACACAGAGATCTTCCAAACATCTCCCCAGCGGACATCTGACAGCTAAAAATGTCTGGTTTTACTGGAGTTGTACTCTAGCCATGTGATTTGGAATTTGGAATAGTATGAATTGTAACTTACATGAACGCTCTTCCATGTAAAGATGTTTACACTTCCATCCCTGCTTTTCTGAGTGTTTAAGGAGCAGATGACAAGAAGTAGAGATGTGGTGCTGCCAGCACGTGATAGCAATGTTGGCCTCCCAGTGGTGGTTTGGAGGGTGAGGGTGGTGGTGGGGGTCGGGGAGTGGCATCAGCCGTTGTCTGGTGTCTGAGAGGGTAAAGGGAAGTGGGAGAGAGGCTTAATGTCTGCCTACTTCTATTTCTCTCTTAATTTCACACACTGTTGAGTCAGCCCATTGACTGACTGCTTATGGTGAAGCTGGCGGTCCACCAACACTGCAGAGGAGGCAGTGCATATAACTCTTCCTCACTGCTCCATTTCACCATGTAGGACCTCCACTTATTCAATAAGCTGAAGCGAGGCCCATTCTCACCCATTTGTGCGCACTTGTAACCTGCCTGCTACGTGGGAGCATGTGCGTACGATGCACTTATCGGGTTGTAGCTGTGGGTATCCCCGCAAGACATCTTTGCGTGAGAGACGAGACAAAAAGCCAGGGCGAACTTACATGCACTCTGAAGGCTCTTTGCACCTTCGCATCCCATTTCTGCTCCATCCTCAAATCAATACCCCTTCACTCTTTTTTCCCAAACCTGTTTAGGTTACACAAAGAAAGTCGCCAGTGGATTATTGGCTCACCAAAGGCGGCTTTAAATATAATATTTTTCAGCCTGGGTGGTAACCAGGTTACTCAGTTACTTACTTACTTACTAATAACGGTGACCATTCAGAATATGGGTCATGATGGGCAATCAAAAGCAAACAGAAACTAGCTAAATATATATATATATATATATCGGTGTAAGGGGAAACCTGTCTACTTCAGGTGCATTCGATATATTCATCAAAGTGAAATGACTCATAGTTGATTTGCTGAACACTTACTCCAGACAATGACTGTCTACATGCTGGGGGTTAATAACAGTAATACTTGTTTTTCTTTCTTAATTTTTTTGATTTTGTTGAACCAAATAGATGAGAGCAAAAATGGTAAGGAATGGATTAAACATGAGTTTTTCTAGCTCTGATGTGAGCTGCAAATGTTAGCATATCTGCTAAATAATAGTTGTAGCACAGAGCATTTCATCAACAAACATTTCATTTCAATCAAGTAGTTTGAATGTAGATTAAACATAGGATTTACGTTTCAACAATTTCACTGAGTACACTCATACATACACAACATAAATTTCAGTAACAACTGAAATTTCAGTAACAACTGTAAAAATGTACTTGTTCAGACACTTTTGACCAGTCGTGTACATGCATAAATAAATTGAATGATTTATGTAAAACTGAAGTTTAAAACACAAAGTTTTTGGAGACTTAAATTGCTTCCGCAGATATAAGTTGTTTTTCCAAATTTGCTGGGGAAGGCACAATTATTAGAATAAAGTCCCAGGTTGAAAAATACTACAATTTGCCTCCAAGAAGACTGGATGTCAACAAAACAGAAATTAGAGGTAATCCAGGTCACCCTGGAACCTTAATGCTTGAGAAATTGTTTTCCACAAATCCTGTGGATCTTGCTTCCTTCAATCTGCAAGCCAATCTTTTCTCAAATCACAAGAAAGTTGCTTGAGCAGTTCTTAGGAGGAAGATTCAATAAAACGCCACAGACAGTAAATAAAGTCTGTCTGCAGTGGAATAACAAAGTATACTGAAATTGGCCTTCTTTTCTAGGTCACAGGAATGAATAAGGTAAATCACCAACTTGTAATCTGGTTGCTGTCACCTTGCTCCGTGACTAAAGGCCCTTATCAGCTGCAACAGTGCCAGAACCATTTTGTTTGCAGGGTGTAAATAACATTACATTGGTCATGAAGCAAGATAAGGTGTTTCATGAAATTTGAGCTACCTTAATAGATTTTGACAGGTGGACAGATATTCCATGGGGCTGATTTGATTCGGGGGGGAATAAGGTACAGCAACATGTGCAGAAACTGAAAGATATAAGTGCAAAATGGGGCTGTGCATCTTTCCCTGATGAGGCTGAAGGCAACGTCAATACCGTTGTGGATGTGTGAACAGCAGGGAGATGCAAGAACTGGCTATTTATACCGGGCTTCGTTACTTTTTCACATAGTAATATGTAATATGCATTTACCAAGACTATTATCAGGGAAGAAATCGAGATACAAAGAGCAGAGAGAGTAGGTTCCTGATGTTTGTAGGTCCAGTTTCCAATGGCAGCACATTCCCTGTTTGTCCACTGCCCTCTCCTCACAATAAAGCCCTGGTGTTACAGGCCCTGTGGGGGACGCTTCTAGCAATAGGTTTCTTTAACAGGAGAGAGAGCCACGTCTGCCCCCCATGATTTGTTATTCAGTGAACCGTATCTCTGGAGAAATGGATTTACTGGCATGCCCTCTGCAGAGAAATGAAGGTCGGCCCCTAACTTGGAGATGTCATTTGCAGCACGATGCAATTGTTAATATGCAGCTTTGAGGGAAGCGGGCAGAAAAACATTCATACCCATTTGGAATTCCAGTGATGGAGAGAGATGAGAAGGGAAGGGTGGAGGGATTAGGAGGGCAGAGGCAGAGCCAGTCTTCTGGTTGCTTTCTTTCTGAGCAGTGCAACGGTTTCTTACACTCGCTGCTACAACCTTCCATCGTCTGTCTGCACACATTCCTGTTTGCTCACATTGCTTGGAGGAAAATTTCCCCTTTGACCCTGGGAATGTGTGTGGCCTCCCAGTGAGAGTGAAGGCAAGACATGTTTGGTTTTACACCCGGCAGTGCCCCACCTTTTTTCTTGCATGTGCAGCACATACAACCAGCTGCATGTTGTTAACCTGTACATATGACTGAGATGTTACTGAGGCATTAAAGTACAACAAGTTCAACATTTTGGGAAATGCTTAGTTGCTTTTTTACTGAGAGTTTGATAAGATGGATACACTAAACCTAGCAGCCATGGGCTTAGTTGAGCATGAAAATTTCATGAAAATTAAAATAAGGGGAAAGTCTGAAAGATATTATTTCCAGCCAAAAAAGCCAAAGCCAAATAAAGAGCACAGAATACATTATGATGACAGTACAGTACCAGTATGGCCAATATGGTATCAAAATAGGTACCCCATTCTGATCAGGCACAATTTATAAAGGCTTTACACTCTTTAGTTGGTGGCTTCATTATTTGTTCTTAATTTTAAGACATCAGGAAAACCTACAAATGTTAAATTTATAGTAATATTCCACAAAGTTATAAATATTAATAATCTGTTTAGAAATGGATAGTGTTCCCAATGTCCTGCAGCCCTTTTCCAAATGATAAATGGTCAAACAGTACATTGGAGAGATTTCTAGAGTGAGCTAAAGGAAACAAGTAAAGTATCATGATGGGGGAGGATTTAGCACAACCTGGTGACCCAAAGGTTGTTCTTAGTAATGGTACAGGCATAGTAGGTATAAGCTAGCTGATTCCCCCCTGTCTTTATGCTAAGCTAACTTAACATTGTAATGCGTGAACAGACATGACAGTGGTATTTGCTTTCTCATGCATCTTGTTCTAAGAAAGCAAATATCATATTTCCCAAAATGTTAAACAATTCCTTTTAAGTAATTCCTTCCCTCACACTGCATGCCAGCAGAAACAAGAATAAGAGCACACTGATGTCTCAGTTTGATGTAATAATTTCAATGCCTTGCTCAGAGCTGCTTCGAATATGTAGGACAAGGTTTTGCATGGAAAAACTTTGCTGTGCACACAGCTTCAAAAACGCCTCTTCTTCAGCTCGTCTCGTGCAGATGAGGATACTGTAGCCCTGCAAATGTTTTTTTAGGATTGCTGCACTTTGCACTGGGTCCCAAAAGGAACTGAAATTCATTAAGTATTAATCCAGGAGGGATGTACTGTAATGTACAGGGACTTAAATCATACAAATTCCTATTTTGGGCCATTGCTTTAATTTGAGTGGACAAGAAATACACAGAACTCTAGAGGCTGTTGTGTGTGAAAATCCCAGGAGGTCAGCAGCTTTAGAAAACCAGCCCAAAGGGCACCAACAACCATGCCACGGTCAAAGTAATCACCTTTTTCACCTTCACCTCCTCTTAACTGAAGCGCCTCCTGTATATGCATGAATTTACATACTGCACTGCTGACACACAATTGGCTGATTGGATAAATAAGCAGGTGTAGTGGTTCCAAATAAAGTGCTTGGTGAGTGTGTAACCAACGTCACATATTGCCAAAAACTGTCGTGGCCAAAATTTAATATTGTTCTGTGACACTGATTTTTACAATTGCATCTGAGAAAGATGTGGTTCGCTGAAAGGTTTGTTTCCACGTACATGTATTTGTACAAGAAGAAAGTACTCCATAATAAAGGCTCACAGCATCTGTTTGAATTAAGAGATGTGATCAGTGACCTGATAATAAAATTAGATGGGTCAGGTCAGTCAGTTTTTCCATGCTCTGCTCACGAGTAGTTAAATTGCACCAGGAGAGGCTTCAGTGAACAAAATAACGGCAACACTACGACCTTTCCAATTTAGAAGCACTAGACCTGAAATATAGCACTGGCTTCAAAGTTGACAAATTCTCTCTGTGTCTTTGAGGCCAACCATCGCTTTCTCTGTGTGGGTTTGTGTGTGTGTGTGTGTGTGCTTCCCAGTCATTAATAGCCTGAGTTAGTACATTTTTTTAAACACAACATATTAAACACAAACATCTCTCAAACACCTCCTCCGTGTTGCAGCAAAATGTCAGCCATTGATGGTGACATAACCCCCTTCCTCTATCTCTCTGGAAATGCTATGAAATTCATAGTACACCCTCCATCGCACTCATCCTGTTGTATAACTGTTTCAGCTACAGTGGTAGTTTCACACCTCTCCGGTGTTCTTAGTGAATTGTTTCCTCCTAGCTGATCATTATGTCGCTTTCCTGTGCTCTGGGATCACAATTCTGGCTGCCTGCTTGCTCTCCAACCCACTTCCACCTGCTACCTCCAGCCTGCCCACACCATCCTCACTCATTCACCCACCCCGCCCAGCTGGTCCTGCCATTCTTCACCACCCTCCGCCAGCTACCTCCCTTTTTGATAAATCCTCTTCACTCAGTGCTAATAGAGAGCAACGCCACATTACCTCAGTCTTATAGACTGCAACACTACATGGCTTTGCAGGGTTTTTTTTTTTATTTGTCAAAGCAAGTTGTTTAAATGTTAAAACAACATAGTCAAGGGCTGCAAGTTTACTCTCAACAATTTTTAAAAGAACATTACAAAAGCAGTTTTCCAGTTATGACAGAAGACCGAAGAGTGTTACTTTCACAAGTCATTTATTCTGTGTTGTATGCATATTGTACAACAGAGACAGAACACACCTGTTATGTTTGTTTGTCTTGACACCATTTTCTTTACGAGACTCCATCCGAAAATGTAGTGATAAAGTGTTGCTGACTACATTTACTGGCTAAAATGGGGAAATGAAAGATGTGTGATTACTAGCACCACCAAGTGGCGACGGCACAAAAGGAAAGCAGGTCTATTAAGAGAAAAACACCTTCCTGATCTTCAGCCTACACATACTGTAGGCTGAAGATCAAGTAGCAACACAGGTTAAGTAGAAAATAACCCGGAGGTCCACATTCACAGAAGTTCAACATATTGATGAGTAATTCAACCAAACCATCTTGCATTCAGTTTGTGAGATATTTTGAACAGCACCATGTAGAGAGATCTTCACTGAGTAAAGAGTGACAGTGTGACTTCCTGTGTAAAGCTATGATGGCCCACAATCTGTCTTACCAGATATACAGCAAGATGCAGAAAGATATGTAGACAAGCAGGATTTGTACACAACTCTATGCACAGCATCAAACCACCACATTACAAAAACCACAGCTAATTAAATACAAGTCCTTTCATGCTGCCACTACAGAGCTACCGAGATACTAAATAAAGCTGGAAAGAATATAGCAAATGCTACAGGAAAAGGAAATCAGTCAGTTTTTCAGAAACACAATCACCTAGAATATATTCAGTTGAGATTTTTTCTTGTAAATTGGCTGCTTAATCCATTTTTTAAACTGCTATGGTCATCTTCTATATTTTTAGCATCAACAAATCCCACAGAAAGACCACAACCAATGACTGATGTCTGAATCCATGCAACTGTGGATGTCTATTAAAGCCTGATACAACAAATTCTTCTCCACCATAGAGCTCCACTGTTGTCCAAAAGCTCTTAGTCACATCACGAGCCACACAGTTGCACTTGCACTTCGTAATGATAAACACAAAGTCAAACTCATAATTGCTGCTGTGTTGCTAGAGGTAGTCAGCTCGAGAATCCCACGTGATTTGATCCGTAGCTGAGAATAGTTCCCATCAAGGGCACCATTTCCTCCTGTTTGAGAGACATCTGCTGAAAACCACAGTTCCCAGGTGTTCAAGGAAATAACTCAAATGTATTTATTTGAGACCTTCCCAGCTACGGAAGTTGGAAGGAATTACTGAGACAGAGTAGCACATTGTTGGTTTTGTCTTTTATTGAATTTTTGACAATGAGAAAATGACAGAATAATGCCAGCCTTGCGAGTCCAAAAGCACCGGTTGACATAGTTTAACCTTATGTACCTGTCTTTGGCCAGGTCCCTCCTGTGAAATATATTTCAATCTCAACAAGAATTTTACTCAGTTAAGAAAACTCATTCATGTATTAGATCATTCAAGCCTCTTCCACAATGCACATGCAACAGAGTGCAACACAGTGGATGCAATGAATGTTCACTTTCAGAATACACAGAATATAGCATCATTCATCTGTGGGAAATCAGAATTATTATCAGAATGTAGTTTGTGACATTAATCAGAATTATTATACTGTATTTCCCCATAATGTTGACGATGAATACCTTTTAAGCTCTATGTAAAGGCTTTATCACATATTACTTCATTAATTTTATTATATCTTCATATCAGCACCATTACTACTGTACAAGCAATTGTGATGTGAGCATCCTCAGTATTATATTATTGTACATCATTTGCATGGGTGGCACATTTCCTGTTAGCAGCAGTGCTAATTGCAGATTTGGACCTCACAGTCTACAGGGGATCTCATGATGGTTTTTCACATTCTGGCCAGGATCAAATCATTACAGTCATCGCACAGTCAATTAACTTCCATTCTCTGCCCCGCTGTGCCCTTTAAACCACTTGAACCTCATGAGCGGGGCACAGCCCATTGAGATCTGTGGATTATATGAATGGAGTGGCTGTCGGACTCTGGCACCGTAGGCAATGAGGATGAAATAGGCTCCTCCTGCTCGAAGTTAACGGGGATGGATTGTGTCTGAGGTGATATAGAGCCACATTTACTGGAGGCCGCAGCCAGGGTGGGGACCTTAACTATGAACCTGGTGATCTGCAGCAGCACAGGGAGACCGATGCCTGCTCTCCCAACGGACTATTACACGTGACTACACCAGAGGTGGCCAGGGAAGTAAGGACCAGGATTCAATAGTCGAGAGGTTGCTTTAATTAGACTTGACCATGCTGCTGCTCATCTATTATTCCTGGTCCCACTGTTGCTCATTTGGAATAGCTTGAGCAATGTGTGTGTGTGTGTGTGTCTGTGTGTACCTGCATGCATACAATATTGGAGCAGCTCTTTTTAAAAGTCAGTCCACAGAGTTTTGACCTTTTCTTTTCTATAACTTGACCAGGGGGTAAAAGTAACATGACCGCTCTACTTTCTGCAAAGTTTTCTTAAGTTTTAACTCATCTTAGCTCATAAGTACCTCAGTCTGACTCGGTCTCAATGTTGTAGCACAATTGTGGGGCAGAAATGGGTTGGTTGTAAGGACACCTACAGTACATGGCAGTTTGATCACCCAGAAACCAACCAGTACTCTGAAGAGCTGAAATGATTATTTGACTGATTAGATAAATTAACAGAAAATACATTTTCACAATGCCAGATAATTGATTCATTATTTAAGTCTTTTTTTTTAATTCCCAGCCTCACAAATATTTCAATAGTTGCTACTTCTTCACCTTTCTATGACCGTAAACTCACATTTTACATGGTAATTCGGTAGGGTAAATTTGTAAAAAAATTGCAATTAATTAAACTATGTCAACCTAAATGATATGTAGCAACCCTAGGACCTTTGAGGCTCCTGGGCAGGTGTAATGATTTGCACTGCAACTTCTCCAGCTTTTCAAATTAAGAACTTGACAAACATCTCATTCAGTAACTTCTAAACACAACTTAGTGTGCTGCAGATGCTTTGTAATTTTGAAAAATACTGTTTACTTGTTGATTTTAACAGAAAAACACCTGCTGATGGTATCAGTTTTTCTCACCACAGGCAGATGGAGCACTGAGAACTGCACGGTGCACCGCATCAATGGCAGACAAATGCATGAGGCTCGATTCTTAGAAAAGTTTGCAGTTTTTATCAGTTGGTCTTTTTGTTCAATACAATTATTATAAACAATAATAATTATATACAATTATATAAATATGTTTTTCTTTGTGGAGTTGTATATTAACGTATTGATTTATTTTAAATCAGATGGTAAATCTTAATAATTAATAAAATCCAAAACAGCCTACAACAAATTGAGCAAGTTGATTCTTTTTCAAAATACAAATGTAAAGTATATTTTTAATATATTTCTAACATAACATACAGAAACCTTCAGTATGTAGTTCATAAATTATCAAGACAATGCTTTCTTTCATGGGTGCATAAATTCCAATTAATTTTCAAATAATCTCCAGAGTTTACTGAAAGGTATCATAAATATGAGGTATTAATAATAGGTAAAATAGAGAGTGAGCAGTTGGTACAATTCCAGTTATTTGTTAAATGTTAAGCAAGCACAATCTCTGGACTTTTTTTGTACAAAGGATAGAAGGTGAGCTACGGGGAAATGTGTCTTCAATCACACATAGAATTCAGCATGAATGAAGAATAATGCTTCTAGATATACAAATATGTAATAAATATTCTTTTGGGTTTAAATTAAGCAAATTCTTTAAATTAATAAATTATTCTTATTAATTAATCTGGAAGTTCAGACGCAGAAATTTGTCTGTAATGGTGAACAGATCCTGAAAGATTTTGAAAATAACTTGGGTTTATTATATACACGTTGACATTGACCATGAATATCAGAAAATCTTATGGTTCAAAAGTACAACAAAAAACCCCTCAAACAATCAAAACTAGAATTAACTTGAGTCTGCAGTCTGTAAATCTGTAAAGGCTGGTCATACATTTTTCATTGTTTTGGCTCTGTACCCCAGTATATTAAATTTAGAAACTAAAAAATTGCAGATCTTTATATCAACATTTGACCAACCATATTGGAAGCTCTTTTTATATTTTATACACTGCTGCCATGCCCTTGGGAGTTTCAGAAAACTTGGGCATGTTTATATTTTACAGCCAAAACTTACACATAACAGATTTTTCATGTCCTGGTGGTAGGATTCAGAGTAGAGTCAGCATGTAAAAATGGAGTCCATTTATAAATTATGAACATAAAAGAATGAAGTGTCTTCACCAGAACTGGACCACACCAGTGGGAAGAAGGCTGAAGGTCAAAACAGTATTTGACTATTGAATGGACTGCCATGATATCTTGTGCAGACATTCATTCATTACCAGATGATTTTGACAATACATTGGATGAAGTTTCATGAACAAGAATTCATAGCCCATTCAGACTTTATTGCAGTCTCTTTGGTGATTGTTTAACTTTTCATCTTGCACATGAGGACAAAATTTCCATTTGCCCAATACTGGTTTATGACCAAATAACTGCATAACCACTGACAGCCCCATTAGCCTCAGCTGTACTTTGTGTGTTGTGCTAATTAGCCAGTGCTAGAAATGCTAACCCTAAGATCATGAACGTGATCTACCTCCTAAACAGCATGTTATTAATGGTCATGGTGAGCATGTCAGCATGTTGGCATGTTGATATTAGTATTTAGCTACACTAGAACAGACCTGCTAGAATGACTTTAGACAATATGTTGTTATAAATAGGAAACAGCTGGCAGTCAGAACATATCTGATACACTGCAAGCAAAATATGTGTTTGCTACTCAAATATTGAATCATCTCCTGCATGTGACTCCTTAATGGATGCACACTGGGTGTTTATATTAGCATAAACAAGGAAGTAAATGCCTCAACATTAGCATTTCTAACTTGCATTACTGGGCTGAATGAGATGCTGGGCTGCTGATGATGTGAATGTGCCTTCTGAGTCAAGGAAAGCACAGCTAGCCTGCTAACAATCAGCAGGCTAGCTCTCATCTCATTAGCTCCGGCTTCTCTTACTCAGACGCACATCTTCCAGAGACTCCGCACCACAGTGGGGGGGCAATGACTGGGATAAATAAGGAATAATCAAGGAATTGTTCTGGCTGTGAGTTGACCTGAATACAGGGCTTCTTACCATCATGGTGGCCCTGCTGGTACACTACCAATTACCATTACAATGAATAGAGCAGAGTATGGAGAGGACTGAGAGAGAGGCATACACAAAGTACAACACACTAATGCTCAGGGAGTAAAGGACACTGTTTTGAAGCCAGGTTCATACAGCGGGTTGTTTCAGTACAACCTCTGCATGCTGTGACGCCTGCCAGTGGTCTACATTTGGAGCAGCATCATTTGCAAGACATACAATATGAATTTAAAATTTGACCTATTAATAACAGTGTGTGGGAAGTTGTGACTGATTGGAGAGGACTGGTTCTCAAAAATAACACATACCCCTCCAAATGTGGTTAATGGTAATGAATGAGTGTATGCAGCTAACGTGGAAGAGGACTAGTTCAGAGAAATCAACCAGATGAGGAAAAAATGATACCCGAACAACGTGGGTGGGTGGCAGCAGCACACAAACCAAAAAACAAAGCAAGGCAATGCAAAAGTATATTTCACCCTTGAAGGTCTAATTATAATGGATAGTTTAGTATTCAAAATATTAAGTCAATTTAAAAGTGGGTCATTTAAACAAATCTTCAGCATCTAAAAGTGTTGTGATGGGGTTAAACATCAACAATATGCCTCCTCTGCTAATGGAAACAATTCTTTGTTTCCACCTCTCCTTGTCACAAACTACATTTTAAGCTGATGGACCACATCTCTTCACAAAGTTCACAAAATCATGACACATTGCTGCAGTATCAGATCAGGTATCTTCCTTCATCAGGATAATATTTCATGTACAGGACATTCGTTTTCTAGTCAACTTCAGCGGTGAGCCCCCGCCAGTCTTCTGTCCATCCATCATCTCCTGACCTTCAGCTCGGTGCCCTGACGGCTGCCTGGGGCACACAGAGAGTGACTAATGTCGTCTCAGCCGCCACCTTCCTGCTCCAAAGGCCCCTCATATCCGTCCAGTATTATCCGAGCCTTGCGTCTACAGATTCCTATCAGTGCTCCCAGCTTTAATTATTCACGCCGCTGAATCACACTCTCTTTGGAGAGATAGCCAGACTGGCCACACTACCTGCCCTCTCCCTCTCTCAGATCTTATCTATCTGGCTGTATGACACTATCTCATCCTTTTCTTATATACTGTAGATTAGAAAACTTAACTACTGGGCTCACCTGTACTGTACTTTAACCTGAAGCAAAGTAGTGACCTAAATAAGAATTTAAAAAATTATTTGTGGAAGTCAGGTAATGGATTTTAAAGGAAATGTCAGGCTGCATTTACTGAATCTTTGTGGTCATTCTGTGTACAAAGGGCTTTCTCATACTACCACTGCAGTTCTTCATACTTCATCATATTCTTGTACTCAATGTAGTTTATAATGTCATGCAACTTTCCTGTTGATCTCGGCATTCACCATTATGAACTGAACTTCAGTGTGACGCCCGTGAATGCATGAAATATTACATCAACCTATGAAAATCCTGAAATATTTTCATTATTTCATTTTTTTTGTCACCTCACCCATATTCAACCTCCGTGTTCCTCACACACCCCCCCGGCTGGCACTCTGGATCTTATTTCTTACTGACAGGTCCAGGACAGAGAAAGGGAGAAGGGTTCATATTTTGGCTGCTTGGAGGAGGACGAGGGTGAGGACACAGGATGAGATGCCAGATTGACAGGCTGATGGGGCTGTCGCTGGGGGCCAAGGTGCAGAGATGTTCAGGGAGTTGGCGTTTGTGGCTCACAAGATAAGAATCAGTGAGAATATGAGAGGATCGACGGTAATCTTTCACAGGAAGTCAGGCTATACCATTGCAGAAGAAACCACAGGAGAGAGGCTGACCTTGTGCGTCTCTGCTCAGCTGCTTGCTTTTAGATGTGATTTGGCCTCCAACGTGCCGAGAGAATATTCCAGACTCCAGACTCCATCACAGTACTGCTCCATTTAAAAACAAAGGCAAGTACTGTTAAGTCAGCTCTAGAGTTTATGTGATGATCATTGAGGAAGCCTTCCTAAACTTTGGTGTGATTTTCAGTTTGGCATCCCAGCACAGACAATATTGTAGATGACAGCCTGAGCTGACAGCTTCAGAAGTAAGGTCATTTAGCTTCAGATTTATCTCAAGTCTTTAGCCCACTTTTTTACAAATTGGGTTTCATTTGGTTGCTCTGGCTATCAGCTCTATCAGTCATGCTTGCACTGTCATTGTTTACTTTGTTGATCACGATATTGTAACAGATAACCAGTGGTTGGAGCTACAAAAATGCGATCCCAGATGTGATAATACCAAGTTTTACTTTGTTTGGACTGAGTCACCCAAAAAGTCTTCCTCATCCTTTAAGGTTAAAACTGACCTTAAGAATCACTGGTCAGTTGTTTTGAATGTTAGAGTAGGGGGCTAAAGCAGATCATCACCTGTCGAAATATCCTGGACTGGCTACAAGTTGGTAAATAAGAATGAATAACGCTCACCTCTTTACCTCTAACTACTGTCAGTGTGCTTTCTTCATTGGCCAATAAAACCCAGCCCCATGGCCAACTCGTGATTCAGCAGACTTTCTGCCTCATTTCAGATGTTAAATAACTACTAACAGATTGAGTTTAATGCCTCTCAGTGCCTCCATCTTGGTGTAGGTGGACGTAAGCCAGCATTGCATTCAGTACCATGATCATTCTGATGCTGTAACCTGGACATGAAAATGTCACCAGTTTGATTTTCTTTTTTTTTTGAGCAAACTCATTGGTAGTGGGCTCATTTTAGGTGTCTGTGCTATATAATGAAAATATTACACTAAATATCAGATTGAAAGGTTAAGTTTATATAAAATATTTTCACAAATTAGAATGGGCTCACTGCCTTGTTTGATGTATAAATGAAACTCGATGATGTTCTAATTAAAAGAGAAAATGTCACCTGCTTCCTTTTGCTCTTCACAGAGCAGCAGTTAAAATGTCATAGAGCTCCTTGCTCAAATTAAGAGAAATACCTGTAGCATCTGCAGATTAATTTGACCCTGATTTGCTAAAAAAATTGTCTGGGCCTGGTTTTCAGACTCAAAACAGCTTTTGTTTTTGCTGTGACACATGCGCACACATGCTGTATGACAAAAGCTAACACAGGAAACACTGAGGCTGAGGCTCTTGATCAACCATCAAGGACTTTTCATATGTCAACAGAAAATATTCGCTCTACAGACATTTTAAAAAGCAATATGCCAGAATTGTAAACAGATGTGCTGGAATATTTTGTTCAGACCCTGAACAGACAGCGAGGGAATAATCTGTTAAATCAGAACACACATGTGTGAGAAGAAGCCCTGCAAAAACTGTCTAAAACAAGAGTGCAGACCTCAGGCTATAGGCCAGTTGTTCACCACACAGGAAGTCAACTCCGCCAGTCAGACTTGAAGCAGACCATCAGGTTTCTGTATGTGTATGCAAGTGAGAGGAAAAACTGTAGTCTCTTTATCTCTGTAACCAATAGACCAATTTTCTGGAGCCCCGCTGATGCTGATATGCTTGTTGCAAGTCTTCTGAAAAGGTAGGCAACTTTTACCATAACTGTTATAAAGCCGTGTATTTGTAGTTCATAAAAAGTTGAAAATGTATAAATAATGCTTGGAAATGTAAAGAGGCTTGGAAGTGTAGGATTTTCTGCAAGAGATGAGAATGATGATGTTTAGTCATCTCTCAGTGTACGTGTATGATATTTGGGTGTGTAAACTAGGCTGATGTTAACAACAACAAGCACAAAACTCATCTTTATAGTTATATATATGTATTTATGACTACATGTGATCACTCCAAATATATAGTTCACTTATCTTTCTTCACTGTCAAAATTTAAATCCAGTGAAAGTGAAATACTGTATACTTTACAAGAAATGGCCTCTATATTGAATAGGTCAGAGACTTATGGTATGGTACATCCTGTTCACATAATTTACTTCCAACATAAGAACTAAAAATGAAAATAGAGCATTTTCAATGAAAGCTGGAGTGCTGGTGCTGGATTTAAAAGCTCTGTATTAATACGTCATAATACAAACTAACAGAAAACTACATTAAAATATAAACATCTCCATTAACACCACAATAATATTATCCATAACAGTAAATTACATTTTATGAAAAAAATCCAACTTCCTCGCTGCCTGGTCCTCTCGATATCTTTTCTCTCCTCGACTGAGCTTGTTCTCATTCTGCATTTGTTACCTTCTTGATGTCAGTAGCAAAGCCAGGGCACAAATCCTTAAGCTGTTTGAGTTGGCACAAATCCTCTGCACCCAATTTCCATGGGGCAGTTTATTTTACAGACTAACTGCTCAACCTCAGAAGTGAGCTCCATGTATCTAATCTCCATCCTTTGTATACGTCTCGTCCAACACCACTTCCCATGGCCCAGTAAGCTCTGCAAAGTAGACAGACATCCCCGCTGAGGGTTGGACCACAGTGCCAAGTCCAATCCTGAGTTTGAGTCTCCCTTTTGGGACTGTGTGTTAGTAGCCTGTAATGTCTGCTGGCATTTTCACAATCCCAGGGCCTTTCTTGAATGTCCCAGCTTCTATCTTGGGCAGGTTTCCCTGCTCCTTCCTGTTTTGTTTTACTGTACAACCAAGAAGATTCAAAGATTAAAAACCTGTCAATCAAAAAGTGATTGCTTGGCCATGCCCCCATGTTTCTCTTGATTTTTTTTTGCCTTTTTCCCTGGGAACATAATTTCTTTAGATTTATACCAAGTCTTAAAAAAAATGTGTTGTCATATGTTGTACAAATGTGACATGTGACCCATGTGTCAGTCTTGGTGCAGAGAGCTAATGTTAAAGGCAAATTATTGTTGATTCCTTAACAGACAGATTTCGGTTTGTTTTTTAATCATGAGACGTTAAGAAGGCAGAAGTAACCGAGTTCCCAAATTTGACTGCAAATATCCGAACAACGCCACTCCTCATGCTGTGATAACTACAAATACTTTGTCTGCATTATCCAAAAATAAAACAAATTAATTCAATATCCCTGTGCTTTGACACAACTTGCAGCCTGTTTAATATTTTGCTAAGCAAGTCAATTTATAATTTTTTTTCCATAGGTTTAAGAAGTTGTTATTTTCTGCACTAAAAAGGACCTTTTCACACCCCAGATCCCTTACGTCACAAATAAAATGGTAAATCTGCCAATACTTTAAAGATTTGTTTCCCAGTATATTCCTGTGTAGTGTCTTTCCAAAAATGTTGAAAATGTTGAAAAACACAAAAAGCTCATAGCAGTTTCATATAAGGACCTCATTCTTCTGCTTGTGTAAACGTTGGGGAACAAAAGCCCAAGGACAAACTATACTGGAAGGCCAAGGTCTTTAGTGTAACACCAGACTAACAATGTTTTTAATTTTTCTTTCACTCCCACGTTAGCTGCAGAGAGACGGAGCAGCAATGAGTGCGCTGTGATAATGGTGAGTTATGGTGGCTGTACCCACAACGTTTCCCTGCTGGTTCCACATGAATGTTCCCAGGGGAAACTTTGGGAGCTTTTGCAGCCCACTGATAATTACCTTTTAGCACAAAATGAGGAAAGAGTGGATCTGCTTCGTCATTGTTAGTGCACAGCAAGAACAACTCAGTGTAGACTAGCATTCTTCTACTGCTTTTTGGTTGTATTAATATTCCTTGTTAAGTGGAATTGTGAAGCTATATTTTCATGTAATTTATTTTTTAGAAAATTATGCATTGACTATTCAAAATCCCATGAATTTCAATCACCTATTGCGCTGAAAATAAAAGTCACGTGCACATTGGAAATAAACATATAAAGAGATGAATGCAATAATGCAAGTAAGACTAAGGTTCCACAACAGTGTAAACTATATCTGCTTGTAGGATGCATATAAAACCTTCCCTTTTGTTTGATTCAAGATGTCTGATGTGAGGATGCAACTGTCTATTCTGCAGAGCTGACATACGCATTTAAAAGCACTTACAAGAATTTCATAAAGTGAGGGTATAAGACAGAGCAATGTGATGAAATTATTAATAGATGTGTGCTGATGTACCAAAATTGTGACTGCCCTCTGATGCTACTAAAGAGGAATGCAGATGAACTCAATTCAAAGCCCATTCAAAAGCTCCTGCATATTCAGATAAATTCAACAGATATTCAGTATCATATAATTAAAAAGACCATAAATCAACAATGTAACTGCAAAAGGTACTGTATTTCATTTCTTACTGACAATGTAAACATTGTTCAGCTTTGTAAGTTACGGCTACATAATCTTGTCCTATCTTTTTCCAAAAGCATACAAATTCACAGCTTAGCATGTGGTGCATCATTACATATGGACAAAGTTATATCATTTCCTTCCTGAAGAAAAATATTCAGGTGGGTGTTGCACCCATGCCTGATGGTTATAGTGCACCTGCTGGACAAAAACATCAATTTCCACTTTGCTTTTAAATTAAATGAGAGAATATGGTCTGAGTGGCCATGATTGAACCACCCACTGACAACGTATTCATCCTAATCTCACCCAATTTCCCAGCTTTGCCACAGGTGCACAAAAATAACAAACCGAGTAGCATTAATTTACAGAAAACAGAGTCATTTATACTCTAAGGCTATGTCACAGACTGTCATTTTCCTCTGTGGCTGACTAGAAATGTGTGCATCTTGGTGGCTGTGTGACTGTGAACAGTGAAGCTTAAAATGAAAGACCCGAGAGACATGCAGTAGGTTATGTTGCCTTAACGTCTTAAAAATAGCTTCTTGTGGTTATGGGTGTTGTATGAGCTTGGAGGATGTGATGCAAGCTATCTATTCAGAAATTAAACACAAGACTCGAAAGTGTTGGTTTTTTTGTTGTTGTAAGAACGATTATTTTCCAATAAGTCAATGAACTCAGAATTACCAATAACAGTCTGTTAAAACACATGAAGAGTTCTTTGCCTTTTCACATATTGTACGACTGAACATTGCAGTGTGTGAATGTATTTGTATTTGATGTAACAGCTGACAAAGGGATCCTAAATTCAAGCCCAAATGCACAGTTTTTGTAGAGTCACAGGTTTAATACAGTTGGCTTTTGTACACTTAGTATTTTCAGGATGAAGAAACTGCAATTTTCTCTCTACAGGATCGTGGCAGAATGCACAGAAACAGAATTCAAAGAGGTGGTAACTATATCACCGTCACAGAGCCTGAGTACGATGTAGTGGAAGACGAGGAGGAAATGCTGAATGTGCGCATACTTCCCGCAAGGCCCATGAATGAGGAAAAAGAGTATGCAGGTAGGGAAGAGTTTTCGCGTGTGTAATGAGTTTACTGAAGTTTAGTATTAATTTGATTTCTCATTGGTTTAATGAGGTTTTTTTGTTTTGTTTTGTTTTTTTCAGTTTTTTTTACTTTAACATAAATTTACACTGATTTTTAAGAGAACATTGAGAAAAGGCAACTCATAAACACAAGCAAACACCTCAACGAATTAATTCTGTGAATGACCTGTCGCATTTCCTTATTTCTGTCTGCTTTCAATGTAAAAGAAAATACCTCAAATAACATTAAGAAATAATCCACAAAACAGAATAAAATAACCTGTGAGATCTAACTCTAAGTCCCAAACTTGTCTAAACTTTAAATAAGTGTTTGCTCATTGACACAATGAGGGTGACTGTGTTTTACTTCTTGACTCAGAAAAGATTTGGAGAACACAATTAGAAAGAAAACTGAATGAAGTGCAGGAAAAATCCCCACAGACTGATGAGAATGAAAGCAGTGTGGATCTGAGAGACAGAGAGCTCATGCTGAGTGAGCATGATCTGCCAGTGGGTCTCCAGAGCCATCTGTTGGCTGAGTCAGACTGCGGGAGATTACAATTATCCAGGAGCCGAAGGGGGAGAGAGGGGAGCGTGTAGTGTGAATAGACTCCCTTTACTCTCCTGCGTTGATGTGGCCAACTGCCAGGGGCCTCGCAACTGCACGTCTACAAGTTTACTTGGCCTGTACTGAATGTAGCGTACTAAATTTGTTCACACTTGAAGGGTTCTCCCTCTGTAATCGATAGTCTTCTGCTGCTTCTGCAATGCACTGCTGGGACTGGCAACGGCCGAGTTTAGAGAATGACACAAACTCAAAGTGTGTCAGCGCTGAAGCTGCTATCATTACTGTCACCAATGAAAGTGTGGTGATCTCAGTTTCTTTTGCTTTCAAGACAGGGATCTTCCGAGGTCATTATCGGCCCAGAGCCTTTCATCACTCTCCACTGTAAGGGTTATGTTTTCTATTCTTTCACAGAATATACAACTGAACCACTGTAACTGTAGGCATATACTTAATGTGCTGTGTTCTACTTTCCACTCCATTAGTTCCTTCAGTAAAATCAGAAACTTCTTTTAAATCACTTATAAAACTTCTTACATTTTTATCCCAAGGATTTTGAATAACCTGTTAAACTGTTTTTTAATTACTACTTATTTACTTTTAATGCAAGTCTTTTATTTACAGTATACCATATGTGTATGTGAGTAGATTTATGTGTCAAAGTAATTACTGGTAATCACTGGTTTTAATAAGCAACATATAAATAAACTTCATTATTGTACTATTATTAGCATCATCAGGGTAACACCAAGAACCTTCCCAGATGTCCAGCCACAGAAATCCCACACACGATAGGTAAAGCGATCAACCTCTCCATTATTTTGGCAGTGAAGACATTCTGTGGAAGGATTCGTGGCAGAAGTGCTCAAATCTACAATGTAACATTTAAGTAACAACGTAGTCTTCCTAATGTGTTTGAAATGTGAAATACATGATCAATACGAAACACGGCTCATTAATTCAACACACTCTGAGGTTTTGCTGTTACAGCCTTACTTTCTGCATTCTGTTATTAAATCACAGGGCCTGCTGTGAATAGAGATCTGAAGCCTGGCAGAAGAAAGACCACATTAGGTAACACCTGAAAACACCTGATCTCTCTGGGTCATCACAGCATCCCAGATATTAACCTGTTGCTTTTACAGATATGAGGTCTACACCTGTGCAGCCAGGAGACCAGGTAAACACCTGGACCACATACAATGCTGTGTACTGAGAACTGTTATTTGTGTATAAATTGAGTCGACAGCAACTCATTAAATAAGTAATCGTTTTTCTCTCTTTCTTTCTCAGCCTTCACACAGGTAATTTACTCAACCACTTCTCAGGTCATTCATTGATGGGTTATAAATGGACTTACAGCTGCAGACTGTGTTATTCTAGACACTCTCCGTCATCTCCACCATCTACTCTGGAGTTAGTGAATCACTTGCCTGGATTGATGGTCGACAAACCCTGCAGGAGAGAGTGAGTGCTGTTTTATTCTGCAATTCAGGCTAATTTGTGGCAGGGCAGAAATCAAGTGAAGAGACTATCATTGTTACCAGTGAGCGTCCACACTGTGGTTGGTCTGACCACAACCCATTTCCCCTGTGAGAATGGTAAAAAGTGAAGGGAGGAGCTCTTAGTTTACAGCTTCATCAGTGTGGCAGTAACACCACCTGCTGGTTAAAAGAAGATAATCACAGAAAAACCTGGAGGCACATTGTGATTTGATTTATTACTTTTTCCATTTCAATAGGCAACAGAAGGCAGCTAAAAAGGTGAGTAGACAAACATGCAGCATTATTTCAATCATAACTCAGAAAATGTTTTTTATTTATTCCATCTACATTTTATTTATTTTTTCCCCTAAACTATGTTTTATAATAGTGTTTTCTCCTGTAATCTTGCAATGATATAGCCAGTCAGCGCTTTCAGTCATGCTCATTTCATGTACTTTATTCCACATAATTACACTTATAGAATAACAAAAAGGACTCTATCTTGGTATTTCATTTTAATGTAACTGTCTTTTCATTACTTTGACCAGGCAGGATTCAGTTCACATACCACAGGTAAGTGTTAAAGGAACATGAATGTAACACTAGGGTGAGAACCATCTTGACAGCTGTAATAATGCACAATTGGATTTTAGGTCTCGAGAGTCCAGAAAGCATTTCCGCCCCCCATGTCAATCAAAGACATTCGTTGGATTTGGATACCCATAATATAGAAATATGGTGAGAGTTTCATTTCTTGAGCTTGTCAGAAGTTTTATATTATGTTACGTCATGTTTGATTTAGCTGTGCTCTTTCTTCCTTAATTTAGGCCACAGGAAAGTCTAGGTAAGTAATGTTGCAGCTTAACTTTGTCTCAGCTACTGATTAAATAAGTCAACATTAACATGTACTTAAAGAAAGGGTGCCATCAAAACGCCATCACCACGAGTGGCCTCAAACTAAGGAAGACTTTGACCAACATGACTTTGTTCCAAAGGAAAAGCCTCTGCAGGTGAACTTACTCATTCTGTCATATAATGAAAAATGTAAGTTTGACTATAGCCGTGAAATCATTAATCACTTAACTCTACTGGCAGACCTATTGTGAAGAAGACTGGTATGTCGGGGCTTGTAATCGAGCAGATGCGGAGCATGCTTTACATCTGGTGAACAAGGTATGTCTGTATGACATCAACTAAAAATGTACATCATCTTATTATGAGCTTAAAGAACTACTCTGACAAGTGGGGAAATATGCTTGAAAAGCATCCAAGAAAGTTGGATGAGAATCTTATATTCACTTTTATTTCTGTAACTGTAATCAGCACACCAGAGCCTTTTTAACCCATTTAAAAAGGAAAAGAGTGCATAGATTAACTCTAAGCAATAAAATAAATAAGTGTTTTTTTCCCATAAAGTCAAACAACACTGTTTAACAATTATTCTTCTTGCAATTCCTGGGGCAGGATGGGGCATTCTTGGTACGAGATTGCTCTGTCAGCACCAACAGAGAACCATTAGTATTGGCTGTGTATCACGAGAAGAAGGTTTACAATGTAAAAATTCGGTTCATGGAGAGGACCAACAAGTACGCCCTGGGAACAGGACAACGGTCAAAGGACGTGAGTGGACAAATTCACGTCAATTCACAGCCAATTCAACAGGCACTCTCTCCATCAATTATATTTAATGTCGCCAACATCTTATTTTCTCCTCAGATGTTTGACTCGGTGGCCGACATCATAAAGTTTCACACCATATTTCCAATAACCCTCATCAGTGGGAGAAATATACCAGGGAGCAAATACCCAGATAACTGTGTGCTGACATGTCCATTAACGAGGAGGGATGTGGACCAGCTCCTACAATAAGAGATGCACCATTCCAGCAAAGATAATCTCTTCAATCCCATCTGGCTAATCCCATCTGGTCCTATAACATCCAGTTGTTCACTAGCATGTTAGGAAAGAGCTGAATTTGTACAAAAACTGTAAAAGTGTTTGCTTGTGTCAGTAATATAGTAATAGTAATCACAGTTTCTTAGAGCCAGTGGTGAAGCCAAATATAATCACTTTACAGCAATGAAAAACAGAACAGCAGACTAGTTGAGAATATTTTTAATGTTGCCTGAATAATAAAATTAGGTTAATTACTAAAATAGTTGGTAACTAATTTTCTGTAACCCCAATAACTGATTCAGTAATCATTTTAGCTCAAATATTTATCATTGAAGCACAAGCCTGGATGATAGTGGTGGGAGGATCGATCCAAATATCGATAGTATCGATACCAAATCGGTATCGGTATTGGGTCGATACTATCCTGGTGAGATTGATTCTTTACTTTAAGATCCGCTCTTGTTTGCAATACTGCGGTTTCGGCAAAGAGGAAACAGCCAGGTCGCCGGACTCGCCGCTCCTGTGTCAGCGCAGAGCAGGCACACTTTGCTCCCCCTCCCCCCTCTTGTGTTTATATGTACATGACACACATGCACATGAGTCACGTGGTGTGACTTAGACGCGCAAAGCAAAAAGAAGCGATGACAATAGTACATTTATGATCATGATAGTAGCTGAAACTGGAACAAAAGAAATTATTTTAACAATATCATTGTGTTTTCTAATTTCTAGCAATATTTTATCAACTAAAAATGACACCAGAAATGATCAAAAATGATCGTCTTTAGCTAGGCATCTATAGCTGGCACTGTTGCCAGGGATACCAGTGAACTGTTAACAGATTTGGGGCAGTGTTTAAACTGTTCACATGGGAAAAGTTTGCCGTCAGGGTTTTCTGGAAGAACAGGAAGAAAGCCATGACGGCAAACTTCTCCCAACAGCTTAAAATGTTAGGTGTTCTTTACTTGGGTAAAAATAAAAACATCATAATGTGTAACACGAGTAAAAGCCCGGCATTAAAATTTATTAAAGCATTATAAGTGAAATCTGCTTAAAGTCTCAAAATTAAAAGTACATATTGCAAAGGACAAAAACACCTGTTTCAAAAACTATCATTAAGTATGAATTACTGCTATTCTGCATTAAAATGTAGGTATGTTTTAACTGTTGTAAGTCTTAAGTTGGGATGACCATGAACACTTTCTGAGACCGTTATGTTAATCTCACTGAATAAAGCTATATAAATTTTGATTATATTCACTTTGTTTTAATAGAAAAAGGAGATTTTACATCATTCTTTTTATAAAAGCATGGGAACACAATGATGGAAAACAGTTAATGTAGTAAAATTTCAGTTTTAACTGAAAATATGAGTAAATGAATAAAAGGCAAAGAAACATATTTTCTAAAAAAAAACTGTTAAACACTCAAAATAATTACATAGGCTGTACAGCAGCTTCAGACACTGCAGTGTAAAAAAGTAAAGCACAACATTGCTGCTGCAGAATAAGCAATGGAATGTTAGCCATTCCCTACGGAGTAATACCAGTCATCACATTTTATATTCATAGGTATATAAACAATAAAATCTGTCGCTGGCCAAAAACTATATACACAATACAAACTGTGGGTAACAAAAACCTATAGCTTTAACCAGGGGCCTAGTACATCATACATCATGATAAACCAGAGCACACAGGTATAGTGATGTTGCAGTTAAGAGGAGAAAAAGATCTGCAAAGTATCGGGACAGAAGGCTGCCAATGTCCTTTTAATGTTTTTGAAAAATATACAAGTTTTAACTGGTTTTGAGTGCCAAAGACTGATCACAGTCATTGAGTATGTACATCATGGTAAAATAAAATGGAAATGAAAAAATACAGGTAATAAACCAGTCTGGGTTACTCCATTGTGTATCATTGTAGAAGGATCCACAGCTTTTTCTGAATTCTGCCTACAAAGCAGACTGCACTGCACAATGACCTGTTTCTAGGGCTACAGTTCAAAGACAGTTCACAAAAATCAGTGATTACATACATACCTGATCCATGAAAACACACATAATGTGGTAAAACAACAAAGACTATACAACAATCATCAACTGCAGGTTAATGTGAGTGAAGCAATAAAATAAAAATGTGTCAAGTGATTAAGACTTTACTTTTGCCATTCAAGCCTTCTCTTGAATGGCAAAAGTAAAGTCCAAAACCAAAACTAATGGTGCATTCAAGCACTCCTGGCTTGTCATCAAGAATGGCCACTTACGTACTGGTAGGAGAGTGGGACACATTCTATAATAAGCAAGTTTCCAGTAAAACAGTGAGATTTCACTTCTCACAACACACAAAGGACAACTGTCAAACTTCCATTTCCAATAAATCAATATTGTAACAAGAACGCTGGTGTTCATTCCAAGCTACCATTATTTACACCCCCATCCATCCATGCATTCATTCTTCAGCTACACGGCCTACTGTTTTTTGAGGGTCACAAGGGGCTGGTGCTAATCCCTGTGAGGATCCTGAACGGTTCACCTTTTTATCACAGGGCTGACATACAGAGACAAACATTTCCGTGAACATTCACACCTAGGGGCAATTCCTAAGTAATCACTTAACCTAACCCACATGTCTTTGGGCCATGGGAGGAGAAATCCATGCAGGCAACATGCAAACTCCACACACTGGATTTTTAATTGGTTCCATTGATTAGATGGACAAAATGGAAAAATATGACCTGGTCATGTCATATATTTCAAAAATAAGGGTTTGCACAAAGTACCTGAATGCACCAAAAAAACTAGTGAACAAGCAGACATCTATGAAAGGATACTGAGGGTTGTTTGTTAAACACTGATTGCAATCTCTAAGAAAGCCACATTTCTCAGTTTGGGGAAGCCAAACTGTTGCCCAGTTACAAGGTTAACAAAGACAGAAGTGCTGAAGTGTTGACTCCTTGGATGCAACTTGAATTGGGATGCCACATAAGTGTACTGACTACTATCTGTCATGTTACATGTAGCATGTAAGTGCTGTGTGTTATCTTAGCTGATATATGATGACGAGGATGTGATTTTGTTTTGTCTTCCTTGGCTTGGAATGTTCTTTTAATATGACAATAAACAACAGAAAAAGATATAACATAACACAAATATCTCATCTTTATTTAATGCTGGATTTTTTGATCACTTAATACGGCAAATGTATGACTTTCTTTATGCTGTAAGTAGCACTGTTTTTATTCCAAATGTCTCTGATAATCTGGGGTGTGTTGCACACATTGCAGCCGCTTCAGGTTGCATTTTAAAGGGGCCAGATGAACCATAAAACATTACTGGGCCAAAAAACATACATAAACGATTTCACTTTTAATAAACAGCATGCATTATTGCCTTAACTCTGGCAGATCTACTGGCTTCTCAAACTTCTGAAACAGTTCTTAACATCTGTATATGACTGACTGCAATCTAGAACAGCAAATGGTCCATACAGTCAAAGCAGTCAAAACTGTATTGCACTTGAATAATAAGTATCCCGTGCCTATAGAGACAAACATTTAACATTATGTTCAGTGATGAATGTTACGCACAAAAGAAAATAATTGCCAGTGTCAATATATTCTCCTTGTAATACTACTTATTTCTTCATAAATGTACACTCCTTTGCAATGATACATTGTCCAATAAATTCATGGAAATACTCTCACAGTGCACCCCATCACCTCATATTTCTGCCCCATCACTTTGCTCAGCCTCATTTTTAAGATTTGGCACTTTGGAACCACTGCTGCGCCTCCTGTGTTGGCAACAGTGTCTGCTCTCAGTGCCTGTACGTTGGCCCGGGGCTTTGGGTGATTAAGTACCACGATAGGCTGGTTCGGGCCAGGTCGTTTCACCAGTTGATCCACCTTCAATGGCATTGGGTAAATAACTGCACAGTCTGTTACACTGTCCATAGGTAATTCAGTATTATTTTTGGATAATCTTAATTTCAGTCCTTTCCTGCTTTCTTTCCAAACACCTACTTGCACCCTTTTCAGAGAGACAGTGAGGAACTTTGAGATATGCTCATGTTTTTTCATTGGCTGGGGAGGATCTGCACCCACAGCATCTGCCTGTGCAGCACATTTAGAAACAGATCCCTGATCTTTTGAAGGCTCTGTTGGTTTACGGATGTTTTCTTCCTTCTTGACATGACTATGGTTGATGGACAGAGCAGGTGGGTGCTGGATACCCTTATCATGCTCCTCTACTTTTACAGAGTCAATGGTGCGCTCCGTCAATACAGGGTCACACATGGAGGATCCATCTTTTGCAGGCACCAGCATACGTTTCCACAATGTTGGTGCCTCCCCCACTTGCTCTGTGCTGTTTGTCATCTTGATGTGATCTTGGGGTGGAATGCCAGAGTTGTTACTTTTGTCCATCACTATGCCACGTAGAGCCATTACCAGCGGCTGAATAGAGCCGTGAACCTCCTCTGGTTGCTGACTTAGTGAAAACACAGAGGAAATGACTGGAAAACTCTGAGGTTCTGGCATGTCTCCTTCTTTCTCAATGGATCTGACTTCCTGGGTCCAAGCTGAGATCTTTGAATTTGTACGATTCAAAAGCATGTGGGTTTTGACTGACTGTGGCTCATTTAGAGTCCTGTGTGTTGGTAAAGATTGATTTGCAACAACATTACCATTACACGCTAAAAGCGCTGGAGCTCTCACTTGGGCAGCTGCAGCTAGGGGAACACTTAAAGAAAGAGAAGCTGATTTATGGTTTGGCTGGTTCAAGCCAACCACCTCTTTAATTAATGTAGCAGTGTTGTTCCTCGCCTCTCCAGGCTCCAGCTTCACAGCCACAGACACATCTCCAGGAATGCTTTTTGTGTCACTTGCTTTCTGAGCTGGGATACCCTGAATAGGACTACTGGACACACTGTGATGCTCTGGAATTAAATTATTCCTTTCCTCCATTACTCTCTGAGAGACAGTTGTCCCCATGTTATCTGGATGCAGGGTGCTAGTCAACCTGTTGGCACCTCTGGTAGAGATAAAGGTGGAAGGAGCTGCATTAAGATTTATAGGTTCTCTTTGTGTAACTCTGATCCCACTATTTCCATCTCTAACAGGATTGGGGATAGCTTTGGGAACCTTAATTGGAATGACTGTGTCACAATCCAAGTTGATTTTTTCTTGTGACATTCTTTTGAGTCCACACTTTTCTTTACTTACTTGATTCTGGAGGTTTTTGGAAATACTAACTGGGACAACAGCAGGATACCCCACATTCACTGTCTTTACTTCACACGGTTTCTTGTTAACTGTGCACATCTGGTGATTTACTGTGGATGATAATGGCTTTCCAAGTGCAGTGTTCTGTGATACTGTGGTCCTTGTGTCTTTGATCACGGACTCATTTTCCTGTTGAGAGATGAGCCTCAGTTTTAACTCCTTTGTCCCATTAACCGTTTTCACCTCAACAAGTTCAACCAAGCAGCCAGCAGGGATTGTTACTTCCTCTGGAAGAGAAACTGTTAATGCCCTGTTGTGCTGAATAAGCCCATTCAAAGGGGACAAAAAATCTGTACTTCCATTGGTGGTTTGTGATACATTTGTGTCCAATGTTTTCCCTCTTTGTTCATCTTTGCCCAGTCTGACAACAGGTGCATATGGAGCTGGGACTGTAACCCGAACAGCTGGTCGAAGTGATGATGGATCAGCAGTGGGCACACTTGGTAAGGCACTGGAGACAGTCACATGAGGAATTTTAGTCATGCCAGTCTTGGCGGGTCCTTGACTGATGCTTTTGCTATGCAGACGCTCAATGTGCTTCACAAGGCACAGCCTCCTCATATAGCCCTGTCCACAGTGAGGACATTTGAATCGATATTTTGACATGTGCTGCTTCAGGTGTGCATTTAACTCTGCCTCATTGGACGAGACGTTGTTGCAATAGAAACAGTAAAACCTTGTCCCCATGTGCTCAGTCATATGCTTCTTGAACAGTGTAGAATCTGTAGAGCCAAATCCACATTTCTCACAGTACATCACATTCGAAGTGGTTAATGCACGATCCAAGGCCAATGATCCATGTCCACTGTCCACAGATGATGGCATGCTCTGACAGCTGACAGGCTTCATGTTGAGCAGTGACGTCTACTGGTCATCAGGCAGCAGGGCCCCACAAATTCAAAGGCTGCAGTTACACCGTGAAGTCAATGTCCATCTCCACCTGTCTTCCCGGGTTTATTCGTTCGGGAAGCAAAGGCCCATGAACCCGGTAATTGATAAATGAGATTTCCGCCCTATGAAAATGAGATGAAAATTAGACTGAATGTACGCTACATGGCACTGTGCTGATATCAAGCCAAGGCCTAAAAAGCCCCTCCCCCTCACAAAGCGCTCGTTCAAGATTTTCTGTGCCTGCGTCTTTTCTTTCCACTTTTTGCGCATAGCTAAAGCGATAAGGCGGTTAACGACAAAGCATGTAGTCGTCGTTATTCAAATTTTTCTGCGGCTGCAGTCTTTTGAACACACAAAAGGCCCTAACTGACCACAACTGGAAAGTGGTGGTGGTGGCCAGGGGGGCAAAGACGACGGCCCTCATTTCAAATGTTTACGTTTGACACCGAGTTAAATTGCACACACAAACCTGCTTGGAGTGTTGTGTAAAAGCGTTTTCCATCTGCCGTTTGATTTTTTCCAACGTATAACTTGTTTCAAATCCCTTCTTTGGACGTGATACTAACGCTTATCGACACGGCCAGCCGAGCCGATGATATTTTAGCTTGCTGTTACCCATCTGTGGCTAGCTACAACAATTCCGGAAAGTAGCTGCTCGTGCTTTCAAAATAAAAGTGCGTAAATGCAACTAAAGCTACTCCATTAAGTTGTATCCCCCTAATTTACTGGTCAATGATTGAAATTATTTTAGGGTTCTGCATGTTCCAAAAAATGTTGTGGTACACGTTGTTACGGAAATGCCATGTAACTTTGTAGCATATAAAATTGTGACCGGAAGCTCAAGTTTTTTTTATTTTGTTTCATTGACAACTGGCGAAGTAGGCGCAGCGTAAGTGCTATTCTTGAAAAATTACGAGGGGATTTCCTTTGAATGTCTACGCTAGATTCCAAATCCTTTACGAAAAAAAGAGGAAAAACACGTAAGGCTTCGATTGGGCATCTACGTTATCCAAACATGACGACTTCCACCATGGCAAAATGGATTTTAAACTCCTCGGTGCAGCTTTCTCCAGAAATTATTAAAAGGCACCTTTGCACTTGTTTTGAGACAGACAAGTCGTTTTATCGCACCAGTTTGTTTAACCGTGTCAATGTATCTGTGAGTTCACCCAGTGACACAGGAAGTGGATTAAAGCTTTTGTGTATTTGTGATAAAGTCAAACCACAAGCCTTCACAAGCTTAGAGTGAACAGAGGGCGATAGACAACGGGACGCCGTGGATGCATCTGATTTCAAATGGCCCAAAGAAATAAAAAGACATGCTGTTTATAAGATTCTGTAGACTGCTTCCTACTGTGTCAGTGTCCCTGGCATCATCAAGGTGAGGAATACTGTGTCTTTATGACAAATGCTGGGCGAGAAAGAATAATGTTTACTTACTTACTGTTTAAATGTTGTTATTTTGATTATCCTGATTCAGAGGCATTGGTGTTCAGATGCTTTGAAAATAGCTTGACACTTTAAATCTCGTTGCAGATTTTGTTCTGATTACACTTGTTATTGTAGCCCCCTACTGTAGCACATATGAGGATCACCATGACTATTGTGAAAATTGTTTCTGGGATTTACACGCCATTGTTGTAATTCATAATGACACAGCAATGGCTTTCACTTGACCCTCCCACTCCCCGGTTTGTCCGTCACATACGAAGCCCGCGAGCTTCCTGGTTATGGCAGTTTTGGTCCAGCTAACCCGGGCGCAATCTCCCTGCTGGTGTATCCTCAGAAATCACCTTTTCTCGTCTCTTCCCAGACACGGAGTGGCCCGCCGCAGCATGGCTTCGGACCCGACGACAATGGAGCCAACTCGCTTTGACTTTCTGGTGATCGGCGGCGGGTCCGGAGGTCTGGCCGGAGCTCGGAGGGCGGCGGAGCTCGGAGCTGCCACCGCCGTGATCGAGAGTCACAGACTCGGAGGTACCTGCGTGAGTAAGAAAAAAAAAAACCTCACTGCTTCACCTCCCGACTTCAGTATTTCACTACAACTGTCACACGCGTTAGTTGCCAGGTTCGCAGCGAAGCCTCCGGACTCCTTTTGTATACAAAAAAAACACTATGTGTTTGTTGGAAGTTTGAAGCGTTCCAGCCCATAAGCAACCCCCGCATCTCCATCCTTGCCCTAATGAAACTGACATCCAGTTTATATAACAACAGAGAAAAATAATTACATGTGAAGGTACCCCCCCCCCCCAACGATTCCTGTATTGAATAAAAGGAGGCAATCACAATCAGTTTTAAAACGCTTTAGAAAGATCAAGTTTTGCTTTTGCAGTGAGGCTGTTTTACTATTGAATGGCTTTTGTTTTAGAAAGCATTGTTTACTGCAGGTGTTCATATTTTGGTGTCCACCAACCATGTTCACTTTTCAGTCGATCTGACCGATGGGGGGGGACAGTTGACAAGAAGACATTAAACCACACACCTATTGTAATGGACCTTTTAAGTGAACATCTTTTTTCTCTCAAAATAGTCCTGGTTGTTTTTCTAATGATGCACACTTGTTCTGGGTTGTAATTTATCTTTTTACCTCAGTTTTAGCTTGCTTCACATATTTATTAGGTAATGTTCTTTGCTTATATTAATTATAATTTCAGAATTTTCTTTTTGCTTTCTTTACAACATACTGATGCTATTTGATAAAGCATATTCATATAAGCATATAACTAAATGTCCCTGTTTCACTGTTTTTCAGGTCAATGTTGGCTGTGTCCCTAAGAAGGTACAGTTTTATAGGCAGAGTTTAACGCAGAGACATAATAATTTGTTAATATGTGTCAGAACTCAGTGGATGTAAAGGCCTTTGCCTCTCTTTGCAGGTTATGTGGAATGCAGCAGTTCATGCTGAGTATCTCCATGATCACAGTGATTATGGCTTTGATGTTGGAAATGTTCGTTTCAGTTGGGAGTAAGTTGCAGTACCTGTTGGTTTCTTTTTTCTCCCCTTCTCTTTTTTTGCAACCACAGTGAGCTCTTTTGAAATGTATTAGTTGGTTGTTCCTGGAACAAAGCGGTATCCATTTCACGGCACAGCCTCACAGTCCATCCTCGCTTTTGTTGCTTCACTTCAGCCAACTTCTCTATCTGTGTAAACGGTGTAGTTCAGTCAAGGTGATTGCTTAAGATAAGCCGTTGGAAGGAGTGCCGGCCTGCAACATTAGGAAAGATTAACAAACGTTGAAGAAATGCAGTTCATCCACCTTTAGGATTGGCTGCCTGAGTAATTTTTCCAACAGGCAGCTGCAGAATTGTGATCGCGATTTCTAGTTGCAAGAACAAGCAGAAAATTCTTCTTAGAAAAGCTGAAAGTGTAAAACTCTCTAGGACCTGCTTAACATTTGTAAACCTACCAAAACTAGCTTATGATTTATCCACCAGTGTGACCAGACAAAGCTTATTTGCCAAAAAAACAAAAAGTAATGTTGGAAGGAATCTGTGTGTTGGAGCATTTATTTAAGTGCACATTGTGTTTTTATTTGGGATTACTTTTTTCTTCCCTACTTTCAACCTCAAGAAGTTATGATTGTGGCAAGCCTTGAGTAAATACAGGTGGAAAAAACTCTTATCTTTCCCATGTTTGTGTTTGCAGAACTCTTAAGGCCAAAAGGGATGCTTATGTGAGTCACCTAAATCGCATTTATCGCAACAATCTTGACAAGGTAACTTCACATTCATATTATCTTTATTAAGTGTCTTCTTTTTTCATGTGGAAATAGTTTCTCCTACTTCAGATTAACAAAATGTCTGTAAAATGGTTTCTAAACCTTCTTATGGTTCAAGAATTATTTGACCTTGTCTAGTTTATTTGTGAATGCAGAAAGAAAGAATACCTGGAAAATAGTGAAATTTGCTCTTTTCACAGGCTAAGATCCAAACTATTCAAGGTCATGCCAGGTTCACAAATGATCCTGAGCCCACTGTGGAGGTCGGTGGAAGAAAGTATACAGCGCCTCACATCCTCATTGCCACTGGGGGGCAGCCTTCTGTTTTGAGTGACACTGAAGTTCCAGGTAAGACATACTGTACTTGGGTTTTGCTTGGAAATGATCAGCTTTGTGTTTAGCAGTTTTATTCCTGAGTAGTCTGTTTTGTTTAATCTTCTTAAATCAGAAAGATTAATTTTTTTATAATTTACAAAATTGTACAAAATACTGTGTTCATTAATAATTTCAGGGGCAAGTCTTGGCATTACCAGTGATGGCTTTTTTGAGCTTGAAACTCTACCAAAGTAAGCTTATCATATAATCTCTGTAGTCTTTATTGGATGCCATTAGGAAAATTTGTGTGTGTGTGTGATTAGAGTGTTGTTTTCCCATCAGGCGCAGTGTGATTGTCGGTGCTGGTTATATTGCAGTGGAGATGGCAGGCATCCTTTCCACCCTGGGGTCCAAAACGTCCCTCATTATTCGGCAGACAGGAGTAAGAAACACACACATAACAATCGCAGCAAAAACAAAACATTGATCTGAATGATTTTCAATAGTATGCAGCAATGCACTTGTGCTATTATCATGCTCTCTTTTTAGGTTTTGAGGAACTTTGACAGCTTCGTGAGCACAAACTGCACTAAAGAACTGCAAAATTCCGGTATAGATTTATGGAAGAACTCTCAGGTGAAGTCTGTCTGTAAAACGGACAGGGGTCTGGAGGTGACACTCATCACCAGAGACCCTGAGAAGAAGCATGATGAGGAGAAGATCAGCACCATTCAGGAGGTGGACTGTCTTCTCTGGGCCATCGGCCGGCAGCCAAATACATGTGGACTGAACATCGGCAAGATGGTAACAGTCTGCTTATGATGTTTACCTTGAACTGGAGCAGTGATAACAATGTGTAAAGTGAGCTCAGTGGATAAAAAAGTAGATGTTATTTGACCAAAACAACAGCACATGTAGCATCTATTAATAAAACAGGCAAGAAGATAACTTCAGCTTATCACCATCTACTGTCTGCTAAAGGGAATTAATTCATGCCTGGTTTAGGTTTGGTCTCCGTTGACACATAACCATGTTAAACATGACCACACTTTTCAGTGAAGACATGGTCTCCTCTGCTCTTTGTTGTGGTTCACAGTCAAACTCAGGATTACTCACGGTTCTTGCTATAGACAGAAACAAAAGCACTTCAGTGCTAAAATGTGACGTTTTAGCTTATTCACAGTAACTAAATGACAGTTTTCATCTCTGTGTTTGCAGGGTTTGGATACAGATGAAAGAGGCCATATCATTGTGGATGAGTTTCAGAACACCAGTCGACTGGGGATCTACGCTGTAGGGGATGTCTGTGGCAAAGCTCTTCTCACACCTGGTAGGAAGTTGCACTAATAACCCAAATCACTTCACAAATGTAAAAACTTTTAGAGCTTGGTCAGTGTTGGTGTTTGAAAGCTGATTTTGAAGATTTTTGAGAAAGAAATCTTCTTGGTTTTTCTGCCACACTCCTATTTGCTGTACCCTACTCCACCTTTATGGTTGTTCCTCTTGAAAACACATGACTATCTGTGCACCAGCACGGGAACATCACCACAGACACCAGATTTAAAACCCTGATATATACTGTGAAATACAGGGAGTTACCTGGTGCTGCAAGGCTTCAATGACACAGGTTTGATTGCAACAGATGTTCATTAAGAAGTAAAAATCCCATAATCCATCTTTGAGTGGAATGTCTGGAATGCAGTATGATTTGTAAAATCATATATAAAAATAAAAGTCTCTGGTCATGACCACCATCTATTCTACATGATGTCAGTAGTTACAGTAGTTTCTTTAACAGTAACATTACTTTGCACTTGGTTTTCTTGTTTAAGATTATAATTGAATCCTTTGTAGGCAAATGAAACGTTTACACAGGGCACTAAATGTTATCCAGTTAGACTCTGATGTTATCTTGTGTGTTGGGGCAGTTGCCATTGCCGCAGGCAGAAAGCTGGCACACAGACTGTTTGAGGGCAAGAAGGACTCAAAGTTGGACTACTCCAGCATTCCCACAGTGGTTTTCAGCCACCCACCCATTGGCACAGTGGGCCTCACAGAAGGTGAGTTCGCCCTTTACAAACAATGTCTGCAACTTTTCAGGATTATGACATTTTTGAGTATCTGCATGATGTCCTACAAAGATGGCAGTTTACATTTATGCAACACTATATTAGCGGTCTGCATGAAAGTTGCAGCTAATGGAAATGCTGCATTACGGAGTTGTGCATTTAACATTTGTTCATGTTACAGAGGAGGCCATAAAATCTAGAGGAAAAGAGAACGTGAAGATTTACAAGACTTCTTTCACTCCAATGTATCATGCCATTACGAGCAGAAAAAGTCAGTGCATCATGAAGCTGGTGTGTGTGGGCAAGGAGGAGAAGGTATCATCTGTCCTCCACTGACATGTTAATGCAAGAATGAGATTAGAACAAGATTTCTGTTTCATCTTAACAAATTGTAAACGTTACATTTACTTTTACTACAAATGTCTTGAATTTCCTACAAATAGTAATTTAAAATAGTATTGACTGTGTTCACCCACAAAATGCATCGGATTTTGAGTGTGGAGTGTGCCTCCTGCCTTATTTAAGCAGGGATATCTCTCCTGCTTACTATGTTGTAAGTACCATTGTTTCCTCCACCTTCATATGCTACTGAATATACAGTTAGTTACAGCTGAAGACAAACCCAATCTTTGTCAGGAACTGAAAGTCATTTTTGTAAATGTAGGGAGTCGACTAACACCACAAATTAGGTCAATGGAAGCACAAACTTTATGAGTTCGACAGTATCTTTATTTTGTCTCTTTTAGACACTAGCAACTGCAGTGCTTTTCACATGCCAAACTGTCTCTTTTTCCCAGGTGGTGGGCCTGCACATGCAGGGCCTGGGCTGTGATGAGATGCTGCAGGGCTTTGCGGTGGCCATCAAAATGGGTGCTACCAAAGCAGACTTTGACAAGACTATTGCCATTCATCCCACCTCATCCGAGGAGTTTGTCACAATGCGTTAAATCAAACACATTCTCCACCCCCTTGCTTCCCTATATGACCAACAACCCAGACAAGCATACCAGGACAGAGTCACCACATCATACTACTCTTGCATCAGCTTGACTTGCTTTCTAAAACTCCTAAATACTTCCATTTTCTCTCATTTAAGTGACCTTATTTGTGCGCAGTGTTTAATTTTTTTTTCTGATTTACATCTAAATGGACCAAGACCAAGTTATGGCCCTCTTAAACTGTACTGGATTCCATTTTAATGATTGTGAAATGGAAGTGTTAGATCTGCAGGTATTGTTGTCAAGTGATTGCATGGGACGATCTCTCTCCAAGTGTATGTGTTTGATAAGTCATTCATTTGTCACATTAATTTTACAAACACTGCTGCTTCCTAAGGCACCCTTTTACTACCAATACAAGGTTATAACATATCTACTGTACTGTTTTGAAGATTCAATAAACCTGCAGGGTTTTTTTCATAAATTTTTTCTCTCCATTCTGTGACTAAGCCTCCTTTTATAAGCTCAATGTGTTGGCAGAGAATAAAGAACTTCTCGTATTTGGACAGAGGGAGCTGTGTTCCTACTAATATCTCCTCTGTCAAGCCCAAATGTGTGACATTTCAGACAACTCTTTACAGATTGCGTTACTCTTTGAGCATCACCAGACATTAGTGAAAAGCATATGCAGAATAGTTATCCTTATTTGCTACTGAGATCTTTTAACTAGTACAATGGCACATGTATATGCACTGTCCAGATGAGCTAGAGTCTACAGACATTTCTTTTATAATTGTGGCCTATGGGAAAACTGCTTTTGGGGCTTTTGGGTTTTTTATGAATGCCACAAGTGGCCACTGGAATTGCTGCAAGGCTGAGAAACGGCGCCGTATCAGTCTTATAATATAGCCCTGTCTTGACTACATGACCTTGTTTCCGTATTGGTTTACATAATATCGCGATAGGGGTGGATAGTATTGGAAATAATCACGCTCTCACGAGACTAGCGTTACGTCAGGTCACGTGTGTGTGTGTGTGTGTGTGTGTGTGTGTGCGTGTGTGTTTTTGTAGCAGTCACCGTATGTTCGTAGATATCAGTCTGGTTTGGTCATAGATTCTCAAAATGGATACAGATTATGAAGAACTAATACTACCGTAGAAAGGTATTGGCTTGTCTGAACAAAGCCATTTTGACTTACCCACTAACCAGTTACAGATTTTCTGAGTGAATTTAAATGTTAAGCAGCACTTGTTACTTGCGGCGCCTAACGATGTTAGCCTACGGTGCTAGGTAGCTGTTGCAGCTTCGGCGTTAGCCGGCAAACACATAAGTTGACCAGCCGAGCGAATGACAGTTATTTCAGTTAGAGACAAGTGTCAACTGTGGTCAGTAGTTGAGTTTTTTTGTGGTCATGTTAACATTTCTGCTAGATAGTGCTATATGATGTAAATAGGCTATGTCTCGGCTTTAATCTGTCTGACCGGCTTTTTGTGACTCTGCATCGCAAGTTCCTGCTCTTCATTGCCGAGCTCCGCCACAGCGAGGATGTTACCCAGCCTGGGCCACAGACCATGGCAAGTTTTCTACAGGGTCTCCTTGCAGCACAGGGCGTCCCTGTCCCAACGGCCGCCAAGGTTCCCTCAGCTGTGCTACGGTGAGAAGGCTCGTGTTCAGGGGCTACTAGATGTTAGCTAAATCTGTTACACATTATGATGCTGAAGCCATGAAACGATTCATTGTTAAGTATATGAATTTATTGGGATATATGCCATCTGTATTATTATATTGGGATAATTGAGTAATCAATTTCTCTCTCTCTCTCTCTCTCTCTTTTAAAGCAAAACATTGCAGTGCTTCAGATTTTCTGTTTTTCTTTGTTTCATAACATTGTACCGGTGTTTGGGCTGTTGTCAAACAAATCAAATAATAAGAAGATCTCTCTGACCTTGTGAAAAGCATTTTCACAGTGTTTTGTCATTTTATAAAACACAACAATTTATTAACAGGCTAACAGATAACGAAAATAATATTTAGTTAAAACTATACTCTGCTTTGTGTTGAACCTAGTATCAGCTTGCTATGCAGTAAAACAGGAAAATGGCTTACAATCATCAGACATTGTATTGCACAGGTTGGCAGAGTGGAGGCATACATAGCCTGTGGTTCAGGCTTCCAGACTGCAGAGTTGCTTCTTTAGGACTGGGCAAGGTGCAGTACTACTCTACCTCTGACAACAATGAAGATGGTCCTCCAAAACCAGCATCGCGTGATGCTCCCTCAGCAGAAAAGGTCCTCTCCGGTGCTGCAAAAGCCTCCCCAACTTCATTAGGTAAGCTAATATTTTCAAATACTGCAAAAGTTGATGAGATGTTTGTCTGTCTTTCCAGTCTGACCAGCCCGTCGTCTTTGTTCAGTTTGTTGGTGCCACTGGCTAAGAAGCAGCTGCCTCATCAGATTGCAGAAAAGAAGATTTTACTTCTAGTATTATTCGCTTATTTCCTGATTTATTTATTTCTGTCTGTCAAGGATTCAGATCTCAGGGGTTGACTAAAGCTGAGACAATTCATGTGAAAGGTAATGAACGAAAATTTTAAATCCTTCACTTGAAACAGTTTTTAGATAATACTCATGGCCTTTATCTGATATTTTTAGTATCTTCTTTAGAATATGGATGATATTTGGTGGCTTGCAGAAGAATGAGGACTGCTAAGTTTAGAAAAGAAGCCTTGATCATTTATTTCCCTCTGTTGTCCTATGCAGTCCGGGCAGTCCTGAAAAAAAGAGAATATGGACCCAAATACACTCAAAACAACTTTATCACCGCAGTCAGAGCCATGAATGAATTCTGCCTCAAACCAAGGTAACTCCTGATCCTCAAAGTAAACGTGCCATTGAATTATATTGAATTAAATTAATGCTTAGCTCAATGGATGGTATAAAATACTCAGTGCAAACAAGATGCTGGCAGACCGCAAACACAGCACAAATTACTTTGACTTAATCAGTGAACATGCTGTTGTTATTAACTATTGAAAGACAGCCTTACATTGTTTATCATGGGTCTTCCGACATCTTTTTCTCATCCCACCCACCTCATGTGTTCACAGTGATCTAGAACAACTTCGGAAGATCAGAAGACGCAGCCCCCATGATGATACAGAGGCTTTTACTGTGTTCCTGCGGTCAGATGTCGAAGCAAAGTTAGTTTTACACCCTTCTGTTTTATACAGCACATATTCATCCAACAAATTACTGTCAACCTGCTCTCTATAAACTATTTCTGTCTGTGGCTGTTAGAGCACTGGATGTTTGGGGAAGCCACGAAGCTCTAGCCCGAGAGAAAAAACTCAGGAGTGAGTTGGAGAGAGAGTACCAAGAGAGTAGGTCTTCATTTTTCCGTAGTATTTTGTAGGCATGCAGTAATGCTGAAGGTTTTATCTTAAAGTGAAAGTTCATTTAAGCAAATACACTACAAGATGTAGAGGTGCTGGAAAAAGCCAGACTAGCTGTTTCTACCTCTTTCTAGTTCGCTATGCTAAGCTAACTGGATCGGTCCAAAAGCCCCAAATATTTTATTTTACTGTCATGTATGACAAAGAAAAGCAGTAAATTCTCATAGTAGAGAATGTGGAATCCTCAAATTTTGAGTATTCTTTCTTGAAAAATGAGTAACCTACTATCATATTAGTTGGTGATTAATTTTCTTTCAACAGACTATTGCAGCTTAGTGCAGCTCTTCTGTAATGTAAGAACCAAGCTTAGCTCATATTTTTAGTCATCTAAATTTGGTGAAGATTATATTTTATTTATATAGCCTTAGTTACCATATTGTTTCTCAGCTGTTATCATTGTCTTGGTCTGTGAACTTTTTTGTTTACATATTTTATTTGTATCTTTTATTCGCTGACCTCCAGATACTTTTCGAAATCAGCAGTTGTTGAAAGAATACAAAGACTTCTGGGGAAACACGAAGGTGAGCGTTTGATTCTTGCCTGCCATTCTGTTTGCTAATGTCATCACGTTTGCAAGTTTCCTATGTGAAAGTGGCTGAATGTGGATAGTCCTGTTACTGTGTCCAAGATGCCCTTTTGACAGCAGGTGGTGTTTTTGTGACCTTTGCCCCTGTAAAAGAGGTCACTGCATCTATGACAGTGTCATTAACCACTTTCATTTATACAGTGCCCCTCTTTGCTGTACAATGCTGTGTTATTTCAATGAATATACTCTACTGTTCTGCATTCATCTGGTATGTCAATGTATATTCTATACTCTGCTATGCCTTGTTTTTCCAGAGTACCCCACAGTAAGCTTCATTGGATAAAGTAAACTCCATAAACTGCATATTGACTTTACGTTCTGTCTAAAGGCCATTTCAAAATCATTTTATTTTACTGGGAACATAACCAGTATGTGGCTGACTAATATAAGAGCACCACCATCCATACACTGATTGACAACCTAGTATCATTTTTTTAAGTTAATAATAACCAGAATTTCTTTGTTTCATAAAGCCTCGATCAGGCAAGAGGACAACATTTCTGCAAGGGCCAGGAAAGGTGGTCATGGTCGCTATTTGCATGTGAGTTTTCATACGCTCATCAGTTTCCCTGAACGGTGTTTGTTTTTGCTGTGAAATCTTTCTGCACTCAGTGACATTCTGAGACTCTTTGAGCATGCACAGTATGAAGCACTGGATTAGAAACACAAATTAACAGTCTGTTCTCAGCATAGTTACTATATACAGTATGTCAGATAAGCATAAGATTGTGGTGCTTAAAAAGCTGAACAATAAATCTTCCTTGCAACTAGATAAGACTGAGAATTTTGTATGGAGAACTGCATGGGACCTTGTCTCACATGAGGTCCTGTGGCCTATTGGATTAGGATGATTGTGTTAGAGGACATGTGCAGTCACATGGACAGCAGACGGTTTCCTTCATTGAATGTGCTCAAAGACGCACAGGACTCAGTTAAGTGCTCATGCCAGGAGATGTCCAGTCTGGGTGTAAAAGCTGTGAATCAGTTTTTGTAAATTTTGCATTAAAAAGAGAGTAATTAAGTAATTATAGTATAGATTAACTATTAATTGTTATTCAGTCACACATTCACATTACACACTAAAGTTGCTTAAACTCCACAATTTTTCTCAGCAAACTTTTTCATTGCTGTTGGAGCGCTTCATCTTTTTGTTCTCTTTGTCCTCAGCAATGGGTTGAATTTCTTCTTTAAACTCCTGGCTTGGGTCTACACTGGATCAGCCAGCATGTTCTCTGAAGCCATCCACTCTCTGGCCGACACCTGCAACCAGGGTCTGCTCGCCCTGGGAATCAGCCAGTCTATCCGCAACCCAGACGCTGTGCACCCGTAAGCCCCACACCTTACTATACGACTCAAAGAAGATGACAGGATTGAAATGTATGGATTCAATAATCCATTGCAAAGAGCATCCAGGGTGTGCAGAGGGTGCAACTGTGTATGACTAACATAAATGTCAGCTGTCATAGAGTCCTTTTGTGTTTTTCAGGTATGGATTCTCCAACATGCGCTACATCGCCTCCCTCATCAGTGGCGTGGGCATTTTTATGATGGGAGCAGGCCTCTCTTGGTACCACGGTATCATGGGATTGCTGCACCCAGAGCCGATAGAATCACTGTTATGGGTAAGTGTCTGGATTGGCTCTTGTCTGTAATACAAGATACATCAAGGATAATAATAATGATCCATGATGATGCATTTCCGTGTTTGCAGGCATACTGTATTTTGGCGGGCTCTCTGGTGTCTGAAGGAGGTGGGATGTTTAAATTAACTAATAGATTTTTGATCATGTTTTGAGTCTGATTGAGCAATATATACTTAAACATCTTTTTCTCTTTTTCCTTCTCAGCCACGTTACTTGTAGCCATCAATGAGATAAGGAAGAGCGCCCACCAGCAAGGGCTGTCTTTTTATGAATATGGTATGTTGAACAAAAACCTGTGTGTCACTAAATGCCTTAGATTCCACTTACACCTGGCATTACCTATAGTGATCAGATACCAATTTATTTACTGCTTATCTACATATAACTGCAGCTCAACTGACATGAAGATGCAGGGGAACGAAAATTAATTCTGATTGAGCTGAATAGATTCATAGCTCATTGTTTAGTCTAAATCATCTCTGGATTGAAATCAAACTCAATTCAAATCAGGTATTTTCTCTCGTTGTGTACAAACAGCATCAAACAGGTCGCGTTGATGTTTGTATGATGAAGGAAAGTAAGAAATCAGATAGCCATCTACCAGCTTCATTGTAAATTCAGGCGTAAATGTGTTTTGTTTGGTTTTTTTTGCATATGTGCAGTAATGCAGAGTCGAGACCCCAGTACTAACGTAGTGCTGCTGGAGGACGCGGCTGCTGTGTTAGGAGTCATCTTGGCAGCCAGCTGCATGGGACTCACATCACTCACAGGTAAACAGAAGGACAGGGACACATGGTTCACATTGTTCACTCTATTCAATTGTCCTAAGTCATTTATATATGCATTACATTGTCTTGAGTTGGTCAAATAAATTACCCTCAGGATAATTTTTCTGTCTTCTGTTTTCATACCTCGCCCTTATGTGGATTTTCTCCCTTTCAATTTCTTGTCTCTGTCCTCTCCGTCCCTGCCTGTGTTGTCCCAGGTAACCCGTACTATGACAGTCTGGGCTCTCTTGGCGTGGGCACACTGCTGGGCACCGTCTCAGCCTTCCTCATCTACACTAACACAGAGGCCCTGCTGGGACGCTCCATACAGGCCGAGCGTGTACAGAAGCTTACAGAGTTCCTGGAGAACGACCCAGCTGTAAGGTCAGCAAACACACTGCACAGTGGTGCACACGCAACTCCACAGCTGCAAACCATGAACCGCGCATCATATATGTCAGGTCTGGAATTGTTCACATGAATTGAAGTAAATTCACCGACCACCAACTGAGCCAATCCACATGGGTAACGCATCTTTATACTGTGGATCTCCTGCTGTTAATGGTCAACATTCAAGCTTAAAATAGACCATGTGGTATTTACTGGTCTTCACATGTGAGTGTCTTTAGGGCCAGCTGTACACAGAGCAGTACAAAGTGATGCAGTTCAGTGCCTCGGTCACAACAGGAATGTCTGAGTTACAAACCCTAAGCTTAAAGAAATGAAAAACAGGGATCTTGTACAGGGACTTTGCAGGTTTCACTTTGTTGAATTTTAGACGTTTAAAGACCTTTTTAACGCTGAACAAAATTAGGTTTGTGTTTTTGTTATACTGGCCAAAGTTTGAGAAATATCTTTGTGATAATTATTTATCAAGTGCATTAATTTATTGACCTTCATGTCACATTTTTGTCCTTCCTTCCCAGCTGTATATAACGATTACTAATAATATTAATTGATGATTAAATATGACCTCGATAAGAAGGATAAATGGGCAAAAGGATTAACCAGTTATAAAAATATTAACCTGGTTATTTGGTATGCATATGACTTACACACCACATTCTGACTTTGTAAGGATGTTTTCACATGACATTATGACCACATTGTGTTTTAGCTACAGTATCCAGTAGGAGATATTTTCTACTCTGACTGAGTTAAAGTGGGATGGATCGTTTTTTAACTTGCCTCCCCTCGAGATTTCCTCATAGACTTTGTTTTATTACGAGCAGGGCCATCCACGACGTGAAGGCCACTGATATGGGACTGAGTAAAGTGCGCTTCAAGGCTGAAGTCGACTTTGATGGTCGAGTAGTGACGCGGTCGTATCTGGAAAAACAAGACATTGACCAAATTCTTAATGTAAGTTTGCATTGTTCATGCCCTATAGTACAAATATTGCTGTATATGCTGTTAAAACATTGTTTATTTTTCTTTAATATTTGGATTTGAGTCAAACTGAAACCAGTGCTTCCCTTTTTATGCTGATGTGGGCAGTAAACATTTACTATTCAAACATTTGAAATCCCTATAACTGTGTTTGCTGCTAAAGATAGGCACGTAAACACTGATGCTAAACTGCAGATCCATTGCAGATTTGCCTGTATTTTACTGACGATGTTAAGTTTTTTGCTTTTTTTTCTCCCTTCAGGATATTCAGCAGGTGAAGACCCCTGAGGAGCTAGAGAACTTCATGCTGAAACATGGGGAGAACATCATTGACACCCTGGGAGCTGAGGTGGACCGCTTGGAAAAAGAACTCAAGGTACTGAAACATGACACTTTGTGTTTTTGAGTTTTCATCTTGCTGATTCTACAATGCAACTAGCAACTCAATATTTATTGGAATTCATCCACATAGTAGAGGGAGTTTTTGTAAGCACTGATTGGATACAGATTTGTATCTAACTCTCATTTTCATTCTCTACAGCAACGTAACCCAGAGGTTCGTCATGTAGACTTGGAGATACTATAATATTCACCAGTCTCTGCTGAGGGAACATCCTGCTTGTATCGAGAAGAACAGGTGAAAGGAGGACCAAGTCCACCTCCACAAACTGCCTCCCAATTCTGACCACCTCAAAACAAGCATCCGTCTCTGCACAAGTCATCAAGTCTTACTGTAGGACAGTCCAGAACCGTACCCAAAGACATGAGTTCAACCTGCCAGAGATTCGCTTCATACATCAAGTGTGAGTGTTTCTGGCTAAAGATGGAGGACAGTCATTAGTCTGGCTTATGAGAAATTTAAATCTGCACTGCAGTTCACACACAGTTACAGTTTTGTCAATGGGTCTGTTGCTTGAACTCACATTCCTACATGAATGTGTCTGGATTTGGTTGAAATCTGCTTATAAAAAGTAAATCCCAAACAGGACCAGTATCACTCACTAGACATGTACGCTACTTTAATGTTTATGCTTGAACCACAGTGATAGTGTTTCCTTCATTAGTACAAAAGTTACCTGATATCTACATATTCAAACTAGATTTATTTAATTACTGGACAAGATTAGATTTCTTTTTCTTTTAATGTAAAATCTGAGGAGCTGGAGATGGCACAATGCTGCTGCAGGTTCTCTAATAAAGACAGACTTTGTGATGAATAGATTTTATTGCTATTACAGAGAAATATGCACATTTGCTTAATGTGATAGAGTTGAGGACAGAACTGATGTTTAGTAAAGTAACGGTCCTCTCAGTGAGCATCAACTTATGCAAAAAAACTGTTAGAAAAATGGCCATAATATTCCTGCAGAATTACAAAGATATGTCAAAAGTCTAACAAACAAATCCTTCTCTTAGCCATTTTTATGTTTGCAGAAGGTGAACCAATTAGTATAAACATCCTTTAACACCATGAAATGAAATTAGAAGCAAGCAATGGGATCTCTTCTCCCTTGCTAACCTTCTCACTTTGCCCACTCCCCACTCCAAACTTTGATGTTCTCTGGATTTTAGGTTGAGTAACGTTGTCTTGAGATTGTTGGCAGCTGATTAGTAGACAACTGATTGTATTGTTCCAATGATGAAGGACCCTCACCGTGTAAGTAAGCAGCCGATGATGAGAAATAGAAAGAATGGACCAGCCTCTGCATCAAACTGGTTTTAATTGTGTGTAAACATTATGTAGGCATTGTTTTAATCATTCAGGATGTCACCCTGCACAGTATAGGTACAAAATAAAATACCAAAGTGAATAATCTCCTATTCTGTGGTTCTGCTAAACTGTTTTTTTCAGTCTGAATCATCGGTTAGCACAAAGTCACACAGCTGCCTGCTGAACATCTTATTTTGCTTCAGGAGGTGTGGCCAAGTCATTTCACCATCACTGGAAGTGTGGACATATGTTTTTTGAAGGTGTTGATAATGTAAAATTAACCTTTGGTTGTAACCATATTGCCACTGCTGAAGGAATAAATTTGAAATAATTTATTAAATTATTTTTGCTTTCCTTTTCTGTCATTGACCTAGATTTATTTCTTTTGTTTTTCTTTAACATTTTGCCAGCATGGCCAGCTCAATCAGATTCTATTATGCAAGCCACCATCGTCTAGTCTCATTAACTTTTCGAGATGTGTAGAGGCCCATTGGGCGCCCCAAGCTTCCTGCCTGGGCTGTTCCACCGAAGGAGGAGGATTTGAATGACCCTGTCGGTTATGACAGATGCTCCTCTTAAGATCTTCGTGCATCTAGCCACATCTGGAACAGAACAGCGGTGCATTTCAAGCCTCAGTTTTTGGATGGGAGGCCTGTATTCCTGATTTAAGTTTAGCTGGTTGACTGGAATGCAAACTCAATTCCATTAGATGGTGCAGTTGTAGGGATGAGAGAGCGGGTTGTGGGTGGGGAGGGGGCACTCGCCTGTACGCTGACGTCAATAAAAACAGTCATTTCCAACCAGCGCACTGACCGACCATTCAAAACATTACGCACAGCACCGCGGCCGGACCGCGCTAGACTACTCGACTGAAATAATTTCTCGACGAGCCCCGGGGAGCGGAGACAATGCGGACAGACTCGACTGCAGGTTTTTCACCGTTGAATGTTGTCTTCACATTTTTTGGGTGTTGCGCGCATATCAGTGTCATGTCTCGTCATGTACCATTCCCAAGTCAGTTGTGCCAGTGCCACTGCCCATCGCCTTTCCTTTCATGTGTCCTCTCTTCGGGGAAAGAAAGAGTCGCTTGTGCACGTTGATTAAAAAAACAACAACTAGATCCTCTGTCTTATTTGTCTCATTATTATAAAAAAGAATCGAGCGTCGAGGCGCGCCTGTCATGTCTAGAGATCACCCAAATCATTCCCAGTTCTTCCGCACATCGCATCGCTGCTGTCACTGTCATCAATTAGCGGATTTTATTGCCGGCTCTAAAAAATGTAGCTGATTTTGAGATGTTTTTCGATGCATCCGTTTTTTTCCTCCTCCAATATTTTCGTCTCAAGCAGCCTACAGATGGGGGCGCAGTAATCCTGCACAGTTTGGGGTCTCAGATTTTCGCGCACCCACCCCCACTCTCCCTCCATCGCCACGAGCCTGTGGTTACAAAACCCCATTATTCGCCGGTGCGGAACTGTATTTAATAATAAAAACGAGACTTTGTGCAGCAGTGTAATGACGTCCCAGCGCCCATGCAGAGAACCAATGAAGGTTTTTTATGCTTTACGCACCGCGTGTAACCCGCCCCCCCCAACCCCCCATGAACGCCATTGTTGCTGTTTCAATCACAGGTACGGGAGCATCTGGAAGGATCCAGGTGGTGTTTGATGGCGGGAAAAGTCTTCATGGAAGATGAGCATCGTCATCACCCTGCTCTACGCTTTTAGCCTCTTTACAGTGCTGCCTTGTCTTATCATGTTCAAGCAGCATTGTACAGGGCTATGACAGCGTAGAGAGCTGAGCTGCTCGTCTCCCTCACCCCCTGGACTGCAGCCAACCAATGACATCATCTGTTAAAAACCACAAAAAGGAGAGGGTTGCGTGTGATGTGCAGGAACTGTGGGAAACAGAATGTCTTGTCTTAATTTTCATGTTGATGTACACATTGCTTTTTATGGTTAAAAAACTGTAACACAAAGTTGTCTTTGGCTTGAATTATTCAATGCAAACCTACATCCTTTAGCAGCCAATACATTATTGACCCAATTAGTTACACTGCACTGTGCTGTTTCTGGATTAGCCCCACATTGTGCTTCTCATGTGTTAGTATTTCCTTTGACTCACAGAGCAAAGTATCCCAGAAAAGAAAAATAAATACCTGACTATTTGAAAAATCAAGGAGATTGTCCAAACACTTACTGCTATTCATTGAGATCCATATGGATGAAAATATGAGGGGAAAGAATTTTCTAATCCAAACAAAGATGGTTGTAGTACTATTTTGATAATAAGTTGTCAATGCCAAACATTTGATGGTCTCGGGTTCTAAAATTCCGTGTTTCCCATGGATATGGATTTTAATAAACCCAACAGTTTAGGCTTTGTGTTGCGAATCAAGCAGGTGGAGACAAGCAGCCAATCACATAAAGCATGGGGACTGATAAGAAGGCTGATGGGCATCAGGTGTAAGACGACAGGTCTCACTCTCCCCAGTCCTTTGTGCTGCTCCATGCGGCTCTGACGGTTTTGGACCCTTTTCAGGCTCTGGTAGAAAAGAGCAGAAATGGAAAATTTGTGACTGATGGCTAATTGTAGAGGCAAAGCACTGACTGACATTTATTTTAGTATTATTTTAGCATTATATGTTTTAGGCCCATCAGCTTGATTGTTTTATTGTTTAAAGTAGAAATCATTTTTTGTAGTGATGAGTTTTGACCTGTCTTTTTCTAGTTCTGCAGCTGATGACATCCTCCATTCAATGTGTGGTTGGGGTTCACTCACTCTCTCGAGGGTGATATGGTTTGTTGTTGCACATTTTGTGGTATTTGGTTTGTTTGAATTATGTCTTGCTTTATAATTATTTATTTTACTGTTAGTATAGTCCTAGTACTCCATCTGTGGCATCACTGTCTGTCTCCTTATCCTTTCTTCCCAGTGTTTTTTGAGTTTTAGTCATTGTGAAATAAATAGCTGCTTATTGCATGACCCACATTGACTGTTGTGGCCTCTTTGTTGAAGCCCCTGTGTCTTTATAGTCCGGTGTAACAATTGGTTTGCAGCCCTAGGATATCCTTGGGATAATGGGATATATTATGTCATTTCTGGATATTTGGATAGGATAATCAAGTTGCAACTTGAAAACCTTTTTTATGGTGCAGCAGACCGTACACTTTTTCATCTGTGTGTTAAATATTTAAATTTGGTTTCAGTGATGTTTGGTGCTCCTCTGTGAACAGAGGTCCAGTTTCAGACCCTCTGCTGGCTGCAAATTGAGCCCTTGACTTTCCCTCTCTGTCCTGAGTGTCCGTTATCCTTAACTCTGTCTGATATAGGATTAGCAATGAGGGCATTGTTAAAGAAGGCACATCCTCACTAATTAACTAACAAGCTTAAGTTTATCAGGGGTTGAACTGTAGTAGTTCATGAGTTTCCAGTGTACAGACACATTGAGGAACTCAGGCAGAAACGTTTTCAATGTGAACTTTCCAATAGTTTGATGGGAGAACCCTGATATTTCCTTTAGCTCAAAGAACACATTCATATGACTCACATAGAAATTCAACACAGCTGCCACAGCAATACCAAGTTACCTATTTCATAGATTTTATTACAAATTCATTTTAAGTAACAATGGCCGTGGTAGAAGATTCCTGCTGCATGTCACTGCTTGTGTCCAGTCCAATTCAGGGCCCTTCCAGAGAAGGACATGTGGACTTCTGTTCAGGCACATTAACATCCTCACTGGCTGCAGCTCACACAGGGCTGCAGACCATTCTCATTGCAGGAAGTGCACTTGAGGGCTTTGAAGGAATCCGTGAAGCAGTTGCGAAATATGGACATCTTGCTGCCATGGCACATTGGGCATGGGATGAAGGCAAAGCCCCCACAGGTCTGGCACAGCTGGGGATGCTGAACCCTCTAGGGAATTGGACAGAAAATTTGTATGTTCACATAAGATATTCAGCATAGGGAAAGTTACGACTTTTCTTTCTCTTCCTTGAGACAATGTTTTTAGATTTACAATCTAATCTTTTCTGAAGAAATAATTTGAAACTTAAAACAGTTAGTTTCTCTGGCTGTGCTGAAACACTCATGTCTGTGCAGCAAATATAAAACCACAGTAAGCAGCCATTTAGCTTAGCTGAACATAATGAATGGAAACAGGGGGAAACAGCCAGCTTTGCTATGTCCAAATGTTACAAAACATGATGATGATGATGACAAACATTTGGACTGGTGTTCCAACACTTCTCACAGATTAACACAAAACACTGTATAATTTATTTCATCTGTACTAATGGACAGATTAAATAAACAAGTTATTAGCATCTAAATCAGTGAGCTTTAGAGGTGGAGAGCCAGAGAGCCAGGTCAGCACTTTCCCTCTGTTTCCAGTCTTTCTGTTGAGCTTAGCTAACTTTGTACTTAGCAGACAGGCAAGAGAGTGATTACAGTCTTCTCATTTGACTCTTGGCAAGAAAACAAAGAAGATATTTTCCAAAATATCAAACTATTATTTACACTATTACTTCCTCTCCAAATTGGGCACGACTGCAGTTATTTTGTAAACACACCATGAAAGAAATGTTTCTGGCCACTTCTGGACTGATTAGTGGATGCATGACCTTTCAAAGTGGCAACTTTTTTCTAATACCCTGCAGGAACTGGGATGCATGACATAAATGTTATCACTATGCTTTCACTTATGAAGAGTTTTGTTGCCCTCCATTATTGATGGTAACTTATTGATGTACATGCATCTTTGACACCACAGTTTGCTCATGTTTTATTGATGACATGACTAGTTCAGGGGAGATGACTACAACTTGTTTGTACTGTGTTCTTCTTAATGGCTTTGGACAAACACAAAGCATTAATTCTAATTATGACTGTATAATGGCCTTATGCTTTAATATTATATGTGCTTCAAGCATTGTGCATGTTGTCCAGTAAATCTAAATGTATGAATAATTAACCACCAGTATGTGTCATGCAGTCGACTCAACCTGATTTACAGGAAAATCTAATGTGTAACCACCATCAATTATTCATAGTGTGATTTCCAAGTTACTGAAAACCAACCTCAATTCTTGTCAGTAGATCTTGGAGGTCTCCTGATTCATTCATGCCGAGTATTTTCTCAGCACCCTACAAAACAAGTTAAATGCCCAAATACAGTGTTGAGTGAACTCAGTGTGGGAAGTTCAAGAGAGTGACATCAGAAATGAAGGTGGATTAATGGTAACTGACCCCAAGGTAGTGTCCATCAATGAACACGACGGGTAAAGAAGGAGGTTCACCCACACGTTTGCACCGCTCCTCCAGCTCCTTCCCATACTCGCTGTCCAGGGCAATGTTCTTCTCCACAAACTTCACCCTGTGGTTCTGGAAAATCTTCCTGACGAGCTCACAGCCCTCAAAGGTGGTCCTCACCACGCGGAAACTCGTTGTGTAGATCACAATGCGCCCAAACTCGAGCGAAAACTCCACCTAAGGGGAAAAAAACATAACGTTTCCTTAAACACTGTGCATCTGCACAATTCACTTTCTGCTCTTTCTGTTTGCCTTTAACCACAAGGTTCAAATTAACCACGTAAAGAGTAAATCACGCTTCCCAGTAGGCCTATGATGCTGACTGTGACATGAAATTTCCAATATATGCTGTGCATATCACTGAACAAATACAACAAATAGCCCTATTGTTATACAGTAGTATTGCTAGTGGTATCAACACTGAAAGTAGAATTAGTACACAATTTTCATGCTTGACAAACAAAATAAAAGGGTGTCTGTTCTTGTTTAATTTGAATACAGCCATGATCCCAGCCTTTTCTGAAAGGGAACTCTGAAGTTTACAATCAAAATTTGAATCTGTCAATGTAATGTTGGTACACATTTTTATGATAAAAATGGCAAAAAAGGTTAAAAAAAAAAAAAAAAGTTCTGTAAGCAGAGAGCAGTTAAAATTAAGCACAACTTGACATATGTGGCCTTGAAATGCTTTCTACTTGTAGATTTGTGAGGCTAACAGTGATGTGCAGTTCATCAAGGTGAGGTAGGGATTCAACTAAATGACATTCACGATAAGTTACATGATAACTTAAACCTTCCCCAGCCTGTGTTTGTGGGGCTGTGTGTTCTTATTAGGCTATGACTTATAAACCCTTTACAAAAGGTGCCTTATTAGAAAGTGGTACCACCTGTTTATACATTTTGTATAGTTTAGTCAATTTATCGAGACTTGAAAAATGCCTTGAGATACTACAGTCCATTTGTCATAGTTCTTACTGAATGCTGTTGCTGGTGGATGTGTGGATTGAGTTGAAAGCTCTGCACAGAATTACCATGCAATGAAAAATACATGATCTAATGATTAAAACTGCATGCTCACTGAGTTGGAATAGAGCTGCCTGAAGCAAGTAAGAGAAAAATCGTCATGGGCACCAGTCAACAGGCATGCTTTGCATAACATTTAATGATGATCATTGAATGAAAGTGATTTTTTCTAAATTGATATAACATCGAGGAACATCCACATTTTATCATATTTTGCTTTAGCATCTGACCACACTTTTATAAGCATTTAAACTTCACCCAAGCAGAAAGTTAATCTCACTCAATCACAATGAGAGGCTTTATCTGTTCTGCAGTGACACTGTGTCTCCATCTAATACCTCTTAGCAGAAGTAGTTTCTTTGATATCACCTTCTATATCACCTTTGCATTAGTGTACAGGCCAAGACCTACATCAGAATAACAAACAGTTCTGTGTGCACGGGTAGTAGAAAGCAAAGTGCAGAGAATTCATCAACCCGATTAGTTTCTCTTGAAACACTTAAGGAAATGCATCATTAATCTTTAATTGCTCTGTGTGACCTTTTCCTCTATTGTGAGTTCTTATACCAGTTACACACCTACATGCGGCTCCTACGTGTAACTAGACATGGGGACAGGGACTCAGAGACCGATTGGAACTAGACTGAAAGCAATTGAGAAAAAAATAGGCCCAGTCAGAGGTACTTACACTGCTGGAACTAGGAAGGTTTTCAAACAGCGTTTGCCCTGCACTAACTTTGTGCTTGACCCCCCTCACAGTCCCATTTTTGCTGAGTATGTTGACCCTCTTTGTGGTGAACATCCATTCCTTGGTGGCCCCTGCATACATGAGCAGATCATCAGGCTCGCTCTCACTGTCGTCCAGTTCCGAGCCCAGGTACCCATATAGGTGTCCGTGTGCGTCTCCACCTGTGGAGGGGGTACTGGCCCGTTCTGCATCAGAGCTGCTGGTGCAGTCTGAGTCCAGGGAGTCTGAAGGTCCCTCATCCTTGAACATCTCCTTCAGCACCCGGCCGCTGTTCCCCGAAGCCACGCGGAACCTCACCCGCTTCTGCGGCTTCTCCTGCTCTGCCGTCAGCATCGTCCCCTCCATTGCAAACCCTCTGCTACATTACATGGTCCACAATGCTGCAGGTTGGCTCCTTGCTTCTCATTCAGAGGTAAGCATGCAGCTCAGACACACTATTTTGTTTCCCATGGATTACCACCACGTTTAATCCTCACTGTTTGAACAGATCTAAAAATGACTGAGAGCCCGTAAGCTGCCTTGCAGTCAGACCCACACTGCTAGTAAATAATACATGTATTTCTACCATGGCAACCTAACAAGCTAATCTCAAGTAAAATGATAGTTGTCTTTGAATTATTCATCACAGTTTACACAGTTTTCATCAGAACTTTGACAGGAGGCTTTAATGGTCTGTCCTCATATACTTTAATCAAACAAACAAACATTTTTCTCTCTTGGGACGTCAGCTGACGCTGTGATGCAAAAACAGCTTCTGTATCCAGTACATTTTAAGATTTATCACAGTTATATTCATGTAGGCTAGATTTTTCATTTAAAGCAAAAATGAAATGAAATGAAATGCATACATCCTTAGAGGTTTTATTGTGCTTACTTTTTCACACCGGTATCATTTCAGTGTTTTTTGGCTTGATGCCTCTATGTTTTGTCTCAATTGTTTGTCAGTCTTATACATTTTAACTTGTTACAGCTAAAATAACAAACTTAAACTTCAGCTAAAGGTGAGTTCAAATAATTTTCAAATCCATATTTAGGTTTGACTTTATTGTCACTCTGTACCAGTATGGTCTGTGTACGCAGTATAATTTATTTGGTTCATCTTGTACATTGAATTATGTGACTTTTAGACTTTCACATGCATGAATGCATTACGTCAGTGGGTATTCCCTAGACTGCTTACTGTGTTACACCCAAAGCGGGAGTACAAGTGTTCACTGGGCGTCCTCACAGAGCAGAAGGAGAACTGGGCCATGTAATGTGTTACTGACACAGCAGTGAGATGCCTTGGCCCGGTTTGGTGTGTCACAGTGATGAAGTAAGTGACATGTCGGCTTATCCACCTGAGAAAGTCTAATGTGTCAGGCTAAGAATTAGTGACATCATGAGCCTGTTTTAGTATTATCAGTCTGGCTGTGGTTCTGTCTTATTGATCAAAAGTCACCCTAACTCGCCTTTTAAATTGTCATATGAGGGCATTACAGTAGTTATTTCAATATGTCCTGAAAAGAGTATATTACTGCTGCAATAGCCAGTGTTAGATGCCATTATGGTCTCTAGAATTTGAAATGATTACCTTACGGCAGAATTTTTAGAAGAAGTATTATGCTAGAATGTAATTTTATTGACATGTTGTTTTTCTTAAGCTTCAATGTAGTGCTACAGAGCTATATGTTAAAAAAATTAGTTTGAAACCAGATTTTCTACTTGCACTGCATTTCATTTTATTTTATACAGTCTGTGTCCTGGATGGATTAGAAATTTTACATTTTCACAGTCAGTGTCTGGGTAAAGCGACTTATGTTGCTACCTCCCACTTGAACATACTGCTCCTATAATTGGAGCCTCCCAGAAACTTTCAAAAACCCCTCACTGTTTGGGTTAGTTTGTCGTAAGTGGACTAAATTAGGTATAAGGCTCATGTCTGTTGACGTCATGAACTACAGAAAAGTACAGTACAGTACAGTACAGTACAGTACCAACAACTATGATAGGTCTTTGACCCTGTGTCAAAATCTAATTTTGATGGCTTAAGCTTAACGTAAACAACGTTCAGTTGTTTAAAGTTGTGTAATATCGAAATAACTGTGCCCTTTCTTTGTGACTTTTATTGCAAAGAAAAACTCAAATAACTTATATCATCAGAGCAGTATTAAAAAACTGTGTCCAACAGTCACTTTAATTATAAGTAGGTCTGACAATTATTTTCTTTAATCATCGAATGACTGTTTAGTGTAAATATGACGAAACAATCAAACTATTCTAATTTTATTTTGTCCAACAATCCAACTTGTAGAAATGTAGAGTTTGCTGTCAGAGAAAACTGGTTATTCTCAGACGCGTGAGTTTATTCACATTTTCTACTCCGGCCTCTTAACATTCACCGAGCAGGGGACATGTTCGGAGAAAAGCCCCCTCCCTCTTGACGGTCCCAGCTGCTCCGCCTCCTTCACTTCAGTGAAGGAAGACGGATGGGGTTGAAGCGACGATGGAGGTAAAGCATGTTCACTGTTATGTGGCAGTTAAATGACTATTAGTCTTAACTTTAAGAAAATCAAGTGAGAGATGACGCGCGTCGTCCATCCACTGGCAGAGGTTAGCCGTCTGAAAAGCTAGCTTCAGCCTGATCGCAGTCGAGCCTCAGCCCATCATGTGATGTTGAAACACGGGGTGCCTGTTGCTTCTCGACTCAGGACAAGTTCCCAAAACGCTCTGTTTTCGCGTAGAAGTTGTGTTATCTTAAGGCGTCACAACGCAGACATTCGCCATTTTGTGTCGACCGCGTTTTCCAGATGGAGGCGACGCGTTTGGACTTCTACATCGGTCTCTCTCTGGCGCTGAGCTCCAGCGTTTTCATCGGTTCCAGTTTCATCCTGAAGAAGAAAGGCCTGCTGCGATTGGCCAGCAAGGGCTCAACGCGAGCAGGTAAAATACCACTCAACGTCTGGCATCTTCAAACACCCACAACCTATCAGTCAAGTAAAAAGTACTCAATACTCATGTAAAGTACTCCATTGCATCTCACTTAAGACTAAAACAGCAATCATTAAGTCAAACTTGAGAAGCTGGAACTGGATCCTGTTTGGCTGGTTTTCTTGTTGTGGCAGATCAGATCAGTGGAGCCGATTCGCCACAGTAACCTACTATGAAACCAGGAAATAGTAGTGGAGTGAAAAAACCCTCTGAAACAGTTGAATTATTAGTGTAAAGTGACATGGAGATGTGGAAATACTGCACTGGAGTAAACGTTACTATTAAAATTCCACTACTGTGTAAGATAACCTAATCGATATTATTGAAAAGTAAGGTATTTCTATATGAATATTACAACTATACAGCAGGAGATACAGACTGTGTAAACGGACCATTTAAGGCCAATAACTCATGACAGACGTCAAATATTATTAAATAACCACTAATGGGACATCAATTAGTTTAGTTTTATTTTAAAGATGGTTGTTGGTAAAAGAAGCTAGTGGCCTTCCAATTTAAGGCCAGTGAGCAACTGTTTTGAGTGAGAAGCCTGTAACTATTACTGTTTTCTTCGCTTCGTCTTGCAGGTCAAGGGGGGTATGCTTACTTGAAGGAATGGTTGTGGTGGGCAGGACTGATTTCAAGTAAGTGAATGCATCACATCCATAATTCTGCTGTTAAAAAGGGACATGTTTGTTTTTTACTTGGTCACACTGCCTACCAGCAATGCCCAGAAACTTTATGGCCATTGTTTTTCAAGAGGGAGGATGAACCTCATGTGGGTTTGGTATTTTCGCTGGTGACGCTGCAGGACCCACGCCGCATCTTTGAAGTACACATTCTTCCAAAGAACTCATTTGCACATGTGGGTTGGAAGAGAATAATTTCAACAGCTGCAACCGCTCTGGATTTGTGCACACTGATGATGATGTTAATATGTTCTAGTGGGAGCTGGAGAGGCTGCTAACTTCGCTGCATATGCATTTGCACCAGCCACACTGGTGACTCCTCTTGGAGCATTGAGTGTACTTGTGAGGTAACTGTCTTGAAAGTCCTATTTTTATACCACTGATGCTGCTGATCATGACATGCTGTTAGTATGATACAGATGCAGCTAAGAGACTTCTCAGTACTTAAAATGGCCAACAAATTCCACAGAAAGACCAAAGATTAGATGAAAATCTTTTTTTTCTTTTTAAATTCATAATCTGACCTATCAGAATATGTATAACCACCTATGCTGTTTTGTTCCTGTTTCCAGTGCCGTGCTCTCCTCTTACTTTTTAAATGAGAGGTTGAATGTGCATGGGAAGATTGGCTGCTTGCTGTGCGTCTTGGGCTCCACAGTGATGGTGATCCACGCCCCGCAGGAAGAGGAGGTTGCTTCCCTTGCTTCCATGGCAGAGAAGCTCAGAGACCCAGGTAGAGACAGACTTCAATCAGTGTGTATTTACTTACGTGATCTTGTGATTAACCATGTTGTGAAAATTATAATCCCTAGTAACGGTTGGATGGATCGTTGTGTTTTTCAGTGTACTAACTCATTCTTGAATGCCCCCACTAGGTTTCATTGTGTTTGCTGTGTGCGTTGTGGGAAGCAGCCTGTTTCTTATCGTTGCTGTGGCGCCGCGCTTTGGACAGAAGAATGTGCTGGTCTACATCCTGATCTGCTCTGTGATTGGCTCCCTCTCTGTGTCTTGTGTCAAGGGCCTGGGCATTGGCATTAAGGAGCTGTTTGCCGGAACAGCTGTGCTGAAGGAACCCCTGTTCTGGTCCTTACTCATCTGCCTGGTAGTCTGTGTCAGCATTCAAATATGTTACCTGAACAAAGCCCTCGACATCTTTAACACCTCTATAGTGACGCCCATCTACTACGTCTTCTTCACCACATCTGTCATGGCCTGTTCAGCTATCCTGTTCAAGGAATGGTTGAGAATGACCACTGACGAAATAGTGGGAACAATTAGCGGGTTCCTCACCATCATCTTTGGGATCTTCCTCCTCCATGCCTTCAAGGACATTACATTTAGCTGGGATTCGCTCCCACTGTACCTGAGGAAGAGTCCTCAGGGCTTTCCATGGGGCCACCAGCCTTATGTGGCTCTTCCCAACCATGACAGCCAAGCTGTAGATGAGATGAAGCCACCAAGAGAAGGAGGCTCAAAAAGCGGGTGGGGTACACACCAGAGAGCTCTGTAACAGTCTCACCGCAATTTAGGAAAGATGCTCATTGCAATTCTGAAGCTTTAATGCACATCACAGCTTTACAATGTGACAAGTTTACTAAATTTAAATTTCAAGTCTTACACAATGCAGTATACAGTACTCTGGATGAACAAAGTTGCCTTAAAATCAACACACTGGAACCTACATAAAATGTATGTTCTTAATCATGTTTGATGGTAAATACCTATTTTTCTTTTTCTATCGTTTGTATGTATAATTTATATCCATGTGAATGTCTGTTGCACTGCTGTGCACATTTCTTCTTGCCTAATGTTAAGTGAAATTAATCAACCTAAACCAGATTGTGCTTGAAAATCATTTGTAAATTTGCACTTTTAACATAGATCATGTAAAAAATATTTGAACTCACTTATGACTAGTTACAGCAAACTTTTATTTGCCCTAAATGCATTCAATCATCTGTTGTTGATGAACAAGTTTGTAATAATTCCTCTGATGGGTTACTTTTAATACCTCATACAAATGCACCAAAGAATGTCTGGTTTGTACAAATTAATTCCCAACATGTGCCAAGCTGTAACACATCTGTTAACTGTACTTTGTGTATTTGATAATGCTGATTAAAACATAAGTACGTGAATTGCCTAAACTTTTCCAAAAGAGCGACAGAATTATTTGGCATTTTGTTTATTGCATTTGTATAGTCCAGGACCGTTAGTTGTTTACAACACTTCTTCTGTCAAGACATTGTTAGTTCTTTTTTAATTACTGCAGTGCGTGTGTGGTGAAGTCCTTGTGGCTGTCAAAAACAGTTGACAAGTTCTGTTCTGCTGTCTCCAGCACTTAACTCACTATTTACAGCAGTAGATATTACCTAACAATTCAAGCCCACAATTTCACAGCCTGCCACAACCAGTGATGAGGCTTGAATTCAACATGGTAAGGTCACTGAGAACAACAGACCACAACATGAGCATTTTGCAGTACTGTTTCCCTACTTGGTGGACTAATAATGCCCTGGACATCTGCATGAGTTCAGACATGATGATAATCTCAGGCACTTGTATCAAAAGTAACACATCTTGTTCCTTGTTTCTTCATGCTGATTGGACAGCTGTGTCAGAACCAACCGGCCTCGTCACAGAGCAGGGGCCGTGCGTGTCGTCTGTCCTTTCACTGACAGTTTTTAGTCCGACATGGTCTCAGAGAATGAGCCCCGGCTCCTCTGCGTCTGTTCCAGTCTGTTCAGGATGAACTGGCTGGTGTCTATAAATCGCTCCACACAGTTAACGAAGCACATTTCTGTCCTCGAGTCCAGCTTCGGTCCGGGTTTATCCATACATTTCTCCTGGGGACAGAAAGAACAAATTAGGTGAGTTCCAACAGATCATATATTCATATATGGTTTTATAAGGTTATATCCAGAAATAGCCTTTTGTGTGTGACAAACTGTCCCTAAACGATATTAAGCTGGCATGACATACTATTAAATAAGGAGCGTGCATACGTAGGAAACGCTAAAGGGACTCATTCACGAAGTAACATACGGACAGCAGGGGATCACAAATGAGGCTTGATGGAGTATATACGTGTATGCATTCGGACATCGTTATTTCACAACAGCAAACGAAACCCGTACATGCAACTTCAATAGGTCTATACGAGATAAACTGGCTGTAAGGTGCAGCCAGACACATGAGTAAAAAGCAAATAGCTGAGCTGCAGTGCTAGCTTAAAGCCGGTCTTACCCAGCAAACCTCCGTCATTTGATGCACCAGCTGTTGAAACCTTTGCTTTTGAGACTCGATTTCGATGAAGTGCTGAAGCTGAGGGTCGGCTGTCGCTCCCTGACCTTCCATATTTCCTTAAAAAGATGTCGTTAAGGCAATATTTGTCCAATTATGAGTGCTTTGTGGCTGTTTAGCTGACCTTCACGTGTGTGAGTGCATGATGGGAAACAGGAATTACTTCAGCCAATCACAGAACACGTCCTTCCCACGTCACTTGTCATCCTACCACGTAATGTTCGTTTAATACATACATGCGTACGTTTAATAATACGTTTTGTGCAAAGAGGAAAAGAACAAGTTAAATTATTTCAGTTAAATTATGTAATGCTTTTTACATAATGTTTCTTCTTGCAAACTATTGTACGGATATGACTACATAACCAGAATTGACAAGAACATTGTTTACCTTACAATGAAATACAAATGAAAATACAAATGAAAATGCTAAAACCACCAGTTGTGAGGAATTTCCTTGATCTTAGATCATGTACAGAATTTATTTATTTAATGAAATAATTATCATCTTCACTGCTATGTCTAAGAGTATCATGATGTATGTTCAGACTATTTTTTTATTCACTAATGTACACCTTGTTTCATATATGTGCTTTACCCTTTAAAGAAACAATGAAGTGGATGTCCTGTCACCCATGTTTGGTATGGCAATGTTCTAAATAAAGTTATTTAAAATATTAATTAAATAATTTAATTAAACAAAGCTAATAAACGCCATTGCAAAATGTTACTGTTACACTAGAACAGTTAATATTTGGTGGTCTGTTAGATTTTTCATTTTCTTTTCATATAATGCTTCAGTCATTTCAAAGCTTGGCATATACTTGGCTTTTATTTGTGCATTACAAGTGCTCTTACAAAGCTTGTTTCCACATGCAAAGTTGTCTACATTCCACTGAATACAATAAAGACAGATACAATATCATTTAATCCAATAAACTTCAATAAAATATACACATTTTTAAATGCTGCTCTATGAGACTGTACTTTCTGTATGTGATAGGAATGGAAAGCTATTCTAATCATTGAGTTATAATGACATTCACATTAGACATATTCACATTGCAGTGCCAGACCTCAGTGTGGCGTAGCTGTTAACTGTTTTTACACTGTGTTAACCTTCCAGGGACATTCACAGATGCTCGTCTGTGTGGGATCAGCATGAACTGTTGTGGGGTGGATTGTCTCCGTGACCTACTGGAGCTCGTACAGCAAATCCTGAACAGAAGCTGCCAGCTCTTGAAAGGTGGGTCTTTCCTCTGCTTTCTGAAAAGAAAAACAAGCTGTGAGACAGGCATCTGGAAAATATGTTAACATTTTTTACAAGCATCAAGTCAAGTATCAAGTAATAGAACTCATTTTTGATGGCCCATTTCAGAATAATATACATTAGGGTGTTGGTTTCCAATTGATGCTGTTGTTGATACAGTAATGTTTAAGCAGCACTAATGTTGCAGCTGGCAAAGATGGGGCTATTACTTTATAAACTGCCAGGTAGTTTAAACTATATACCTGTATCATAATTCATTAATTGATTATGTGTTGCACTGATAATCTGAATCTGCTGTCTAATAAGTGCAGTGCACTAACAAGCTCAATATGTGTCCCCAGAATATAATGTAAAGTAGCTTCAGTTGGAAATATTTAATTCTTGAGTAAATGTTCTCAGTTATACTCCAACGCTGGCCAATACAAAATTGACTCACATCGATCCAGCAGCTTGACATAATGCTGTAGACCTTTTCATTGGCCAGCTGGGGGCGGAAGAGACGAAGGCCTCGGGACACCTGATCCACAATTTCCGTGTTGTTTAAGCGCTCATAAGGAAGCCGTCCCAAAGTGTAGACCTCCCACATAAGAACCCCTAAGTATTTATAGAAATAGATAATGTGGTGAAAGTTGCAAATCTACAGACTATGAAGACATTTAAACATAGATTACATGTATAACTGTCCAGAAATATAATAGGGAATCGACAGCTGAAGCTGAAAAATATACTGCATATTATGTTTACTCACCGTAAGCCCAGATGTCTGACTTGCTGCTGAACTTGCAGTAGAGGAGGACTTCAGGAGGTGACCAGCGCACAGGGAACTTGGAACCTGCTGAGCTTGTGTACTCATCGTCGAAGACATACCTAAGGCAGCAATGTAAGATCCTTTACTTAATTAAATATACCACAATGTAAAAATATTCTAATGCTCATACAGGTGTTGCATTTAAAAACAGCATAAGTGGAGACGTTTTGTTGACTAATTATATTTAAATGATCAAAAGTACGAGTGGTATATTATTATGGTTGGTGAAGGTTGAGCTAATTTTAACAATTGTATATACTGTTTCATGTCTCAGCTGATATTAAGTTAAAGTAAAAAAAAAAAAAAACGAAAACATTTTCCTCTGTAATGTGGTGGATTCAAAGAATTATATGTTATTAGGCACCAATGGACCTCTATGTGTGTCCTGTAAATCATGTGGGGCATTTTACCTTGACAGTCCAAAGTCAGTCACTTTGACAGTACCATTGCCATCAACTAAGCAGTTCCTGGCAGCCTGAGAACAAAACAAACAGCACTCTTGACTTAGTTGTAATCATTAAACTTTTAGCCAAATCTTCAATCATATAATCCCAATCCCATGATGCAGTAATGTAGGAATGTAGCAGGGTGTGTTTTTTACACTACCACACAGAAAATCTTTGTTTCTCACCAGGTCTCTGTGGATGTACTGATTTGACTCAAGATAGGCCATGCCCTCAGAGACATCTTTACACATCTCCAGGAGTTGGACAGACGTTGGGTGTTGCTTCAGCCCCTCCCTGAGGTAAGTCAGCAAGCAGCCATTCGAAAGGAATTCGGTCACTATATAAATGGGTCTCTGCTTAGTACAGACGCCATACAGCTGGACCAGGTTCTGATGGTGAAGCTTCCTGGTTTGAGCAAAAGGAGAAGGAAGTATCATGAAGTGGCTTTCCTTATAAATGTTACAGAACCTACACTTATCAGTGTCACACATCACCCATATATTACATCATGGTTTTGGCCTCTTCAATGAAATCATCTTCAGACATGGAGCCCTCTCTAATCATCTTAATGGCCACGTCATGCTGGCCCTGCCACTTCCCGTACTTCACCACTCCGAACTGACCGGTGCCCAGCTCTTTGATGAAGGTGAGGTAATGGGGGTCAATCTCCCAAACACCTGGAACAAGCAAAAGAGATAATGGAGGAGCACTTTTTTAACTGCAGCATCCATGTTAATGGAATTGTTTAACATTTTGGTGAATGCTGCTTTTATTTGATACCATTATCAGTATGACAGACAATAAGTGTAATTTCCCAAAATGTCAAACTGTTCTTTTAACAGTAGCATTTCAGCATTTATATATAAGACTAGAGCTTTTTTCTGTCAGTCACCACAATTTCATCACCGCAAATTATGATGAAATATAATCCTTAATATATTAAGAAGCAAATAAAACAGATACAGTGTAGCTCTGTCTATAGTTCAAGTGATATTCATGCTTATATAGTTGTATATTATATATTATATATCATGCTTATATGGTCTGACTCCTACCATAGCCCAGCCCTGCTGTTGATGGAGGCCGTGTCCGGTTCGATACAATGTATTTCAGCCTGCTAACCATACCTAATGAGAGAGTTAACAAAACCAAATCAGATCCTGTGAGATCAACATTCAGATGTTCAGCGATCAACATCAAAGCTACTATGTTGACCTGCTGAATTGTGCTGATGGTAGTTGATGAGCTCTGGGATGGTGTTGAAATGATGCTTCTCTGCAAGATAAAACTGTCCCTGTGGGGTTGTGCAGATGTTATAATGTACACAGCTTCCACTGGTTTCCCTGTGGAGAGAAAAGGATGAGTAACATTCAGTGCATTTATTCCATAAGCTTTCATGCACACAGGACTCCTGGCATTTATTGTGTATTTATGAGTAGGTCATACCAACTCAGTGTTATACTACAATGTAGTTCAGTCTTAGAGCTCCACAGGGAAAACAAATTCTGCAGACAGATTAGTCCAAGTTTTGCATGAAAAATTTACATCTCTCTCACTCTGCTGCCCTCTGTTTCCGCTTTCATTCCAACAGTTCTTCTTTTCATATGTTCACACATGAATGGAGCCCATTTGACACCATTGTGCACCATGCAGCAGTGTTTTAGCACCACTGAGCTGACTCACCCGCCGCCCTTACTGAACAAAGACACAGTGTATTTCCCAGCCTTGCTTGAGTCCCGTACCAAGAAGCCTCCATCTTTGTTCTGAGAAAATGAAACAACATTAAGGATATTATATAAGTTTTAAATTAGATTTCATGCATTTAAGTTGAACCGATTTGTAGGTATCAAAGCTGTTCTCCTATAATATTGTGTATGTCAGTCATTGAGTTTACCTCAGTCTTTAACAGCTTTTCTGCCTGACTACGGTTTGTATTCTTGCAATACCAGCTGTGAAAATAAATATGAATATTATTTTTCCTTAGTGCTGTATTTGCAGTGTCCATTGCTTCAGGAATTAAAAATATATTGATGATGTCTGAATTTTATTTTTTTTACAATAATGTACATCACTTTAGGACAGAACAATAGTACCCATACTCACTGAAATCTTTCTAGCCCATTTTCTGCTTCCACAACATAATTACTAGGTATGTAACCTTCTTGGCTGCAAAAGAAAAACAAAAGATATTGTAAATAATATGTACACTAGTAGGTAGTTGGCAACAATGGTAGCACCTCACAAACAAAGTATTGCTCATAGAGCTCCGTATGCAAATTTAATTAATTCAAATGACAGATTATCAGTATTTTCTTATGTTTTACATATCACTCCATAAAAAGTTCTTGTTCTCTTTTTTATATGGCACAAGTGACGGAGCAGTCAGGAAAATGGATTTGGTCAAATTCTTTAAAAACACATCTGCACAAGGATACAGATTCAGATCTGCATGTCTACTCTCAACACTTGTTATAGAGGCATTGATGAATACTTCCTCTTTTGCAAGCAAGGAGCTTACAACCATCTTATTTAACCTGCTCTTTTCCCACTGCTTTGTAAATAAAGGCAGGAGTGTGCTCTATGATATATTAAAACATTTAACTGGTATTTAAAATTAGTAATTTTTGTGCTATGTGTAAAGTAATGGGTAAGACATCTTACTTTAGTTTTTTAATCTCACCCATATTTGTCCCTGGCTCTCCACCAGTTTGTGTCAGACATCTCGAGGATGGTGTACTCCTCATCCTTCCTCAGCTCCAGGTCTTGCTTTGTCATGGGTGTGTAGTTATACTCAGCTATGACAGTCATGCCCGAGGAGGGGGCAGGTGGCTCAGGAGGCTGTGGACGTAAAGGCCGACCAGACTTCTCCTGAAACAACATATATGATTTGGTGGATGTGTTTACGGAACAGAATGGTCCATCTGAAAATTAATCTAAAAGGACTGAGTGTTTACTTCTGTTGGGGTAGGAGGAAGAGGTTTCCTGGATCCCCTTCGCCGAGATGGTTTAGATGTAAAGCCTATTAATGACATTATTTAATACATACATGGATTCATGCCAAAGTTTTGTAGCTGATTGTTGCAGATTTAAAACAAAAAACAATTTGTTCTCACCATTCTTACTATCCAGCACCTTGCAGCCCATGGCTTGTTTAACTTCCTGGTGGCAGCACAGCCACACCCCATCAACCCAGAAACAAGGATGGTATTTCTGCATCAGATCCTTGTTGAAGTGCACCACTATGTGCAAGTATGGACACACACACACACACACACACACACACACACACACACACACACACACACAAAACATTTACATTAAATCAACATTTGCATTTGCATAGGTTTACAACACTCCTGTTCCTGTGCAGGCATTGTGTGATATTAAGATATGGTGTATGATGTGACTTACATTCTTTCAGCTTCTTTATCCAATGAGCCCGAATATCTTCATTCTTTGCAAATATGTACAGTGGCCCTTCATCATAAATTATCTGTGGGAAAAGTATGAAAATAGAACAATTAGTAGCTGAATATCATATCTCTTATGTACAGTATTGCAGTACAGTGCACAAAAGTATGAAAAAAGCAGCATTCAGATGTGTTCACTGTAATTCAGGAAAGAAGATATTAACTATTACTGGCTCTTTTCTTGATAGCTAATGTGCCGGACACATTTTTACCTTGCTGCCTTGTCTTGTGATTTATAAAATGTGTGCAATGACAACACCTGCACAATCACCAAAAGCCCCTAGAGTGTGAGAGAAGGTTTCACTTCTTAACTAGAAAGTCCTTAAAGAGTGCAGACCTGAGCCTTTCCCCAAAACGATAAGTGTATTCGGATCTGGACGCAATGGTGATATTTGCTGGAGATAGTGCCCCCCCCCAAACTCAAACTGGGGACCTGCTGCTTTCGTGGTATGCGCCTCATCATTCTGCTAGCAGGTGTCTAAATTTATTTCAAATCTTTATGCATTTATGGAGATGTCACTCAAAATATGAAATTTTGCCCTGACTTGGATGAATCCATCAAAAAATTTCCCTGCTCACTCCTAAAATATAATCGTTGCTAAGTTGTCTGTCAACCTCGGGGTGCCTCTTGAAGCTCCTACATAGTGATGGATGACAGGAAAACCAGAAACATTGTGAAATAAGGAGTATATTACACTTTCCTTTTTGTTATTAGTCTCCTCTTGCCTAAATTGATATTGTGATAAACAACATTCCAATTGTCTTTATTTTTAAGGACTAACTTTATGAGGCAGTAGCTGAAGTTAAGTGACAAAATTTCTACCTGGAATGCATACATGCGCTCGAGCGGGGCATTAGGCTCTGGCTGGACCGTCTCTACACACTTGATTCTGTCAAGGTCAACCGACCCTCTTAAGCCTTTTCGCTTCTGCTTGACAGATGAGGAAACAATCAGATAACTCAGGGATAAACAAACAAATACAGCCACATTCTTCTATCAAGGTTACCAACAACATTAATCTGAGACAAAAGTGTTGTTTTTTCAATAAACAATGTCTTACAGTTCCAAATACGTACCCCTTTGTCAGAATCAAAATCATAGTAGGCTATTTTTTCCTGGGTGAGAACAAACCATCTCTCTTTGTAGTTCAAAGGGGATGTCTTCTTCTTCTGTTGAGATCGTTTAATAAAAATTTCTTCCAGTATACTGTCTGACATGATGAAGTCAGAATCAATCTGCATTGGAAGAAAGAATAATGAATACTTCTGAGAAGCATAATAGCAGCAAAAGCTTTCTGTGGGGCAGAAATGCTGAGTAGTATGTTTACACCTCAACTCAGGCAAAGTGCTGTGACTGACTCACTCTGCTTAGCTTAGCATTATGAGACAGGCTTAAATGTTGCTGTTGTTTTTTGTTGATGTTTTCTTTTTATTTGTTTTTTTTCAAAGTATTTTAACAGAGTTCAAGTTAATACTTACACACCTTAGATATAAAGTTAGAGCAATGCCACTGCAAGAAGTGAGGCTACAGATCTGGAAAGGGATGGAGAGGGTGAGCATCTATCAGCGCATGATTAACTGTAGTTTGCATAAGCCCTGCTTTTCATGCCAGCAACATCCTCTGTGGCACATCTGTTTCTCTCAGCTATTATATCCTGGTCATCATCATGGTGACCCAAATGTATAGTGTGCTTTTGGAGGCTAGGTAAAGAAATCTTGCATAGAAGTGTCAACCAAATCCCTGGTCTGCAAACATACTCCTTATATATGATGGGTTCATGTAACACTTTAAGAAACATCTAAATGAAATCAGTTTTACTGGCAAACTGATAACATGAAATATCAACCAGTCTCACCATCACAAGTCTACCTTCCTCGCCCACTCACACACATAATTACACTTCACCTGCAATATAAGATAAGTAGGCAAATGAAAAAGCCTCTCTTCTTGGTTAATGACAGCTTATTGTGTCTTGTTTTCAGCAGCTGCTAACCCCTAGTGCTGAAATGAAAGTTACACCTTCAAAACAAGGCAGGGCCTCTACTGATACCATAGATATATAGATATAGAAATGCTAATGTCTGCTAATGGAAGATGAATGTAGACTCTCAGTACAGGAAGAACGTCTCAACAAATGCAAAAAAAATGTGAAAAAGTTCCTCAAAATGTTAAATAATCTCACCGAATCACATTCAACCACCACTTTTACCAAAAAGGCATCATGCCAGACTCACAGGTCAATATTATCAGACAATGAAACTCACCCTTGTCACACATCTGAATGCATACTCTCTGTTAGCCTCTGTAAGATGTATTTGCACTTCAGCTCAGCCTATTTTCAGCTTGTGAGCACTTCCTTCTATCATATGAACTGTAAAACTACCAGAAGCTTCTGTCACTCCCTGCTTTACCATGAGCGTGGCATTTCTTCACACCAGCTTGATTGTACACCTATTGGTTTTGTTTGTGCCGTCACAATCAGACAGCCGTGTTCCCCATTCTGTGAAACATTGTTTACTCATTTCTCATTTGTCTCAACCCTAGTGTTTTCTCACATCACTAACTTGAGTAGAAGTCATTGAACTCTAAAAGTGGATACAACACATCAATGTAAGCCCCCACCCTCATGTTTGTCTCTGATCAATTGCAGCCAGTTGGCTGAAACTGCAGGTCCATATTTCACTGTATAATAGCCTCCAGGAGATTTTCTTTTTTTCTTTTCTGAAGGGAGTTGACTCATGATGGCTGATGCAGACAAACTGATGGGGAAGTTGCATCAGTACTGCAATGTGAAGGGAGAAGAAACCAAGTGCCCCGCAGCACTTCAACCTAACATTATCGCTCTATGAAATGCAATTATTATATACTGGTGGATTTAAAATGTATGGTACATACCTGTGTGTTGGGCTGTCACACATAATTTCGACACGTGCAACCACATACCATGCTCTCCCTTTTTTAGATTTCGCAGAAACCTACCACTATTTCTAACCCACTAACACTTGAACACTTTGCAGTGAGAAGTTTTTCAGTTACTAATGCTTATCTTTTCAGGTGCTTGTGTGGTTTTAGCTTATGAAATGGCGTACACTGCATATATCCATCTGACTCCCTTCGTGGCAAAAGTGAAAAATAACCCTTTTAATCACATAGAATTGTCTAATCAAGAGAAAATGTGTTCATCATTTCTGACTTGGGTGGCTCTGAGGATAATTGGCCACTGGTCTCTCTGACCTGTAAACATTGCCAACTGTGTCACGATGTTGGCATGCAGATGGTAGTGATACATGCACCGAATGAAACGGCTCCAAATAAATAACTTATGAAGATTAATGTTGTTTTTTTGGATGAAATTAGTTCACATGTTTCAATGCATGCTATCCACCATGTATGACACAGCAAAAACAATCATATCTGAAAATAGTGTTTAACAGGAACCGGTTAAGATGCTCTCTCTTCCTGACTCTTTCTGTCAGATAAGTAGTATATGCTGAACGATGTGTGTGTGTGTGTGTGTGTGAGAGAGAGAGTGACCGAGAGAAAAAAAGTGTGAGGAGAATATTCAGTGCAAGCTGTAAGACTTAAATCTAACCACAAACCCCCTCCACTTTATGAAGATACCACGTCAGTTTAACACTGTGGTCTTCCTGTGGAGACCAGATGTCCAAGAGCACGAACAGGGAGATCTGTGGTGCATGTAAACTTAACAGATCAATCAGTGAGCTCATATTCATTTGCTTTCGTTGTCATTTTGGGGAAACGTCTGAAACTGTAACATGTAAAAGTGCCCATCAATTCACAACACAAAAAAGATAATGCTCATGCCACCACACAAAACTACTATTTGATTATCAACCACCATATTTCTAAATCATCCTACTGATGCCAGAACTATCATCGGGTTTGAAAAGTATCCAATGAGTTTTCGTCACTGCAAAATGTAGCAGAATACACTATAGTGCATGATTGTGAACAAAACATTCAGAACAAGTATAATATCTTTATATCTTTGCATTTTGGCAGTTAATGTTACTTTGATTTGGCTTGTGTTTTTGTAGTTTTGTGATGAATACACACTGACTTCAGGTTTCAGTTCAGTACTTGCACAAATCTGTCCATTGCTTTCTACTGCTTTAGTCCGTATTCTTTTAAATTAAATATATGGTGAAAAAATTCTTCTCCACCTTAAAGATTACATTAAAAGAGCTTTGTCACTTACCTAGACAACTCCGAAAAAAGTCAAGCATCAGAAAGATAGATAGAGGGGCTTCAGCTTGTAGCGTGGTAGAAACCTTTGCCTCAGTCGCTTGGCTTGCATTGAATTGTGTGTGTCTGTCTGTGATGCAAGAAACTTAAACTCACCCACACAGAGGAATCAGCTCTGCTTACTTCCCCTTTTTCTTCCTGCTCATTTTCATATCAGCTCTCTGGACAGTTTTGGTGATAAGTGGAAGGGCGCTAAACATTGACATAGGACCAAGTTTGGGTACCAGCTGGTAATAATCACTCATGCTTTTATTTGAGGAGGAATTTCTAGTTCAGCCTGCTGTAAGTTTGATGGTTGCAGGGATAAAAAGATAAATAGGCCTCAAACTCATACATTTTGCAGGCATTAGAAGGTTCGCTGTTTGTGTTTTTACAAAGTCCCAATACACATCTCCTTGCATGTACTCCACATTTGAGCTATATTTTATTTGTAAAGTGTCTGAAAATTCCTGCCGCTAGAGGGCAGATAGTAGAGCTGCAGCCGGTTCTCAGCTCCAGCTCTACTTTAACAACTGCTTCCGGCCTCTGCCTCCCTCTTTTCCTCTGCATCGGGTCGCAGCCATGGTATGAAATTATCACACGAATCCACTTTGGTCAATCAAAGTCAATCTTGCCTATTAAAGAACTATTTTTGCACCTTGTTAAATCGGAGGTGTGCCAAATGTTTTGATACACGTAACGATGGTGGTATTAGCTATCTTGTGTTCATTTTAACAATGTTAGATGGACCTGAACGATGTCTGCTGTGTTAGTAGAGAAGTGCCGCTGCTGCCAGTGCCTGTACAGGAACCGGCCTTTATTTGAAAGACGATTAAGAGTTAAAAATTCAAGTAACCGTAGTGGAAAGCAAAGGATCGCATGTTTGTTTGAATTGTTTTAATGTCACATTTTTACACACTCGTTTCCCTCTGAATACACGTTAATTAGCTGCGGCGTTAGCTTGCTAGCTAAGTGGCTAGCTAACGATAGCTGGCCGTTTACTGTAGCCGGACCGCCAAGAGTGGAAACGAGGAAGACGAGCTTTAAAAGGGATCCGTGTTTAACGTGCTGGCCGTCAATTAGCAGCTGCTAATAAGAACATTTGATAGCTGCTTGACTTTTCTCTTCAACTAGCTTCATTATACTGAATGTCCCTAATCGTCAGGGATGTCGCTCTGCCTTCAGCGACACTTCATGTGTGTTAAAGGTTTATTTCTCGTGTTGTTCAGGTGAACGTCCCGAAGACCCGCAGGACTTACTGCAAGAAGTGCAAGAAGCACCAGCCCCACAAAGTAACCCAGTACAAGAAGGGAAAGGACTCCCTATGCACAGGGTAAACTGCTTGTTATGAGTGCTTCACATTAGCGTGTGGTTAACTTCCTGTTTCATGACGGGTAGCTGATCTGTCGACCGTTTTGCAGGTAAGAGGAGATACGACAGAAAGCAGAGCGGGTACGGCGGTCAAACGAAGCCAATTTTCCGCAAAAAGGCAAGTCAAACCTCTGTTGTGCTTGGTCAGGCATGTGTAATGTTGTAGCGGAGTCTAACTATTACATGGTCTGTACAGGCTAAGACTACAAAGAAAATTGTGTTGAGGCTGGAGTGTGTGGAGCCCAACTGCAGATCCAAGAGAATGCTGGCCATCAAGAGATGCAAGCACTTCGAGTTGGGTGGTGACAAGAAGAGAAAGGTAGGCATTACAGGTCTCGTGTGTGTGTGTGTGTGTGTGGTTTCAGGTCCAAATATATAAACAGTGAATCCCTCAAATCCTCTGTTGCCAACTAACTGCTCCATGGACTTAGAGGTTTGCTATTTTAAATAGGTAGTTATTGGGTGGTTCACACTGTGAATCAGGTAACTGTAGAAGGTAAATTATTTAATTATGACTAAACATCAATTCTGTAAGTATCTTATCTACACCTTGATAAACAATGTTCCTGAAAATGTGTTAACCTTCAAAAAGTTGGCATCCCACCATCATCATGCGCTAGACAGCTGATGATCAGAAATGAAAAATTTTAAGTGAATCTGACTCAACAGCTACAACACTTATATAGCAAAACTGTTTGCATGTTAAACAGTGAGTGAACCTTTTCTTGTGTTAACCATCCAAATCTAAAAGAGAGGGGGTGGGGCAATGTGACAGAGGCAGAAATTAGTAAAGTGGTCCATGGGAATCATGAATGATTGTTTATATCTAATGACCTGTATGAGTTAACTTTTTTATCAGAACACATTTCATTTCTACTTCTTTGTACATGGAGAAGAAATTGCTAGTCAACTGATCAACATTTTTATTATCAGATCAATGCTACTTAAACATTAAAACATTACAACAAACTCTGATAATACCTGAGATTGGCTGCCCTTTCCTAACCCTAATACACAAACCAAAGTGAAAGCTCATTGAGAAGACTGATTTCATTCATTTGTACATTTTTTGAGCATACATTTGTGGTTGATCCCCGTTGCATATTTTGTCTAATTTGTTTTACAATCGTTCCCTCATTCAAAATGTTTGAGTAAGATGGTTCAGACATCTAAACAAAACATGATGGAGTTCTGCTTTGGACGTAAGGCTAAACCAAAAATGTGAAATGTTTGTGAAAATAACCTGTCCATAACCTGCTGTTAATCACAATCCTTCATAATGCCAGTAGCAGTCAAGGTGAACCTTATACACCACTGACAGTTGCTGTCAGATTTTCCCATTTAACAAAGGTTTTTCTGTGTTATCCTACAGGGCCAGGTCATCCAGTTCTAAACTGTGGTCCACTCTTCTGGATGATGCTGTCACTATTTTCAATAAAGGTATTAAAACAATATGGAGATTTAAGGTCTTCCTTCTTTCCACACTGCCTGTTAGGCAGTTGTAGTAGTTGTGATGATTTAACATCTATTAACTAGTGTGAACAATTCACATTAAGTGAAAAAGCCAGTGTAAAGTCAACATCACAGTTTCAAGCTTTTTGTCCTTTAAATTTATCCATTTACTTTATAAAAAACTGATCATAAAAAATGTAAATATTGGACAACTTCCTACTTAATTTATAGAATAGGCAGCTCGAGTGTGTTAGCACCTGAGGATTACAAAATGGTGGCGTGCTGGTGTTTGACCAACACGCCGCTGATGGGAGTGACCACGAGTAGAGTCGTGCCTGAAGGGTTGACGGACAGAACCGTTTTGCTGTGCGGGGTCTGAACGCCCATCTCCTTGAACTGCGGCAGGATCTGTGTGACGTTACACCGGGGGTTGCAGATCTTCCAGCCAGGAGCCGCGACGATGACAAACCCTCGAGGGCCGCCGATCTCCTGTTTGTTCAGAATGGCGATAGCAAGCCGGTTCTTTGACAATGGCCTTTCCCACACTTCGAAACTGTCCACCTGTAGAGCAAGTTATGCTTTATCAATCGTACCCTGCCAAGATGATCACAAAGAATTTAGCGTTTCCATATAGATACTAAATGTAATAAAAATGCTAACAGCTGTTGTTTCATGAAGTGAGCATGCTTCCTCGCCCACCTTGGCAGTGCGATATCCCTGCCTTCCCAGTGGGTCCTGACTGATGTCAATGATGCGTCTGTTCTGCAACAGCTCCTTGGAGCGAGGACAGATGTCCCTCAGATCGTTGGACATGAGCAGAGGAGCTGCCATGATGGCCCATAATGCCATCTGAGATTGCTGCTGGTCATGACTCAGGCCAAAGTTCCCAATGACCAGCTAGAAAAAAGACCAAGTGTTGCAAATATGTAAATAAGGAAATTTGGGTCTTTTTGACAGTATCTAAAAACTATTGGGAATGGGATTCCTTTCTACTTTTTCCACAAAAACACGTAGTTTTTGCATTTAGCTTTACTTACACATTTTGTTGAGCTCTTGTTATAAATCAAGCTCTATAAAAATGAATGTATAATAAAAAGCCTCAACTAGAGACTGAGAATTTAGATTAGATTAGATTATTTTGACATTTTGGGAAATAATTTGCCTAGATAGGAAGATCCATAATACTCATAGGACTGTACAGTCAATATGAAGCTACAGCCAAGCAGGCTGTTGTCTTAGCGTAAAGCATGTTTCTCAAAACGTCAAACTCATAGTGTCAGTAGACCTCCAGTTGAGAAACATATCAACGCTGTGCTGTCTTCAAACTGGAGTCAAGTCACTCAGTGCCAGCAGCTGTGAATTTAAAATGTTCACAACACAGTACCATATCAGGGTCATTCCAGCCCCCAGGGCCAGCCAGAGGCACAATGATGTCCTGATGAGAAGCAGTCCAGTCCAAGATGGACTTGATGGAGCTCCAGGAGTCGTACACGTCATTGAAGTTGCGCCAGTGGTTGCACGTTTCACGAATGGCTGTGTAGTTCGGCTGGAGAAACAGAAATGTCGAGACGATCACCTATTCTGAACTTTTGAACTTTTACTGTTATTTGGGTAGAATTCTGTCAAACTGGAGATTGATCAGGTGTGTTGAAATTTAAAGTAATTTGAAGACAAACGAGTCCTCTCACCTGTCGGACAGGCCACTCATATAAAGGCCACTCACAGGAGTACAGGATACCTCTTCCGGTTTTGTTCAGTGCTTCTGACATCTTTATGTAGCCTTAACCAGAATACATAATTAGTAGTCAGATTAAACATCATATAAAACCTTATATAATGTTTTATGTCATGAAAATATATTTGCAATTCTGCACATAAAGTACTGTGCAAAAGGTTTAGGCATACAAGATTATTTTTCATCACACAATATCAGAGTTCCTTCTGCACCATGACAATGACTGGAAAAAAGAAAGCCATATAAAAAGTACCTCGAAAAACTGTGCACAAGTGCACTTAGGAGACTGAGTTAAAAGCTCACCTTCTCCCAGCAAGTTCCTGTCCATGTAGCAGCCGTCAAATTTGAGCAGGTCCACACTCCAATCAGCAAAAGTCTGAGCATCAGTCTCATAGTAACCCAGACTGCCAGGGTATCCAGCACAAGTATATTTCCCAACATCTGCGTAGATACCCAGCTTCAGACCCTTAGAATGTATCTTAAAAGAGAAATAAAATAGATTTGATCGATTTTAGCTTGTATTAGCTCGTTTTGTTGTTGACAGGTTGCAGACATGTACCAGCAGGTGGCGATGTTGTACAGCTAAAAACTTGATCTTTTACTAGCCTGTGCTCTGCCTTTGTGGGCCTAAATATAACCCTTCCTGGTGAACAGAACTTTTTAGCCACCTGCATAGGCATCTGACTGCCTGTTGCAGCATGGGTGAATGACAGTACACACTCCTACCTGAGACAGTTTAATGACTGGGTATCTCCTGTGGCTTCAGGTGCTGAATTTGTATCGTATGAGATCTGAGTCCAGGATTCCACATCTGCTCCTTTCCCCTTCATTATGTAAATAACTGTGGGTCAGCTTGGTTGGCTGTATGATGAATACGTATTCGGACCATGTAATCACTTTTACTTCTCGAGTCATTAAAACAGGGTCTCCCAAAAGTTTTTATTTGTCAGAGATTTCCAAACTTAAGATGCATTGCGCCTCTGATCCTGTAACACTGCACCCTATAGAATCACATCTGTGGTTATTTGGTTTGCCATTATATAACTTTGCATACTATTCATAATGCAGCCCAAAGACTAGAAACTATAATAAAGCTGTCATATCCGGGGCAAACACTCTCATTTGGCTCTTCCAGCCGGTGAAATAACTCAAATTAAAGTATTTCCGGAAGTCTCTCTGAAGCCCTCTCACTTTGATGTCTACGGAGGAATTATGGCATTAATACTATATTCACACTCAGAGTGTTTGTGCCTCTTTTTTTAAACACGACTCACATAGTCAGCCAGTTTCTTGATGCCCCCTGGGAATCTTTTGGGGTCTGCCTGCAGGCGGCCCTGGGCATCACGCTGACGGGAGGGCCAGCAGTCATCGATGCAGACGTACTCGTAACCGGCCTCTTTCCAGCCCTCCTTCACCATCACATCTGCCATCTGCATGTACAGACGTTCACTGCCAGGGCAACAGGAGGCGACAGACGGGGCCGATAGAATCCATTAGATGCCAGCATTCGGTGTAATGTGCAAAAGCAATATGGCAGAAACAAATATATACGTGCTAAAGGGGTTCTCCTAAAAGTGAGTGCCAGTTTAGCTCTTTTTCCATTGTTGGGTAAAATGATAAAATGATAACAATTCAGCCAGTACGCTGAAACATTTGTGGCCCTGGATGCCATGCACAGAAAAGTGAGGCTTTTTGTTTGTTAATAATCAGAATAGACGTCCCTAGCATCAGAAAAACTGGGAGCTGTGGAGTAACCTCAAGTAGATATGACACTTTTCCATAAATTTTCCAAAAAAAAAAAAAAAATCCTGTCAAATGCAATAATTCTGGCATCTAGATAATTCTGACAGTTGAGTCAATAAGTCAGTTCACACACAATTAGTCAGCAACTGTTTTGATAATCATGGGGCATTTTTCCAGCACTTAAGTACAAACATTTGCTGGTTCCTGCTTCTCAAATCAGATGATATGCTACATTTGCTCATCTAACATGAAATTCAATATATATTTGGGTCAGTTAAAAACAAGACTTTTGAGGATGTCACCTTGGGTTTAAAGAAATACTGACAGACCAAACAATTAACCGATTAACTGAGAAAATTTCAGCAGGTTGAGCGATAGTGACAGTTGTTGGATACAGCCCTGTGTAATTATTCTTCTTCTATCTATGCTTCTCTTCCCCATGACTTTTCTCCTTTAAAACCTTGTCACTTATTGCAATTTCTATGTTTTATGTCCCTCTAAATTACTGTACTACCTCACAGATTTGTTCAGCTCTTCTTGAAACGTGTTCAGACTTTATGCTTCTTGCTTTCAAAGTGCTTTCAGAATGAAGGTTATTACATTACTCACTGATCCTAAATGTGACACCAATATTTTCCAAATGCCTCAAACCAAGGAACAAAAGGCAAATTGAATTAGGGTCATTATGGCCCTACATCATCAACTGTCACAATTGTTACAATCACCTGTTTCTGTTTCTAGATTACTATTATTATTGTTGTTATTAATAAAGGCACGGTTTATATTTCAGTTTTTGCACTTAATTAACCTTTAAAAGAGTTTGGGTCATAGCGACCTCGATCCAAATAAACCCTCCTGTAGAAACGCGAGCTGCGTCACTTCCTGTCCACGGTGAGGATTTCTGTCGCAAAGTATATGATTCATTGGAAAGAGAAATTGGGCAAGCTTTCATTCACCGAGTAAGTGAAATCGCCATTGTGGGAGTTTAGGACACGAGTGTAGTTTATGTTTATGACATGTTGTACACGGAATGACTGTAATATTGGTGTGTTTCTGTGGGAGATATTTGCAACATTAATTCCCCTTGTGTCAGACTGGATCACCGCCACCTGACGGCTCTGACGGCTCTTACCTGATGCAGTTATCGGGGTCCTTATCACAGTCGATGTTACACATGAATCTCTCCCAGTGCAGCCAGCCCATAGTGGGCGTCAGCGCCAGACCATTGTTTAAAGCTTCAACAGCAGGACTTATTAAAGCGACAAGTCCGACGAAAAACACAACAATGAACATTTTCATTCTTGACTTTAAATAACTCTATACGTGCTACGTAAACAGTGGCGATAAGCGACTGTCGTTGCTACATCGAGATCTATTTCCTCATGGAAAACGTCTTCGGACCGCTCCGCCCTCTTGGATGATTGACATGATTCTGGACCAATTGAATCTAAATGCGTCTGTAACTGACCAATGACATTTTCGCCCGGATTCTTTTTACTACAAACTAGGAAGCGCCAAGGCTCACTTCTGAAATCAGGTGAAAAATACAAGAAGTCAGCTGACATGGCATGACTAGGTAACCACGTCTTGTGATTCCACTGAAAACCCGAAACGTGAACATCTGTGGAAATGCTATATTCACACATACTCAGGTTTATAATTTTTTAGTAACATTTGGGAAATCAAAACGTTAGGAGGTGTTGGGTCTTGTGGCAGTTGCCTGTTCTGCTGGGTTGATAATCCAGTCTTTCTAAGAGCCACAGATAAAAAGCCTTGATAGTCTTCTGTATATACTTAACTCATTTTTTAAATTAGAGCTGTGAATGATAAACAGAGGCATACCTATCATTCTGTGTCCAAATCATAGGTTTTCATGCATGGCATTCTCAAGTTTAAGTGAAAAGCCTGGCAGTCAGCAAGGATATTTCTTTGTTTTTGTTCTCCAACAGATACTAAGCATGAAATAAAATGGCCCAATTTACCCCACTGTTCCCCTGAGGAGGCTGGCTAATCAAAAATACCGCACACACTGTCAGCAAAAATGTAGGACTATGTACATATCGACGCCACCTCAAGCTGTTTATTAGCTTCGGATCCAAGACACTAATTTGTCTGGTGCAGACATTAAATGAATTATAGATGGATTTCTTAATTTAGCTGTAAACGGACACCCTGCTACAGAACTGAATTAATCCTGGACATTCTTCTTTGCGACACTGTGAGAGATCCTTTCACACATGCAGAGAGAGAGTGATGAGTTTTGTGTTTATTGTAATACTTAGCTTTTCTAGACATTTAAGGACACCTCTGCAAATTGTTTATTTGCTAATCAGATCATCTTTCTCTTTGAGAGTTTGGGCAGAGTCACGAAAGAGTTTAAACTTTACAGAGGGGACACAATTTGAATGAGCAGACTGCCACACTTAAGTCCTCCTGACAGCCTGTCTCTGCTGTGCACAACTCCTCGTGTCCTAATTTTGAGAGGAGTCAAAACAAATGAGGCAGCGCTCACAAATTGGCACAAACACAGATTATAAAATAATCCTTATACCCACCGCTGGGCGTATGTAAAAAAGGAGCATTAATGAACACAAACCCCAACCTTTCAGTGAAATGTCAGGGGTGCCTGTTTCAACCCTAAACATTATCAGAGGCTTCACCCAGGGACAGGTGATACAAACAATCTATCACTTGCTATAGTTCATATCAGTGCCAGTGAGAAATGGCGTTGTGGCTCTAAATGTCAAATTTCAATTTGACTTACCCCCCCGCTGATAGATGGACCAATCCAGCCCACTTGAACACACAGTTTTCCCTTTGTAAAAATGGCATCTAGCCCACCATAATGATAGAGATCCTTGTTGTTGTTGTTTCTTTTTTCCACAGCGCTGCATAAAAGAGCAGCATACCTCTATCTGTACAGTGGTTAATTGAGATTTTTGACAGATGGGCAGCCCATGCTTTTGGCGGGCTCATATGGCTCCCCAGAGCTTTGACACCAATCCATCATGCTCCTTTCTTTGCCAGTGTCATATAATTGAGGGGACTGTCATGGTTGACTTATGTTGGCAACTTTGTTATGGAGTGCGCAGGGATAATATGAAAGGGAAGGCATGTGCTCTGGTGTGCCTTCTTGTCCATGGAGCTACATTATTGTATTGATCTTTAGGGACAGGCGGCAGCGTGAGCAAATGTCATCAAAAAGTTGTGCCTCCATAAATAAAACAACTAAAGCTATATGGCTCATATACCCTCAGTGGAAAATCATTTATTGTCGAGTAATTAGCTGCTTAAGTTGTTTATGTGACTGTCACAGGGGAAGGAGCCTCCATGTGCTGATGTTGCTGCTTTAATTGGGTAATTGTTGAACTGAGTGTGTCTGAAATGGCTTTTGGTAATAACCTTTAGAGGCAAGTTTATGACCTGTAAATTATTTTACTGATGATATTTTTCAGGTTGTTTTTTTCTGCCAACATTTCTCTAAAATTAAAATCACACGGGCATAGATTTCGCTTTTAAGATGTCTGTATTTGTTTCCCAGGTTTTTATTATGTGTGTGTATGTATTATGTGTTGTTATTATGTATGAGGCAGGTATTCATCTTAATACTACCAGACGTCCTCATATAGTTCGAATTTTGATTTAATAGTAGTCACATCCTTAATTTAAGATATTTCTAATTACATTTTGACCAGTAAGAATGAACCATTAAGTTGTGCAGTGTTTCAAAAGGCAGCTGTAGATATGTTTAATGTGAATCTGCATATGCAATGGTTCAATTTTACAAGTCAAAATGTAATTAAAAGGTCATAAATGTAATGTGCACATCTTAAATGTGTGTCCCGTCAGTCTTGTATATACAGTATGTTGAATCTGCTTGACATAGATGCTATATTGGAAAGGTATTTTGTGAAATGTTGGTTATTTACTTTTATTTTTCAGGATTCTGGCAGCTGGGAAGCGCGTTGTGCAAACATAGATTTTTCAGGTCTTTGTGAAGCTGATTACATCTCTCTCAGCTCACAGAAGGGGACCAGAGTATGTTGGCTCAACAGCAGTTTTCATGTTGCAGCAGCTGCATGCCGTGCAATATAGACAGCTGATGTGTAGCTGTCTCTGTAGCTTGTCTCTGATGAATTACTTGAAATTACATTTGAAACATAAACAGGCAGAGAATTAATTCATTTTCAAATGTAGAAATTGTCATCACTTAAGTTACTGCTTCTCTGTGGCTCCCTTACAGAGGTTTTGGTACCGTACTGGGGGCAGGTTGTTTTTATCAAAAAACTTTGATAATAAATTATTCACCAAATGCGTTATTCACTGACTTATAGCTAAAGGGTTTAATTGAAAGAAGAAGCCCTGTTTTGTTTGTTCTTCATGTGATTTTTTTTTTCTGAGAGGAAAGTGAAACTCCACTGTCTTCTGTTCTCGTTCCCAGGCAGCGCATCAAACATCTGTCAAATTTCTGTCCTGACCATCATGTGCCTAATTAGGATTTTACTCTATTGCCAATGTGAAAATGGTGTTCAATAATAGTCTCCTTTGTGATTAGATGTGAAATATTATTACTAATGTTCTCAGCAACAGCTACCCAAGCAGCAAGAGTTACGGAGCCTCAACAGAGGGTACTTCAGTGTATTTTGAGGAAATCAATTTTAATAGGATAATCGATACATGATTTAGTTCGTAGTCCTTAAAAAGTCAGGGAGTACACAAAGAATGACCTTCGCTCTGGCCGCTGTTTGAAAAGCAACGCAGACCTGCCAGGACTAATCCTACCTTGATGATGCATGTTCTCTACAGTAATTAGATAGAACTGTGTATCGTGTGCTATAGCTGGTAAACAAAGTGCATTGCAAAATCAATAAAAAGCAAACAGAGGCAGTACATTTCTGATGAAATCAGTGATTTTATTTGGCTCGGTATTCAGGACACTCACTCAAGGATATTTTGAGGCTGTCTACTTGGCATCTGTTTCAGTCTTGTTTTGTGTCTATTTAAGTCAGAGCAAATGGACAAAGGACACTACAGATACAATTTTGCTAAAAGTCTCATTGGAAAAAAAGGGGGTTCTTTAAGTCTTTGCACGCAGGGCCCCATTATGAGCTAGATCACTTTGTTGTATTTAGCAGATTAATGTGAAACAGGTAACTCAGGCAACTCAAATACTGAGTCGTTAGTAGTAGTAGTAATCAATTTGTTTGTTATATTGATTGAGCAGCAACTGATTTTCAGCCATACCAACAAAGTGGCATGTACGTTTGCACTATCAATTAGTTGCTTGGTTGGTCCACCTTTTTGTCCGGACTGAAATATGTTGATATCTCTTGGTACATACATTCATGGTGACGATGACAATGTCTCCTAATGACTTTGGTAAGTCCCTGATGTTTCCTCTTGTTCACTGTTATTTGCAGTTCACTGCACGTTACGGAGAAACTATGTGTTCAAACCAAATTTGACTCAAAAACAAATCAACAATGTCAAAAGCTTGTTATTCCTGAAAAGACTGTTAACTGAACTGCTGAGTACTGTAGCTCAGAGTAAGGTTTTAGTCCTCCATCACTGCCACTCAATGTGTTTCACCAGTTTTGCTGCATAAGCTCCAGACAAAGTGACCTTTGGGTGTTTTCTCGCTTATAAAGTCAACAACATCTGCAGGTTATTTGTGATTGCAAGTCTTTTTTTTACAGGGAGTACAATGGCAACACAGGGGATTGGGCCTCTTGCCACACATAATGTTGGGATGAAGTCAGTGTTTTATCTATTTAAACTCATCTTTCATTCATTCAATGTTCACAGGTTGCATCTGTGTAATGAATGCAGGTCTGAGCTTTTCACGTAGAAGTAAACTTACATAGATGGGCCTTTAAACTTCATTGGAAACTAAAGACTTTTAATGTGCTCCATTTTGTAGCACAGTACTTCTCCCTGATTTCAAAAGAGGGGAATCAGTCTTGTCTTCTTTTCAAGATGTACTTACTTTTTAATTTTTCATTTGAGGTTGAAAAATTCAGCCTGTGTTTTCTCTGAGATACTGGCTCTGTATTACCTGAAGAAATTATTCTGTATAGGAGTTCAATATGTCTCAGGTTACCACAAACCTCCAAATTGATTTCTCTGGGTGGGTTTGCTGCCTGGAGCACATTTTTTATTCTCTTCACTTTGAGAGGAAAAACAAATAATGTCACGTACACCATTCTACTTCTTTGTTATCATGAAATGTATTGTTATAGTGCTATATTTGACAATGGGAATAAGAAATAGCCTAAGGGGAGTATGTTATCAAGTCATATTATTTCACCTGGTCATACAGAGTGCAGTGGAGCCAAAGAAAAGGGTTCTTTTTAAAAAGCTAGGAAGCTCGTATTTCCCTCACTTTGGTTAAACTACTAACAATATCTTTTATGACAACAAACGGGTTACCTTTACCTTACCAGAAAGACAGATTAAAGCAAGATTTACAGGGCTAGACAAAAAAACATGATCAATGTGATGGAGGATTCTGGATTTGATGATCACCATCACCATGGCAACCAAAGCAAGATCGCTATCACTGTGCATTCAGGAGATCCCATGATTGCAACTCTATGTCCCCGTTACCTTGCTCTCGACAAGTCCCCAGTTGTTTACAGTGAAATCTCTAACATGCTGAAATGGAGGCTTCAGCTCATTACCCCTGTTACACTTGAGCGGTAAGCTTTTCGGCACTTGAATCAAATGGCAAAGGCATAATTGGATTCAAATGAAATTTTAACCAAGTACAGTAATTTTTCTGTGTGTTGAATGATGCTAAAATCTTAATGCTTAGTTCTTTCCATATTAAATGCTAATGAGGAATTGGTAGGCCAAAGAAAAAGCCCACTGACAGCTCTTTAATTATCTGACACAGAGATTAAAGGTTGTGACTGCTATTACACTCCTATATTTTAATGACATTTGCTTTTGCTTTTGGTTTTTTTTTAATGTTGTTTGAAGGAGGTGTATTCCTACCTGGTTTTTGAAGATTAAAGCATTTCAGTATGGGGCATCATAATTCATTTGATGTTATTATATTATTTATAGCAGGCAAAACAAAACAGACATTTTGGCATTCTTTTAGCTTAAACCCCAGTCTGCTTTCCTTCCAAGAACAGAGCTGCAATATAAAAACCTAAACCATTGTGTTTTCCCTCATTATCCTTATTATCCTAATGAGCTGTCTTCAGTTGACTAAACCTTTTTTTTCATTGTGAAGCACTCCATAAATGTGTACATAAGTTTTAGTTTTTAATTGAAATCATTCTACAAAATATTCAAACATGCACCAGACACGCCACCACATGAGCATTCACTTTGGGTTTCTGTCCACATGCACTTTTAATTTTGGTTTCCACAAACTCCTGAATATATAGTTCTGACACAGCTCTACTGTGCTCACCAGGTAATCACCATAACACATTGTCTGTATCTGATGCTGAGATCAGCTGCCTGCTGTAGCCAAAATTGTTTTAAGAGTGGTGAGAGTGACCATAAAACAAAACAAAGCAATTACAGAGTTGATTGATAAATCTATGTGGATTTGTCATACTCGTCAAAATCTTCAACAACTTAACCAAAAATTTCCTTCCTGTTTAGACTGATTTCAAAAAATCCTGGTGACCAAATAGAAAAACCTTCAGCACTAAGAGCAAGGTTATATGCTTTACAAATATATAGCCTTCAACTTTACCTTTAATATCAATATATCATGAGCAATGGCAGGGAATGGAAAATGCTTGTACAGTTTGTACAGTATTTTTATATCCATGCAGTTTCAGTGACACATTGGATGAGGTGTGCATGTGTGTAGTCGGGGGTAACTGTATGGGACAGACCATTACTCAGCAGGAAGTGGACAGTAAATAAAAGCGTGCAGTAGCAGTAATGTTCCCTCCTGTGTCTCGTCTTTCACATTTCGGCACACTGAACGCCTTTGCGCAGAAACCACTCTACCCTGAGTGAACACAAAGCTCAACACAGAGATAACAAACAAAGATATGGTGTTTATTTTTGAAGATCCTGCAGACTGTGGTGATGACGATTGAAGTTTTAGAGCAGACAGAAACAGAAAAGATTAAAGAAAGGGTGAGGGTGGAGCATTAGAAGCTCAACTCAGTGGTGCTGATCCTGGTACAACTCCTCCAAACACCAAAGTCCCATCACTCCATCACAAGCATAATGCATCACGTCTGCTCACACAAACACACTCATGTACACACATCATCATGCTTCAGCACCCACAGGCCGGTTGCCTCAACTCCAACACCAATCCCCACATCTCAGAGATATATTCACTCTTGGCTTCTTATCAGGCCCTTTGTTTCCATGGCAACAAGACTCAGTGGAGGTGTTGGGTTTGCTGTAGTGCAGACAAACATCAGCAGTTGAGGAAACCTGTTGGAAAAGTTTAACAGGAATGCAAAGAATCTGTTTTGCTGCCACATGCTGAACAAAGTAACTTGTGGCTTTTAGTATTCCTGAAGTCTGAATCATTTTTATCGCCTTTTGTAATTAGTGCTTTCTATTGATTATGCTTAATGCAGCAATTTATTTGATGCCTGAAAACCCAGCCATTATTTTATTTGCTCAAAAAGGTGGACTGCCTTTTGCACCTTGAACAGCTTATCCTGTGTAGTTCACCTCATCCCTGCCAAGAGCAAAACAACTCCCGGTCTGATAATAGATAGTTTTAATCCCCATGTTCCACATGAGTCCTGAAAGTCATCACATTAACAGAGCCTCACAGTTATTTAAATTTTGATGTGACAGCGCTGACTGAAATGTTTTCTGCAGGAAGCTCAGACACCACCTTGTTGGTAGAGGCAGATTCTTGGATCCTTGTGTCACTGGTTTGATGTTTTGCAGGTCCAACACCCGCTCTGTCAGGGAAGGAAGGCGTGATGACTCAGCTCCTGAAGGACACGCACCACCTGCCTGGCCATGCAAGGCAGTTCACCTCTCAACCTGTCTGAGAGGTGATTGTGATCACTGACACTTGGGAGGCTCTCTTCTCCAATAGTGTTGTGTACTGCCAGAGTCCCTTCAAAAAAACAGGTCCCTCATAGCCAAAGCATCAGCGATTGCTTGCAAGCCTGCTGTAGACCTTAATTGTAACAGCCTCACTGTGTGAAAAATAATTAGAATTATAATTACAGCAAATGACATTAAAGCAGGATTTTCTGAAAACTACAGTGCAGTGAATCAATCCCCCAGATGCACCCTTTCACTTCCTCAACATACTGTAAGCATACAGAGCAATCTCTGTGTGATACATTCAGTGGTTGTTGGAGGCAAGGCAGGTGGTAGATGTACAATGTGCTATTTTGACAGCAAAAGAAGAAAAGTCATAATCTTTGGTTTCCCAGAGCAGCATCAAATAATCAAACTCAGCAGGAAGGGGGCAGAGCAGCATCGGGGCATCAGTGATTAGGGCACCAGGGCTGGGCATGGGAGACCTACAACCACACTCACAGTAAACACATCACTTCAGGAGATCAAGAAAGCACTCAAAATGCTTTTGGAGTTGCTGTCACTTCAGCAAGTACCAGCATGGCCAGAGGCATTTGATGTATAGACCCTAAGGTCTCGGGCCTAGGCCAAGATGCCATCCTTGCTAGTGTGCATTGTGGAGTGCTGAAGAAAAGTCAATGAGGAGTCATGCTGCCTTGGCCTTTACATAGGGAGGATACCTACAGAGGTGAATTAGTTTATCCTGTGCATGTGAAACTTCAGCATTTTGGCCGAGAACAACAAAGTTAATGTGAATAACAATTTCCCTATTCAGAGAATAGAGACATTTCATTAATTGTTATCAGGTCAGTGTGAAACAACATTATCCCTCACACTCTTTTCCCTTTTAAAGTAAAATTTGGAATACCACACATTTAAATAGGCACATCTGTATGGCCTTTAAAATGAGATATACATTCAGACCACAATTGCTTATGTAAATTTACTGCATGTAAATCATTCCTTTTAGAAACTAGTAATCACACATTTGGGAAATTATATTTTAAAAGTTCAGTTAATTATGGCAATAGTTTACAACACGTGGTTCTATTATACCAAAATTAAAGCCCCTTTTATGGTAAGATCTGTTGAACTGGATGAGGTCAGACGTTTTGTTTGCATACTAATTTACAGCAAAAAAGGAGGAATTAACAGACTGACAGGGTCGTGCATGCTCAGCGGCGCTTTTGACCTGCTGGTGAAAACATGCAAGATGAACACGGAAAGGCTAACCTTAAAAGGTGTCACAATCACTCATTATCATGCTCTCTTTGGCATTTTCTGGGATACGTGATATTTAATGAAGGGACTTTTCCTTGCCCCACTTTTAATTAGCATTGGGAAAAAGAGCTTTTTGAACTGTCACCTTCTGTATCACCTTGAAACAAATGTTATACTGTATATAGCTTGATTAGAATGTATTCAGTTTACAGTACTTAATCTCATAACATTGCAAGCATTTGCCCTTCATTATCTGTTCAATGTCTGTCACTTGAATTTGAGTGTAATGAAGATCCACTTCAGTGGCAGTGGGTTGTATATGTTTTACATTGTACTTAGTCCACTTTACTAAGTTAAAAAGCCAAACATCTATTTTGGGGAAACTGCCACACATTTAGGCAGATGTACTGATACTGATGGATATTGCAAATGTATGTACTTGAGAAGTAGTTGCTGCTGGGGCGCCTGGGGGCATCCATGTGTCCTGTGGATAAAACCAGGCAAGGTCTGCATTGTATTTGTTGTCTATGGTGCAGGTGTGTGCTGTTCAGCTCAGTAGGTTGATAAGAGAGATAAGCATGTGACAGAAGAGCACACCAATAGAAAGGTGTAAATAACCAGAAGTATCTCTGCCAAATTCTGCATCATAGTTCCAAGTCTCTGAATGACCAACAGAACAAAGTCTGTAGGGGGCTGTAGCCTGAACTCACCCTGCAGAGGAAACACGTGCAGCAGCAACAACATGGTAGTGGCTACCTCGGGTAACAGATGAGGATTTTATTGAGGGGTTCCTTAAAGTGTTTGAGAGGACAGCTACTGCACCTGAGCAAAGTTGGCCGTCAAAAGTGCTGAACCCGCTGCCTCGTGTGTCTAGAAGAGGCCCAGAAAGACTCCCAAGACCCAGCAGATGCAAAGGAATGTTTTAACTAAAGCCATCAAAGTTGAGTGAAGTACTGGATGGAGACCAATCTGGTTAGACTGGTTAGACTATTTCACCTGTCACCCCTTGTTTAATCACCCACATAATCACACATTATCCCTCTAAAATGTCAAAGCTGAGAAAATATTAAAGGACAGAAAAATGAGCCCAATTACATTGCAGCTTTTGTAAGTCAGGTTAATCTTTCTGTCTTGATATTGGTTTGCCTTGTGCAAAGTACCTGGGATAGTCTCAGTGGGTTGGTCTGATTGTGGCAAAATTAGCCGAGACAGTTGAGGCAGACTTGTTGTGATGCGCATCCTTTGTATTCCATTAGTGGTGAAAAGTATTGCAAACACAGATAAACGCAGCCTTTTATAAAGCGCAGAAGCTATTTTGAGTTGATGTTTTGAACCAAAAATATGTTGAAACAGTATTTAGGACTGACAGCTGCTGTATGGCTACTGCTTTTTAAAATTCTGATGCACTACAGAGAGAGTGAACCCAGCACAGCGGTGAGAATCTTTTTGAATAATTGTAGAATTGCATCAACCATCCTCATAACTACTCCCTGCATGACCCCAGGAGAAGGTTTTCTTTCTGTTTATTGTGATATATTGAAAACACTTTCTCTTCGTAACAGAAATGAGCAGAATGAATGTGAAAGATAAAAAATGACTGAAAAGAGGGTCCAATCAGTCACAATGTGCATGCTCACTGTGCACCCTTATTTAAAAAAAATTAACCAAACACACTAAAAGAACCAAAGTATGTGCTGGTCAGGCAGTTGGTTACAGAGGTGAAATGTAATGAAAGTAATGAGCACTGAAACAACATATTTGTATCTTTTGCTCTTTATGCTCCCTCTCTTTGGTGAGAAGCCAAGGAGAATTTAGTTTCTGAAACTATAGACACACACACACACACACACACACACACACACGTTCATGACCCAGGTGCACATTTGTAGCAGAGGAAAAAGGCTCTGAGCTGTCGCCGGCCTTGCTCTCTTGGGTATTAATGGTAGTGTGGGTTGTGTCTGATGGACAGGGCAAAAAAGAGAGAAAATCTTCTGTTTACTTAAATAGCACCAAGAGCAGAGGTACAGAAGGCTAGGAGCAGGGTGGATGAGGGATGGACATGGTGCCGGGGAAGTCGGCATGGCAACAAGCATGTCCACCCATACAGATACTGTACATGCCCACACACACAAACTCCTCACCAGATGTCAACAGATCCATGGCTGCAGACTTTTTCATTGGACAGAGCAGATAAATGGTTAGTGTTAAGAGGAGATATAATTATAATGAGTTGAAGAGGTATTAGAGATTAGTTAGTCCAGAGATTGGAGGAATTTATCTCTTTGGACCTCGAGCAGTTATTTAAATGAAATCTTTTGAAAAGTTTTGAGGGGTTGTCTCTTTGGTCAAAGTGCTGACAACAGATATCTGATACTTGACAAGGGGCCCCAGAATGACATGCTTTTTTTGTTGAAAAAAGTTGAATGCAAAAAATGTTGACAGCCACTGGTTTAACCTTTAACAATGAGCTTTAAAGAAACTGATTTTAATCTGAAAATTGAGATACTGTAGCTGTTCAGGTAAATATAGAGGGCTAAAATGTAAAACCATTTCCCAAATAGAAAATACTGAAGTAAAGTAAGTAAGTACTTAACATATATAACATAACTTTTATTTTAGTTTGCAATGTCCTTACTCCATTTCTCACCTGTTTTCCTGTGTAAAATAGCTGAAACATGTCTTAATGACCTATGAATGTCTTTAAAAGCCCTATTCATGTGTTTAGTCCAATGTAGTCATAAATGTTGTAGTACACAAACCTAGTCCTAAAAGTATTTTTTTTCTTCTGGCCTTGCACCACATGGAAAGACATTGCACATCATGGCAGCTTTTATGAAGAATTGCTGTCACAACTAATTCAATCTGCAAATTAGCTCTCCCCAAGAAATTCTGAATATCTCATGAGATGAGGGAATTTTGAAAAGGCTTTTGACATAATTCTGACTGGTGGCTCTTCTCTCCACAGAGGGATTCAGAAGGGACTAATTCCTTGTTTCTCCTGTTTGCACATAAAGGAAATGTAGGGCCCATATATGTCTGTAACCATGATCCACATAAACCTCAAACTGCAGTCTTCCCAGCTGTAGGGCGTCTCTCAGATGTGGGAATTACAGAAATGTAGAGGCACAGTGAGGGATTAGTGGAAATGAATCCACATTGGATTTTCTGTATAAGTAAACACAAGGATGAGTTTTTCAGTGCTGCTTGAAATGTAGGTTTTCCCTGCTCTCGAAAGTACATCATTTGAAGATACATGTTTGCTTGATTTCATTATGCAAATGAGACATGATTGCAAAAACTTCTAGATATGATTAGTTAGAGAGGGGGTTATATATGAAATAGCCTGAATACCTATCTGACCTTCTTTGAAAGATCCAGCTGCTGTGCATCAACGCTGGATTAACCCTCTTGACTCATGCAAAAGGGGAGTACTTGTCCCTTCTTCTCAGCATCAAGCTTACATACAACTGGTGTTATGAAGTTTTCTATTAGAGGTTTGTTTTATGTGCAAAATGTCCCAACAGATAATTTAGACAGAATAAATCTGGTGGAATATTTTAAACCTCAGCAGCAGGAGCAGAAATTGACAAACTGTCCACTCCTTTCTCAACACACCGCAGTCTGTGTCAGGAGTGTGGTCACCAACTTGGTTTCTTTTTTTTTTATCCTCAAAACACCATCCATTAAATGTGATTTTTGGGCCACTAACATTAGAACATTGGACTGCTGTCTGCTTCAAATGGGGTGACACCAGGAAAATAACTGCTCTTAACTGAATACATTTATTCAGTGAATATGGTATGCAAACCTTTGGAATTTATTACAGAAAAAGTGAAACAGATTATAATTTCTATATTTTTCTTTATTTTAGGTATTGTTTTGTGAGAGAGCATGGTTACATAAATTATTTGACTGCAAGAGATTTTTATTAAGCTTTTACGGTATGTGTTTGTATCAGTGTTAATGGTTGAGCAATGTGTCATTCAGTGTGGAAGCAAGGCAGTGTGTATAAAGGTAATATGTCGTATTTCTCAATCAGCTGTGTCACTGTCTTTCACATTCATCCTAATGGAAACTATTCCATTATTTCATGTTTGTCCAGCATTTTATAATTAGATCATATAGTACTAGCAAGAAAGGACATGCATTCATTAAATCCTTACACCACCCACTCAGTAGTGGAGTGTCAAGTGGCCACACAGAAAAAGGTGCATTTACAGCATTCACAAGGATATCTGTGTCCACGTGATGGGTGACATTCACAAGGTTTGCATCCATAAAAGTGTGTGGAGTAGGCAGTTTCTGCTTTTAAAAAATGAAACAGGGAGAAGAGAAAGCCACCAACAGATAAAAGCTCCTACGACATATTGCTGTTTGCTCTTGCTAAAATTTCATTATGTATGAAAATCTTGTACATTGATGTGTTATTTTTGTGTCCATGTATGTATTTCTCTTTTTTATGTTCATGTGAGAAGCTGGTGCTCAGAGGCATAGTAGTATTGATTACAGATCTTAGGCCGCTCTCTCAAAGCTCACACATCAGTTTTAGCTCTGGCACCACTGACATTCAGCTGAAATGAGGAAGGGAGGAAAGCATGTTGTTTTCCCCCAAGGGAGATAACAAGGGCATGTCTTGGACATGATGACCAGCACCTGCATCAAATGCACACTCTTCATTTCTTGCTCAGATCAAAGGGCTTAAATGTCTACATACTACTCATCAACATAAAGCATATGTATGAAAGCAAAGAGGTCTTCAAATAAAATGCAACACACAGCACAGCATCCCAGGCGTCTCAAGGCTGTTGGAACAATGAATATTTAATGTGCTCATTTGGGTCCACCCTTCTATGGGAGGATTACTTTATAGATCAGGCAGTTTGATAGCTGTAGGTCTCTTTTTGGTGCCTTGTGACTGGGGGATGGGTTGAAGGCTGGGGATGGCGGTGGGGGTGGGGGGTTGCATTTGCTAAAGTCATTTCACTCTTGGGATTTTTGTACGTAATGAAAGCTGGTGTTTGTGAATGCAGTGGGCCAAGCTAAGATCCTGTGTTATTGGAACCCATCAGTCTGTGTACACGTTCGAGGGGGATGTGCCATTTCCTGGAGGAGGTGATGGAGCGTTATGTGTCAGAAATCACATGCCTGTTTTGCGTGTGTCAGTCAGGGTTTTGGATTTAGAAAAGCTTATATTGCCATAGAATGCCATGTGCTGTTATTTTCTCATCATAACTAAAACATGTCACTGACTTTAAAGTGAAAGGAGAACAGTTGTGAAATGGACACCATGAATTAAACAGTTTTTGTAATGTGTGTGAGACATTCTTAATTGGTTCTTAGAGCTTCAAAATTCAATTTGACCTCTTTATTTTTGTTTTGCAAAATATGACTGATCCAAGGTTTTCACATTTGCTATTCAGTGAAATATTTATTTTTTTAGGGTTGGGACTGCAATGATAGGAAAAGCAATGACTCTCAAGGGCCAATCTCTTTTTTTTGACATTTGCACACAGTCATCAGATTTCTTTTCGAGCAACCCACTCACCAGTGAAAGTACAGAGGAATGCAGCAAATATTTTCAGCTTATGAATGAAAAAAATGCATTTCATCCAAGATTGTCATTTTGATGCATTATTTTGTCCAAAACAGTAGTTTGATATTTTAGAAAATATATATTTTTTTAAATTACAAGATTCATATTGTTCAGAAGTCTGATAACTATGGCTTGGCATAACTGTGGAAACAGGAGAAAATGGCAAGCCTGGCTCTGTGTGGGGGTTAAATGATGGGGGATGTAATGCCAGTGACACGCAACAGACAGTATTTTTGATCTTTCTGATTTTTGATTTTTGATACCCTCACATTCTTTTTGAGGAAATTAAGTACGCTGTTGGGGGCACTTCAGTGAATATATCAAGCCACTCTGTCCAACAGCAATCTGAGGCAAAAAGTTATTTGCTTGTACTTTCTGTATCCAAATGCTTTCAACCTTAAAGCTTTGTGACAGAAGGTCCTTATTTCAACTTTTTATCCCAGCGAGGATTGATACTGAAAAAATGAAAAAGGAAAGAAACAAAGTCAAGCAACGCAGTCATGCACATACACTTACATACACATCATGCTCACACATGCACATACACTTACTTTTCATTACCTTGGGAACCATACAATACAGAGGAGTTGATTAGGATTGCCAACAAAAGCACAGAAGGCTCCAGCTGCCTCTCTGAATTCATTGTCATTAGCAGTGGAATACCAAGCCCCTTTCAAACTCATTAGTTGATAAAACAACCCTCTGATTTCCTATTAAAAAATCCCATTCCTCCATCCTGGCTGGCAATGCTCCCACTCCACTGCATCCCTGCATTTTAACACCTTCAAAGCCACTCCTGAGACTGACAGCTCTTGTGCAATTTCTACAACCAGTTTGTCCACAATTTCTCCCTGACTGATTATGTAAGTGTATGGTTTCACAGCCAACAATTACAGCCACGATGTGGAAAAAACTATATAAAGAGCTGCAACCACTGATTCAAACTGATTTATGTTGAATCTATGGCAATGCAATTGTAGAATTTGATTTCTGCTTTATTTCAAGGGTTTGTTTCATGGGTTTCAAGATGATGGGGTCTATTAAAGGACTCCAATAGAAAAGTAATTGTGTGCTGCATTTAATCTGTTACTGAATATGCTCAAAAAAGCATTTGTGTGCATGGCCCCTGTATTGTTTTAAAGTAATCCAAAAAAAAATCTCTAATTTCCTGGCAGAATAACATTTTATTTATTTAGACAAAAGGAAAAAAACATATTTGTGCTTTGTGCAGTTTAATGAACAGCTTTGTTTATATACATTTTATACACTGCTCCATATAATCTCTTGTTACAAGTAGCTAAACTGAATTATCAACACTTATTGAATATTCATATATATCAAAGATCCTTTCCTCCCCACCCACACCTGTTTGTACCCATTTGATAATTTAAGGTGTAAAAAAAACCCAAAAACATTATTTTAAGAATTTTCAAAAACATTCATTCAGAGATGCGTAGTGTCAAAATTCAAGTCAGTATATGTCATCCAGCCAGGATCAGCATCAACTTCTTTTAACTCTCCTTGTCATGAACTCACAAGTAAACCAGTGTTTTGTCTCTGTTGTAATTTGGACAAATCAAACCAAGACAGAGATGAGAGGGCAATCTCAGAAACAGCAGTCTGAGTCCACGCAGATTAACCGTGTCTTTCCTTCACTCTTTTGTCTGAGATCCTGAAGACACACCTGAGCACAAAGTTTCTTGCAGTGGTTTCAAGAGGACTGAGCTGCCTCTTGATGCATTTTCTCATCCTAACATAGACCTGACAGGCAGTTCTGGTTCTGAGAAAAGAAAAAGTAGCATCTGGGGTTGTCAGAGAGCATTTTACAAATTCGCATGGATGTCCTCGTGTCGAAGCACTTTATATGTGACCCAGTAGAAGATGTTGAATATGAGAAAACTCAAGGGGAAGACGGCTCTGGATATGGTGTCGATGCGCTTGGCCCGGTCCACGAAACGCTTGTGAAGTACCTCTCCATCATACATGGTGACTGGAGGTGGGGGGGTGAACACAGTGGCCCCTTCCACAGCAGCACCATCCTTGGTCTGCAGGCAGTGACCCAGTCCATAACCCCGGAAGTAAAAACCACGGCTTTCCCTCATCAGTTCCTCTTCCTGTGGTGTTGTGCACAGGGAAAACAGATTGGCCTCTTGCTGACAACAAGAATTAGATTACAGCTTTTCACATTTATTCATGCTGCCTGATACCCAAATGTGTTTTGGTTGTAGCAGCACAAAAGGTTAGCAGAGTGTCATGACTTTTACATGTCACAGATGTGTTTTACTTAAGAATCAATATCCAGGAGTTAATTAACTCCTGGATATTGATGGTATTTCCAAAATCCTCAGATACTCTTCTAACCCATAGAATGGAAAAAAGTTTCTTTCTGCTGCACAATAATAAAAAGATTTTTAACCTGTTTCATTCTTTTCACCGTATATTTTACTCCAGTTAAAAATAAAATCACCCACATTATGGCCTTGCTTTTTTTTGCAAGTAAGATAGATATACAAAAATATAACTGAGAAAAAAATTACATATTGGTTGATGTATAAATTAAGTGACATATGCCCCTTTTCTGCAACTGTCTTGGTAGGAATTAGAAAAAGCTGTCATGAAATGGAAACATGTTTGAGTCCAAAGTTGAGTGGATGGAATATTGTTTCATCAAGAGTCACTTAGTATTTTGGAAATACATTACCTCCAAAACCATGATAACTCTTACTAAATGACCTTGGATGTTCAATGTCATGTATTTAACTTGATATACTGATAGTACATGAGAGGCACATGATGGGGGCTGAAATAGCCACTAGCCTCAGATATGTTTTCTTTAATCAATTAAGATTTTTGAAGTTTATGTAACACAAAGATGGGAATCGGAGGGCATCTTCATTAAAAGGAAAAAGGAAATTATAATTTATAGAGTTAATTGAAAAATTAACCTCCATCTCTCCTTTTTAAAATTGCAGAATAATACTTTGCAAAATGCCTATTAATTAAAGGTCATGATCTCAACCCCACCAAAAATATAATGCACTTGGCATTATGCTTTGATGAATGACAGGGCACTTTTTTAAAGAACTAAATGAGACCCCCCCAAGTAGGGAATATTAATAGACATGCAGCTTAACTCTGACAGCCCTCTGACACTTTGAGAGATTCACTTTAGCTGGGAAGAGTAAAGATTTGGGATCTAAATTGGATGATTAGTAGTCTGTGTGAATCAGCCCTGAAAACTCTGATCCCTGTGTCCCCGTCCCTCTCTCTGTTTTCTCTTTCAGTGACCCTTGCGGACCCTCTGGTCCTCTGCTGAACTTCGCGTCCTGGCGTAGGACAGACTCAGCTGTGAGACACTACCAGCTGCTGTCAGTCAAAGAACCAGTGCTACTTAGGTATTTCACACCTATCCTCTACCTGTCCCTTGCCGCTAAATTTCTCCAGCACAGTACATTCGCCAAGTCAAAAAACATTCCCTACCTCTGGTTTCTGAAAACTGCCCTTTACTTGCACCTTCACTGTTAAGCTGAAGACCAAGTTGCTATTTACTGTAAATTTCCTCCTTTTTAAAATTGCCTGGTTGTGAGTAATCCTATGTATACTAACTGTCTGTTGCCCCATTGACAAATTACACCAGACAACAGGGAGATAGGGAGTAGTAACTCTAGCACCGCTTAATTATCCCTCCTACTCCTTCCTAAACGATACAGTACATCATGTGCTAAAGTCTAATGGTGCATTTCTCTAAAGATAATAGGTGCTCATTGTCTTTAGTCTGTGCTCTCAGAAGAAGCCTCATACTTTGTGATTTGTTGTGCATAAAATCATTTGAGACTAACCCAGATTATCACACTGAGCTCTGTGAAGAACTGTGCTCTGTGTTGTGGTTGTTTTTTTGGTGAGTGATCAGTGACAATTATTTCACATGCTGTAAGATTACATGCAGCAGCTTGTTAGCATGAAGACTGGAAATGGGGAGAAACAGCAGCTCTGTCAGAAAGTAAATGTATTTTCACACAGTTTTTTTTTAAATTGATCAAACAAGTGGGATGTGAGATGTTAAGTAGTGAGTTTTTGAGACGGTGGTAGACATATTTTGTTACGTTGAAACATAGCTAGGCTAGCTGTTTCCCCCCTTTTCCAGTCTTTATGCTAAACTAAGCTACTGGCTACTACCTGCAGGTTTCAAACAAGAGTTGTACAAAGCTTCTCAACTAACACCTCTCAAGAAAGCAAATAAACCTATATCCCCTAAAAATATATATTTTTAAACGTTTAGTTTATATTAGCCTTAAAAACAGATCACACAATGGGAAAGAATGAAGGGCAAGAAATTCCAATTTAGTAATTGGTAAAAAGGGGCAGAAGGTTGAAAGAGGGTCAGAGGGACAGGGTGAGTGGATTCAGTTATGGGAGAGACGCCAGGATAAATTTAGGTTTGAGGTGAAAAGTTGCACAACACAACACAATCAATTTGGGAGGCTGGAAGCATGGACAAAAATTAGGTTTGAAGGTCAGGGTTGACACGGGTCAATTTTTTTACCCTGGCACAGATGCTGCAGTGCTGATTCAGATTCCTGTAGGTGTTGTTACCAGGGGTGTCAGTCTCTTTCCGCAACGACTCAACACTCCCAGGCTGATTGGCTAACACCTCCATTGGAAAGTGAGGTAGATACATTGAAATAATTGTTATTGCTCCTAATAATCTCACCAAGAAGTAAAAAACTCTTGTTAGAGAAATTCATTAGTGTCTGGTGTAGGCTATAATTAGTTTTAGACAGTTGGTGGGAGCAAGAAGCACTTCTGCTTCATTTAAATATATATAAAATACCTGCGCCAAAAACAAAGTGATTAAAATGCAAACTTCAAATGCAAATAACAAACTCAAGCAGACATTGTCAGCTTTTTAATTTAAGAGGCGCTGTAAGTGTGATGATACTGGACATTATTTGAAGCTGTTAGATTAGAGAACTGGCTTTGAAATGACAAAAGAATTCTTAAGGAGTCATTTTGAGTTTCTGTAAAGATTATAAATGGAAATGTTTTTCTATTTTTGCAGGCTGTGTGGATATACAGGGCTTGTAGTTGTTTGACATCTCTGCTGATTTCCAAGCCAAACTATGTGGCTGGAAATGTGCATTGATTAAGCCTGGTCAGTCTGGGATTTGTACGCTTCATCAGATTCCCAGTTTCTGTAGTGCAACACATCGGGTTATCCGTCAATGCTGCTCAGATGGATAGTTTGCGACCTCAAACTCCTCACAGAGGGTAATTGTGCAGCTGATATGGACAGGAGAAGTCTTTTCCTCTACAGACCACTGTTTCCTCTCTCCTGTGTCGATGCAGGAGGGCAGACTGCCCAGTAAATCTACTGGACTCCTCTGCCTTTACAGGGAACTTTGCCATGAGTAAAGGAGGCTGCCGAGCCTGTGAACTGTTTAATGGGATTTTCAAGACATCTTATCTATTTCTCTCAAGACTAACCTCTCACTGTCAAATAAGAGCTCACACTTCTTGGTAAAAGCTTTTATTTTGTCAACCTAGTGTCTGCCTTGATAATCTTTATTCAAGATGCTGAATATCAAACCATTTAGCAGATAAGTGTTTGGGTGATGCCGAAAACAATGATACTACAAACACTAAAAAAAGACATTACCCTCATCATTACTTCTCTCTTTTTTTGGCATCAGGAAGATACTGGGAATGGACATTTTGGCTTCAGCAAAGACAATCTTGACATCTGGACATTCACTAAATAGTTATGTTATAATGTATTACTGCAGACTTTATTGTGTTTCTGAAACTGAAAACCCATGGCTTAATTAATGTCTCAACATTTGCTTTATAACTGCAGGTCCAGTCCAGTAAATGCTTTGTCACTTTGATATAAGCAATCGGGTCTGCAGTTTTTTAAAATGGTAGTTACGTAATTTACAAATGATTTTGCTAATCTGATAATCTGGCAACTCAAACACAAGCCTACAGAGAGGCTGTTGTTCTGTGTCAAATGCAGTGACAGAGGATCACCAAGGCTCTTCACAGGTCAGTGCTCACCATGGAGACAAACTGAACTGAAATGAGCAGATCTTCCTCATGTAATACAGTGTGACAGCCAGCTGTAGCGTGTTGATGTTGTCGGTTCCCTAGTTTGCAGCATCCCACAATCACAACAGGCGTAAGTCAATGTTATAGTGGCTGACAAAGACTGGAGTGCGTGTGTTTCTGGGGCTTATTGTGAGAATGTAGTACAATTACAGTGTCAATGTGTGTGTCAATGTGTATGTGTATATTTTTCCTTGTTCAAGCATGCTTTAATGTGTGTGTGTGTGTGTGTGTGTATTTGATTTACACTTACTATCCTTTGCTGCCGTTGCTTTTTCCTCAGCCTGATGAACTCCTTGTGTTGCCTTGAGACAAAGTTAACTGCTGCGTACTCCAGCAGGGCAGCAAACACGAACAGAAGACACACAGCCATCCAAATGTCAATGGCCTTCACATAGGACACCTGGGAACAGGCAGGGTCACAGAGTCATCAATAGCCAATCAATGAGGTTGATGGATAATCTGTGGGCTATTCACAGTGCAGAGATTGCTCAGATCTGTCATGTAATGACACACTTATGGAATGGCCTAGAATTGTAATGAGTCAGCAGGGTGTGGGCAGTTGACACATAGCCACGAGACAGGTCACAGCTAAGACTCAGGGAGAGCTTTGTCTGTGTCGCTCACGAGAGAAGATGTGTCACATAGCATTAGCAACACTGACCAAGCAAAGTCTGGAAACTTCTCTGAGTTGAATGGCAGTTTGCTGACTGTTGCAGATACATGCAGAGAAGTAGCAAGAAAGATAGCAAATGACACATCAGTTGGGTACTGTTACCTCCTGTGAACAGTGGACACACCTCACCCATGTTTTAATCAACACTACCACGCATTAGTCTCATGCTTCAGCTGTCACAATTTTTTAAATTTTAATTTAATTTTCACATTTGAAACTTTTAATTAATATTTGATAACTGCTACTAACTGCCACTAGAAAACCACAAGAAGGTATCCCAACTACATAAACTGGTTTGTGGCAGGAGGTTCTGGTGTGCACCCCCCAGAGAAACAGGATAGGCTATATATGGGTGGAGCACTTTTTGCTAACAATCTCAGAATGCAATGCACTGCATTTTATAAACAGGAAAATTACAGATGCATGACCTTGCAGCTGTCGGGGATAATTCAGAAGGATGTGTGCAAAACCTTGACCTACTACTCACTTGACTCACATCAGCAGTGAATGAGTGAACACAGGAGTGGTGTTCAGACAGTCTGTGATTTAGTGCTGGGCAGCTTCCAGGTTTAAAAATGAGTAACTGAGTAAGAGAACATAGGTCACAGTGTCACTGGTTAAAGTTGTTTATAATCCTTCTCAGTGTCAACATACAGTCAAAATCTAAAAGCACCACTGAGAGTCACCTGATAACCAGGCAGAATTATTGTTGTTGCTATGGTTACATACAGTCCAATCTAACTTGTTCAGTGATTTAGAATGCTGGACCTCAGCAAGGCATTATAAAACACATTTTAATGAACACCTGTCAGCTAATCAAAAACAAGCTTTTGGCATTGCAATGATAGATATGTCTCTCTTCTCCTGTTTCCTGATGTCTCTCAACTCTTTCTCCTTTTTCTCCCTGGGTGCAGAGCGCCTTCCTCCACCCAGTAGATGTATCCTGCATGTTATTCACATGGAGTACAATGCCCTCACCTCACCTGGTTGTTCTATTGTATTCTCTCTAATTAGTCTCTCTAGCCTTGTCCTAAACCAGGACCTACCTTGTGCAAAGTGAGCAATTCATGACCAAACACACCCTAACAGGTCATCTAAATTCCCAAACTGTCTTTGAATGCCCCTTTTATCCAACTTTACAGGACACAACTTTTGCAGTAGAAAGTAGCCAAAACCTTCATTTTTTTGTCTGTCGCCTGTTTCATGGAGCATTTGTATCCACCTTTGTCACCATGTCAGGAAATATCAGGTAAGAAAGGCATTCTAAATCATCACTTTTTAGGGGATATGTCAAAGCAAAATGTCAGAATAGTTTACAACTTTCAAGCTCAGGCCATGCTACATTTATTAGATTTTTCTTTATTTAGTCTCTGACCTTTTTGTAGAGCTGCTAGAATTGTGTAATGAAAGAACACATTCTTTCATATATATACACTTGCTTGTTGAAGTAGGGAGAGTATGTCTGTGATTACAATTACAAAGTGTGCTTATTGGTTTCTGCAACCAATATTTCAAACTCAATACAGTTTTTTTGTGCTTCGCTGATTTTCAGACATAAACAAGGTTTATATCATCTTAAATATCTAAACAGAAAATAAATGGATGCAGAATTGTGAAGCTCTGATGGTATTTCATCCCCTGCACCTCTGGATTCTTGCCTCCAGACTGACCTTGGGCAGTGAGGCCCGGGACCCGGAGCTCTGTGTGGTCATCGTCAGTACAGTGGTGATGCCCAGGCCCACTCTGGCAGGTGCGGCATCCATGTTTATCCAGAAAGACACCCAAGAGAGGATGACAATGAGGAGGGAAGGGATGTACATCTGGATCAAATAGTAGCCCATCTGACGTTCCAGATGGAATTTCACCTCGATACAGGTGAATTTACCTGTGGATGCATGACAAAGTCCAGGTATAACTGTGTTGTTTTATTTTTTAATTATGTTGTTGAAATGGTAGAATATAAAGTAAGAATTACATAAAGCAAAAATAATATTTGATATCTATGCAGAAATGACATTTTGGTGAAAGCAACTGTTCTCTTAACCTTGCAAGTCATAAGTTAAAATCCACCAAGAATGAATACAGTATGTACAGTATTCTTGAACTTTTTGGAGAGTCTGCAAAATTTCTGCCCTCAACCTTATTAATTTTACAAAACATTTCTGAAGAAGAAAGCCATTACAATTCATAATGTACCTGTGTTATAATGCTTAGTGCAGTAGCCCAAATCTTTCTCCTCTTTTAACACAAACTGTGGGAGGGTGAGATCATCAGCCACCTGAACAGGGTTTTCAGACAGCCACTCGAAGATCAAGTCATTCATGGTGTAGCCAACTGTGAGAAAAGAGAAAAGAGAGGATAAGGAGGAGAGAGAAGCCATCTGAATAAGGGAGAAATAGTGAGAAGTGGGTCTTTGCATAACACATTTACTTTTGCTTTGCATTTGGTATAAGAAAAACAAAGATGATGCTGTTTAGATTTTAATACATCGCTGAATGTTTAGTAATGTGCTGCACTATCTGTTAAAAATTCATATCCTTATTATTACCATTGCTGTGATCCTCCTCCTCCCCTTCCTCCTCCTTAACCTCATTTTTCACTGGGATCTTGTTACCATGGAATAAAATCTGTGCTTCCGGAGACATCAGAAACCTTGGCTAATGAGACTTGCAGAGCCAGAGAATGAAACTCTGAGGACTGTGGTGATGTAATGTCCCCCTGCCCATCTGTCCGGCTACCAGCTACCCTCTGCCATCATGTTTGTCACTGTAAAGGTCACACACACCACAACTTACTATTCGCGTTGTCGCTGTTGCTTGAAGGTTACGGGATGAGGGGGACATGAGGAACATATCTGCTTCGGACAGTGGAGAGACTGTGTGTGTTCACTCACACTGAGCTGATTAGTGTGTGTAATCTTGCCAATGTACTGCATGTGGCTGCACCGATAAAAATGTGCGACATCATACGCAGTGTAACAGAATACAGATTATATTTGCTAGTGAATGTACAATTACTGAAGAATTTAGGAATGACCACTCAGGATAGTCATTCAATTGTTATTTTTCCTACCCGCTTGAAACACAAACACGCACATGCACTGTTGTTTTGCATAATCTTTTTAAGGGCTGCACTCCTCACAGCTGCCTGATTATAGGTAGCCTATATTAAAAATGTATGCCACATACAACAACAACAACAAAAACAACACCACAGAATTCCGTGCACATCTGAATAATACTGATGTCTGCTGGGACCCTTTAGGGCAGGAGTTACAAAGACATAAATTATTCAAGATGTTATACCCTATTCTGTACCACACGCCTGCAAAAACAACAATACTCAAACACACTTATCTTGTTCATTGGGAAGATTCACTGTCATTCACACATCCGGCTGTAACAAGCAAGGGGAATACCAATACTTTAAAAGATAATGAAATGGTCTCCTTTCCTTCCACCAGCTACAGCTTAGAGACATCAAAACATAATTGACATAGTGTTCAAGGTGCAGTAAAAATGAAATTCATGGGACGGACCGTCTGGAATGTCTCAGCAAGTGAGAGTAATGACTGTTAGTCAGATGCCGTCTCCTTTTTTCATATAAAAAAAAGCAGGTCACCTAATGAAAGGCACTATCTTAATTTAGCTATGGTTATGCTTCTAAATTTGTCCTGCTTAGTCTTATTTTCAGTTACAAAGTGGATTTGAGGGTTACTGGACACTAATGGCTCAAGGCGAAGTGAAGGGGTATAAGCTGCACACTGTACAGTATATGGGGCTTTGATGTATTGGAATAAGGCAGAATCTTCTTATATGTCGATATAAGCCCATGGCAAAGAAAGGACACAAAAGAAGTTTGGCCTTGGCTCTCTCAAACCCCCAAAGATAACTTCCCCCTCTGCCTCTCTTTCTCATGTTGAACAGACGGCATTGCCACAGCTCCGGTAGTGGCAGTAAAACCTATAATGTCCTCTTAACATCGAGCCGCAGCCAAGGTGATCGCACCCTTGGGTGGTGTACCAGCACTTGTCAACACAAGGCCATGTATCCTCACCAGACTTTTAATCAGAAATGATTACGTCTTCTCTAATGGCAGTGTGATGCGTTACTTACCCAAACACCAATGTGTACACACATGCTGGCTGCCCTAAGCACACATCTGTTTGTCTGAGAGTTTCCTGTCCTCGCACTCCCAAAGGATACAACATTTCTATATATACATAACAACATTTCTTTTATGCTGATTGGGATACACCTGCACTATTTGTTCAACTTTTTAAATATAAGTTTTTCCCTGTGTTAATTTGCAGAAATAAATCATGCTGCTCTCTGTAAAAAGAGGTAATAACTAGTTCCTTACAAACCCAATACCCCTTGTTTGTATGGAATCAGATAAGGACGTAAGAGGTGATACCAGCATTCAGCTTGACTTATTTTGAGAAACACATCTGAAAAGGTGCAGTGACTTCATGGTATGAGTGCTCTGGCTGTTCCACCCTTTTTGCTAGACTTATATTCTTTTGTCCCCATGATGGGAAATTAGGTCACCTCTAGGCACTGGGGGTGGGTCACATATAATAAAAGGGACACAAAATTAAAGTTTCATTATTTATATCCTGGAAATTGGTTTTTACGATGGCAGATACTATCTCTGCTCAAGGCAAGAGAAAAGTGAAAGGGGAGAATATTATATCTACTCTGTGTTTTAATAACTTTTTAAATGCTTCGAATGCATCTTGTACCTTTCTTCACTTTCCGCTTTTAATAAATGTATGAAAACGTGAACAAGTGAGAAACGGTAAACAATTGATAGTTCGCTAAATCTGGCCACACCCGTTTCTGTCAAGCTTTACATTCTCACACAGTACATATGCAGTTTACAGTGAAAACAGCAATGTGTCACTGATTTCAGATGGTGGCTGACAAAAGCAATGCCTCATTTAGGCTCCATTCACACTGTAAGCCTTAGTGCTCACTTTGGATTTATTGCTCTGATCTGGTAATTTTTTGTTTGTTTGATGATGTGCAAAAGAATGCTAACAAAGACGTCACACACAGCATGCCATCAAACACACATGACAAATCTGCAAATGTCAGTCGAGATTGACGATTAACGTAGCCTCCCAGAGTGCAACCATCAGTTTTTACTGACTCAAATGATAACAGTCACGAGCAGATCAACTGCAGCTAGCTGGCTAATTAAAGTGACATCAGCTTGGGGAGCTGGACATGGTCTCTGGGTGATCAACATTTACAACAACAACATTTAATAAATAACCATAAAAACATAGGATGCAATTATCCACAAAAGGAACCATTTTCCATAGTCAAGCCAGGCAAACGGTAGAAAAGATGGAAAAGTGGAGAGTTAAAAAACGGGAAAGTGTGAACAAAGGAAGCAGAAGAAGAGAGAACTCACAGCTTTCAAGCTGCATGGTACAGGTCTGAATATCCATTGGGAAATTCTTCAAGTCCATAGGGCAGGACAGGGTAAGAGTCAGCCTGAGGTAGACAGATTGGAAGAGAGAATAGGAGCCATAGAATATGTCAAAAGGCACAAAGGGCTCAAGGAAAAGATACTAAACTCAAGGAAAAATTATAAGTTAACAGTCAAATAAAAGTAGCACCAAGCTGCTTTCCAAATTATAAAACAGTGTAGTGATAGTGTTCAGTGCAATCAAACTGAACACACATGTTTTCCTTTTAAAGAGTGACTGCCATTTGATTACTTGCTGCCCCACAGTAATAGCAAAGTAATTGGCGTGGACACCCTTACTTTTATTTGTTGGGGTGTGGATGCATTAAGCCTTCAAGAATCCTCAGAGAAAACAGCGAGAGAGAGCTATTTGGGAGTCTGTCTGGAGGAAAGCTGTGTAATTACCTGATGTTATGCAGCATCCAGAGGCAAGACAAGAGCCGCCAGCAGTATACACACAGGCACCCATTTGCTGTTGTGTTATGATGACACTATCTCTTTCACCACCTGAAGAACAAACTGCAAACCCACTAGGGACTGATTTCCCTGACATTGCCTAAATTGAGTCATGGATTTAAACCACAGAAAGATGTTTGATCCATAACAACTGAACATAGTTAGTGAGCAAATATAAATGAGGCAGTAAATCAGGCAAATGAGGTGAGGAGTTGTACGTATCTCCTTCCTAAAAGTGGCTGCCTTTTTTAAAACAATATAATATTTGTCAGAAAAGCTGCTGAGAGAGGGCTTCCACAGAGAGGATGAGCTTTTTTAAAAAGGAAAAATTACCAGTTTAAAAAAGTATGTTGCATATGCCTTCATCCATGAAATGTGCAGTTAAATTGCAGACAAGTACATTTTTGCACCTTTGCGCCACATGTACTTTATGTTTACATTTAGGTCTTTTTTCCCTCTGCTTGCTTTCATGATGATTCAGTTTAAAGTAACTCAAGCTGGAACTGTAAAATATGGCATTGTTTCCTCAGCCATCTGCAAATTTCCTTAGACAAACAGACTCCAAAGACTCTGTGGCACACTCACCACTTCTATGCTTTTTTCAAGCTTGCACCCTTGTAGTATTTTTTTGTAACCTGCCTTGCACCTAAGTGGGTGGAGATGGGCAGGAGGGGTTTTGTGATTGGCAGTTCAGCAATCTGCTGCAGCTGTGGTCAAGAGGTCATTTATGAATGAGATTTGTTTTCCGTCTGCCTGCTTGGACTGAGTCAGACTGAGTTGAACTATTTTCCTCACTTATTTTGGCAGATGTGTAGATGTGTAAAAATAAACCTCTTCCACAATTGCACAAACTGTTTTTATGTATATCATGGTCACTTATTCTATGTTAATCTTTTAGTGTAGATGGCAGTGGCATCATAATTTCTTATCTCATTATGGTAATAATGAATCTTGAAAGACCTGCCAAAACAAAAATAATCTGAATGTGGCAAAGCAATAATTCTTTTATTTATGATTCTCTGACTGGCCAAACCAGCAAAATTATCTTGAGTTACCTGATGCTATACAGAACACTGCCATCTTGGAAAATCCGTAGCAGTTTGTTATCAGTGGTGACCTCGTGGAAATTGGCTCCTTTCTCATTTGCAAAGAATAAGTCAGGTTTCCAGATAGAGTCCAACATGGATGGATCCAGATCAAGGGAGTCATCTGGGTATTCACTATATGCCAGACGAGGGTCATTCCATTCCTGCCGTAGAAACACATTGAGCCGGTAGTCCTGTGGAAGAATTCAGAGCAGTTAATGGAAAATATATCATCAGTAGAGGTACAGGTACAGAGGTAGAAGAAGATTCTGGTACAGGTCTGGTACAGGTCACTACTGGAATCCATTCTAACTGATAAGAGTTTATTGTATTCAGTGAAAGATAAACCTTGTACGAGTTACTGTATTTAGATGCAGAATAAAAAATCAATTTCAAATGCATAGCACTTTATTTTATATGCAGGGTCAGAATACCACATTGCAATGTACATGCTTCCACTGTGCCCAGTTCCATTACACTAAGTACACAGGCAACACCTGGTTTAAGAGGACAGGTGAGCACTTAGGTTTTTACAGATATTGTCAATATGACTTTAGATAATAAAGGAATCTCTATTGCTCAGATGCCCCTGTTTAGCCGTAGTAGTTTGATTTTTGCTAAAAGTGACTGAATACGATGGTGTATTGTGTGTTCAGCCATTGCAGCATGAGCTGCTGGTTGGACAGAGGGTTGGTGACAGAAGACAGGCTAAGGAGGAGTCCTGAACACAATCACTCCTGCCTGCAGCCAGCACACATGAGTAATTAAATTAGAATTCTAATCTGTGCAATTAATTCAGAATCCCAACTTCAGGCATCGTAGATTGTTGGTTTCCTCACTTGTTCGCTTCATTTATCAGAAAAAAAGATTCGCCAGTGCATGCAATGACATCATTAGGGTTGTCATACTCTGGGCTAAGCTGGCCGGATGTCTGGCCTCCCAGGCCTCCCTTGGTCACCCTTAAACAGTTCACTGCCATATTGTGCTGACCCATCACTTACAGCACTGTAAGAGTAGACTTGAGGCCAGCCATTTTCCCTGAACCCCCCTCTCTCCTTCCCACCTTTTCATTCATTTTCTCAATTTTTCATTTTAATTGCAGAGTGGACAGTTCATTATCAGTGTGTCAGTGACCCACTGGTCTCTGAAGGTTGCCCTGTTATGCTCCAGGAAACACAGAAATGAGGGAATGGCTTGAGCTCTGAATGGATTAGCAGAGGAGTTGGTAGGAAAGAAAGGACATGGAGTACTTCAAGATTTTGGTGCAAATCACTAGAAAGATGCAGCTAAAACATAATACTTCATCATGTCTAGAAAACAGATGAGTTACAGTCACATTTTCAAATATAATGATTCTGCTTTTAAGAAAATGGTTTAGCATTTGTGTTTGTGAATATGTTTGTTTACCATTGTAGTTTCTGTGATGGATCCGAAGCTGTTGATGAAAATATTACAGGTGACATTCACAGGTGGACCTGAGGGACAAAAGAGAGTGATTTAACATCTTCCACATCAGATGGGGTTTATGAGATCAGACTGCTGCCTGCATTAAACAAACCAATTATAACGTGTATCTCCTGAGGCTTCTTAAAATATACTGCACTTTCAATATTACTTTTCAACATGTTGCTGCAGTGCAAGTCAAACCAGCTCCAGTTCTGCTGCTCAAGAGTTGCTTGCTCACTTGAAGTGTAATTACAGCTAAAAAAATCTTATTTACTGAAACCAAACTAAAATAAGATTTAAGAAAAATTCTAGGGAGAAGATGGATAAAGTTGGGACTGTTAAAACTAAGAGCAAGATAGTCACAGAGATGTATTTGCACACATTTTGGAAGCAACCATGTCAAATTATGAAATAATGTTTACGTGCTACTGCTTTGCAAAAGCAAATACAAGAAACATCACCTGAAATGTTTCTTACTATTATTATTGTTATGATTATAATTAGATTTTATTATATATATTACAAGGCGTTCACCTATTTGCAAAGGTACTTGCAAATTACGACAGATTCATTACAAGTTAAACTTTGCAAGGTTATTATGTCTGATGTCCATCACTCATAAACATCCATGAATCCGCTTAGAAATCATAGGAAAGAATATCAAAAAAGATTATCATACCATTGCCTGAGAATATTCACATTGTTTAAGTTAAAAAATAATTGTTGAAAACAGTTTAATACAATATAAATGTAATTTCTAGTAGACAACGTGCTTTTACTACACGGTAAAATATTCTGGAAATTAATCCAATACTGTAAACACAAAACAGCTGGCTGTCAGCACAAAGGCATAAAAAAATGTTGAAGTCACTGTTCTGTTGGAAACCAAGCAGGGTGAAAAGGAGGACAAGCTGATGAATTATATATGTGCTAGAAAGCCGGAAACCTCATGCTATGGTTTCTGACAGAACAACATTCAGCACATACACATGAGAGTGGTCAGCTGTTTCACTTTCACAGTGCAGATCTGCTGGTCTTTGTTTTGTTTTCTTGTGTTTTTGCTTTCCACTGGATTTTCTTGAGGGCTACTGTGATGGTCTGCCTCGGCACGCACTGTACCTTTGAAGTTGGGCCTGATGCGGGCATCATATCCTGACGTTCTCCCCATGAGCTTGTCCAGGAAGTCAGAAGGCGACAGCTGTGGTCCTGCCCTGTTGGGGGCTTTATCTCCTCCTTACAGGAGCTCAGTCTGACATTACCCGGGGAGAGGGGGAGAGGGGGAGAGGGGGAAAGAGAGAAGGGGAATAAATACGTGCAGAAAAGAGAAAAGACAGAATTGAGAAAATAGCAGAGGAGGACTATATGTATAAGAGGTAGCAGTGTGGTGGTGGTGGTGGTGGGGAATAAAGAGACCTAGCGGTGGGTGGGGAAATGAGGGTGAAAAATGACGACTAAATGGCTTACCTCAGTTGGCAACTAAAAGCTTATCTATTTCACATCATGTCGGAGACTTATCATGGTTGTTAGGCCCTGACTAGAGAGCAGCAAAACAATAGCAGAGGTAAACGCATCCCTCTCCTATGCCTCCTGCTGCTTGTGGCTTAGCAGGGGTAAAGCTTGACAGATTGATGGCTCAATTGTAATGCTATGAATGTCACACCAGGGACAGGAAGAAGTTGATACAAGCTCCAGTGAGGCTCAGGCTGCCACTGGCAGGAATAACCAACAGGCCGGAGAGAAAGGAAAGAGTGAGCGGGAGAGCGAGAACTCCTTAAAGAAGAAGCAAGGATGGACAGAAGGGAATGAAGAAAAGTCAGGGAACCTTGGTGTATTATGGATTTGGTTCCTTACTGACTGTTGCGATAGCACAGCTGACTGCACCCCATTCTTTGATACAATTGTTAACAGTTCACGTCTGTCTTGATCTGAAACTACAGATAGTCCTCTGAGGCACAGCTTTGCTGCTGCCCTGTGTTCTCAGAGTGTGTGTGTGTGGAGCCAGTCACTGATCCCCTGATCTCACGACCTCTTGGCTGTATGAAGAATCACATAAACTGCATTGTCAGGGGCTGCAGGATCGGGGGAATTTACGGAGGATATTTTTGTGACTTTGAGTGTAAAGCTGAGCTGATCCTAAGAGATCTTCCATTTGCAATAACATAGACTACAATTACAAATCAAGACTTAGTGATTGCTAACAGTGACTTCTTCACAGTCATATTATGAAGCAGTTGTTTAATGTGTTGTTGAATGTTATGGTAAAGTATTCAAAGATGTGTCTCAGGGCTCGCCGGCTAATCTCATCCTGTTAGTCTCAAAGGAACGGGCAATGCCATGGGATATATTCAGTGGCACTGCCCCCATAATCTGGATTCACTTAAGACCGACACTCCCCTCTACTACTATTCAGGCTGAGAACAGACCATACAAAATATACTGGCATAAATACCTTTCTTTCTTTTTTAGTTTTGGCCATTTCTCTCTCTCTCACACACACATAAACACACACACAGACACACAAACACACATGTACACAGTGAGATGGATTGATGGTCAGACTCTTTTGCTTACAGTAAGCCACTGATAACAAAGGTCTCTCTCTTTCTTTTGGTCTCTCTCTATGCTTATTGTACAAACCGACTAAAAAAGTCCAAAGAAATATCCTATTTGGTGTCGAGTGTGATGGTCCGTTGAAAGCATTCAAAGAAAAATTATTGTGATGGTGAACTCTTTGGTCTTTAGATATACTGACAGAGGCAGAATGAGCAGCATGTGTCAAATGTGACTTGTGAATGCTTTGGGACATGGCTTGCTCAAGTCTTATGAAAAGGGCGCATTTGACAAGTCTCGTGAGAAAATAATGAGAGGGTCACTACAGTAAAAGCAGTTTTACCAAAAAGTCCAGACCATAAGACAAGGTTACCATTCTACCCTTATAGTTTACATCAGTGAGTCAGGACTGTGAAGTTTAAATCATTAACTAACACATAAACTTTTACAGCAAATACTGGGCAAATATAGTCGGGATCTGACCAGCTGTTTGTGTGTCTGTGCTTTCTGTCTCTTGATGGTAATAAACATGTAGGAAACAGCAGCATGAGATTCCTCAGATGTAAAAATATTCTATTTATGATGTGTCTTGATACCGGATCCAAAACTCCATTCTAAATGCATTTATAGTAAATGATCACGGTCATGAGTTTCACTGGAGAAACTTTCCTTTTATGCCCTTTTTTATCGTTCTTTTGCTCAGCATGGACACAGTTCTACGTTATGTATCAGATATCCGTTTCCTTTTTTAATGTCACTGCATTGATTTTAATGAACCTTATGTTTGCATTAATCTCCATGAATTGCAGTTTCATTATAAATGGAAAAAAACCTGTTTTTATCTTTAATTTCTTTATTTGTTAGTACTCTAATATTTGCACTTACTTCTTGGGGATGATGGGGTAATTCTTTGCTAATGGTAATTATATTCAGAGACACCAATTCATCAAATTCAGGAAAACATTGGCATTAATTAGTGGCTACACCTTGGGATATGCATATCGGTGTTCAGCATGTTTTATTTTGGGCACTCTTTGTGGCAATGTCTCACCCTCAGCTGTGGGTTTCTGCTTTCCCTTGGGGTCTCTGCCATCTCTCCATCAGCTCTTGTGCATTTCTAATTGGACACTTTCCTATTGTTTAAGGTATTATCAGTGCTTGAATATTGTTCTCTCATATCATGGAAAGAATGAAGGAAGGAATAGTCTGTTGATAAGCATACGCCCATCTGTCTGAAAATCTGCATGCCTATGTCTGTGATGATGATATAGTACAGCCAGTTAAAAACTGGCATCCATCCAAAAATGGTTGGATTGTTTTTGGATGTTAAGTCTTTTGGAGTTAATGCACAGTCACTACATTTTTTATAGATTATTAAACTGTATGTTGCTCCACAGAACCCTTCAAAACAAAATTATGTGGTTCTTTGTCTGAACGATTCAATTATTAAGATGCTCTTTGCTGACATTTAATGAGCCTGACCTTTTACTTCCCCCTACATCCCTTTATTTGAGCACCCGTGCCAGACTGCTGTTGAGAATATGTAACAACTCTTTCTTTCCTTCCATTATAGAGCAAGTTTTGGCTGTCACTCTGCTGTTAATGAGGGATTTTATTTAGCTTCTTCGAATCTCATAGCTGAGTCAAAGCTGAAATACACCTGTCTACATACACTTTATTAGAACAAGAGGGCTGGTTATAAAATTTAAACACACCTTCACAGCTGCTCAGGAATTATTCTCTGGCTTGGTGTAGGCTACAGCCATGAGAGGGAGAAACACTGTTATGACAAACCTGCCATTACTGTGCTGTCAGCAAATCAACCATGGGAAGCCACTGTAAGTGCCAATAATCAGAGCTAGTCAGCATTTGATTACCGTTCCACCTCACCTGGCCTTGAACAAAACTTTCATTCATCCATTAATTTTAATCAAAGTATGTGTACACATGGCCAATGGTTCAAGAAAATGGCATGTAGTCATTTTCTGCAAACATGGGTGCATGGACCAGTGTTGGCCATGGTTGTCTTATTTTCCAGTTTCTTTCACAGAAAAATGCTCTTTCAGCAGCAGCCAGTAGAAACCCAGATTATCATCGTGGCCAACATACTGTATGTTTGTAATCAGTGTTTATCCAAAATCATTATATCAAGAGGCACAATCAGGGTGGGACTAGAAAGATTTTTACTTTGTAAACTTTCTGCACACTCCACAATGTGGTGAAAGTTGCAGACAGATTGTGGTAATGGCAAATTAGCTGTGGTGACAATGTGCTTCAAGAGTAATTTAAAACCCCATTGTCTTTCCTGAACTCCTTACTTTGCTGCTTTTAATATACCTGTGTGCTATGGCATCCCATGATATCATTGTTAGACATGCTTATATACAGTACATAGGTGTAAAAGCACCTTTTGTCAGTCACCCTTCTTATTGTGTACATAAGTTTAATGTACAACAATCAAAAATCAGTTTTAATTAGATGGGATGGGATTTTGCCTATGGAGTGCAAACATATTCTGTTAAGTGCTTCTTCATTAGGAAGCTTATGATCAGAAAAGCACATCATTTCTCAGTATGGCTGTTCCCCGGTTCCCTACAAGGAAGCACTGGGGGATATAAGGTCCATTAGACATCCATGCATGAACATACCAACTTTTTAGTGGCATTAGCATAATGGGAGGGAGAACTAAACCACACTCTGCCTGCTGAAACACATTGCTCTAATTTCCATACTTATCAAATTGCCCTTGACTTCCACTTGAGTCTTAGGCATTGCTATCATAGACATCACTGAGGTTGAATGCAGGCCTCTGGGATCAATCAACACAACCTTAAATCCAGAGATATGAATTGACTCATGCCAGCGACAGGCCTTTCATCAAAATACATCCAACCACAACATGCATTATGGTAAAACAATGATGTGTCATTTTTTGTCTTAAATGACCTGTGTAGCCCTTGTCCTACTACTGTATATGATGGCCTATGGCTACTGCTGCCCCCTTTTGATCAATAGACTCATTTAGGAATGGGATTTCAAGCACACTGCAATTTGTCCTTGCACATTCATCTTCAGTGACATGACCACTGCCACTCCTGCACAGTGACACCTCTAGGTATGGAAACGCAGATATAGACAGAGCTTCAAACAGTTAAAATCTGTAGACTGAGACTGACTAGCATCTAGTAAAACATGTTTGGGTCTTCAAGATAAAGTGGAAGCATGGACCACAACATGAGACTTCATGATGTTGGAAAAATGCATAAGTTGGTATGGACTGAGAAGAAATGAAAAACTGTGTGCAAATTAAGCATTCAACACAGAGGTTTGATTTACAAAGCAGCTTACTAAAGATTGTTCCACTGGGTTTATGGTGGCATGGGAGAAACCTACAGGGCATACATGCATATTCTATGTAGATAAAATAGAAGATGGGCAGACTGGAAATTACTTCTGAATTTTGCAGACAGTTCAATTTTTTTCTTATGATCTCTATCTGTAGAGCAATATCTGTCATGATGCAGGAGGAGTTTGACGAACAAAATACTCAACTCATTACAACATCATTAGCTAGTTCTACACCATCTGCAGTTAAATAAGTCAAAGAGCCAAGTTTGACTGCTTTTGTTAAAGAAGGAAGATGACCACATTCTTTTTTTTAAGTTTTTAAAAAAGAAAATCCCATGAAAAGACCAAAACCAACCATGTGTTTGTCTATCACTGAATATTTTCTATCCAGCTGTATATTCAGTACTATTATCGACCCAAAATAAATTACAGTACCTATGTTCCTTGTAATGAAGGAACATGCCATGGTTCACAGTGTGGCTTATTAATGTGTTTTTAATAACATTTGTCATTTTGTTGTTTTGCCTGTTCTTGGAATTTGTTGATAAATCTGAAATATCTCCAGACAACTGTGGTGTTAAGGGATGTTGAACATAGTGCATATTGCACTGCTTCAGCAACCTTATCACTATTTTTATACAACTCAGCATGTGTTTGGATAGAAGGGTTATACAGCTGTGAGAAGAACAAAGATGGATGCAAGATTTAGTGGACTTTTAAACAGAGGCAGAAGACTTATTCCCACTTGATATTGTGGTGTTTACAGTCTTGCTTTCAGTTCCATTTTTGAACTATTTCTATTCTCTGCATTTTTGATCTTTTGTCTTGTGTTAAAGTATTATTAGTTCAGCCCTGGGCCAATACTAATGGTAGAATATTCTTCTTATATTGTATATTTTGCTGTCTCATTGCAAACCCCAGGGTTTAGCGATTTAGATTAATCCATGCTAACCCTGAGTAAAACGCAACTTTGTGCCATTGCCCATGCATGCTAATTTGTAATGTAACCTTTAATCTCGTGGCAGAGAGGCTTGACATCTCTGGAGTCCTCAGCAGAAATGATGATTCCAGGCTTGTGCCACAGTAATGACAAGGGCACAATGAACTGTGACTTGATGCAAGATTTGTTCATGATGGCCGGTTTCTACTACACTGAACTCAAGCTACCACCCTGGGACTTTACCCATGCAGCCTTAAGTATTCCTAAAACATCCTAGTCTCATGACTTAAAGTTCATATTAGTGTGATACATAATTTCTTCTCTTGTGATTCACTCTTTTTATTCTTTGGGTTTCTGAACACTGTGGATTAAAAATGAATAAAACAGTCCTACACTGAAAGTCATGGTTTCTACAACTGCCATCAAAATATCAAAATCGTAGAATGAATTGCTCAGCCCATAAACATTATCTAGCAAATATTCTTTTTTGAGTTCATCTCAGAAAATGTTCTTCCTCGGGAAGTTCCTTTGAAGTAAAAAGCAGAATTATTAACCATGTTCAAGATCCAAGATCCATGAGAGCTCTACTGTATCTTACTTAAGATTACATTGTATGGGGACAATGGTAATACCAGAATTGTTGAGGTGTAGTCTTAGCACTCTGCATCCTGATATTGTCACTACCACTGCTGGGAAGTTGTGTGTTTTTTCTAAGCCTATTGCTTTCTTTGTACCTTAATCCTTAGAACCCATTTAAAATTCTCCTTAGTGGGGCTAATCTATCCCATTGTTCTTTTACACCCATTATACTGCACATATAGACACTGGGGATCTACTGGGATGCAACTAAATTTTGTACTGAAATGGTGGAAATGGGAGACAATAACTGCCACTTGAAATGCTTATGTGGGAACAAGGAGTTATGGTAACCTACAATTTGACTAGATGCTCGATAGCTAACCACATAATCACCTAGAAAGAGGGACCCTTCCTGTGTTTAGTAATTTTTTCCCTGGTTAAACGTACGCAGTTATTATACTAGACATGGTATCACGTGTATATTCTTAGCTAAAACCTATGGTCATCTTTGACATTTGAATCAATGCCAAGGTCTTTTAATCTACAGCCTCCTTTCCAACTAACCACTAGCATTAAACTTTGTATGAGAAGTATGTATTTGCTTGTATATGAAGTGTTCAGCATTTACCTCATGTTGGCTCTCTCCAAAGCTACATCAAACGAACAAAAAAGGTTTCCACTTGTGGCTATTTAAACAGCAATCTCTGTAATAACCCCGAGTGGCCCCCTCAAGGGAAATGAATCTAGCATGGAGCATCCCCAGATCCACCCATCCTCCAGCTCTCTTTCCAAGCCTCTTTGTATCCAGGCCACATTTTCCACATCTAAGATCTGATATTAGCATGGATTGCCTCCTGTCAGTCTCTGTTCAAAAAGAGTTAGCAGGATTTCTGATGGAGAGAAGAGAAGGTTTGCTTTGATGTATCTGCACAGGGCCATAAGATGGACTGCAGCCTTATCCTCCTACAATATACAGCTCCTCACCACATAAGCTTTAGGTTTGGTTTTGTGATGTTTCTGTGGACTGTGAAGTGATAAAATAATTGTCCCTTTGCACATCTAACACTTCTTATGGTTTCTTAAAGCTATTGTAACAGATGTACAGCATGCCTGCACAGCAATGTGTGCTATCATTACGAGCCTCACTGTAAGCTGAATGGTTCTATTCAGATGCAGGGGGATGGGTTATAGCCATCATGACCAAAAGCAGAGTATTTGTCTCTCATCTCCTCCATGTGCTGTTGTCAAGGTGATGAAATATACATTGGATGAAAATGTATGATTGGATTTTTCATTGCAACCAAACTGGGATGGTGATTGCATGACATAATGAAGCAATACAGTGTGTGTTCATGTTTATTTTCGGCCTAGAAAAAGGGGGCTGCATATGGCTCCACATGTTGGGCTTTGCAACCCCACACACCGCTCCCATCCTTCTACAGTTCTAAAGGCCTCTTTAGAAAATGGGAAATCACTACAGTCAAATTCTTACAGATGTAAACTACAGAGAACATGTAATTAGATGCTGTAGACTGCTTGGCTGTGATGATTAATCTCTTCACTTTGTGATGTGTACCTATATAAGTATGGATAGAAGTGTCAGCTCCCATCAGTCTCCATATAAATCACATCTTCTGATAGGATATGTTTGTTTTCCTGTCACCCCTCACTCATTTCCAACTACCATAATCTTTTTTTTCTGTTAGCCATTTGCTAACTGGTTTAAGTTGTTCATGCAGTGGTGTTTCCCCAGCTTTATATGTAGTATTACCAATGGTTTGTCTGCCACAGTCCTGTCAGACTTTCTTCTATGTACTCCCTCAAAGTTACTAACTGCTGCTGCTTATGGAGAAAGTACGGTTTGGTGGCTCTCTCATTTTGCCCCAGGAGGCCATAGCGCCGTAGCAGTTATTGCATTGTAAGAGAGACTTGAAAAATCCAAGGGCCAGCGGGGGAGTCAGTGTGTGCTTGGCCCCCAGTTTATGGTCCACCCGTGCTGTTAAACTAAAGAATAAAAGCTGCTGGGGTTTTGCTGTCAATCTGTATGGTGAAGTGAGGATTCAGCCCAGGAGGATGAGGTAAAGCAGATTGTCATGCAGAAAAATGTTCCCACAGAAACATACAGTACATCCACACACACACACACACACACACACACACACACACACACACAAAGACAGTCACTGCACTCTACATGACCCATATTTTGGACATGACAGTGAGGAGGAAGGAAGTTGTAGGCACAGCCGCTGGCCTGTTTCGCTCGATCAAACCGGCGGCTGGAACCAACAGCGTCATGACAAAGCCACCCTGGAGCTCAGTCTACCAGGGATTTTCTGAATAGTTACCATGAAGTAGGCAGCTGAAAAGTGAAAGTGAAACATCAGTTCCTCATTTCACTTGTTCTGCTTATGTAGAATTTCATCACATCTAAAGGTAGAAGTTTTTTTTACCTTTTGGAGACAACTTTGAAAGAGACAACTATTTGAAGACATTTACTGTTATTGCTCCAATACATTCTTGCCCACAAACAGATGTGTAATGGAAAATTCAGCGCAGATTAGACCTTAAAAAGTTGATATTTGTTATTTCACTGCATTATATTTAACTTTTGCAGTTTGCAAATCCATGATGATTTTTGTGATTACTTCGTCTGAGAAATGCAAGGAATTGATAAATAACTGTCTCTTGACTGTGCTCTAAGAAGAGAAAAATAACTTTGCACAAATCATAAATATTGAACATCCAGCACAAGTTAACACATTTTCCGTAAACAGCACACAGTTTCTTGATAAACGAATACAAAAATGCTCTATACTGCTTCCCAAGTATTATTTCCTGTACAGCTTTATTGAGCCAAATATTCAGTGATGTTTAATCCCTGAAAAAATAGAGGATTTGAGGACAAGACATTTATGGTTCAACAGCAGATGTGCTCACTGATCTTCCATATTGAACACAGACAGTTAAAACATAGAGCCGATGGTTAGGTAGGAATGTGCAATAATGGTTTATTTTTTGAAAAACCCATGGGCGAGTTAGACACTGGCTTGGTGAGATTTCCTCAGAGGCTCAAGTCCAAGAGACAACTCAGGCACTGCTCCATTTGCTTTGTGCACATTTTCAAGGGTGATGTCTTATTCACAAGAGCCCGTCAGGGAGCTGGACACGCATTGCATAACTTGCAGTTTTTCCAAAGAACAAAGGCATATGGCTATGGTAATCGTTTAGCCTGTTAAGGAGAAACAAGTTCAGACAGACTACAAACTAATCCTGTTTGACTAATCTGCTGCTTTCTCCATGTCTGACTATCAGGTGGATTTAATTACTCAATTGTAGAAGAGAGAAGCAAATCCGTCCAGGTTTCACTGGAACTGAAATTGTTTTGTTGGTGTAACATGCCCTACACTGCAGATTTAATTTACACCAAAAATATCAATTGTTTACTAGTTGAATTAATGACAACAGCATAGTCATGGCGATCAACTGAGTCCATGATACATTTATGGAGCATCTGCTGCCCATTTATTGAAAAGCAAACATTTCTCATCCAGAGCAGAGAACCACAGGATTTGACACACAATTTCAGAAAACAATGGAGGCATCTTGTGGGAACATACAGCAAAATGAATGGAGTCTCAGTGGTCAGGCACCAAGGTGAATACATTTTCTGACTTGCATTGTGTCTGTTCAACACGATAAAGAGACGTGTCTCCAGTGCCTGTTATGGATGGTTAGAAAGCTCCAAGCCTTGTGTGTGGCCTGAGATAACCACCAACAACGTATAGCAATGCACAAGTAAAATGAGGATATAATCACATCTTTTCAAAATCAGCCCAGACATCCAAGTTGCATCCTGCCATAATAAAATGTCACATTTATACTTCTTGCCTGCAATGTCCAGATGTCTTTACCCTTTGTCAATGTCGCTTTCAGTCTGGCATCATTAAGACAAGGGCATTTAAATGATATCTTTCCTAACGTGAATTGATCATTTCAACAGTTTGACCAACACAGAGCTAAAATTGAATTGTACTGCCATTTGAACATGTGTAGCTTGTGACCACTGAAGCCTATTTTTATTAATAAACAGCATTTGAGCATCTTGTGGGTAGCAGTATCGATATGTCTGTAATCAGTTTAATTTTGGAGTTGCTTTTTTAACCTACAGCAAAAACGAGGATTTCAGATGGATCCTTTAAAGAAGGTATAACAGGTTATAAACATTAGCCATTCTCTACCATGCCCAGATGATACATTGTCTTTGCAATCCAAACACATGAAGGTCTCATTTTGACATCACAACAGGCGGATACAAAAGCAGCCTTTTCAGTTATGCATGCATAATCTTTTTAAATTTGTACTCAGTTTTATACTGTTTAGATCTACATATATGAATTTTGTAACATACTAAAGTAATTATTGATTTATTAGGATTATTAAACCTTTACTTTTAATCCCTAGAGAGTCTGGTTTGAGTCTGGTTTGAACATATTTTCAGATCTATCCTGTGAGTTTATATTATTTTTAAACTTTAAATGTTACTATTAATGGTATAAAATGACAGTTAATATGATGATGATCAGCATAACACCACTAACATGATTTCAGTAACTAACATGAATCTGTCCTTCCAGGGGAAAATCTATTTGCACACTCATAACTGGCATATCAGTGACATAAACAATGACATTATCTTGCTATTCTCATATAATCCACAAACATCCTGTCAGCAATATGCGTTCTGTAAATGACCCTACAGTACAATGATTAATAAGACCCATTTAAATGGTTTGGTTCAAAATGAGTCTTACTTACCGTTTCTCTTTCTCAGTTCAAGAAATCCATTGAGCACTGTTTCTGTTATGCTTCAATGAGTGAAATAATAAGCCTGCGAGGAGCTAGAGTGTCTTAACTTTGACATCTGCATAAGGTTTACTTAACAGGATTGCTCCTAGTTGTAAACTGCAGACTGCAGTTATTTTTTGATAACATTGGCGGTAGACATGCAGTCAAAGTCACATCCTTTTCAAAACCATCCTCTTTGTGGCAACACAATCCAAAATATCCTTGGGCTTGGCAACAACATCTTTCCGAGCACAAACTGTTAAAAATGTTTCAGCTATTGTCAATGTCAGGTACTGTGTGTGTTTGTGTGTGTCAGCACACTTATGATATCATTACAGTTTGATACTGTACGTCACCTGTGAAGGACAACTAGTCATTTCACTAATGTGGAGGGGGGAAGTCTGCCAGTATTTCAGAGGTCAGAGCAAGAGGGACTTGTAGAAGTACATGATCTGTGGTGTTTTACCCTTGAATCTGTGTATAAAACAGTCGTCACCTGCAGGCTGCCTATGACAAACAGACCATTTATATCACAAAATGTCAGATAATGGAGAATTTAAGTGTATTCCATCAGAGCTTTTTCTGTTTAAACCCACTATTAAAACCCTTGCCTTTACAAGAGAGGTAGCTAAATTAATAAATTAAATGTCCAATGGCCCAGCTATTCTGCTCCATATAGAAAGCAACCCATGGACATCACTGTATCTCTCAAGCTTTTACTCTCCTAGAGGTGAGACTATGAAAAGTGGTCTTGTATGCAATTTGGTTATTCCTATAAGGTGCGAGAGTTAAAGTCAAAACATCAGACTGTATTTTTTTTGCAGTATTTTTTTTCTTGCTGTGTGGAGGAATTACACAGGCTCTTGCTTTGTATCCTAACATGGGCCACTCTCATTTCATGCTGCTGGAGAGGAGAGACCCTCTTACTGCCATCGTGTTATCTGACGAACACAGCTGTAATCCCCCTCAAGGACCCTCTCGACCCCCTTTACCACCCCACATACTCTGCTTCACTGGCCATGTGTGACCCCAGCTGGAGTAAAATGGAGGAGGAGGAATATTTTTTTGTTGTTTTGGCATTTATTTATTTATTTTGTAACAATTACAGTCATAGGAATGGTCTTCAGTGACTACAATAAGTACACGATTGCAGAACATGTTAATAGTATGAAGGATGAATGATAACTTTTCAGAAAATACTGCATATTTCCCCCACAATTTCCTTAAATTGGGTTGTGAGAACTACATTACACAGAACTTTTATAAACAGCTGCTATAAAAAGTTATATGAATATGAACATGCAACAATTTAATTGAAAGATTCTATTAAAAGAATGTAGCTAGATTCACAGATGAGTATGCCGGGGAAATCTAAAGCCTCTCTAGTCGACATATGCTGTCGAAGCAATCCCAGGATTAAATACATTCCTGAAAAATTAATGTTGAAATTTACTGAAAAAGACTCACAATACATAAAATTACGAGGGAGAGTGTTAAGATGTCGTGGAGTGAGTGTGGAAGATGTCTGTTGACTGCGTAAAGTTTAACAAAAACCAAGATTCTTTTCATAAATCCATTCAATCATTTTGCTCATCTTATAGCTCCCTCCTTTATAGTTTAGTGATTAGTGTGTTATGGCTCTGTTGGCATTAGCCTGCAGTATTTGTCTGATAAATTACACTCCTATGTGATTGATGAGTGACTGCAGCCTGGGCATTCTGATTCATTTTGATTCAATTATAAACCAGATCTTCAGTATGACTCCACTAACCACAGCTTCTTTTTTTCCAACCATTTATTATGAGGCCTGGCTTTTATAATCTAGACTTTGCCTTCTCCCTCAAAGTGAGGTTTAATCACAGTGGACTCTATTGTCGGACATAATGACATGATTGAGGGTTTCATAATGGCGCCCCACTTCATGTTTCTAATTGCAGAGAACATAATGACCTACAGTGGTGAACCTCAGAGCCAAAGTGCTGCTCTAGTCAATAAGTGGCCATTTTAATCTGACAGGGCCAGCGAGGAAGAGTGGAGAGGTCCGCTTAATTGCATTTCCTTACCATGGTGTCACACACTTTGTTACCTAGACACTGACACGACTCACTTTGTGTGCTTCTTTGTTTTGGTTTGTGCACGCTGAAACATTTTGAAACACAGACTCACATATAATTGCAGGAAATCTGTGGCTTTATAACCACAGTGAAGCCACCAGAACTGCATACATCCACAGTGCCACACCACAGCTATCTATTTTTTATCTTTCAGCCACACCAGTTAAATCAGTTGGTTACTCTACTTGTGACTATAGCAAGTGCTGAAATGTATTTTTTCAAACTAATAATCTGACTGTAGTTTGGGCATTGTCCGTATTGATGACAGATAAGTTATGGCTATTGTATGGACTTTGCTCCATGTGTCCAGAACAATGAGCTGAAAGATGCTGAAAATTACCATAGAACGTAGAATCCACTGATCTTCCTCTGTGGCTTTGTCGCAATTAGTGAGCCCTTTTACAATATATACGGTAATTTCATCCATTACTATTATAAAAACATGATTTTTTTCAGCTTTATTTTGATGGATGTTTTTCAAAGCAAAGACCTAAAGTCTCTTCCTACTTCTTTGGTTAATGTTGCTTTAAGTCATTGCAGTTTGCAGGCTTTTGGTAGTTTGTGGCCTTGAGGTTATAAATGTAACTTTTAACCCTGGTAGAACTTTTTATCCTGCATATGTGTGAAGCATGTGATCTGAAGGAAGCACTAACACACATTTCATCTGAACCTCTGTGGGTGTATGCCTGAAAGGATTTGGTCGTTCTCTCTGTGACCAATGGACAATGTTACATTTTAATGCTCTTCCAGTTTAGCATTAGCCAGCTACATATCTGCAGAGATTAAAAGTTTACCCTGAGCTGATGCACATCAGTTACACTTCATGATGCATTTATTATTCAGCGGCAGAAGAGGAATGTCACAGACACATGGTTTAGTTTGGGCAAGGAAAAGGCAGGGGCAATTTCTCTTCCAGGATGGAAACATTTTGTAAGATGTCACTGATTATAGCTTTTAAAGTCAGGGTGAGATTCTTAATAAAAGAAAAAAAATTAAGATGACTGGCATATTTCAGGAGAAATACTCCCTGAGGATAAAATCCTTGAGCCCCAGGATCTCAGTGAAAATTACTATGTCTTAAGATATGACAGAGGAGATTGTAATGCACATTTCATATAAGAGAAAAAGGGAAAGGTCGTATGTGGTTTCATTGAAATGGGCAGAAAACCATCAGTCACATCTCTCAGCTCAGGGTGTAAACCATTTACTGAAGGAGCTGGCTGACTTCTAGAGACCATCAGTAAACTGTCACCTCCGCCATATATCCAAACACATTTAATGCCCACTGAGGCAAGGGGCAGGTCTGTGTCAAACACCACTTTCTTGTCAGGGATTTTAGATTAGGCTGTGTAGCCAAGACTCTTTGCTCACCAACTTCCCTTTTTTATTAAAAGTTACTCACAGCAAATCTATAATCAGAGGGAAGGTTCCTTAGTTCAGCTTAAAGTGAGCATTGCAATGACTTTTTTCTGTCTGCAAAGATGGTTACCATACAGAATTTAACCAATTCTACAAAAAAAAAGAAATCCCAGCAGTCCACTGAGAAAAAGCAGAATAAATAATGACTTGTTTTGAAGTTTTATTTAACAAGATAGAATTAATTCTCAACATATCCTCAATGGAATTTGAAGCTTCCCCGTGCAAAAATATAAACTCTTTGTTCATCTTCTGATGACTTTTATTTTGTATCTGATGTCTTCATATTTCATTGATAAGTATACCACTACTGTTCGCAGTGGCACTGGCTGTGGAGAGCAAACCGTCTGTTCCACTCTTGTCTCTTGTTTGGCGCTCATTTTTTAGTCATTAACTCACGCAAACATCCCATCTGTCCTCCTTTCATGTCAGCACTCCTTGCTGCTTTGAGTATCAGCCGAGCTTGTGTGGGGATTTCCTGTGTTTTCAGAAAGGATGAGAAAGCCCCAATTGGTTCTGTGACACTTGTAAGTCAAGGTGAAATCACTGCTATACTCAGTTAATAATATTTTTTGCCCCCAAAAGCATGTACAATGTTCATTTTGATTAGTGAATCCATGTATCTGGGCTCAAACTATGTTTTAATTAATTTCTTTAATTTCAAATTACACACACTATATGCATTTCTGCACCTGAGGATTGTTTTCAAAGTTGTTGTCCATTGTTTTGGACAAACCACATTTCAACTCCTTGTGGGTTGTGAAACATTTCAAATGAAGGCACACAATCATTGCAGTCCTCTTTCTTCTACTGTTTACTAGCCTCCAGATATTACTTTGCTGTTGCAGATACTGGGACTACCATCAGAATTTAATTAAAAACTATTACAGAAAGATTGTGTCCTCAGCCCAGCAACTGTGCTTTTGAAGTTTGGATTGGCTAAATTGTGTTTACTCCTTTCCAGAATGTTTTCTGCAGGGACAACTTTTACTCCCCTTGCTGTTTAACAGGTGTTACTTGATACAAGTGGTATGATGAGGCATTTTAAGCAAATAGTAAAATATAGTCAGACTTCTTAACTGTGTCTCTTAGCCTTTGTCTTCAGGAAACGTTTATACATTACACAGCTGCGTTAGCTCCAGGTCCTTGATCAGCAGCTTTAAGGCCACAGTGAACTTCATCCAAGTGTTTTCACAAATGATGGGGTTCTCAAGGCTCAGTGATGTAGTAACTGCTCTCAGGGCTTCTTTCTCTTTTCACTGTACTTGGCTGTTTCCTCACCTATTTTGTTCATTCAATAAGGAGTTATTAAATGGATTATTGAGAAGATGTATTTGTACCACTGACTGCCATGATAGTTTGCAAACCCTTCTGGAACCATTTATAGTCTGACAGAGGAGGGAAGTACAAGTGGGTAGTGCAACACAGCTAACAAGCTACAATAGTTTCCTTCATTTTTGGTCTCTCTGTCTGTCTGCTCCCTTGAAGCTCATTGGTATGATTGTTTGCTATTGGGCAATAGTGTGAATAGGCACATATAGCCTATAATGTGGATCAACATGACATTCACAAACCAGCAGGATGATTACTTCTGTATAAATGGCTGTGCACATCTGTACCTAACGAGGTCCCAAAACACAGCTGTCACTTACCCATGCATTAAAGCAGTCGAAGAAAATATAATAAAAACATCAAACCATGGAAAAGAGGTGACTGAGGCAATCACATTCTATCAAGCTCAGAGTATTGTGCTTTTCAAAGTTTTGGATGACATGGGACTTAAAGCACTGATGCACACTGTAGATGTGTATGATCCGTCTGTGTCTTTAATATTGTGTTTTAACTGGGGTAAACGAATAAGACCATAGGCCTGTTCAAATCTGGATATTCTCAAAAGTAGTAGTAGTAATTTACATGTGTGATGTAAGAGATCATGATATGATTTTTTTGGGGGGTGGAAATCACCTATTTTTACCACCAGTGCTTAAAATGAGAAGTTTGTTCTGTTCAAGGGCAGTTGTCCTTAAAGACATCATTTGGTATGGAATTTTATCACCCGCTCCTCATCACACTGACCAGACCAAGTCCCAAGCCTCTCTCGCCCTTCTCACTCTCTGACTTGCAATTTTTCAAAAACTATGCAGTTACTGGAGAAAACACCTCAACTGTAGAGCAAATGTGCCAATGTGTTATGAGATACCACTGACATAATGCAAGGTACATAAAAGGCAGCTGATTTTGGTTACAAATGAACCCTTAGTCAAGCTCCTGATTGCAATTCTTAACATCAAAAAGAATGCACTTTATCTTCCCACACATCCAAAAGTTGTTCATTTTCCTACTGATAGTAGTCAATAATTACTTAATAATGATGATATTTAAAATTTCAGGTTGACTGTTTAGATATCCAAAAATGTTTCTGTTATTAAACAAAATTGGTGTCACACTAGAAGCAGCTCAGTGACACATACATCATCTTAATTGGGCCAGTTATCCATGGGGATACAAGAGATTTGACATCAAACAACAAAATGCACCAAGAAATGCAAATCTCAAAGATTTTTCAACAGTGTTCACACTTCATGGGTGGATTTTTTTATTCCTGTAAGCCCAGTGACAATACATCCTTGTATTTAAAACCAAATACGAGAAACAGAGCATGTCTCAGCAATACAGAGGGGACTCTCAGTAAAGTAAAAAATAAATTTCCTTGTTAAAACCTTAACTGGGTTAGAGCAATTTTTGCTTAACTTAAATTCCAAAGATGTCGCTTGAGATCAGTTTATTTTGATAATTCTGCTACTGACCCACTTTCTGGTGTGATGACTTGGACGTAAGTAAAGTTGTTATCTGCTTTAAATTATCATCAATACAGCTAAGAAAGAAACTCAGAGAGACAGTAGGCCTCTTGCAAATGTATCTCCGTCTTTCACATAAGCACACAAATGCAAGCACGAACACACTATAAAGTCAACATTCAATAATCAGGCATGTGAAGACTCCTCCTGCTCCACTGAATGACATGACTGACTTTCTAATATTTCCAGTTGTGACTCATGATCACTCACTGACTGGAGGCAAGGACAGCAGGGGATCCTTGTGGTGGGATTCTCTGCCCTTCACCTCAATGAAATTTGCTGTGCTCACTCTCAGTTTGCCAGTGAACAGATACACTTCATATGACCAGGGGCATGGATACATTTAGAATTATATTATATTAATGACATAAAAATGATTTCAGAGGGAATGCTGTTTTAATGTACTTGGGCCAGCAATGCACCAGAAATAAACAAATTTGCACAAATCCAATCCGCTGTTTGCTGTCAAATCACAGCGTTCACTTCATCATAAGTCAAGTGTCTATATAGTTCCCCACTGAGGGGTCACAAGAGTATCTAAAAGGCCATTTACACAGCCAAGATTTTGACTCTTTAAGAGTAAAACAGTACAAGTTTTACCAAATGTCTATAGATGAATACAGGTGTAAATGCCTGTTGGTAACAGCACAAAGCCTTGCCACCTGGCACTGTGGTAAATGGATTGGTCCTTTACCCAACAAATACCTTTTTTTGGTGAGTTGTAGAGGTTTTACAATGTTATGGCGGTAAAATATGACTTGAAGCAGAGTCTTCTGTTGCATGGCTAACGCTTCCTCTCCATTCAAACACACCAATTAAGTGCAGAGGGCGGAGGTACAAATGAGCATTAACTAAATCAAAACTATGAAACACTCTCATAGGAGGCAACAGTGTGATTTTTGATTTGGGGTTATATTAAAAAAATACATTCAGGGTTTCCTTTTCAACCAGACATTCAAGTGTTAACATAGCTGAAGTGATACAAAACATGGCACAACACTGTCTCTCTTTCACACACACAACTTTGATATGAACTTTGTTATTTATAACCCCTCATTCCTGTGTTCCATTTCCTCTTGTCGACCACCATCCCTCATCATACCAGTCAAACTCAAGGGCTATTTTACATTACAATCTTTTTTTTTTTTACAACATGTACTGGCTCTCACACTGACTCCATCCCCCCTCTTCATTCAGCTCCTCTTTCCTATTGGAACCATTTCTCTCCATCTCTCAGCACATCCTCCACTTTACTAATCTCCCCGCTGCCTCCAGATAAATGAGGCATCATTTCAAAATCACCCTCATGTTTCGCTCCATCCCAGTTTACTCCCTTCCCATTTTCACCCCCACCCCCAACCACCACCACTTCACCACACCTCTGTCAGATTCTCCTTGTCTTTTACACCTGCCCTCCTCTTCCCCCTTGATCCCTTCCTCTGTTGCCACCCTCCTCCCTTCTCACTCCCTCCGTGCATGGTGAGCGCAGAGGGGAGCACATCATTTCTCAGAGGAGGTGCTGTCAGTTGACTGCTCTCCAGGCTAAGAGCTGCTCCCTTTGCCTTTGGGTTCACGGAGTCACGGCTCTGTTCCGCTCCAGGATTATGCAGATCTTAATTCCCCCTCCGCTCACACCTGAGGTTGGCAAGGCATGAAATAAGGAAAAGTGTTCACCCCAAATAAAAGTTTTTGCCACCAAGAGGGGAGGAACACAAGAGAGAGAGGACCAGTGGGAGAAAGAGGGCAAGGAGGACAGAGAGAAAAGGGAGCTAGGCCATTTATGGATGGATCCAAGGGAGTGATTGAGGGAAGGAGGAGAGACATGATGTGTGTAATGTTAGAAAACTAAGAAAGATGGAGGAAAGGAGGTGTTGACTGGAGCTTGTCACTTTTACTATTCACTATTCACTATTAATCTGCTTTTAATTGAATCCCCTCCGCACACACTGGTATTCCTTTTATTTGCTCTTTCTGGGAATAACTGTATGCATGGCACCTTTCAGGATTGCAGTCAGTAAACAATGAATGGTTGCTTGCCCAGTAACCTCTGTATTCACACGTTGGTAAATTGTTGAATGAAAATCACTCACTGGAGTCTCCTCAAAATGCCACCAATCAGCCCTGCAGATGAGTGGGAATTCTACAGGTTCCTGCTTTTGGAACTAACATAGGTTGTATTTCTTGTAATCCTTCATTTGTATAGATAGTCCAATTAGTTATTTGCATTTGCAAGCAATTTACAAAGTGCAACCATGAATTAAAATTATGATTTTCAGAGTTGGTTCTGAGAGATCAGAATCTTCTCTGTGCGTTAGAATGTCTTTTGTGTGAAATCATGCCCACCTCGGTTCGCATGTGTTATTTTATAAAAGGATGTGTATCGTTTTTCTCTTTTTCATATTTTATCAAATTTAACCAGGAGTTTTGAAATTAGAATGAAGGTAACCTCAAAACCTTTCATTCGCAGCGAAACCAAAACGTTTTCCGTGCAATATGAGGTGCGTCTGTGTCGAGGTTTTTTTTAAGTATATAAAACGTCGGAATGTGGTGTGAAGAGCCGGTAGTGTCCAATCTTGTGGTCGAAAAGTTCACGCAAAAGCGGCCGACGAGACAGAAAACAACTCGCAGAAACAAGAGAAAAATGATGAATGGTAGTGTGCCTCACCTGATAAAGCCTCCTTGGAAAAAGCAGAAAGACAAGACATACAAAATCCGAATGACCTGTGGGAGCATCCTCTGGCTCAGGATTTCTCCTCAGTCCCGTTGAATAACTTGCAGGGAAAAAAATAATTTCGGGGAAATCAGCAAATCCACTGAGCGGCTTGTGAGGCTGGGTTGGTGGAAGAAGGAGGCATCGTCTCTCTCAGTGATCCACGCTTGTCTTTGGGGGAAACTTCTCCCCCTCCCACCAAGTCTAAGGGGCTGCACGCATCCACACGCAGCGGGCTTCTCTGCTTCAGGGCTGGTCAGTCAGACAGTCAGTGTGTCGATGCCTGTGGTGAAGGGGAGTGTCAGTTTGCGTGTCACTGTGCGCGCGCTCGTGTGTGTATGTGCGTGCGAATGTGTGTTTTGTAAAAGTGTGGCTTTGTCTGCTTTTTTTGCCCGTATACCTCCCTACCCCCTACAAAATATTAAAAATGAGTGAATATTTAAAGGAACAGTAGCTTTTGTTTTGATATCTTCCCTCATGTGTAATTAGCCTTAATTAGGATGGAGGGAACAATGGCTGGGACAGTGTGTTAAACAGCAGCGCTGAATACACGCAGGGTTGATGTCCAAACTGGAGTGTAACACCAGGCAAAACAACAACAACAACATGTGATTGTGTGTGTACTGAACTTAAAATTGGGTCAGGAAGTTTGGTTCCTTAATTAAGCCTTGTGTGCTCCTTTCACCACTAGAGGCAGCCGAGCTAGGTTGAAATAGTTTTTGTGCACATGTGGAGGACATGGAGTTGCACTAATCAACAATTTGTATAAGATATGGACATAGTTGGATAAACCCTCTGGGTAAGAGACTCTCCTGTGAGCTCACAGTTTAGCTTATGGCCTCTGGAGTACACAGCCTTCAGCCTTGTGTCCAACAAAAACTAATACAGGCCTCCCAATGGATGCTAATATCACTCCATTTTGAAACACAAATGGAGTAAATAGTGAAATGTGTAAATAGGCATTATAAGTTGAAAGAATATTACCTTATTTGGCACTTATCAAGCTACATGGCTTGGGTTATAGACAGGACATGACAATACTTAAAACAAACCAAGACTAATGCAATGCACTGGTCTCTGGTATGAACTTTCATGCCAACATGCATATTCGCTGCACCCAATTCCTTAAGGAGCACTGACATATTCCTTATTGGGGAAAAGTAGTCCCCAAGTAGTCCCTAATATAAATTTTGTGGTTGCTGTGCAGTTGACAGTTCAGTAAGTGTGCTCAACAAAAGACACGGCCCTTTTCAGACATCTGAAGAAGGCAGACTCAGACAAGCCCACCATCATTCTGCTTCTGGGAATGTTTTTCCCATGACAGAATAAATCTCTGTGTCGATTACGTACCTGCTAGGTGTCTTTCAGATGTGCAGTGACTCAGGTTATAGATCAGTGTATCTGCGCTCTCAGTATCCATTAAAGGCACCATATTGGCGATCACAGGGCAGTAGCACAATGGGACACATCACTCACAGGGTTTGACCATTAAATTGCCCTTGTTGCAGTCATTCGTCTTCCCTAGAGTGGATTCCACCCAGCAGACGTAGTGTTTCCTAAGCAGGCAACAGTGTCACTCTTTTCTTGTTCTCTTTATATGGGGAAAACAGAGCAGATTAACCTTTACCTTCTCAAATGACTGTCTCCTTGTTCCTCTTTCACTGAGGTGTGGGTTTTAAAGATGCATTAGATTTCTCTGGTTCCTGTGAAGGACTGGAAAATCATAAGCCTCCCTAGCTTTTCAATCTGTTAATTCATTTACATCAGTTTTTATTAATATCAGCCAAATGTTGCTTTAATCTTTGTATTAGGAGTAAAAAAAAAAACTTGTGAAACATCATATTTACTGAAAAGGTTTATTAGAATGCCTCCCATGTTTTTTTCTGGTTGCTGAAATGGTAACAGTGTCAGATGATGGTGTAACACTCTGCTTCTTTTTTACTGTCTTGCATTTCTTTTTATTTCTGTGCCAGCTGCAGAAACCTGAGAGGCCTGTACGTATAGGGAGTATGTGAAGATGAGGGAGGGTGGAGATGCGTTGAGTAGTTGCAGAGTCGATGGTGGAGAGAAAAAAAAGCAAAGGGAGGAAATGAAAATAAGAGTGGGCTTCTGTCACTGGCAGCTATACTGTTGTTGTTGTTGTTGCCGCTCTCCCAGCCAGTTGGCTCGCAGTGGAGCTCTAACATGTGAGTGCTGACATCTGGGGCTGGAGAGTGTGTCACCTACCACAGACCACAGTCACCCACCAGATCTTCACAAAGGAAAGCAGCGCTCATGAAATTAAGATGAATATCTCATTATTTAGTTCAGGACTGGCTAATGAAGTCATTCATTTCAAATGAATGAATAAATATTTTTGACTATAAAGCAGTTAGATGTAACATGTTCATTAGTGTGCTAAAAAGTGGTATCAAAAAGATATATTCAAAGATATCACAACAAAATTGTTTCACTTAAAAACAAACTGCTGTGGACAGGATAGTTTTTAGTAAAAGCTCCATTATCAGGAGTTAATTGTGCATTTGTTAGGGACTACTTTCCGCAGCAGATTAATACACATGTGGTGCTACAGTGATTGTTTATGGCAGCAGGCTGGCGAATGTGGGGCTGACTGAATGTAAACTACAGTGCCCAGCGCCCAAGTTTTCCTGAATGCTGCCATGCAACAATAAACAACTCTGCAAAAAGAAAATAAGCTACCTAAATGAAACCTGTTGTGAATGCTGAAAATGTCAACCCTTTTAACTTGCCTGTCACTTTGTAACCTCTCACCCTGCTCTGATCTCATCTTTGCAGATTAATGGTCGGCTTGCCAAAGAAAGGTCAGATTCCAGCTGTGGTGATCACTCCGACCTTTTTCCCTTTCACCCATGCAACTGGACAGAAAGTGTCCTTTTACCAGCCCTATCTTAATATAACCATGAGCCATGCTTCTCTTTTATTCATGGTCACATACCAAACTTGACCTTTTAACACAGTAACCTAAGGAGGCAGTGATTGAGATTGGCTTCAATATTTCTCCATGACATTACAGGCTTATTTCTTTACTTGAGGTCTGTAAAGAAAGAAAGACATCACTGATGTAGACTAGCAACAAAATTGAGGGGAAATCACTCCAAAATGTGTGTGTAATTTTCTGTCAACTATCCATTATGCTGTCATCAGTCCCAGAGTTTGTACATTTGCTGTGGAAGTGATTTTTAGCCAGCAAAATTGTACCTTAGAAGGTTTTCATACCACTTAGTCCCAGAGAAATGGCTGCTCAGCCTGGCACAAAATCCCAATCTTGAGCCATCCCCCCTGAGGGCTGACCTGTGGCTGGAGTAGCCTGTTCTCTGGCCTAAAATCTTTCTTATCCTCTGCCGTAGAGTAAATAACATTTTGCATGGTTGTCTGGGTCGGTCGGTCTCGGTGAATACGAAAAGCTTTGTGCAGCCGTCTATGCTGTCTATGGCCTAAAGAGATGATTATGCTTAAAATGTTTAGAGAAATTTACATGGGCACAAGGTTAAAGTGCCATCCTCTCTGGCTGTATCTCAGTTGTCTAAATTTAGGTCTTTGACTGGCCTCTTTTTCTTTTTATTATTGGTAACAGATTTCAGGATGGTAATCTCAGCATACCTGATAAATTTGAGCATTTTATTTAATAGTTCATTTAATGAACTTGGACTCTTGGTTTGATACAGACTGAGGTCTCAATTTTTGTTATCATCTTGTGTATATGAAATAAACTTTTGATAAGGTTTTCTGAAAGTTACAAGGATTAACCGATCCAAAAAACTACCTACCATTCAATGGAGAACGTGCTTGGTCATATCTCAACTCCTCATACATAAATATGGGACTCAGCCTATTTCAGGCTAATCCTCACGGCCTTTGGCGTTTGCTCGATCATGTTTTCAACCTCAAAAACTTGACTTCAGGCAAACTTTATTTAAGAGAAACATATGCCATAAATATTTCATTTGTATCATATGATAACATTTAAGGGATGAATTCTCCCCATACAGAGGTAAATGTGTCCCCCATCTTCACAAATGTATTAAGTGAAGGAATAATCCAGACAGACATGACCATCAGTCTGCATGCATTAGGCATCCATTCAATTTGTATGGCCAGCCAAAGTAGCTGCTTGTCTAAAAGGAAGCTGATCTTTGACGGATGGACATGGATGCAATTGAGGAAATGGCAATGCAGAGTCAGTCAGAGTCAGTCAGCCAAATTATTGGAAGATTTCAATGTTAAAGTAACTTTCACAGGCTCTACATGTTATTCATATAATGGCAGCCAAAGACTCTTTTATTATTTCAGAGCATGTAGTTTACTGCAGCACCAAGTCAGCCTGAAAAACAGTTACTACGCACTTAACAATATTTAGCATTTCTCTGTGTAAATACTGTACATAGCTTATATAGCTGTGGAAATGCAGCCACATCCTTAAGTAAAAATCATCAAGGTTTCATCTTTAACACGATGCAAAACGTGAAAGGGAAGGCTATGTTTCACATTCTGTGGTCAAACTTCCACATTGTTGCTGTAATGAATTTTTATAAAACATACATACGTCTGCATATTAAAGAAATGGTTTGAAGATCCATACTCTTGGAGCCACCAGTTTAATTTAGATTACCACTGAACCAATTTCTAAATTCAGCAATATCCACAAATTTGTGGAACTATGCCTTTTAAGGAAAACTACCTGCATTATATTACACATTGTGTACAGAAAAACAATGATAATACCAGTTTAAGAAGGAAGGCATTTGGCATTACCAAATTAGCGACAGCTTTTAAATAAGTTTCAAGTTTAATCAAATCATGTGATTCACTTGTTAAGTGGCAAAAAGAAAGTTGTCAAAATTGTTACTGAAACAGTCAACTGTAAGGACGCACTGCTTTGCAGGATTGCCTCTTACTTCAACTTTTGCCTAACCTACTTATACAAGATTTACTATGTGATCCTTCACATGGGAATGCCCTGTGCCCTGTTGTAAAGCTATGCTTAATAGTATTGCCATGACCATGTTCTACTGCAATGAGGCTGGAGAGTCAATAATTGGCCAGAATTTGAAAACAGGTCTCCAAAACTTGCTTTTACCACTGAAAATATTTTAGAGCCTTTATTTTTACAGTAATTATTGCAATGTAGTTCACCTCATTGTCTCTGACTCAAACTTCCAGGCTGGCAGCGTTTACTTGCCTGGTACATAATTAGAAAGCAAACTCAAAGGAACTGCATTACAATGTTCTGTAGTTCGCTTGCATTCTTCCTCTCTATATGCCAGCCTCTGACCCCGGTCAGAAGAGCATGGCATCTCCTGATACTGCCAATACAGATCCTGACTGGCCACTAGGTCTTGTATGTATAGATACTGAAAAGAAAAGGTCAAGCTTTGTTGACAGATGAGAATATAGTGACATGGGTTAGATATGCCACTGAGGGAATGGTGATGAATGTCTTTGAGGCTTGACCAAAGATAGTTGGTATCTCCTTTCAGTCACCAACATTCTTGTGTTGTCTGTCTTGCATGCTATAGAGTGTACTTACCACGCAATGATTTGTTTACCTTCACTGTATTTGTCTTCCACATGGCCTGTTGTTTGGTACAACAGTTTCCTCTGGTGGAGTACTGAGTGTTTTGTACTGCATTTCTCAAGGGGGTGAGAAGCTGGTGCTCTGGTCTTACATACAATAGGGAAGTGAATACTTTGCTCAGTTGCAAATAAGAGCTTCAAACCTGAACCGCCACCTCGGCAAGTTTTCACTCTCTCACAGCCTTATTTACATCTGCTGGAGGAGCCTGTTTCTGCCTCTGAAAATGCCCTTCCATCCCTTGCCATATGTGGGGCAAGACTAAAATGGACACCATGTAACCCTTTGCACCCACAATTGCCTTCTTTCCAACTCAACACACTAAACCACTGCCCTCTTTTTTTGTGAATTTACAGGCAGTGTGGGCTACAGAGATAACTTGGCTTTGTTGTTCAAGTTATTTTCAGCCCAAATTGATGTTTTAATAACCTTTCAAGCTTTTTTTAAAACTCAAACCATAATCTCTCACTTAAGATAACAGTTTTCGTGCTGAAACCTAACCAAACCTCAACCAATTACAGAAGAGGTTTACTTCATAACAGTGATTTATAATGATTTTAGAAGTTACTTACACATGTTGATGTCCTGCTGAAGAAAAGACAACAGCTTTCTTTTAATATGTTAGGACTTGATTTGATAGCTTCTTTAATGTTTAATAGTTCAGTGAAAAAGTAATGGTTTTAATTATGATAGTTTGAGAGAAAGAACAAAATAAATGCTGATTTTCTATTCATAATCTAATTTTCAATACTATCATGTATGTGGATATACTCCAACCTTTTGTACAAGGTAAGAAACCAGTGACTGTGCCTTTTTCTGTAATTGAGCAGGAGACGTGCATGTGTAGATGGTATTCAGTGTTTGTTGACACCAAGAACAAAGAGGTTTTGTCCGTAAACAGAAACCTACACTTGAACACAGACAAGCACTGTACATTCACACAGAAATCCCCATTGAGCAGTTGTAACGATTTGTACACTGAGCAATTTGAAACTGGTCTGTTTTAAATTGTGTTACAGTTGTGATGCAGTGGGTACAACTGTGGCTGTGTTGAATGGACTTGTGCAGGCGTGTGCAGTTATATACAGCTTTATGGCCCAGGAACATGCAGTAGACATAAATAAGTATCTGTATTGTCTTTGTTCTACTTTTAACTTCAAGTGTCTTTGAGTAACTTTGAAAACACTCTATAAATAAAATGTATTGTTTTTACTAATATTAACTTGCCACAGCAAGATGAATTTAATTGGCTGTGGAATTATTCCCTGGGGGAAATACTTAGACCTTTTTTATTTCATATGAACAACTCATAAAAGAAGTTTTTGAAGATTGCAGTTGTGAACAACATCTGTGACTCATTTCTGTTAGAATGGAGTGCACAATGGCTGTCCTATTTTCCTTGTTATGCTTGTGACACTTTGCAAGGCTAAAAAATGTTGAGAGACAACAATACAGTGCCCTGTGGCTTCTTTTATGATGCAGTTTTGAATATGGGATGGAAATGAAAAAAAATCAAAGCAATGTGGTGATACATTTAACTTTAATTAGCTAACAGAAGCAGTGAGTTAAGAGTTAAGAAATCTGCTGCTTCCTTCACAGCAACAAATTTTTTGGTCTTAAGGAAGTTGTGTTGAACCTGTGCCCTTGCATCTTTTTGAATTAATCATGGATTTTTATTCAGTCAGGAATGATCTGCAGTTCATGTAATCTCCAGGCAGGTATGGTACATATCAATTTTTAACTTCTACATTTTTCTTGCCGGCACTGTTCTCTGAATTATCCAGCTGTGACATTTGGCAGCTGCAATTTATTGTATTTTCGAAACACAAAATACACTGCAGCTCTTCATCCTCCTAAATGCATGATGACCACTAGTGCAACTTAGCGAAGAAAGAAAACTGGAAGATTATAATTTATTTGAAATTTAGAAATTTGTAAAATCCACTTTTGATATGATGATATGGCAAAAGCAAACTACAGAAACCATATTCATCTTAGTGAAACATGAGAATCTGCATTTGTATGGTATGAGGAGTGTGGTATCATCCTGATGTATTTGGAAGCATGAAAATCTGTAACAAAATTTTGGTTTGTGCTCAAGGTTTATGTGGTTGTATATCAATAGAATAAAATGACAGATTGAATGAGTGTCTGTCTCAACTTGAGAGTGGGCTGTGATGACTGAACATGACTGGCCACTTAAACCCTCACAGTTACAGTAAGCACCATCTTGAGTGAGTGCACCTTAAATTGGTTTAGTTCAGAAAACTCCTTGGTTAGTGTCTTAGACTGAAGTACAAAGATGTATGATTGCCACTTAGGGGAGATAGCCTTCTTTTACTGTGACTGAAGCACACAGAACAACAGGGGCATTTGAAATGAACATCTGGTTAATTGTAAATTATTGATTGGAATTAAGATAAGTTCAGATAAGATGCTCCTTTATTAATCCGCATAGGGGAAATTCAGGGTTTTTTCACAACTCACAAAGAGGACGTATTTGCAGTTTGAAATTGTTTTTGCAACTGATCAGTGACTCTGAGCTGTAAAATCTGTGCAAAATTAGTCAGGTTGAAAACAAAGCCAATTAACATGCAATGGACCGACCACGTTGTGATCAGGATTCTTGAATCTTAACAGCCATTTGTTTGCTTGTGATATAATGGGATCTGGAAATGCTTCTCTGGGTTAAGAGTTGATGTGAATCTGTTTAAAATAAACAAGACAGAAGCTCCCCTCAGCTGTCAGAGATGTCCAGACAAAGAGACAAGCCCTGCAGAATTCAACAGGAGTAGAGTATGATGAAACCAGGCGAAACTGCATCTTATCTTTTTATAATGGAAAAGGTTGATGCTGTAGTCTTCCACTTTAGAAAGGAACAGACCTCAGAGGTTACATTTCCCAGAAATCCTTTGCTTTGCACATTATACACTCAAGGGTACAGCAGATTTTCTGGAAAATGAGACAGTTAACTAATGCTACTCATTTCAGAATAGTTTGAGAAAATGGTGGTGGGAGGGGATAGTGTGTAACCAACAATTCTGCTTGCATCCAGAGATCGAGTGCAGCGAATGGTGAGAGGATGATTCATGGTGCAGTAACAAGAAAGTGCTTATGTGAGATGGCACAGGAGGTACCAGGCCTCGTCTGAAGGTTGCAAATATATTGAAAAGGCGTTTTACAACATCGGAATGATTCATTATGTTTTATTTGGTCACCTGTGGGGTCATCTCCGTTCCAGTATACTATTACAGGAAAAATGTTTCAACAACCCATCCACCCAGCTGTAGTTTTGTTGAATAGTTTCTACAGTAATCATCACTGAACTCACCAATTATCTTATCCCTGTCTGTCCCAAATGTAGCAAAAGGGGAAAAAAATGCCTTCTGATGACATAAAACTTGAAAAGAAATTTTAAAAATGTAGGATAGTTTAGGATATTTTGTACAGTAGCCTTAGATAAGTTAAGATTTTTTCATGACCAATAGCAAACTCTTCACTTTTGTGCAAATTAAAATTGCTACATCCGCAGCATGGTTCAGATACAAGTTATTCAAGAATTAATTTCTCATTTTTTCAGCATAGATTGCTAGAACATTGTACTATGAATCTTCATGTGATAACTTTTTTGGCCAAAAAAATTCATTTTTCCTCATGCATTGTAGATCCATGTTTACATTGTATAAAAGTAGGAACGTTCCAGATCAAAAGTTTAAGAAAGGAGAGGTAAAAAAAAAAATCTTTAAAGACCGAATATTAGTTTACACAACAGCATGATGTTTTGAATGTACTTATTTTTAAAAAATTCTCAAAAGGCACTAATACACAGATAAGAAACCACTTCTGCTGAAGACAGGTCTTAAATATTCAAGTATTGGGGGCTTGACCTTCATCTGTCTCAGCTGCATAACAGTATTCTCACACTGACATCAAAATAAGCCCACAGCTGGAAAACAGCAGGAGATTCAAGAACACTGTAAACAACACAAGTGTGAGGTCTTTTATGTGCACAACCCCTGGTAGTTTAGCAGAAGAAAAAAAGGTAAGAAAACTGGCAAAGAACTCACTCTCTGACACTTGTGGACGGGCTGCACACTCAAAAATAAAGATTCAGGACCAGCACGTTGGTGCATGTTTCACACAGCAAGCCCATAGCAGGTCTCATAACACCAAACAGGCATTAATGGTTTCAGTATCACTTTCACACAGGGAAACAAATAGCCATGTCTGATGTTTCGTTGAGCTGTCAATCCATCCGAACTTGCACTCTGTCACTCTCTTTACTACGTCACCTGACTTCTTCCTTTGCTCTTGTCATAATCTCTACAGCTAATAAAGGGCCCAGAATAAGAAAATCACTCAATAACATCAGCCAGCCTGATAGAAATCTACTCAATTCCCAGCTCTGGTCCTTCTGACTTGTTTGTGCTTACAGATTGGAAGTCATTTAAAATATCCTTTAGCAATGTACTTTGTTTAGAGGTACCTAAAACCTTTTGGTCATAAAGGTCACATGGAAGTAAAGAACAGTGTAGTTTAGTGTTCCAGCAACAGGGTGCAGTTTTGGACTACCTTTTTTTTAAAGGGTGTGTGTGATTCTTTGCTTTCCTCATCAGTTTCCCTTCCCTCCCAGGTTATGAATATTTAAGAGAGCTTCACACCAACAGCCGGGGGCGCTTGAGAGCAAGGGTGAGATTGAGAGAATCATAAAGTTTCAGCCTGGGACAATGGGAGAGGAGTTCAGAGTGAGGAGTTTCAAAGTTAAAAGAGAGAGATTTGGTAGGTGAGTTTTGGCTTGAATGTCATAATCTCAGTTTGGCAGTGGGCAGCATGTCTGGGTTTTAGACTGTATGAAACAAGACATTTGAAGATGTCAGCTTGGAAATTATATTTTTATTTACCACTTACTGACATTTTATACACCAAGGATGCAATTATTAATCCAGAAAAAATCTGAAGATTCATTGATAATAAATATAATTGTGAGGGCCAACCGCAAACATTCAGATTACATCACATCAGTGTTCTTATAGCTGTAACTGCAGAGTTGTTGTACCTCTCAACAGAGTAGATTGTCATTGACAAACTGCTGGAATAACTAGAAATCACTTTGAGGTATACTATAATTGATGAATTCCATCACCTCCATCTTTATACTGCAGCGATTTTGACTGCAGCTGCTCTCTGATAATGTAAGCAGCCTTTTCTATTCCAACTCCTTATATGGCGCTCACGAGCTGGTGGGGTGTGGATGGTAATTGGTTTGACTGGAGGTTCAGTTGGTGGGTGGGAGGGTTTTTTGCCAGTAGTGCTAACCGCATCTTTCTTTTGCAACTCTGTGCTTCATACATCACTGAGTCAAAATTGAATAATTCATCAGCATGTTGTGGGTTTATTTTGTCAAAACATCTCCAGACATGATGGAAGGCAGGGTATGGAGTGTGGGAGGAAAGGGAAGCAGCAAACTCTCAGGGAATGATCAACACAGTTATTAGTTCTTGTCAGAAACTTGTCTAACATCCATCATGGGTAATTAGGTTTATGACATGCAAAGGCACAACATCTTATTTTGAAAATTAATGGGTAGGAAAGCCAAAGGCAGAGCAACTTCTGGAAATGAGACCTGGTTCCTGGGATCGCAGAATTATCTCAGCTGCACATTTCAGTCTTCCTTTGAACTACTTCAGTTTAAAATCCATAATTCACCCTGTTTTGTAATATGCATTACACTGATGGGGGAAAACATTTTCTTTTGTAGTCACAGACAAAGTAAGATGCTCACTCATGTATCAATCCTTCTCATCACCAAGTCTGTACATGAACATTTAGGTCACCTTTCTTAGGTTAAGATTGCTTTTGGTGCCCTCCAGCAAGTATCCCTATTGTAGGATACACCACTCAAAAAAGAGGAGCATTTCCTTCATCTTTTTTGTGTTTTGTTTATGGTCTATTAAAATTCATAAATGCTCACTCCTGTACTTTTGTCTTCTGACATAAATGTCTTTGTTAATGAAAATCACACCCCCTGGCTTGCCTGCATGTCTGCCATTTTGTTTACATCTTCATCATAATTGTCATCGTCTTCCTTTGAAAACCCTGAACAGCAGTTTTCATGCCTCAGAAGAATCTTTTGTGTTTTCTATATGCCATAAATGACAGCCACCCTCTGGGACTTGTCTCATCTGTAGCCTTTTTCAAAATTGCGAGATGGTTCCCACTTTCTTAGTTCCAAGAAGTTGAATCTTTAAATCTTTATCTTGAGGATGGTGAGTCTAGACTGATTTGATGTAAAAATACACTACTATTTTGAATTTCTGACTTCTTACTTCTATGATCCTTTTTTTATCAGCTTCAAATTTATGGCTCATGGATCTGCACCTTCCTTTCAACCAGAGAATTTCACAATAACCTATTTAAACGAAACTTCCTGGCAGGTTTATGCTGGTTTGTGCTCAACTGTCCTGGGGGCTTTCTTTAAATGGCATCCTGCTGAGACACCTGCGGGATCTTCATTTTAGAGAAGCTGACATTCAGTGGCGTGTCTTGGGCTCATGGCTAGCTCTCTGGGGGAAGCTGAGGAAACAAAAGCCCAATGTGGCACGGATCCTGAGAAAAGCAGCCACTGTCGATTGACTCTGGCCTCCCTGCTGAGATACACTGATGAGGCCAAGTAACTAACAGTATCCTCCTACTTACAAGAAACTTCTTCTTCTTCCCTTTCCTCTTCTTGCCTCGCTTTCCATTGCAGAAAAAACACTTTTTAAAGGTCTCAAAGTCTTAAAGTATAGCCTGTATTTGGGGTGATCCCTGATGAAAAGGGAGGTAAGTTAGTAAGTAAGTGAGGTAAGAGTTCTGTATTTTTCCAGTTAGATTAGATATTTCTCTAATGCAAAATTGCCGTGATGCAAATTGATGATGCTAGGTGCAGGTTTTCTAAGATTTGAACATGTTTTCAATATATTTCAGAGAGTTTTAGGGCGAGAGAGGGGATTTTTCTGGTTGTATATTTTAGTTTATCCTTAGGTTGGAAAATTACATGTATACAGTTACAGTACAATGTTTACACTAAGTGAACTCATTTCTACTGAAATATTTATAAAATATGATATATCATACTTCACTAAAATTCAGTCCGACATATTTAGTATCTTTGGAAATAAAATGATAGCTTTAGGGTTTTTTTGACCCATCCATCCACCCTGTCTTCTGTGGTCTGATGATGTTACACTACTGCCTCCTTTTGCTCCCAATGGACAACAATTACCATTCCTATGGTCGCTTCAGTCTTTCTCACTTAAACGTAAACATGTCACTTCAAAATGCTTGTAGCATATCATGAATTAATCATGGCCTTTGCTTCACTATTGAGTTGGTGCAGAAAAAAATTAATCCTCAAGGGAAAGTACTTGAAAGCACAGTACATTGCAGTGTATTTGGAATATATCACTTTAAATGACTAAATACCTGATGCCAATGCAGATTACAAAAATAATAGACAAGGAATGTTTTCACAATGAATCAGGTCTGAATGCCTGCCATGCTTATTTTGACAGAGTATGAGTCAAGAACATTAAGAATGAGTAACTGCAAGCAAATACTTTCTGATAAGTGCTCGGGTGGAGATACTTTAACTCTGCATGGCAGTATTTTGGATGCCTGCTGACTGCCCTGTTGTCCCCCTAATGAGTACGAACTGCAGCGTAAAATTGAATAAAACAGGAACAACACAAACGAAAATTCAATAAGAGGAAATAAATGGGGCTTTTCCACAAGACCAGGGAAGTGTATCTAATCCCTTAATGAAACAGAATGACCACATAGTGGACACCCCCCCGTTCTTTAGTGATGGTCATATAGATTTATAGAAGTGAGAGAATGAGGGATAGAGTGAACTGAATCATTAAGAAAGAAGAAAGTAGGACTGACACAGGTGCTCTAGTTTTGTGATTTAGCATAAATGAGACATTTTTACACCTGTGTTGTTTTTCTTCACTGATGAATAAGAATAGTGATTTAGTGTTTGTTGATATGGACTAGTTTGTGTGGAAGCTGTTATCGCTGCCAAAAAAGAAAAGCCAAGCTTTTTCTTTGCATTTTCTCTACTGTCTCCTTAAGGGTAAGACATTTTTTTTAAAAATTGCGTCACATTGAACCTCAAAAATTTAAGCTGCTGCTGCTGCCACAAACTCTCTCTCTGCATCCCAGAATTTTTAATCCTACTTCAAATTTTCCTTAAGACTTTTCCATTTGCAAGGAACAGAGCTAGGGTGCTGGGATCGTGGCTGGTAGGCACACATAATGGGTTTCATGTTTGCTTGCTGCCATTACATTACAATGAACCCAGCAGACACTAATGGAATGATAGCAAATGAGCCTAGGGAACATAATATTGCTCCTCCTGACGTAAGAGTGAGGAATTACTACAATAAATATGGTTAATGGGAACACAAGTCGAAGGGTATTGAGGGATTACGTGTCTACAGAATACTAAGATACATGTGGAACGATAAAACTAAAGATCGGCAGAGGGAGTTTGGAAAGCACTGGAGATACATGGAGGTCATTTCAGACTCCATGGTTGCTGGAACAGGAAGACAACCAAGGAGGATAGAGGGCACACCGGAACAATAACTACACAAACACTGGTGATGTCTCCCTCAGCGCCTGTTCCACCCATAATTCTCTGTGGTCGTCTCTATAGCAACCACTGGCTTTTCAAGTCTCCTCAGCATTGACACAAACACAAACACAACCCACTCACTCACACACACACACACACACACACACACACACTACACGAACACAAATCCATGTGTTTTGCACTGGCAGGTGCTTTATTTTTTATTTTTCTGTTTTTTGGGTTGTTTTTTTTTTACAATTATGTAGCAAATAAAGATATGTCCATTTCTTTGGGGAGGACATTTAGTTTGACTTTAATGACACACTCAGTGGATCAGTCTTCATTAATGATGCTCTCAGTGTCTGGAATGATAATTTCTGTTGTGGTATGAAATATGTTGATTCCTGATCATTTATCCTGCATCAAATACAGGTTTGCAACTGACTGCCTCTGACACAAGCTTATTTTAGCTTGCATGAGGCTGCATTGTTGACTTGGGTTGTGAATGTCGTAAAGTCTCAGATGGAATTCTTGTCTTTGGATTTACAAGCAGGGGAGTGCAGCCGGCATGTTGCACAGTGGCTCAGAATATCATCAACAGCCACATGGGGGAAGTGAAAGGAGCGGAAGCAAGATGAAATCTTGTAATAATTCTGTTTCATTCATCCGAGCGCCACTCCAACAGTCATGATGGGAACTTTAAGGATCGGGATGCCCAGTAAAGCTCTTGCCCTTGACTGTCATGAAATGAAACCCACAGAGACCAAGGTAGTAGATAGTAAATAAGGTTATGTGATGTGTTTACCCCAGAGGTGATACATCTTGGAAGCCCTGTATTGAAATAGCCTGCTCGATCTGAATCTTTTTGTTTATATTCTCATCCCTTATATCTTCTTATACAGCAAAATGTCATTCACAGTTTGACTGTAAAGCTGAAATAATTAGAGGCAAGTGTAAATTAGTAGTCAGTGCTATTTGTGTTTGTTTGCAGAATGCATTTTTAGCAAAGGACATCCATGGAAAATGAGGATAAAGCAGAAGTTGTAAAGTATTACGTAGAAAACTGCTTTTTTTTCTCTGTTCACTCATGTTTTATAATCCCTTTGGGATATGGGCTCAGGTATTATAATAATCATTCTGGTGACAGTTTTACTGCATTATAATTTTTCTATGAATGTCTTCACTATAAATCGGTGCTCCTGCCATTGCTGTGTCAAATAATTTAAAGACGTTGAAGCCAAGAGGCAGCCAAGTAGTAAAGATCAGCTTTAAAGCTAAGCACTCAGGTCCAACTGTTTATTCAGACTTGACTGTTCTATATTTGGGGTCAAATATATCTACCTTTAGATTTACACCATAAACCTGTTGTGCTTTATTCCCTCTAAAAATACCTTAATAGCTGCTATACAATCAATTCAGTGCTCAGTAAAGCCCAATTGTAGGTTTAAACTGCCAAGGTTTAATGCAGTATTGTAGCCACGTCTCTCGGCCCAGGAGGTGAATGTGAGGCACTGTATATCCATGCATCATTTATTATAAATCATAGACAGGTCCCCATGAAATAAAATCTATACTATATGTTTTAAGATGGGTAAAAGGGAGGTTTTGTAGAAGGCCTTGTAAATGCTGCTGAAGGAGAGGCTCAAGGTTGTTTGCATGCGTGTGTGTGTGTGTGTGTGTGTCTGCCTGTGTGTGGATGTGAAGGGTTTTTTTCAGATACTGTACATGGTTTCACATGCCTGAGTTTACTGACATGTTTGTTAATTTGAGAAACATCAAAATCACCAATGTTTCCCAGACCACGAGAGCCACATGTGCATAGGCCTGTACTTACAGATGGCCTGCAGAACAAGGTAGTATTGCCACAATGGTTCTGAGTGCTGTAGTGTACCAGAAAATGAATAAGAGCCTTAAACAGAATGAAATATGACATGACTGAAAAGTCAGTACAATCACACGCCAACACACCACCAACACTATATTTACTGTATGTTTACAGCCTGATGGCGTATCTTTGAACCAAATTTCAACACCACAGACAACTGAAAGTGACACTGGCAACAAAACAGATTAGATACAAAACCAGTCAGACGTTTGTAGCATCCAAATTAACATTGTGCCAAGGCTGGTGCACACAATTAAAACACAACCCTGTGACAAAATTTCCTCCTTCCCATTAACTCAGTACTTACTTGCATAGTTGAGCGAGCAGCGAGCTCTCCACTTTATGTCACCTTAATTAGGTTATCACCTGGAACAGCACGCAGGCATATACAGCCCAGCAGAATTTGTACTGCTGCCATCTATGCCACTGGCAAATTAGCAGGAAGTATAAACCCTGCAAAAAACACTGATACACTAAAACATCACAGTGAAAGCAACAGCTGTATCTAGTTGAAACAGTGGATCAAATTGTCAAAGTTAATCGATTAATCAAAACTAATGGATCCGTGGTTAGTGATTCATAAAAAAAGTTTGTTAGGAAAAATTATAAAATAATAAAAGCCACTCTACTACTAAGCTACTATTAAATGCCTATAAATCAAAGTCACATACATTATTTTTTCAGCATGCATGGTCAGGGATTGTCCTGTAATTTGTAATTCATAATATAAATCTACCACTCGAGTATAAACACTCCAGTTACACAAGGGTGTTTCTATTGAATCTATGGTGCAGCTGTAGTGACTCTGATCCCCTCACCCTTTTATTTGTTCATGATCGTGTAGCTCTGGGAATATCTTACTCCACCACGGGCTGTGAGACTGTACAATGTGTCTAGTATTCAGCTGATTACCACATTTGTATGGAGTTGGGCTGTTAACTTTGCATGACTTTGCAGATTGACCCCTTTGACAGCAACTAAATCTACTTACTGCACCTCAAGAGCACAGTATTTAAAACAATGTATGTGGTTTGGTTTTATCTTTGAAAAAAAGTGCAAATAAAGTTGTATCTTGGTTTATGTGAACCAGATTATTTGTTTTCTAATATTTCCAGTCATTAAACCAGGCTAAGCCGACCATCTCCGGGATGTAGCTTCATATTTGGTGGACAGATGTCAGTTCTGGTGCATATTTCAATTGTTATTATTTTATATTCTTTTGGTGATTAAAAATGTCAAACAATGACAAAAAAATCAAGAAATGAACACTCACCACATAAGAAAATCTTCTGGTGCTCTCTGAGTTGAACCACACGCAGGATTCGACCTTCTTCACTTCTTGCACAGAGTTAGATGTTTCTTCACGACACTTCTGACTCTGCTCTGACAGTGAAGGAGTTAATCGCCTCCCTGGGCAGTGTGCAGCTGTGAATAAATAAGCGCTTAAATGAGTCATTTTCTTAATTCCAGCTCATTTGGAATCACATTGGTCTCAACTGGCTCCCGCTGACATCCAGCAGTGTTGATGAGAAAATTACATTTGACCAGAGGAGTCAAAGCCACAGAGTATGAATGACACAGGCCTCCAATTAAACTGGATCATAATCTTACACGCCTACGCTCTCACCACGATACATACATTATTGAGATTGTGATGGCTTAATGCTCAGAAAAGAAATTTGCCTTATCACCATGTGTGCTGTAACCTTGAACGATTGATACGTGATTGTATTTTGTCCTCATGGAAATACTTCAGATTGCTCTTCTACCTGTAGTAATGCAGTAACCGTGTTCTAGTTTTAATTGAGCAATGGTCACTAGAGGTGCAAAGAAACTAGAGATATAAAACATAATGAGGATTGTTATGTAAGTTTACTGTCCATCGTCTAGACTAGCCTTAATAAAACACACATAAAGACAGCTTCCTTACACTTTCAGATGAAAGGATTGGATCAAATAAGGCACACAAGAATGGTTTTGGATCTTCAAAGGAACAGAGGAACTCCACCACACTAAACTATAACTCATGCATCATTGTTCCAGTTTGACAGACCCTCAGGCATCAGGTGCTCATGCCTCAGGCAAGAAAAATGTTTCGCTTATGTGAAGATTTTTTTTTTATGCACACCTGAAATCTGTTGTTTGTAAATGCAAAAGATATTTTTTTCCTTTTGTATTTGCCTGAAATCTTCTGAATGGCTGCTCTTTCAGCAAAATGTTTAGCATAATTCCACTATAAATTAAGTACAGCCTGGAGGCCCTGCAGTCCAGCATTGGACTGGTAGGCAAAAAGAGGTCGTTCAGGGCTGACAGTGATGGATGGGGAGTGTCTGGAGCCATTGGCTTAGTGTTAAGCATACGCTGCATCTCTCTCTTGTACCGTTGCCCTTTAAGGAGCATCAGCAGGCGCTCCATAACTCTGTGGCATATTGGTGGAGGAAGGTGGGACACATAGTGCTGGTCAGCCCTGATAAAGTACCTGTCTCCTTGAGAGGTGAACAAAAAGCAAACAACATAAGATGATCCAACTTTTGTCATGTAAACATGGGAGCATTTGTGCATGCAGCTGTATGACTGGGTGTGTGTTTGTGGTGTGTGACAGGAACAGAAAGTGTCCTCCAACGCTAATCAATCTGCCACTCAAGGAAGTCTAGGCGGATCTGATGAAGGTGGGCTCTTTTTTTTCAACTCGATCAACACAAAGTGACCCCACAGGTTGGTAGCATTTAATAGATTTCTTTTCATCAGCAGCATATATCAAGAATTTTCATATAAATATAAATGTGTCACTTTGTATAAAGTCAAAAGACAGAAAAAAATCAGTCTTGAAGTGAAGTTTAGTGCAGCACAGAGCCATGAACTAACTTCTCAATAAAGAAAATTGAGAAATGTCTGAATGGCCAATGAGGACCAGCTGAACCTGGGGGTAATCGCCCAAGAAATGTTTCATCAACTTGTGCACTCCCTTCCTCAGCAGATTTGCATCCCCTCCTGTTCGCCTCATCTTTCCAACATTCTCTTTCACTCCATCATTTGATGAATGACCCCAAACAGCTGTCAGTGTGGTGACATTTAATGGTTTCTGCAATCACTGTGACATGTCTGCAGTAAACAGAGACCCTTTCATGCTCCTTTGTAATATACAGAAAAACAGCACAAACTGCATCAGTGAACGACGCTGTCATTGAAATGCCCCCATGTAAAATCAATTGGGTGAGGAATCATTTTAAATTAAAAATACTTTAATGTAACCCTGTGATGCAAGCATTTGTAAGCATTTGGAATTATTTCAGGAAACTTTTTTGATAGAAATTATAACAAATCTTAAGTGGTTATTAATGATTTAATGTGAAAAGAATAGCTTAATCAATTTGAATAGCAAATTTAGCATATATAATTTCCAAGTCAAAAGTACTGAGACAAAAACAACAGCCTGCAAATGGAACTGAGAAATAAGTAACCAAAATAGGATAAGCTTTGGTTTAGAGGCAATGGCAAAAGTGTGTGTTCAGTTTAATTAAAATAAAAGTTTCAAGTTATAGGTCATTCCCTTACCTCACCCCTAACCCCCATATTTTGACTCAGGGAAATACTGACGAAAATGTGATTTTTGTTTTCGCTCATACTGATAAGAATTAAAGCACAGGGTGGAAAAACATTTCTTCCTTTGGCCGCTGCTCTGCATTAAATACGCATAAATCTGGGAGGGCACACATTTAACTGCTTTGCTTCTGTTTTCGTCCTAAACCTGAGACAATGACAATGTTGTGTCTGAAACTGATGAGCAAAGCCAGAAGTGGTTTCAGGGTATAATTGAGCTTTCATATCTAAGTGTTTACCTCCTTGGTCTTCACCTGGTATATGTGTCTACCACTGAAGTTGTTTGTTCCATAAAAATGAGAAAGTGCTGTGATAAAACCACCGCGTGTTTTGTTTAAATGCAAATGTTGTTGTGTAAGAAAAAGCACTGGTGTTATGACATGATCCCATACCAGATAGGAAAAAAAAATCAATGCATGTCTTGTAGAATATGATGAAATCATGACAGCACATATAGATCTTTCTGATGCCTTAAGGCTTTCTGCAAAGCTAATAAGATTCTTTTTCATTTCAGCACTCTTTTATTACCATGTGCTGTATTCCTCTTCAGGGGAGTCTTCTTGTTGAGTGACACTGAATTATGTGCAGGTCTGAAATGTTGATATCGGCTGATTTTGTGCACTTGTATTTAAGAATCCCATAACAACTGAATATGTGCTGTGGCTTATGTGAGCATTCATACTTTCTTATCCCATTACCAAGCATGTTTACACATCTGGCTGCTAAGGAAATTGGAGTTCATATCAACTTCTAATTAAACACAAATGATAACTCCTGAGACAAACATAGACAAACTGTCAGTAAGTAGAGTTGTAGATACTATCAATATCTTGTGATTGATATTAACAAAGTTTACCCTTTTGCAATGCCTTCTATTGTTTGGTTGTCAGTTTATGATGTAAACTGTACATGTCATTATATACTCTTAACTTCACTGTCTGAGTTTGGGTTTGTGTTTGGACTGCAAATTTGGTTGAAAAAATGGAATCTGTTTAAGGAGACATCACCTGCAGAGTTTTTGTGTCAGTTTGTACTTTTCACTGAGTTGCACCAGCACAGAGTGAAGTGTATTTGGGCATGAGCAGTCATATGGAGCACCTTCAGTTTATGACATAGCAGAGTTAAGATCCATGGTATACAGATATATATAGACACCTGTGTCAGCTGGTCAGTGAGCCGCAGGTCCACCGCGGTGCATCTGCACAGTGTGATGAATTGAGCAGCGACATCTGTCTGGGAATGTCGCTGTGCCACTCTGTCCCATAGTGACTGGCTCATTGCTCTGTGGAGATGTGGCGCCTGGATGGACACCATCTGAGGCTAACAGGCCCCAGGGGCAGAGGGGGGATGTGTGTGGGACTGTGTTTAGGGAACATCTGGGCAGCCCGCTGTCCTGAGCCAGACTCAGCTGAAAGTCCAGCTGTCACTTCTGCAGCAACAAATGCTGGTTTGTCTTAACAACTTCTGATGATTTTTTTTGGAACGGTTTAGAAATCACAAAATGTATCCTTTTTCTTTGCTTTACTAAGCCTCAGCCATCTTCAAATTAAATACCGAAACATGTTATTCAACATTGCCCTCTAAACCAACACATTTAATTGATCAGATGCCCCAATCGCATGTTGTCACAGTTTTTCAATATCTTCTAAAACTGTTACAAATGACCAGTCCTTGCCCCATCCTTCTTCTGACCAGCCTCCTCTTGTGGTATGAAACATCACACAACCTCCTCCTTTGCCCCCATAATTCCTGCTGCTAGAAGGAATTTTCGTTTTGAAGCATAACATTTGTATTTTTGTATATTGCAGTTTTTGGCATTTGAAAACATTTTATTGCATTTATTTTATTCATTTTATATATTTTCTTGCCTTTCTTATGGGATAACCTTAATCTTTTCAAACATGTAAGAAAGAATCTTTCAATAAATAACTTTTAATCAAACGTGGATTAAGAAGCCTGAATGATAATATGTGTGCTTTTCTTATTTGAACTACTGAACCACTGACAGCTTTAGAGGTTACTGAGAGAGAAATACATTAATCAACTTTATTCCCTAGGACTTAATTAAAACAGGACTTTCTTGTATTACCCCCCCCCAACACACACACATACACAGAAACACACACACACTTTTTATGGAAACACATATCTCACATTCACATATTTCACCCTCATCCTATGTAACTTTTTAAGTATTCACAGTAGATCACTGTTTTGCTATGAAGGACACCGGATTTCAGCCAAGGTCCTGGTTCAGAGAACAACTGAGTTTCTGGGTGTCCGCATCTCAGGTCCAGGATTCCAATTAATAAATTCACAATCTCTATTATCTCCCACATGAGGGAGCACGGATCTGAGCCCTCTTACTGTAATAATGCTGTAACCGCTATACCCAGTGTACAATGCTATATTGCAGGGTCTGGCAAAAGTAAATGGCAACACCTTTGTCCGATCATCCCCCACCTTCCTCTTTCTGTGAGGGTGGAGGAGCATATCTGTGGCTCTGTTGTGGGCTCATAATGGTGCTTTGTTTGAAAGCACAAGAGCCCAGTGATCTGCTTATAAAATGGATACAAATTACAGTAATGCTATTGTCCTAATGTAAAACTAAGCCCAAATATACCAGTTCAAGAAGGGAAATCAGCAAACTATCATTCTCCACCCTTCAACTGGTTTACCATGAACTCACTGTGATACATTTGAAGGCTCTTCCATTGATCTTTGAGTATTCAAGTTGATGGACATTTAAACTTTTTAATTTGATCAAAATGTTTAGCATTTATGTATCCGATGTCCATTTAAATGTTTAGTATGGTCCATGCAATCGTCCTTTTGGAAAATTTTGCTGAGTAGACTGCTTCCATGTTACTGTAGGAGAATAACGGACAGACGTGACAGCTCCTGAATGGTCAGATTTGTCTGTTGCCATTAACGACATGAAGTAAATTGGTCCTGGCTGACCTGACCACAGCTTTCACATCAGTTGAAAGTGACATCAGTGGGATAAGTTGCTTGCTACTGATTGGTTTCCAGTGAAACAAAGTTAGGTTGTAAGAAACAGACTACAGCATGAACAACATTGAGGGGCACAAGCCTACAGTTTTCCAAAAACCTTGGATGAAACAGAATTTATCTCACACTTAATGTGACCATAAGTAAAGACAGAGAAGAACCCTGGAAATCTCTGAGGCTATTGTAGAAAATTGTATAGCAGCAAAGGGCACTAATTTTTTTCCCTACATCTCCACAATGAAGGTGCTGAGGAAAATGTTCTCATGATCCAAAAGGACAAAAATGTGAGAATGACAACCAGGTTTTAAAAAGATTTTCCTAAAACCATACATTAAAATAAATATTTTCTGAAACTTGCAAGTAATTAGAAGAAGTATTCATGTTTGCCTCCAGTCATCCATCGCATTATTGAACATGCATGTACTGTATTGTTACCTCAGGGTCAGTGGTCATTGTGTACCAGTACAAAGAGCGACTTTAATCAATCATTATTAAAGCAAACAACAGATAAAGTAAGCAGCCGCAGAAACAGCATATAAGAGGCAGAGCTACCCAAACATTGCACCAAACTAATCTCATCATTCAACCATCACTATCTGCTATGTCATTTAACTACATAAATAAAACACTGTTTGGGGAGCTGTTTCAAGTTTCCTCTTTGCATGCAAAAGAGATGCATGTTAATGAAGAGTCAAGTTTATTGTATTAACTGCAGTGTGATCAAATGCAAAGTAACCCCTCAGAGAATGCAGATGAGTTGATTAATTACGAAGACTGCACTGTGCTAAGTTTCTTCTATATGGTCATAGGGTAGGGGACATGAAGATGGGGACTGTGCTTAGGGAGGAGAGGAAATCAATATCTCACCATGTGAGGTCTCCCTGGGCTTTTTTTAGTAACTCAATGCATAGGTGTTAATCACTGAGTCAATTGTTTCATTAATCAAGTGAGGAGTCCCTGAAGGTGGAGACAGGTATTACAGCTCTCTCTCTCTGTCCTCCACCTGACAAGCAGATAACTATCCCTAAAAGAGAGATGGAGATAGAGGTGACTGTGCTACAGCACAGCCAGATCTCACCGGGAGCCTGTCAGGCTGAGTTCCAATACTGAAAAGTCTCAGGACGATCAGGACAATCATCTTGTTTCCTCAGCTGGCTGTTTTGTGACCTGACAGGACTGGTCATGTGTGGACAGTTACTGTCACCTTCTGCTAAAATGTTACTTACAAGAGCAGATGAGCACACAAAGGTTGCACGTGGCACTGTATTCCATATTCCGTTTTGCTTTTGTTTCTTTTGTTTTTTGTTTTTGGTCATTTGGGCTTCAGGATGTTTTGGAAATCTCAAGTTTGGAGTTTGGAAAAAAAAAACCTGTTGAATTGCCCTTATCTATTGGCCACATTAATTAGTCACTGTAGGTTGCTAAAACCAAATGGCTTCAGATGGAGAAATATAGCGAACAAGATCACGAACATGCAATTAGTTGAGGCTGCTTGTTCAATGAGCCATTTAGATATATAATTACAAACATACCTTGAGTAGATAACGTGAAGTGTAGTAACTACAATTTCTCTCTTATTATTTCAGATTCAGAAGTAATATGGACTCATTTTATTCAAAAGTTCAATAATCTCAATCAATATTCTTAAAATGATAACCACCTCTTCTTTCTCATTGAAAAATCCAGGATCTATGATTTTTTTTTTTAATAAAAGTTGAACAGTCTCCTGCTTTGGTCAAATCTAAATATTCAGTATACTGCACTTGGAGCTCAATGTTTTCACATTACACTTGCAAATACATATGTATTGCATATTGGACCATGATTGGACCAAATTAGCTAATCTCAAAGAAAATGTTCCTTTACCAGCAGATGAATGTATAAAAAGCCTTTCAATGTCAAACATCTACATAAAGTAACAATCGGGACACATTTTGTGTGTAGTTGCACTTTATCTGTAAAAGTTGACTGATCTGATTTATTTTTTCCTGATATTTAGGCAGGAAAGCCTGAATTGTCACAACATATCACAACAGAAATGAATCCATATGGTACCTACCAAACAGGTTTATAAAACACCTCAGGGGAAATTCATTGTTATGGTCAGTTTTGCTTTTTGAGTTCTAATGAACGTGTTTGTAAGGAGACCTTGGTCACAAATCTTGCATCAGTGCTTAATCATTGAACACTGATGAATGGGGCTCATTGTTATTGACTGGAGGGGATAAACAAAATCATTAAACCAAGAACAATTCCCTTTCCTATTAAACCAAAGGAACTGGTCAGTGAATGGTCTGAATTTGTAAGCAGTCACTAACTTCTTCCAAGGCGCAAATACTAATGCTATTAAAATAAGTGTGCATTAACATTTATTCACCAACATGTGTGTCATGGTGTGAAGTAAGCAAAATGCATTTTGTCTCTTATTATACCTTAATTATCTATAAGAGGCCATGTAACCATGCAGATGCGGAGGGGTCATATTCTACACATCAAAGCCCATTGTTACTCAAAAGCCTTGAGGAAAAAAATAACAAGAAAATGATCATGTTTTCATAATAGATGTTGACATGTAAAGTCATAATGCCAGATTGTACATGAGAGTTATCTAAATCTAATGCACACCCAATGATGAAATTTGTCTGTTTTATTAACAGTGCTAGCATTTTCATGTGTGCCTGTTTAGGATTTCTTTGTATTCTGCTTCCCAGAACATCTTCCTTACCACAGTGACATATATGACAAGAGGATTTAGAGGAATTAACATCTCCACTGCAGACCCACCTTGTGTCCTTGAGATCACCTTGTAAGACTGAACTTCTGCTCCTGCTCAGAAACACTGACACTCCTCTCTGACCCCTCATGTAAAATGTATATATACTGCACAGTATTTATGTTCAGTATGACAGCAAAGATAAAAAAAAAACCCTGTCATGCAAGTATTATAAAGCACTATATTCCAAAAGAATAATCAGTATCCAAAAACAAAAGTGCATTTCTTATTCCATTGTAGCCCATACTGCACTCACAGAAAGCCTGAGAAAGGTAGAATTTTTATCAGCCAAAAGGAAGGGGTTTTACACAGACTCTGGTGGCTGCAGCTAATGCATATAGTTATTAACATCCTCACTGGGACCCAGGCAAGAGACAAGAAAGCCATAGTGCATATAAGAGACAAATAAAGGTGAGATGCGAGATTTCGCCTTACTGAGATAATCATATGAACAGATGAGCCCAGCTCTGAGCCATTTCTAAAGCTCACCAGCAAAGCAGAGCTGACAAATGTGAGATGTTGGGAGCGATTATGAGCATGGCTCATAGAGAGAGAGAGAGAGCGAGAGAGAGAGAGAGGCCTTGGTGTGGTAAAATCTTTTAATGTTCTTGGGTGGAGATGGCGAGTCATGCTTGGGAACCCTTTGCATGCGTGTGCACACAACTAACAAGCCTAGCAAAGTGTCACCTCTGCCTTATTGGTCTGCCACTCATCCTTGCACCATGTGTGTGTGTTGTGTGCGCATGCATACATGTTTAGGCATTTGTAATGCACACATGTGTATGTGTATGTAGCTATGTATGAACTCACTCTCAAATGGCCACTTTGTGTTTCCACCTTAATGGTGTTTAAAAGACAAGGAGTGAGCTTCCTTTGAATTTAACGGCTAGTTGTTGTTTGAGAGGAGACCTTGCATTGGTAAGCTCTCTCCTACTGTAGGCATGACAGACTGAATTCTTTTGAGTCTATTTCTTGGAGGAGGAGCAGGAGGAGGGCTGATGGTAAGACTGTGACAGGGCTCTTTGGGTGGAAACAGAATAAAGTGAGGCTTGGTTTCATTTTCATTCCCGATGAAAGGGAGCTATGCTCTAATGACTTCTGAGCCTCAAATCTCAAGTTGTGATATTGGGTTCCAGTGGTCCCACCATGGAAGTTTGTTCCTGGAAAAAACAGATATGTAATGGAGAAAGAGGACAAAAGAGGGAAAAGATGCTCATGGTGGGATAATGCAAGACCTGTTCCCCAGCTTCCCTCTCATCTGCAAGTCTGGATCACTGTTTTGTTTTTTTCATTTGCCATGGTTCGCAGGTCATTTAATAACCTTAAATTGTACTTCCAATTTGAATCAGTGACAGTGAATGGATTGTGTCCAAAAACAGATTACCTGTGCAGCATATCAATGAGGACAGCCTGTTTGAAGGTAAGCCCCAGTCCTGTGGCAATTCATGCCACTTTATGGAGCCCTCATGTATTCTACTTGATGAAACAGCTTTATTTAATTTACAAAAAAATTATCTATTCACATTCATTGATTGTGTGTATACAGCACAACCTTACCCAGAAACATACATACATTTCATTTTGTTTTTGAAGCACTGGAGTGAAGTTTTACAGGAGATTACACTGTAGAAGATATAATTCCCTTTCAGTAATTTTATCATTTTTTTGTGCTTACAGTTTAAAATTCACTTTTTAGTCTTTTGAAATCTCCCTCTCCATGTCTCTTCTTACTGGTTTGAGATGGATTAATAAAATGAAATGTAGTGCTGTTGCTGTGCTCTGCCATCTTTCTGCAGATTTGGCAGAATGGAAACGGTCCTCTTTTCATTAAGTGTGCAAATGGTTTCTTTGACAGCCAGTGTCAAAAACATGCAAGAGGTCTATTAATAAAGAATTGGAGAAACACACTGAAGGGGTAACCTCAGCGAGGCTTTAACCTTTATGGTCAGCCCTTTCATGAATTTTTCATTTCCTCATTTAGGTTATAGCGATTAAAAGCACATTTATTTCAACTATACACAGTCATGACACACACACAAATGACAAATATGTGAAGGTAATGAAACTGCTGCATTAGCCACACCCCACATTTGCATAGAAAGCTAGAGGCAGATGAGTAATTTGATAAATGCAGCCCTGGGCAAAACCAGGAGCCATTTGTTGTTGCCTGAAGCCATAGAACTGGATGAAAAAAAGATTTATATTCATATCAGCAGTATTAGGAAACCAGAAGGGAGACTGAATGAAATTCAAATTTTAAAAAAATCATGTTCTATAAAGGAGCAAATTATTCAAGAATTAGCACCACACAACAAATACTGTTATGTCCATTTTTAATGCTCAACATTGTGCTTTGTTAAGTTTCTTAACATATGAGAGAGCAAAATTATTCCATCTTCTGATGGCAGAAATTAAGTGACCTTATTTTTCCCCTTCACTTCCCAGCCAAAATGTTGTCTCTCCTGACACAATATTGTGATGTAAATGAGATGTGTATTTGGTCCATCCTGCCTTGCTGAAGTGGAAAGGTAAATGTTTGCATTGTGCTTCCAGACTGGAGTGCATGCCACATTGCATTGCTCCTTTAATCCATGTCGTCATGCACCACAACACTGTATCTGCACTAATCAGCCTTTAGCTCAATGCATACCAAAGCTAGACTACTTGGAAGCCATTTCTATGTGCTGGTCATGCTGCTTGTGTTATTCCAGTCTGACTCATAAGAAGCGCTGTGTTGTTTTCTATCCTCCCATTTTTCAAGTGGAATGCGTCTTTGGATACACTTGACCAATAGTTTTATTTTTTCTCAGATCTATTTGTCAATAAAAATACTGTAGGTCAATCGGATATAATGAATGAGTTCAGTGTTCTTCCACTGTCCCTGACTGAGCTCCTATTGATTGGATTTCACTGAACAACAAGGTGTAATTTCACTATCCCATTTCTTCCACACCAATGTATCAGTGACATTGCACAGTTTTGTTTTTGGGACGCACAATTAACCCCTTCCACAATCCATTCAAATGTTTTCAGGTCACAAACACTTCGCTTATTCACTCGGCCTTTTAATAACATCCTCGGCTAAATGACAGGAGGAGCGCTGGACCGCATAGGACATCCTATGTGTTAAATGTGGCCAATAACAACTGGATTCCTAATGCTAAGATGAACACATCAATAGAGACAGATAGATCTACTTGAGGTTCATATGACTGTCAAAGGTCACAAGCGCTATGACACCAAATTCCATATGGTGCTTTTCAATAGAGTAACGTACAGTTTGCCTTGGGCATTATTTGATAAATGAGTACCAGATCTCAGCTTTATATTGACTATCCAAAAACCTGCCATTTCATTTAAACCATGAGTGATGCCCTGTGTAAATACTTTAGTACAATAGCTTTAGTAGAGCTGTAATGCTGCCTCATATTTAACAGGAAATGTACAGAATGTTCAAGTGTTGTTTGTTTTCCAGCTACTACAATCTTCTTAAGTATTTTATAATGTCAAAAATTCACATGGTAGTTTACCTGTCTAATTATATTTGTAGGGTTTGAGAAGCAATAGTCTGCAGACTGTTGGATGACTTGAGAAATTTCCCCACTGTGGGATGAATGAAAGCTATTATATTCTATTGATGGCTGCCAGATAGATGCAGCATCATGGCTGAGGTTGCATATCAAACATTTAATATTTCAAATATCATCAGCTCTCTGCTGTTCTTTGAAGTGATTCCTTCACTGTTTGGAATCCAGAGATGAAAAAAAAATCTGGTTGCTCAGATGGCATCTCTTCAAGCCAAACTAGCAACACAAATCCTAACTTCATTTAGCACACTGTTACCTGAAACACTTGGGTAACCATCTAAATAAATAAATATTCCACTGAATGGCACTGCTTTGGCAAATAACATTTCACAGTGCCTTGAACCAGAGGGCATCATGCAGAGAGAAACTGCAGGGAAAATTAAATTGGACTTGGCAAAAACATGGCTCCTGAAGTGACTGGTTTGCCTTTACTTACTGTGGCAGTATGAGACTGCACTCTGGCACTGCCATCTTCTGAATGCAAGCCAAGGCCTCCTCCTTGCTACTGAGGTACAACAAGGTTGCAGCTGCACAGCACTTTAAAGGGAATATTTAAATGCCTACTGATAAATTGGGCCCTGTGGTGTGCTGTGTCTGTGTTTGTTCACTTGTGTTGGTGTCCTTGTCAAATGATCTTGTGGCCTGAACAGTCATTGGAGTTAGCTGTGTGTGCTTGACATCCCTGCATTGAGATTTCTACTTGTGTGTGTTTCTTGTCCAGGCTTCCCTTTCAAAAATTATTACATATATCCCATATATACTGTATATTCTGCCTCCAAATTGGATTGACCTGAAAGCACCATCAACCCATGAAGAACGCAGGAGATAATGGTCATATTTACAGTGTAATTATTTGCTCAGCTTGATAGGCCAATTAATGTCTCTACACAGGGATTGACACAGCTTTGAGACACAGAGAACATTATCACCTGAAACCAGAGGTGAGTGAAGCAAGCCATGCTGGAGGAACCTCTCACTTTTCCTCCAGTGCACAATTGAGGTTTGGATTGCATCTACAAAGAATAACATGGTAACTCACATAATGGCCCTTCAGATCAGTTGCTGTAGAAGGAGGCTACACACACCTTTTTCAACCTGGTGAGCCCAGTGTACTTTGTAGAAGAGCTATTATTCAAATCAGCTTGGGAAAAGTACATTATATTCTGAATGCGTAGTTAGGTCAGTTAATAATGTGCTGGACAGAATCAGATTTTAGACACTTTACTCATGCAAAGAATGTGATAATTTCTCTGAAGCCTTTTTATTCCCTTTACTTTGTTTATCTATCTCTATCTTTTTCAGCTTTTTAAGGGAGCACACAAGTATTACATCATGTACGTACAGAGCTATGCAGCAAAGAAACTCCACTATTAACATAATTCCCAAACTCTGCCTCAATACAATGCACAGTTGTCAGTGGCACTAAATAATTCATGACCAACACATAACTTGGACTATAACCTGGCCTCATTACATCCTTTTGTAGGCTCTTTTGCATTTATGCAGTGGACTAATTCGTGGGGGAGCAGTTTAAGCAATTCTCCATCCCTCCTGTGCAGTATCCCATAGCAAAGGCTTCTCTCCCTGCTGTAATCAAAGGAAAATGTGCAGCATGAGCACATTCACTTAGGGCTTGCTAATCTTCAACTCTGCCTGTTTTCTCTTGTTTTTTTGTTCTTTTGGGTGGGTGGGTGGGTGGTGGTGGTGGGGGGGGTTGAGCTGAAAACCACTTGCAGATTCCAGAGGGAGGAGGCACACGTGCCAGTGCAGTTTCTAAAATAAGAAGGCGCAGTAGATGACAACATGACAAAATTATTGAATGACTATTCTAAGTAGAGGTCTGAACTTTCCACGGGCTTCCCCTTCCCAGCCACAGCGCCTTTGTAAACCTATTAAAAATAAAAAGAAAAGGCATTAGCATGAAGCCACTCAAGGATGCCCTTTGAGTCTTAATTGAAATGATGCCATGGGCAAGAGGCAAAGTTTAAAGAGATTCTGAGGTTGCAGAGGAATTCCCTCGGCTATCAGGCTGGAGCACTGCCACCATATTTTACAGTCTGAGGGACAATCCCATTATAAAGGTCCCACAGGATTCCCTTTGTAGAAGAAAGAAAAGCTGATATTGTCCCTGATTAGTCCCCACATAGGTAGATAAAACAATAACATTCAGTACAATGGAGCAGAAAATCCAAAAGCGTACAGACAGTTTATTTTTAAATCAAAACTTCAATGAAAGTTTTAACTGGTGACATGCTGGTGTCAGTGCTAAATTCTAATTGTATTTGTATAAATGTAATGTAAATGCAATAAGACTCAGCCAGAGTACTGTTCTATGTCAGCACTGATAGCACAGAATCAGAGGATTTAAACACAAACCATGTCTTCTGTCCAGCTTGCACAATCTGAGAGCCTTGATGAGAATCCTCTGCTGTGCATAGATTTGGGCTTTGATACACTTCTTATCATTACAGTATGATAGGCATCAAACAGAAAAAAGCCTGTTCCCTAGAAATTACATTTCTATTCAGTTAAACTGCAATATAGGTTTAAGCAACAAAAGCTCATTGATCAAGGTCGGGGAAATATTGTGGTTTTGGTTAAATGTAAAAAAAACATATTGTGTCTAAAGGGAGAGTGAACTTCTTTCCTGTATTAAACCACATGACAATCATTCCCAAGCCTTAACCAAGTGCTGTGTTTGCCTAAGTATGACCATAAAAATGTGTAATAATGATCTATTTACTGCAAGTGTACACTGTACTGCATGATCAGCTAGTTTGGTGAAAAACAAATAAAATGTCAACATATTTTGCGACATATCAAGCATGATAATTACACAACATATCCACAGTATGTAGATTGAAAACATAATCTGGACACAATTATTTTCATACAAAATGTGTTTTTCTATTGGAGTTAAGCTGTATAGAAATGGAATTTCTTGGAGACAGGGCTGAGTAGAGGCAGTGCATTTCTGTTCTGTCCTGTGGTGAGCTGATGGTTTTGGACCATACATTTCCATCTTGATCTAAAATTGCTTGATTAAGATTGTGTAAATAATATTGAATGTTGAATGTTGATATAGTTCCTGGTATGGTTTCAGTATGGTATGGTTCAATTATGACCAGGAAAAATAAAGCATGAAAATATTGATGACATATTCCCCTTTTAAAATGGATATGGTGAACTTGTTAGCAAACAAAAGCCTATTTAAACTGCCAGTCAATATGGAACAGCATGAGCATCTGGTTGGAGTGTGCTTGTGTTGACCAGATACATTCAAGTCCAGTATTCCTTCTCCCTCTAACTCTATTTTGGTCCCCACCCTCTCAGGAGGGTGCTGCTGCTAGATCCAAACTTTGACAGGTAGAATACAGTGGATTTATCACCCCCCCCCCACACACACACACACACACACACACACCTTGCAAAAAAAAAAAAAAAAAAGAAAAACTGACAAACCCTCAGCCCAATATAAATAAACAAATCAGTGAAGAGATGCTTTCTGTTGTTCCTGTAAGCATCTTTAGGGGTGCACTATGTAAAACCAGGAAGCTTTCTGTTGTCCCTGTCTCTTAGCATATGACAAGTCTTGCACTTTCTTTGGATAGCTGATAAGTATAAAATATAGCCTTATGGACCTGAAAGCGCCTCAGTCGCCTTGCATGGCTGAACTATGTCTCTCTGCTTGTAACTGAAAGGATGTATTTTGTCGAGTAAGACCAAGAGCCACTCTGCTTATCTACATGGGAGAGAAGAAGAGAGAAAATTCAAGATTAATGTTCTGGCCAGTCTCTCACTCCTTTTTTAGGTGAAAATGTTGCAGCAATGGTGCCGATGTTGTTCAGTTTGTGCCAAAGTCTTGACAAAGATTTGCAGACGTGCCAAGACCTACCTACCTTGCCAGGACATATCGTCACCCAGAACTAATCTAGCACAGACGAGCATGGACAGGGCACAGTTTTTACTAATTTACTCACATCGACTGCAAGACTCACTGCTATTTTTGTAGGTAACTCACAGAGAATCTAACCAGAGGTTAGAGGTTTTTATATACATAAATAATACTATTGTGAGTGTCATTTCTTCCAAATACTGTGTTAAATGTCCATATTGCCAGCTCTCAACCAGGAGTCCAAAAATGATAATACTGACAACATATCTCCACAGTGTAGTAAAGCACCACTACTGTAACCATCATGGTTAAACACAAACCTGAATCCTCAGTCTGTCATGTGCTGTATAAAACCAATGAGTGCCATGTCTATAACCCCAGCCAAAAGGCTCAGCTGAGCTTTGTGCTTGGAAATGGACTGCGGGGCCCTGCCAAAAAGCCCTCAAAGTCATTTCTCCCAACTGTAGTCTTGGGGATTCTTGTTAATCCACCATACCCATCATCTATAAATAAGTGGAACACTTGTGGGTCGCGCAGTTTAGAAAGAGTGTTGCCGGACACTTACATGGCCTATCATTCTTCCTTTCCATTCGGCCGAGCAAAGCCAATTAGAGGAGGCCAGCAGGAACAGGTAGTGAGACAGAAAGTCAGTATGTCAGGTGCTGTAAAAAATGAACAAAAAATTCTCTCCTTTCGGTTTCCAAAACCATCACTCTTTCTGGCAAATAATAATCATATCAGCAATTCACAGCACAAGAATAAATCTACAATGTGAGCATGCATTTTGCAATTGACTGTCCATGTTTTTCAGTAAAAGTTTTCACCTTTTGCTCTGCCTTTGCTGTTCTTAACTTTAATTTAATTGCCCAGGCGTTTGTTAAAATATAAACACTGCAAAACTCCATACAAAGTAGCTTTTTTCTCTGTAAACTTTGAGATGCCAGGGGCTGTTTTACTCCCCAGTCAAAGTCTGCACTGAACAGTAATACACCACTGCCATGATAGGGAATGAGTTGTTTGTTTCACGTCACTGCTTTGCCAGATATTTGTTTAATAAATTGCCAAGGGGTAAGGCGATTATACAACCTAATTCTCTTTGTGGCATTAATTGCCAAGTAGTTAATTAAAAATCCGTAGTGACTCGAGTGTAGGATCTCCCGCAGGATGTAATAAAGCTGATATTATAAACATTTGATTGTGAGAATGATACCATAACATGCATATCTATCAGCAGTAATGAGGTCTTGAAATTACACTTCCTGTCTCCTCTTGTTACCCAGAGTCATCTCTGAAACCCATATCTGCCACTTTTATTTCCTCTCAGTAATAACGCATTAAAGGACTAACCTCCTTAAAGCAAGAAGGATAGACCATGTTTAGCAATGTAAAACTAGTTATTAGCTTTTATTGCTCGGGGCAATCGGGTTAAATGGTTAGGATTACATTGATTTACATTACACCACTACACTGAAACAGGGGAGTGAGCTGAAGCAGTGTAATATATATTCTCTGTTTGCGGGTGTTTTAGTTAAATTTCTCTTATGTTCATTTGTCATTATCTCAAAAAATATTTGGAACAGTTCAGTCAAGGACAACTTTCTTTCTTCTTCTGTACTGCAAAAGAAAATTCTATCGCCTTAAAGAACAATGTAATAATTTTTGACAAAGTACAAGGATTTGGTATTGTAATAAAATTTAAAAATTTGAATGTGTATTTAGGTGCCCAAAGTCCAAAGGTGTTTCCACCCAGGGAGGTTATGTATGACATCATGGTTTGATGTTTGTCATTTTGATATGTCAGAGGTTATGGTTACAACACCGTTAAATTTCTGACTACAAATTAATCATTAGAGCCTGCAAAGGAATATTTATCCTGCCCCCCTCTCTGCCAGGATATGCAGTTTGGAAACAGTTTATAATGAATGTCCTGCAGTTAAAGACAGATGAGGACTTGATCATAATTCTTAACAAAAATTCTACATAACTCTAAATGGTTATTAAAGTCATTCTCTAGCTGCAAAAACTAAGCCACATGCTAATTTCTGCACACAGCTGTGTTTTTTTTTCAGTGGATGCCACATGTTCTGCATCCACCATAGTGGCTTAAATAGTTGTTTCATGGCTATGAAGTAGCTCTGACCAGCTGGCTCACTCTACCTCTTTGAGTTTCGCAGCATTATTCAGTCCACTGATGCTTGTTTCACGATGTCACATTAGTGAGAAACTGCAGATAAAATTAAATATCTGTAAAACAGACAAGCTCTGAATGTTAACTCATCACATATGGGTGACTTTGTCATCCAAGTACGCAGAATGGAGGGGGCTGTCAGCTCAGAAATATGTTACCACTATAAATCCTGATGGAGAAATGAATATTCAACAATTTTAATTTTATAGGGGAGGATGGAGATCATATTAGGCTTACATGCACTGAATAGCCAGAAAATTCCACTGAATAAATCATTACGTTGGTCTAAGTGTCCTGGATGTGTATTTGTTCATCATATCAACTTTATAATGTGATAATATATTTCCTTGTTATGTGTTTATATCTTATTTCACTGCCCCCCATTGGAAAAATATTTTAATTAATATTTAATTTTAAAAAATGTTTACTTTGGAGAGCATGTTAAATGCTGCATACTGGAAAATTAAATGAAAAAAACTTTCTAAAGAAAATCCAAAGCACTCATTCACATCAATAAAAATAAATGTACTTTTACATCCAAAACTGTTTAAGATCATTGTACCAACATTTTACTGCTAACTATTCCATCACCAAAGAGCAGCGTCAAGCCTTGCAGCCTTCTTATTAAGCTTTTGCCTGTATTGCTTAGCACCATAATAGGAGTTCCTGTCAAGTAGAGATATCTATGAATAGGGCGTGTCTGAATTTAACTGATATGGCCCCATCACTGGATTCCTCCTGTCACATAAAATGTTATATTGTAGATAGAAATATTCAATGATGTTGAAGAAGATATAAATGCATTATCAGGAAGGGTCGCATAAATTCTCCAAAGAAAACTACATATCATAGTAGGAAACTGCACCAAACTGCCCTCTTGAATGCTACTAGAATCTAGAATCCAGATTCTCACAATCATTACTGTGAGCTATTCCATCTATATGCATTCTCCATATTTTATAAATGTACATTTCTTCAGTCGTTTCACATAACTAGGATGCAACCGGAACATTGCCACAATCATAATTCCCTACGTGTGAATAAAATTGCCAGTCATGGCTGTTTTTTCTCTTACTGGGGAATGCCACGGGTGTCAGAGGAATCAGGGAAGCTTAGAGGCATAAAGACCATTGCTCCCCTCCTGCTGTCATCCTGCTTGCCCACAATACTGGAGCCCTGATCCAACCTGACACATGGGGCAGCACAGTATGTCTACAATACCTTTAGGGTTCTTTTTTTTCTTTATAGGCCTAATTATCTGCCTTTCCCTGGAAAATAACTCGCAGGTTGTATTTTTGATTTCCTCAGTACAGTTTTTTACAGCATCCAACATTTTCATATGACCTTGTGAGATGACTAAAATTTCTTTTACACTTACATGCAGCTGAGTTTATAATGTCAACTAGTTCAACTCGTGAGTTACCACTAAAGTATTGCAATCCACAAAAGAATAGTTTGACATTTTGGGAAAAACACTTCCACAAAGTGGTACGGCAAATCATGTTAAATATTAAGCTACAACCACCAGTCAGTGAGCACAGTTTAGTGTTAAAAGCCAGCTCTGTTTCACCCTGTTGTCTGTCTTTACACAAAGGTAACCAGCCACTGACTGTACTTTCATATTTCTCAGAAAGACCTAGTGTAAGACTTGAACGCATCATCCTCCAGCAAGAAAGTAAGATGAACTATTGCTTTAGATGCATGCAAGTTTGGTGTCGTGAGAGAACAAGCCTCATGTATACTGTAGCAAGGATATTTGTAGAAACCAAAGCATGTTCATGGAGCTCCCCTCTGGCTCTCTAGAGTCAGCTGGACGACAATACCCACTGTGCACTCATGTCAGCAGTGACTACATGATCACTTGTATGTTGCTTTAATGGCACACCCCATGTTGCACTAATAGCCCATGTTCTTTGCCCTCCCCCATCCTCATGCTCAGGGACTTAACAAATGGACCATCCACTGTATTGGAAAAGGATATCCCTTTTCAACCCCACTGGATCTAATTCTGTGAAGCCATTTTTTCTTGGTTTTACTTCATTCTGCTTTCTGCCTCATTGGTTGATCTATGGTGGTCAGTCTTACAGTAAATGTTTTCAAGCTCCAAGTCCATAAACAATATGATATTGCAAAACATTATGCAAGGTTAAAAATGTTTTCGTTGTCACCTCAGCAACTTCCATTTGAAAGTATAATGTCTGCATGAACACTATTGTCATTTTTTTCATGTTGGTCAATGTGACAAATGGTGTTCTTTTGTGATTTCCATCTAATTTCCTGTGTAGAAGATCAATAGAGTTACACACTTGGGGTGAAATAGCCCATCATTTCTGTGGGCACACATCCATTGCTTTCCAGAAGTGCTGGAAATGAATTGTACATACATACATACAGTACATGATAAAAATATTTATGTGCTATAATAAATGACCATTGCTGTTGTGGGCAGCAGTCAATGGTCTATAATTCCCCCTCTATTGTACATCTGAAATGAGTCATTCACTTTATTTAAGGCTTCCTGATGACACTGCCTGTAAATACAATAAACTCACTCTGTGAGTGAATTACCAGAGATGAGATAGCATAAAATTTTACAGCATTATTGTGTTTAATGCTTAATTCTACAGGGATGGCATTATGTTACATACAGTCTGATGTAAACAGTAGTATGCATGCTTAAGTTTGTTTTTGTGGGCACAGAGAGATGAAATGCAATGATCACAATATATGTGTGACTATTTTCTAAATGAAGAATGATTGTGTTCTGTTTTCTCCCTCCTCTCATTATGATACTCCCCTCCATTCAGTTGCGAGTAGGCTATTTTATTTCCAAGTGTCATGTTTAATGAACACACAGTTCATTCATTTACAGTCAGAGAAGGGAGGGGACTGGGTGGTCTAAGACCGACCGTGAAGAATTAATAAGAAGTAAGAAAGAGTGAGTAAATGATGGCTGGGAAGGAGAATCAGAGAAAGTGAAATTGACTAAAAGGAGAAAGAGGAAAATAAAATGCGTTGGGAGTTTGCAGTGACACAGCAAGCTCCTTGCTGTTTAGAGTCTGTGTCTCCCTGTGAGGGTCCTGAGGGTAGAGTCACTACATTCAAACTAAAAAATTAAAGAATCACAGCTACTCCCAGAATGGAACATGTCTTATTGTGTATGGACAGATGTTGGCAAAGATATTCTCCTCTTGTCTGGATCTCCCCAACACCCCACTGTTTCTGGATCCAGCTATGTAAACATGACAATGAAGACATGGACAGAGGACTTCAGAAATGCATTTGTTTTCACGTTACTGCCTGTGCAACAACGGATGCCCATTAGAGATAAACCTGCAATTCCACAAAAGCATACACAAAAGCAAACCATACAGAGTATTGTTTGTGAGCTGCTGTAAATGTGACACTTTTATTATCAAATTATTCACTGATTTCAGCATTGAGTCTTCAAAAGAATTAATGCCTGCAGGGATTTTGCATTCTGGCACTTTGATTTGCCCTCACTACCCACATTTTCTGAGGACAACAGCAATACTTTCAAGGTAAGGATGTGTATCCCTGAGCTGAAAAGAGCCAAGTCAACAATCCCCTTGGAATGCATTAGAGACTCATCAACGTTACCCTGCCTTAAAAACATCAGCTCAGCTCTTTCCTTTTGCCCATCCCTTGTGGCAAAAACATTCTCATTAAATAACTTCCATAACAGAGGTGCAACCAAAGAACAGGTGCTGGGGAATTTTCAGTAGCCTCAAGGGATTTGTGAAGCAGCAAAAAGAAGCCTTCAGCTATTGATCTGGCATATGTTGGAGAGCAGTGATTAAATTCATCAGATTAAATTTTGGGGCTTCCACATAAGGAGTGTCCAATGGCGTTCAAACACTGAAGATAAAGAGGAAAGAAAAGCTAACCATAATGTTAGAAATTGATTCCAATAGAAGCCATTGTGCAGAACTGTAACCTTACTGGTACCAGAGGGAAGTGACTCCAGGCACTGGTAAATATGGAAACCGCACTCCACCATTTCACATTTACTGCTCAGACCCATGAAATTGTCCATCAGCTTTGGCCTGGGGGCATTAGAGGGCAAAAAGAGTGAGATTATTTTAACTCGCTGAAGGTCATTGGTTGAATAGAGCCTGTGGTGTTTTATTTCCCCCTGCCTCTTTATCTCTCTCGCTCTCTCTTTTTGTGTGCACCTCTCCTCTTTCTATAGTGTCTCTATCTTTTCACTTTTATCTTCTCTTTCTTTCTTATGTTTTTCAGCCTTCATCCACCATTCCCTGCCTTCATCCTGCTTTTCCTCAAATATTATTTACTGTTAGCTTTGGATATTTTCCTATTTCTCAGGCCAAACTGCGATACCACAGAGTTCTGTGTGTGTGCTTGGTCAGGGAATCGAGCAGGCCATAGTCAGAGCGGTTTAACAGATAAGATAGCAGCGTGACAAAAAAGAAATGAAAAAGATCCCAGCACATACATGAATAAACACAGCACACACGATACACATATAACCACACAGTTGGAATCTGTCTTTATTTTTTTTACAACAAGAAATCCTTGGAGCAGTAGACAGGGAGATAGAGATAGAAAGTCACCTGCACTTATCAGAGCCACTGGAGCCATGCCATTTGTGCAGTGCAGCTCTTCTTCATTTATCCCCTTGTCTCCACAAATTTTACCCATGGTCTCAGTGGAACTTGTTTTTTCTTTTCTTTTTTGCTATGAAGATTCAGAACTATGTGACTCTCCTTCAAATTGTGTAGTTTTGTGTATTTTGACATTTTTTCTTCAATGAAGGATTTCCCAAGGGACATGTATTTTGGCTTACGTGATGCAGATGTTTCTGTGTTTCCTTCTCTGCCTAAATGGATATTGATACTGTTCCTGGTGCCTGCAAATGCTGACATCTTCTGATATGAGTCATGCTAAATATAGTACTCACCTTGCAGTTCAGATTTTGAGATTCTGATTTTTCAGTTCAGGTTATTTTGTTAAAGGTATCATGTGGAGTGGCTGCCTGCTGGTGGCTTTGTAGAGCAATATTTTGATGAGGGGGTCACTGCATTGTTTGTATCACATTGTATCAGTGTGTCACTGTCTGGTGAAAACCAGATCTTTCAAATTTTGCTGATTTATTTTTTTTTTTCAGATAAAGTGAAAGATTACATGTTTTGTTATGGGTTGAGTCTTAAAGCTGCTTTAGGGAGTCTTATAATAATAACTTTTTGTCATACCTGACTCTCAAACCTGAGACAGTACAGTACGGTACATGAGAAAGACCATCTGTGAAAAAAGCAGGCTCTTCTGGCTCCGCCAGAATCACACAATATATTGTAGTGACTAATGCTGAAAAGTCAACAGGGTACCTCTGACAATATTATTGATTGTGGGAAAGCTTCCTGCATTTTGCGGAACTGGTGGGCATCATTGTAAAATGCCTGGTTTGAAGCTGTGGATGGCTGGGTGGGGAATTAAATTATGCAGTGTAAGCTGCCTTCCAGCAATTTATCAGGAATGCTATAGAAAGGATTAGCCAGTGTTCCAGTGCAGCTAATGGTGGTATAACTAGCTGCTGACTTAACTCTGTAATAAATCAGGTCTCTGGTCTCTTGGTGTTTCAAGTCTGAATTTCTAGGTCACTTGTCATGCAGTTTTGGTGTTCCTTTAGAGGAGGAAATGTTTTTGATTTTATCTTTGGAGTGTTTTTCCCCAAAGCCTCAATTATGCAACTGTTTATGAAAACTGGGCAATAGTAAAAGAAAAAGAAGAGCTATAGTTCACGGGTTGTGAATTCCTTTGCATTATGAGGGAAAATAGGGGCAATCTCGAACAAGGAACTTCCTCTCCAGTTGCTGCAGTGGAGTCACTTAGTGGTCATCAGCTCTGGGAAGCATACAGCAACTTTGAAGTAGGAAACAGCAAGAACAGCATACCTTCCCAAGGTTGCAGTTCAAACATATTTAGCAGTATAACAGTAACATCAGCCTGCAGCTTACCTCTTACAGAACTCTAATAAAACATTAGTTGCAACAAAAGGTAAATGGACTGAATTTTGTTTTTTCAGAAACAAAAATATCTATTGCTCTTTGTAGGTATAAACATGAAGCATATTAACAATCCCTGTGCATTTACCAAAAATATGTTTTTTTAAAACCTTTTTTGTGAGGTAATCCATGATAAAGACATTATAGATTTGTGGAAATGTGCTTTAGAGATAAGGGAAAGTGACATGTCAAAGAGCGCCTCTCCATCGTATTGGACATTTTTCACTGAATAAGTAGGGCAGCCCTAATTCTAATCTGACAGCCTCCTCTAACACTCAGACCCACAGTCAGAGAGGGAGAAGTCTGTACAAGCAAGAGTGAGAAATAACCATAGAGTCAAGGCCTGTGCAGTGGGCATTCATTTATTCAGTGGGCATTATATCTCTGCAGACTGCTCCAGGAAAGCAGAAGAGCAAGCTACTGGTTGTAGCTGTGATTTCACCAGTGGAGGGACCACACTTTGAGCACATGGAAACATTAATAGCAGGTGCAGATGAACGCCACGCAGCAGGGTGTCTGACAGACAACACTGTCATTGTAAATCCAAGACATCATTAACATGGGTAGCAGTTATTCATTAGTAGCCTCCCATCACAACGGGTTCACACTGTTTCAAGTTCTACACATATATCCATACTCATAGTGAACTGGAGATTATTGTGTTTATAAAGACATGTCGGTACTAGTGATACTCCAGCCTTTTAAAAACACAGCTGAATATCTCCTTTTGTAACATCTGTGTAATAGCCTTTTTCTTGAGAATTCAGTGCAGGCTGACTACATAATAAATCTACAACATGAAGCTTACAGGGTCAAAGAGAGACTATACCGCTGTACCTAAAGAACAGTGCAATAATCATCCTTTTACATTTATTGTTTTGCTCTTGTTAGTCTATGATTTCCTTAATTCGCATCTCTATCAAGACTCATATTAGAGATTGTAGCTGTTGTATCGTTCTCACCAGCTGTGGTTTTGTTGTGCTCTTGTGTGTCCCTCCGTCTTACGCTGGGGGGTTCATGGTGGTGATATAAAGGTGAAGAAGCTACAGTAATTGTAAGAAAGTATTTCTTTTTGGATAAGAAAGGCTTTGTGCAGGCTTTGGCTGGCTTGTTCTGCCCCCAACTGGACAGCCAGAAAAATACAGTTTTTTCACAAATGCGTTACAGTCCTGTGCAAGCACCATGCTAATCACTTTCATAATTTGTATATTTCAAAAATCTGTCCATCATAGCAGTAATTGTATTAAGTTGATAATTCAAAAAGTCCCTGGACATGATCTATGTGGAGGATTGTACTTCCCGTTATAATAAATGTTATAATTTTGTAAAGAAATCAAGGTTTGAGCAGTGTATTATATGAAACAAGTTCTCTCTTAATTAAAGTTCTCTTCAACTCTAAATGATATTATGCAATTTTTACAGACAACATTCTTTTTATTTTAGAAAAAAACATTGATTGATGAGCCTCACATTTTTTTCCAATATGGTTTTCTTTTTATGTTCATCATAAAGGTCATAAAGGTCTCATTTAATAATTTATCAGATGAGTAAAACAACATCTTGCATACGTGAGCTTGACTATGTGGCCTTCAGTGGTCCTCTATTCTGTTGTTTAATCAACACTTCATTTTTCAGCAAGCCATAAACTTGTGTTTTCTTCTCCCACACTACCTCCACAGGCTACTAATAGCTGATCGTAGACACAGGATCATAGTATTACATTCATTAACTTTGCTACTATACAAAGCTACTGTGGGAGCTTCACATATACACTTTTAGGTGAATCTAACTTGTAAAGGTCATCATACTGAAATCCTACAGTTTCATGGTCTTTGCTCAGTTTCACCTCTTCTCCCCTGAGCTGAAGTGACCTTCCAACTACAGTCTGAAGTACAGATTCACACTCACACTCTCAATACTGCAGTTTGACTGTCTTTCCAGAAAAATAATCTCAACTTTTTTCATGAATTCTTGAAACATGTTGATTTTCATTGGACACAGGTTGAAATATTGTTATGGAACTGCCAGATATTTTTTAAAACTTTGATTTACTTGTTTTGAGAAAATACTTTTTTAGAACTCAGTTGTAGTCAACAACTTGCTGTAAACTGTATGTATGAAAGCTAAAATAAAAAATTACAGATACAAAATATAACTCCATAACCATGTCTCTTCACACAAGTCACTTACTTTGTTGTTCTTTGCTTGCCTCAACCTATACTTTAGTCTGTGACTTTACAATGACCAAACAGGTGGTAGAGGGGCCAGTTGCATTTTGATTGGTGAGTCTGGCAGTTGAGTGGGCCATGGGTCAGTTCACTGGGTTAATTAGTCATATTTTTCACACTGTCAGCCCCCAAAGGACTGTGTACCAACTGCCACTCTTTATAATCTAATAATTTTCCAACTCATTAATCACAAGGCCCAAATTTTTAGAACAAGAATGGTAAAATGTTACATTAACATTTTCCTCACTTTCTGTCATCAGTTTAAGAAACTGTACCATAATCCATTAAAATTTAAACAGATAAATCCTCTTAAATCCTTATTCTTTGCATGTCTATATATTAAGAGCAATGAGAAGTGGAGTCAAATTTCCCACTTGGCCAAATAAAGTTGAATCTGGATTTAAAACTGAGGTGAAAGTGCAATTGCCCTTTACAAGTTCTTTAGTATTCCAAACCTTTGACATTAGAAAGACTTAAACTGGTTAGTTAGTTAATGGCAAGTACCTGCTTATCCTTTACCTAACCCGATATTAGGGAAAATAAGTTTAAAGGAACCTGTTACATATAAACAGACTAATGCAATGACTTAAAGGTGGACTTGATGATGATAAAGTATGGCAGAGGTTGAGCTATCCTGAGTTCTAGTCCCCAATAAGGGTCAATCACCTACATTTCTCACAATGCAATCCATAACATTCATTTTAAGACTTTCCCATCAAAATGCCTGTGTCTTTTAAACATTAAATCTCAGTTTGTAACTTAAACTTTCTGTTATCAATGATGACATTGTCAGGGTTGTTTTCTCAGACTGTTAAACTGTGCTTAACTCACAGAAGATAATATACCACTGTTTTGAAGGGCTGAGTAGTAGTAGTAGTAGTAGTAGTAGTATGATGAGAGAACGGACCTTCATGTATATAATTGTTCAACTTCCTTTTTGAGGTGGCCTAATCCATCCCTCACAGGACACATTGAATTTTTGTACTGCTTTTAAGTCCCCAATAGTTAAAAGGGTGTGTGTGTGTGTGTGTGTGTGTGTGTGTGTGTGTGAGATATAACAGTAACATGGATTTACCACAGGGTGGCACTAGGATACAAGAAATGAGCATCACCTCTCCACTTGAGCGCTAATTCCCTGACCTTCAGTGACTCACTCCCATAAAGAATGTTGTTTTTAAGGTCCATTTGTGCCAGCTAAATAAAGCTGTTAGTTGAAAGAAGTTGAAAGAAAATCATCTTGCAAGACCAAGTGAATTCCAGATATTAGGTGTCCTTCTTTACACCTAAAAGAAATCTGACAAACCCTTAACAACTAGCTCAAAACAAATATGTCTTTATGCAGCAATCATTTCAAAGGCTCAAAAGTTAGCAGCTCTGCACATAACTCAGCCAGAATTTTCAAGGGTATGTGGCATTTAAAGGTAGAAACCTGAGGTTTCTCAGTTCTGGCAAAGAACCTGCTGTTGAGATTTTTACATTCTTCACTGAAAATTTCCACCTTATTCATTTGAACAACATGTGGTTGAACAATATTCCTAATGGATTGTCCTTAGATACACTGTCTACACTGGTGCATTGTGTGTATTTTTTCCAGACATGTATCCTCCTGCTTACTTGTAATCAACCCTCCTGTATATTCAAGTGGTCTCTCACTATTTATGCTTATCAAAACAGGACATAAGCAAGTCTACATATTTTAATTTCAGTGTACTTTACTGTATCTCTTGTATAGGAGTCCTACTACCATTTTAAAAAACACACATGTTTAATCTTTATTTTTCTTTTAATGAATTAATAAGTTTAATGAAGAAAAGAGTGTGGTTAATATATTTCAGGAACACTGTGTTTATAAAGGATATATGCTATTAACACATTGAATTAAGTTTCAGGGTTATTGTGTTCGAGCAAATTGAATCTTTTTCAATAAACGGGTTGTTCGGTGAACTGAAGGGCTGACAGGTGGTTTATAATGGATTTTTCCCCAAAGTGGTTGTGTCGCTCTCCTTCCCCTAACATCCTCATTCACTTCCCCTCTTGACTGCATGTGTGCATATGTGTGTGTTGCCATTCCTCCAGAGTTCTCAAGTGAACTGAACAAGGTAGAATAAATCATGGTGTGATTGAGATGTCATCTTCATGTTAATGAAAACATGATGCCTCATAATAAGTTTCCTGATCAACGGGAGCTGCTGGGGCTTAATAACTCAGTGCCAAGTGGTTTAAGAGTGTGGGGTGTGGATAGGGATTCAGCAGACAATGGTGCCAGTGAAAATCTCTTTTCCTTGTGAAGCACATTCAGAAACTTTGTGTTTGGTGTTTCAGAATGCTGATTGCAAATTGTCTTTGAGACATGGCATGGAAGTCATGGTGCATGTATGACTTCAAGGTGTATTTTTTGATATCTGGTTTGTCTTGGCATACAGTTTGTAGGAGTTTTTATCTACACCATGTGTCATATTCCTTCACTGTTTATGATAAGTAGATAAATGCTGTCAATATCAGAAAGTGTTACTCATTTCAAATAAGCAGTGCTGCTGTCCTGCCAAAATTAATTTATCTTTTAAGGTACATCTGCATAAAATATCAGAGCATGCTATTTATTTCCTGGCCATTGTAAACCTCTAAAGGTCAAAAACAGTAAACCCTGTTCTATAGACTCAATTCTAAATTAAAGCAGAACAGTTTTGTCGAGAAGGTAACACTGCAATGACAATAGGACAGCAGAGCACCAAACAGGGAAAAACAAAACCCAACAAAATACAGCTTGGTAGTAAATAAGTTAGGTCCCTGTTTTTTGACATTTCAGGAAAGTTTTACATTGTGTTGTTACTTCTATAAATCTGTGTTTATAGCTTCACCCCCTTTATCAATTATTCAACAAAGAGGTAGTGTGCAGTTTCCAAATGCTCTGTGGTATTTATAAGGTTCCTCGGAGTAAAAATGAGGGTGTGCCTACTAGGTAGCATCAATGTTGAGCCCAGCAATTTATGCCATCTGTTTCATTTGATGTAAGATGATATTCATCAATTCAGGACAATGTCTCTATCACTTTGATTCAGGGAATTTAATGATTCATGAGATGGTAAGACAAACCAGGCAAAGGGGAAAAATGAGTCAGAGCTGTGCTTGTTCTGCAGCCTTCATGGAAAATACAAAAATAACTGGAATATGACACAGTCAGTGCTTGGGTCTTCTGTTTTACACCATGAACTGCATCACTTTGTAAGGCATGGCAAATGCTCAAATGAGAAGGGGAAAAAGCCTCACAACACGAAGGTTCTTGGTTTGAACCCCGGTTTGGCTGGGGCCCTGCTGTGTGGAGTTTGCATGTTCTACCAGTGCCTATGGGAGTTTTATCAAGGTACTCCCCCCACCACCTCCACCCCCAAAGACATGCAAGCTAGGTTGAATGTTGACTTTAAATTCCCCATACGTGAATGGTTGTTTTTCTGTAAGCGTCAGCCATGTCATAGACTGCCAACCTGTCCAGGGTGTGCCCTACCTTTGCCCAGTATCAGCTAGGATTGGCTTTGGCCCTCCCGTGATTTTCAAAAGGATCTTCAAAATGGGTCTTGGGAATATAATCACGCTCTTCAACCAGATGTGTGTGTCATAGAAATCGGATGATAAACCAGAGGGGTTTTTTATTTTAATTTGGGCTGCCTAATATACTGTATGTTTTGCCCGTGTAATGAGCTTTCAGTTGGTCCATTTGTTTTCACCATTGCTTCACCTGAACTGAAAGGCTCCCCAGATATGTTGGGTTGTAGTGATGTCCTTCAATTTAAGCCTTAATGAAAGCTCTGTCCCACCGCTGTGAAGCTGTTCCCTGACAGCACTTCACATCCACTGTTCAAGAAAAGTGCCAAAGAAAATGGGCCAGTCTCCCTCGCTGCAAAACGAGCTCCCCTTCTGTGATGAAAAATGCAGCCTGTCTCTTTGCTTATTGCTGTGGCATTTAGGTGGCTCGGTGTGGTGATTTGAAGAGCTTGTAGTGTCAGAGATATTTCTCCTGCTTGTGGCTTAATGCTCCAACTCAACAAACCTGACCATTGTCATTTCCTCCCATCAGCTTCATGGTGGCCATGAAGAAAAGCCAAGAAGTGTGGGTAATAACCTTTAAGAAAAAGGCCGTGATTGCACATCCATTCCACACTGAGGACCTCTCCTTTGCCTCCCCAAAGCAGTAAAATGCTATATGGGGTGAGGAGTGAGAATAGCAGTAAGGTCGACACAGTGTTTTGTCAGTGGTGGCAGATAAAAGAGGAAGTGAACAGTGAGTGGAGCAAAATTGAGTTGAAGTCCTTTCCTATGTTCTAATGTAATTCATTATCCCTGTGTCAGATTCTCAGTTATCTTTCAGTATATGCCAGATCCAAAAAATTATTTCACCATGAAATATCACAGTACTTTTTTGATGAATCATCTTGATCGCCAGACAGTACACACAAATGATCCACTCACATGTCATTTGGAGGGAATAGCAAAGTCACTATGAAAGTATTATTATAGTTTGGAGAAGTTTCTTTAAATTTAAAACAAATGTGGCTGGGATCTAATATAATCATTCATGCCTATCTTATTAATATATCTGGCGGTACCAAGAACTGCTTACCATTACGCATTATAGACTACACCAAATTGCATTTATATTTGTGGACTTTCCCACACTGTTTTTGTGTGATGCAAAGTAGCTTTAAAATTTTGCTCTCCAAAGCTCCCCATGCTGAGCTGTTGACCTTGCAGAGCAATGTAATTTGATGGTAAATGGTTGTCATTTCGTTTGCCATGCCTCATGAAACCATCTATGTTATTTTTGCCTCCGAGCTCCCACTGATCATGAGGTTACAGTGGTGCATGACTAATTGGATGGCCACAGCCAGAAGCAAAGTTACTGCAACTGGATTGTCCATGTTGCAGAGTTGCAGTTTGGAGTATTTTTAATGGGGTTTACATACCTGTCTCCCTCTGTTAAGCGGTTTCTAGCTTTTATATGAATAGAATGCCATCCAGCTTAATTGTCACTTTTGTCCAAAGGACACAAGGCATTGTTTGGAGATGGTGAAATTTGTATATATATTGAACCTCTAGATGTCACTGTTGGTTAACCACTGGTCTGCTGCCATTCAGCAGTGTGTTTGTATGGCTCACACTATTTCTGTCGCAGATGGGGCTGATCGTCACAACTTGCATCATATTTATTTTTCTCTGTAACTCCTCGTAAAATACCACCCTCCAGATAAATAAACATTACAATTGAAAGTACATGTTGGCTCAATGCAATTAGTCTTAATTAAACTAAATAAGATATGGGTACTTAGCTAACAGTCTGAACCTGCAATTAAGCTGGAACAGTTCAGGTGTGTGGTCTTGTGAGTCACCCTTGAGGGAGACTAATACAAACCACAAAGAGACAGGAGAGTCCATTTTTGTCAGTAGAAGTTCTCCAAATGCCTCCTCATGTAACAACATAGATTGTTTTGTCTTCATCTTGTACCAAGACAATTAGTTAGAAACTCAGGAAAACACTTCATCTTAATTTGGCATCTCATGGAAATAAGAAAATCAAGCTCCACACTCACAGAATAAGCATGATCCATCCCAGGATCTTTCCCCTGCATGATATAAGGGTGTCAGGAATCAGAGACAATGATCAGTGCAACTGAAAACTGGGACCACAGCATGCTCGTAAAGTGGAATGGAATGTAAATGGAGCAACACTGAGCACCACCCCAACTATAAGATCAGATAGCCAGAAAATGATGTCTGTTGAAAACCCGCTGTTGCACTACGCACATGCAGTCCCACTGGACCAAGCCAGTAGGCTTCCACAATATTGTGCTGTATATATATGCACGAAGTATGGTGAATTCAGGGAGGAAACTGGCAGTGATGTGAAGGGAAGGGTGGGGACTGGATGGCAACATGATAGCGATTTGATCAGTGTAGTCATGATTAGTCAGGTTATTGCTGGTTTTCTTGTCAAGTGGTCAGTGCTTCTTGTGATTTACACTTCAATTTAAACATTTTATGATAATATCATAATAATATTTATTATATTATATATTATAATTATGATGTCTTAACACTGGTTAATTTTGGATTATCATTATTATGCACAATCCAAAACAATATTTTAAATCAATAAAGAAAAATTATATACTTACAAGTTAATTCATCTTTCAGGTGAGTTACATTCAGAAGGGTAAATTTTTATGGATGTTGCGTTGAAACACCGTAAATTATTACTGTATGCTATAGGGAATAGCCAACAGGGAGTTCAGCTGTGTATTTGCAGCTTCCATTGTGTTTTTCCTCTGTAAATCTATGACAGAGTAAAAGAGCTTCCCACTAGGGAAATCTGCTTGTGTTTCCTGTCCCAGCGCTGCCTTTTTACTCTCTCAGTAAAAACCCATAGCAGCCTGCTGCTTCTCCACACCAGAGAGGCAGAGGTGGAGTTTGCTGCAACTCTGTCTAAACATCCCAAAATAGTCCACGGTGTCACTGTGGACCATCAACAGATTAAGTATGATGTGATATAAGGGAAACACAACAGAGAACAGTAAAATAGTTCACAGAATAACTGTAAAATTATTTATCTATTTATTTGCTGAATTTGATACAACACATGCACATCATAGCATTCTGTAATTAATTATCTGCTTCTTCCTCATTCTTTCCTGCCCACCACCACTGACCCCTCATCTTCCATCAAAACACATTTTATCAGAGTTTGTTGTCATTGCAACTCCAAATTGTTTGGTAATGGCCGGTCACAGGTAACCTTGCAAACCTAAACACAGTGCCCTGTTCCTCTTTCCCAAATGCTGAGAGATTGTGTCCATGGGCCAGTGTGGGTATGGATCAGTTAAATGAATCAAGCTTGTAAAGTGAGTCCTTGCTTTGCACTCTGACAGTTTTATTTATTCAAACATATGTTCTGACTGCACAACCAGTGTCTTCTGCTGCTAGCCAGGAGAGAATTTGAGGGCTAAATGTCTTAGTCAGGGGCACATAGCCACCGGGTTTCTAAATGAGGCAAAGGCACTGTGGTGCAGCAGTGTGCACAGCCTACCAAGTGCAGACATTCAAATAGTAGAAGTAAGAAAATCACTGATGCCCATTTTTTGCCAAGTTGATGTTGATGCATGTTCAGATGGGTTTACTAAATATAAGTAGGGGTAAGGAATTATTTGACATACTGATCTGCTGATCTGTGCTTGTAAAGATATTTAATGAATTAATGAATGATCCAGTCTGTGAATGAAAAATCTTTGTTGTTGTTGTTGTTTTTAATTTGGTGGTGTTTCTAATATATTGTTGCTGTCATCTCTAGGATTCCATGCAAGCATAACCTCTCCCTGAGAGTGAATTTCAATTGGGGATTGGTCAGTCCTGTGTAGAGTGTCAACCTAAATCACATACTTAAAAAAAAGGACAACCCTCCTGTGGGAACAATTAAAATCTGCAATGATGAACAGTTAGTAAAGCATCTTGTTGTTCTTTAGATTCAGGTCTCTGTCACCTGTACTGATTGTCAAGTTCGAAATGAGTCATTACCAGTCTTTTTAAGTAGGTAAGAAGACGTACAATGTGGAGAATGTTCTATGCAGTATTCATTCTCTTCCGGACCTGAAAAAAATGGGCCTTTCGCATGGTCAAGTTGGTTTTGTTGTAAAATTGTGTACTACTTACACATAAATTGCCATCCATTTAGGCCTGTTTAAACAGTCCATCCTAACCCAAACAGGAAAAACAGGAGCATCATGTTGTGTTACAGTTTAGTCATTTTTTGAAAGTGTAGTTGCATTTTCAGTTGTATGTTAATAATTTGATGTTCACAGTAGGATTTGGGGTTTTGTACCACAAACTACTGTGCTATTCAGTTTAATATGAAATCCAGCCAACATCAGCTAGACTAGCTGACGGGAACTGCAGAGTTAACAAAAGTATATTTTAGAGAACTAAAGGTGCCATTACTGTTGGCTGTGCTGTCGGTGTTCATTAGAAATAACACAAAGATATCAACATCTCACACATTCACAGGACAGCCTCAGGACGTGCACAAAATGCTTGGTGTCAGGATGGCTTCCATATGTTAAACATCTTGTACATTCCTTTAGTAAGTCATAAAATGTCTTTTAGTAAATGTAACTCTATAAAACTAAACTGATGGCAGACTTGATGTCTTCTTGTTTTCAGGCAAGATTTTGGTATTGCCAACTGTGGCATGCCTGACAGCCCAGATTGCATTCTGGCTCAGTATAACTGTATATAAATTGGTGCCTCAATCCACTAATTATAATAAGTTATCAGTAAAATCAGAAAAGATCCTTTCATTATTTGTACTGACACATAACATGTCATCAATTACCAGCACAGCAGTCAATTTGTATGTATATATGTTATATTTACATATAATGTGCAAGTAGTAATAATAGTGCATTTCATGATGTCAGCGTCTTATGTCAAAACCAGCTGTCTGTCACTTTCTTACATCGCCAGTCTCCTATGCACCTACTGCCTCTCCTCACCAAAGCATGTCAGATTGGACAAAGCAGATCGTGTTCATTTCTCAATGAAAATCAAATGAAATGCTTCTTTCAACAGAGTCACTAAATAATAGACAATCCAAATAGTAATTTGATGTCCACTGGCACTTTTGCTTTGAGTTTCAGAGTTTCAGAGCTGAATACCTCACAAGCAGTAGATTTACTTGCGTAAACAGTCATCAGAATATCTTTTTAAACTTGCTACCTATAACTGAACAATGGCAGCAAAGCCATTTGGAAAATCTGCCTCACTTCTGCAGTCCAAAAAAGGAAACCATGGAAAACAATTAAATTCTGCTTTAATTTTATTTTGTGATGTTGTTCCAGTTATAAGTTCCTACAATATTCTCCTCATAAAGTCATAATGACGTGACTCTGACTTAAGTTTACAAAATTATTTCTTATAATTTCCATGCCAGTGTTTCTTACCAATAAAAATAATGTATTTCTTTTATCTCCCATCTGTTCAGCAATCATGGATTTATGTCACCCTGATTTGTTATCATCATGATGCACTGTGAGTGAAAGTGCAAACTTAAAGAACTAAGTAGAGTAGAGAGTAGAGTAAAGTAAGTAGAGTACAGGATATGTTCATAGACTGCAGTCATTTCATCTGATATGCTGATATGGAAGCACACACACAGTTTCTGCATTTGCATAACAAGGAACAGTGACATGCTCCTCTTAGACACATCTTCGTGTTTGTCTTCATGTTGTCACGTGAGAGCAGTGTTTTGAAGTGCCCTTTTAACTACTCTATCATGTGATTGGCTTCCATGGTAACAGGTAAATCAGCCTTCAGGGACATCACTTTTTACAAATATCTCAGAATATTTTGATGAAAACACATTTTGATATTAGAATTTATTGGTATTCATTAGAAAAGACCTTCTGTGCAAGGTTTGTCTTAGATAATCTGAATTGAAGTTACTGAAAATATAAGCATTACACAAGCAAAAAAGAAAAATGCATGGGGGGCAGTTAATAGTTTATATTTCTCTTTCATCTCTTTGGTCTAAACACAGTGCTCTGTTTTTGCCACCTACTATAATAGGAGAAGAAGGGCTCTACAAGACAAGCGCAAAGCATGCTGGGAAGTTCAGTAGGAACCTTGTAGCTCAACTGAGTAGAGATTTAAAGATTGAGATAATAGCTGTACACAAACATCTCCTGCTACGCTGATACATATTTACTAGAAGTGCACGCTACATCCCATCAGAGTATCAATGTCTAACTATTTCAGTAGTAGTAGTTTACTGAATATGGAGGAAAAAAAGCATACTTTAAAAGCAATAATACCTGAACCTTTTTTTTTAATATCAGGGAGTATTTTCTTTTTCAGGGTCATGGCCGGTCCTCTCAAAATGGCCAAATGAGTCTTAGGAAAACAATGTCCTGCATCCAGAGCAGCTGCATGTATTTAATTATAGAACTTGCAAATGGTGTTGTCTCCCGTGATTACTAGCCACCCAAAAAAGAACAATGTAAAGTTGAAGATTCATTGGTGTTGATCTGAGCACAACAGGAAAGTTAAATAATGATTTACCTGCTGTCTTCAAATGGGCACATAGTCTATATGCAAGAACAATTCATTATGTCCACATCTTCCCACCAAAGGGTCAGAATTATACTTTTCTAATGTCCCCAAACTAATGCTGTTGAGGGGAAAATCTCATTGGTACTCTGACTCTTCTTGTTTGCTAACACGTGTCAACATAAAAAATTATATAATAAAATAATAATAATTAATTGACACATAGTGTTGATGATAATATTGAGTTCTCCAGTGTGTTTTGGTACTTGAATAAATATAGGCTACTTTTATCCTTTATGAGAAAACAAATACAGAGACACCATATGATTCACCCTCTTATGTAAGTGTGTAACAATAACACCAGCTGTTATTACCACACACATAGACAAGGGTGTGTCGTATCGGACGCAAATACACACACACACACACACACACACACACACAGAGTGTTTTGCAGATTCACGCCGTATCCGCAGTCAGCCTTTCACTATTTACTCATACATCCATTCTTACAACTGACTGGGTCCTATCCGCTTGGTGTAAATTCAGACTGACCCCTCCATCACAATAGTCTCCTCCCTTTTGACGCGCCGCCGACCTTATGAGTGTCAGATAATCTGACCAATGGCTGCTGGAGTTCCCGTTGCTTCCACATAACAAAAACCAATCAGAACTTGGGTGGGCGGAATCACCGTGGGCCTGGCATTCAAGTTTGGTTGCAAAGGTAAGCCTTGGAAGGGGTTTTGTGTGTTTTCTTTTAACATGTTATTTATTGTTACTGCTGTAATTCATATCATAGCGTCGGACGTACCTGTGTGATACTGTCTGTTAAAATAAATCATGTTCGCTGGGTTAACGGTCGCACATTAATGCTAGTCCATGGTCAGTTCTACAGCATTGCAAAGTATTCCAAGCAGAGAGAACAACGGTGATTTTCCACATTATAGCTGTTTATTAATTGTGGTGAATGGCTGTATTGTTGGTTAAATAACGGCCTTGACAGTGCACATTGAAAACTGTCAGGGCATTCTGGTGGACTCGAAACGATTTTTTGTATCGGTTACTACTACTGTATTGTTAAGTTTGCCGTCTGTATCAATGTAGCTTGTTTCCAAACACAGGGCTTAGTTTACCAGTGCAAAAACACGTCGTTTGTTTTATCGAGCTGTCTTTAGCTACATCTGACATATTTACTTACATATGTTTTGCTGTTCACAGTGTACACGGTGGTGTGAATGTGTCTGCCCTCTGCATAGCTTGCACAGCTGCACAGGGAAACACGTGTTGTGCACAACTTAACGCCTTAGACAGTATGATTCATTAAGAAATGGTTGTTTACATGATGTTATGGTAATTTCAGAAAGCCCTCTACCACGGTGTGAGCTGCATTACTGCTGAACTGAGGATACCTCAGGACGGAGACCATATCCTACCACACCTTCGAGCAGACTCCTCGACTACTACCAGCGGGAAATAGTTGGAAGTGGTCAACTTGAATCCATGCTTTATCTCTAAACGGAATGGATTTTGAAAAGACCTAATCCGGATGGTTTACGAGTGTTGTTAAAAGCGTGCTGGTGGAGTTTACCAACATTTGAGGAGGTCAGATCAAGTCTTTCTAGAAGGGAACTGACTCCAAGCTAAAATGGATCAAGCCAGCGGTGGGGAGGACCCGAATAAACCCTCTAAAAAGAAGTCCAGCGAGGACGAGGGTAAAAACAAAAAGCTGGTACGTATGCAGATTGAGTCTGTGCTGTTGCATGTGCAGTGCGGTGAATTCTCAGATCCCGTGATCCCACAAGCAGGGGTTAATTTCACTGTCTACTCTAGTTAGGAGGAGAAAGTTGCACTACTCCACAGTCAAGAAAGTTTCCTAACTAGTTATTACTCAGTTTAAACTTCATGGCGCAGTCAAACGAAACTAAACATAACTTGACTACAGTCAGTAAATCATGTTGTCAATACAGAACATCTCTGGTTAGTGCAGGATGAGGTTATTGATGTGTTGTTATTACTATTTAATGTAGCCAAATGAAGAGCACGTGATAGCTGTTAGAGTTGAGAAAAACAGATAGTGTTTCACTGAGTGCATTACTTTTCAAAGCACTCAGTGCATCATGTGATTATCCCTGTCAATATATCTCCGAACAATTCTTTGAAGTGCATTCTTGTTGTGACAGCTGGTGACCAATATGTGTTTTAATACGTTCACAAAAACAAAAGTTGAGCTACTGTATGACTCACTGCACTGTGTGCAGTATGAGGTTTGCAGTCGTTTTATGAAATATGTGAATGTGTGTGATTGATAAAACTTATCTTTAGTCACCATGAAGGGTATTATCAGCACAAGAAAGGACATTTTCAGGAGGATGTTGTTGATTAGATAACTATGTAAACATGCATTTCATTTGTAGCAGCTCTGTTTGCTTGGCCTGCCATAATAGTTTATGTAGAGTTTGAGCGTGTGCTTATCTGGAGAGTGAGCTGCCCAGAGTCTGCATCTTACTGCTCTGGTATCATTAAGCCATCCCTGCATGCCATCCTTTGCTGGGAAATAAGATCACAAAATTTGGGAGGTGTGGTGGTGGTGGTGTGTAAGATTTTGTATGAAATGCAGAAATATCTCTTGTGCTTGATAGTTAATATTGTAATGTGACAATCTGTTGCAGGAATTATGATAATTTGATTTGGACAAGAGCATGCAAATATATAATTAGGTGCCTTATTTTGTGAAATAGTAGTAGACAGTCTCATTTCACCTCTCGTGGGTGAAATGTAAAACTGTAACTCTTTAACAGTTCTACTGAATGTGTTAAGTGCATGTAACTGTTTGCACACTTTCAGAATCAACGACTGGCTAAAAGGAATTTTCCGTGACCAAAGACAAAAATCTTTGGCAGGTGCTGATCTTGGTTTCTATTTTCCACGTTTGTCAGCGTGAAAAGCCTGGCTGCCGTTGAACTTTCTGGATGATGTCGCCTCTCAACAGCCAATAACTGATTATTAGTGGTGTTGCCTTTTGTCGTGCCTTTCACTAAACTGTGATTGTTTGCTGTGCTTTTGTGATGGGTGGGATTTATCAGAAGACTAATTGTAGCCACTTCTACCAAACAAGGAAGATAAAAAAGCAACGATTTTCATTTTTTGCTCAGTTGTAGGATGATGAGCCAATCTGAACTGACAAGAGACAATGATAGACAATGAAGCTGACTGCTCATTACATTATTAACACCTCAGTGTGTCTTGTTGCTGTGGTATGTAATAACCCTAACCCTCAAACTAAGACTGGAGGAGCACCATAGCTGTGTATCAGATGGAAACAGTCTTAAACTTGTAATCACTGGTTGTTCACAGCAAAGTAAAGGAAAGTGTGACCATAATAACTGTCAGACAGGAAATCCCAGAGTGGACTTAAATGACATGCACTCCCAGAGCTCCAAAAGGGTGTTGTCTTGAGAAATCCTAACGACAGCCTGTGACTCTTGAATAGCCTGCTTCCCAAGTTTAAAACTGTTTGCAACAGTAGCTGGATAACACCAGCACTCAGCAAATCAGTAGTGAAAAGTCTCTAAGATCACTACTTTTTCCTTTGGTAAATTGGACTCAGGGCCAGGCATGCCCCCTGGTGATGATACTTTCAAGCAGAGCTATCAGAGGCAAAGAATGCCTGAGCTGTGGCTGTTGTAGAGACCTCAGCAGCTCTCAGTTTGAGGCAGGAAGTCGTTATTCATCCCTGGGTGGAGCCATGATCTTTCCACTTTTGCTTATCCCCACTTTTTAGCTGCCACAGTGTGTAATGTGGCTCCAAGTTTGTAAGTTGGAATGTACATACATGATGATATATGCATAATTTAACAAGTGAAACTGCAATTCAGAGTCTGTTTAAAGAGGTGAATAGAAAGAATTTTTGGCAGGATCCATCAGGTGATTATGTCATCTCATACTAACAAAAAAATTGTCTGATGGTTGGACATTTTAAGTTTTATTTCTACTATGAACAGCTTTCACCATATATGGAGCTATAGTGTTACATTCCTGACGTGCAGCGTGTTGAGTGGATGTGGCCCAGAAAAAATACAATGGGGTATCTATCATGGGCAGAACTAAAGCAGAGATTGTCACTGCTTTTTCACAGTGGGAACAGCTAAAAAGTATAGTACATTTTGCATGGCTCATAAGCACCTGGGCAGACAATGGTACAGTCTGGTTTCAGCTAAGTCAAATCAGTCTTTAGAGGTGAAACACTGAAAGCTGTGTGTGTTTGCTTAACAAGTCACTGAGCAAGATTACATCACAGAAACACCATTTGGGCTTAGCTCCACTGATGTAGATACTCAGCACCGCCAAGGACATTAGAATAACACCACAGTGTATATTGATAGAGATAATTCAAAACTTTTCTGTTGGTCACAGGCATTCTTTGTGTTGATGTACTTGTCTTGAAGTTGTAACAGCATGGAATTCAATAAACAGACGTATGGAATGAGGTCTTTTTAAAGGAATTCAGGGGAGCTGGTTTGACAGATGCAGAAAATGTTACCCCTCTACATACCAGAGTAAATGATGACCTCATACAGCATCCATAACTTAACTGTGACTTCACACCACAGACTGATTTGTTTTTGGTTGATATAAATAAGTAGTAAGCTTATTTTAAAACAACAATCTAATTGTCCATGCCAATGTAGAAAGAAAGTCATTTATGTGCCTATACTGCATTTATTGCTTTAATAAAATGTAGTCTTGTGGACATTTTAAGCTTTATCTTCAGTATGTGTGCATTTCATAAAATGGGATTTTTATAGTAACAGTTACAAAAACTTCTTTTCAAGAAACCTTGTCGCAAGCCTAACACCAAAACTGTTTTAGAGATTAGTATGAAATGTGAATAAATAGATTGTGTGAAGTGGGTCTTTTAAATGTCATTCAGTATTCTGCAAATGAAAATGTATTGACTGCATCTGTACTAAAGATTTAGACTGGTATGACATGCAGTCTTGTGAATGCAGTGTTTATTTGCTGAAAACAAACCGATTGACCTACAGACCTACACTGTATCATGTGGGGAGGAATGTTATTGTTAAATAGCTTTGCTATGGTTTCAGAGAATCAGTTGTGGCAAAGGACCAGTAATGTAAAAGAATGAATGAATGAATGACTAAGCAGAGATTTGTGATGCATCAGCTACTTTCAGATGAAGGTCCCTCAGAAGAGCTAAAGCACACACTACATGTGTGCTGTGTTTGTAATGTTTGTAAGATTCAATTTTTAATCTGCAGCTCTGTTTAAAGAAATGTTTGGTGATTACACTTGTGATTCCTCTATAAAAAACAGAAGTACCAATCTTCATGATCTAGCGGTTTCTTTATAAGTCAATTTCATCATGTGATGAGTTGGTCAAGGCACTGATTCACATTTGCTTATTACAGGCTGTGCTTATCTACCTCACTTTCTACTATGTATAACAAAAGGATTATGGGTTATCATTACCACAAAGGTCATTTGTTCGTGTGAGTGACAAGAAGATGGAGACTGGCCAGTGCTTCACAACATAACAGAGATGTGTGTCTACTCTTCAACCCATTTTTTTTCACTGTAATTGCACACATATACTGCAGAAAGTTGGGATAGCTGGTGAACGTGTTTAGTAATTTAAGTTTTCTGGCAAATGCTTGTCAAAAATTTACTTGGATGGAGGTGAAGGATATTAACTGGTTGTGTTTTTAATGTAATATGCACATCTTCAAGATATAAGATGGCTTTAAATTGAAAACAGTTCTTGCTTCTGCATTAGCGTTCTATCTTCATGATTACTTTTTTTAGCTACTATACTGGTGAGCCCGTCACTTTAAGAAAGTGTGAAGTGTGTTAAGAAAATGACTAATTAAAGTGAGGGCATGAAGCTGGTTGATATCTGCTCTGGCTTGTATTAAGTCTGGTGCAGCACATGGCAGCGCATTTAAGAGTAGTAAGCAAGGCACAGAGATCATATCCATGTGGGTCCTATATAGGTATTATGTCAATATTAAACTTTCACAGACTGAGTGGAAGAGTGTATTAAAGAAAAATGAAAGCTAACAACAGCTGAAAGCCATTTATGCAAAACATATATAGGAAATTGTGAGAATGGATAAATAACACAAGAAAAGTGGACTTAATGACCTGATGAATAGTAGGACATATTATAGGTGAGCATCTGAGTTAATGAGCTGTCTTCATGAACACTATGAAAAACTATATGTGCAGGAGATAATGTAGAATAGAAACCGGAAGTGATGACAGCAGTACAGGCAGTAGTTATCAGAAAAAGGGATGTGAAGGTGGTGGGCGCGGACAGAAAGTGATTATTATTAGATTTTTTTTAGGGAGAGCGATCTGGTTATACAGTGGCTATACTGGATACTACTACAATCTTATCACTGATTGATTGATTAGCACTGATTGAAACTCCCCCGATCGGCGGGAGTGCCAGCACCAATCCTGCTGATGGTGCTGCTTGCAAATTGCAGATTCATTGCAGCACTAAGCGGAGCCATAAATATCTGTTTTTTTCCCTCCACATATTGTCTCTCTCACGTACAAGGTAAGCGTTTTAGAAAATATGGAAAAAAAATTTTGTTACCCCCCCCCACACACACACACACACACACACACACACACACTGCAACTTCAAAAGAGAGGTCAGTATATTGTGGCGCTGGTTACCTGCTCGTTAACTACATCGCCAGGTACAGTTAAGTAACATTAGCGTTAGCCCAGTCAGCTAAGATAACCGTGAAAGCTTATGGAAGCCAATACGTTGGCTTCGAGGTAACTGAGCATGTTAACAGAAAAGGTTACCGGAAAACCTGTGGGCGTAAGATGTCAGAGCATTATTTTCAGCAAAAAGTGCAATACAACTTTGTCCTTGCACTTGTGCGGCTTTCCAGAGGTTAGTAACTGCTACCGCTAAAACGTTGAACTGTCATCAGAGGTGTGTCTTTTGAAATCCAAGTTAGCTCAGGTTTACGTTACCATGCAGAGACCGGTACAGGCGTTAATGAGATTCAAACAGTTTACTGATACTTCGTGGGAGATTTTTTTACTACTTACCATGACGTGGTTAAATTGACTTAATGTGCAAATTGCACTATTGAAAAAAAGAGAAAAAAACAAGAAGACATTGGCATGGTCTCAACATTGGCACATGTCCATCATTTTCACTTTTGGCAGTATTGTAATTTTAACGAACCCTCATTAAATGATTACAATCATGCTCGTCGTTTAGTTAGTCATTAAAGTAATTCAGGGTTTAGTAATGAGTGGTAAATTGGGCACGACTGAGGCGGTGTAATCTTTTAATATGAGACCTTGGACATGGGAGTGGGTAAGTGGAATAATGTCATACACTAGCCCACCATGCACTACTGATGCAGTTTATTTCGGCTACTGAGAAACCTTGTAGACAGTTCTTTCAAAATGTGTTCATGTAATATAGTGCTTTTTATCATTTACTGTTTTTCAGTTGAATCATATCATGTCTTTTTTCAATATTCCAAGGCCCCATGTACAATTTTGTTGCTTACAATAACCACAATGCATTTTCCCTCTTCAGTAAGGATACACAGGACAACAACCAGGTGGATTTATTAGTGTTTTAACAGATTTAAAGAGATGTTGTGATTCAGAGTATTTTATCAGGAGCAAGCCTTAATTTTTTAAGATAAAAAAGATTTTATAATACAAAATCAATATCATGCAGCTGTGATACATATTAGGCGAGAGCCCAGATTTGAACATAGTAATTGTTTTGTGTAGTTAACCTTCATGCTTATGACAATTTGAACAGTATTGCATTGTGAATCGTTTGTTAGCTTACTGTGCTGCTGCTTTGGCATTTCAGGCTTTTGACACTTTGATACACAAGCTTTAGGGAAGCCACAGGGATCAGTTTAGGTCATGTAAGCTTGCACTTCTTATAAGTTATCAACTTGTCACACACTTGGCTCTTCTGTATTGTGTGTCTCGTGTTTGGTCATTCCAGTCAAGTTTTAGGTCATGCAGTTCTACCTTTTTTTTCTAATGTGCTGGTTTTTATTTTTTTCTAATCTTTCATTATGTTGTTGAGTGAATATAATTGCGACTGTGTCAGGGAGTGTGAAAAACGGCAGGAAAAGGACCACATGTGATTGTTTTAATAATGGCATTCAGGAAATTGGGAGAGAGGAAGTGGCGAAGAATGCTTTAGTCACACAGTGCAAGACACAAACTCACTGCTCTTTGCCACTCTCTGAGATGAGCCCTATTCCTGTATGTATGGACTTAAGAATGGGAAATTATCTGGCTGCCTTGGTTACTGCCTCACTAAGAGACATAACTGGAGTCTTTTACATGTTTACGTCTCCTTCACATAACAATATGTGGGTCATTTGCAGGTGTTCATAGTTAGACAATAGTTTGATTCACTGTGTTTTGACTGAGCTACTGTAGAGCTGGATGTAAGCCAGGCTGAAGGGCTTGTCCTGCTTTTTTGCTTGAATTGTACTGAAGGACTGTTTGAGATAGCCTTCACTGTCAATACATTTCCTGAGAGGATGTGTCTGTCATTGTCACTGATATCCTTTAATTTACAGTTTTTCAGTTTAAGTTAGAAATCAGATTTTCACACCTTTTTTGTGACATATTTTGCAAATATAAAATATAATGTGTATAGTTTTAAAGCAAGCTAGATATTAGAACCAGCTAATAGTGGCTTGCATTTCAGAATTGAACCATTGAATAACAGATAAACATTTGTTGAATAAACCTCTTCATGTGTGCACACTGTGAGAAGATGTCAATGCAGAATGACACTGGCTGTTAGACTTGATGCACTGCCTGATACATGGATATCATGTATCATATATGTAAAGTTTCAAAAGCCTCTCGATTTTGCAGTGGTATTGTAGAATATCACAAAGGCATGTGAATACATAATCCCAACCATGGCACCACCAGATAGCAAACACCCTTAGACAGCAACAAAGTCATAAGTTCATATCTTTTTGCACATGGCAGTGATCCGTGCATATGTAAAGATAGATTTTAAGTTCCAGTAGAAGGAAGTAAATGCACTTTCCATCCTTTCTTACAAACCTCAGCTTTTGTAAAAGCTGCATATCATGTCAACCTTCAAGAGCACAGTAGTACACATCCACTTTCAACACAGACAGAGATAACCTGAGGGCATTGCTGTGCTAGTCTGTAGTCACATGGTCAGGCCATTCAGTGAGGAGCCATTCAAATCATAGCTGTACTGTCGACTGTGATGTGCCTTCCCCTTTTCAATAGATGCTGTTTTGGGAACATGTAAACAGTAACAGCACTTTCCTGAAATAATGAGGCTACCACAGCACGTATGCCCTTTTAAAGGCACTTCAGCTCCTGCAGAAATCTTGTGCATTCTTTGTTTTAGTTTTTTCTTTTTCTTTTTTTCGATTCAATTACTTGTTCCATTTTTGGAACCTTTGAATGACGCAATTGAAAATATCTCAATTTCAAGGTTGTGTGTAAGAGCGAGAGTCAACACTGCATGTGTCAAGACTTAATGTGCTTTATTAAATTGTTCCTTATCCAGTTTGTGGAGAGGACATGTATGCCATTGTGATATGCTAGATTTTTTTCTGTGCTGGGATAAGACACTGTGTTTCCTGGTGTCTCCTTTGCAATATTAGCTTGTAGCATTTCCTTCCAGTATTAACACTAAGCACTCAGTGCAGTAGAATCACCCAGAATCGTTCTCTCTGGATTTTACTCTCTGACTTTTACTCCCATTTGTGATCAGTAACTCAGAAATGTTTCTATGTGAAAGTCTCTAAGTGGTCCAATGAGAAACGCATCTGACATTGTCAATTCTGATATGAGCTTCTTTCATATGCCCTCATAAGTCTGCTAGATAGCTGATTTCATGAAGTAGAACCTTTCTGCTGCTTGACAAAACATATATTGGTGTTTAGTTTAGAAATCAGTTGAATAGAACTGCAGCTAATTATTCTGATTGTCTCAATCTATTTTTTTTCCAATTAAACAACTGGTTATTGCTTATCTCTCCCCAGATATCACATGAAAATCCAGGTGTAAAGATCTTAGTTTGTCTCATGGCCTCTTTCCCCTACTTCTTTGCTCTGCTTGAAAAGGGCATACTGTGGTTAATATAAAGATTAACTGGATAGATTTTATCAAGAAGAATACATGTTGTTTTTCATGCTTTCATAGATCTTTTGCAACAGTATAGGCTGTGTTGTGCACTTCCTCTCTGAGTTTATAAACACAGCCATTGAGCAGACTTTGTAACAAGATTAATTTGGACAAACTGATTTGTTTAGACTGTGTCTAATTCAGTTACTCAGATGGTATTTGTTGCCGTCTGATGCCACTCCCCCAAAATTGAACATGATATTGGCAGTGCTGTACATTCTATCTGATTAGGAAAAAGACAAATAATGTAATTTTGATGCATATGGCTATGACTAGCACACATGAGTCTATACTGTATCTAAAGAAAAGTAGCACTATGGCCTAAAGGCCAGTCAGATACAGGTTTTTTTTCAAACAGAAGATTTTGGTGGTGGTTAAGTTGTTCGTAAACAGTTTTTGTAAAGAGGCTATGCCGATGATGTCAAATCTTTTACCTGTTATGCATTCTTTGGACATGTGGCTCCCTATGCCATTTTTGAAAACGAGCTGTGGGGCACCCTATTGAAATGTTTTTGCTGTGTGTCAGATTCACTCATCGTCCCCCTCGAGTATATGCAAACCGTGGTATGTTTTTTTTGGTAAATGACAATTATTCCTTTGCATTGTAGGCTCTTTTGCGATATATCGTCACTTCTATTTATTCATTTTGCTGATAGTTAAATATCTGGCTTAAATAAATTTTGGGATTTCAAAGTGCATCAGTTCATGTCTCACTGCAACTTTTATGATTTGTACAGTTACTGCAGTTGAGAGTGGATTCATGTTTACAAGCTGCTGCGAATTAGCAAACCATCTTTTTCACTCAGCAGTGTTATGTGCTTTATCCTCATGTCATGTACTTCATTCTTGGGAAAATTTTATTTTAATTGTACACACAAATTGAGCCATTTCAGTTTGTAATTCAATAGAAATGAAACAACAAAAGTTAGAATTGTTAGAATCATCCAGATGTGTTTTCCCCTGTGTAATGGTTTAATGTTCACATTGTACATATGTATTAACACAGTTTCTCACTAGGACATAAATCAAGGTCAATGACATCTATGTAAAGGCAGAGTGCATTTTTAATTATTAGCATACTCTATTTTACAGATCAGCATTGTCATGCTGACAAGTCACATGGTTTTCCATACTTGGCTTTATGGGCGAGTTACTTAACAACAACAGAACTGATACAATACTTTCTTCCTGAGTAAAAAAATCTTGATTCATTTGCCAGTAGCTTTTTAATACATTTGATGTTGAATATCAAGTTGAAGTGCAGCAGGCAAACTTTAGGCTATATTGCCTCATTGTTACTTTCCAAATAAGCAATAGATTGCATTGGACACCTTGGGAGATTTGCCGCTGTGAAAACCTAGCTTGACTACAGAGCTACTTTTAGTTTACTTTACTTAACAGTGTATGAGGCTTGTCAAAATTTTTTGCAAAATTTCTCACAGCTTTCCTGAATTTAAATGCCACACAAAAAACTTGTTTCTAGCCCTTACTAGCCTGTGGCCAAACTGAGCAGCTGATTAAACGGGGACACAAGGTAGTTTCTTGAAGTTGCCAAGAACTGGCAGCAGCACATTACAGCATTACAGTTGTCATTGGCTGGCTCCCACTAATCCTTTGTTATTATTAGAACTAATTAAAGCAAACCTAATTTCCATTCCAACTCATTTCACAGAGGCACTGTGGCTACTGATTTTATAGTGATAGTTCCGGTGAGTGAGTTAAAATAACATACAGATGGTCTAGTTAAATTGGTTGGGTATAACAGGCATTGCTATTTTAAAGTTGTGCAGTGGTAGCCAATTCAAAACAAACTTGGTCCTTTGTCCATCTTTTAATAAAAATCTATTTCATGTGCCACCTGGTGGCATTTTGTAATACAACTAAGAGCAATGACTCATGTCTCTACATGAGTTAATGTAATGCTAACATTAATTATACTGTGTGATATTAATTTCAAAAGTTATTGTGTGAAATATGCATACTGTTATGGTTTTGTGTCCCCATACTGACTCTCAAGTTGTGGAATATTGCTTTGTGTTTTCATTTTTAAAGATCTGCATGGAGTCATAATCATATTTGATTAAGGAGGGACCCAGAGCTAATTTGATTAGGTTATTTAGAGGAATATGTGTTTGGTAATAAACATTTATTATGATGAAAAAGTTTACTTTAATAAGCAAGAGAAGCCCAGAGGACATGCAAGCTTAATTGTTAGATGTTAAATTGCGTTGTTGCGATGCTGCCAAGATAATGGGCAAGGAAAGGCCCTCAAGTCAAGGCAATTAACCAAACAGTGGTTTGATTGTTGTTAAATTGATTAGAAAATGTTTAAGTACTCCATTTGAAAATTAGCTATTGTTTCATGCTGTTTTAGACTGCCAGAGAATGCTGGGCTTAATGATACATACCCTCTGCGATAAAAATGGGGAAATGTTGTTGCTTAGGTCAAGTTCTTAGCTTTACAGATGTTGCAAGAAGTGCTGCAGATGTACTGAAGGATGCAGATGATGTTGAAACAGCTACCTGGACATCCGAGACAGAAACCTCAATGCATAATGCGTGATGAACATGACATATCTGTCACCTTGACTTAAAATAACAGCTTGGGCAGCACATGGAGCCTGCACATATGAGACTACAGCTTTATCCCCTAACTGTTGATTGTTGCAGACAAAACTAGTGATAGATGTGGCAGTTTGAGTGTCTGCTCAGTGTTGCCCAGAGCGACGGCTGATGAAGATGCACAGAGGGAGGTGCAGGTTAGAGCCAGTCTGTTTGCCTGCCCCAGCATCAGTAGTTTCCTGATTGGAATAGTGGAGAACTCCACGGCTGGAGGCAGGCTTTATGGCCATCACCACTCCACATCATTAGTACTTCACAGCCTAGCACCATAGCATATGGCAGCAGTGCTGCTACTGCTTCCCATTTGAGGTGTGTTTCAAATGGCCGTCTCTCGCTGAGCCACAAGCCCTTGGCAGTAGCCTGTCTTATTGTATCCAAGATGAAGATAAACATCTGTAGTAAAGACAGGTGGTGGTTTGAAATTTTTTGTTTGAGCTATTTGTAGCATTTCGTGAGGATACTAAGACCCTGTTTGCAAGTGAACACAAATAATTGAAAAGGTGGGAATTGCCTTGGGGTTTACAATAACAATGAACAAGACTAATTTGTTTGGGCCCCTGTCACTTCAAGAGATGCTCTTTAGAGCATGCATTGCAGAGATAAAAGAACAATTTGTTGTTAAAGTGTGCCAGGCTTTCACACATTGGCTTATAAAAATGTCTAATTTTTAGGATATACAAAACCAAGCGCTAACCACTTTTCTTCTGTGGGAGTTTTAAACGTGGTGTGATAAGGTGTCATTATGTCTGTGGCTGTGGGGTTATAGATGCTTTGATATGTCATTCCATGTAAAATGTTTGGTATGTGTCTTTAAAGTGCCTGTGCTCGGGGTGGTCACTCTTGAACACACACTCATTGCCACATCCTACACATGTACAGTATCTAGGAAGTGCTCATGTCCTCATTTTTTTTTAAAAGCACATAATGAGGAGAAGCTAGTGGTAGGTGTGGCTCTAAGATACTTAGCTAATGTATTTAATATCAGAAAATTAATTTGGCTTCTGGGAGGAAATTGAGACAGTCCATAGAACACTGTACATGTGAATGCACTTCAGATGGGATACATACTGTGCATTTTGTTGGTGATGTCATGTTTCTGTTGGATCTTGATTTTTTTTCACACTCTGCCCTCCCTTCAACAGAACATACACATTAAAACATTGGCTGATGATATGGTAAGGTGCTCGGTTTAATTTTGGTGTGACTAGTTTTGTTTTACATTATGTCATGTCATGTCATGGCTGCATGAGACGTTTAAATGAAATATATGGATGGGTCAAACATGCTAAAACCCCAAATAACTCAATTATTTTAGCAAAACTGAAAATGAAAGATAATTTAAATCTAGTGTTACTATACAATGTGACCTGTTAAATCAGTCTCTCTTGGTAGTGCTCCATAATGCTGTTTAAATAAACGGAGCACCACATCTATTATATAAGATCTATTAGCCTAAATTTTTCATCATGAACAAAACTTAGCCCATAGCATCTCGACTTTTGTAAGCAGCTCATAGATCATTTAGTATGCAATTATCTTTGGCACTTCTGATTAGAAATGCCGATCTGCCTTGAGCTCTTTTAATACCCTTAGTTAACAATTAGCCTGACTTTGACACTTAAAAACTTGTAGAGTGTTGCATTAATTTTAGGGCACATAATGTAATGTCAGCATGTAATTTAATCTATCTGTAATGATGTGTTTTGTCTGAGTTTACTGTATGTTTGATCCATCCAGTAATATTGGACTAAACTGATGGCAGTGACACCATGTGACATCATCACATTTGTCTTTTCATTTCATTTCTATATTTTTATTCATCCAGCATGTCCTAGCATTCCATTTTACTAATATGACTCACAGTGACTGGTTGCATGTACTCTTTTCTGCTTTCACACTAAACTTTACCAAACTGTGTTCATTACTGTTGTCTTATTGATCTTAGAACAGTGAAGTTCTCTTTTGTGCTGAAACCATTCTATTGATATAAGCAGAAGGCAGGTAATCCTTGGTAAGATGTGAGGTAAAAGTCCTGATGAGTTTTATGTGGTACACTATGTCACTGCAAATCTGTGTTTTTTTAATTTCACACAAAATTCAGGTTTTTAAGCCATTTGAAAGGCAAATTATTTTTCTTTACAGGAAGTAAATTTTTCCCCAAATACATGACTGCATTTCCGCAGTGGTTTCACAGTGATTGAAAACATCTTCATGCTCATCAAAGAGTAAAAACTTTTCACTTGACCTTACTTTTTGTAGCCCCAGCACAACCTTAACAAATGTCCTGAGTGTTACAGCCTCACGGTCCCATCTTTGTGACTATACAATTTTAATTAAATGTCCCGTTTTTATGAAGAAACTACACCTAGACTTAATAAGATGCTTGCACTGTCATCTAGTGGTTGGTCCTTGCTCTGTCCACACCCAGTGTCGGTCAGTTGTAGATGCTGGGTGTGGTCAGCCATACAACAGAATTGGACCTTGCAAGCCACAGAGGTCAGAGCAGCAGTGCTTCTCATCCATGTAAAACTAAGTTTGATGTTACTCTTGACACGCAAATTCGTGAAGCGTTCCTCATTTTTTGGGAAATTTCCCCTATGTGGGACTAATAAAGGCATATCTTACTCTTCAAGGACTGGGAGGATTTCTAGTTGATCTGTCAGGTGATCCTGCTACTGTAAGTTGTGGTACACCCTGTTCTCTGATAATACACAGAGCAAGTCTTTAATGTGTTGGGTTGCATTTGGGTTATAGGCAGTTTGACGTAATTTACTCTATTTGAAAAATCAGGTTTGCTTTCAGTAAAAAATGCAGCAGATTGTTAGTGGTACAAACTTTTAATATCTCAAACTGTTTTCTTTCAGCGTGATCGTATCACCAGTTTCAGGAAAACAGGGATGAAGAAGGAGAAGCCCCTTATACAGCACCCTACAGATCCACTCTCTCCCCAGTCTGAATTGCCTGTTCCTCAGCCCCTTTTTGATGACCGCTCCATGAACCTCTCAGAAAAGGAGATCATTGACCTCTTTGAGAAGATGATGGTGAGCTCTGTGTTTCCTTTGTGGTGTCTTCCCTGCACATCATCAACTGTAGCACTCCAACTGATTTGTGACAGCTGCCACAGAATAATAATTCTGAATAATAATATATAAAAAGTTTGTTATGAAATCTTTAATTCATAAATCTGTGCAGAAAAGTGCATAAGTAGAAAATTCAGAGCTGTTTTCCTGAATGTTGGTGAAGGAGTTTGACAAGACAGGTATGTAAATAAGGATGTATGAAGTTACTGCTGTAGGCTCTCCCAGTTTACATAGCATTTTAAGATTGTCATTTCACAATATATGTCTCCATAAAAAATATAATTGTTTCCAGTTATTGTGACTAAATGAAAAGGTAAATTTGACCAAGATACGACATTTACAGCTGCATATTTTGAACTGATCCTAGATGAAGAAATACTAATTTGCAGATATGCAACTTACCATTGGGCTGACTCCAATCCAAGACGTTCCTGATGAGTCATCACAAGTTTATAATATTAATTTCATTATCTAAAAATATATTTTGGGGGGGGGGCATCAGAAAGTGGTTTGAGTTCCAGGGCTGAGAAAGACTGTAATCTGTAATGTTATTACAAAGGAAGATAAAGACATAATAATTTAGCTACTTTCATGTTTCAAATGATAACCTGTGTTTGAGGTTGATGAGTGATAGGCAAATATTTGCATGTCACCATTTTGGGGTTGCCCCCCACCTTCTTGAAAACCTACACTTTGGATTTCCCTCCTGATATATAGTATGTGATTACTGTCTAACACCAACTTTTTTTTTTAGTTGAACTGAAATTGTCTTGCATCATTCTGCTTTTCAATATAGAATATAAGAAGAAAAATCAGGCCGAACTTAACTCTGTACACCACTCAACTTTTTCATACAGGTCATGGTTATTTTTCGCCTTGGTTGCTGCAATGCCTCTCTGGCAGGTTTCCCTTCACGCACAGTGAAACCATTTTGATTAGCTGAAAAGGGCACAAGTCACTCCACTGCTCATTGACCTCCACTGGCTACCCCATGGCTGCACCAGTCGAATTCAAATCAAAATGCTAGCCTACAGAGTGACTTTGAGGATGCACCCAGCCCCATGAACTCAGTCATACAGGCTTATGCTCTTTCTTGGCCACTGTATTCCTCACTGTACTGTCTAGCATTGACAACCTTGTCAATGGCATTTTAAGTCGACGCTGATCTTGTTTGTGCTTCCCTGATGGTGGATCAAGGTCCCAAATGCTGTCAGAGCACCTCTCTGTCTTCAGGAGTCTCTTGAAGGGTCACCAGAGAGCACCTTCTCTCCTGACACCTAACACCCTAACAAGCCTAACTAGCACTTACTGTATTCTCAGTCACTTCGTTATCTGATCTTGTTGCTCTTTGCCTTATTGAACTGATTTAGTACTTTTGGCCAACTACAAGGTCTCCTACCATACTGAAGCTTTAGTGTCCCTCACTTATAAGATGGTCTGCATGACCTCCAAATCAGTAAATGTAAATGAAATGCATTATAAATTCAAATGTTAAGCTTCTGTGATGGAGGGTTCTACCCCTGTGTTCCCTGGGCCCACTGTCGGAAGAAAACTTTGAAATTCACTTCACACTCATCTGTGGGGTCAAAGCTCTGTCACACTTGTGATTTTCTCTATTGAAATGCATTTTGGCCTTATGTACTGCAGGATTGAAGTCTAACAAAAAGCTTTCAGCCCATCTCTTTGAAGTGGGGAGCCGAATTACTCTGACTTCATTGCAAAGGTTGTGTGTACTATTGTGGATAATGTCTGAGTGAGTATGTGTGCGTGGTAGGGTGCCTGCCTCTCTTTTTTTCTCATACAATGCTCTTTATTGCCAGGGCCAGAGAAAGGCAACCAGTGCTCCTGGTTTTCATCAGTCTACTGCTCAGTGTTTTCTTGCCTGGGTGCTCATCCCTGTCACTCAGTTCACCTCTCAATTACTATGTTTGTGCTCACAGTGGCGTGACATTAAACCCGGGCTTCAATTTGCTCAGTGATGGACGACACAGAAGGCATGTTTGCTGATGTGACATTTGACAGGCCTTGACACTTTGGTTTGGGAAGTATAATTACAGTAATTAAATCAAAAAGAAATTGGTTATTTACTTAGGTACTTTTGCTACTGTCACTACTCTTTTGGACAGTAAACTACAGTGATAGACCAAACTTTTCAGCTTTGATGTAGCAAAAATGGCAATGACAGTGGAAGTTTCTTTTGATGCTAGCTGCTTCTCTTCAGCATCTGTCTTTGTAATCTCTCCATCTCTTTTTATGTCACACACACACACACACACACACACACACACACACACAGTTTAGTTGCTGTCTTTGTCTTTACACCCCTTCTGTTATTGATTGTTTTTATGGCATTACATGCTCCAGCCTTAGATGTTTAGCTGGCCTCTAATGATGGGATGACCTGTGCCACATTAGTGAGACCACCTGCTGTGCATTAATGACTAGGAAAAAGTGAAAATATATTTTTTTCTGGAAAGCAGTTTTCACATTGCACTGTGTATCTCAAAGCTGAAAAAGCACATAGCCTATTACTGAAAGGTCATCAAAGGGTTGTGGGAAAATATACTGTAGAAAGCAACACTCAGTCAGTGGGGCTTTATAGAATTTTTGGAGCTAACCATTGAGAGCAGACATATTCATAAAACTACAAGGAGAGTTAAACTGCATGAAAAAATCTATTTACATTCAGCACTGCATTTAAAAGGGTGTAGTGTACAGTATGTCTGTAATCTGTGTGTCCCATTTGCCTAGATGTGCAGAGCTGGAATTCAGAACCCTCATCAAGATGCAGAGCACCAAATCTGCTGAAGAAATGTCCAGTATTTGCATCTCACTCAAGAAGAAGCTGTGTTGCACTTGCAGAATCCAATCCAAGAGGTTCAACTTAAGAGCAAAGTAGCACATGCAATAACATGTGAACCATTTTTTTATAAGCATTTGATTATTGGTGAAACTTTCTACACCTTGATGTTTTGCCAATCCCAAAAGTTCAATATTGTGGTAGGATGTTTGGTGACCCTGTGATATATTCTTACTTTTGACTGATACCAGTGCACATTTGTTTGTTACCATTCTTTTAGAGATTGTCCTCTCATTGTAAAGAGTAGCGTATGGTATCACAGAGACAGAGGACCAGTGAAAGGAGAATGTCACATTGCAGTGCTGCTGTGGTTAGTTCAAGGTTTTATGTGCCTCTCTATGCACCTCAGCAGTCATACCCCGCATCAGGGCATTAAAACCAGCCCGCAGGAGAGTTACTCTGTCCTTACACATTCATGGATCTGACTTAAAGGAGTGGACAGAATAATCACTTTGTTACAGCTGAAGCAACACATTTTATATGCCTTATACTTTTCTTGGATCCACTTTTCCCCATAGCATGGACTCATCATATCCATTTCAGCTTGAGACACATTTGATGGAGCCCCTAATTGCTCTTTTCTTTGATATGAAGCCTGTGACACTCTAAATCAGTCTGTACGTGCAACCACTTCAAACTGTAGAAGTTTTTGCCCATCTAATATATTTTGTATATGGTGTTAGGATTGTCCCCAAGTAGAAGGATGGTGACATATTTTGTGTCTGAATGAAATGGTTAATATGAAGTTTAAGTGCTTAATGTCAGCTTGCTAATACATCAGATGAAACGTGTTGAAATGTTGGAATTGCACTTTTTATACACAGTCCCTGAAATTTGGGTGCATACAATGTCCGGGTCTATTCAAAATCAAAACCTTAAATGAAGTCAACATATTTCGTATTTGCTGGCAAATTCTTTGCCTGTAGTGACTGTTGGAAAGCTGTGATCCAAAGACTGCAGCAGATGCAAGGTCCCTTCTGCAGTGATGCACTGCCAGGCCTGTAATGCGGCCATCTTCACTTATTGCTTGTTTTTAGGGCTGCTCTTTAGTGAGTGAAACACCTGCTCAGTTGGACTGAGGTGGCTGACTTGGCCACTCAAGAACAATACACTGCAAGTGTGCTAAACTAATGGGGATGTGGACACCATCAAACACCTTTTTAAAGCTGAAAGTCAGCTCATTTATCTCAGCTATTGTTTCATTTTGAATCCAGTGTGCTGGAGCAAGGAGCCAAAAGAGTGAACACAATGTTTTACTGTCTTACTGCTCATTGACTGTGCTGTGTATACAGTACTGCAGTCCACTGGGATAAACAGTGTTCCTAAAACTCCTGTCAATGATACTTGATTTTCCAGTTGTTGCAGGATGAAAAAATAAATTTGGGGGGGCTTAAAAAAGGCAAGTGGAGACTGAGTCACTGAATCTGAAAATTCTTAGCAGAGCTTGTCAGATCAACATGAGGCAATATGATCAAGAACATATTTCTTGCAATTTCTACCGTCATGGCTACAAGCTCAGATCTCATCATTTTAGTTACACCAGCAGCAGTCAGAGATATCCTGGGATTTTTTTTATGAAGCCCGTGAGTGTATAATTAATCAAAGGCCATTAATCATTCTGGAGACTAAACATGGAGGGCTCCTTCCTTCAGTTTGCCCTCTTGACATGCATCCCGCAGGCCCACTACTCCTACCCCTCCTGCAGCATACTCACCGTGCCACATTGTGCCTCATTTATTGAATGCCAATTAAGCAGATAAATTAGCAGGGTTCAAAGACTAATTAAAAAAAAACCAGTTGATTTCCTTGGGTTAAAAACTGCAAATTGTAAAAGTTTCAAAAAGCCACATTTCCCCCTCCTTCCCCCAAAATAATGTTATTGGTGTTCTTAGCCAAGAGGGTATTTACCAGAGGAAATGTAGTTGGTGGAATTTAGGTCATGGTTCTCCTGGATGGGATTCCTGCCAGTGCTTCACTGACAAATGAAGCACAATCAGTTTGTATTAGATTACTTCTGGTAAGATATTCAAACTTACATAATACAGTGTTCCTACTTTGAAATGTAACGCTTAACTTATAATTTTACATTAAGTCAGACAGAGAGCAGTCACTGCCAAATCAAATCACCCAATCCAGAGAGCATAATTTTCTTTGCCTTCCAGCAGAGGGCAGCATGGCTCCACAACTTAAGGTTCACTATCCTCAAAACCCTGAGGAGGATGTTTTTTCTCTCTGTTCATTCTCACCATCTCTTTGTGAGAGAGTGCTTCTGATAAACATCCCCTTCCATTCTAATCATCATGTCATTCCCTAGCTTTTAGTGCTCTGTCCGGCCTTCGCTCCATCCCCCTGATGTCTCTCACATGAAAGACGTCTTTTGTGATGCAGAATTAAAGTAGCACAAAGATAATACTCCCAATAACACACAGATACTGCCTATCCAGCCTATCTGATGTGATTGCATGGCCTCAATAAAAGCAGTGTTGTTTGATTTTGTTCTTGTTTGGAGTTTGGGTGCACAGTTTATATTGCTATAGCCTTGATACTTTCATTTCAAGGACTAATTATTACTATGATTATTTCCTGTTGTTGCTGTACCTTATGACATTGAAAAACAAACACAGTTGCTGAAGAAATTAATTCATCTGCAGAAGGACAGGATCTGAAATAAGAGGGTTATAGTATAAATTGAACTATAATTGCTGGAACATCTGAAATATTTCTTCCTGCTATGGAATTATTGTACTGTAAAAAACATTTTAATTTTTAAAAAATATGTTCTGTTTCGGTTTAAGCAGTCAACATCTGTTTGGTCATCTTCAATCATCTCTTTGATGCACCCTGATGTTAATTGTGTCATAAATCATAACTGTTATTGCAGAAAAATAATCCTAATTTACTCTTTAAAATTATTGTGATTATTATTTTTGTATTATTACTGACATACCAATACCAGGTAACCAATTTCTGCCATTACTGTACATTAAATTTCTCTCTCTGTGTCTATCTAGGAGGACATGAACCTGAATGAGGAACGCAAAGCCCCTCTGCGTGGAAAGGACCTAAGCACCAAACGTGAGATGGTGGTCCAGTACATCTCAGCTACTGCCAAATCTGTAAGTCAGAGAACAAACCCAAGTGCTGTATCAGTATAAGCTGAAGTGTACTATATAATTATAGTGCGTTGATGTATCATGACACTGAACCTGGCTCTCCAGAATGAGTTAAGCTTGATCCTCTGCTTTATGGCTTGCTCTGTCATCCTTCCTTGCGCACCCTTACTTCCCTCACTGTCTCACTCTCCACTCTTCATGCTTGAGTCCCATATCTTTGATTGCAATTTTGATTAATTTTCTTCATCGGTTTCCCCCTTTTGGCACAATCAACTGGACTTAAATCGTAGTCACACACTTACACAATGCTGGGTGGATGGTCAGCGCTTGTCTAGTCATGGGTTTGCATGATGGTTGTCCATGGATGTGTACTTGCATATGAGTTTTTTGCCCGGTGGTGGTGTTGATGCCTTGCTCAATTATTTGGGAGTAAATCAAATTTCAGTTGCCCTATTGGTTCCAACCACTGTATAACTGTATTTTAGGCTGCGTTCAGTATGAGCATCAGTATGTAGCTAACTTGTGTAACTAACCATAGACTAACCATAGACAGTTTGCTATCATTTGCTTAATATTCAAATCATTAATGATTAAAATTAGGATCATGTTTCTATTCTTGTATGGAAAACCTTCATCACTGTAATAAAAAACAGCAATATAGAATGAGGAGTTTTAAAGGTAACCCATGAATGTATGATGAATTCTCATATCCTCTTTTGAAGTTAGGGCCAATTCAAATCCGCACAGAAGGAAAAAAAAAAAGATTTCTGCCCCCATAGCTTCCCAAACCTGGTAGCGCTCTCTTGACATCATCATTTATTACCTTCTTCATTGTTATGGTAATTAACTGGCATTATTGATAATGATGATTATCCAGGATGATTGAATTCCTCATAGGGCCCATTGTGCTTTGTGAACACTGATATTTTATTCAAATGAATAACGTAATCTGTATATAGTCAAAGGAAAGAGGGCAGAATGTGATGTCTGTCAGCACCCTGCTATCACATTTGATAGGAGTGAAGGAGGGGGATGGTTCATTGTTTGCGATGATGTACTGTATCTGTGCATACACAGATTCATGCAAGTGTGCATACGGTTACATGCATTAAATGTACTGATATTACATGGAGGTATATGACGAATATTTAACTTGAATCCTGGGCGACACCTGCGTGTAACAGACAATGTGGCACTGCTACCATATCTCCTTTGCAGCCAGAGAAACTATACACACAGTTACTGGCATTTTTTATTTATCTAAGATTGCTGAAAAAACACATGATGATTTTGCAAGTCTAAAAACACATTTAAGTAAACAATAAACAACCTAATCTTAATCATGTAAGGTGATCTTCATGCCTTAATGGAACATTTTCTTTTCTTTAGAACCGAGTTTTCTCATCAGCAGATATTGTCAGTTATTTTTAATAAAATCACTTTAGTAATGCTATACCTAATTGAATATATTTTGAAGACTGACTACTGTTTAAAACCTAACTGATATTCTTTGGTCCATTTAGCTCACGATTGATGGAAAGAGAGAAAATCTATGAAACCATGAATAGTGGTCAAGCCTGGAGGTTGTGAGCATATATCAACTGAATCAGAGCGATCCTGTGTTCTGTGTTGTTGATTTGGTTTTCAATAACTTTCAGATCATAAGAGTCCTTAGGAATACATAACCTAATGTATAGGCCAGAATCATCATGTCAGCAAATACCTCAGGCATATTACATCAGTTTAAAATTTTTAAAAACCTATGTCAGTCTGTGTAAGACAGATTTTGATGTATTTTAAAATAACTGCTTTACAAAAACCCAGTCTTTATACATGCACAATACAATCAGTCACAACATTATTGTGGTGGATCAGTGTAGCTCTGTTTTCTGTTGCTGTTTTTAGACTTTATTCTGAATAATTAGTAATGTGATTTCAAACATTGCAGTTTTAATTATTTCCCATTATTTCCAATGTATTAAAAAAATCTCACTGTTTAAAAGTTTATTTCTTTTGTAGGCTTAGTATCTGGGGATAATATGGATACTAGAGACTGCAGCGTGGACTAAATGAGAATGTGTTGCACTGTAAATGTAAATGGTGATGAATGTAGGACTGATGCATGATGTGGTGTCTCTGTTATGCTGTGGTGCCTTCACTGTATTTGACTCAATCTTTTTCTGCCAAAGATGTCTGCAATGTTGAGATTGCAGTTTTGGGGCTTTTGGAATGGCTTCACGTGTGATTGACTCAATTCACTGTTTGTTTTAGTTTTTTTCTAGGTGATCCTAGATAGTGATTTTTGATGCCACTCTTACAGGGGCTACATGTTTTAAACAATTTTTAAACGCAAAAAATACAAACACGACATTCATGAATGTCACCAGCTCCCCCATGCCCACATCAATACTCAGATTTGTGTATTTAGTCTTGGACAACCCTCTTTCTTTCTTGACCTTCAGCTATTGCAGAGTATGCAGGCTTAAAAGCTTTGGAGCTGGAAGTTTAAATCAGCAAAAATTGTTATAACAAGAAATATCCCTTAGCACTCTGTTCCCCTTTTCTTGTCTGGCTCTGCCGACCTTCTCAATTTACATGTTTTGGTGCCCAACAAAAATTAACCTTATTTTTTTCTTTTCTTAGCTTTAATAGATTTAGCTGCTTAAGGTTTCCCCTAACAAAATACAACATTTTTTTAATGAATTTTCATCATTCATGCTTGGCAATATATCGTAGAAGCTACAGTACTGTACAGCTGTAAAGCTATCGGGCTTCAAATGAATACTGAAAGTTAATACAAGAAAGGGGTGTTTATTACTTTGTTTACTCTTCTAAAATATGTCTTTCACATGAAAGTCAAAGCTTTTCTCCCTCCCTCGTGAATTGCCACCTTTCTACTAGTCTATCACCATGCAAGATTGAGAACACTCCTGTACTCTACCAAGGTGCCTCAGCAGGAGTCTGGCAAATTACCCCCCAACACAAAATGGAATGTCTTTTCAAGAGAGAATTCTGCATTGACCCTGTTCATTTGAATATGAGCTGCGTTTGAATGGTATCCAGCTCTGCTTTTGCAGGAATGTGGCTGTGGACGTCCTTGACCATCAGCTTTGCATGAATAGTTGCCTGTCTCTCTCACCTCATTTCTTGTTCTTTCTTCTCTCTGTAAATGCATTCCAACCTCATTAAAGCTGCCAAATTTCTTTTACACTAATACAATTACTTATTTCTCAGAGATCTACTTTGCCTCCCACAGTGGATATTTTCTTGTTTCAGTTCAAATGTGCTGCGTCTCAGATGCAGGAGGGCTGGCGACAGCAAGGTCTTATAAGGGGCATTGTCCAGTGTTAGTTTTAATCAAAAAAGGTTTCTTTGATGTGACCATCAGTGTGCCATCTTGTTCTCTTTATGAGGCTTCAGATCATCCAGGCCCTTTAATATTGTACTGAGCAGCAGTTTATGCAAATACTCTACTCTAACTACATTTTTTTCAGCATAAGAAGGGGTTGGTAATTGTTATATTTTTGCAATGAGAAGAAAATACATACATTTTTTAAATGGATACGCTTGTCCTCAGTTTATTATTATTACTTTAGTATGAAGAATGCTCAGTAACATATACCTGGAAAAACTATTGAAGTTAGTAGTTGGGCTCTGAACTGAGTAGAGTTTTGCAGTTGTTTTAGTGAGAACAAGGTGTTACATTGTATTCAAAATACAAATTATGCTGTTCCCCTCAAACTCCTCCCTGTCAGTCTGAGCAGCCTCGAGATGGTGTCTATTTGTATGCAGTATTGCAGGCATCAACATCTGTGGAAATATCCAAATTTTGTATGACATCAGTGTGGCTCATTTCAAGGTGTCTAGCCAGCAGTATTCAGATAAAATATTCCCCAGTATTAGACAGTCACATGCTGCACTCACTGGAGAGCAAGGAAAATGCGGCTACACAGTGTGATTAAAAAGTAGTATGAGCGTGATCAGGTGGTGGCATGCGTAAAACAGACTTTATGGCTATCATAAACTCTTGGTAGAGGGATGGAGAGGGGAAGTCAAGCATCAAATGGCCACAGACTTGCAGAGTTTGAGAGTGACAATAAAAGAAATGGAAAGGGAGATTAGAAGAGATGGAAGGAGGGGGAGAGGATAGGGGGGAGTGAAAACAATAGGAGGTGGCAAAAGACAGGGAGCTCAGTGTGTCCTGTAACTTCCTGAAGTCAAAATGCATTTTCTGGGAAACATGTCACAGAGAAAGAGAAGCTCAGCCACAGATTAGAATACATTTACTTGGCTGACAGACACTCTCCTACTGTGAAACAAGCCCCACAGTTGCAGTAATAAAAAAAACACTGCTGCTACCTGCCACTATTGACAGATAACAAGGTTAAACCCCAAAAATCATGCTGACTGCACAGGTTCAACTTAGTTCTGCCACAGAAATTTGATGCCTGAAGCCCAGGACTAATGGCAGCCGATTGATTTCAGCCAGGAGAGACCCTCGACCTCTTTGTCCACACTAGCCACTGTTAATTTTCTGGGCAATGATTCTGTAAATCTATACCAGTCAGTCACAAGGACAATCATATTTTACCGTGTTAATCATTCAATAAATCCCTTGTGTGGATATTGGCATGTCTAAACATTGATTGATAATTCATCACTTCCACAGTTGTTGTTGCCGTGTATTGATAATGCCTTGTGTTATGTACATGCTCTGTGCGTTCTTTTGTCTTGATGTTTTCATCTTCCCACACTTCATCTGTCTTATTGAGAATTTGAAAATTGCAAATCTGCAACTGCTTAAACACAGGCATCATCTTCAGTATTCGCCTAATTAGAAAGGTTCTCTTGTTGGCTTTTAAAAAGTTTAGCTGTGTAGTGTGTGCTATAATTGCGTGAGTGATGTTTGTCATGTGACACAAGTTACGCTAATGCCTCAACGTGTAATGGAGAGGATTCTCCAGCCTACTAATAATTGTGCTGTTTGTGTCTTTTTGCACATTAACCTTCTCCGCTGATCGCTGCATGCAGATAACTGGGAGCAAAGTTGCGGTAAGTAGCCCATTATTTATTTGGCTTTTGAATCTTGTTTCTTCTACATATCTGTCTCTCTCACACACACACATGCACAATTTAAGGAGCACATTCTAAAATGTGCAAGTGAGGTCATTTTTATGGCCAGGATTTTTATTTTCAGCCCTGATATTGCTAATGGTTTGTAATTTGGAAAGGCCATAAATTGCGTACACAATTCCTGAATGTAAATGGTAGCACTTTCAAATGAGTGATATTGAAATTATACAGCCTGAAAATGAACTGGGAGGCCTTTTGTTGGTTTTTGGTGTTTCTCCATTGAAATGGATTGAAGTGTAAAACCTATTAGCATTTGAATATTGTAATACCAACAAATAGTGAGAGCTTTGACACAAATAACTCGTAATCTGCAATCTTATCTGTTTGTCAGAACATGTTGCATCTAAATGGTTTCAGCTGTGCTCCTTTTGTCTGAGACTCAATTTGACAACATATCTATCACTTAAGGCTTGAGCAAACAAATTTATGTACACTACCTGTACACACTCAATGAACCCAGTAAACAGTAGGGAAGATATCAAATGCATTTATTCTGGCCAATGTTAATTCAATGGCAATATGCATTGCTGTATGTTTGAATTTAAAAGGCAACAACTGTCGCCTTTTGAAAGAAATTAATGTCACAGGACTGGTTTCTTTTCTTATAATGGCATTGTCCTGTTATTTACTCGTTACCTCAACTTATATGCAGGACATCTTAACACATTTATTTTATTTTGTAAATGTTCTGGTGAAATTTTTTAATCGCTTAAATCGGTTATATACCAGTTGCATATATTCTCTTTTTATATATCTCAAGAGTCCATAAAGTGGCACCCTGCTGCTTTTTTAAGCACAGTTTTTTCATGGCTTCTAGGAAAGAAAAAAAATTGGAAAGGCTCTGTTATTGGTATAGCAGGTATTTAATTATCAGTTTAAATGGTGTTTCATTGCCTTTTGAGAGCTTTGTAATGATTAAGAGGACTGCAATCTTACGGGAACACAGACAAGGTAAAGCAGCACACAGTGACCTGGCCTATGCTCTGCCCATGCTCTCAGACAAACCTTGTTCTTTGAACCATTTTACAGAGACATTTTGTATCGATTTCCTTTTCTCATTTTTTGTCAAACTGTTCCTTTGTGCTTGGTTATTTCTGTGGGAAGAGAGGGTTTTTGCCTATGTGGATGGAGTAGCTCTCGATCAGCAGCAATGGCCACATTGTGCTTAGTAAATGGAATATGACAGATTTACCCCAGCTTGTATTGTGACCATTCATCCAAGATGTGGACGCCTACTTTCAGAAGCATTGCAAACCATGTCAAAAGGTGCCAGAGATCCTGGTAGTCAAAAAGTTTCTTCAGTCTCAAGAGTATGCTGAAGCATTTCACCTGACCTTTGTAACCTCTGTGTCAATCTTGCAGCAGTAGCCCACAGATACGGGTAACATTGTGAAAGCTATGAGCTGTCATTCTCAAAAGCTCCCCTGAAAGATGCAAAAACATTGGGAAAGCGTTTAGACTGGTTAGCCAATTGTGGGCTGCAGTTAGCCCTCTGCTTTGCTGGCAGGTTCCCATTTTCACGCTGTCAGCGTGCGTCAGTGGGATAGAGCGCTCTCAGGTGTGCTGGAAGGAGACTGTTGGTTAAGATTGTCTATAGGGAACATGTAACTGTAACTCCTCTGTTTCAGGCATGAAATCTCTCTGGCATTTCCCCCTCTCCCAGTCCAGAATGAGGTGGGAATAGAGCACTGCTTGAATTGGCTCTAATCCAGTTTGACCAGCGTGTAAAGTGTGCGACAGCACCAAGTCTCATATGCTTTCTCTATGCCTCCTTAAGCAAGCTTGAGGGAAATATGAGCAACACCCAAACCAGGGAAACAGCATGCCTGCAGGTAGACCTGAATAATCAAGATGGACCAGACACCATCTATTGCACTGAGCTGCAGCTGCCTGTTGACCAGGATGATGGCTTTATAGCATCAGTCTCTGTAAAGATAGATCTGATTTACGTCAAGAGTCAAGGTCCACATTGTTACGATCCGTCAGTGGCTCTTGCAGTGTTGCTGTGAAAGTAGACTCTCTCTGCGCTGCCATCGACATGCACTGCAACCCAGCGGAATGCTGCTAAGACACGACAGTGAGAGCGCACGAGTGAGAAAAATGGTTTGTACTTCGTGTTTTGAAAAACAGCAATCTCAAGACCATAGGGAGGTGGTCAGTAAGGAGGCCAAGGAGCCAAATGCACTTCAAATCTGAGAATAGATCAGATTAACTGAGTGATTGACCATGTTGGCTGCACTGTACATGATCAAATAAATAGACTAATGTTTTAGTTTTCCTCAGCATTATAAAGCATTGAGAATTGGACAAGCAGCATGATTGTTTTTCCCCCCTCAATATTCGATGAGTGGGATAATCTGATTTGTCTACAATGAAAGTGAGGTATGTTTTATGTCCAATATTGTTTTTTGGTTTTTTTTTTGCTGTAGTGTACAGTTGGGTGCAAAAATTTACATCCTCCTTCTTTCAAATGACAAAATGAGGAACACATTTATTCCATCAACAATATTCAATGCACATTTAGTTAATAGTAAAAGTAACAGAAATGATAAGAAATACAGGAACCATCTTGGTTATTAACTTTGATATGTAAAATCAGGTACCTGATCTTTAAAAATAAACCTCAACGCTTGATCGCTGGCATTAGATGTGTTGAATTGGGCTTGTATTTTACATTTTCAAGTGGGTAGATCTCCAGGAACAGTCTCAAGAATCTCTCAGAAGACCTCAAAATGAACTTTTTAAACCTTCACGAGCTGGAGAGGGATATAAAAATATTTTATTAAGTGTTTCAAGTGAACGACCAGGAAAAATAACCAAAAAAAGCAGGCACGAAACTTGCTCAAGAGCTATGTAAGAATCTAAAATGAACAGCAGGGAGCAGCCTGAAAACGTCCTTTGGGGCACCTGGAATAAAAGTCCACATCACTGAAGGCAAACTGTCTGGAGTGTTTGGTAAAACCTAACTTCAAGTTAACTTTTTGGCGTCTTTTCATGGTATTTTCTGTATTAATTTTTGTCACTCCACTACTTTGTTTAACTTAACATTTAATATCCCTAATAAAAAGGACTATCACATCTGTTTCTACTGTGTGATTGGTTGATTTTGTGTTTGGCCAAGGTGATTTACCTGTCCAGTTGTTCTCATCTATTTGTAACTCCTGAAGATTCACAGAATTAGGGATAACCAGTAAACAAGTTGTTATATATTATAAGGCTGTTATGTTGTTATAAGGCTGAGGATTGCAAAGCATCCAGATGGGAAACGAGGGAGACAGAAAGAGAAACTTGCATGAATTTGAGGACATGCAGACATCTGGCTCCTCTTTACCTCCAATCAAGTGTTCGTTCACTGTGCCAGAAGTTCTTACTAAAGACCTTTCAAAAAAGAAAAAGGAATATGGTGAGCCTGAAAGGAAATCAAGACACCCTCCCTCCCTCATTCCCCTCTTTACCTTTTTAAAACCACATGCCTCAAAAGACTTTTTGTTTCAAGCAAGCTATTAAACTGGGCGCTGAGGGTTGAACAGATTTGATGTGGCACATGTCCTTGGTGCTTTAAAAGACCGGCAATGAAAAATTAATCAATAGCCTGTGCCTCCCATGCCCTGAGCCAGTGTTCACCATAGATTCCATCTTAAATTAAGATCAAGGAAATATGCTCCGGAGGGGACTGTTTGAATAAGATGTTTCTTTGATTGGCTGAAAGCTGCTTTTAGAGTTCATCTGATGAACATAAAAAGTTGTCTGGGAGAAAGATGAGAAAAGATTTATTTGACAAACTACTGTTTAACAGTATATCTGCAAATCTGAAGTGAGCTGTCATATTTTTCATGGGTCTTGGATATTTTCTGCTTCACTTACTCAAATGTATTTTTTTTCTTTAATGGGGAATTCTATTTCCAGTTACTGCAGTGCCAGTAGTGGTCAAAAACTCAAGGGTACTATAACATTTTACTCATGTCATTGTAGAGATTTGAAAACACAAGGTTTTGGTTAGACTCAAATACAAATGTGTGAAATGATACATGTTAAATTGAAGTTCTTTCAAAAGCTTTTGGAGGCTGATTGCCTCAATCAATGTACAGTAGTTCTCGCTGAAGCCTCCCTGCATCAGAGCGGGAGATTACAGCCTTGTGTCAATGGGAACACTCAGAAATTATGACAGTATATGACATGTTATTTTTGAGGCTGTTTAACAGGACATGCATAGTGCTGGCAAACACTGCTAAATGAAATTCAACCCAACATTACTTAAAGTTGTAGCAGGGTATGTATTATTGTGTATTGTATCATTGTATCATTTATTTTGTAAGGTTTGGATATTTTTACCCATTTATTTTTCACAATGTCCAATTGGGACACACATTGCTTAGGAGGGTGTGGACTGCCATATGCTAATGCAAGTTGTGTTTCTGTAACACACAACCAAGCCACTCTTGATGACTTTTTATACATGTGATATTTAGCAGAGTGACAGGGGTCATTTTCTGAAACATAGATATACTAATACTATTACACTTAGTGTGACTTAATTAGTTTATTAATAGTGTAATATCTTGGACCAAATTTCTCATGTAATGTTGAACTTTACAGCCTACATAAGATTTATCAGATTCATGTTGCTAGTTTCTGCCAAATGGCATGTCTTCAGGCGTTCATGGTTGGATTGACCTTTGTGGGCTGTGGAAGAAGCAAAAGGCTAGCTGTGACAGAGGGTGGGCTGTGTGGGAAGGATTAAGTCAACACCAGCTCCCACTGGGGATGAGAAAAAGAGGTTAGTTTTCCATCAGCATTTGTCTTCTTTTCAATTTTTTTTAGTTTTTTTTTAATCTTGTCTTTCTTTCCTTCCTTGTTACCTTTTCTAGTCACGCATGTCCTCTTCTTACCTATACATGTTTTTTTCAGAGGCAGAAACAATCATTCTTCTTCAATCAGAAGGGGAGAGCTGAATCTTGTTATTTTGAAGGGAACATGAAAGGCTGGAGTGGTCACAGTATGCTGATATTGGATTGAACAGTGGCTATGGCAGTGCTTTACAATCTCTGTTTTTGTGTTGGCGTGTGCACGTGTATGTCAGTGCGTGTGGTAAGGGGCACTGTTCTTCTCCATATAGTTCCAATAGATGAGGGACACTACAGCTTGGATTTTGATATTGTGCAGTTGAGATAGAATAAGATTGAGTATTTTTAGGGGGAAGAGAAAAATAGGATTCTTAGTTCTGTTGATTGCATATCTGTGAATTTTATGTACTGAATGCACATCCCCTCACCAGTGATGGAGCTTGTGAATACTGGCTATGCTCTCAGTTGTACATCTCCCCCCCACAGCTCTGTCACACACTCAACAGCACTGTCGGCATGCTCAGCTCGGCAGGAGGCTCCTGAAGGGCCGCATTAGGCTCCATAAACTTTATAGCATATTTTTACAACCCGCCTCTCTGTATGCATCCACCATCACATCCCATCGCATCTGCTTTAACTGTTCACACAGCTGTGAAATTCCATGTATCCCCGTGTTTTATGGTTGCCTGCTCCTCCAGTCACTCCCGATTTCTTTATTTGCTTCTTTAGCTTTTTGATATCCTTCTCTGCATCTGTGTATATTTAGTACATTATTTGCTTTGGTTGATGGAGTTGTCTACTTTTGTAGATGTGATCTCTGTGAAATGTGGACTCCCAAGTATGTGGTAGTTTGCACGGAACCAGGCTCTCTCTTGTGCATTTCTAGCTGATCCAAATGCAGACTTCACACGGACAATATGTAGACTGCCATTTCAGTGTGGGCAGTGTCCACAGCAGCAAATGCGGCTACCCTGCTGATTTGTAATAGCTCTGTTTCACAACAGACACAGTGCACATTTTAAGGACAGGAAAGGCACAAAGAGTGAGCTGCTGACAGGGTCAACATGTGAGGAAACCAAAGTTGCTGTACTTGTCATGTTTGGAGAGTCACATTGATGGCCTGTGTATAATCCTTCCCTACTCTTGCAATAAGCCCACCAGGCCCTGAGGGAGCGCCTTACTGCTCAACCAACAAGTCCACTCAGCACAACAGAGTGCTAACAAGGTATAGTCTCTTCCTATCAGCTATGGTGCTTTCATAGCACTGTCATACTTGGAGGCACAAGAGTAAAGCCACATAATCGCCCCATCAACAGCCGGGTTCCCCCCGATTCCCCAGACAGCTCTCTGCAGTAATGATTGGTGATATGATCAAGGGCAGATCACTTGCTGTGTTACTGTCTAGCTTGCACTTTCATTTCTAAGGGTGCTCAGGAGAGACGGGCCACAGTTTTAAAATGGCAGCCCTCAGGCTGTATCACTATTTAGCTGTTTACCAGCATCACATGGCTGGCCCTCCTTCCCTGGTGAATGAATGAGTTGAAGAAAAAAATAATGAATCAGTAGAAATAAACTAGGCATGTGCTACATACGAAGACCCAGGATGCTGTGACTTACTTAAGCTTGATTGCAGAAGCATAGGTTTGCTGTAAGGTTTAAGTTGGCACTCCATCCCCTTCATGCATGCCAGCTAGGTTGGTCTTGAATTGACATATTGTTCGCAGTCACCCCATTGTACACTGCCAAAGTGTGTAGCTTTGTATTAAAGCAAAAGAATAGTATTGAGTCAGTCTCGAGGGAAGTTTTACAATAGTATTGATGGCAGTTGATCGTAGTTTTAATTGCCTTGCTGAGAGTGCAACGTTTTCATAGCTGTAAGATCAGATGCTGGTCATGCGTGGTCGTTGTCTTTCCCTCTACGCAGACAGAGGTATCATCAGCTGCGCTTCTCCAGTCAGTATTGTAGTACTGAAGGCCAGCACTTGGTGGCAGTGGGTGCCCACTGAATTGGCCAATTGGTGCAGTGCATAAGGGCTGAAAAGCCACATTGTTGCTATGGAATTGACCTAATGGCTTTCTCTTAGCCCACGCAACACACCACTATGTGTGCCACTAATGCCATTTGTTAGAAGTCGGATCTTTAAAGGGGATAATAAGTGTGAAATGACTCAACAGCATTCAAACTGGTCTTTCTTCTTTGATCAGTACTTTCACCCTCCTACTGTAGATGGACAGGGGAAGAAGGAGGACAAAAAACAGATTCATCATTATTATTTTTCCCATACACAGATTCAAAGTGAGACTTCCTCTGACATGATGGAAGACAGCCAACCTCCACTTGGTTGACTTCTTTTTCTGTTATCACTTGACTTGGACAATCAAGGACTGTAGGGAAGCAGGTGTTTCCTTACCTGCAATCAACAAGTCCTGTTGTATTGATGGCTCTTTTGTGCAGTCATACCTGCATTATTTATTAGATTGGCTCCACACTGATGAACAGCTGTAGTCCCTTAAAAACAACACATCAGTTATGCTTACAGAACCACACCACTAATATCATTGGCTTGCCTTCTGTTTCACTCTGTATATCCCCCTTGTATGTTAAGCCTGTAGACTGACCACATCACTATTTCACTCTCTTCTATCCTCCTCTATACCTCTATCTCTTTTATGACCCCACCTCTCCATGCAAGCTGTATTTGCTTATTGACACCCTGGGCTCTTGACATGACACAGATTCTTGGGCACATGTGTGCTGCTGACACATGCTCTCAGCTGGGTATGGCTTTCATTTATGGCCCAGGTTGTTTTTCCAGCATAGACATCAGTGACAGAGAGTGGTGGAGAGGCATCTCTTTGCTCCCCCACACATGCTGTGTTCACTATGTTGACTTCTTCCACCTTGTCATTCAGCTCAGGTGCCCTCACTAACATACCACACCAATTTTTAATGCACGGCCATATGGCGGTCTTGTTTTTCTTCAGGTACAGTGCCAAATAAATATGACTTAAGTATAATGAAAATTCCTCATCCTGGCTGATAATTTCACATATGCCGACAAGACTTTTGGTTCTATCAGTCGGTGGTCAAAATTTATCAAGCGTGTCTTGAGAATGGGGCCAATTACTAGATACTGACCTGAGGTTGATTTGATGGCAGATGTATAGTGTTCCAAATGGTGATGTCCTTGATGTTGGCTATAGACCCAGCATGTGAGGTGACATCCAATCATGTTGAGATGGCTGACCTGTCTCTTTGTGTCCTGAGTGGTCTTGAGAGATGATCTTCTTAATGCTGATTGGGTGAATATCTTCTTCACACCTGAGTTGGTAGCCTTCATTCAACCATAGTCTTGCCCCTGGATGTGATAAAAACAGAGGATCCTGCATGCAGACCCCTGATGTGTATAATTACACAGTCATTTAATAAGACAAGCAGCAAATTCAGTGTCATGTGTGAGGTGTTTTTCTTCTTTCCTGTCAAGATTTCCCATGTTAGCTCTCAGTTGGCTGTCTCTGCCGCCGACGGGTGTTGTTTGCTAGATTGTTTGTGTGTCACCTCGCATGTCTCTGTGTGAGGAGGAGGAATTTGAACCACAAAAGAATGAAATTGAGAGGGGAAAAAGTTCCTTCCAAGCTCTGCAAGTAGAACAAAAGAAGAGAAAAAAATCGTACTGTTATTATGCCGGCAACATCTTCTGAGCTTCTGATATAAATGAACTAAGGGTTCTAAAATTGTCATTTGAATTATGCCTTTCATCTCCCCATGGTTTTTAGTGAAGCAGTTCAGCCCAAGTCTCAAGTGAATGTTTTTTCTTCCCCTGTTTGCATTTCTGAACAAGCGCCATAACTGTAATGAATTCTATTATTTTAAAACCAATTACTGTTAGTTGGGAGCTTTTTCACCGCCGTTGTCGTTCTCTCTGAGGAATAGTGCTGTTACAGTGTCGACTGCACTCAAACCTGATGGTATTTCTTTCTATTTCCCTAACCACCCATACTAATGTTGTTTTTTGGTGTTACTATACAGTACCTCCTCCATATACAGCGTGCATGTTCATATGAACAAGAGTTAAAGGAATCAAAGCACTGAGGATTTTTTGGTATGTATTTAGTTGAATCACATTTCCTGCAATTGGTTGCATACTCTGGATGCCAATGCAGTCTTTGAATGAGAAAGATTTCTTAATAAAACACCAGAAATACAAGACATAATGTGTTACCTTGGCTATGACTTCTTGAGGGCAAATTGCATAGGTAAAACTAAAGATATGCATCCATGGCTATTTTTTTTTTTCATTTTTGAAATTGTATTTATCTGGATTGAGGTTTCTCATGTCACACTTTAGCACAATAGCTTACATTCCTTTTAATTTTCCATCAAAAGCTGGAAATATTAATACTATAGAAAAAAGTTCACAGCTGACCTGCCAATGTAATGTAATGCCAATAGTGAATGTCACATTAAATATGTATAAAATATGAAATTTTGGCACGACTAAAGAGAAAAGAAAAAAAACCCCACCAACAGCAAAAACACATTTTTAAAAAAGTAATGTTTCAAGACTAACAAAGACAGTGTGTTGTGAGGGGGAGGCATACATGGGATATAGGACCTAAATTTCTGAAAGGGTTTTCATCCTTTCCCTTTTATTTTATTATATGCAGTTAATGCTTTGTGGTCTAACAATGGCATGTTGTTAAAACTCATGTTAGACCACACTGTTTTCTTTTGTTCACCATAATTATATTTATTCGCAATCACCAAAGACTTTTACAGACAATTTTACAGACACTATTACGAAGTTTCCCTTTGACACTGCTCTCCATTATTTTCTTTTCTAAGCATAAGACTAATTGGATCCTGCCTCTGTGCTTAGCCAGTGTTGGGAGGTGGACCCTTTTGTTCGCTTTTTCAGGTTTTTCTTCTCTAATAGAGCTACTCACATTGAGCTTGAATCACCGTTGTGAAACTTCAGGTTGTGAACTTTGAAGATGTGATGAACTCATACCTGACCAATGATTTTTATACTCACAAGCCAAGCCTTCAGTGGTGGTGACAGGCGTAGCATTGTTTGAGGTCAGGAAAGTTGCTGCCTCCCCCTGGTGGCAATACCAAATAAATCACTACAAGTCTATATATTGGCAAACGAGACAGCATTTACAAGTCACTTGTGAGGATATTATCGTTTATTACCATTCACAAATATCCCGATGATGGAAATTCTCTAATATCAACTTACTGTGAGTGCTTTCTGTCACAATGCAGAGTGAAATCGGATATCGTCCCATCCATAGTTTGTTCCCATATGAATATACATACACTCGCACTGAGAGCGAGAAGGAAAGGGAAAAAAAGAGAGATTATACACGTTCACTCATTAAAAGCCAGCCGCTCATTCTGCCCTGAAGATTGATTTATAGGTTATTTAATAAGCTTAAAGGTTACCTCAAAACAGATTTTCTCCATAATTGACCAATTTAGTGCCGCTCAATAAGCATTCGTGTCAAGCTGAGATGTTGTGGTATTTCTGCCCCCCCCCATGCATTACCACAGATATTACAGTGCCATGATTAGTAATTAGAGGAAGTATGAAATATTCAACATGTTGTATTTTGGATGTTAACAGGGTGGGGTCCAAAGTCTGGGCACATTGGCTGCAGCATTAGTTAGCATCACTGAATGTTGCCTTAATTAGCTCACTTTGCCCAGCAGCTGTCTGCTATTAGCGTCCTTTGTTCCAGATGTTATCTCATTAGAATGGCATTGATCATCCTAATGACTCTGGGAGAGATTATTGGTCCACATTAGTGTGACCTGCTTGATCCCTCTTTCCCTGAGGTCAAACCACCCATCCATATTTTAAGTTGATGGTTCATGTATGCTGTTCATTTCTTCTAGTTATTGTTACCAGCAAATAGGAAGCAGGACTGACTCCAGATAATGCTGCATGCTAGTTACAAACAAGGTAATAAATGGACATTAAGATCATTCTCATCATTTGTCATTTGGCTGAGGTACACAATTCACTGTCTGTGAATAGGGTCCAGTGTCCTTGCATAAATGGATTTTTTTTTAATATAAATGGCTGCACTGGGTTTAAAGTAGTCTCAATTTGCTTCATATTATGTTCCAATTCAAGAGAATGAATGCTTTCAGTCTGTGCACTGGTTACCTTGTCTCCAAAAGTAAGATTTTTTGTAGCAAGGATATTTGGTATTGTGTACTTCTTTATTCAAAACATCTATTAGAAATACAATTTTGTATCTTGAATCACTGATTATGTTGAGTGGTCTTATTGATCATCTTGATTATGTTATTTTTGTAATCATTGAAAGACAAAATCATAATCCAAATTAAAATTTGATTAACCATCCAGCTCTAATTCTACATCCAAAGCTTTTATTCTGTCCTTGCGTGTTTGTTTCTCTGTTCTTTGGTGATATTTGTGTATCTGCATGCATCTGTGTTTGGTTTACTGGTCTGTCTTGTTCTGTGGATGTGGTACTGCAGGGGTGCTCTGATAGGAAAAGTGTGAGTCCTGATCTCACCCTTGGTCCTGGTCTGAGTAGCTCTCTGGACAGATGGGGCTTTGCCAGGGCAATGTTGACAGCAAAGAAACAAGCAGCTCCCTCCCCAGCCACAAAAAGCACAAATCTCAGAATTACACAGAAATGTGTGTTTCTTCTCTTTGTTTGAAGCTGGCCATCTCTGAATTCTGTGGATCCAGTGAGGTATTTTACATTGATTTTGAGAGAGAAACTGCATAGATGGGGTAAAGAGGAAGACAGTTAGAGATGGTCGGAGAGAAAGGTGGAAGGTTGAGCATAGGATTGGGTAGAAATGAGAAAGGAGAGAAAGAAAGGAGTGTTCGGGAAAGGTAATGGAAAGAGAGTTCGAGACAGGGCAAAGCGAAATGTCTTTTTACACTCTCTAGCCTTTCCCTCCCTTGCAATAGACAGCAGTGTAACTAATCCTGAGTTCACTGATTCTCTAAGACGAGACTGTAAACCTGCCTTCTCAACTGCAGTGCGTCTCTGTGGCCCAATAGTTTTTGAATTTTCCTACGGCATCTCTGGTTTATGCTTAAGCCTCAAATGTGTAGTAAACCAATCATGCTTAGTTGCATCCATCTCAGTATTTCAGCCTCCATGGCCAAATGAAAACAGAAAGACATCAGTTAACTATGATGTACTTGCCTCTTGTTAAAGAGAGATTGTTTTTATTTGGAGCCCTAATGAATTTCTTATCACTTTGAGCTATCTGAAGGTCCAGAGATGAAGCAGCAAATTACAAGGCTTTTCTCTCCCTGATGGACAGAGAAAAATACAAGCGACATTTTTCTGTCATTTACTACCAGACAAATTTCAACTTCAGAAAAAGTGGATTGTGCACATGCCATTCACTGTAAAAATTTTCTGCTTAAGCCAGCTGTGTGCGCTTTTCTTGTAGCAAATGGCCCATCACTTGCACGGACATTTTTAGCAAGATGCTGGTTGGCAGCTGCAATATCGTAAAAGGTTAATCTTTCAAAAGTGCATCAGAGCAACACTGCTGATGTTATGGATGGCCCTTTGTTTCTTTCTCCTGCCTATTTTGAACTGAGCAGTTAAAACATTGGGTGTGCTGATTCTGTCTGGTGTGTATGAGTTGAACAGGGCACACTGCCGAGTATTCAACAGTGGAATGAGGCCATGTAATGATAATTTGACATTCTTATCCATGACCCTGGCCGTATATGGCATGGCTTCCTTAACCTAAACCCCATTTGGAACTAATGTAATGGGATATGAAGGGAACATAATGATGTGTGGGGCCTTGTTATTTGCCTTTGTTCACAAAACACTTCCCTAGTTTATTGCATTTTACGGATGAAGGGCTTGATCACTAGTATTATGGCTTTGTAAATGGGAGTCAATAAATTACCCTCTGATTAAAGACGATGCCCTCACTTTAGGTGTGAGAGCCATTCGCTATGCATGGTTAGCGTGAGGCTTTTGTGTGTACTTGCTTAATCACTTTAATTCCTCTTTCATTTGAGCTCCCTTCATCTCCATCACTCTGAGTTGTCCCTGACAGTAAAACATGGCACAAACATTTTATATACTCAGTTCTCAGAGGCTTTTGGGTGTGGAGAGGAGCTTTCACATGCATTTAGATAACTGTTTCCTCTATGCACAATCCTACCTACAGTAGGATATTCAGTTTGACATTTTGTTTTATGCAAGGCTGAAAGTTAGCTGTCACTCTCTCTCTCTCTCCCTCTTTTACTCCAATTACTGATGTAATCACAGCTACCAGGCTGGATTTCAGCACATAAATGCACATTAATTAATTTGAATCATGGAATAAAAGGATAACAAACCATAGTAGTCATACATTTTTCTGTGACTATAGTCACAAGTAAATGTTTTGTTGTGTAATTTACTTTATAATGCAACAGTAAAATTTTCCAATCCAGCCTAAGAGCAAATTCTAAAACCTGTGGAAGGTGTCTGCTGTTGCAGATTATAACATTTTAGATAAGATGAGTTGGTTTTGGTGTGTGTGTATTCACTTTTTCTCTGCCCTGGTGAAATTAATGTCTTTCCCTTTTACACTCTTTCGAAGTTTTTTGACACAAACTATAGAAAGATTTTGATTTACTTTACTAAAAAATGCGTTAAAGTCCTGAATGCTTCACAAAGTTTTCTTCTGCACAGTTCTTTTAAACTGTTCTCCTTAATTACCCTTGGTCTCTTTATCTTATTCATAAATGCAGTTCTTCACTGAAAACATGAAATGTGGTTTGGGGTTATGGAAAAACCAGGATGTGCTAAATAACAAGACAGATAGTCCAGGTCTGTTGACAGAAGCTTTAAGCATGGTAACAAGGGAAGAGAATTGTATTGCATTTCTGCTGACCCCCATGCTTTTGGAAAAAATGCTGAACCCCCTCCCCGAGCCCACCAGTTTGTTTCATGCATCTTCAAACCTCAGTCACACTGATTGATACACTGTGGAATAGCCTCAAGCTTCATTTTCACATGAAAATCTGTACAGTTCCCAAAAGCGACGACTTGCAGGCCATTATAGGACTGAAGAACCACGAGCTACACAAAATAATAATCAGTTGTTCCCCCCCTACGCTCCACCACCACCATACCTCTATCCTGGCGCCATTCTCTTATGTTCTATTAATGACTGTGAAAATAAAAAATCAAAGAAATATGAATTAAATTTCATGTGGCAGGCATCATTTATTGATCATATCTGTGTCGGTTTGGAATGTTATAATGCAGTAATGGTTGTATAATCAGTCTGCTTTTGCATATTGAAGTGCAGAAGAACACATTATGCTTGTATAGGAATATTGGGCTCCATTTGAAGATAGAAATTTGAGACCAAGAGGTGTTGGTCTTACTGTGCACAGTCAAATTTGTGTGGTTTTATCCAAGCTCTGTGACAATTTGAGGGTTTTTCCACTGCAGTTTATATGTACAATGTTTTTACCACATCATAAACGGATTTGTTTTCTCTCTTGCTTTTTAATTGGTTGCAACACCACGTTTTAGTGTGCAACACTGGTGCCTATCCTTAGTCAAAATACTTCTGATAAGTTTAGGTTCTATCCCCTCAGTCTGGATTAGTCGCACTGCTGGAGGAAGATGGGTGGAGGGAGTCAGGAGGATAATGAGGGCATGGGTTGGGCCAAAGGGCAGCCAGCAGGGCCCAGCTAGGTGGATCTTCCCGTGGTGCTAAGCCTCCTAACTCACTCCATCCTCACTGGTGTACTCCTTTAACTGGTACATCACCACACATTGCCTTCATTACACTATGTGTGAAGCATCATATGTCCAACAACAGACTGTAATTTCAGGGGCCACATAATAGTCTGAGTAGATTAAAGCTTGAGGGAGTAGTGTGATGATCAAGCATATTTCATTAAGTTTCATTAAGAGACATTTGCACGTTAGTCCAAACACTTGCGGTATTCCTGAGTCTGCAGAATAAAGACAAATTAACTAATTTGAAATTCATATAAGCCAAAGTGTATGTGTCTTCAGTGGCAGCATAGAGTGTTAGACTGTACTGTGTGAGAAAGTTCCTCTTTGTTTCTATATTCCTCTAGTCTCTTGCCAAGTTCTACCTTGTTTTCCTTGTTTTTCTCTGATAGGATGCAGTGTTGTTGTATGGGTCACATTGTACACTTCATCAATAGAAAACCGCCTTGTGTTTTTTGACTTCATGTCTGCCTGCCTCGATTTTGTGCTTGTAATGACAGCCATTACAACAGTGCCTCAACACAATGAATAATGATTAATGAATGGACAACTGGTATACCTCTGCCAAGAAGGTTATGTTTTCACCCCATCTGTTTGTTGGTTTATTTGTCAGCAACATTATGCAAAAAGCATTCAACCAATTTGCACTAAACTTGGTTTGGGAATGGTTTATAGACTAGGGAAGAACCCATTAGATTTTGGGTGGATCCATGATTGCAGTCATCAGACTATGTCCCTTTTCCTTTTATTTTTCTATTATTAGAGCCAGACACACATGTAGGATTACTTGGCCTTGGTGGAGGTCTTGTTCAACAAACAAATCTGTGTATGGGTAGAACCTTTGGTCTGTGTTATGCTGTGAGTCAAAAAGAATGGAATATGTGACATGGGCATAATGAAGATTGTAGGCCAAGAAAAACTGGCAGTGGTAGCCAGCCTTGGAAATAATGTGGCTATAACATCAGAACTAATGTGTTAAGTCATTAAATTACACTCAATATAATCATTGTTTTACTTTATACAATTAGGACTGAAGGCTGCTGCCACTTGGCTGTTGGCCACAAGTTGACTTGGGCTAAATTAGGTTAGATGAATTTTTCATCAGTGCATCTGCAGATGAAAGATAGCACCTCTGACATGGCTGAGAGTGCAGTCTCCAACTTCTGGTTAACAAGTGGCTTAAGTTGTACAAGCGGCATGATCTAAATTTCAAGTTTGGTGAGAACTGGAGAATTCATTAAGCAGGAGGCAAAGTTGCAAATGGCAGAGCTGTCTCCACATGCAATGCAACTGCTTGTGATGTTGTGACAGATGTCAAAGGACAGATTGATGCTAAATACTTTGTAAGTACAGCACAGGCACAGACATGTTTTTGCCATCTGTTGCTTTCACTCAGTGCTCAGAGAAATTGTACATCCAGTTGTGTATTTGCTGTCAACAGCTTCCACCTAGCACTCAACTTTTGTTAACAGATACAGATTGAGTAGTTGAGCTCATTAAATCATATGCAAGGCTAAAGGGAGTGGTGCTTGGATGGAGAGGACAATTTGACTATGTATATTTAGCTTGTGTGTGTGAGGGAAGAAAGAAAGAAGATGGGGTGTGGGGGGGAATCAAGAATGATCTTGAGAAAGGGAAGAGAGAAACTGGTTCCAAAAGTGTATCGATATGCATATGTTTGGGTATATTTATTTGTTTTTGTTACTGTGAGCGCAGTGGTGATCCAAGTACAGAGTAGATGCCTGTCATTCTGCTGTAGTCCCGCCTCTATAAATAGAAGTCTCTGTACGCTGCAGTTCCTGAGGGGCTTTGTACCCTTTTCTGTTTTTTCTTCTCTTCATCTTTATCTCCTGCTCCTCTCCTCTTCTCTCCTCGACCCCCTCATGTGGTTCTGTGAAGCTGTCTTTCCATTTATCAAACCAGCCATATTAGGATGCAGCATCATTACTTAAGAATAATTCAGTTTGACGTAAAAAACACCCGCATGAACAGTGCATGTGTGTGGCATCTCATCCATCATTTTATTGTAAATCAATAGTCATTAAGTGTTTTTTAAATAATAAATAATTAAATTAGTTTTCTTTGACCAAAAATGAAGAGCTATGCAATCTGCAATGATCAGAAATGAAAATAATGAAGTCCTAAAATTTAGAAATATTTTCTAGTGTTAACTTATTGGATTATTTCTCCAATCACAATTATCATGGGTGCATATTTGTTCTTTAATTAATCGGCAATTATTTCATCACCAGTTAATTCACATAAGATTTACTACCCAATGTGGGCATTTCAGGAAGCCAAAAATTGCTGCTTCCTCAGTTCCACTGACTTTCGTACTTGTTTATAGGCATGAGTGAGAAGCAGCGAAAAGCAACCTTTACTTGTGTCACTCACACTGCAGAGGGCTCAGGTATTACACCTGTCCCCGCAGAGTGTGACATTTTGGGGGTAGACAATGGTTTTTACACTTTAAATGAAGTAGAAGCTAACCAAATGAGATGGAGAAACCAAGGTCTCTGGTTTCAGCGCTGCATGAAGTGTCTGCCACCCTCGACTTGCTTAGACAGCTCCACGTTCCATATGGTGTGTGTGACCACATTTCAACATCTACACCTTTGTTAACAAAATAATGTGTTGTACTCCAAATATTCTTGATATTATTTTTTTAAAGTAGGGCTGAACAAAGGTTATTACTAATGAAAAACATCACCTAAAATCATATGGTTTGGTAGTTCAATATTTGCAGTGTGTTCCACAGAACTTGATTTTGTTTATGGCAGTAGCTGACAACATAGTGAGGTGGGGGTGGGGCCTTTCTCAAATTAATTATTAAATAGTACCATACACAAGGTGCTCCACTGCAAATATTTTAACCGCAAATTGCTAATGAATATGATTTGAGTTTCTGAAAAATGTTTACTAGTTTGTGCAACTCTTAAACAGCCCAACATCAGGTCTTAATTAGCATCAATGCATTTGAAATAACTAAACAATATGTATGCTTATTTACAACATGAGTATTATTAAATACAACACTTAATGGAAAACATGCAGTGATGCAGAATTTTGTGGCCATGACGGTAATTTGCAGTGGGCTTTGTAAATCAACCCCCAGATCTAAATAATGGCATTTGCCGAGTGCTTGCCTTCCAAATAATTACCATCAAGTGGGACGTGACGGCAGGAGGCTCCAAGGGCTGATGGGAGCTCATCAGGGAGGCCAGCCATTTACCGCAATAGACACAAAGACAGTCTGCTCTCCCTCAGGTCCTCCTACCCACATCCTGAGATGCTGACTGTGGGGTACTGCTAATTAACTCAATGAAGATGAGGTTTCTGCCACAGTTGTCTTAAACAGTGGTCAGGTGTGCCTCCATCTCAGCTGGCTTAAAGCCAGCGAGGTGTTTTATGGCATCTTACTATTTGGAATACTGTTTGCTGTAAATTATGTTTTTTGTGTTTTGTATTACTCACTTCATTTTTTTTACTTCCTCGTTCAATCATAGTAATAACTATTTGCACATACGGTACAGTAAGAAAACTCCAAAATAATTACATCAGAGAGTTGATTAATGCTCTTTCTTGTATTTACTCTACTGCCTTCGTAACACTCATAACTTTTACTCAGGCCTTTCTATGATAATATATTACCTTTTTATTTGTCCTTATTATTTACTCCAGGGGAACATGTAGTGAGAGTTTTTTTTTAACGTTGAGGTAATTGCCTTTGTAAGGACTTAAAGTAGCTGTGACTTGACCATGAAGGAGGGAGGCAGAGCAGGTAATTACTGAGAGGAGTCCTTTTCTTCAATGAGGAAAAGACAATGGAGGCACCATCAATAAGGACAAACTTTCCCCAACCCTCTTGCCACACACTGTAATGAAGACCTTTGCTATTGGCTTAGATGGATGAGAGCAGCGCTGAGAGCGAGTGAGCAGGAGGCAGGTAGATGTTTGTTTGGGGCTAGCTCATGGTGGATATATCGGAATGGGAGTGGGCCTGTCGGATAGAAAGGCACATTAAGACCAGCGTGATTAAGGAACAGAGTTGATGGAAAACGAAGTACTATTGACAAGGCTTTGTCTTCTCCTGGTCTCCCTTGTGCCCACATTGATGCCCCTGTCTAGTCTCCTCCAGGCTGAGCTACCCGACTGGATTCACAGAACTTAAGAGGGATTGATTGTTCTGCAGTAATTTTCTATGCGAGCCCAGGCCAGCACATCGATTGTGCAGGTGGTGGTCTTATGTTTATATTACTGTTAATCATTACTCTCCTGGCATTTTATATTACTGTTGAGTAGGACCATAGCTTGCAATTAATATCCTGAGTGCAAACCAGCAAATTGTTGATGTCTTTGCTCTGTGTCATATCTGCCTGCACACTCTCCACAGCTTCAGTTTTATGCTGCACACATGTACACAGATACCCAACTTTTTCCCAACATGACTCCATTCTCCTCCCTTTGGATTTTCCCTGTTTAGCATGCACACTCATAATGTGTAACAACTGTTCCCCATTTATGCATGTACTCATGTATTTTATCAAACACACACAGATGTGCATACCCGCGCAAACCTTAAAATTCACCCAGAGAGGCTCCTGTGTTGAATACAGAGCCAGTGCTTCTGACATGAAAGCCTCTCCAGTGCCTCAGATGTGACATCGGCTCGTTCTGTTTCTTGCTCTCCCCCTGCTTCTCCTACTCCCTTCCTCTTTCCTATCCTCTTTCATCAGCTGAGCCCATCTTTTGACACTTCAGAAGGTGTTCCTCACATGCCTGTCACCTCTCCCCTCCTCCGCCAACGCTTTCTTCACAGCTCTCTATCGAGAGCATGCGTCTCTCCCTGAAACTTATGTACTTTGTAGAGTTAACGCTTTGGCTTTTGCATCACCTTGAAGTTGGTAAGTGGTACTGAGCGGAGAGACCGATCTTTAGTGTTTAAAGAGAGAAGAGCTCTGAAACGTTCTGTGTTAGTGTGGCATGGCGAGCAGGCAGACATCACACTAAAGACGGGAGGAGGGAAGTAACTGTTTCACCTTTGTAACTGAACTTTCTTACCACTTTGAACAACAGGCTCCAAAGGAGGTGGAAGGTTAGGGACTTTTTTTCCTCTTTTGTTAAAAAAAAAAAAAGGATTTTTACTATGCTCTGCAAGTCTTTCTACCTTAGTGTATTCCTTTTATAGTCATTTTTTATTAATTTATGGATGAAGCCACCACCATGTATTTTTGTCACATACTTTATGATCAGGTTCTCATTTAGAGAGGGGGTGGGCAACTGATAGCAAGAGCAAATCAGTCTCATCAGAACATGTTTGCTCAGTGCGTTGAGTTAGCTGATGACAAATACATTGATTGATAATGTATGTCTGTGCTTAAACCATAACGTATTCCCTGCTGAGTGTACCATTATGTAAACACTCGGTCGCGTGGGCTGAGCTGTGTCGACTCCCACACACTTGCTGAAGAGCAGCTTGGCTCAAGCTCAGAGGGAACATGTTACCTACGTATGGCTGGAGGTGGTCGTTGGCAATGAAAAATGTTCAGCTTGTTGGTATATCGTTGCTGCGTTGTGCATTTGATATGCTTAACTGCATGTGGGTTTTTTATCCTCCATATACATAAGTATGTCTATCATGCACTCGTATAGAACAAGTGGCGGAGAAGTTTTTGTCGGTGCATACTGTACGTGTTGTGGGAATTAGTGAGGCTTAAAGAAACTGGAGTGGGTTCTCAGCACCATATCCTTAGGTTAGGATTGTGCATAGCTCCTCATGCACTTGTTGCTTTATGACATTTGGCTTTAAGGACTATTTGGTACACATTTATTTCATTGTGAGTTTGAATAATTCTTGGTTTTTTGCTTTGTGTCCCATTTCCACAAGATGTCATTTACAACATTTCCAAACATTTACACTTTCACACATATACAAGTATGTTTTGGCGGTTTACAATATAAAACATTCTCCTTGGGTCGATGGTAGGGGTAGGAAAGAAAAGAAGTCCATGATAGACTGCATTATCAGCTCATTGTAATAACAGATGGTGGTAGGAACAGGTTAAGCCAACAAAAGTCCCTCAGCAACATTTCCCTCTGAGTTTTAGTATCTCTCCCTCACCTAAAGAGACATCAGTGGCTCCAGTGGTCTTTCAGCACTGTTTCCTTCATAGTCAGGCTCAATGTTGCAGAAGCAGGGTTCCATTTCCACGGTATTATCCTCTCCCCATGTAAAACCATGGCTCCTATCAAGGCCTAATCCCCTGTATGGGGAGAGAAGGGCAGGCATTTTAGATTTATTAGTTTTTTTTTGCACAAAGCTAAAGAAAGCCCTAGGAATGCAGTTCATGCCATGCTGAGATCAGTATGGGTGCAATGCACACAGACAAAATAGGATTTCGGCTGGTTGAGTAAGTGAGAAAGGACAGAGAGGAGGAAAAGGGGTAAAAAAAAAATAGTGATGCTGGGACTTGAAAAACATTCTATTCTAGAAAGCTTTACTTCATTATCAAGTGAATTTATGATTCCCTAAAGTAATGCTAACATTAAATGAGGCTTTTTTAATATGCTGGTCAGACATGCTGCTGCTGGCCATTTGTGCTTTGGAGGAAGTAGACACAGAGGAGTAAGCAAAGCAGCTCAAAATGTGGCTGGGGATTTTCCGCCCCTCTGAATTTAGTTATTCCTCAGAAGAGGAAGGAGTGGTGTTTGGTGTTTTTTCTGTTTTATGATTATTGTCTGTTGCTTTTTGTTTTGTTCTGTGAACAATGGCCCAGTGCCATTTTTCTCTGGGTTCAATAAACACTTCCTTCAATGACATTATTCTTAGGCATCAAGCCAGACCAGGGTTGGGGAATCACGCTTTTATTAGAAAACATGAATCTTGTCACTAGGATGCCTAAGGAATATTGATGGTAGTTGCAGTGCGGATGGCATTTGCAGATAAAGTGGAGCTTAATATTCAAAATTATCATAGTGTTATCTATGACATTCCTCAAGTAGTGCAGGGTCCTTATCGATCGGGTGCTGGTTTCAGAAAACGAAAGAATTAATTAAAGCCACAGATCGATTTTTTAAGATAACACATTTTGTGCTGCCTCTCTGATGCCACGTTTACTTTGATATGATGGATGTTAAGAAGATTGTTGTAAGAATATTTTGGAATTCATGGATGGGTAAGTTAGGATGAAAGTTCTGTTCTCAGAATTTGGCTCGAGCTATTTTTGTTTTTCATTTCTCTTTAGCTTTTCACTTGGCTAAATTTTCTTGTGTCTTTGAAATTAATTCAGTTGGTCCTTTAAAGTAGATTCAGAGTGCTTTGAATAATGGCTCTTCCTTAAATTAAGCCATATTGCATGCCATCATTTTGTGTATCAGACAGGAGTGAGTGCTTTTGCCGCTCATTCTCATTTCCTTGATTCTCACCCCTGCAGTTGAACTTGTCATTAAACTATATTCTTCTTGAAACATTTCTTTTTCCTACTTAATCTGTCATTGATGGGTTTTAGTTTGTCCTTTCATGTGCTATAACTGACAAACCAAGCTTGTGAACACCCTTAATCTCTCTCTGATGAATTCATTTTTCTTTTCCCTGTGCTGTAATAGACACATCAAGTTGTTGAACAAAAGACAGTTTTCCACGCACCACAATTGAGTCAGTTAAATAGACATCATTTCCGTCTGACAAGTTAATGCTTTGTTTTCGTGTTTATGGCGTGTCATGTGGGCACAATGAGTGAATTATTGCGACTGCTTTCAGAGGTATTAAATTTCCAGAAGTTCTCCGTTAGTAGCATTTGCCTAATTTTGTAAGTAGCTTGGCCTGTCTGTAGGGTCTGATATTGCCAGCTTTTGTTTATGGCACTGCTTTCCAGAATTGGAGCAAATTAAGATCCTCATTATTTTATTTGCTGGATACAGGGTTTTTAATGGCCTTTCGACAAATTAAATAACCTCAGGGCATGGGCAGGATTAATTAGATAATAAGAATCACATCTCTTTTCATCTTTTTTTTAAAATAGATTATGTCTTGATGGTTCCAGGGATGAAATGGGACTTTGTTTAACTGCAGATCAGAGTAGGAATCAGTGCAGCAGAAAATCTACTAATTATTTACAGAGAACCAGGAGATCTTAATTTTTTGTGAACCTAATGGGTAGTGGCCACCTGGTTGTATCACTAAATTAGCTCCTGAAATTCAAAGGGATGTAGCTTGTAAACTTTGTTTCATCTAATGGGGACATAAAAGGTTTCAATGTTTTTTTCAAAGGGGACAGACTGCAGCACTTGGACTGGAATTTGAAACTTGGCTGTGGACAAAGGAACAATAGAGACATGAAAACATTATTCAAAAGCAGTAACAAATGTGGCAACTTCTTCGGGGTGTAGGATCAGTGAACCTCTCAGTGTGTGGTGTTGGGATGTTATCTGGTTACTGAAGAAAGGCCAACATTGTCTCACCAGCTGCTGGGTCATTGTCTCACACATTCACACATACATATTATCTTTCAGTTGGATGAACGGAAAAACAATAAAGAAATGAGAAAAAGACTTTGGGCAGAGGGAGGGGACAGGTATGGGTTGGTTGAGTTGAGGGTAAAGGAAACTCACTGCTTCATGTCTGCAACAACACAGTTAATAGCAGCAACAGCCAATCTGTAAGGTTTGGGCAATATGGAATCAATGCCTGTCCTCTCTGTATACAATGGTTTCACAGTATGCAGCAGTCGTTGGAGATAAACCCCATTACTTGTAAGCAGTCAAGGCTTGGTAGAAAAATCACAGCACTTTCTCTTTGGAGCCAAAAAGTACTGAGATGCTCTGTGAGTGGCAATGATGAACAGATACAGTGCTATTGTGTCTGGTTCAATAACACAATTATACTCGTTGCCGCTGCTGAAATGCATCTCTGTAGGTGTCTTTTTTTCCTGTCCTTTCACATGACCATAATCTGTCTCATCTCAGTTTTATGTTTTACATTCTAATGTTACTCTCCTCAATTTCTATCCATTGCTTTTGTCTTTCTTGCTTTTAACAAACTGGTGTGTACAACCACTAATGCCTTTTCTCATCAACATTAATCAGATTTTTGGTTTGCGACATTGTCCCAGGGGGGCATCAGTAGTATTTTGACCTGAAAGACAATGAATACATCATACGCAAAATCAGTTTCTCATAAGTTCCAAGTGCTGTGGCCCATTAGATGCTTGAGTATCCAACATCTTTTGAAGTGTGTGTCTGAAACTAGGGGTGTAAGAAAGTATTGCAATATTATGTTATGTAACACTAGTAATTCTCAAAAACACTACTGATTTTTAAATAGTAGTTGGCATGCAAAGTTTTGTGGCAGACGGTGATTCATTTTGCATTGTGCTCAAATCCGAGACTGCTTGACATCAGTCTTAAAATCTATTTTCAGCCATTTCACTCTTCCACTCCTTCCATAAAAGAAGGCACTGAGGAGTTCGACAAGAACTTGCCAGGTGAAACCACACAAACAAGGAAACAACGTTCTGATGCCCATTTCACGGAGTGGACATTAAAGATTAAACAAGTGGAAACTGTTTACATTCTTTTACTGACTTTACTTTGATTCATTTTTTTTACTATCACACAAAATAGTGCTATGATGTAGGATGTTACAGGAACAGTGATAAATGTAAATGTTTAACTCAGATTTTATGCATATGGTGGATTATTCCTTCTGCTATCGCAGTTTTTTGAAATTGTATTTAGCTATATCGTCTCGCTTACAGTATTGAATTATTTGAATCCTAACCACTGTATCATATTGCAGGAGTCTTAACAATACATAGCCCTATCTGAAACCTGTCTTTTCTATCCTTGAATTAATCCCTTCATATTTCATGTGTGAGTAGTGTCCTTCCATTAATGAGTCTTGTGTTGGTGGAGGTGATAATTGTAGTTAGTTTGTAATAAATGTATATCTTTAACTAGGATACATGATGAGAGAAGCCTAATCTAGTGCAAGGGACCTGAGTAATCTGTCAGAACATAGACATGTCATTTGTTGTTCACTGTCTACACAAGAGGTGTCAAGGTGACGACAAAGCCAATTTTTCAGCATCTTATGACAACCTCTACTCATGTGAAGTTGTTGCTGCGATTGTCATGTGACCTCATTTGAACTCAGCAAGCCTCTTGAGTGTCAAAACATTCCCAACTCTCAAAAGCTAAGAATGCCAATGATGTTTTACTATTTTTTAGGCATCTTACTACCTGAAAGGGTGAAATTACTACACACACATGCAGCTCAGTGCCATTTAAACTCCTATTAAAGACTATAGATGTTGTATGGATTGAATAAAGTCGACTCTATTTCTTTTTTATGTGCTACTATATTCCCTTTGACTGCCTAATGGAGTGAAGGCATATCAAAAGCCTCATCAAAGCCTTAGACTGATTGGTGCATTTATGGGGTGTTAAAGAGCTTCCCTTCAATAACCATGGTTTAACATGATGTAATGATTGAAATGATGCTCACTTTAAGTTATCACCGGCTCTCAAGTTGGAGAAAACACTTCACATTAGTTGCTGAGATATAAATGCTTGATGAATGCATAAAACTGCTCTAAAAGAAGTAGAGAGCTGTGCATGTGTCGTGCATGTACAGTATGTATGTGTGTACTTGATTGCGCTGGGCAAGGCAATCATCAGGGTGAAAGTTTAATAGTTGAACAGGAGGTGTGAATAAAACTTAGGGATATTGTGCTGATGTGCCCATAACAGTGGCAGGGAAAGGAAGCAGCCTTGCAACTCTTGTTAATGGCCTCCTCACTTTGAGGACTTAATCACATCACAGTAAAATTCCCCTTTTTAACTCACTACTCTTTTATGTGGTTAAGGGCACAAGGAATATAACTCTGCAAAGTTGTGGGATTGTATTAATAGAGATTTGGTTTTACATCACTGTAAAGAGACCATAAAATGTTTGCCGCGGAGGTCTTGTCAGTGGATGGTTTTGCAGTCATATCTCATATTTTCCCAATCGTAGAAATCCCATTTGGCTGTAAAACCGCATTTGGTCCTGATACATTTGCTTCCTTTCTTCCTCTTATTGATCTGTCCCTTGAATATTCAATATGCTCTTCAAACTTTATCTGTCTTACATTTAAACATTTCCTGAGGGGGGGAAAAATGAAATTGTTGCAAAAATTGCATTGTTACATTTGTTGCCTTCTTCTATGAGGAGCATTTAAATACACAGTAAGCTTTTAGATAACAGGATAACATGTTGCTCTTCAGAGAACTGGCGCCCATGACTGCACATTGGCATACAATTCATTTGAGTTTGGAGGAATGCTGCGGGCAAGAGTTAATTTCTTAAAATTAAACTAAGTATATTGGTAAAGAGCTTTATGGTAATCTGACCAGTATGTCTCTGAGGCATTGCAGAACATTTTCAGTGCTTCAGGGGGAATATTAAATAGCTGGTTGTTTGTTATTAACAGGATTTCTTTGCTGTATGATGGAGGAACAGTGGGTAGATTTGGGGGCATTGGGGGTTCCGTCAAAGTTGCTTTATTTTTGTTTTTTGCCATCAACTTCAGAGAGAGGCTAACAACTGTATCAAAGAGCTCTGAGCTGAACTCTGCACCAACACGTCAGAGTCTTGACAAATTACCGAGGATACATTTTTTTTCATTTGCATCATTAGATACAGTATAAGAAGTAGCAGGAGAGAAAAAGAGGATGACATTTGATAAAGGTTGTTAACCACTCTCACACCCACAGTGGTGCATGTGTAATTCACTCTCTAATTTTCCAAACCTTTTAGATGCACTAGATTGTCTCAGATCAATTTGTGCTGTAATATATTATCAATAGACACGGAAGTGAGGACTTAAGATGGTGTGCTGTTTTATAGCCACCAGTGTTCAAAAGATTCAGTATTCTTCTGATGCGCTTAAGCAGCACATAAAGTTACAATATTAAGTTTGAACTATGTGAAATGGCCTTTCTCTAATTTAAAAGTCCAGCTGTAAGTACAAAGTCTTTAAAAGTAAAGCAGTCTTTGCCTGATGCAGTGCCTTGGATAGCAACACATGGCATGTGGCCTAATGACATGGCCCAAGTCTTTGCACAGGGACAGCTAAGGATGAGAATTAATGGCAGAGCTCAACTGACGACCTTTATTCCTCCATTATAATTTCTCCCTGGCGACTCTGACTGGAAGCAGGCTTAACACAAGGTGAGTTACCTTTTAAAAGGTGAGCCCCCTTTTATTAGAAGAGCAGAGTCCCACCTATACATTCTTCTGTAAGACCTCATTATGTTTGTAGCAGAACAAACACATTGCCCTGTTTTTACATTTCAAAGCAATGCTGGGACTGAAAAACACTTGCTTGCTGGTTAATTCAACCGTTTTATGACTTGTGAGTTTTACTGTTGCCCACAGTGCAGCACCATTGCAGCACTTTTGAAGCAACTATGAAATAAAACAGTTTCTGTAATGACTATATTTGTGTATGGAGAAGCTTTCTTTCTTCACTGACCAAGTAGTCTACTGAGCATTGAAATATTCATCATCTTTTCTTCACAGATCCTTTGCCTTTTTAATGTTAAAAGGCCTGGAAATAGCGTATCCACCTCCTCTCATTCCATTTTTGTCTCACTTTCCCCCTGCAAAGTGAAGTGAGGCAGATGTACAGAAAGCTTTGAACTCTTCGCTGAGAGAGGGGAATGTTTTGTTGACACAAACATGGTTACGTGCATGCAAGCCAAGCCATGGCCTGTTAAATTTGGCCATCAGCCTCAGTGCTTGATTTTGCAGGACTAATTGTGACATTTAAAAAGCTGCATTTTTTATGTTGACCCACACCAGGATCCTTCACTTGTAGAACTTATGGCTTTATGTGACCTGCAGCACACAGACTGAATTATAGTGTTGGAAAGGGATAAATAATAGATAAAGACACAAAGTTGTTTTTCCCTTCTAACCTTGTTGTGGGAAGTTATCAGTTGCACAAATACACTGTCTTGTCAGCCATGTATCAGAGAAAGAGAGGGAGGGAGGGGAGGGATGTTTTGGCAACTTTCATGTGTAAGTGATGCACTGTTTTATCAGCAAGCAAGTGAGCCAATGTACCTTGTTATCAGTTGGGGCTTTGAGAAGCCATGTTGAATCTTTTGTTTCCCTGTTCCTATTCCAACCTCAGGCTACGTAAAAATGATGCTTTAATTGATTTAACGGTTGTTCATTCCCACATGCATGAACACATGCACCATCAAGCAGTACGAGAAGAGGGGGGGTGGGAGGGTGGGTACAGTGAGAAGAAAAAAGTCATACCACAAGGGGCTCCAATTTAGAATGTTCCCAAGTGATACCTCGGTTGCAAAGGGATAGAAACTGTGTTGTGTGTGCATGAGATTGGTGTGGATAGGGGGTGGGGTGGGGGCTGATTTGCTCTTGTATGCCATGAAAGGTTGGGAAAGCAGCGTGGGCCATGTAGCCTGGTCGAGATTTATTCCCATTCAGAGGACCATTATTGTTGACCTTGCCTTGCCTGGGAAAGCCAGAGTAAACAGAGGCCTAATAAATCAACTTTAACAAGCCCAGTAGTCCTGGCTGGTGGAGCAGCCATGCAGCTCTGACACACAGGGGTGGATTAATCCACACTACCTCCTCTCCACAGAGGATACCTGTAGAGTCTGATTTGGCTGATAGTTTGTATGCAGAAGCACTGGGACCTTTAATTGCTCCACTGAATGCATCTCCCAAGCCAATGTGTTTGTATTCACATTCAGTGCATGTGTTTGTGCGAGAGATACAGAGCAGTCAAAAGAGAGATGCATAATCACACTCTTGTGCATGATTTTTAGACTACACTAGAAATTTCATTACATGCTTACCTGGTGTTCCAGTGCAGGCAATATTTGTTGAGCAGGTTGACTTGGCTGCCTATTTGATTCCTCATCAATTTCATATCCCCTTCACGTCAAGGGAGATCATCAATGATTCATACTTTATACTGCAGCTCCCTGCAATGTAAATGCATTCATAAAAATCCTAATATGCTCATGCTATGGGAAAGTAATAAAACTGTTTACCAGTCACTGTTGTGTTTTCATCTGGAACTTTAGATTATTGTTTTATTGCAGCATTTTTTTGCTTTAGCAAATGGCAGATAAAAATTACAGTAATTAAATCACAACATTACGTTTCAGTCCAACCACCCAAACACGCATTTTTAAACACACCCGTAGACGTATACACATGCTGCCCCATTCTCCTATCGCACCCTCCCTCACCCAAAGTCTCCTGTTCTTTGCCTCAGGGGTGTAAATGTGAGTGGATGCTGAATATTAATTATTGAATGTCACTTGTGGGACAGGTTTAGAGTGAATATACGCAGAATTGGTGCTGTCAGTCAGTCAGTGTATCAGTCTGTCATTCAAGCTGACAGATGGTTGAGGGAGGATCTCTGATATCACATAAAGGCAATCAGAGCCCCACAAAACAAAAATATTTTTTTTATCTTAAATGTCTTTTTTTAATGTAAATGAGTTGAAGTAGGTACAGTGGGGTCAAAAAGTCTGAGATCATGAAAGTGGACTTTTGGACTGCTCTGTACATGTGACCAGAGACAGATTCAATCACACCAATGCTTTTGTTTGCAAACTCTCTTGCTTTGTTCATGCACTGTGTAAAATTGCCACATGTGCATGTATGTGTGAGCCTCACGTACATGCACGTGTGAGAGCCTCAGCATGTGCACGTAGTTGTGTGCAGGAACGTCAGTGCAGGGGAGTTATTCTTCCACTGTCATATTTTTGGCATGGTTGTGTTGTGTCCCAGGCTGCTGCACAGTTGGTGAATATCAATGCAGTGTGGCGTAGTGACGGGGACTGGAGCTGACATGTTGTCACACTGTGATGAAAAGCACTCTGAGATGATGTGGCGGGAGTGTTCCTCCTGTCCATAGAGAGATGGCAAGCTGGCTGTGGCATTTGTGTATTCGTTTGTGCTTCCATGGTTGTGTGAAAGTACTGCGTGCGCACATACTTGTTGGTTTTTCTCCTGGTCTACTGTGATTGTGTATGGCTATTGCCTGCCATTCAAACCCGTATCACTTTACAAGTAAAATGGGTGGCTTTGCTTCTGTTTCGTTTTTGATGGAGCAAAGCTTTATCTGACCATTTGTTGCACAAAAAACATTTCAGTGAGTGGATTTTTAGAATGGATAGTGAGTCAATGTTTAAGAAAACCTTGACATATTTCTGTGTCAAAAGGTTTAAAGCATGGTGAGATTACTTGGCTCTTTGTTTTTATAAATTTGGTGTGCACCCTCTTTTTGAGCTGTTTCGTGGCATCCCGGGGGATTCTTGACTCTACCTTCTGAGGTATTGGTTAAACAGAAATGTCTCTGTGTCGAAAAATGTATCTGGTCTGCAAGATGAAAATAATCTGGAAAAGCAGGGAAAAGCCTGGATAGTGAAGGTGCGCCCTACCATTTTATTCATGTTGGTATTTGGCTTCAGAATTGTGCAGCTCTTTGACATAAGCTGCAGATACACTGCCCCAAGTTTGCGTTGTTTTGTGCACATACTCAGAAATGCCACCGTGCATCAGATGTTGCATTTCTCCCTCTGTGGCCCTTGCCAGTTTTCCTAAACTTCACAAGCACTCTGCCACATCTTTGTGAACTTGGCATACTCTCCAGCCTCTACACCCCTAGAGAGCTGACATGTGAAGGGAAGAGAGTCACTTATCCCTGGCTGTAGTTGCAGTCCTGGAAGGTCTGTGTAAAACTCTAGAGGGGCCTGTTCGGGCCACTCGCTTCCTGTTTTGGGCAAAGGTTCAGCTCTCACTTGGGCTTAGGCCTGTTAAAAGCTTTGCTTAATGCATATGTCTTTGTCTCTGTGGACCTTCATAGATAGATAAGAGACAGGCTCCACCTGGCCACTGCCTGAACACTGTCAGTTTAATTATTGAACAGAAGAGCATGAAGAACACGAGTGCACAGGCGCCTGTGCAGCACAAAACTGTCTTGTCACTGCCTTTTTTGTCTTTCACTCAGAACATACACCCAAACACACACAGACAAATATCGCATGGCCTATCATGGCTGTAGGAGGGGTGCTGATGTATAAGCTTACTCAAACAAGATCGAAAGGGCAGAAGTAGGGATGTAACCTATAGAAAAGGACAAATCACAGGATTTGAATCCTGTCATATATCATCCATATATTTTTGAAGATGTCAAGCAATGAGAGAAATGTTAGTCATAATACTTGGGTTTAAAGTTTTATAATACAGTAACCTTTAAGGATTGCATGGTGTATGATGAGGTGCTGCCTAGAATCCAACATATTCATTTCCTGGAGTAGTTCTCTTTACTTTTGTGCTGTTCAAAAGACATTGGTTAAGTAAAGTTGAGGAAGAGATGAGATTGATATTCTGTCCTCCTAATGTCCTGCGAGCGTACTCGTGGTGTGTGTTTTGAGTGTATACAGTATGCTTAAATTTTTATGTGTTTATGTGGAGGCATGCATGGCCCTCCATGGCCGCCTGTCCTCATCTGTTACCAGTGTGTTACTGAATATGCAACACCACCAATCAGGGAATTGTCTGCTGTCTTTTCTGACCTAATTGCACCCCTAACCCAGTCTCTCCTCTCCGTCAGCCTTTGGTTGCAGCATAACATTTCATTTCCACAGAGGAGTCCTTTTTGATACAATAGTCTCATTGAAGTACTCCTCTCCAGATGTTCTCTCCATAGATAAATCTGCTATTCAGATCTCTATAATTGATTGTAATATGCAGAATTAATGCCTGGGGTTATAAAGAGAATTCTTGGAAACGTTTTTCACTTTCCTTTTGAAATTCAAAACAAGAAAGCACCACAATGCACTTTTTTCTTCTGCCCAGGCTCAGCATACAAGTGCAATGCAGCGGTGTCCATTTGCATATTCTCTAGCTGACTCTGTGCAAAACAACTTGGGTATTGTTACAGACGTAATTAGGAAGATGATCAAACAGGATTTTTTCCCTCACAATCTCTCACCCTATTTGGTGTAACACTGATACCATTGCCCAATTTCCACTTACAGTTAAAATTTTTATTGGCTTCTAATGGTGATTTTCATGTGCAGCAGTAATGAGTGTATGCAATGAATTTAGGAGTGTCTGCTGTTGTTGTGTTCAGAAAGAGATAGCCACAGAGACAGACAAGACAGACAGATGGAGGAAGCGTGAGAGAGACTAACTGATAGAGTGATACAGAGTGAGGGTGAGTGGTGAGCTCATTTGGAATTCCGATGTGTTGGTAATAATAAGGGAACCTCTGCAGCCCTTGTTGAATTATAGATCACACGAGCATGATTGGATGAGGTTAGGCAATTGTAACACCAATTTAATAATTTACAGATTGTATTACTACCGTAATAATTCCATGGGAAAGGTAAGCATGTTTTTCCCAGTCCTCCCCATATGCAAAAGGAGAAGAGTCATTTGTCATATTGTATGTTGAAAAGACAAGTCTTGACAGAATTGCTCATTTTATTCCTTCTGCTTTAAACCTGCAGATCGGAAGTCTTTTCATTCCTTTAGAGTGATGTAATTTTATGTGAAGGTCACAGTATGTTTGGGGTTGTTCTGGTTCACTACATTATTTTGAAGTTTGTCTAACTTCTCTTTTTTTTTAGTGACTTCCAGCAGGAAGGGGAGTGACCCAGCATTTACTTGGACTGCACCCACCACCCCCAAATTTCTCACTAACTCTCATTAGCCCTCGTTTTGACTTAAAAATTGACTCTGGGTCACTCATTGTTGGCATCATCTCAAATTCTGACACTTGAATGTGCACAGATATGCTCACATAAGCTCGCATATGAATATATATTATAATGAGCTCATACAGTATCTACCTCTTGTTCTTAATATTGCCACATTTGTATTCAGCACTTTCCTTATTGTGCTGCCCTTTGACTGGATAAGTGACTTTATGAGACATTGTCTGTGTATGTGTGCCATGTCACTGTGACTTCACAAAGCCATGCTTCAGTCCATTCTCTCTTCGATGGCTGTGTTTATGAACAAAAGATGTCCCAGCTTTCAGTCTGCCAGATATGTGGAGGGATTGTCTTCCTAAAAAAATGTGACTAGGAGCAGACTTCATGATGATGATGTAGGAAATGAGAATATATAGAGTGTTAGAGGAACACCGGGGTTGGGAGTGATCGGACCATGGAACAACCTCATTAACTTTACCCCCTGTTGGTGGCAGGAGGTGAAAATCAAGTCAGACAGACACACATATCTCTTAGTCGGCCACTCTCTTCCCTTGACGGACCGCTTTTTCTTTTGCCCTGATATAAGATGCCAGACAGTTAAGTATCCTTACGGTGTATCTGTGTGTGCGTGCACATGCCTGCATCCATGTGCTGGCATGGTTTGCCTGTAGATTGCAGAAGAAAGACTCCCTCAGGAGATGGGGAAGTTGCAGCTTGCGCAGGGTAATTGTCTCAGTGTTACATCAGTTGCATGGCAATGCATGGAGTTGCATGCATTTACCACCTCTGTGTTTCTATAAGGTTAATTTAGTGTGAGGAATCAAATGGTCTCTGGGCTTTCTAGTCATGATCTTCTTGTGTATCTCTTAATACTATGAAATGTTTGACTGTTTCTGATGAAAAGTATACTTGTCTCGCATATAACGCATATAACTTCTGAAAGTCCGATTTCTGTGGAGTGTGTGGATTTTTTTTCTTTTCTTGATAGGCTGCAGACCTGCAAAATCCTATCAATGTGATAACATTTTCTTTTTGGTCCATTGTAATATGGTGTTTTGTATACTGCGAATGGCGGAAGTGCTTCAACAGTGGTCAAGTTTCAAGGACTGTTAGATCATTTTTAGAAGATGACAAGTTTACTCATGTTTTTTGTTGCAGAATTCTTACATATATTCCTAAATTGTTTGACTTACGATGGCTAGTCACCATAAAAGAAGACAGTTTTATGACAGATCTTTCTCCCCTAAAATAGATTGTTGTGACACTCTAAAGAGTGGGCTTCATTTTTTCTTGGTTTGACCTTTTTCCAGCACAGTCCTGTACAATTCTTTGTTTTGTGAACTCTGCATGTAGATACTTCTCTGGGCTACAGTTTGTAATGTCTCCCTTTATGTTCATCAGTTAAAGTGAAATGAAAACAAAAGGCTTTTTAAAGCAACCTCTTTCCTAGGACCACTGATTATACAGCCTATTTGTGACTGTCTGTTTCATTAGGTTTTAAGGACGGAAAGCCAGTAAGAAAATAATGAGTGCTCTTTTTGCAGATGGCTACAAATAAGAGAGAAAAAAAATCCAAAATAACGTAATTGCTATGAAAGAAAGCCGTAATTGGCCAGCCAGGTTTAGAACTAATGGAGGGCAACTGAGGCAAAACTAAATAGATGCTGTTTTAGAGATTGCTCTTTTTCTGTCACTTTGTTTGCAGGGAAAAAAGAGAGTAATCGGGAAGTGTATGTTTTGACAATGAACACACAATAATGCAAAATTTGAATTTGATTCGGTAAAAGGGAAATAAATTTATTTTACTTTAAAGTTTGTTCATTATGACGTTCTTACGTTTGAAGAAATGATTTCTCACCATGTGCTGCTGTGATCTTCTGTCAGAGTGAGCCAGCTTTATCAAACCCACAACATGATTAGTGTTTCATTCTACTAAAATAAAAATGATTTTTTTATAATGTCAGTCATAGATACAGATGTAAGCAGCAGTAATGTCTGGGAAAAGTTGTGACATAAATTGCCAATGAGCTTTCATCTTTACTCTGTAAATTATCATTTAAATCTGAGCAATCTGCTGCCTTGTTGTCCCTCTCAGATGGGGGTCTGTGAACCACTTTCTTTCAGCCAAAAATACGAACCTCTCCTGCCCTGCATCTCTTTTAATTGGGACGCTATGGTTGAAATTGGAGTGGCTGGGAACCACAGGGACTCCTATTTCTATCTTACCCTGTACACTTTCAACTTCCAAGTTAATGACCATGCCAGGCTGTTATGTGGAGACACACAGCAGGACTCAAACACCACGTATCTCTCATTTAACACCTTCACCTCAATTTCCCGTTAAATAACCAACACATCATACCTAGCAGCATTTTAAAATTTGGATATACATACATATACCTTCCAAGTACAGCAGGTTTCAGTTTTGCTGCTCTTATTCCCTGGTATTCATGCTGGTTTTGGTGCTGTTGTGCATTTTTTTAAAATCCCAGAATGATTTTGTATTTCAGTTACTATTAACGTAAAAAGGTAGAAGTAATTTTCATTTATTTTTTGTGGTTATTTTTCCAGACAGAAATTTTATTTGAATGTAGTTTTATCCCTGGTATCCGATTGGTACCCAATGGCTTGTTATGCAGTTGGGATTCTAAAAAGATACAAAACAAGGTCTCAGTTTTATGCTTGCTCCCTTTACTTGATCTGGCTTTCATAGCAATAATTCTGGCTTTTGCATGTCTCTTCCTAAGTTACTTAAACACACACACTCGCAAAGACGCACAGAATGATAATGACACAGCGTCAGTGAACATTTGCCTGAGTCCTTCCACTTATTAAATCAAAACACTGTTGGGGATCTCAGAGTTATAGCTTTCTCTCTCCACAGGACAGAATATCATTTCTTCTTAGGTGAGTGTGGGTGGGGATGGTGGTGGTCTAGGTTCTCTGCTACTTGTCTCAGAATCTCAGCAGCACCTTTAAAGCTTTGTCGGTCCATGAGAGTGCTTGGAAAAGGGAAGATGTTAGCAGGCACAGGCATCCTGCCAGCTTGTCCATCTTTCTCTACATGGGCTGCTGCTGTTTGGGGTCACCGTTCAGGTCAGGTCTAGAATCTGTCAGCAGGACTGGTTTTCCCTTCACTGTCTGGTACACATACACAGACTGGTGATGATGTAACAAACACCCAACAGTATAAGAATGTCTATAGCTATAAAAGGTGTATGCAAACATTATGCATTTTTCTTGCAGTGCTGTTATTCACTTCATGAACTGTTTTTAAATGGAAATCAGATTTGGAAAAGATGCAATAATTCCTCTGAATTTTCTTCAGAAATGATTAAAATTCACGTAATGATCTTCAAACCAAAACTTTCCATTTATTGATTTTCTTGTCATTAGGAAGACTATGATGTGCTGAATTTCATCTAGGTATTTATGTATTCACCCTTGAATCTGTGGGGCAGTATCATCCTGGAAAACTAAGTGTGATGAAAGAGCAATTTTCATCAGAATTACTCTCACAGTTCTGATAGAAACATCCAGAGCAATCAGTATCCATAAATGGCTGTGTGTGGCATTATAGTAGAGCTAAAACAATTAGTGAATTAATGAAGAAGTTGATTCAAAAAATGATAGCAATTTCTATCATTTATTCATCAAGTAAAGGCACAGTGTGTTATATATTTGATAGCTGTATATCTTTCTTTCAGTTTCTATCAGTTCTGTGTTAGTCTCCTAAATTATATGTCTTTCCATGCAGTGGTTATTTTGTCCATCATAAAGACACACTCTTGCACACCTGCGTACACATACACATACCCCCTTCACAAAATTATAATTGTAAGCTTTCCTGCTCTGGCTAAACTCCCCCAGAAATGTAATATTCAGTGAGGCTCTGGGTTCTTCCTTAGCCCTCATCACTCTTACTCTTTCTCTCCACTCAGTCTGTGCTCTCTCCCTCACTTTTCCATTCCTTAGAGGTGTCTGACATCATATGGAGCTGCAGCTTCCCTCCATTCTCCCTTTTGATAGAGGTGTGGGGTCTAATGAAAGTGAAGTGTTGGGGACTTGGAAGAAGCTAAGGGACTGTGTAAACCGTGGGGGTCTGGGTCTGGAATTGGATAGTTAGAAGGTTGCCACAGTGCATTAGCGCAGGAGACATGGAGAGGGAATGTCGGGAATGGCTTTTTTCACCAGTGATTGGGTCCCCTGTCAGCAAGCCTGGTGGTTTAAATGATGCCTGATTAATTGAATGAGCCACACACTCCGCATGGACAACGCTGATAAGGACTCCACGCAATACATGGAGTCCCCGTTGTATTTTCACCACAATTGCAGCTTGAATCTGTTCAAGACACTTTAGATTATCCAGTAGAACAATATATTACCCACCAGTGTAGTAGTTTGTCAGTGTATCATTGGTTCTCACATCTGAGATCAGTAATTGGCTTTATAGTACAGGAATTATAAAAAGTTCCATACCTGGTTGTGTTTTTTAGTGATCATCGGTTGTATTACTCTGCCGGTCAATCAAGACCTCTTACCTTGCTTCACATGCTTGACATATCAGCATGATGAAACAGGATGTCCACACAAGCCTCCAGCACTATAGTAGACTACAGTACATCTGAGAGATTAACCAGGTATTCAGATGTATTAGAAACTATTTCAAAGGATTAAAATGTTTCAGCCTCACCTGTGTGACATCAAATACAGTTTCTTCACTTAGGGCGGGTAAGCGGATTTGGGCTCTCTCCTTTCATTATGTCCCGAATGCTGTTGAAATGGCCCAGGATGGACTGGCGTCAAGATGTGCAGAAAGGATCGATCCCTCCTCCTTAGAAGCCGACAAACGTCGGGCCCCATGCCTTTACACCGATGCATTAGAAGATTAAAAGTAATGTCTAGACGTGGCAGCCGCTTCCTAATTGATCCTAAGCCTCCTCCACCCCACACACAATCTTCATTCCCCTCTCTGCCATCAGATGAGGTGCTGCACTGTATCGATCCCCGACGCCAATTTCTTGATTGCAAATTCTGATGTGAAGAATCCGGCCTAATGCCATAATCATACACTTGTGATTATGGGGGAGTCTCTTCTAATCAAAGATCCAGGCTTCTGTACCAGAAGCCAGCACAGGGAAGCAATCAGTAAGCAATGGTTTAAGGAGACGCACTGAAAATATCTAGGACCCTTCTTAGACTTTCTTTCTCTCACTACTTAGGTGTTTGCAAAGGCTTGATTCTCAACTGTGATTACAGCAAATTAGTTGAATGAAAATGCAGAGCTGTTTAAAGGAGCAAAATGCCAACTCCTTTTCAGTTTCTATTTCTTCCTCATAGTTAGCATGCTAGCCTGGGCCTTGCCCATCTCATCACTTTCACAAAGCAATTCACTATAGCTTCTGTTCTGCCCTGAAGAAGTAGCATTGCTCACAGGGTGTACTATAACATCACACCAATGGCTGAAGCTCTTGGCAAGCGACCACCACCACCACCTGCTCCTGGCATGAAACCAACATTCAGTGGCAGAGAAAACTTATGAATAACACCCTTTAATTGTTAGTTGAAGTGAATCTCTTATGTCAGTTTATTGTAATGATCATTGTAACGGGTTGTTCCTGAAATGAATTTGCAGCTCACTCAGGGCCCTCTGAAGTGCACTCCACACTTGAAAACAAGTGGCGGCAGACTTCATCACAGCATTTGAGAAAAACACAACTTTGTTCACATTCATAAATACTCGAACCACAGGTCACTGTATTTGAGAATCAGAGACCTAAAAGCTAATTGGCTGGACTAACTGGTTTGTAGTTATTTATTAAGATGAGCTGATTTCACTGAAAAACATTGACATCTCTGGGCATCTATTATCAAAGGTTCAGCTGAGGTCACTAGTAAAAGCTGACAGTGTAAAATATGTTGTTTCCTTCGTTGACACCAGCTACTGGCCCAAGTAGCTAATTAGCTTAGTAAAGTGGCTGTGTGCAGTGGGAGGTGAAGCATGGATGCTTCCTCTGGAGCTAACTTTTTAATAAGCTGATTCTTCTTTTTAACAGAACAGAGAGACCCTGAGCACCCACCTGACCTCTGTACTTAACATGTGTTGAGAGCCAGGGCAGTGGACTAAGTCATCAGGCTGTGAGGAAAGGAGGGAGGGAGGAAAAAAATAGTGTGTGTGTCAGACAAGAAATTAAGAGATGTTGTCATAGGATATTTTACAGCCCCTTAAATGATCATGTTCTTTCACCTTTCCCCCTCAAAAACAATTTTCATAATACAGTTTGCTTCAAGAAAATCAAGATGCAGCTCCACACCATTCCAGGCGATATATTTCACCTTTTAAATGCAATCTTCTAGTACTTATCGTTTCTTGCCTCACTTTTCTCCGCAGTGTATGTCACTGCAGTAAATAATGTTAATATTTCAGGATGTTCACCTTGACAGAAAACTGTCTGTTTTCTTTCAACATTTCATTCAAAGAATCGTGTGGTGTATTGTTTTTTTGATGTGAAGCAATGCAGCGCTTCAACTGCTGTTGTTTAACCTATGGGGAATAGAGCTTGATTTACCTCCCATCTTCACAGAAATGAAAATGAAATCGGTGATGTGCACATAACTTTCAATGGTATTGATAGGTTAGCTTTCTTGTTTGTTCATACTTTCAGTGCTGCTCATGATTTTCACATAGTTCTGACGGAAATGAAGCAATTTCTCTAATGGTGGGAGCGTTTTATTTTGTGATATCCAGGAGATATAAATTGTCATGTGAGGCAATCAGGTGTCAAGATAGCCCTGACTGAAGGAGCCAAGTGAATGAAGATTGAAATTTGTTATATCACTCAATTTCATTCTTGAAATTTTGATTGTGTTATTATCAAACCCATCGTAACCTCCATTGAATCTGTCAGTTTCCAGTCAGTAGTTCAGAATTTATTGTAATGAAGGATATTATCATTTTTCAGAGATTTATATTATGTGTACAAGGCGCTAACATTTACATTGGAATGCGCTGAATGTGATTAATGCCCCAAATGAGGTGTACTTGAGCTGGACTCAGATTACCATAAGAAAAATAATTTTCCCTCTACCACCATGAATATATAGGACACAGCTAAAATGAAAACATTTTCCCCCTTTGATAATGAACTTGCCTGGTTCATTATTGGTAATGGTTTTCAGTAAGTAGTCAAAAAACAGCATGAAGATCAGCAGTTGGGTAAATGGTTCTAAAAATGTGTTCTTTGGAAAATAACACAAGCAGCCATCCGGCATCACAGTACATGCTGTTGATAAATGACTGTTGATTATCAAAAATGAAAACAATCATATGCCAAAAGGTTTTTTCTTTTTTGAAATATAATTGTAAATTGACGTTTAAATCCTCCTGCACTCTTCTTGTTTCATCTAATCTTTCCCCTGCTGTCTCCCTGCCTGTTACTCTCCCAGCCTGATGTTCACACAGCCTACCTGCAGAGGGTAGTCACTGACTGTATTAAGAAGCACATACCAAAATCATCACTTGATATTAAAGCAACAAACAACCCTAGATATCCGTACATGCATGCATGCAGGTGCACAGGCAACTTTCTGTGCACACTGTAACGCAGAAGCCAACCTCATTACACCATATTTTGTACATCTGTATCTGATTAGATGTTTTGCTAAATGTGAGAGGAAAGGGAGCATGTGATTGCCAGATGTGGACAAATTAAAACAGAAACAAAGTAAAAATGAAAATAAAATAAAAATGCTTGAGAAACCCCAGTCCCAGATAGGTGGAGTTGGTGCAGCCCTGTATGAGGTCACAACAAACCATACACTTAGCAGGGTTGACTTGATGAAACGAATGGGATTTTATGTAAACTGCTTGTCAGCAGAGATACACACTGATCCTTTTTTCCACGGGGCTGGGGGCTTTGAGGAGTTGCTACAGTATGCTGTGGTGGTTGTGTGTTTGTTTGTGTGTGTGTGTGTGTGTGTGTGACATGGCTGTGTATGTCTATTTGTTCTCCCAAGCCAGATCTGGGGGAGGACAGTTGTATATACTGTACATACATGTACAACATGCTTGTCATAGGAGCGCTCTCATACTCTATCAAATATGATGTGGAAGCTTTAATAATGGATGTGAGCAGCAGCTGGAAAGGTGGAAAGGCATTGATTTATACCCACAGGTTTCCTGGGATTTTTATAGGATTGGCTAAATGTCATTACACTGCAGGTGGGGAGGTGATGAACTGTAATAAACTTTGATGTGGATGGGTGTGTGTCTCCTGTCATTGGCTCATAAACCGGAACACCGTGACAAGTCTCAAAAGATCTACTACCCTCCCACCACCTGTCATCTTTTCAAAAGCCTACTGTACATGTAGCCACACTTGTGAACACAAATCAGAATATATGAAAGTGCAAACATACATTCACACAAGGGCATGCTGTAGACACACAAGAACAAGTGGAGAGGAAGTGCAGAAGAATAATACAGCCACTGGACTGGCTGTTTTCTGTTGACAGAACTGTTTTCCCTTCATGGAATAGTGTGTGAACAGTACGTGTACCTGTATAGTAAATAGTGGTCAGTAAAAACCGGTATCTACTACATCCTTTCATGTGTCAGAAAGTATTGATTTACTTCAGTGTCCATGAATTTGTTCAAATGTACAATATTGTTGAGCACAGGTGATGTAACAGATTGATCCCCCTTATTACTGTGTAGGCATTTGAAGATCTCATTTTAACTATATACTGGCATGAAAATCAATGCCTTACAAAATGAGTTTTCAAGTTTTGTCAAGGTTAATCAAGATGCATGAAAACACTCATTTTACACCTAACTGGTTTCAGCCCTGATGTCACAATTTAACCATGAAACTGAGATTTTTCTAATCTTTGGCACCATCAGTGAGGTACTGCTATCATTAAAAAAAACTCTGTATAGCAGCAGGGGTTGAATTAATGTGATATTAGAGCAATATCTTTTTGTCTGCATATTAGGATTTTTAATAGAAGATGCAGAGAGTGCAGAGAGACTATGTTCTGTATTATATTATTATTATTATTATTATTATATATATATATATATATTTTTTTTTTTCTTCTCTCTTCTCTCTTCACAAGTGACACTTTTAGCATCAAAGGCATTTGCTGCTGAAGCTAAATACTCACTTTCTGTGCTGTTTTTCTATGTTGGACTTTTTTAATAAATATTTTTACATCACTGAGTTTATGGATTTTCCCATTTCTGATCTCTGGATTCTTAGACCACACAAGGTCATTTAAAAAACAACAACATCAATGTGGTTTTTTTTGCCTAGTATTAAACAAATGCATCCTAATGTTGTCCAATATTAAACAGCCATTAATTCTACCCCCAACCCTTTAATCTCAAATGAGCAAATCTGTCCTTGTTTCTTATCAAACAACAACTACAGTGGATGCACCTTGAAGGTCAAGTCCCTTTCTCTAACTAATTGGCCTGGATTGTTCTCGTAGCACTGCCAGGGCAGAGATCTTGCTAAGTGTGACATTAATATTCACACACATGTTTAGCTGACATTGTATTGTTTTTTTCCCTCTGTTATTGTCATTACATTCAAATAGAGCCCAGGCTGAAAAGCTCTGTAGGATAGTTGTCAATTACTTCATTGTTCCAGTGTGGGTGTCTCCATTAAGGAGTCCAGGTGCATTCTGACGGTGCCGCTTGGGAGGCAGCATTCACTTCACTCATGCTAGCACTGAGCGCTCACCAGGGGAAATAGAGTAAAGCTCTCTCAGATCCTGAGGATTCACAGAAGTCTTCATTAAAAATGCCAAATGTTGTCGATACGAAACACAAAGAGCAAGGAGACGATGACAGGGTCCTTGACTTTAGATTGATGCATGCACTTGATGATAAATTACTTCGGCTTTTTAAATCCTTGTGCATGTAGAATAATTATAGCTTTTTAGCGAAAGCACACATCGACATCACCGCTCCCATAATTCTTTGAGATGCTTAAAGAGGTTCACACCCCAGCACCCATGTGCATTCATCGTATTTTACCAAACAGGGCCAATTGTGTGCATTTACAATGCAATAAACCTCATTATGTCTGCCCACTAACCAGTTGTGCATTATCTGAAATGGTTTATGGAGCTTATACAGGCCAATTTACCACAGCGCTTGGTTCCATTGTTGGTCCATGAATGTGATGCTTGTCTTAGCCTGACTGAGCTAATGTTACTCATGCTCAGAATAAGGATGCACTCTTCCTTTAGAGTCTTTATATTGAGGTGATTAAACCCCAGGGATTTTGCGTCCACGGCGGGACATTATTGCTGTCGCTGGTGCATAGCAAGTTCAGCGCTCCTTTCTGCATGTTAATCATCCAAGTCTTGCACTTGTGTTACAAGGAAAAAACATTCCAGTGAGGAAGTTACAATTCAGAAGCAATGCAACAGTGTTTTTCAGAGAGACAAAGCATAAAAACATTAGCTAATATATTACTGTGGATTGCATTTTGAAGTGATTAAATGCAATCAATATATTATATTGCATAATATGGATAAGGAAGTGAAAATAGACAGCTCAGAGGTTAGAATAGCCTCTTTGTCTTTGCCTGTACGTGGTCAGTGGTGCCAGATTGATTCTAGTATTGGTTTTATGGCAGACGTGTTTAGAGCAGGGTCAAATCGAAATGTGATCTGTGAGGTTTAGCACGAAGAAAAACCTGTAATATTAAGACAGCATAATCACCTATTGATTACGATATCTAGCGTAAATATTAGTACTGATGATTCTTTCACTGATGTAGAATTAGATTTGATAATCTCAGGTCCTGACAGCTGAGCATATATTCTTGTTTATCTGTGTGCTCTGTTCCCACTGCTACCGCCATCCCTCCAAACAAAAATTCCATTATTGTGACAACTCTCTGAGGTGTTTGTAGATGCAGTGACAGGCAAGTCATACTCGCTCACCGCATTTCTCTTGAAACCTAATCTCCAGCATGGCCTTCCTCACCCACTGATAGGCAGATAGTGGTGGGAAAGGCTGCTGATACACTCGCTGTCACCAGTTCCACTTGCAATATGTCTCCTCTCATTAGTATTGACTCTGTGCTTTGGTTTTATATTTTCTTGCCAGTGACCCATGAAAGATGATGTTAAGGCAGGTCCATGATGCTCAGTTGCTCTTTATTGCGTCAGGAACACGTCTGTCATCACCACACCAGGTAATGCTAGCTCTAAGTGGTGTGCTCCACATAAAGCCTTGTGTATAGGCAGAAGGACTCAGAGGCTATTTAATGTTTGTGGTTATTGATAGTGGCCTCTGTAATGTAATTTCACCATCCTTTTTCCTCTTAGCAAATATTGGGGTTAAAAGGGTACTGTCACCCATTGTAAATCCTTTTCCCCATCTGTTTCATCTTCATAGCGCTCTCTCTTTGTCTCTCTCTCTCTCTCTCTCTCTCTCTATATATATATATATATATATATATACATATATATGTATTTCTGTCTCTCTGTGTTTCTCGGCGCCCATTGGGCAAGGGCCTGGAGTAGTAAAGTCCTCTGGCTGATGAAATGTTATGATTGGCAACTTGGCAAACTCTGTCAATTCACTTTTATCCTTGTCAGTCTTCCGGCAGCCCAGAAAACTGTCTGTATGGAGAAATCATAAAATCCGGTCCCTGTCACCAGGCAAATTTAGATAACTAATTTTCAGATCAAATTATAAATCTTTTAACTTGGCTGCCTGGCCAGTTGGCAGAGAAGAGCATACTGAGCACAAGTTAGAGCAATCTCTGCCCACTCATCAAGCTCTTAGTGGATGCATATCAGTCTGTAGTGGCTGGCGAAGGTAGTGGAACCAGACAGAGTTACGGTCAGCTAAACCAAATGGAATGATATGAAATGCTGAATGATTCTGGAGCAAGTAATATGTTCATGTTCTATTACACACTGGCATGATTCTCAGTCTGATACCAGTAGCTGTGCTGCTGATCAGGAATATTTCGCTGAGATGGTACATGTGCTTTGCAAGGGACGGTACTGGTCTTCCTCTGTCTCCTTGCATGCAACTGAATAAAGAGATCTCACACACAAACTAATAATTAGTGGTGAAGTAAAACATAATTGTGTACATTTAGGTGTTGTTCATTCTCAGGAACATACACATGTGCAGAAGGAACATCTGCCTGCCTCCACTCTGAAGCAGCCATGCCAGAGCTGTGTGTTTGTGCTTCTTAATCCCATTCTCAAACAGCATTTTACCCCCCACATTTGAGAGGCCCTTGGCATTGGCAGAAAACGCACACATGGCACAAACAAAGGCACATGCACAAACACAATCTACATGCCTGATGCAATGTTCAGTCACTTGAGCAAACAGACACATTGGGATACATAAGGGCAGCACTGCAGTGTGTCTGCTCTTATTAGTGTAAGTGTACTTGTGTACTTTTACACTTAAATGGGTTGTTTACCATATACAAAAACCAAAGGAGAGGGTTTTACTTTTGGATTGTTGCAGTGCTGAACTATTGTTGTATTGCCTCATTTCGATTTTTTTCCCCCTTTCCTGTTGCTCTTCGTACAACTATGTGTGACAGCAGGAGTTCTCACCCTGAATGTCTATCCTAAACCTAAGATTTTGAGGGAGAAAAGATGATGATCAGAGAGACAGGGGTATGGGTGGATAGATGGAGGGATGAAGCAAGGCAGTGGCCCCATGAGGCACCTGGTGTTGTGGTGTTACTGAGAAATATGGTGTGTGCATCTAATGTCCTGCTGGCTAGCCTTTGGCATAGTCTGCTTTGTTTGTTATGTACAAGCCTTCTGTGAAAAATCCCCTTCACCAACTGAAAGAAGACAAGTCTTTCTGGCCATTGCTTGTCAACACAGCTTTATAAAACCACCTTCCATACTTTAAGAAGTGTGCACATTGATGTTGCAGATTGCTATGGCAAATTTGAATTGATAATCTGTATACCACATGAGTTCTGAAGTCCATGTTATCATTTTTTTTTATATCAGTGTGTGAATCAAGCCGTATAAATTCCTTGCTCCACAGGTTTACCCTCATTACCATTTCTTCCAAGAAATGCAGAAATCCCATGACACAGCACCTTTAGGGTTTGATATTTTCAATAGCCGTCCTCCTCTCCCAGTATTATGCTACAGTATCTCACGTTGACCCATTATATCTTGGGATGACTACACATTGGGTAGCATCTTCCACTATAGTATTCCTCTGTGACCTGCCAGGATCAACAGAGAGGAATCTAGAGATGAAGCAAAGACGTAAAGGAGGAGATGTCATTACAAAGCCACACCCCAGGGTTTAGCAGTTCACTGCAGAGGTTAACTGATCCAGCTGCTTGGTGCCAGTTGGCATGGCTACCATTTCCCTGGGTATTTTTTGGCCTCCTCCTGGTATTCTCTGTGGTCTTCCTGCAATTGTCATTTAAAAGGTGGCCAAAGGAGACACCCTACTGTGCTGAATCGAGTGGTAGAAGAAGAACTTCCATATGCATCCATCTGTTGACATCTTCTCTCATGAGACTATGATACCCCTGTTTGCTTCGAAATATGAGAAATCACTTCAAGCATGGGGAGGATTGTAAAAAAAAACAAAAACAAGGGACTCTTAGGGAAAAAATAGAAATATTACATTTTTATAGCAATATTAATAAAACTCCCAATCTCTTGTATTACTCTCTAATAAGTGAGTCGTAACTGCATCTCACTACTGAACAGAGAATAGGTAGGGAGGGCAGCAGACAAAGTGGGCAGGCAGGCAGGGGCGCTGGTCTTTGATGAATGTCTCCATCTCCAGGCATTAGGTGTTCTATTTTTCATAGCAGGGCCTTTGGCCATGCTGAAAAGAGCCTGGGCCCTCACATGCGCATTCGTGCAAAGCACCAGAATCCTCAGAGATGGTGACTAATCCGGGCCTACTGTCTGGGGGCGAGAGTGGCCGCTACAAGCAAAGCCGAAAGGTCACACCTGTCAGAGGTGGTGTCAGAGTTAAAAAAAAAAAAAAAAGAAAGAAAAAAGAAATGGGCCAGAAAAGGAAGATGGTCCTATAGTAGTCTCTGCTTGAAAAGGTGGTGTCTCAAGTAGTTTAGCTCACAGATATGTGAAGACACACACATTGGCACACAAGGACATGCATTGTGTGTTTGAAGGGAAGAGTAGCTGTTATTGAAATTAGTTCTTCTTCGATTTCCTCCTTACTGACCAATTCTCCAACACAAGAGCTGAATTTCACTGGATGTGTCTTCATCATCTTCATTTGTAAAGGCTAAAGTATTCAGTTAATACACCCAAGGTCACACATTGTGTTCCCTGTATGCTGCATTTTTATTGTGTATTATTGTTGTTGAATGGTACTACAGTTTTATTGTTGATGGAGATATTGATGTAGTTCAGGGATATTGTATTGGAAATATCTGTTTAATTAAGCTTTTGTTAATGGACTCACCAAAGTCCACTTAAAAATAATCATTTACTCAGTGCAATATAAATTGTCCCCTGTGCCATAGCACCTTAACAGAGCTCCTGTTCTGTTCATTATTTAGTCTTAATATTTTGATTGGTTTGATACCATTTGCGTTTGATTTCCCATGCTACTGATGTGTTAATATCACTCTCTCAAAGCCATCTTTTTGGCCAATCCATTCTGTGTCACTGAATATTCATTTATATTTCACTTAAATGTATATGTGTACTGTGGTGGTGACTTTATATTTATACAGCCAGGTAAAGTAATGTAGTATGTTCTTTTCTTCTCATTAAAGCTGCTGAAGCCAGTTTCTGCTTTTCCCTGTAATGCTGCACTGTTGACATTATACCAGTGTTCCTGGTGCATGGGAGGCACCACTGCACCTCAACATCAGCTAGGCAGCATGCCATGGCTGGGGCACCGGCCTCAATTCAACAAGCAAATTAATCTTGCTTTGTTGAAGTAGTCAAGCCCAACCTGGGAGAGAGTTCGTTTAGCTGTTGCTCTGCTGATGCAAGTGCTTTCTCTCAAGTTTGGAGCCTTCGTTTATGGGCATCAGGTATGGCCTGGACACAGATGCCTTCATGAGTAGGTATTTCTACTGCTATTGAATGGTTTTCAGCCTCTCAGTGGAGATGAAGTAATAGTTTGGATATTAGAAGAAGCAGTTTATGTTTCCTGAGACCTCAATGTTGCATCCAAAAGTGCTTGATTACTAGTGGGTTGAGACAAACATGTGGAATGCTGAAATCACATTGGTACAGCATCATTCACACTTTCTCTCTAAATCTGTTTTGCTGTTTATCTATTTACATGCACGCAGACACACACATGCCACCTCCTTCACACATACACATTGTGTTTCTCTTTTAGTACAAATCACCTTTGTCACCTTTATCTGTTAGCTGCGCTGTCTGTGTGATGAGAAGATAATCTCTCAGTATGGGTTTTTCATGGGAAGATATTTCATAGATCATGTTTTTCCTCTGATGGGGTAGTACCACACAATTTGAAATCCTATTTATCAAGCTAACAGGGAAGAAGAGAGAAATTGTACCAGTCATTATTAGAGATGAGACGACCCCAATACAGACATGAGAAGGAGATCAAAGCTTGACCACAGTGGAAATAACTACATCCAATGTACCCAACCCACTGCTTTGAGGCCGAGGAAATGTAGAGCTTTTTCTTGCTCCCTGAGTTCGTGTGTGTGTATGTTGAGTCTGTGCTGTATGAGGATATATATTGTGAATTAAAATGACTTTTGTTTCATATTATGCTCGTTCATTTAATTTGTTCTGCTGCAATATACTGTCATCTGGACGGCACCTTGCGTTCTTCCACATGGCACCAGATGAAGGCAAGAAATTTGCACAAAGGCAAGACAAAGAAACATGAAGGAGAGTGAACATGAAAATTTGGCTAGTGTTCACTTAGACTCAAGGAGCAACTGATTAGATTTTATTGGTGAAAGGCCAAGGTTGGCGAGCCCTCAGATCCATCCCTTTCTTGTGATAAATTTAATAATATATAGGGAGGAAATTTCATTACATCTGGCACAAACGCTCACTTGGACTCGAGGATGAAGTGATTCGAATTTGGTGGTCAAGGGTCAAGGTCACTGTGATGTTACTAAACACATTTTTGGCCATAATTAATGGGTTTTTATGCTAATTGCTAATAATACCTTTTATTAGATTCACTACATATATGCGTATAGCCTGGGCAGACATGGACAAAAACTGCGACTTCATTGGTTGGTGTCGCCATACAACCACAAGACTGTAATTCTAGTTACCCCTGTGAGACATTTTCCAGTATACACACTTTTCAGTTGTCCTCATGGGGACCGAAGCCTGCTCCTAATGAGACAAAACATTATATTGGGGTGAGTATATGTGTTAGGGGTGGGGGGTGGGGGTGGGGTTCTACACATTGAGGTGTGTTTACCTGGTCAGGGCTCCTTCTATTCCCATTTACCATCCTGGCCAAGTTGAGGGTCAGTTGTGCAGACACAAATACAAACGGATACAGACACACTCGCATATCAGCCATTCTGCTTCTGGCAAGGCCCATCACAATTCTCCTAGGACTGCCATTGTCGTAAATCATGCTTGTCCCCTCCATCAGAATCTGCCCACTGAACCTGTGTCGGGATTGGACATCATTAATGTCCCTGCCAAATCATGTTTACCTGAGCCTAGTTTGTGTCCTCAGTCATCCTTGCTATTTTTCCCCTCTTTGTTATTTATTGCACATTCTTGGTAGCTTGTTCTTGGGTTAGAGGATGACCAAGGAATGATGGGTTGTGGGTTTTGTATGTGGTACTGATAAGAGTACACACTAAGAACAGAGAAGGATGGTTATAAATTGTACCATTTGTTCTTTCACAGGCTTCACTCTGTTTGGCTATATTGGCCTGTCTACACAAGCTGTGGATCGGTGCATTGAAATTTTCATGCATTTGTTAAGTGGATCAGGATGGACCCACCAACCTTTCCTTGGAAAAAGCTTTATAAATACTAAAATTTTGCATCCACAAAATAAAAAAATCAACAAGTTACAGCCATGAATATGGGGCTCTGCCTACCTTTAAAGAATCAAGTCGTCACTGCATTACCCTTGTTATATTTCACACACGTTTCCACAGGCTGCATAGGTGAGGCTTGATACTCCCTCACTTCCAGGATGACACTGTGAGATGGGAGCAAGAGAGACCTGTAAACTTTGGTGAGAGTGGCAGAGACACAAGCAGAGGCTTGGCTTTGTTGTCCCAAATTGTGACAGTAGCATGGTCTATATAGACACTGCAAACACATGTCACCATGGTGAGAAGGGTGCAGTAGGTGCAGCAAGTGCAACATTGCAGCACAGAAGGGGAGATAAAGTCCATCCACTTGTCTTGTTTTTTTTTATTTGCTGAAATAAAGACTGCTACTTATACAGCCAATTTTCAGTCCATCACAGTGTTTGCTGTGTCTGTTCTGATCTGCTGAACCAGTCAAACATGCAGTCTCTTTGTAGCTCCAGTGTACTCACTTGCATGCACTGGTGTGTGTGCATAAATGATTCAGACATGAGGTAACAAACCTCAATGTAATATCTCTTGTTCTTATCACTCTCAATCCCTTTATAGTGTTCTGTTAGCTTTCCGGCTTAGTCATGCATCCTCAAAATGACTAGACAAACGTAAACCCACTTCCCTCATCCAGTTGCGAGTTCTGCTCATGATCTGTTGCCACACGTTGTGTCTGCACACAAAATCTCTCGCAACGTTATAAGTCAACAAAAGGTAATTGAAGTGTTGTTTATTGTAGGACTAGGATTGTTATTCAGCTGAATCATTGGGGAAAACAAATGAGAAATGAAAATATCAGAGTAACCTGGACCTTTTGCCCCAAGTTTTTCGCCCCATGTATGATTTATCAAGGTTAGTCCCTTATGGAGAGGGTCAGCGAAGGACAAAGGAGGATCAAACAGGACGCGCATTAGAAATCTGTACTCATGCTCATTTATTCTTTGTTGCAGTGTTGTTTTCCTCCAACCTTTTTTGTAGTCCTCCTACAAACTTTTACTCAGAAGCTGCAGCTCTTGACTTCATTCCCAAGCTCCCAAAGCTGGAAACAAGAGCATCAAGAACAGAGTTCATTAGGCCTTTGCATTGCAATCAATGCAGCAGAGACCACAGTGAAAACCCAAATTAGATCCTGTGTGACTTAACCTGCTTCAGCCGCTCACTTGTTTAACCCCCTCCGCACGACACCTGGAGTACATGCGGGGGGAAACAAGGGTCAAGATGGCAGCACATGCCTTTTTTCATACATCATTGTAAGTTTCAGAAACTGTGGAAATTCTACAACTTTCTCACCTCATCTACATATTAAATACCTCATGTCTGCACATTTGGGGAACCTTTGGGACAATATTGAACCACTTGCTGACCTTGAATTGATTGGTGAGTGGTTGGAGTGTAGTGTATTATTATGAAAGCTGTGTGGGTGAGTCAGTGCAAGGGCATAAGTCTTTATAATGATCTAATCATTGAAAAACCTGTCTGTCAGCCATCTTTCCATCTGTGCTTGTTTTTCATGTTGAAAGGCATATTTTCTTTCATTTAATATCTTAACAGCAAATCATTCTCATCTCTTGTTTTACACTGCTGCAAATAGACACAGCTTAAGACTTCCCTCTGCAGCTAGTGTGCACTCAGTTTTACTCACTCTACCTTTTTCTCTCTTCCACTCTACCTGACTTTCAGTGAGCTGCCTGACATCTGCTCCTATCTTTATAGAGGCGTTGTTGGAATTCAGTGCAGACATGAGTCCTGCAAAGAACAGGGAGAGCTGCTCAGAAGAATATTGTGCACCACACAAACATATCCCCCAAAAAAGGTACATGTGCCAACACAGGCATACAACTATGCACACACAACTGTGTGTAAAACCATATCAGTGTTTGCACATATACACAAACACAAAATGGTAAGAGTCAAGATTTACAGTATTTCCTCTCATGAGGCAAGAGTGAAAATATACACACAAACATGCATCACAGTACAGAAAAAGAGTAATGAAGTTAATGACTAACGTTGGGGTACATTTTTCATCAATATGTTAGATCCATAGTGTGTGGTGTTGTATGTATGTTCGTGTGTGAGTGCTCTGGGTGGGGGTGTTTGGTGCAGGTGTTGCATGCAGTTTGACGTGAAAATATGTTTCGTGCTCAGTCCAAGTTGCTAATATTCTGTGAGACTCAATCAAGGCCAAAGTTCTTACCTATGTGGCTGCCATCCAGGCCCCAGGACCTAAAGCTTGCACTTTTTAAAGCAGCATATCATGTTGGAGCACCAAAGCCATTTGTCCATCACTTACCCATTTTCAATAATCAACACAATGCAAAATAATTTCTTTGACATTGTTCTGAAATCATATTTTAATAATGTGCTGGTGCTACACAACTAAGTCCAGAGGGATGCACCTACACTGTTGTGTGCAACCAGTTTTAACCAATATGAACCCCTGTGGTTGATAACCATGTTGTAATACACTTACCTTTAAGATTTATTGGGTAGTAAGATTAGCAATAGTAATAATAGTAATATTTCTACATTCAGCTATACTTACTTAAACCTAACAACCACTCACTTTCTAAAAGATAAATTATACTTACGATATAAATTATGTAAGAAAATGTATAATATTGTTGTATGTGAAGAATTATGGAAGTGTTTTTTGGGTATTTCAGTTCAGTTCGGTAGCACTTGGTTCCTACAACAATAATTTATTGCTATCAGTAAGTCCTCTCTGTTTGGGGCACACCAGTAGCTCAACTGATTAAGCACATAGCATATATCAAGGATGAGTCCTTGCCACAGCGACCCCGTGACCTGCCTTTTCTGCCTTATATTCACTGTTGCTTTCATTAAAGGCAAAAATGCCCAAAAAGTTCACTCATTGTCTTATGCTCTAGTATAGCGTCTTTTTTTTTTTTTTTTTTTAAATTGAGCGCTTTGATGGGCCCATATTTTATTCATATATTCATTTGCTATGCATGTTGTGGTCTCCCCAGCATCCGTCTCTCTCCTGTCCCTATGTCCATGATTTTTTTTTTATCATCAGTAAACAGCCTGGTGTTGTTAAATTACAGGTTGTCTTTTATCTTCATTTTTCCTCTCTCATTGGCAAAAAGATTCAAATTGTGCTTCTCGGTTGATTCCTGGAGTGTTCAAGATTCTATTTCACTGATATTATCTTCTTTTTGTCACAAAGTCATTTAAATTTAATCTTCCAGTCTCCTTAGTTTAAATGGTTTGCAAATGTTTAGTTGCTTCACTGCATTTGCATAGACTTTTAGTGAGTGGTTTTGAGGGTTTAATTTTCACTTATTCAGCAAGCAAGGCTTTGGTTTTGATCATAATGGTCCTCTACGTACTATGACTGCATACCCCTAAAGTTGGATGATAAGGAATGCGGCTCTCCTTGACGTAGTTTTCTATCTTTGTGGACATTTTCTCAGGCACTATTTGAAACACTGATGATGGCATATTGCCAGTCAACTGTCAGTGGGATTAAAGCCAAGGGTTTGCTGACGCTGTCGGTGAGACTGCCTCCCCCTTGTCCAAATCTGGGGCACAGCCAGGATCATGGACGTGTTTGGTGTGTTTTTCTTTTCCAGAGCTATAACCGGGTGGTGCTAAAGGCTAAAGTTTAAGTGTGAGAGGGAAAGGTAGGAGGTGAGGTTCACACAATGTTGTTTTTTTGGTAAAGGTCAAGGTGGAAGCATCACAAACAGGATACCCTTGAACTCACTTCTACTTTGACTTTGGCAGGATTTAAGGAACAGAAGCGCTGTAGGATAAAGAGAAATATTTTTCATTATGACTGTTACCATCACACTTGGCAAGCAATAGTCATATAACACAATGCTGTTAGGAATTACCTCCTCAATTTTAATCACAGTGCATGTTTTGTCATCTGCATGTTTGCATGTTTTGTCATCTGAATGTTGTCTCTTTCATCATGAAAAACATGAGGACATACTGGTACATATCTATTATTTATTTTGCAGCCTCTGACAGAAATGAAATGTTGTAAATAAATTAAGCTGTCCAGGTGTAGTTACTGCTGTCAAGGCTGAAGGAAGGCACTTTAGGTCTTTGTTCATTATTACCACTGGATGTGTAGATGTGCAAAGTCATGTAAAGCATTTTCTGCAATCATCTAAGCGTTCTTTATTCATAAATGCATGAGTAGTAGATTTTACACAAAAAAGTTCTGTTTCATTTGAAAGTTTAAAACCCATTTATATGAACAAGGCCTTTCTTTAATAATAAAAATAATCTTGTATAAGTTCAAGCTCTGAATAAATAAATCTCATATCTGTTCAACCCCATGGTTGAGCTGCCTGTATTTCGATATATCTGACCTTTATTGTGTTTATGCATGTGCACACAGCCACAACAAATAAAGATAAAAGCAGTATACCCTGCTTGTAATTGAATTACTGTTACATTACCCAACTATTGTGGGCATGTTAGTGTTGAAATAAAAAGGGCATGGAATTGGTAAATGTCCTCCAGTTTTGCTGTTGGCGTTACTACGGGGTGCTCTTCCTCCAGACCTTGTGGATCAACACACACTCATGAATACACAAACAACATGATACTTTTGTCCACTGCCCTGTATTCCTTGCAAAGTGAACCCTGCAGTAAACCCTACTATTTGCAAGCTGTTCCCAGTCTACTACCTAATTGTTTCTTTTTGTGTTTTCTTTTCAGTCTGCCACTCTGTTGTGGCCGACTTGTCTGGTCTGGATACAAAATGTAATGCCACTGCCCTGATTATTGAGAGAAGGCTGGAGGCCTAATTGTGTCTGTGTTATCAGCAAGTTGTAGTTACACACAGACATTAAAGAAGTAAAACTGTCTGTAGATCTGTCTGTAGTTTTCTGACCACGGCAGGCAGAAGAGGTAGAAAATAAATGGAACAAGAAGAAAAAACATGCACACATATTTCTTCATGGCTGTTACCCAGGGTTAAAAAACTCCCACCCCCACTTCACCTCTGTGGAGTGAGTGAAAGGCAGCGACAGACAGATAGGGAAAAAAAATTAAAAAGGGAAGTGAAGAGACTGAATTGGAGACGAAGGAGGAGTGAAAGGGGTGAAATGGTTGGCCCACATGGTCTGGTGGGAAATCCCCCACTGAGCTGGGAGCCCTGCACCCTGGTGGCAAGATGAAATGTCTTATCTGCCGGCAGCAGGACTCTGTCCTTTAAGTAGGGCTAGGGAAAACTCATTGTCCAACCAACCAGCATCTCAACTGATCCGTGTTGCCGTTGACCTTTACCATTGCTGTCATGGGCTCCAGCCAAACTTTAGATTGTGTTAAATGTAAGATTGCTCATTTATGTAACATCTGCTGTGTGTGTGTGTGTGTGTGTCTGTCATTTTTGCATGCAAAACTTATTTCCTTTTGCAGTTGTGTTGACAGGATTGTTCATAGGTCATACTTGTATCATAAGAGAAGGGTGAGATGTGACATTTGGATCGACCTGTCTGTAGACTGGCTTTTACCCATTCTTATGGTATCTTTGCTCTCAATGAATCTACCAACTCCTAATGAGCAGGAAATTAACTTATAATGTGGTTACCATAAAGCATGTTATGCTCTAATTGCTCAGATTGTATCTATTATTTTTATACAGAGCATTAGGGTGTTCACATAATTTTCATTAATTACACACAAAGGAGTAATTAGATTTTTCATTATTACGCAACTTTTTTTATCCATGACTTTTTGGGTGTCTGGTGGAGGCTACAGATGTGAGCCTTAATATCTCTTAAGAACAGCGTTGTATTGATTGATTGTTGATTGTTAGATTATTTGGATTTCCCTCAAGATCCGCCCTGCAAGTCTTCTATTCTGGCAAAAATATCACAGTCACACCATCAGATGTTAAGGAGGTGTTCTTGCACTTCACTCTCCCCCACGCACAGTTATTTTTGTAAGTTCAGCTCACAAGAAGTTATAGTACACTCTCAGATGTTGTTGGTCACCCTGAATGGCATCTCTGCAAAACCCTTTCGATCAGAACTGTAAAACATGTAGCGTTTAGACATCATCCCTCTGTGTGTTTGTGCATGTGTCAGGGAGAGCGAGGTAGTCAGGCTCTCTCCCACACTTCTAGGCCAGACACGTTGCCGCCATGTGGTTTTCCAGTAAGCTGACAATGAAGCTGAATAATGTATCTATCAGTCTGCCTGAGTGTGCTGAGCACTGGGCACTGAGGATGCTGCCAGCTTGTTATGGGCTCATTACAGGTGAAGATGACATGTAGCGGTGCAGCTGCCTTGGCATTGTCACCCCGCCCTGCCCTCGATAGAAGGCACAACACTCTGTCACTCCCCATGGGATAAAGAAAGGGAGACAGAGGTGATGGAAGAGGAGGGAATGAGCCTCAATGCTCCCCTAACCCCCCAAAATGAAATTGACAGGCTTGCTGAAGTAATTGCTCCCAGCACTATTTTCTTTGGCAGGAAATACTGTTATCGACAAATAGGGGATTCAATAAGCGGCAGGAGATGAGGCTCTCGGCTGTGGTCAAAAGGCTGTGTCTGTCCTCTACTGTTGAGGTTGCAGTGTCTCATGATGCTCCATCTCTCTGCCCTACGCTTCCTTTCTCTATTTCTATCCCTTACTTTTGATATGTCCCTTGTACTCTCTTTAACTTTGTACCTCACTTCGTCATCCCATACCCACACAACATCTATCCCTGCCATCCCTCCATCTTTCCCTAGTCCCTTTCTCTAGGGTCCCTTTTTGACCATTTTTGTGAATCTGAAGAGGAAAGTTCTATTACCCAGTAGCCAACAGGCAATGCCCCATCCATCGCCTCAGATTGTTTCCCTGCTGCCAGTGTAGTGATGTAATGTAGATATTATCCCAAAGCATTCCATTGATTTGGACCAGGGTCATGAAAAAGCAGTTTATGGTCAGTGTCTTTGGTTTCCAGAAGTCAGAGCATGCGGTGAAACCAGAGCCCTAGCTTTTCTGGACATGGTGGTATGCCTGCTGGGAACTACTGTCAAGTAAGACGATAAATAAAAAGTGGGTCATGTGTTTATCTCTCATTGTCCGCTGTATAACTGAGGAAGTAATGTTCTGAAAATGTAGTCACCCAAACAGCCCTATCCAAAAATAGAACCACAGTGATTTTAAAAGTGTTTTTACTCTTGAAACTGAGTGCCTTTTCTGAGACACTACACAGAATTCTCTTGCCATGTTTGGGTCAACATTTCTGTAGTTCATTTTTTGATTAATTTCTCTAAAAGTTAATATATGTACTGTTGACTTAAGTATTAAAGTTTTATCAATGGTGTTTTAGTATTAGTATATTTCAAACTTGAGTTCTTACTCATGCCAGGAAGCTGTCCTTGACAAAGCAGCAGAGGCATTTTATTAAGCTCCAACACCACCGGAGTCAGGCCTCGGCCAAATGGCAGGTGATTGGTCTTCAGACTAGCGTGAAACCCACCACTGTGGCTTTAATCTCACCTGCCATTATCTTTCAAGCTTTATTCAGCACAGTGCTGACATATTGCCTCTCCACTGTCTACCCAACACGGCTGTTTTAGCATTTGTTTTTCATCTGAACAGATCCACTGCAGACAGCATTGTGTTTTGAAAAGCCTAGCCTGCTCTACAGCAAAAAAAGTTTGTGGAAGAGTTGTTGATTTGACCGCTGCAATGGCGGAACAATCAAAAATGATATTTTTAGGAGACAAGCGGTGCATTACCCTGCCTCCAAACAATGTTCAGCCGAAGAATATGAATGCCAGTTGGAGTTAATCTGTTTCCCTCTCACCTTCTGGAAGACAAGGAATGCTCACATGGACTGCACAGTATTTTCTTCCTGCATTCCAGGCATGATTTGATTGGACATGTGTGATGCACTGTTCCAGAATAAGCTCTTTTGGATAATGGAAACCATAGCTTCAGCCTTCTTCTCATTAAGAAGGCGATGTTAGCTAATACCACAGAAGGCACAGTATGTACAGTATATATGCACAGAATGTCATATTGTTGGCAAAGCAGGGGTTTACATGATAAATGTTATGTAGTGGTCAATGATATTATCCTACATTTACATTTACACACACATATTGAAAATACTTATGAGTGAGAGATTCACTTTTCCAGCCTTGCTGGTTTGTGTTCTTAAACTGAAATTGCCAAGTCTCTTCTAAATCAGCTCTTAAAGATAACCGCCATGTACTTACATTTACATTAATTGAGAAAGATTTCATACATTTTTTTTTGACATCCTCATGAGTTGTGCTTTGAAGCATACCTCGGTTGCACATACCCTGTCTTTTTCATGTGAAAATTGGTAGATTATTGGGCTGTACTTGAAAATGCTAATTACCTGAACAGTGTAGATATCAAAGTTAATAAAGTAGAAAGATTACAAATTCACAATTCAGTCTACAGTCAATTAAAAAAAGAAAGTGTGTGTTCCAGCAGATGCAGAAAAGTACACACAAACCCACTGATTTTGACTTGAAAGGGGGTGTATTAAGCTTTTTCTTGTTTTCTTTATTTCTTTGCTGCAAACACACCGGTCATGCAGCACCGCAGCAAATCACATGTTATATGGATGGAGCAGAAGGGAGATGGTACAGGAGCCCGTTCATGGATCATTTGGGAAAAATGTGTTTTTTCAGGTGGCGAAGCTTGGAAATAAGACAGTGGTGTGACGCACTCTTGGCCACAGCAGCGTGGCTGTTTTGATGGACAGTGCCATCGCTTGTGTGTTTTTGCATTTGAGAGATGTAATCTTTGCTGCTGTGAATGTTTGTGCTGTCCACTCTCCTATGCTGGAAAAGTGGCCCCTTCCAATTACTTTTTTTCTATTAATTTAATTTAGAATAAACAAAACTGTGTAGTGAGAACCTGATTCGGCAGGCTTAGGGATGTTCAGCCAATCAGAAGAAAGTCGGCCTCAGTACCTGTTTCATTCAGAGGCTCAACTGAGGGGTTGCATGAGTGTGAGATAGTGTGGGATAAATAAGGACTTTTCTGAACTGTGAATCATGTAAGGCTACTGTAGTGGAGTACCAGAAAAAATATTGAACTGGAAATGAGCATAAGTTCCATTTAAGATAAAGATTCCTGTGTATATTTTTCAAAACACAATTTACGCAAACCTTTCTTCAAAAACTTGTGTCAAGAGTCTGTTTAAAACAACACGCACTGACACACAGGACTTAAAAGCACTTTGCTTTTTTTTTTTTTTTTTAAAAAGTACTCAGACAGAAAAAATGTAATTGTCATTCTTATACCTACTTTAAAGACAGCATTCGCTAACTGACTAAGTTGAACCTTGAAGTAATTATTTTGCAAATCAAAGTGATTCTGTTAAGTGTCTGTTTCTTTCTCCCATTCTCCATCGCACTCAAAGTTTTTTCACACTGTGTATCTGGATTTCATTATTTATTATTTTTGCATAGTCAATACCAAATAAGCATGGGAAGTACTCTCGGGCAGAATTGTATGACAAAGCATCCTATGATAGGTAATAGTTGAAAAATGTAGATAGTAATGAGAGGGATTTTCACTTCTCCCTATGGCCTAATAACTACCTTTAGACAGATAAAAACTAAGCCAGGCAATCCCTCGCATTCACCCAATGGTGCTTGAGAAGAAGATGAATGGTGTAAGTGTTTGTATAGATCAGGCAGAGAAAGACAGAAAGGACAGAGCCACAGAAAATGGATTTACTACAAAATCAATCCATAGTCTGGAAAACTAGACAATTATGTGAAAGTATGCTCTCAGATTTAACTTTGTTGGGATTTATTGTTTTTTTCCCAGAAATGCTAGTAAAGAACATATGAAAAATGTTTAAAGCAGTTGCAGAGAAACATGATTCATAGCTTACCCTTTCTTCTTTAAAAAAATATAAAAGGAAAAAAGATATTACTTGTGGAATGGCATTATTAGAGCCTTTTCTATTGTTGCTTACAATATGTCGTACTCATAAAGACAAATTATGACACTGGTTGTGGATGAGGCACCCCCTTCTACTTGGTTTTGACGAGAATCACCCTGTGCAGTTTGATAAAAGGTGATTTGATGTCAGCTTTTATCAAATAAGATCTTCTTGTCGTTTTTCAGCCAAACTATGAACTGAGTTCACAGCTAAAGCTAAAGGATCATTGGTAACACACTGTTGTTAGAATGCCTGTGTTTCTATCATGTTGACTGTACATTGTAGGAGAGCAGCAGGCCTCTTTTCTCCACATAAATGAACTAGGTTATTACTTCCCAAACAGCCTATTAGCACAGCTGACTGTGTGGGCAGCAGACCAGGGCAGACACAGTGAAGAAGATTTAGCCAGAACTGTGGTTCAGGCACATGTTATGCTGTTTCTGCACCTTGCTCCCCTCATTTTTCTCTCAAGTGTGTGTCTGCTGCCAGTAGGTAGTCTGATTGTGTAAGCATCAGTGTAGTGACATGTCCCTAGCGCCCTCTCTGGAGATCATACACAAGAATCCTTTTATTTAAAGCAGGAGATAGAATGAGAAGTCTAGGGTTAGCCTCTTTTTAAGAGACCTTAATTCGAGTCTTAGCTGACTAAGGAAAAGAGAAGTTTTAGTAAGCTTTTATCACTAGCCTATCTTGTGAAAATCCAAATTGCAAGTATTCCATATAGTTGATTAAACAACTGTACCTACTGAGAACAAAATATACTGACAAAGCAATATATAATCCTCTTAATGCTATAGCTGAATTAGAATCCATTTTCTCTTCTGATCAGATTGTTTTTTTTCCCCCACAGGTGTTGAGGTTGTTTATGATGTTTATGTAAAAACTGCCTTGTTGATATTTTGTTTTCAGGGTGGACTCAGAAACAGCAAGCATGAGTGTACACTTTCATCCCAAGACTATGTCCACGAGCTGCGCTCTGGTATCACAGAAGAAAAGCTGCTCAACTGCCTGGAGTCCCTCAGAGTGTCTCTCACTAGCAACCCTGTCAGGTAACTCAAAGCTCTTTTTTCACACACTGCAAACTATGCCCTGTACTTTCTGAGGGATACTCGCAAATACCACACCTCAAAGAACTTTTTTTGAGTATTGACCGCGTATTAGTAGTATTGAGAAGGTTAATCAAAATCTTTGGGGTACTCACTTTAAATAGAAGTATCATGGTGCTCATCTTGCTGTGAAGGATCAATTGTCTGTATAGTTTTAGATTTGATTGGTAGGTTACCCACAAAGCTATATAGATCCGCATATGAAGTATATAGAAGTTATTAAGAATCTAAAATGCCTTAGAGATACAGAACATGCAGCTGTAATATCTTAAAGATGACAACTAATGCAGTTTACTCTATTTCTTTGTGTCTTTCTTTGCAACCAAGAAGGGAGAGAGAATATCTTTATTATGGCTCTCTGAATGTTTACCACATTAATCAGAGCATTATCTAGCCGGTGGATGTTAAAATATCACCAGACCTGTGCAAGATGTTCCTAACCCATCAGATAGATTATCAAGAAAGATGCACAACATCAAGTTTTAAACAAACATGGTGAATGGTGTCACCAACCAAACAAGCGGAAGCTTCCAGTTGCTGTTCATTGAGCTCTAAAGTAAGTCAAGTTTTGCATGTATGAAAAGCAGCCATTCAGAGAATTTAACAAGCACGTGGCTGTGTGTCATGTGTGCAACCTGCCTTGAATCAACCAAATTAAAAAGCTTCAGTGTCTGCAGTTTTTCCAGTTTAATCTGTTATGAACCTATATAAAAACTTTATTTTAGATTTTTTTTCTCAACTTTGATTGGCACATGAGCCATTCATTACAAGGCTGATTGCAGATTTTTCCAGCCTCACCTCTGTTTGTTGCCTGTATTCCCTACCTTCTCTCTTGTAAATGAGATCTTCAATTTTAATCTTGTCTCACCCGTGCTACGGAACCCTTAGTGGCAGCAGATCCTCTGAATTATTTAGAGGCCCACTGTTGAGGAGATGTTTCTTAATGTGAATCAATGAATGGTGCATATTAAATGGTCATTGGATAAGTGGCATTACTTTTTATGTTGTCCACGGGTATAGAGAAAGGACCAACCAGCACAGCCCTAGAGAAACTTTTAGACTTTTAGCTGTGCTACAACCAGCGTTACTGCTGTGTACAACATATTTGGAAGAAAGCCAGTAGAATTCTGTGCCTATGCTAAAATTCTGCACCTTCACTCAAATGACAGATGTTCCACCTTCCATTCATATATTCACAGGGCATTTTATTAGGAACAATCATACCTAATGCTTATTTATTTAATTATCCAATCAGTTAAACATGTGGCAAGAGTGCAGTGCATAAAATAAGTATAAGTATTCAATAAGTATTCACATCAAACATTAAAATGCAGAAAGAATGTGATCTGGTGTTGTGCCAGGCAGGTATGAGTATTTCTGAAACTCGTGGAATTTTTAAACACAAGATCACTTTAGAGGTTATGCAGAATGTTGCCCAAAAATAAATCTGTGAATCCAACCTGCCTTGTGTCAACAGTTCAGGCTGGCCGTGGTGTTATGGTATGTTGAAAGTTTTACTGACAGACTTTATGTCCCTTAATACCTATCAGTCATCAACTGAATGCCACATCATGTCTTAGTATTGCTGCAGACCATATGCAGCCTTTTATGAACACAATTTACCAACTAATAGCTACTTCCAGCACCATAATGTACCATCACATAGCAAAAGTCATCTCAGACTGGTTTAATAGACCTGACAATGAGTTCAGTGTACTTCAATAGGCCCTTTTCACAGCGGACAGTAGGGGAAGTAATGAATAATGGCTGAATTCCATTTAGCTACTTCAGTTTCAGGATCCTGATGTCTCAGTGTCACCAATTCATGTCTTAGTGAGACCCTGGAACTCAGCAGAGCCAACGTTAATATAACTATTAACACCTGTGCTATTCCTATTATGACATGTCAAAATGTCGGCTGTGGGGAAAAAAAGGCCTGTAGCCTCCCCATAACTAACTCTGAATACACCTTTGGTATGTGCTAGAAAGGTAGCAAGAATATGTAGCTGACAGATCTACAGAAACTACGTGCTGTGTGAGTATGGTGTATATGGAAATGGATACATTCGGCATACTGTCTTTTCATAACATTTCTTCTCTCAAACTTAGAAGAGAATTTAGTCCAACCATTGAGATCCAGATGACATATGTAGATAAAGGAACCCTGGACAGATTTATAATGTGCTAACACAATATGCACATTCTACCTACAGTATGTTGTATAGTATAATGAATAGCTGAGTAGCTAAGTAATTATCCCTTGAGTGATTGCAGGGCTGTGAACTTGGTCTCTGCAGTTTCCAGCAAGCTGTGGGGAGTCAAGTCAGCCTTTCCACTCAGAAAGGTCAACTGGTGCCAGGGGGATGTAAGTGAGGCCATGCTTGCCCTGTGGGTATTTTCAAATGGCTGAACTTTTGACCAGCATGTAAGAGACCAATACTTTATGGAGGAGTTGCCTCCCACGGATGGCCATGTCCATCCAGGGAAAAAGCCACCTTCCAGTGTGTGTGCTGAGGAGGCCTACGCAAGTGTTGACCAACACCAGTCCCTCTGCTTGTCCTCACACCCCCTCATTATTTCTCTCCTGTGGAAAGGGACTGATTATTTTCTTGAGGCATGGATAAGGTTACTGCTAATTAATATGAATGCACTTAATTGTCATGGATCACAACACACAGGAAATCCCCATTTGGTTTGCTACTCTTTTGACTCCACTATGTTAATGTAACCTTTGTACGATATGTTATCGTATACTGAAAATAATCATGGAGTAGATGGCCGAGCAGTGCATTCATGCTTGTTTGAGTTCACACCTTTGAATAATCAACTGGCTTATCTTTAAATATTTGTATTTTGGGGATTTTAGATTTTAATTACTTACTTTAAGCTGTCTTGCTTGCATACTAGTAATGTATGCATAATATGTGTATATTTTGCCACTATTTACACAACTATAATAATTTATCGCACTGAACAATGTTTTTGACTGCAGAGACGAACTCCTTTTTTCTCACAGCTGAAAAGGTCAGGTAAACATTGGCAAAGACTGTCTCACTTGTGTTCAAAAAGTTTTGGCAAATTATGAGCAGAATTTTAACGTTAGGGCCTCAATATATCAGCCATCTTGATGTTCGAAGAATAGGTCCTAAAAATGGCCTGAAATTCTGATTAATGCATCTGCCTCCAAGCTCCATTTGGGTTCGGAGTAAATTTACTTCATGTTATAAATTTTATCAATAACGTTGATCTAGGAGAGCATTCTAGTCTCTGGGGGATGTCAGACATTTTAAAAATGTTCACGTAATTGGCTTCTCTTTGGACTCTGTGTCTTTTTTGCATCTCAGTTTTTAAAGAAAACTTAGGTGCTACATTCTTTCATATAGAAATTGCTTATTACTTAGAGAGATCCCTTGTAAATGAGCTGACAAACACACTAACAAAATAATAGTAGTAATTTAAAGAAAAAGGTCATTTTTGCTTTGACAGACAGTAATATATCCATGCATTCATTAATATCAGTCTCGACTGGCAATTTAATGACAGTTTATGGCACTGTATTCTAGCAAGTGAGTGCCAAATGAATTTGTTCTGAATTGCAGAGCATAGCAAATTGCTAAAATTTTGTGATTAACAATTTTGAGCAATCTAACAATTGCTGCAGAGGTTCTTCGTACAGGTGTTTATCAGGTATTGATGTCTCAAGAAATATCAGTGTCATTTGGATGTATGATATAACCCTGATCCTTTCATACAGAAATCAGATGTTAGTATTTATATAAAAAGTAATTTATGATCTGTTGCGTGTTGCTTCATTAAGCATTTAACTTTATTCGACACACTGAAATGAAAGTGTTGTTAGTCTTCACGGTGCTTACCATTGCTTTTTGTTTTTCCTGTGATGTTGGGGCAGCCTTCTAATTTGCTCCCAGAGGCCTGTGTTTGTCTAATAGTTTAATTGGCTAGGCTGTGCACCTGTTTGGCAGCACAGGTGGCCACAGGGCCATTGTGCTGAGGGCCTTATCTCCCAGGCAGTCCCACACAGGTGTGTGGCATGCAGCCTTTGCAGATCTGCCCACAGATGGCATTGCCTGGAGCATCCGCTGCATACTCTGTTACCACTCTCCTCTCCTCATCTGCCATGTTTTTCACTTCTCTTTCTGTGAAAATTTCCCCAGCTGATAATTTATTCTCTACTTCCTTCTCCCCCTATTAATTTTGTCATTTGGATACACACTTCTTAATTTAGAAGTGTCAGATTGACTAGCCACTTTTCATTAATTTCTTAATCCACTGACATGAAGTAAGATGCCAATTTACAGAAAATTACAACCCTCTTATTTCTCATTTAGTGGCAGAGAAATCCGCGGCTGTTTCAGTCTGTTTCAGTTTTCTTTTTCACACACATTTTATGGCTTCTTTACTCTCAGTATTGCACATGTAAACACTATGATGAGATCCATGTAAAATATACCAAAGAATTTAATATCTCAATCGGCAAGACATATTTCTGTTTTCTCTCTACAGTCACCAAGGCAAAAAACCATCTATTTTTGTATCATATTTGCTTAAATACTGGTTTAGCATGAAGAGGCCTACCCTGCTTTTACACATTATTTGTTAATTTCAATCTGAAGCAGCTTACATGGAGTAGGGTTGAAGCAGCAAAGTAAACAGCAATGGCCCCAACCTCTGTGTTTCCTATGTTTAGCCCTCAACATTAAACTATGACTCTGTCAAATCCCGACTGACTTCCATATTTGATGGTGTTCCGATCCGTAACACATATTTAAGCAAAATTGAACAGGGCCCCTAACTTTTCATTATATGAACTCCTCACAGCACAAGTCAGACATTCTCTGGGGCATTTTCTTGTGGGGTCTTTTTGTGGAGGCGGGAAACATTTGCTGACACCAGAGTTTGTATCTGTGGTTGCATACTCGAGGTGTGGGTTGTTGTCATGCTATGCCGTGCAGGATGTCTCTGAGTGTGAATCGGTCTCACCAGCTTTTCTCAGTTGAACGCTTGTAGCTGAGCACCAAAGGTTACATGGAACGCAACTCATGGGCTTTTTAAGGGCTTTGGAGTTGCTGTACTTGTTAACATTAAGCTGCTGGTCCTACTGAATCTGTCCTAATGCTCAGTGTATAACATATCTGCTGAGTACAGTGGCAGTCCTTTCCATCTAATGACACATTCTCACATCTTCTTATTCCCTCATTTCATAATCTGTTTGTACTAGAAACAGTGAAAAGTTATTACCGTACTTGATTGTCATTGCATTTTATGTGTATGGAGCATGCTAACTATTGAAACCAAGACAACTCCCTTGGCACAAATGTGTTTTTTTTTAAATCACTAATCTGTATGATTATATCTCTAATGCTTCCTCCCTGGGCCTTTTCTGTCCACTGTTCACACAGTAGCTAATTAACACTGGCACAAAGAAGCATATCCATCTGTCCATCGAAAACAAAAGAATATAGGGATCTAAACATGTCACAGGTTGTGTATACCCCTCAGCAGCTCAGGCCAGAAAACCTGTTTGGCACAGAAACAAAGTGTGACTCAGTGCAACTGCAGTGAGGTAACTGATTGTTGTGTGAGGATTTAGGGAAAGTATATCAACAAGCCTGCTCTGTCTGACATAGATTCTTCACTAAGATGAATACCTGTTTCTGTGCTGTCCTATCTGATGTGGAAATAACTGCCTATCTCAGTAAATCATCCATAATTGATCCACTATATTCACTTTGTAATCCTGGTTTACTGATTTTGTAAGCTCAATCAGAACTCCATGTCAATCTGAAAATTTTAAATAATTATACCATTAAAAGCCTGACGTCCTAAGGGTGTGTTCAGGGGGACAGGCTACCTCAGGACACATGGCAGTCGGATGCCTTTGAACATTCTGGATCAAGCACCATTTCTTCCCATTCCATCACTCGGGTGGGGTAATGGAAAAAACAGAAATAGCAATTTGATTTCCAGTGTTATCTCAACCACCCTCCAGACCTCTGACAAGTTTGCTCTGTCACTTGTCAAGGAGAAGTATGATGGTATAGATTTTGAAATTTAATAATTAAGGAGGCAAAGGTTTCTCTTTTCCCTCTGTTTTAACAGTGACAGGAATAATTTACCCATTAGTGGATCCAAATTCATTTTTGTCTTCCAGTTTTCAGGATGGTATAATCAGTCTCCCTTTATAGCCTTCAAACAGCTTTATTTGACTGTTAAATCTGGCATGAATCTTTGTGTCTTCAACGAGATGTGACGAGCAGTCAGAAATGAAAAAGTTAACTAGTTTTTACCCTTGTGGCTGACTTCAGAGTCAATGTTCACCCTCCTTCCTCGGAGGCAGTGAAAATGATTTTGGAGACATAAATGTCCTCAGTGTCTGGGTATATTTTAAGAGTGATGCCTATTTGATTTTATGACACCATCTGTTAACCTCCAAGATAGCCATATCTGTTATGGTCCCAGAGTGATATGTACATATTTCAGATAGATCTGATTTGAATTCCTTATTGATTCAGTCAGAAATGATCATACGCAGGCAAAGGGAATAACTGGCATGTTGCTGTCTGTGTTCCTTTTTAAAATTCGTTATTCTGTATTTTGTTGGTAATTTTTCACAAGGTTTATATATTTGGAAATATAATGCCTTCAACCAGTGTATACTATGAAATGCTGTGCCTTGTTGTGCATTAATGTGTACTAAAGAATCAGTGGTACACATAATTTTACTAAAAATGGTGGTAGAATTCAAGTCTTTCCATGTTTTCTTCTGGTATGCAGGACATAACACAGAATCCCATGTGACCCTATTTACATCTGAGTGGGAAAATCTGTCCAATCTCTTCCACATTCTCAGAGTGAGACATATTTGTTTCTTCTGATATGCATGCAAATACAAGAATTCCTCAACTTGCCTCAACCTATGAAAGTCATCTTGTCTGCTCCAGGATTTAGGAGAGCAGCTGAGCCGTCCTATCACTGGTTCCCAACAGATATCAAATAATAGTCTAAGCATGCACACACCTTCTGGGAGGTGTTCACTGTCTCTTTGTAAAAAAAAAAAAAAAAATTCAACATCCACTATAAAAGGAGCCAGCAACAAAAGCTTAAACAAAATTGCAACTTTATGGCTTTGAAAATAGAAGAAAATAGAGTTCTTTCCTTCAAAGAAATGCTTGCCACTGCGATTTCTCCTCCTCCTTGAAAGATGAAACTCATCAGTGCAGAAGCCAAAGGATTTTGTACATACATCACATTAAACCTGATGAACCTTTCGCTGACCCTCTACAAAGCACAGACCCACAGTATACAGAGCAATTAAATTAAATGGTCTAATGGTACCCGGTCGATATATCTGTTGGCCAGTATTATGGGCAGATATTTGCTGATATCATATATTGGAATCAGATTTGCCACTTGTGCTGCTGGTGAGGGAAGTGGTGAGGATTGTTGTGTATGAATCTGTGGTGGTGTTCATGGAGTAATTAGACATTTGAAGCGTTTTGAGCTCTGTGGGGGTTCATTTCAAAGTATCTCGAGAGCATGGTGTGCTGTCAGCTGTCTGCACTTACTAGTTGATTTCATTCTGAAAAGCTTCACTCCCCACACTCCAGACAGACACACACAACCTACATCAAGTTTTGCTTCGCATCCTTAAACACAAAGACAGGAACGCATACACTGGGAAAAGTGGAGTGGTCGTTTATGGAGTAGGCCTGATCTTCAGTCTTTGTTAGAGAGTTTTGGAATCAAGCTGAGACACAAAGTACAAAGTGCTTGTTTTGAATCCAGCCCTGCTCCCATTGTTGTGAATGCTTAGCTACACCACCCGCCACATTGTTGGAGTGCTGACACTGGGAATACTGCCCTGAGACTGCTGCTCCCTTGGGTGATGATATCAAGCAAGAGTACCACCTCAGGTATTGTTGGGGGTTTTTTTTAATCGATCCTCTGCTGTAACTTAATGAAGTTGCTTTGTATTATATTGGTAATGTGAAATTGAAGAGGATAGACAGTTTTATCTACAAACCACGAGTAACAATTTTTTTGCATTGTCCATCCGTTAGATGTTTTCTGCTGTGATGCATTACAAATTAAAGGCTGTGCCATCCAGCAGGACATAGAGGCCTGAGATAAAGACAGCTAAGTGGAGTGACACAGCACCTGTTACTTTGATGGAGAGAGTTCGTGTTACCTGGAGTTGCACCTGAGGGATATCCGCTGTTCATTGTTTTCTCTCAGGGTCCAATGATTTTGTATGTGTAAATGATTGATTGGCAGGGTGTCCATTATACTTAGGGCATTTCATTAGCTACTTAGCAGCATAATTTTACCTTGGTTCCACTGTTTCCAATGGAAATCTCTTAAATGTAAAATTCACTTTTGTGCAAGGTGAGGGTTTCTGTGAATAAGGGTCAGCAAAACAGAGAAACATTTAGTGTGTGGTAGATTTTCAGAATTCTGTGAAGGATTTTGTAAGAAAAACTTGTTTTTGTCATTGATGCTGATTATAAACTGGTTATACTGGATACTGGTTATAACATGTCTGTGCTTGTGTGTGTCTTGTCATGCCTGCCCGCCGGTGACAGCTGTGGCCAGAGGCATTTATGTTTTGGGGTTGTCTGTCTGTCCATCTCATTGCCTGGTTGTCATAGGCATACAGCCACAAGGCAGTGGTGCTAGATTTGCAGTTTTGGTTTTCTTTATGTAGTTTCATAGCTAGAATATGGAAAAAATCTTCAGTCCTTCAAAAGGTACTACATTATGATCACAGGGATAGCTTGTGCAAATGCAGGAGTTTGCAGTCATTTTGAAATACTAATTTTTAGAGAAGCAAGGAGCGTGACTCTGGGAAAATCAATGTAAATTGGTCAATTCATCTGATAGTCTGTTGGTCCAACACTAAAAAGTGGTCCAATGCGTCAGTTGTAGTGCATACTATATGCACGCTAGCATGCTAATCATTGCCCAGGGCTCCAAGTAAAACTGAGCCTGAGTCACATAAACACTAAAATATATTGATCCACTAGTCAAATTACCTATGAGGAGCAATATTAGCTCTTCATTTTTCATCCATCTATCTAGTGCCGAATGGCTAAAAATTCCTTTTCTTCTTTTTGCATTACAACTATTTCAGCAGCCTGTCAAATTGAACACAGTGTAATATAGATCCACAAAGCCACTAAGCAGACACTGGTTTCAAGCTATAATGTTCAGAGCTATTTGTTGCAGAGAGCATTGGGCCTCAATTGTAGTGCTGTTGCACTGAATAGTTTATTAGTCCCACCGAGGGACAGTTGTGTGACTTTGCCTGTAATACAATATGAAAGATATTACACTTGTTGAGAAGCTTTCAATAATAAAGCTCCCCACCTAGCCATGATAAAATGATCAAACCTGGACTGGACTAGACTGGAATCAGTGCATCTACAAGCCATCTGAACATGATACCAGAGATCAGTCATACGGCTCGCTCACTGTTTCTGTCATCATCACCTTGGTTGTGACTGATGATGCGTGAGTAATCTTTTCATCGTGTACTAACGTTTCCCTCGCCAAGTGTTTGCAGAACCGTACACACACACTCGCACTTTCTTTTCCGCACTCTTTGCGATGATATTTTGTCCTCACAAACCAACACTGTATACACTGTAACTGATGTATGTGTGTATTCCCTTGAGCAAGATACTGAGCACAGCCAGAATTGGCAGTAGGAGCAGTTACTTTTTCCACTGGTAAAATGTGCGCATGTTGCATATGTGTGGCAGAGAAACACTCAATCACTTAACCTTGAGGTACATTCTGGAGTGAGCTGGGTCAAGACCGTCTAAATTATGAAGTGAATAGACGTTTGGTTGCGTGTGGTAGTTTTCATTTAAAGCAGGCTCACTATTGTGTCTCTTGAAAATACTGTAAATATTTGAACTCAGGTAGAAATTGTAGATAAATACCAATATACATGCACATATTTTCTCCTGGTGTCTCAGTGCTTTGCGCTGTCTCTCACAGCAAGATGATTTTGGGTTTACCTTGTTTCCACGTGGAGTGCATGTTCTGGGATTCCATCTGATTTTGTCTGTCTGTGTTTTGCCCTGTTCTTAAGTGCCCACCCGCACAGGTTGTATGACTTCCTCTCATGAAATGCATAAAGGGATAGGCTCCAGACATCGGTGACTCTGAACAAGAGAAGCAGTCTGAAAATGGGATGTATGGATAGATACACTATTTGCTCATGCATAACTACATTCGTTATGGCAGCACATGTCAGAAAGTCAGTAATGTCTTTTGGGAAAAAATGGTATTGACAGGGAGACAGGGGGTCACTTCACTCCAAGACATTTTGACTTTTAGTTGACAGCAATATCTAGCTATATCTATGTAGCAATAGCTAAGTCCACATCATTATGAACTTAGAATGATGATTAATGAACAACTTGCTAGTAAACATACTGTTTATCTCTTAACACTTGTTTGTGGACCAAACTGTGTGATTTTCAGTGCAACCATTTTAGAGCAGTTAACATAACTTCAACATAATTGCGTCAAACCAGCAGAAATAACACAAAATATAAAATAAGAAATTGCTTCCCTAAGACCAATCATGAATTTTTCATTTTGCCTGCGGAATATACATGATTGCAGAAAGTAACACAATTTGGTGGCACTTAACTAGAGGATTATGGCCATCAATATTAGATGAACAAGTTCTCCCCCAAGTTAATGAAATCCTTGGATGTATGCCCACATTTTTAGAAGAGACTGATAAGGGAAGGATTCGATCTCTTGTTCCTTCAGTGTTGAATCACTACATCAATATTTCAGTGGTGCCAAGAAACAAATATGTTATGTTTGACCAAACACAAGCTTTAGATACCTCTGCAGTGGATGTTTTGCTTCTCTTCATCGTATGCAATTAGGGTTATCAGTTTAAAATGCCCACTGATTGTAAGCTCGTAAATGTTGTTACAATCAGGTTTAGCACATTGTAGTTATGTTAGTTTTTTATTTTTATTTGTGTTGGTTGTAATAGTATGCTGTCCATTGGGGCAGTTTTCCTGATGAACAGGGATAGGGCATTTCATAGCCTAAGGACAAACTCGTAGAAGTACCATCTCTCATTTTCAATTGTGGTAACTTTGGGGACATTTGGAAGGCAAGCTGCAGACGACCCTAAGGGTATACGTGAGGGGACAGAAAATGATAGACAGTCTGAGTCAAAACATTTAGTGCCCTAAAAACCTTGGAGAACTGGAATGTGCTGCAACCTGCAGCAAGACGTACATTTTTGATGAAAAATGTATTGCGCAGCAATTACAGCCCCTCCCTTCTTTTATGCCTGTTCTTTTTCAGTCCAACAACAGAGTGGAGGTAAACATGGAACGCACTGCGCATACAGTGTAATTAAAGAAAAAAATACTTTCTGTTATGTTTTAATATATGTTGCCTCTCTGTTGAAGGCATTTATTAGCAAAGCAATTCAGCATGTTCTGTAAATAGTTGCTAATTGTGATGAAGTATTTTTTTTTCATGAGTGTATGTGTTTATTTGAGATTAATCTTGATCTAAGTTTTTAGCTCTCACTTCATGTAATGATTGCCAGTTAAGGTTTTCATTGTCAAATTATACTAGTTCTGCGTTATGGGTACACAAAAAACACCAACGCTGGTTAATGTTAAATAAATGTTTACCATTTAGACGAGCTACATACTGAAGGGAGTTTTTTTCTTACCTTGTATTGGAGTGGATTTACCTTGAGTAGCAATCCCGAAAAATAAAAATGAAAGTGGGGGTCCTTTACTGATCATTGTGAGACCACATCTCTGTGTGTGTATATGTATGTAAGCTTTTTTCAAACAAACCAGATGTCCAGTTTGTTCAGTTTTATAGTTGGTTGTTTTTCAAAGCGTCCCTCCCGTTCCGTTTGCGAAACATAGAAAAACTATCAGCTTTAATTTATCAAATGGGAGCTCTGAATTCTGGGTGGAACCACATTTTGAACCGACTGCACTGTTGCATCACCAAGAAAGCACACAGTGGGGACAGATTCCCCTTTACAGAGTTTCCCCAGATAGAGTGAGAGTCCTGATCATCTAAATAGATACAGAACTGTGCTCTGCAAGTACTTGAACATAGTAACATACTATGCATTTACTCCATTTGCTGACTTGACCAGCTTGATCACAAAGCACCATGTGTTATGTGAAATATGAAATGATAATATGTGAATCCATCACTTCTTCTTTGCCTTTCTTACACACCTTGTTGAGGTGTTGTAGCTTTCCCAGACTCCCATAATGGAGTTACGCTGTGTACTAAACAGAATTTCCTTTCACAAATATTGTTTCCATTATCTGCTCTCTGAAGACTGACATTACCCTTCTTACTAAGGAGCATAAACAAAGACTGTGGATTTACCGAATTGTGCTCCCTCAGCCATGTCGCCTCCTTCCCCCTTTGTTGTCCTGGTCTCTCTTTCACTCCGCCCACCACTGTTACAATAGTGGATATAACTGCATTATTATTCTGCTGTAAACCGAGCCAGTTCTGTTTTTTTTGTTAGGACCATAAATAGTGCAAAACACATGCTGGAAGGAATCGTTCTTTTTGTAAACAGACATTTATAAATTTACGACATTGTGATGCTTTGGTTTTATTAAGAAAACAGATAATCATTTTACACTACGGTAAATATTAATAACATATAAATTGGTTCTGCTCGTCTTTAATGAATTTTTAGTAATGGTGGATTGTAGTGTGTGCTAATTTAGTCACAGTTAGAAGAAATACCTCAACTTCACCAGTTGCCTCAGGCTATCGCATCTTATCCCTAATTGAGGGTCTCTTCCGACTCACTGAGTCAATACAAATGACTTTAATACTCAAACCATTATTATTTCAAATCATTGTCAAAAAGGGAGGATAAATTATTGATTTATGCCCCGTTAATGTCAGAAAATTGCTCCATGCATTCTGTGTTATTGACAGTTAGGGGCTGAAAGCATTACTGAAAACAAGTAATGCTAATGACATAATCTGGCTGTGGCCACACTGCCCCTCCCTCCATCCTCTTAGACAAACGGGCTCATCTGCACTGGATCATTTGCCGTCTCCCGATACGCTGTGGTTTATAGCCAATTATCTCTCACGATCCATTATTGATTACAGTGTTATCTTTCTTGCATTGCTTAATCTTTTGGCACAGGAAAATAGCAGCTCACAGGGGGGCCTGGATACAAACTGTTTAGCGCTGGGAACACTAAGTTAAGATGGGTGGGTGTTCATTTCCTTGTAAATGGGTACAGTTTAAATTCCGACTGTATTCAGAATCATTGGGTGGGGTGTGAGGGGTGGGTGCAGTGATTTGTAGCTCTCCCTGTTAGGAATTAAAAACCACTGCAACGGTCAATTTATCTACGTGAGTGTTAAACTTTTGATATTAGTCTGAATGACTGATTTCCTCTGAGGTTCAAACAATATTGCTGGTGTTTGTTTCCTTCAGTGAAATCAAATGGCTTACAATAAACCAGCAGGGCAATAACCATTCTGACAGGATATTGGTTAACGGATTTTGTGTGTCTGTGTCTTATGTTTCTAGTTGGGTTAATAACTTCGGTCATGAGGGTCTCTGCCTTCTTCTGGATGCTTTGGAGAAGCTGCTGGACAAGAAACAGTGAGTGATCTCTTTTGTCATCCCACGTCTGTGTCAGTGTCATATTACCAGGTCCTGTTTCATGTAATCACCGTATCTTTTTCCATTTGTTTTTTAGGCAAGAGAATATTGATAAACGGAACCAGCATAAACTCATCCAGTGCTTGAAGGCCTTTATGAACAATAAGGTTTGTATGAGTCAACAAAGAAGAGACGATCCATCTAGTTCATTCAGTAGATAATTTAATGTCAGAGTACCTGCATGGTGAAATGATATTGCACTGATGCAGTCCTAAATGACTTGTAATCTACAAATTTGAAAAGAGAGCCCTGAAGTTTGAATATGATTTGAATGCACTAATACAAGCAAAGATGAGGCTCATTTATATAACTGATAAATAAAAAGCACAAACAAGGCCACTGATAAACATCTCTCTTAACGTACCTCAGGTGCCTGGGCTTCCAAACATGATGTGAACCAAAATTTCTGGCTCACAGTCTCAGATCTTTTAATTATCTTTTTTGTGAAGGTCTGGCTCATTTCTCAAAAGTGGCACGTTTCAAGGATAGCAGAACTATTGATATTGCTTCTCTCAGAGTTAATCCCCACATGTGGTCGTCTCTACCTATTCCTTCAGTTGAGGGAAGACTAAAAGGTACAGGAGGCTATAAGTATTTGTCCCTAAAGTCCTGTCCTGAATTGAATTAATTCATCTTCCTCTCCATTTTCTCCCATGGCCTCGTTGTCCCTCCTTAAAAGAAAATTAAGTCTAACTATAACTTACGTACATTAGAGTTTTTTTTTATATGATTCCTTTTTTTTACTTAAAGTGAAAGTCCTCCATGAATGCAAATGCTCTCATTAATTTATGCCCAATGGACCTTTTCTGTACCCTACCTCTCCTCCCTCCCTTTCATGATTCACAGTATGGACTGCAAAGGATCTTGGGAGATGAGCGGAGCCTGTTGCTACTGGCACGAGCGATTGACCCCAGACAGACCCACATGATGACTGAGACTGTCAAAATCCTTTCTGCCTTCTGTATTATTGGAGAGGAAAACATGTGAGCTAAATTCTCTTTACTTAATCATTTGCCACATTCATTTTTTGTGCATCTTGCTCTTGCACACTGTCTCATGTCTTGCATATTATTGAAGAGAGTAAAAAAAACATGCTGCCAATTGACATTTAAAAAAATCTCTAAACAATAGTTTAAACCACATAATTCATAGACCTTGCTGTGGATATATTTGTGAGTTATTTAAACCAATTTTCATCATGAAACAGTCTCAGAAGTTTCAGGGATAAATATTTCAAACCCCTACAAATATGTACAAATAATAAGTACAAGTCTGTGAGTAACTGGGATTTTTTTGTGATACAAGTGAACTAACCCTTTAAATCCTTTTGCCTAGCCTCAATTTAAAGTTGTAAGAACATATTCAGTATTCACAGCTGAGTGCGGAGACGTCTCTTTCTTTCTCAGGAAATAGCAGGTGATATGGAAACATCACAACACTATTTCAAAATCCCAACTAATGACAGTGGGAAAAATAGTAATGATGAAAGAGATCTGGTCCATCTCTGCTATGTTTACACTCTGTAATGGTTCTGAAACAGCAAGAGGGATGGCTGCGTCTTGTAAACACTGCTATGTCACTAATGCTTCAATCTTCTCCCACTGGGTGGCATGTGCTAATGCAGAGATTGCACCATGCACGCGTGCAGTCACTGTGTGCATAAAGTGTCGTTACAGATGACCCATGACAGCACCAAAACCTGTTGAGTCACATGGTCAGGTGATGTAGTTTAGTCTGTGTGTTTATGTGTTGAACTACTCAGTGTAGTTTGCCTCAGACACACAACCTGGCTGACAACTTATAAATTGGATTTAGGGGAGTGTTTTTTATTGTTTCCCACAGGGCCAGACTAGAATAACAATGGCACTTCAAAGTCAGTCTGTATGCGGTGGAGGAAATAAACAAACCCACAAATTCTGTTGGAGAAGTTCAGCAGTGTGTCTATACGTCACTGACCATCCATATTATGCTTGTATATTTGATCCTTGCTGTTCATTGTTTACCAAATGGTTTTGAATTATGGAAAACCAAGGAGTAGAACCTTTGTATTAACAGTAGTAAAATCTAATACATTGTTAATTTCAATTTATTGGCTTCCAAAGCATGTTTCACTGGTTTATTTAGATTCATTTGAATTTCTTAAAATCACAACTAAGTAAATGTTTCTCACATGTATATCCATGAAATATGTTTACTGTATTGTGAACATATTCTAATTATAGATAGAATACACAGGAGACGCAATCATCTATGCAAATACATCTTAATAGGTTGTGATGTTATGTGTTGATTGCATGAGGTGTTGTCCCTTAAATGACCTTTTTCACGGCGGACAGTACGACAAGACATACGTAAAGCATACATACAGATAATAGGTCCATTTAAATTTTCCAGCGAGCCACACTACAATGAGCCAGTATGCACGCCACCTGGACCTACTCGGAAATGACACATCCAAAAAGCATTCAGCCATGTTTATTGTTGTTAACTACAGCAAGACAAGTTAGCCTTGGGAAGCAGAACATGCTGTAGCCTCTCAAGTTGGCACAGATGGAAATGCCCTCTAATCTTAACAGCTGATTACTTCAGTGACTCTCTGGAAGTGAATTCTTGCTTTCCAAAGGTTACACATCAGATATTTACCAAGGTCTCACTTCACAACACTGACAACCAAGTACAATCAATTAATGTGACATTTTTAAAGTTATTGCTAAATTAATTCATTTTGAATTACTTAGTTAGCTTAATTCAGTCTACTCATGACTTGTGTGGGTAGACAAGGTTGAATAGTTTGAAGTAAATATGGAGATCTTTGCCGTGATCTCAACCCTGCATTAAAATGTATGTATCCTGTAAAAATGACAGCCAAAGCAGCTGAGGCGTCACTTTCTTGCTCAGAAACCTCTCTGCCAACCAGTGTTGTGATGCTGGCTCATGTTCAACACCCACTTCAGCTGACAGCATCAAAAAGGAACACGACAAGTTAAGCAGATCTATCTCGCCTGTTTTGAAGTTTCGTCTGAACTGGCTTTAAAGCTACTCAGTATGCAGCTCCCCATGCTTGTCTGTGACTTTCTAACCCCTATCACAGGACATGGCCATTCAATTTATCTCTGTGTCAGGCTGATTTCACACATACAGTCCTGTTGGTCAGACACATGATCTTCCCCGCTCACAAAAGAACTGCTGGTGTTTTGTCATCTTGAAAGTGTTATTTTTGGATTGATATAAGGTAATAAAAATGGCATCAGCCTTGGTGACATTTGTGATTACATGTTTACACATACATAAAGTGACATTTCAACATTTGACCTTGTGTGACTTATTGATTTGTTATTTATTACAGCAAGAGGAACTTGTATATCAGGCTAGGGTCTCCTTTTACCCACAAGAGGAGGACAGTTGAGGACAGGGGGTTAAACTGTTCAGTTTCTCAGCTGATGAAGGCAAAATAGCAAATGTGGCCCTTCAATGACAGAGAGACCACCTGTTGCCAGTAATTATACATGCATATTGCAAATCACTGTTTAGGTAAGTGCTCATAAGACATAAATGTACTTTTATTGCAGTCCTCTGTTTGTGTTTCTCTGTGTGTAGCACAAACTTTCTCTTGCATTAACAATTCAGAGGCTTCAATTGTCCAATGCTCTATTTAGCCAAGCTGCCTGGAGCCCTTGCAAGTACTCCAATTTGCTTACCTTCTCAATAGGTGTATTTGCACATTAGTCTGGCAGTCCCTGCTATAATTTGCACCCATTTCACCCAGCCAAATACACTCTACCACAATTGGTTTGACGAATGAACACATTTCCAGTAAAACCCTGTTTTTGTCTCGCATCACCTTAGTAACAAGCTTGATGAAGTCAGAATTGGACACCACAGCAATAATACACTGCATACAAAGAGATGGAAAGCAGCAGCATTTGTCAGGGTGACCAAAGAGTGGCAGCGTAAATGCCCCCACAAACACACAAGGGGAGATAAGATGCACAGTGTTTGAGCTGAAAAATGTGAGTAAATGTCCTGTCAGTGAGGTGATAAAAGTGTTTGTTGACTTTTTTGTTTGCCTGCTCCCTGTTCTCTGTTTTCTTCCAGCCTGGATAAGATTCTAGCTGCCATGACAATTGCTGCAGAGAGGAACAACAAAGAGCGATTTGCTCCAATTGTGGAAGGACTGGAGAACCACGAAGCCCAGCAGCTCCAGGTTAGGAATCGCACACCATAAAGCAGTTCACATGTCTTTTTAATAAGCATCACACATTCATCATTACCCCATTAGTTCTTTTGAAGGGAAATCTTATCATCATGGTTCATTGGCCAATCCAGTGACCCTAACCACCTTTGTTATTTTATATTACTGGTCTAAATTCAGTACTGTTCTATGGAATACTTTTGTATACTTTTTACTGGAATAGTGTCTAATTCATGCTGGCCACAGTGAACAGAAACCTGGCACAGTCCAGTCATTCACACAAACTCTGTTTTGTCATGAAGACCACGGTTGATGCCAGACAAGACTGACAGTGACAGTTGTGTCACTCGGGGGCCCATTGTACCTCAACCTCAGCTGTCCCCATACACGTGTTTCTCTCTGCCTCTCTTTGTGTCTTTGCGTCCACCTGTCGACCCCTCAGCACCTCTTGCACATTATGGAATGTCATTTTGGGGCTGTTGAAATGCACCCAGAGCTCCATTGCCACTGCTTTAATCAAAAACACCTGCCTCACTGAACAGCTCTGCTGAACTCCTCCATTATTTTTGCAAACACCAGAAAAATTATAACAATAAACAAAAGCAAAGTTGTTGAAGTTCCTTTTTCATTCTTTCTCAAATTTTTCCTCCTCCTCGCTGCCTCACTCATTTTTTCGCATCTTACAAATTCTTCCCTTTGTTTTTCCATTCCATTCCATGATGTCACGTTGGGTCTCAAAAGACTCTGCAACTACAGCATCATACCTCTTTTCATTGTCATTAGTATTCTAACAGCAATAACAACTCCACTTAAAACATGTTTTTGTGAAACCAGAAGTAGGGAATTACTTTAACTGCAGGGACTGGGAAGTCATGAAGGAAACTGATGAGGCGGGTGTGGAAGAGAAAGTAGATATTCTTTTATTAGGCTGTTGTTTTTCCTTTACATTTTGCTGTTAATGAAATGAAGCTCTGCTAATTGTGAAGTAAATTAAAATGCTTTGCTGATGCAGGGGGCTCAAGGAAATTAATTGACTTTTTATCCAAAACCTGTGATGGGCTGTAGAACTAGACTTTGCTAATGTGATTAAAATGTGTTTTGCCGTAGTTCTGGCTATGCTCGTCTGCTGAGCACGAAGGAAACTCAGCATTTTAACTTTAAAACCGTCCCAGCAGTGGCACTTTTAATTACAACGTGTAGAACCCCCCTATGGCACCGTGGTAGCTCTGTAAACCTAACACAGATAATGGCCCCACCCCCAACCGCTTCTCCACACCACAATACATGACTGAGGTATAGTTGAGGTGCTTGATGTTAGTATCCATCTATATGCAGGAGAAGAGAAGGAATTTTTCATGAGCTCCATGGCTTTCTTCACTCACATAAATTCTGTGAAGATGTGGTGGAGTGTCTTTTATGTATCTGGCCTCTGGTGGATACAGTAAAATGTTTCAGTGCATAGATCTTGCTTAGGCCTGCAAGCTTTTCTGGAACATGGTGAAGTTTGCCATGTTTTGGGAGCCTGGCACACATGCTCAGTGGCGGTGCATCCTTTACTGTAACGAGCTGGTGCTTTCCCAAGAGATTACGCAGTATCTTAAATCTGTATTGCATAACATCATGCATTTTTACCCCCATAACTGGCTAACCAACTTGTTTGATGTACTGCTGCTGCAATTTCATGGCAACAGAAAAGCAAACCAGTGCACTCCAGATAGAGTTGTTATGGTTTTTACAAGGCAAAAACTCATCCAGCAGATGTGGTTTAATTGATTGTTGTGTTAATAAAAGATCACTTACAACAAACAGAAAAAGTGTTGAATACAAATAGTTGTATTTTGTTCCAGATATTGACAGTACACAGAATGACCTGCTGCTGGAAATTTATTTGTCCTTACTGCAGGTGTATTTGTAAGTTAGTGATTTTGGTGAAACCATTAAGAAAAATGTGTTCAAATAAAAATCCTAACCCAGAAAAATAATAAAACTGACTCCACTGAGAATCAGCATTGTTGCTTATCAATAACACATACCTGCCAACAGCACAGGGTCAAGGTTTCAGAAGACAACGTTTCCCATCGTGCATGGGAATCCTTCAGCCTGCTATCGATTGTCTGTCCAAGGAAAACTGTCTTATCCACAGCTTGCTCCCTTGAAACACCTTACCGCTCATTATAATTCATCAGCCATTTCCTCTTAACCCCATCCTCCACTGAACACACATACACACATTTTTTAGGGTTTTATCCTTACCTATAAATCCATTAATAATGTATATTGAGTCAATAGACACACCAAACCAGTTCTTCCTACCATGTCTCCTCTGGTCTTTCACTCTTCCCTTACCTTTCTCGCTTCATCCTTGCTTTCACTTTTCTGTAGTTCTAGTTTTTGAAAGGAAATATTAAGACCAAATAAATAAACCAAATTGTAACCAAAAACACTATTAACAAATAAATTACATATTGTAATGTTGCATTGCTCTGCATGGCAGTAGATGTTAGATGTCTAATTTTTTATTTGCTTTTCTCTCTTTCTCTGATTGCATTTTTGTCTGTCTCCTCCACAGGTTGCTTGCATGCAGCTGATCAATGCTTTGGTTACCTCCCCTGATGACCTGGACTTCCGGATACATCTGCGCAATGAGTTCTTGAGATGTGGCCTCAAGAAGATTCTGCCTGTGAGTTCACAAACCATCAACAGTTCAATTATTCACGTGTTAGAAAAATTAAGGTCTAATTCTGTTCCTGAGGCCACATGGCCCAAATTTATGTTCTTCTTTATGTCAATCAATTTGAGTCAGTTCAGCACACAGCGACGTATTACTTTCTAATGCATTCTGACTCCACCCCGCAGATTTGAAGCCTCACATCAAGGCATATTACAGTTTGAATGTGTGCTAGTTAAGTGGTTGACCTCGATTACATTCAAAATAATTAGACTTAGACTACAGTTAACAGCCTTTTCTGTCATGTGGCAACTTCAAAATGCATGTGATATTTTTTCAGGTAATTGTGTCCAGATTAAACACTTGTGCTTTCAAAGCAAAGTAATCCAAGTGTAAAATTAAATCCTCTTTGCAAGAGTTGAGGTGTTAGGTAGGTAGTGGTTCCAGCAAAAGCTGGACTTTTCATGTGACACAGCTGATATGAATAAAGATGGGTTTCATTCTTATTAATTGAATGTGCTTGCAGGAGTGGTGTAAGTATATTGGTATTATCAGATGTCAAGTTTGATGCAGTGCTACCACCCCATCACACAGGTCTTCCTGACATCATTATCGGCAAGCTTACACATCTTCACACGAGGCGAAGGCAAACAAGCTCCATCTCATCACTCAAGTTCTCATTTGTAGTGAGTGGGGTGAGCGTATCACAGAGCCAGTTGCTAATAAGTCATCCCAGCTGCTCCTGTTGATTATTACTGTCATTACTTTAATTATCTTCAATTCTGCCCCCTGATATGATGGAGTCTCACTGTACAGTCATTTATGAATGCCACATTCATGGTGTTTAATGCCGACATTCAAACTGACATTCTGTCATCTAATTATGAGTTATGCTCAGGGACCAGTGTTGCTGTTGGCAAGGAAAAAGTGAACGCCACTGAAAAAGAAAGTGCAATTTGTTTTGTTCTGATTGTCCTTGACGCATATATTTGAACCTCCTCCTCTGCTCCTTCCTTTTTCGTGCGCCTCCCCCCGAACCAGTGTTGCTTAAGACAGATGGTGCACCTGAAAAACAGTGCACGGTGATTGATACCTGCAGAAATTGGGTTACATTTGGCCCTGTCTCTGTCTGTAAACTCCACTGCCGGTGATTCATAGAGAAGTGGTAAAGAGCAGCCCCTCCCTGTCCCCCCGTAGCCCCTTGTGACTGGAACAGGTGCGCAGGAATAGGTACTGTCTGGAATGCATAGTGAGAGGGTTTAGGTACAGGGAAACTAACACCAGGCGGAGCCCTAACAGATAGCAACACCAGGAACCACCCAAAACATGGGAGGAAGCAACCAGGGGAAAACACACCAGACAGAAACCCAAAAGGACACGAATCATAACAAAACCTTTATGTCGGAATGATTCCCTGCAGTTAAATGTTTTTCATAATCTGAGATGACATTTTTATATAAATTCACACCCTCAGCTCATTGCTGCATGTCTAATTTCAGGAACTAAAAGAGACAGAGGAGCTGGACATCCAGCTGAAGGTGTTCAATGAAAACAAGGAGGAGGACTCCATTGAACTGTCCCATCGCCTGGATGACATCCGCGCTGAGATGGAATATCCTTCAGTGCAACCTCTGTGTGAATATACAGATGAACAGGCCCGCAGAGCTAGCCATGAGAAATGAGTGCACAGTGTGGGTTTGGTCAGGCTTTGCAGGCTAAAGCCCCTCATGGCTTGGTTCATTAGAAAAGGATTTGAGGTGCCAGAGCACAATATCTAGCTCTGTCTCTGACCAGGTACACTACGTAAATAACTCTGTCATCTTAGCCTCCCACCTTTTCACTCCTCTTTATATTTACTCTTCCCATCCTCTCCATCTCCTCTCATCTCCTCTTCACTTCTTCTTCTCTGTCTTGGGTCAAGTAAGACAAGTAAGACTGAGGAAGATATCGACAGGCATATGCTTTCCCGGTTCTTACCATTCATTATGCACGGTAGAATATAAGATATTTTTATGTGCAGCAGTATTATATTACATGTTTTCTTCAGTTTAAGTATTAGCACTCCTTGTCTCTCTGTTCTAATTAGGAAAAGTGAATTTTCTCCTCCATCTCTGTACCAATGTCCATTAAACTCCAAACGTGCAGAGTAGGAGTTAATAAGGTGCACAGTAATTTAGTCCCCAGTTGGAAACTTTTTCAAGCATCCCAGAGAAGAGCCCTTTAATAATTCACAAATCTTCTCTAAGGCTATGTATGAATGGCTGACATAGTGAGCAGACAAACCAGGCGCTGACATTGTTATGCAGATGTTCATTCCCACAACCTTTTCTTTCACCTAATCCCACAGTTCTAGTATGGGCACAAAGCATCTGCCGTGAGTGACAGTTTCTGTTGACACATGTAGTTGAGGGGAGGAGGTTGTGAATGTGTGTGGAAAAAAAGTGCACCTGGATTAATGATGTGCTCGAGCAGGTTCACAAATGAGAAGGCCCAATGTTTGTTTCCAAGGACAATGTGGTATTGATCTGCGAGCTTGGAGCATGATTCGAATGCCTAGGCCACCCTTTGTCCCTTTGCCTGCATAGCTCACACGCACGTGTGCGCGCACACACACACACACACACACACACACACACACACAGACACGTATATGTATGATATCACGCAGGTAGTACTTCCACTACCTGAGCATTGCATATGTGACTTGTTTCTCCCAGCAGTTTCATGAATATTAACCTGGAGAGGCTCGTCTCCGCTGTGTCCGGCCCAGGTCCAGGTGCTGAGGAGGTGACTCCAGGCCACTAATACATATTAATGAGCTGTGGAATAGTGATTGATTGACCTCACCACTGACTGACCTACATCACACTCGAGTGCCGCTCATGTTTATTCATTATTTGGAGAGAGAGTGTAACGAGAGATAGAGAGAGCAAGTGTAGAATGGGGTGTCATCGAATGGACTGGCATTCTACATTAGGTTTATGTCTGCAGCTTAGTGATAGATGAAGCTTGTTGGATACTTTCCCAGTCTGAGCTCCTTCTCATGTCCTCTCAAATGCTGCTGTGGTGAGGCTATAATTGAATCTCACAGGATTGGTAATTCTCCCAGGCTTCATTCTCAGCTAATACAAGGGAGGGAAATGATACTTTAGAGGAGCCTGTATTCCCACCTCTCTCTCTTTCTCTCACTGTCTCTCTCTCTCTTGCTCTAAAAAGTTGAGATGGAATAGGAGTTTAATTACAGACATTGTGGAAATTAATAGGAAAAGTGTCAAACAGTATTTAAAGGAATTGATCTCCTCCAGTTGCGGCAGTTGCTTTGTTTTGTCGAACGATAGCATGAGAATCTGAGTATGCACGTTAGTGCTGTTTCTTGAATAAATTACCTGGGCTATTGATACTCGCACAGAATAACAATTCAATAGCTGCAGATGAAACCTGACAAACAATAAAAAACAAACAAAATCTTCAAAATAAACCTTTGAAGCATTTTAGCTTGGCGTCTTTTTAAATGTCAGGAGTTTTGGATCCATACGATTAGTATTTTCAGAAAATCAGCCATTATAACACCCTTAATGTTTTTAGTAGCAATATCACTCTTTCTTGGGTGATGTGGTTAGCTTTAATTTGGCTTTGAATTTATCCAGATCCTCAAGCTCAGCCATTTAAAAATCCTACGAAATGTGGTTTTGCATGTGCATTTAATTCACATTTTCTCTGCCAAAAGCAGAAGGGAGGAGAATCAACAACCAAATTGAAAATATCACTTCATCCCTTTGCAGTCAGTGTGTCACGCTATGTAAATATTTTAGCACGTCGTCAAGATTCACACGTCATGTTATGACGGCAGTCAGGTTTTCATCCCGTGAGCTTAACAATGCACCGACTCCTTAGTCTTGGTTTTTTCTGCATGTGTGCACATATCAGAGGGGCTTATTTCACTTCTTCAAACAAGAGTCTCGATGGGGAAATTCTCCTTTCTCAAGCAAATTAAATAGGCTCCAAACCATTCCTTTTCCTTGGTTCTTTAGTTCTTAGAGCCACACTTTAAGAACACTTTTAGAAGTTTTAGAAACATAAATTTATTATTTCCTTAATTAATCTTGTTCTGCAAATCAACCATTAACAAAGAAATAGTAGTTTGCAAGCAATAAAATCTATATGCTTATCATGTCCCATACTGTTATGATGCTCTTGCATTTCAAACATTTTTCTGTTTGAATATGAAGCATTACTGAAGAATACTTTCTGAAACAAATTCTCTTTAAATAATCAAGAAATATAGGATATATATTTTGTGATATATGTACCATATCATATTTAAGTGTGAAAACATAAAAAGACATTTGGAGTTAACATCTCTTTTAGATGTCAAAGCCTTCAGTACTTCCTCTTGGGGAAAGCAAACATAAGACACATAATCAATACCTTTTGCAAATTTAATGACATGATTTTTAGCTCCTGAGTACATGTCAGCTTCAATCTGACAACCGACTCTCAGCTGTATTTTGCCCTGCGAATGTTCGGCTCCCCATCATTCTTGCCTCCAACATTCAAACCAGTGAGGGGTTTTTTTTTGTTTGTAATTAATTTCCAATATCTTGAAAGGTTTAGAGTGACAGGTTACCCAGAGGAAGAATTCTTTATTGCCAGTCCTGCTCCTTAAGTTAGCTGTTTACACTGTTCTAGCTCCCCTGAGACAGAGTTGATAAGAGGAATCATATTTCCGTTTGCTTTTGCACAATGATGCCTGTCAGAAAATGTGAAGTGGAGACCTGGGGAAAATAAATAAAATGTTAAGGAAAAGGAAACAAGAAGTCATAAAAAATTTAAATGTTTACAGCGTTTTAATGCACCTAAATACTGACCATTTGGCATCTTCTTAAGAAGTCAAACTTAAAATGCTAGTTCTCCTCTCCTTTTAAACTCATAATTAACTGTGAAAGCTAAAAAGTAACTCTCTCATGGTGGAAAGTTGTTTCCTTAACCTCGCTCCTGTACTGATATGAATGAAGTGTACCATCTCCTGTCCAATATGGTGAAAGACACCGGCTCAGAGACATACTTCCTGTCAATCCTCCAGCACTTACTGCTCATCAGGAATGACTATTACATCAGGTAAGTACTTAGATTTTACATACCATTGGCCTTGGTCCATGTGCTGTAGTCATCTCAGCTTTTGGATTTCTTTGTTTCTGGATTTTCTTAAGGTATGAAACATATCACTCTGAACTTATATGTTCATTTCTTACAGGAAATAATTGGTGACTCTATTGGTCTTTGACCAATATATCTTGAAAAGTAAAAGCCAAGTTAAAATTTGATACATACATTACTCCTCACAAATGTTGATGTTGATTTTAAATTGCAAAGTTGAGCCAGCGTTATATTACTATAATTATTGTGTTATTTACCTCAAAGTTCTGAGCCTATCCTTCTTAATTCAGCTTCATCTTCCATCTTGTTGTTCCTGAGGAGAAATTTGTCTTGTCATACAAAAGTGAAACATAGAGCACACGCAGACTTTAACATACAATAAATGAAACATAATAAACATGTAAAATCAAATGCTAAAACCTGCCATGCAAACTCATACAACAATGTACATATGGTAGCAGCCAATGTAAAACCTGGTGTGCAACAGTATCATCCTCTCTTGCTAATTTTAAATTCTGAAATAATTCATGTAATTTGCCTGTTATCACTGTAGTCACCAGTAGGTCTCAATGCAGTTTATGGAAATGCCATGCTGATCCAAGATTATTTGGTCATCATTGGTCTGCTGCTCCAAATTCACTGGGTTAGAACCGAAGTTAAGCAGTGGGTTAAAAAGTAGCCCAGATGCAGTCACAAAAGGATTCTTTCTACATCATTTTTCAGTAGATACTAAAGTGAAAAAGTGTAAATGATAAGAATCAGTGATATTTTTGTTGAGAATTTGAATTAAGGAATTTAAAACTGTTCGGTTAGGTCTCCACTTTGTCTTTGAAGAGCAAATATGCCAGTTGCTGGCAGGAAGTCCGCCAATCTTCTCAATGGAATGACACTGATGAATTCACTGCTGTGTCAGACCTTTTTGCAGAAATAAGACTTGAAAAAAAGAAAGTTAGATGTTAGATTAGAAGTCGATAGGAGGATGAGAGGAGGAAGATGAATTTACCATAGACAAGTTGCTGTTCTCTTGAAGTTATGAATAATGTATTCCTCATCTATTCAGCAGAAGTGAGAAATAGAATTCACATTTACCAGCTAGTGCAGCCACGTCGACCTCAGCTCCAGTATCTATCTACACCTCTGCAAGCCAGCAACCAGAAGGGATCAGTACCAGTGCTCATAAAACTTACAACATAGAACTTATGGCCTTTTTAAAGATGTGTTTTTTTGAAATATTTCTTTTCCTCTGCCCTGCATCAAAATCGCAAGGACAAACCCATACATGTGCACAACCAAACACTGACACCAGAACACGTTCTGGCTGAGGCATTTTATTCCCCATATGTCACTGCTGTGGAGTCAGGATGACGGAAGAGGCAGTACAACAGCACATGCAGCTATTCTAATAGATACTCTCCAATAGTCTTCAGTCATCCCTTAAAGTTACCATTTTTGTGCTGTGTATATATGTAATATTATATTACGGGGTCAAAATAATAGTAATAGTAATTATAATAAAAATAGTATCAATATAGAATTTCCAAAGCATCCAAACTGGGAGGTCAAACAATGCAGAGTTCTAGTTGAAATCATTTAATGGTAGTAGTCTTAGGTTAAGTAATGTAAAGGAGTGGCCAAGTTGGGCTTTTTGATCAAAGGAATGCATGTTTACTTGGCATACCTGGACTAACAGATTCATTTCTTTTTATCATTGTATTTATTGGAACAGATAGCAGTCTTGTTACCTTGATTCCTATGTCAAAAATAGCCCATTAAATGATAATTTATTTAGTATTGTAAGTAGTGTTCTAATAATAAGATGGTCTACAGTGCAGATGCTTTTCAATTGCTCTGTCTACTGTCATTCCACCTAACACAACATTAGTTGTTGCTCTCCCTTGCAGGGCTTAGTTTATTTTTGATAATTAATCTCTCACAGGCAAGCCTAATGAATGGGAGCACATCAAACCCACCCAGTAAATATAGAGCAGATCTGCTCTTTTGGAGCCCAGTGATATGGGGATTACACTGGTTATGTGGAGCAGAGCCTAGATCAAGTGGCTGGGGCTGCGCTGAACTGCAAGCTATCATTGGAAGAAATGAAGGTGCCAAAGTAAAAGAAGAGGTGGGGAATGATGCAGGGGACGTATGCTAGCTTCTGGAGCCCAGCCCTGCCCACTGTGGAGGGGTCTGACAGTTCTGGGTCACTCTCTCCATCTCTAGTTATCTCCACCCAGCCCCTATCTGCTTAGTGGTGGTGGAGGATGGGGGACGAAGGGAAAATAGGCCAGCTTATTGAGATAATAATGTGGTGTACATTGATGACAGTTGTAAGCTGAGTGCCACAGTGCTTAAGCCATGCAAGGCGATGTGTGAGCTTTCACCAGCTTGTTCCAGTCATGAGTGGGCGAATCCGCCAGCTCAAGCTTAATATATGGCATTTCATGCTTTGAAAGCAGTGCACCTAAATTCTGATTTGTTCTCATTTGCTTTGGCTTAGAATTTTGTGTGTTTTTTCATATTTCTATTCATAACATGATATGGCCTGTCCACCTACAAGGTACCAACAGCACCTTGCCGTTGAATTTATGGGCAATGGTTTGAGGCAGAGCCTTGCAAAATAAACTTCAGTGCATTTAATGTTTGATAATAGTTTGCTATTTATCTTTTTTTTTCTTCCACAAAGTTAACCCAGCTGCCAACAGGCACGTGTTCACAATCCTACATGCTCAAATCAATTATAGCTTTTAGTAATATCAGTGCTCCTTCCCCTTAATGCTTTTATGCAGAGATGTTCAAGAGACAGACAGACTCTGATTAGACTTTGACTTCCTTATCAGGATCAAAGATGTCATAAAATCTCTTTTGGGCATATGTTTTCAATTATTCATTACATAAATCAGCTGGGCAATCTCAGGAAGCTAAAAATATATCAACTGTAGCAGATTTGGTATTCATGGACTTGCACATCTGGTCTTCTTCTTGATTACAATGTCAAAACAGGAGCTGTAAAGATACCAGTGTTTTATAAAGTATGAAAAGAATTTCTGTAAATTGAAAGAAACAGCTGCCAGTGAAAGCATATTTGGAGTGTATATTTGTGCTTTGGGACTTGGAACATAGCCTCCACTGTTTGCCCACTAGGAAACTGTTTACTATTTAAGAAGGAGATGAAAGGAGCTGATGTGATTATTGAATCAGAAGGCTGTCCCTGTATTCATCCACCTGCACCCCTATTCGAGACTTCACTGCACTGTACCAGAATTGCCTGGCCGTTAAGCAAATTAAAACAATTAGAGGGTCACACCCACATGCACTTGCTCATTGAGTTTGTTTTTCCAAGATTTTTTTAAGGGCAGTATTCGAGAGCATCATCGAGGGTCAATTTTCCACATCACCTCAGTCCAAATCTCAGTTAACAAGAAATGGAGCTTGAATCTTTGGAGGAACATAAAACTATTTTTTTCTGTTGTGTATTGAAAAATAAACTTCTGGTCAATGTCATTGTTAGGAAATAATTATTTCTCAGTTTGGAGGACAGCTTAAGCCGGCATTGTGTTTGCTAAATGTCACTTGCAATTTAAGTTGATAATGTTACCAAGAAAAGGTCACATACCATCCTGTGTGGTGGAAAGGGACTCACAGGCTGATTCACACACCCTGCTTGACAACACCAGGCACTCAGTCACACTCCTAACTGGCTGACATGTTTTCCCGGTCATTGTGCTTTCAATTACACACATTACACTGATTAGATTTACATTTCAGTTTTTATGGTTGCTCTAATTGGCAAAGATGATTGCAAATTAGGCAAGAGGGCAAGCATAGCATTGGCTACTGTCTGTCACCTTGAAACGGACAGACTTTGGCTCTGTGTGCCATTTATCTGCTAATTTCATGAGGGGGGTGAAGCAAGTGATCAAATTTAATAGGGTGTCTATTTTCTCCAGCAGCACCCCTTTTGACATGGCATTTTGTGACCTCTAGCTTGGATAAGGGAATAATTTGTGGTTAATTAGCCTTGTAGAGTTGTGTCACTCATATCTTTCTATGGCTTGTCTAATTGTTCTGCTTTATATTTCCTAACCCCTTAGGCCTCAGTACTACAAGGTGATAGAAGAATGCGTGTCTCAGGTGGTACTGCATCGCAGTGGGATGGACCCTGACTTTGGCTACAGTAAAAGGCTGGATGTAGACTTCACCCATCTAATTGGTACTTTTTCAGTTGCTTCATATGTCTTCTCTCATTCATTTATAACATGTTTGCAGCAGCCTAAAATGTTTAATAAAAGCAAATATATAATAAGTCTTGATGCCTCGTGGTTAAGATCCTGATACGTTGAAAACATCCTTAGGTTCATTTTATTTAAACAGCTGCAGGAGGTATATCTCTGATGTTGCTAAAAGTGCTCAGATACCTCACAGTCATTCTCATTATCATCCTAGATCTTGCTGACAAACACCTGCAGTGGCTCGGCATGAGGATGCCATCAACTAATTGTTGATGATCAATACATTGTTTCTGGTCAAATAAATTGCATTAACCTAGAATAAATTTAAATGTTTTTCCTCAATTAGGGTATTTGTCAGCTATGTGCCAGGAATCACAGTGAAAACATCTATCTGCACTATATTACAAATGGAATTTCTCTTTTCAAACAGAGAAAAGAAATAAATAACACCACTTTGTCCTCTGTTGTGTTACTAACAGTTCTGTGACTTGCTAACAAATGGTCATTAAAAGTTTCTAAACCTATCCACAGAGAACTGATCCAGTATTAAATAAGTTTTCTCACTCACTTCACTCAGATTTAATCAGTTGTTGCAAAACTTCCAGCGTTGTTTTTTGTTAAATCCTCACTAAAGGACATGTGGAATTAGTTGCCACATCCACATGGGCTTTTGAAAGTTGCCTTTCCGCCTTTTTTCCTGTTTTGTTTTTTTTAATGCTTTTTCATATTCATGTGGTAGTCCTATAATTATAACATGTATTTTGCAGAGGGAAATATGTTGCTTGATGTTTGATTCAACATTAATTCACTCTGAAAACACACTTAAAACTTGCACTCACTGTCCTTCAGATGATTCATCTGCAGGGTAAAACTAAAAAATACACACTCTCAAGCAACAGATAATAACTCACAATATTTGGGTGATGATTTCTGTTCTTTCGAGACAATTCAGTCAGTGAGAGGAGGGTGAGGAGAAGACGAGTTCAAGAGATTAAAGTACATCTGCATGTGTCAAGAGTTGCAAAGTAGGACTGATGTCAGTGTATAAGAGACAGTCCCTGAACATGTCACAAAAACACCATTTCTTCTTGTTCATTCTTCACAAGGTCAAGACAACAGTTGCAACAGAAATGAGCTTTGCATTTCATCACATGCATGTACTTCATACAGACTTTTCAAAAAGACATCTTGACTAATGAAGTAAAGTATCTCATTAAAAATATATAAATAGATAATGTAAATGTTATGTAAACATAGCCTAATAATCCTTGGATTTTTTTTGTTAAATGACTCACTTGGTAGGCAGAGAAGTGTTGTTTTTCCTTTTCGAATCACTCTGACTCATTTTAACACCATGTTAAGTTTTTAACAACTCACGGACCTAAAAGAAGAATAGAATAGAATTCCAATCAGGCTTTCTGTAATATGTTGAAACAAAAATTATGAAAACTGTAGAAAGCAAGTCTGATTGTAGGTCTGGGGCGAGGAGCTAATAATGCCCATTGAAACTGGAGATGACTTTGAAGTGTCTCCTGACTGTGGCTGCCTTGTTTTGCAGATCAGTGTGTGGATAAAGCCAAAGTTGATGAGAGTGAGCAGAAGGCTGCAGAGTACTCCAAAAAGGTGAGACATTAATCACTCCCACAGCCCCCTTGGTTGGCCGGCTCCCATCAGGAAAGTTTTTTCATCCTCTGAGCTCTCAGACAAGCTATTGATTTTCCATGCCCTAATCAATACCTGGCTGTGACGCTACATGGTCCGTATCAGCATTACAAGAATCAATGCTGATGTCCTGATGTATACTTATTTGTGCGCGTTGCTGGGGCAGAGTTAAGTTATATGCAGACTCTTTTGATACAGTTCTGCATTTTAAGCCCCTCAGGAATTTCTTACTTTATCCTACATTTCCTTTTAATGTAACCCAAGTCCTTTAATTGCTTTATTGATCAATAGTATTTTTATTTATTTGAATGAAACTAAAGAACCTTACCTCGAGTATGTTATGTATAGTGTTGAAAAGTCATAAGGCTCCTCCCTCTCACTGTCTGGTGACCCCAAAGGGGTCCTGGGTATGTGTTTTTCTTAAGGGTCCTGTCCCACCAGCCTAGCGTGCACCCCGCTGGGCCAGTGAAGTCATCGTAGCGACATGGCTTGGTTTCTACAAAGGTTAGATCCATCAACATACATGAAAGCTAGGCCTGAAACGAAGACAAAGGACAACAGGGCTCTCGGGCCGTGAGAGCTATGAATAGAAATCGGCCAGAGAGTGTAAGACGGTTTGTTTTGGTGTGTGTTGATGTGCCCTGTGGCCATTCTCTGGAGACATCCTGCCGCTCAGAAACCTATGTGTGCATGCGTGTTTACTGCGTTCTTGTGTTTGTTATGTGCACGTAAGCTTACTTGTTTCTCTTTTCTTGCAGTTTGATGAGGAGTTCAGTGCACGGCAGGAGGCCCAGGCTGAGTGTCAAAAGAAGGAAGAGAGAATCAAAGAGTTGGAGGGGAAGATCCAGGCCCTGGAGTCCCAGGTAAATCCATAAAGAGACATCCCACTTCTCTGCAAAACAGTGTTACATTCCCCCAGAGATCCTTTATGTTGTATGTTTCCCCCCCAAAAAAGCATGAAAAAGAAGATGGTGAAAAACCCAATGCCCTGAAGCACTTCTAATCGGTTTGATAAAAGTTTCTCTAAGTGAAAAACTGACTTGCAAAATGCACAATAGAAATATTTGTAGCCATGAAAAGTTATGGCACCACAAGAAGAAAGGGCAGATTTGGTCAGAAGAATTCCTCTCCACTCCACTCACAGATGTGCTGCTGCTGTAAGTGGGAGTGATCATCCATGCAAGAACATCTGATTTAATAAAGGGTCAATCTCCTTCTTAAGTTTTAGCTCTTTATATGGGCAAATTGCTCTATTGAAGCTTTTCCTATGTAATTCTATCATCACAGTGATGGATTGCATTTCTTTTCCTGGCCTCCACATCATTTTTTCTCCTGGCAAAACCCTCCATTTTGAGTGTAGAAAATGACTGCTATTTCCCCCTTAACCCAATTTCAAACACTTTAGTACTGCCATGGGACAAAAGGGCAGTTTGCCTCCCTGCTTAGGGAATTTAATATAAACCAGCATTGAAAGATGGTATAGCTACACTATATCAGAAATTGCTTTTTCTTTCAAATGTTCCTCTCTGGTTGCTTATGTTTGAACTCAGCGTCTGATAATCTGCACCTGCATATGTGGACTAAGCATCACTAGGTGTTGTCTCAGTTATAAGTTGCTGTTACATTAGCCCTTTAGCTATCTCTCCTAGATCACTACAAAAGCTCTAATGTAGTGCAAGATTTGACCATTGTCCCGTTCAAAGTCACACACTGTTTTTCACCTTGGAACTTCATTTGTGTGTAGGTCTCAGTCTTGTACTTCATGTGCCTGAGTGCTCCGTCGCCACTTGTTACCTGCATTCAAGCCCATAGTGTTCCATCAGTCCCTCTACGATCGATTACTGTCCACCCATTTTAATGAGACCATCAGAAAAGCTCCTCTCCACCTTCTCCACCTGCTTTCCCCTTGTCTCTGTTGCTCTCTTCATCTTCCTCTGTCAGATATGAATGCATCAGGCCACGCTACCTTTGTTTGGCCTCTTTCCCTGGTTGGAGCTTTTGATTTTTTTCCCCGATCACACAACTTCCCCTCTCCGTCCTCTGGCAGGCATCTGTTATTTGAAGACTGACTGACTGTGGTGCATTAACAGGTAGTGTAGAGCAGAGAGGCCCCGGAGGGTCCAACCCTCTCTTCCTCAGTTTGTCTGAATGCTCCTTCAGAGAGCGGTTACTTCTGGAGGACTGCACATCAACAGACATTAACCTCAGCAGGAAAAGATGTAATTTGTTTGGCACAAACTTTCATGATTGTAGCATCTTTAGCATATCCTTACAATTACTGTCCTATTACAGTTCAGCTCACATATTAATTTTTATTGGAGTTAAATTCTGGGCTGGTACAGCTAACACTTTTTTTGAGAAATCTTTTAAAATATGCAAGTTCTGTAATAATTTAGAGTTATATCCTGTTTTTGATTTTAGGCAGGTGTTCACATAGGCCAATTGCTTTTTTAAGCAATGAACAAATCAACGGTGTCATCTTCTCAGAGATGTAGCTGAAGCCTCTGTGATTTTGTTACTTTAGGAAGACTGGGTTGAAAGAGTGTGTTTTGAAACCTAATCCACATTTGACACAGTGCTGTAGAAAGCCATTAACTGTGAGAGTGCAGAACCTTTAAATCAGCGTGAGGACATGCATTCGGTTTGTCCATCCTAGCTGCTGTGCTATCGCTGCTGTCTTGCTGAATATGAATGAATTGGGAGCTAACCCTAACCTTTCATCTGCTAGACTGAATTCCTGTCAGACATTAAAACACATTCATGTCTGAGTTGGTTCTCTTCACCCTGTTTGTGAACCAACACATTTAATGAGAGCCTTTCTCTGGGAACTTTGGCATTGTAACAAGCAGCCTTTTTGATGTGTCTGTTTGATTATCCCCCAGTTGAGTTGAGTGGATGTACTGCCTGTAAACATTCACAAAGGACATTGAAATCACAATTGAAATCCTCCACCCTTCCCCAAACCTTTGCTTGCAACCATACTAAGGGGAAAAATGAAGCTATTCATTGAATTGGCTCTGGATGTGATGAATAATGTAGCACTGCAGTGGTACATTGGAGCACTCTGCGCCATCCCATTAATAGGTTTTAACAACCTGGCGGTCTTGTCGCTGACCCAGCTTGGCCCCAAGAGGAGCTCTAGGTGTAGTGGACCACTTTCTCTCTCTTTTACTGCCAGGCTGCCTTCCATGCTGGCTGATTATAGAATTTGACTCAACCTATAATGACAGCTGAACTGGCTCTTGCGATGCTCACTTTTCCTTTATGAGACAGCGTTGTTGAGACGAAAACAGACAAAAACACATTCAGTGTCAGTCAAACATCTCATGCGTCCAGTATATCCTCATATTAGCAGTTCTATAGAGTATAGTGATTAGAAGAGTTCGACTTGTACCCTACGGGAGACATCTCTGGGTTGTTGAGATATCTCAGACTCACTAACTTTTAATAAAATATATATAATAAAATCTAACTTCTCTTTGCTTCAAATATTGCACTTTACTACCGTTTTCTAAAGAATTTTTAAAAAGTTCCTTTCAAGATACAAAAGTTTTCATATCCTTTTCCATTATACACATTAAATATTTAGTCCTCTACAGTCCATAGAAAAAAGGGCTTCTGTAGGAATCATTCCATACAAATATTACATTTCAGTTGTGGTGGATTATAGCCCCCCCCTCCTTTTTTTGGCAAGGTTGCACAGTGAAATATCAAAGCAAAATGGGTACATTTCTAAAACAAAGACTACACAGTGAAATCAGTGCCCATCACACATCTGAGAGTGTTAAGCTGAAATGCCAAAAAAAAAGGAGAATGGAAGAAGGGTTTTGAAGGTGCACCAACTGTCAGTGATGCTGCGCCTTGTTCCTTTCATGCTGCAGTCAGTGCTCTACGTCAATGTTCTTTTGAAGATAGATTACATCTTGTTTTAGAGGCAGAAGTACAGCACTCTTTGCCTTTTGCACATCAAATAGCTTATTCAGACAAAATGAGAATATAACACTCTACTGCCATTGTCATTAACTGCGTAAGGAACATCCTCTTTCCCCTGGCTGCCTCTTTTCTTCCTTTTTTGTGTTTCATGTGAGTACTGTACCTGTCGTTGTGTCGTGATCTTGATTTTCAGTATGAATACAGACCATGAAAGCAGGGCCTCACGATCCTTCTGACTATTTGGGTTTCAAGCTTTCAAGTATTCATACTGTTGTGTACTAGCGTTCTTTTCCTCCATCTACCTTACCCATCCCCCACTTGTGCCTCTCTGTTGCCCTCTGTTTTGTCTGTTGTGATGCCTGTGTTCCCATGGTGTTTGTTGGTGGGATGTATGTGTGTGTGTGTGTGGGTGTGTGTGTCTACACAGTTATCTATTGAAAAAGAATAGCTCAAAGAGGCTAAGAGACTCATCAGGGAATCTGAAGCCAAGGTGGGTGTCCTCTCAGCACGTGTGGCCCTTGGCATAATCTTACTTATAATCACCTGCAAATCCAAGTTATATGTTAAAGGGGTTGGATAAAATCTTTGGGCAGAGAAAACTGTCAAACTGATCATGGATTGCTTCTAAAGTCATATTCTATGAGAACTGATATGCAATGCCTCTAATCTTCATTTTCAAGAAAGAAAATCTAATATGTGTATATATATATATATAAAAGACCATTATTCCATGAAACTAAGTAACACAGCAGTCAGAAATTATGATCAATTCATATGTTTTTAACTATACACATTTGCTGCTTGTTCAACACAGTTTTCATAAGTAAACTCTCTGTCATTGAATTACTGTCAGAGACGAGATTGAAGATAAGATTGAATCAGACAGCATTCAGAGTTAATTATCTGCCATGCTGACCTCACTATTGAGTCCGGAATTCGTCCGGAGTCCGATTCAATTCGGATGGGTTAGATTTCATTTTAGCTTGCTCGTCTACTTTACACAGTGCTCCAGATGGGCTATGCAAAAGTAACATCAGCCAAAAAGCAGTCAGGAAACTTTAATAACCCTGCAAGAGACACCACATTAAAACATGCTAGATAATACACATATTAGATCGTAGAGAATTATTTGGCAAACTGACCTGTTGTCAGATCATAAAACTCAAAAGTAATTACACACTGTATTTTGTATATACAGTAAGTACAGTACATGTTTGTATAGATATATTTGTGGATTCATCACCCATGATCACATCAACTTTTATATTGTTTATGCAATATCCTACCCATACTACTATTTCTGTTTGCTAGTACAGATCCACAGAATTGTATGTTTTGTATGTTACATATATATTGTGTACAAAACATATGGGCTATTTAATTGCAATACAAAACACAGTCTGAATCTGTTGTCCCACATGAGCTCAGTAGAAAATGATCCTTATCATTTAGGGAAAGTACACAATTACTTAAACACTTAACCACTTATTGATCTTTTTTCTTTGGATGTTTGTTTTAATATCTGAGGAGGAGGATGCCATTGGCAATGGTTTTTTGCTCCCAGGGGTTCAGTAAGCACTGGGCTTATTACTGGGTAGATCAGAGAGGTGGAGAGAGAGGGATAGAAACTCAGAGATCCCCCCCCCTAATTTAGCAGCTAATTTGCTTCCATTCTCACATATTAATCTTAAAAGAGAAAACGGGCCACGAGGGCTCAAGATTGACAGACATGTAATCACTGGATGTAGTTTTTTACTGAATGGCTGTGGGCGATCAGTGTGAGAAGCTCTTTGCAGTACAGCTTTTTAATTTTGGCCCTAATAAACAATCCAACAATGTGATTATGCAATGAAACGCTACGTAATGTCTTCAGATATGAAGCCAATCACATTTTGCGCACACAATCAAGTGACTGGGGAAATGCACATAGTGGGGAATTGGTTTTGGAAATGAGATGTGCAAGTGGAAATGCTTTTTCGTAAGAACTGGCACCTAATCAGCTCTGTAGATCAAACCCTGTCTAAGCTTGGGTGTCTGTAATTGTTGTATTTGCATAACTTTCTTTTCTGTAAAACATTTTTCTGTTGGCGTTATCTCCCACTATCGCAGCCTACCTGTGTACATGGTAGGTGTGATAGTACAGACAATGTCAAAGGGCTGGAAGACTTTGTCTTATCAGCCCTGGGTCTAATTACATCCCTGTCTACTGTTTAATAGCCTGCCATTGTGAGGACTCATGACAAAGACTTGATGCAAAAGCAACATTCTTATCTTTTATAAATTAAAACAGTATTTCTCCAAAGTTTTGCTTAGCATTTATGTACATACATATCTGCAAGGATTAATGAACGCAATACATTAACCTTTTGGCTGATTCAGAGCTCTTTGTATTTATCAATATTTATATATTTCTAGTAGAATTGTAGTTCTAGAGTCGGATGAACTGATGTGCTAAATGTCACTGGTTGAAATACATTTTGTGCTTCCAATGGACAAGTTTGAACGAACTGCAGCAGATTTGGCTTTGTGTAGCTACATACTGATAAATATGCTAAGCAATGTAAATATATATGGGGAACAATAAATACACAGAAAGTCAAATTATGCATATTAATTAATGTCATTAACGTATTATTTACTTATTTTTTGTAATCAAACAGTTTTGACAACTTCTGTATTTTCTTGACAAATATTTCTATAAATACAAGAAAATATTGGAAAAAGTTGAGTGGGGTAGCCACTGAGTTTAAATTGAACTTCAAAAATTCCATAGGATTATTTTTGTGTGGATATAGTAGAAGTGGTTGGAATGGAAAAAATGTACTTTCCAGCTTAAAGGAAGCAAAGTCACTGTGGCAACCAAGTCCACAAATACTGTGACCATTATCTCTTGCCTAGTGATGTCTTGACAACAGCAAGGACCTAGACTTAGAAGTAAACTTAGAAGTAACGCTCTTCTTGACAGAAAGAAACTGCAGAGAGTTAGACTGTTACTGACACACACCACCTATCCATTTCATTCACAGTCAAAGCTCAAGTAACTTAATTGCCAAAGCTGTGCATGCAGTACAACATTGTTTTTCACAGCACAAAAATGCCCTTTTGCTGCTACACAGCAAAGAAATTCACATTGTTGCTTTTGCTTTTTAGTGATACCAGTTTGAGGATTAAGCCAGCCACTTGATATCTGGACCATTATCAACATTTCTGTCCTGTATTTGCAGATTGCAGCAGGACCGACTGTGCACGGAGCACCACCTCCGCCACCCATACCAGGGGGTGCAGCAGCTCCACCTCCTCCTCCGCCTCCTCCTCCTCCACCTCCACCTGGTGGCTGTCCTCCTCCACCTCCTCCTCCTCCTCCCCTCCCTGGCCATGCTAGCATTCCACCACCGCCTCCACCACCACCTCCTCCAGGTGGTGGACCTCCACCTCCCCCACCACCCCCTGGTTGTGGGCCCCCACCTCCTCCACCTTTTTTTGGTGGCCCAGGTGGACCTCCACCACCACCTGCATTAGCTGTCATCAAGCTGCCGTATGGGCTGGAGCCCAAGAAAACCTATAGGCCCGAAACCGTGATGAAGAGGGTCAACTGGACCAAGGTATGGTAGCCCATTCACTGTAATGACTATTCTCATGTTCACTGATGATATTGGTGATGTGACACTGTCAGGGAAACAGCACTCTGCTGATAGTCAAATACACTCTTAATCTAGTCAAACACCTTTCAGTCACAGGCTACACTGTTCAAGTAAACAATTTCACTCATTAAATGTCCTTGGATTTGCACATTCTTAGCATAATTAAATGAAGACTGGGTTGTGAAATGTTCCAGCCCATTTGAATACAATTTCAAAAGGACATTCTCTTGCATGTGAGCTGTATTTTACCATAGATAATTTATCCATCATCTCAGGAGTTCTTTGCATTAATTTAATGGTTCTTTTGCTGATTCTTGTGTGACCTTGCCTTTTAGTCTTCAATTACTGACAGTAACCAAAACATCAGACTCATTCTCAAGACATCATGTTATTGATGTAAATAATATTAAATGGTTTTATTGGAATGAAGCCATGTATTAAAAGGGAATTTAGATTGTAATTTTTCAGTGTGCTTGTGAACATTGTAGTTAGCTGAATTAGTTTTTTTCTTTTTCTACATAAGAAATACAATTAAAAATATCTATGCAACAGCAGGGCAGCAAATGATAGCCATAGAAGAGTGAAGCAATATGGAAAGGCAAGTCACATTTCTGTAACCTCAAGGACTTTTTAAAATGCCATGTGTGCAAATGCACCGTTATGTGTAGGAGTTTTCTGAGCAATGTCATCACAAACTATTCATACAAATTATGAATAGTGTCATTACAGCAATATTGAATATCATACCCATTGTGTAAACAGTCATACACATGTTCATGTTTTTTGTGTGCATTAACAGGTGGGGCAGTGTGCATGTTTGGACCTTCATATTTTAAGTATTATTACTATATATTATATGCATATATGATGCAGTGATATCATGAGGTGTGGTGCAAATGCTCATCTTCTGGGAAAAGTACAGAAACAGGTTAATGTGCAGGTGCATTAACCTTACCTCCACAGGAATTGTAGTTTGGTGATGCAAATGAAATTCATAACCACCTGAGGAAAAACAATCTGTGTCTCTTGTGTTGATTAAGTGGGACAAGAGTCGTCTGTCTTCTCCATGTGCAGCAGATGGAAGTATAGCAGTGCCAGGAGCAACTATGATTTGGTTGTATAAAGGGGTGGAGGGGGCGAAGGGTATTTTTATACATGCATCCCCTCTATCCACTATCCCATACATGTCCGGCAAGAGATGTATTACACAGATAGAGATGCCATGGTCTGGTAGGTCCAACAGGAAGCCTCGGGAGATAATTCACCATGCTCAATGTTTAGGAAAAAAATATTTAAAAAATTAAAACTGCTTTAATAATTAATTTTCGTCAGAACTGTATTAATCAGTCAGTCCATTTATGGCTGAACCATTTTTGTTTAGACACCCAATCTTTTTTTAAACCAGTGTTGGGTGAGTGCACAGTGGAACAGACTACAACAAAACTTAAGATAAGATAAGATATGCCTTTATTAGTCCCACAGTGGGGAAATTTCCAGCAATACAGCAGAGAGGTGATAACAATAGAAGCATTAGGAAAGTAAGTAATAATTATTAACAATATATACACAGTAAATAAAGTGGACACAGTTCATGTGCAATAGTGCAGTCATTACAGTCTAACTTTATCATAATTATTAATCATTATTACTAGGTCCTGCAATTTTTTTCTATAGATAGAGCAACTAAAATTCTGTATTTCTGAGCATGAAACAAAGCCGATTTACTTGTTTACTATTAGTCAGGAAATTGTCAGTATTTTTAATAAGACCACTTTTTGTTAGTTGGCACTCTTGGACTTACAAATTACAAGAGGGCTGCAGTGCCTGTTTTTCTGTGATTTTAGCAAAGCCTTTAGCCTTTAGCTCATTCATCATGTCAAGAACTGGGTTGGTTTCTTTGAAACCGTTCTTATTTTTGCTCCTTAGCTGTGGGGATCATGCATCAGAACCTTCTGACATATCTTCTGGTGTAACCCAGGACAGTTGTCTCAGCCCCCCCTTATTTTCTCATTTTACACTTCTTTTGGTCAATGTCATTAGCTAGTATCAAGTAACATAGCTGTAATATATTTTAGATATTATAATCAGATAAAAATAATTTCTGCTCATGTCAGATGTGCGTCGAATTTAAAAAGGAGGTAATTAGAACATCATGATTATTATTGTTATTATTATTGGTAGTAGTAGTAGCAAAACTGTCAACTATCTAGGGGATGAATCATTACATTACTGAACTTTTGACTACATTTGCTGTTTTGCCATTTTCTCTAAATTAGCTTATCAAGGACTTGACATAGACTGCTTTCTAGGACTTGGAGTGGGTCATGTGAGAGCAACTAAGAGTACAGAGGCACTTTGTTATCAGCACTCAATACCAACACCAGCTCATGTCGAAAGTTTCATAAGCCTCCCATTAAAGCACTTATTGTTGTCATTATAGGACTGAGCAGCACTGTCAGACTTATCGCCTTTGCTATATGGCCTTGAGAATGATTTTCCTGCATCACTCTGTGTGACAGTGATTCATAAGCGTTGTGCTTTAGCCTCATTCTGTATATAATTACTGTGGTTTTGAGAAGGTTAACAGCAGCAGTGCAATAGGCCAAGTGCTCATCTACACCCTCAGTAAAAAGCAACAGTGTCACACTAAGACCTTTCACCAAAGAGCTTTAACGCAATGTACAGCAGATGCAGTGCAGCATTGCACACGTTATTTGCAAGTAATGACTGCAACATGTTAGAGGGGTTTGTTTATGTGCGAGTCTTTCTGCACACTCCTACTCTCTTGTCTACTGAATGATACAGAGGGAATAAAAGAGGAGGAGTAGAAAGCATCCCTGTGGCCATCATCTCAGCATGTGTAGGTGCTTGGTTGTTTCTTAGAGTCTTTCATGCAAATCTAGGTAGGAGGACTGTACTAAACAGGGCTGCTGATGATTTGTGCTGCAAACTGAAACTCACATATTTCATTCATCCCAGGGGAGGTCCACAAGGGCTTTGATGTTTCTTGTTCAGTCAGGTTCTATCCACATATCATCATCTGGCTTGGTTGCATGATTTGTCATCAATATTGAAAGAATGTTTTTAACCCCACTTTTTGGTCTTTTTTGTGTTTGTTTTGTTTGCCACTCAGATGCTAAGGGTGCATGCACAAGGGCATGTGTGTGTCCACACACGGGAAAAACACACACATCCCATCTCCAGTGAGAAGAACTTTTTGAGTGGCAGGTTGGTGGAATGGCGGTCTCTGATTGTAGTGATAATGGAATCCTTGTGTCATTGCAGATAGTGCCTCAGGAAATGGCAGAGAATTGCTTCTGGATCAAAGTCAAAGAAGAGAAGTTTGAGAATCCTGACCTATTTGCTCAGCTCTCCCTCTGCTTCTCTTCCAAGAGCAAAGGTAAGGAGGCGTCGTCATACTTCACCCCTTCCTTAATTAATCTACACACTCATATTTCATTTAGCCTCTCTGGCAATAGATGCCAAGCCTCTTTCTTCTTGTGACACATATGAAACCGTTTTTCTCACTACAATGTTAATTATCTTAAAGCATCACTTTTTCCCCTGCATTTGAGCATCATCTTTGTATGCTCAGTTCAAATCTCTGTGCCAATTAGAGATACCAGTGTTCTTGTGACAGTGTGTGCTTGCATCTTTGAGGGAGCTAGAAATGCAATATGGCTTCACCTAATATTTGTTCTCACACACACTGAGTAGTTTCAGATCAGTGGTTTTGCGTGTGCAAACTTAAACTTGTGCGTATATGTCTGAACAGAGCAGTTATGCTTGGCTTGCTTCTTGCCTTTTCCAGTCCAGTAGACCAGTCCTCCATCGGGGGAAGATGGGAGGCTTCTGTGAAGGAAGCACTGGGAGTTTTCTTGTCCTGGCCAGTTTGTTTCTTAGATACACAACCAGGCTACCTAACTTGCTGATGAATATCACAAGCAGTACAGAGCAAGTTTGTTTTTGTACGGAGGAGGGTTTCTGAAGGCACTTGATGTATTCCTCCCATGACAATTTGAGTGCTTTCCACTTCATTGACAGTGTATGTGTGTATATGTGTGTAGTACACCCCTCTAATTCTAGTAGCAGTGGGAGGGGAGAAGTCAGAGCCATGACAACCACAGAACAATCAAATCTGAGCTTTGTCAGGGCATGTGGACATAACTATACAGATTCTTCCAACTTTTCACATATACCCACCGTCTGTTTGGACACTACTCAGCCCGCCAGCAGCTTCTTGCTCCTTCATTCTCACAGCCTCCAGGTCTCAGAACTAGGACCATATCTTTTGTGTTGTGTGAAATAAATAGCAGTTTCCCTTGGCTGCTGGTGATTTGCCCACATAATGCAGATGGAAGGAAACTGGGAGTTGGAAAGAACAGTTGTTGCTTGGCTTAATGAAGTGGCAGGGAAAGGCCTGGCAGTCATGCCACTCTCCTCATGTTTCACCAGAGAATTTCAGCCTGGTGCTACTGTGACATTTCTGATGTAATTTACAGTCCAACCTTTTTCACAGATTTGTAATGTCAGTTTAATTATTTTAATTCTCATCGTGTACCTTTTACATGAATTGTAATTTAAGATTATGATTATGAAATATGTTTGCAAAACCCAGCTGCTGTTAAATGCTGAATTATTCTTGAAATGAAACATGGTTACACTTCGAGCTCTACAGACACATGGATTTAATTCAGCTTTAAATGTCCCTTTGAATTCTTTATTGAATTCATTTTCTCACCCACTGGGGTTTGAAAAAAAAATCCATAGATAGTCTATGTTCCCGCTGGCTGGGTAGGAATTCATGATCCAGCATTTCCTCTGGGAGTTACCTTTGCTGGATCCCTATCAATTACCCCTGCAGCGACTTCACTGAATCAGCTCTTTTGCCTCTATTGTTGGAACAGAACATGATTTGCTCATGAATGAAAAATGCTGTTTAATGTTTGATATGTACACCCCTACCCAATGAGAAAGGCTTTGATGTAGATGGTATTGCAAAAAAGGTGCTAGATGGGATCTTCCTAAAATGAGAAATAAGTACATTTGCTTTGCTCTTTTCTCTGTTCATGCAGTATAGTTTTTCAAATGCATGCCAACTGATAGGTAAAAATGTGTATGTGCTTGAACATTTACCATTTCATCAAATCTCCACTTTGAATCTGACCTATTTGGATAGTTTTCCTTCATCACAAGTCAACCTGTGTTGGTGCAGTTTAAAGGGATGATGGGGGTTCAGGTGGAAAAGCCAAGGCTTGCGAGATTAATTCCTGAGGTCTTGCACTCTCATTGTAACCTCTCATTGTAGCCACAGACAATAAATCCTTTGTGCTGATTTGACAAACAAGTAACTGGTGAAAACTGACTTCATTTGTCTGGGATATTGCCACAGTTTTTCTTAAAAATCACACTTACACACAAACACACTTTTTCTTTGCTTCTTTGTGGTTCCTCCGTCTTTGCCACATCTTAGATGTGGATATTTATGAGTAAAGCACACTTTGGGGGACTGGTGTATTGTGAAAGATGAGGCAAGCAGGTGTAAATGCTTTCCCTGCAGAGCTGCCCTCAGAAAATGGTGCAAAAAGGCTTCTGTTAACTCCATCTTCCGTGGGATTCTTGCTTGTTACTTGCATTGTTAAAAAAACACTTTGGCAGTAAAAGAAAAAAAAGTATCACTAACAGCCACCAATTTTCACGTGCTTATTGCGCTTAGAGGCCCCTAAAACAACTGAGATTGCAAGACTGTCATCTCCCCTGCTGCTTTTATGAGTCTCACTGTTTAATGAGTTTTACCAAGAAAAGGAAATGATAATCAAGAGGGATTTCAAGCTTGGCTTCAATCCTCCAAATGTGTTTTTTTATCTTATTTTTTTTATTTTCATTTATTAAGAGATGGTTCTTTTGCCTGACAACACATCCAGTTGTTAGGTTAGACAGAGTAGAGAGTATATCTGGCATCAACTTTTAAAGTTTTCCCACTTAAAAAAAGTTATCATGTTGGAGGGAAAGACCCAGTTCAAACATGATAACAAAAATGATATATCAAACAGATGCCATTCATAACCAGTGTAACGTCAGTCTCTATATTGTCATATGTCATCAGTAAAAGCTAACCCTCTACCTTGGGCTTGCTTTACCCCATTTCTGGAAGTGGGTTGTTGAGAATCCTGTCTCCCCGTACTTGGCTTCCTAATGTTCCTCAACCTCAGCTTGTTTTATGTCTGTGCCACTGATGTCTCAGCTGCCCACCTGCATTTTGATTTTGTGGTGAGGCTTGCACCTCTGACCTTGTCATTGCTTGAGTCTCTGCAAAATAATCTCAACCCTGCCCTTGAATTCCTCGACCACTTGACAATGGGTTAACTGTATCCATCCAGACCTGATGTGTTGTGCTGGAAGTGCCAGGCTTTGAAATTTCATGGAAAGCCTGATCCCTTTACCTTTCTTAGCTTTTCCTCTGCCGGTTTCGTTGACCTGGATAACATTGCTTCTGTCCCTAGACATTCCCATGTTTGGAGCTTCCTCAGTTGATGGTGTAACCGCTCCCTAGAACTGGAGCTGGAACTTGCTGGCTTGTTGCCTATGTCTGAACAACATGCTTCCTTACCTCCTTTTGTCTGAACTTCAGTCAGCCCATGTTGCCAAGCCAAAAAGTGCCTTCTGGATCAAAATTGCTTGCGCGTGTGATGAAGCTGTTAAAGCCTTGCATTGGAGGTTGGCAAATGCCTGACTCAATTATCAGCCACCTAAAAATTCCTTTCCTGCCACCGTTATGAGGAGATTCATTCCCATGAAAAAAACAAGGATGGGGAGATTGGTGCAGCCTTTTACAATTCCCTTTTCCAGGTCCTGGTGGTCCTAGGGCAGACGCAGGTGGGGTTTTCTGTACAATGTCTTTAACTGTCCATGTTGGCTCACTGGTGTCCAACTCTTCAATAGGAGGTTCAAGTCTGCAGATCCTCATGTGTGAACTTAGGGTAGAATCTCTATGGGTTATTTATAAACTGAGCTTGAAACACTGCATCAGTGTGGGGAAAATGTAAGCAAGTGCCTTTTAGCTTGAAGCGGTAACAGTCAATGCTACAGCTCCGTCTCTGATAAGAAATATTTCACCATCAAGTACTTTGTGATTGGGAAATTGTTACTTCCCTTGCATACAGCACACATCTGTATTTTGTTCTTGCTTACAATGCTAGTTTTTCCATCTTTTAAACTTGTGTATGTGACAGTAAATGGGCCCTGTAGAAGAACCTTGCCACGTCATAGACAAATTTTATTTCCCTTTGAAACAGTTGTTTCCCCCCTTGTTTCCTTTCTCTTGTCTTTTTCCCTCTTTTTTTGCCTTCGCTTGGCTGTATCGGCTTATCCTGCTTTCTTTAACCACTTCTCCATTGACTTGGCTCTCTTTTTTATTTTACCCTCATCTCCCCTCAGTTCACTTTATCAATCTCTGGGTTGTGCCTTTGTACGGCTCGTGGGATCAAATCAGATTCACTTCAGGATTGAATGTGTGGAGCCATGGCCTGCTGCATTTGAAAGGCAATTCATTCAGCTGGAACTTTGCAGTTCAATTTGAAACAAGATTGATGTTGGCAAACTTCACACCCCCTTTCTTCCAAAATGTTTCCTCCATTGCCCACATCAATTGCTGATGGACAAAGGTCATATGCCACTTTGTAATGGTGATGTCTGGGCTTCTAAGCAGAAAGAAAGAAGAGAGGTTACTCGACAACAACTAAAATTCTTGAGTGCACTTTAAATATGCAATATTCTCTTACTCATAAATTGCTGCTGACAAATTGCACTAAGACACATATAAATGCATATATTTAGGGGTTAAAGTCATGTTTTAGCTGTGACTATGAAGCCATAAATGGCTTTGTTTGGGTTCTGTGCCCCACTAATTTGATTTACTCTATGGTTCAAAAGTCAGTGATACTCATACTTATGCAGGGAGAGAGAGAGAGAGAGAGAGAGAGAGAGAGAGAGAGAGAGAGAGAAGCCTATTGAAGATGTATGCACATGTTTAAGTATGAATCAGAGGCTATAGTTAACCCCTTTGAGCAGGGTCAATGAGACTTCCTTTCCCAGCATGCCTTTGCCCAGTCTGCTGAACACGTTCAGCCATGTTCTGGTGGAGAATACGGCTGGAGGGGACGGTACTTCCAGTTTTTTCTTTGATACATAATCTATGAAGTTTATTTTACTGCTGTACAAAAATACAATACAAAATTACAGACATACAGTATGTCTGTATTAAACCCCCCACCCCACCTCCCACACGCGCACATAAAGAAAGATAAATAAATTGAAACTTTATAGCTACTTTTTACCACAGCTTCCATTGTTTTGTTTTGCCATTTATTTCTATGTGTTTTTTGGTACCGCATCCAAAAATTCCCTGAAACTTTTGATGTGCCTGTAAAGGTCTGCAGTCATCCTCCCCCTCATCACATGGGATTTGATCAAATCCCTCAGGAGTTCTCTTCACTCACTGACACCCGTTTTCCTTTACCTCTGTCCCTACAACTCTGACATACACACGCACGCACATGCAATCTTCCCACCGAGCCAATGTTGTGTGCACACCAGCAGATTCTCAATCCCTGCTACAAAGCCTCAGCAGCAGGGCGGTAATGACCCTGCCACAACGGCAGTAATGATGGAATCAGTGGGGGGTTTAGCTGGCTCTCTGACTCTCCCTAATAAGTCCCCTAATAACTCTGTTAACATCAGGGCTGACCTGGCCACCAGATCAAACACACTCACGCATGGTCGGCCACCGAGCATGACACTCAGCAACCTCTCAGTGAGACAAGAAAGCTGTTGCTGACCAGTACACTGTGTGCTGGGGGCCTTGCAATACATGTTCAGTACAAGTCTATGGAAACAAATTTTGGCTCTCTGACCACAGTAACAAATGTAGCAACAAAAATTGCCACTCAATAATATTTTAATCCTATTAAGCTATATTCATTCCCTAACAATATGCCTTGTTGATTGAAACCTTTCAAAAGCTTGTTGCTCTTGAAAAATAACAACAAAAAAACTGTCCCAAGACTACTATTGGATCTCTGCTTTCTCAGATACTCACAATAAAATAAAGGCTTTTGTGTAATGAGTTTAAGCTCAACTCAAAACATTGCAGCCCACTGTGGAATAGTCTGGCTTGTAGTAATAATTTGTACACAGCAATAAGATTTTAACATGTTCCATGTCAAAATGTTGGGAAGTCAGGCCATGTTTCCCTGGAGAACATGGCTGTTTATTACTGATTCCTTTAATTGAGAGGAGGGAGCATCCGCCAAGGCAGCTTCCTCTGCGTCTTCATCCTGGACTGTTGTTTTTCTGACATCACTCCTTTTCACTTCTCTTATCTCATCTTTCTGTGCTTGCTTCTGAAACTGTCTCTTTGAACATGGCAGCGTCCATCTGGAGTGGCCTGGTTTAAAAAAAAAAACAAAACAAGACAGAAAAAAGACCCACTGTCACTTGCTCTCTATAGCTCATTGTTTAACAGCTGCAGCTTCCCACAAACAAGATCACAATTGGCATATTACCACATACTCATTTTGTAAACTGTCATCACTGTGTGGAGAGATGCTTCTGTTTGGCGAAGTGTTTGGATGACCCAAGGCCTTTCCTCACACCAGTAAATTGTTCATTCAAGATTGAATGTTCATTATTACTCGAAGCAAACTAAAGAGGAGATTATCCCATTTCGGAAAAGAAAGTCTTCAAATTGTGCCATTTACCTCATTGGAGAATGGAAGCCATTAATTGCTGGCACAGGCAGGAGACATTTGTCTCAATAAAGCACAAAACACCCTGATGTTCATTTCTCTCCGTTTGGGGCAGCCAGCCCACTGTGGATATCTCAGGGTCAGTCCTTTCCCTTGCTCAACCCTGCAAATTTTTAATATATCTCATATGAATGGAAATTATACCCTTAAATATTAATGACAAGTAATTGGTTTATTGTTGGAGACTATATTATGTGCGTGTGCATCTGTGTCTCTGAGAGAGAGCGAGAGAGAGAGCGAGTGAGCAAGGGAGAGAAAGAGATTTCCTCTCATTCCTTCCTCATATTGCCTTGCTGTGATGTCCCACTGATTTTAATCTTCTCTTCTCAGATGAGAGCCATTCTGGCTATCACAGTGCACTTTAACTTTAGCCCTCTGAATATTAGCTTTCTTTGATACCTGCCGCTCCCAGCCTCCCAACTCTACACCCTGCTAAGTTTTATGTGCCTTCAGGTGCATTCTAATGTTCATCAAAATCTTTCTCTACAAAAAATAAATATCCTATCCTACTGCATCTGAATATTTTATCCCTTTTCTCTGTTTTCACTCCCTGTAATCTCAGCGAGCACGTTTGGGATACATCAATTGTTCTGTGTTATCTTTTTAATCTCTACTAGCCTCCAAAATTTTGGTTTTGCTTAACAACAGGCATTATTCAAGTAAGCCCATTTAAGTTTTTTTTAAACTTTCTTTATTTCAACTTAATATTGCACAAGCATTTTCTGCATCTTTCAGTCATTTTCTTTTCTTTTTTCTGCTTAGAATCTCCCAACAGACAATTCATATAGCTAGGTCTGGAAGAATGACATTGCAAACAAAAGTCTGTGAAGTGATTGTACTCAAAAAAAGAACGCTGAGTACCCGTGTTTTTGAGCTTGGGCCTGAATTTATTTAATAAAATATAATTTGTGTTCATTGTTAAATAATAATCCTCTGTTTATTTGTGGGTCTTACATTTTATGTTTTTGTTTTCACAAGAAGACTTGAGTATCTTGGCCATGTTCCCTCACCATTACATGACATTTACCAATATGTTTCCCTCCAGCAGCTCAGAAAATATTACAGTGTATTTGTATAATATCAGTCTAATGTATTCCAAAGTGATATTTAGCATTAAGCAAAACAAAAGATATGCTCAGTTTGTCTGCGTTTTGTGAGGTGTGTGTATCTGTGTGTGTCTGCCTGTGTGTCATCCAATATATCTGGCATCTAAATGCCTGCCTAAATTAGTGATAGGATGCTTATTAACATGGGGACTTGCCTTTTAAAAAGGGGGGCAGTTTCAGCACTGACACTGGATCTTTTCACATGGAAAAGCCCCAGTAGAGCTTCATTAACTCACCCCCATGATCCCAGACAGCAGAATATGGAGCGCATATCTAATCCAGCTCAGAAGTATGAGTACAAGAGCAGGGGATCTTTATAGGGAATACTTGATGTGTGATGGTTCACTGTTCACGATGTGGATATATACTGCTGTGCTGGATTGGCATTTTTGAGTGATGCATGGAAGGAATGGAAAAGCTCTGAAGAAGTTTTGTGAGCATTGCTGCTTTTATTTATTTATTTTTTTATTTCTTGTCAAGGAGCAACTTTTAATGGTTAAATGGTCAATAAATTATCCAATGACAATGAAAATATCTTTATTTCTATGGTTTCTTCATGAATTTCTATAGTGGCAGATGTACACAGGGAGATTCAGTGACACTTCAGATTCTATTAGTACCTTACACAGCTTTGATTTCACTCATCTTGCCAGGTATTAATTTCAGGGGCTGATAGCTTTCGTTGTACTTAAGCAATTGCTAGTGGCATTTTTTTGTTTTTCTTTCACAGGCCTTTAGACACCGTTTGTTTTTTCAAGCTGTTACAACTCAACCACCCGCTGTATTTCATAATCTCCTCTTAAATGTGATTGAACGCAAACTCTGTCTGCCACACAGTTAACAGAATTCATCAGTTGTAATTGCAAATGTTTTACTAGTGTGTCAATTTTACACTTGTTGTCCAACACCGACCTCTCCAAAAGCTTTGTATCCATGTTGACTCCTGATTTCCATACAGATCAAAACAAGAGCACAAAAGCCCCTTCTCCACTGGCTAAAAACAATACCTGATAGTGCACAGTAGCCCACTGAGTTTGTTACATGGCATTAAGTTTAATTTGTCTTTGAGCCTCTTTGGTGGAATTGGTTTGTGACTACAAGTGGGCCAGGGGGTGACACTCCCACAGCCAATCTGACTGGAGAGACACAGACAGGAGACAGAGGAGCAGTGAGGGGGAGACAGCAACCGCGATGTCACATACAGGATGGGTAAACAATCAGTCCTGCGTGTTCAAGATGGTGCCTCCTTGAATATAAACAATCATGACTGCTCACGCCACAGCGAGGTAAATTACTGCACAGGCAGAGAAGATTTCGATGAGGGAAGGAGAGAGTAAGGTAGACAGACCGGTCTGATTACAGATTGTGATCCACAGTTTCCAGAAAAGGAGGGAAAATATAAATAGACAGACAAAAAACAGTGTTGTTACTTGAGGGAAATTATTAAGGCTGGGGCCATTATAATTTAAAGCTAATAGCTTTTGTAACTGTTGAACTGTTGAACTGTTGAAGATGATGATGATTGTAGATTTTAATTCCAGCCTTGTTGAGTACATCTGTTGTAGTTAAAATTTCTTTCGGTCTTCGCAAAATGGGTATGAAAATAAAATATCATAGTCAAATGATAATAAAACATAGTGTCAAATACCCTTCACTCTGAGACAGCTAACTTAGCAATGTGGTGATTTAGCGGCCTTTTTGTATGATGGTAATTCCTTTCTAAAGGTTTTGCCATTTAAGGGGCATCTCATTATGCATCACATGTCATATTTACAACTCCAAACAAGGAAAACGAGGCAGTAGTTTTTGAGGTCCCACATTCAAGCCGTTTGTTAATTCCATGTTTTAATTCATTACAACAGTAACCGCAATTTACAGATTGTGGAGAAAAAATAGTGGATGAGTTGGACAGATAGTGTGACCAGACCCACTTTTTTTAACAAAGATGACTGCTTTTAGTACTTGAAGTATTATTTAAAGGTCAAACACCTTGAGAAATGAAGGATGCAGTCTAAGAACGCACAAGACAATTCATGTTGGGTTAAGACATGTCACTTCTGGATATCCAGTGTGACAGAAGAGAGTTTTAGTGTTTTTCGTTTGACCTCCAAGACTGAATACCACCACTCCATGACAGGCATATAAACTGCCCGTTGCACTTTTCTCATTTTCCCTTCAGGATACAGATATTGGTTGGGTTAGCCTTTGCTTTTTACGTTTGCTTTTATTTATTCTCCTTTCTTCTGCTCACTTCCCCATCCTCCTACACCATATATTTCTGTACTCTTCAACATTATTCTCTTCCTAACATCCCCCTTGAACTTAAAGTCAGTATCTTCCCCTCGTTTTTCTCTTATCATTGACTTGCTAGAGTATCCGCAGCATACATTTTGTACATCTGTCTGTATTTCATTGTCTGTATGAATGTTTGTCTCCTTTTTATTTTTCAGTCTCAGTATCTGTCTTTGAATCTCTCCTTTTTTGAAAAGTAAAAGAAATTAAAACTTTTCTTTGCTTTTAGTCGAGGATGGGTGGCAAAAAATAACTTCAAAGCTTCTTATGATAATTCCATTCCTTGTAATAAGCATGTTTGGTTGTTTTAATTTAACACATATGATACTTCTTTTTGTTCGCCTTCTTGAAACCTCCTCTGAAGAACAGAATACTTTAGTGATGAAGTCAAAATTTGATGTGTGAGAGAATGAGGTGAAATTATAGATAAATCACATGGCTCTGTGTTTTTTATTGTGCAGTCCAGACGTGTGGAGGGAGAACACTTTCTCAGATCGCAGATTGTTTCCTTCTTTGTCCATGTTTTATTAAACACATAGTATACTGCTGAAACATTGCAGAGAAATCTAAAGTCGTATGGTGATAAATGTGCACAATACTGAACAAGTCCGCTGTATGTGTGAACCATTATTTCAATGTTGTTTTTCACTTGTTGTTTGCCTTTGGTCCATTCCTAGTCCAGTTAAACAAACAGAAAATTCACAAACTGTGAGCGGTGCCTGGGCCTGCTGTGAAGCTACACTCAGATTTAGCCACGTTAAGCTTTAGGTCTTTCGGTTTTGTTGCACTGTTATTGCTCTACCCACTACAATAAGTAAATAACACGTAAAGGAAACTACATCAGTAACACTTCAGGACAGAGGCAGGGTCATGGGAATTTTGTATTTGCTTTCACTGTGTTCATGAAACCATCTGCAGTAATTCACAGAATCAAATAGATTTCTCTTAAACGTTGACTCAAGTTACATGGAAGTCGTCAGTGGGCAGACAGACCACTGAACAGTGTAGTCCAGCATGTGTTTCATCATATTCACTTTCTGTCTAGACCTTTGACCCCAGTTGCTCGTCGCTTGATGAGGTCTGACTGATGTCAATCCATGTATAAATGTTTCACTGCATGAAAAGTACAGGTCCAGCTGTGGTTGGAGACAGTTCTGTACGGGAGCTAGCGGTTTTAAAGAATAGACAGATTACTTACTGTGTGGATTTGCATTAAGGTGTCTCTGCTCCCATGACCTTTCTTTTCACCTTTCCATCTCTCCTCCAATCCATCTCTGACTGAGGTAAAGCAGCTTATTAACCTTTATGAGGCCACAGGCATCCCAAGGATGGAGAGACAGCACAGACATACTGTGTAAGACAAATTAACCTTAGAGGACTGATACACCAATTTTAATTTTAATCACACTAAGCAGCGAAACGCATTGGATATATATCTGATGAATGTGAAGAAGATATTACACTTTCCATTAAAGAGCAGCAACATGGAAATGGAGTCTTAGCATTGAATTTTTAGTATTTTCTGATTCACATTTAAGAAACTTAAAGTATGGTTGGAGATGTGTTTGTATTGCAGAGCATTTTTTACACTAATGCTCTAGATATTCCCTGCATGTGATTCCCCCCTTGTACTAGCTACTTTACAAATATGTTGAAAAAAATAATATTGCACATCACTGCATATGCTGTTGGAGTAAACACAACACAACTGAGTGCACTGTTCTAGATGCAGTCATCCTTATTTCTTTACTAATTAGTGGATATGACCAGGTTTTCCATTTTTCAGACATTCAATTCTCTCAGCAGTTACTTGTCCGAGTTGATCTGGGGTTTCTTTCAGTGAAATACTATACATCTGATGCAAAGCTGCTACAGCTGTATCTATAATTGACAGTCTATAATTGGTTGTGTGAATCCCCTCTGCGATGCAATTAGAGGTCCTGCAGTGAGGGGTGAGCTAGAGAAAGGCAGGTGCATGGGGACCACCTTGTAGCCCATTACTCTGCCCCTGACATGGGTGCTCCACCCACCAGGAGGCTGCTTCCAGGGCACAAAAACAAGCGACCTCACAATACTCTCCTTTTGTGCTCCACAGGGGAGCTTGAAAGTAGCATTTTTTAGTAGCATTTGTTGTTTCATTTTTGTTAATGTTTCCTCAGCTTTTCCTAGTTTGAGTGGATGCAGTATGCTGCAGACTGTAATAACTGCTGATAGCAGGCAGACGAGAGGGCCAGTGAAAATAGTCTGGGGTTAATTGTTTGTGTGGTACTGTAGCTCTATTCCTTACTCTATTGGCATTAGCCAAAGCTTGCACAATGGTGGAGACAAAGGCTTGTGCCAAGATGTGAAGAGCTAGCAGTGTAGTGGATGACTAAGCAGGGCACACTGGCCATTCAGGCCCATGAATTCCTCTCACATCTGTGGCTTGGTATGTTCATTAAAGGTGTGGGAGATGGTTTGACCTCAGGCAGGTCTCAAATGACCCCCCCTCTCTGTAAATGCTTCATTAGCTGTGCTTCTCCCATACTGGACCGCCTCACTTAATCTACACCTCTACTTGCTCCACCTAAGTTGTGTACATAGTGTGTTTGCATTTGTGTGTGTGCTGGTGCGTACACATATTTGTATGTGTGTTAATGAGGGCTCCTGGTGGTGTGTAATTAACACAACAGCAAATGTCCCCAAAGGGTAAGATTAACGTTGAACACATTAGACACAATGGAGCCCGGGAGAGACTTTTTTTTTGGCAATTAAATGTTTTGTGCGTGTGTCTGTGTAAGTCAGACCATAACTCATGTTGGCATAACTGTATTGCTGCCACTTCTGTCTCTCAGACACACACACGAACACATGCTCACACAAAGCCAGCAGTCCCACTGGATTTGCAGGCTTCTCATATGCAGACTGGCAGGCTACTGTCTGCCTTCCTTTCTCAACTGCCTCCTCCACACAACCTGGTCCAACAAAGATAAACACATGCTGGGTAGATTATTAGAGAAGTACCAAGGGCCCCACAGCAGAGCAGCCAGTGCACCATTGTGCTCTAAACATGGCGGCACCTTGTAGAATCCGATGCAGTCACCCCCAGGGTGTTCTGATACGTACTTAGACACAGGTGGACGCTGATACCAGCATGAGGGCTACAACAGACTCCACTGACATTTCATTGTCAAAAGACACTGCCGGCACATTGTTCTCACTAATGGCATTGCTGGTGCTTCTGATGTGCTAGCAGGTTAAAGGGTAGGAATGGAAAGTCAGCAGTTGTTTACAGATGTAAGATGTAAGGTATGTGCATTATTTTTTTTTCTTAATTTTGTGCCGACAAATGGAGATGATTGAGTCTGTCTGAATAGCCTTCACTGAGTAAGCACTAGAGGAAGCACTCTCATTCCTCCTAACAAAATCCATCCACCCTAGTGATACTGTTGGAGCAAAGAGCTTTTAAACTCAGCCAAAGATCTCAAAAGATGAAAATTATTTTTTCATGCAACTTCCGGTAAGTCTATTGCCAAAGCAACAATTTATTACCAGAAAATCTTACATTTCAATACTATGGGATATGTATGGTGTATTTTTTTCTTTAGTACTTCATGTTCTGTATTTCATTGCTTTTTAATTTATATATATTATTTATACTACATACTTACATACATTTTTGATCAAAACATCATGCCTCTAAATCTTTATTGAATCAAGTAGAGAGAGAGAGATGCGAGGAGGGTGTGTGAAAGAGTGAGCACAAGAAAAGGAAAAAATGAGATGGATGTAGGTGTACACACACGAAAGAGATGTTTAAAGAAGTAGCATTATTTGAGATGAAAGGAGAGATAGGGAGAGAGGGATGTGATGAGTACACCGGTGGAGGCTGTTATTGCTGCTAAGGAAAATGATAACATTTCTCAGTAGAGGATTTGTGCATACAGCACCCCAGTTCTGTCAAGTTTATTGGATCGCCAGTTAGATGTGAGAATTCAAAAAATTATCTTCCATCACCAGCAACAAGGGATTACTCTCTGATTACTCTGGTGTTTTGTTCAATTCAGTAAGTTGTGTCTTGGAAAATACTACAATTTTTGATTTGGAAAAAGGATATGTAGTGTCATAGATTGATAGTGGTTTCACCTAAAGGATTTAGAAGCAAGTGTATGGACTCACATGCACTCTGGCCTTGAAATACACACTCGGATTATTGTTCTGTCTGTTGTAATTAAGAATAACATGCCGTCAAACCAGCAATCAACAGTTTTTCTCTGCTGCATGTGGGTTGGTGTCCTCAAGCACACTGACAATAAGCCCCAATTAATGTGACACATTCTCACCAGAAATAAATGAATAGCTCTTTGCGAGCAGCACCACAATTCAAGGTCTCTAAAGCAGTTAATGGCTGATCAGAGCTGGCGAGGCGAGGGTATATGGCTGCCTGTCAACAGTCATCCCTAAGCATGCTGCCAAACCTAGAGGTAAAACATCCCTGCTCTCTGATGCTAGTCAGCACAAGCAATCTCTCACCTGCAACATGTGAACTTGTCATGTGTCTGCGTTTTGGGAAAAGAACACCCCAAACATGCAGGAAGAGGTGTTGGTGTTTGTACAGCCCAGCAAGAAAAGTGTTGTGGTGCAAGCATTTTCCATCAAAATGAAAATCAAATGCACATCACGAGTGTTAGAGACAAAGTAATATTTGCCTGTGTGTTCTGGAAAGCACCTCAGAGTATTTATGGCAGTAATTTATCACAACATCAAGCTATGAAATAAAGCAAGCATTTGCTTTTGTGAAGCTGTAACTATCAAATATTTCCGTATTTTATTAAGCATTTATTTAATAAATTACAAATGGATTTTATTTCAACTGATTGACTTTCTTTCAACCACAAAATTCACTGAATAATTAATCTGCTAAATACTCACTAATTTATATTGAAGTACTACATTGATGACACAGCTTTGAGAATATAATATTTATGTATCAGGGTGACTTGCTGGAAGGTGTTTTTCTCACATGCTTTGTCATGTTTGAGATCATGAGATTTAGATAAAAAGCCATAAACTTAATGTTGTACCAAGGCTGCTTGCTGGATGCCAGTTGAAACCAGTACAATGCCTCAGTGGGACCCACCTGATTGTAAGAGAAAAAATTAATTCAGCATTCAGACAGCAACTGAATATCAACTAATTATCAAATTAAAAGAATTAAATGCAATTAAATGCAAATGTTTGGTTACAGAGCCTCTTTTTCTTATCTTGTAACTTGTAAGATACTCTGGTGTTATTGACAAGTTCTCAGAAACAACACATTTACCACCTAAATGTTCTGTTATGTTTCTCTTAACTGTTCCTGAAATGAATAAGATAAACATAATTAAACAATGAATTTATTGTGGGTACCTAAGCAAATGTAGAGCACAACAAAGCATTGGTTGTATTGTACTCTTTGGCCCTATGAAGGTCTTCACTTCTGATTTAGGGGAAACATGTTCCATCATTTGCATGGTAAAGTCCCCGTTATACTTCAAAGAATAATTTATTACCATACTGTAAATTACCTGTCATCACTCTACTTGAGGTGCTGTAATCAGAGTAGTTTCCACCAGTAGGGGGCACTGTGATACAGGCCAATAAGTGAGAGCTCTCTGAGGTTGGAATCTGTGGTTAGTGGAGGGAGGTACACATCCTCTCCCAGCCTCAGTGGGGTTTGTAAATCATAGACATACCTAATTTAAGCCAACACAATACATCTACCAAAATTTCATCAGATCACACAGTGTGAGGTTTCTGTATGTTGTGAGAGGGCCCGATCTGGATGTTTGAACTGTGTCAACCCAGAATCGATGTGAACTCATTTTCTGAAGGAATGCCAAAGTATTAACTTTCAAATTTTTCATTTCCCAGAGGAGTAAGTGTATTTCAATGCCACGGTCAGTGGGGTTTTTATCTGGTAATGGTATGTGTCAAGACTAGTTTAACCTTTTCTCTCAGGAGCTCGTGTTCACGAAACTGTGAGTTTTAGTGTTGGGTGTCATTGAGAAGATTAAATGTGTTTGCTGGAGGAATGTTGACTCCTTTGCTTTATGTGTTGAGAACGCTAAGGGAAACAGTTAGCTGAAGTAAAGACTGAAGTAAACAGTTCCCTGAAAATATAATGGTATATTGTTGAAAATATGCTAAAATATTATATGATACAAAGGGATAGAATAAGTAAACTGCATCATTTGGAACATAATGACTATCCATTTAGACTTTATTAGATCAAGCACTGCAACATGTTTAACTGGTTTCAGTGATGTTATATAATAATAATCCATAACGTTAACACTTCCTGTAGGTAGTGATGATGCAGACTTTGGACACTTGTCTATCCAGTGATTCCCGCCTTTGAACTATATTTGGTGGCTGCACAGAGCCTGTGGTATGTGCAGCTGAGCAGAGTCCCCCTTGGAAAGACAATCCCTGAATATTTCATAACAAGCCAAGTGAAAATATATTCATCCGACCAGGTCGCATTAACAATTGATACCATCCAAAACAGTTCAATAGGCTCATGCCTTGTTAATATCAGTGTGCTATTGCGGCAATCATCAATCCACGTGTTTAATCCATTGCAATCTAAAATTAGAGCATTTGATTTATATAATTCCATAGCTACTCTCTTTGTTCTTCTAATATTAATCATGGACTGTGTCATGACACTGATTATACTTCTATTTGTAATATGCAATATTGATGCTGATTTCAAACTTTCTGCACTCTGCTTTCACATGCTCTGCACTCATCCGATGACCAGTGCTCATGTAGCCTGTGGTCCCTCGTGGTCCCTTCAGTGATACATGTTACCACTACACATTACACTACACTCTACATGTGTTATTTTGCTCTCTAAACATGCAAGATAAGATCACATGATCATTTTATGGAGTTGTTTTTTATTGAATTTTAGCACAATCAATTAAAATGAATGTCAGTCTGAATTATGTGGTTAATGTTCACACATGTGAACATGCTGAAGGGTGTTCAGCTTTCACTTAAATGAATGAATAGATAAATGAATAAATAGATCAATAAAGTGGAGTTCCAAAATGAATGACTGATCTTTTGTGAAACATACAACATTTTCTTGAAATGTAAAATGAAATGCATTCATTATGTTTTAAAATTTGCATTTTGCAATTTAATAACCAACCTTCTTAAAATCTCAAAGACGTGCTTCATATAGGCCATAGGTGCTTGATCAATACATATTTGCTGTGTTACATTCTGCGCTGCAAATCAGATGTGTAAATTTTGCTGCGCCATGCCTTCCATTAAATAGACCAAGAGTTCTCATGTCTGCATATATTATTTTGTGTTAGATGTCAATATCAAACACAAACAGTTAGGACAGCGCAGCTAGTATGGCTGTTTTTTCCCACAGCTGATTCATGATCAGCTTCCAACTAACTACAATTTAGATTTTGTCTAGATGATTCATATTTAATGGAAAATATGTTTGTTTTTTTTACTTCTCTCCTGGTGTATTTTTTGTTTCCGAGAAGGTTCAGTATTTCTTCCAATAGACATTAGCCAACTGCTCTTCCATGGTGAGTGGACAAAGTGAAATTCATAGCACTGTTGAATGTGGATGTTTAATGTAGGAAATAAGATGTGTGTCAGCTTGATTCATGTCCTTGGATGAATTGAAGATTAGGAACATAAGAATACAGAGAAACCTTCAGGATTTTTCTTTCACTCATTCCATTTCCAGTGATTGCTTTCCACTGTCTTTCCTTGATCAGTCATCATTGCTTATCCACAAAAGTACACGCTACACAAAATTGTATTTCTTACTCAATTCTCCTCTCCCTTTTCACTGTCTTGTGCTCAAAATCCTCAAGGTCACATTTACAGTGCACTTTCCACATTATTTTTGATTCATTCTATGTCTAGACACCCACTTATTTTTTATCAAACATGCAGGAGCACCAGCCAGGAGGTGCAGTTTGCCTGTCGTCAGAGGCACACCTTACCTGTAAACTCTGAAGTGCACTTTTCCTATTTATGCATTTGCATTTGAGAGAGGCATGCAGAGGATATGGGTAGAGATATGATGTGGGTGCATTTCTTGGATTTGCTGAAGTTCCCAATTTGTGAGGGATAATTCTGCATGAAAAATTGTCTGCATCTAAAGATGAGTTGCAGATTTCTTCAGCTACATCAAAGGAAGACTGTAATGTGGAATAGAAAATATAACTAACCTCTATAAACCTACCAGTACTTTTACATTTATATTTTTTTTATATTTTGCAGTTTAAAAATCAAATAACAGAATATCAGCTGATAGTATTTTTTATTTAAACTCAAACACATAACATTAACAAACAGTCTTGATATGCATGCTTCTCTAAAGAAGTGTGACCAAGATGCTGTGTGGGAGACTTTCTAATTGAATAATCAATATCTCAGATGCTCTCTGGTGGGCAAACTAATGGTGACACTGTTAGTAAATGACCTCAGACCCTCTTTGCCATTTCTATATGGTAATGTCTTGTTACCCATTAATCAGTTTGTCAAGTTAAATATTTCATATTACTTCCTCCTCAAATTAAGATTAGACAGATGTTTAATTGTGTTTCTGAGATGGGTATGAATTGTAGTTTCACTTGATGTTTCACAGTTTCTTCAGAATCTTTGACTTTTGCTTACTGCTCACACTGAATCTAACAAATCTCTGAACTGCATTGTAGTCAGTTTTTAGACCTATCCGTGTTCTCAGCAGTGTGTCTGGATGTTTGTGATGCTGATAAGATAACGTGAGTTTTGTTGCCAATAACAAAATACTTGTCAGCTTTTGATACAGTTTTCAATACCCAGTTCTTAAGGCACATTGTACCAATAATGCATACAGGTTTGATACACATCACTAGTTTGGGTAGATTCCATCCTGTGTGACCCTGAACAGAATATCTTTTGAGAACAAATTGATGGCTGAATAAGCTGCAGTGTGCAGTGTATATTAAAACATCCACAAAGGAAAATTCTTTTTTTAATTATCAGAAACACATAGAAAATGAGAGTTTTATTGAAAATAAATGTGATCTTGTGAGTGATCCCAAAGAAATCACACATGAGAATGTCTACCCTGGTGTATCATTCTATGCAGTCCAGTGAGAACAGACAGTTTACACATAACAATCTCTCAAATAAATCTCCAAACTACATGGCAGGTTATTTTCACCCCTGTTTCTCCTCACCTGTTACCACAGGCAAAGTACTCAGGGTGAGACAAACTCTAAAGGTGTGGATCATTTTACAATATGGTTACCAAGGGTTCTGGTGGGATTTCAAATTAAGATGCAATCTGTTATCTCTTCAGATGACTAATAAGCACAACAAAGCCATGGAGGAGACCCCATGGAATTCATATCAGACCACTCGAAATAACCATCAAGCCCTCCTATCTGATGCACTGCCAATACCTGCTCGCTTTCCCAATTAAAACCCCAGGCAGATTGTTCTCCTGTTAATAAGGACTGTATTAGGGCTACTGTCATTGTGACATATAATGGGTTGACGCCAGGAAACTGTGTGGGCTGAGAGCATTCCATGTTGTTTGCGGGCTTCTTTTTTATCTCAAATCAATGTGTGTGGTCCTTCGTATGTGTGTGCACAGACACAACTGCATGCAATGAGAGGGTACGGTGGGTCAACGCTGATGCATTCTTCTGGGATAATTAGGCCTGTGTTGCACCCAATCAGACGCAGAGACCACCAGTGAAAGCACAGCACTGATGACCTTCTTTTCATGATAAAGCCAATTACAACATGAAAATGGGAAAGACAGGGTGAAACAATGATGGAAATGAGTTGCAATGGGAAGAAGACAAGGACGCGCTCCTGTTTTTCACATAATAGTTTCTTTCTTAGCATTTTTAGGCCTTGCGACTGAATGTGACCAAATCCTCTGAACACATATTAGAACAGAGCTTTCTTTTTTGTTGCTTGGATTTGGTGTATGTCTGTGTGTTGGTAGTTGCTGATCAACACTGTTATAATTTTTGAGGCCGGAAATGATTATTTTTGTATTTGATTGTGCTGTATGTTGAAATGCACCAAATGTTTGGCCTGATGATTTACCTAGAGTTAGAGTGTATCAAATAAAGCAGGGGTGAGGAACCTTTTCTCTATTCAGAGCTATTTCAATTTTAATAGTATCCTCTGAGGGCCAGACTAAATTATTGAACACGTATATCACACTAACTTCTTTAATGTGATTGCTGGGACTGCTTGTCTATGGTGAGGTGTCTCATGTCTCATGGTAATGACGATGATGCTACTCACAGCTAGTTTTTCAGGTTGGGATCAGTAAGTCTTTGCTGGTGTCAGTTTTGGGAAGAACTGCTCACAGCTGCAGGTTGTCTTAAAAAGAGATGCAAACATAATGGGTTTCTCCTTGGAAAGGGAAATCTTCAGGACATAAATACAGTTTATAGAACTCGAGCAGAGGGAGGTTGTGGTACCAAGCTTTTTTTTTTTGTACAGTTTGGTACAAATCGTTCATTGCCAAAACAACTTGCCCAAACAAATCCTCACCTTTAGTAGTGCCAAGCCTTGCAAAGACAGCAGTTCCTCCCTTGTATTAAACGCAGCAGTGATCTCCCACACTAACACATAAACTTGTTTCAGTGCAGTTCAGAAAGAAAAACTGGAAATTTCTTGCAGTATCCTTCATTGGGTTTTTGGGTTGTTTTTTTCATGATCTTGTCCCATATCTGCCATATACTGCTCTGTGACGTCTCTTTGAGACAAACTGGCACTTTGAAATAGTTTTACGGTGTGAGCAGCTGCGCAGCAGCAATGAGGTTTCAGCTTCTTAGACGTTAACTCGCTCACCACAAAACTTGCTGACATAACAGTATCCCTGTCTGAATATGGTCTTATCAAAGCTGCTTGCTGTCCAAACTCTGCTGAAGAGCGTCAACTTTGTCCAAGCGAATTTGTCCATCCAAGTCATCCAGGTTCAAGCAGTAATGTTGCTCCAGATTTGACATTTTTGTCACTGTGAACATACCGGCTCGTCTTTTACTTCAACAAAAACATGAACGTCTCGAAAACCAGACTCTCTGCATCTGCAATGACACATGAGTGAAACAATTAATTGCTAACATATATATTTATTCTAACATATATATTTATAACATTTTTTTTATTTCTGAGTTGCTTCCTGTCTATTCATGAATTTCCTTGTGGGTGGGATCAGCCTGTCTGATGTGTTGAATATGGCCTGGATCCTGGACATTCCCAGCCCCTGAAATGAAGCAGCACTGCAAACAACAGCCTCAGAAATTACATTATCCAGGTGTTGCTTTTTTGTGCAGTTGTAGTTGTCTGTGTGTGTTCGTTTGCATGAGGGCGGCATGCGTGTGGATTTCTCCTTCAGCAGGGGAACTTGCTGGCTTGGCAGGGGAAGATATGAGAATTTCTGGCTCGGTTGAAGGTTGATAGGCCCACATGCACACATCCCCACAGAGATTAAGCAGCATGGACAAGCCTTTCCTCAGGGCAAATGGCACCGGGTAGAAAATATGTCTTCAAACTATGTCTTCTGTCTCTCTTTCTGATACAGACCAGCTATGCACAAAAGACCCAACCACTCATTAGGGTACACTCACACAGATGATTGTGTGCACTCACGCACACACACAGCGAGGGAAGAGAGTCTGGATCCAGAATGTTTCGAGGCAGAGAGAGAAGGGCTAAAGTAGATGCTGGAGTTTAATTAGTCTCTGCCAGCACCCACTGAGAATTGCTCCTGAATTTGACACTGTTTTTCAAATGTCACTGGCAAGTGCTTTACTTAAAATGAAATGCGAGTCATTATTCAGATTGTGTCACGTTCATGCTGTTTAATTTTTTTTCTATGGTTTCCACAGAATAGCATTGCAATTCGTGATCATTTAATAACCATGTGCCACATGATGGATATGGTATAATATTCTTTCAGAAAACCTTCAAGGGCCTGTCAGCTGAAGTATCTACAAATACACAGTCAGCAGATGAAAACAAAATGGCTGATAGCTAAGGATGGAAAACCAAAATTATAACCAGAGCAATTTATCGTTTTTAGCACATGTATCACACAACTGTCATCCTTGTATGCATTTTGAATAGTAGCCGTGCTCTCTGATAACATAATATTCTGATACAAGTAAAGCGCAGCAAAAAAACAAAAAGAAACAGGTTTTCAAAATTCGTCAATGTAATTTGAAAAAAAAATGTTTTGGTTACATTTTCCAAAACAAAATGTATTCAGTCTCATCAACTTTTCAGTGGCTCAGCATGTTTTGCTACCTGTTTTTTTTTCTTTTCTTTAAAAATACATCTATAAACATATCAACACAAATGTATATTAACCCAGCTCAAATTAATAGGGATTTACTTCATTACACATGTTACTGTTGCTTTAAAAATAGGACTAAGATAGGACTAAAATAATTGTGTCTTGATTATTATAAACATACGCACTGCAGGAGCCCATTCTTTTAAACATAAAGGCTTATAGTTGTAGTGAAGTGCCTCTGCTTTGAAGGGCCTCTTTGACTCTTTGAGCTGAACAAAACCACCCTTTTTTATGGTCTCCACGTACAGTACAACATATTCCACCAAAGCCTGTAATGCTGTGTGCACACACTTGTCTGTTTTCATGCTCTGGCTGTGTTTCCAATTCACTCAGTGTTTGAATCCCCCGATGCCCACTGAGTTTGGACATTCACATCATTTGGGCCGTCTGTGTCCTCAGTGCTCATCTCTCGACACTGAAGACTACGCTGTGATAAGTAGAGTCCAGTGATGATAATTTACCAAATTTTGTGCTGCTCTTCAGCAGATATGATCTTCCAGCAGTGCTGGAAATGGTTGAATCTCACTGAGGGGATGTGCCCATCGTGGGACCCAAAGTGACACCCTCTGTGTAAAACTCCTGTGCTGCAGTTACATCATGTGACACTTTGATATACAGTAGCCCCTTTCACTCCAAGTCAGTTTCTAGAAAGGAACTATTTCTGCAGAGCCATTAAGTAGGGTATCTCATCGATAATTTATTCCAGATGACCTCTTGACCCTCCTCCATTCAAAAACCTTAAATTAAAATCACAGGTGTAATCAGATTTATCTAATTGATAAGAGAGAAACTGACTTTTTTTGCCTTTTTTTTTTAATGTACCTCTTGTTCTGTTTTTCTTAAATGTAGGTAAACACACTTCTCTTTAAGTTAAAAATAATATAGGCATTGTTATAACAGTTTTGAATCATTTAACATTTTAGTGATGTTGCACAGGGGTGTTCTCACTTTTTTGGGTACTGTAAAAGGGCATGGCTGTTCAGTGAGATTCTTTACCCATAGCTATTTGTCCTTCTAGGCTCAATAACAAACTATTTTATTTAATTTTTTAAAAATGTGTTTGTTTTGGTAGTGTAGTGTTGATAAAATAATAATTCAAAGTTGCTTTTCACCGAAACATTACTTTTCTCTTCGACAGGGTTTTTTGCCTTCCCCACAGTCAAGCTGTGGGAAATGAATATTTTTTAAAAATTGAATATTAATTAAAATAAATGGAAGAAGAACAATTTTGAAAGAAAATGGCAATGTTTTAATCTTTAAATTGGACTGGGCCTCAGTTATTCACTTAGGTTTTCTTTGTGTTTTTACTTGAAATGAGATGTGGCAAAGGTTTGAGTGCGCTCATAACTGCTGATGAAGCTGTGTCCTTGTAAACCAGGAAGCTCACAGTGACACTGCTATGACTTATACTCAGCCAGAGGTTTGTCTCTTGTGGTGTGGGGCAAGGAATGAGGGATATTTTTTTCTTTTTTTTATCATCACTGTGTTTGGTGCACTTTTGGGTTGCTAATGTCACTAGCACAAAGTGGATAGTAGGACATACTGTACCTGTTTGTGCAGGTGTTGAGGTCTTCTCTTAGACTTGTCTTAGTCTTAGACTTGAAGTGGACATTTGTGAAATTTAGGCTTTTTTTCCTGTCTGTCATCATTTATAGGGTTAGGATTTTTCAGGATGTTTTTGGCTTACTATATTTATAATATTTATAATTTAGGATAAGATAAGGAGATTAAAATGGTGGTATTTATGGTAAGGAGATCAACAATTAAAGTCATCAGGGAAATGCTGTCATGAAGATAGAAGTGCAGTGAGGCGTGTGTACATGTAGAAAGTGTCTCTTCTGTGTGTGCTGGTCTGCAGTCTAATCCAATTTGATTTTGTGGAGCACCAATTCACAACATAAATTATCTCAAGGCACTTAACAGAGTAAGGTCAAGACCATACAACATTTCAAAGAGAAGCCCAATAGTTCCCACAATGAGCAAGCACTTGGCAACAGTGGAAAGGAAAAACTTCCATTTAACCAACAGAAACCTCTCGCAGAACCGGACTCAGGCTGGGCGGCCATCTGCCTCGACTGGTTGGGTCTCATCAGGATTTGTAGTGATGGCCACAATGGGGGGTATTGCACCGCCCTAGGGGCACTCCTCAATCAGCTTGAATTGTTTTTGCACCTCCCTGCCAATGCACAAGACTTTGCTGAAGTGACCTAGATTTGATGTGCATGCACATGTGTGATGTGTGTCAGTCTTACCACTGTCAGCTGACAAAACACATTTACCATTGATGGAGTAAACAGAGCTGAGCAGAAATGTAGTGCTGGCAAGAATTTCTGTCACAAGCCTGTATTCACTCCCAAAGGGAAATGATGAAGTCAGAAAAAGAAAACCCTCTTGAATGTGTGTGGCTGCACTTTCAAAATTCAGCACTGTGCATGATAATTTACCCCCCCCCACACACACACACACACACACACACACACACACACCCATTTATGCATTTATGAAAGAATCACCTGTGGGCCTAAAAAGTCAGATAGACAGAAGCAGAAAAGTGGAGGACTTATCACTGACAATCATGGCATGGCTTAGTATATGCACTGACAGGGTAAAATCTGAATTATAGCTTTCTTCATTTCAATTTGGCAGTTTGCTGTTCTGCCTCAGCCACTTTGCTTTGTTGCTTGTAAAGCAAAGTCACCTCTTAAGCAAAGTGTAGCCTCTTCTTGGGAATGAAAGACCGAATGGCCCACTCTAGTGTAATCATCTTCCCATAACATAAAATCTGCGTCTTCCATCATGCCTTTTCTCAGCATTATGTGGAAACTTGAGATTGAGGCCATTTGAGCATCAATTGAACCCTCTTTTGGACACACTTTAGCTCTTACCTAAATGTGACAAAATTAGGCCATTCTACAAGATGAAAAGAAACATACAAAGTATATATGTACATAAAAAATTGGCAGAATAATGAAATAACAATAGTGCCTTTATTGCTGTCTTTTTTCACTTCAGCAAATCAGCTGTTGATTGATCATGATTATGTTCAGTTCTCAGTTATGGCTAAAACATCCTCTGTAGTCAAAGACAAGCCTTTTGAATGGTATTTCTACCTCAGAGTTGGCCAAATGTGTCGTGTCCTGATTTTATATTTTAAATCCAAGTGAAAGCCACTGTTTTATATTATCGCATCACATGTCAAAGGTCAGAATTCTTCTGTAACAAACAAACCCACCACTTAATTAGTGGGGATGCCTGCCAGACAGGCGTTGCATGGTGGATGTGTACCCTCCACTGGAGCTGGGAATAAAATTAAACCGGGAATCGGGAGGTAGAAGAGGATTCCTCGTTGGGTGATTAAAAGTAACCTTTAAAGCTATGGAGAAGTTGTTAGCCATGCCCTTTCTTTCACTGCAAATGCCATCTTAGAACTCTGGTCTAATGATGCTACAATAGTTTCAAGGCAATTACACTGCCTCTAAATTGATCCCAAAGCATTGGACTTGTGAGCGGGAGAAATATAGAAGGAGAGAGAGATTGCACATGGGTATATGCTGATCCAGTAAGCAGGTAGACAAGCACGGCAGTGAGAAGATGGGATGATTTAGTCATTAGTTATCCAGATTAATAATCAGTTGCTCGTTTTTAAAGTAGGCTGAATCATACAATGCAATGGGGCAAGCTTTATATGCTTTTTCAAACTAAGTCTGTGATAGAATTAACTGTCTTATATTAGCAACAGTAGGATGGCTCAACCTTGTTAGCAGGCAAGCAAAAAGTGCCTCAGCTGTCATCTTGCCCTCCTGTTAAGTGTGGACAGGGCAGCTTCTTTGGTTGCCTCTAGGTATGGCAGCAACAGGGAACACTGCACCCAGCGAGAGCCCAGCGAGAGCCTTATTTTGCCATAGCCTGAGTCTTGCAACCAAGGGAATTCTGTGAGGCTCTGCCAATCATTTCTTAAGGATCACAGCAGCGGCTGCCCTCTATCTTTATGGCCAGTGTGGGAGGAAAACATGTATACTGACAAACTTCAACTGCAAAGGAGAAAACAATTTATATATATATATATATGCTATTGCACCGAGTAAATATCCTTAAAGAATAAATGTCATAATTCAGGCATACATTAAAAGTAAGTATTTTGATATAAATCTGAAAAAATATACTACTGAATCTGGAAATTATTTACCACTTAAAAGTTTTAAAATAAATAAATAAATAAAAAAAGAAAAACGCTAACAACTGCTTTTCACAAGTACTTAAAAAAAGAAACTTCAGCCTGTGTATTACATAAGATAATTTCTTTGCTGCTAAGTATAGGACCCAAAACTAACTAACATTTCTTGGTGTGAACACAGCTATTTTCTCTATCTGCCAACTTACATCTTTTATTAATTTGTTGTGAAACCAGGTTTTATGCATATTCAAGACTAATATGGGTGAAGATGATGACTAAGTAGGGAAATCTAGCACATAGTATGAAATAAAAGGACAAATGGGGAAAAAAGTATGTGTTGAATTATACTCGAGGAGACAGCAGGCTTTACGGTGAACTGCCTGCCTGCCTTCCCTCCTCTTACCTTAGGGAGTCCTAAGGCTCATAATCACAGTCCAGCATGAGTAGGCAGATGGCCTCCAGTTATACTGTGACCTCACCAAGTCTGCCATGCATCAACCGTATCTGTGTTCAGTGGGAAACTTGAAAAAGTTTTCTGGACATAGCGATTTTTAGACCAATTTTAACTTCAGGTCTAAAGTTGGGGCTTAAGTGTTCAGTGTTTTTTCCACACCTTTTCCAAATCGCTCAGTCTGTCCTACAACTGGAGTTTGAACATGGGGAAGATGGAGAGCAGGTGTATGGTGATTGCGATCAGTATAGCTGAATGTGGTGGGATTCAGGGAACCTGGCCTGACAGTTACAGTATGCTCCTCTCTTCTTGACCCCCTGCCATGCCCCAGCTGAGGCCATCTGCTGGGGTGATGCCACATGCCCAGACGGTCACAGCCATCATATACAGTTTGATATATTACATGACTGTTGGTAAACTGCATTTCCTAGGAAAGAAAAATGGGTATATGGGGTGGGTATATAGTTATATGAAGGTATATATTTTCAATACAGATTGAAAAGTTCGAGATAATTTCTATATTTTGAGAAATGGGCCCTTCAAATTAATAAAAAAAGATAATGATACTAAATGAAAATCCTTTTGAGTTTTAGTGAGAGGTTGGGTTGTTATGGCCTTGATTTGCATGGCTGGCAGTGAGTAGAATAATTGTCTTTTACACAGTTGTTTGGGGGGTTTTTTGCTTTAAAAAAATATTACCAAAATTATTTTTTCCTATAAGTTCAACTCTTAATCATGGAAAAAAAAGATCTGTACACTTTTGTGACAGTTTGCTAAATAGACAAAATTAAGTCAATTTAATTAACACAACATTTCATAAAAAGCACATCATTACACACATCACACCATTAATGGAATTGGTGAGTGTTATTTGTATTGATTTTGTGTACTCAGTACTTCATATGCTAACAACACTATGTGATACTTTATTTATATTTATGTTTATGTATTTTTGAAAACTGGCATTTAAAGCAAACTACAAAATTAAAGATGAATTGTGCTTTCCTTAACTAATATGATTCATTAAAAACAAATGCCCAGATTGTCCCTGATCCCAATTCTTGCCAATTGCCTATAGCAAAATATAAATATAAGTCAGTCATATACTGACTAAGGTCCAAAGTATAACCAACTTAAGTATGCACACGCTTTTCACAGTGCAAAGTTGATCTGCCCATTGTGTTCAAAAATGTTTCACCGCTGTGGTAAGCCGCATCACAATGAGAACATCTTTCGCTATCTCCCGATAATTCAGTTTGATGAGCCTGTTGCTTCTACAGATGCGTACAATTGTACGCAGTGTGTAAGCGGCACACTGACTCTTCTGTTGTCATTTGACTGCAGTGTGCTCAAAATAGCCATCTGAATTTGGAAGTTTTGCACAGGTTGTTGACTGCCCTCTATTGACTGTTGCTGTTCATCAATGTCATGTAATTGGTGGTGGGTTACATATTTCAACTTATTTCTGTGGCATGGTTACTTGTTGTTTTGAGGAGCTTGAAAGTCATGTCTGCTCCTACTGTCACTTGCAAGCTCCATCTGGTGTGGATGCTATTAAATGAACAGACCCAGCTTCACAGTGTGTATATGGGCTGCTTGCAGGGCTGCAGTCAACAGCTGTCTGAGAACACACCAAATGGGATTTTTATTTGGAATAAATTTTTGCCTTTATTTTCAGCTGAAGACGATGAAGGTTTGTTTAGATACTCAGGATAAAAATAATTTATTGAAATGTGTCCATAACTGCTATTTTTTAAAAGTCATTTTCCCATTTCATTTGGGCAGTTTGTGATTAAGCATCTGTTAAAATCTCCGGAAAACATTTAATTTTTTTCACTCAATTACTGAAAGACTACTTAATTTTTGCAGGCTCTATATATTGTGTGTATTTTTATTTAAATAGGTACAACCATATGTCCCCATTTATATTTATATTCCTAATTACCAACCCATTCAATAGTGTAGTAGTATGTTTCCATGTACTGAAAAAAACATGAGAAAAACATATTTAGGCTCCAAGTTCTAGATAAAAATCTATGAAATCAGTGAATAGCAAGGAAGGAAGAGTATTTTCATTTCAGAAACTATAAGATGTTGAAACATATTACATATCAAAAAGAGCTACATTTATCTATGTAAGCACAGGTGTGCTGTGTTTACAGAGCTGCTGTAAATATGTATTTACATTTGTACTTGCTGGAGAGTGTTTTGTAAGTCTCGTTAAAAACTTGCTGGAAACTAATTTGTCTGCAATTTACACATAAAAGAAAATGCCCAATTTGCAAGATTGCAGGAGCTGATGTAAAACTCAATTACAGCACCCCCACTTCATGGTTGCTTGATCAATCAAAGGCAACTTCCCCAGATGTACTGCAGTTTGTGCAGGCCTGTAAGGCCTGCCAACACATGGGTGTTCATGTACATACAGTACAAACAGAAAAATGCATGCACATATCCCACCATAGCCCATCCCCACAATTTTCATTTGACATCAGAAGTTGGTTGTTGATTAAACCCTTATTTGAAATATGCATTTGCATATATTGAGTGTGCATTGATGAGCTGTGTGCCTCTGTAACAAACAGAACATGGTTCTCCGATTGCTCTCCCTCTTTCAGTAGTTCTGTGGAATTATCTCTTCCCCTTTGGTGTGTAGCTATTTAAATGGGGAGGGATGTTGTCTTAACCGAGACTGAGCTTGGTTAAGAGCTCAAGGGAGAAATTCCTTGCCTTCATCTGCTGGTCGGGGTTGGGAGGGTGGTGCTCGGCAAGTTCAGAGCCTCCCAGCACATTATATGTCCCAGATAGCTGCACTCTTATCCCAACTCCCTATCTAACCTCCTGCATGCACAGTTTCAAACACACTCAGCCTTGGCCTACAGCCACCTTTTCCTACCTTTTTTACCATGTCCTCCCAGTTTAATCATCTGGGAAAATATTTATTCATGGTCTATCGTAGTTACTTCCCTTGGATGTGTTGATTAGATTGTCTTTTACCAGCACTGTCACTTTGAGTCCTTTGCCTTCAAGGTGAGATATATGGTCTGAAGGGAGAGATTCCTGCTGGGGCTGTATTTTAAAGACCAAAATGCAAATGGTGCAAGCACTGGTATAGTGAAGTGTTTTACATTGTTTTGGCTCTGCTCCAGCATCATAGATTTGAAGACTGTGATGTTTAAGTGCTGATTTTCAGCTTCAGGGTGTTTGGGACTCTGTGCATCTGTAGCGGGTGATCAGTGCAGGGTTTTTCTCTTGTTTAACCCTTGCGGTGTACATATACAGTGCCACAATTACTACACAGGTCATCAGGCAATAATATGCAGCACACATAAATTAAAGGTGGAAGTCAGTGCATTAATGTCATAGTCATTGTTACATTTCAAATTCAATATGCGTTTAGTACACCACCAACTCATAATTGACCCAATACCAGTGCTGTAATTATGGATTATCAATTTTCACAGGTACATAGGATCTCCAAAAAGATTTTTGCTTATATAATACCTATAGTGCTATACAGTATATGATCTTCTGTGGAGTATATGCACAGTATATCATGAATATCTCTACAAAACAAAACAAGATTAAGATTAAATTAAGATTAATTGATTAAATCTTGTCAAAAAGCAATGCCTATGAATTTGCCTTTACAAGATTTATTTACTCATAGTGTTATTAGAACATTTTTGGCTCATGTGGGTTTTTTATATTTTTAAACTGCTTGTCTATGGAAATCTAAAATACCATGCTAGGAAATTTGCCTGCAATAGCAAGGCACAACAAGGCAGTAACTGCACTTCTATTGCAGCACCCAATTGTGTAAAGTTTTATGTTGAGCAAAAACTTCTTGTCCTTCAGTATTCACCTGGTACATTACATTATATTATATTCAGTTGCACAAGGTATTGAAACATGGACCATCTGTTTAGTCTGACTGCCAGAAATAAAGCAAGCCATAATGACTTAAGGGCTGGTAAGGCCAGTTTTACTGATTGTGATTAAATATTCATACTCAAATCATTTCTTTGCTAAATTTAAGGGCAATTCACCCCTTGCTGTATTTATCCAGTTATGTTTTCCCGCTCTACCTTTGAATCTGTATTCATCTTATGTTGCTGAATATCAAAATATAGCTAAGTTAATCAGACTATGTTGTCAAAACCATCATGTCTTTTAGAATTCAATGCACTGACTCAGGTAAAAAAAAACAGTCCCCAGGTTGACACCACCAAAGTAACTTTTCCTTGTTTTTAATACCCTGAATAAGTATGCTGAGAGCAGCACCATCACATTCATAGAGCAGCATTTTGAAGAGATCTGCCCCAGTGTGCTCTGTGATCAGCACTGCATTCTGTGTATCCGACATGTCCTGATAGTGCTTCAGGCGCTGTGATCTGACTTATTTCGCCGAGTGACTTCTCCCCCATCAAAATCGTCTTACTCTAGTAACATGCTTAGCATTGCTTGCCCACAGAAATAGCATCCAAAACAAGGTCGCTGCCAAATGCTTAAGTCTTTTTAGAGGTTCAAAATGATATTCTTGTTTTCAAAGTCATTCCTCTGTCATTGAGCAGATTTGTCACAAAAAAACAGAATGCCACTACCATAAACACAATTTATAGATTTGGAAACACTTTGGTTAAGCTCTTGATGGTAGCACTCATAAACAGTTTTGATACTCATCTTACAGAGGCCTTGACTCTTCCATGTATCAAGCTATTTATATCCGTGGTAGGATGGATGGCAATGCAACACATTATTATTATCAAGTAAGCACATTATAACCCCTTTGTATGCTGTTAACTTCAAAACTCTGGTCTTGAAAAACTATTGTTGTATTTCAGATGTTTCTGTGCGGCATTCATGCTCATCTTTTTAAAGTCCAGATTGACCCAATCTATCAAAACTCACCGGAACATGTCAAACTTCATTCAGTTTTGCTGCACAATGAAAACTCATCATTTACCAATCAATAAATCTGCACTGCTGAAGTCAGATGTAGAGATGATGAAATATGAATTATGAGTTTGCTGAGGCCTTTTTTTGTAGACATCCATCATTGTCAACAAAATAGGTCCAGCAAATATTCAATTAAGACCTCAGGGCTCCATTCCTCATTCATTATTCTGGGGTTAATTTGTAACTGTAGATTTGTCTTTTGTCACTCTGAGGCTAAGAAAGGATGGTTAAGAAATTACTCTCGCTCCTCATCTTCTTCCCATCAGTGGCTTTCAATGTGTTTTAGTCAAGTTCTGGTGACATTGCAAACATGTACCAGAACTTCCTGTTAAGAAGATGCATACTGGTCATCACTGTCTCCTCACCTGTGGCTTGTTTTATTTGGGGATAGTGTGCAAGATGTAGAAGCTCTTCAGCTTCTACATCTTTCTTGCACTTTTCAAAATTTTAACAATCCGGTTTTCAGCTCATGAGCATAAAAGTGTTAATTAGATGTTGGATTTGTCATTGTGAATTCTGCAAATATTTTAACGATAACAGGTGGTGGATGGTGACCTTAAGTAAGATAAAGTACAGTAACTGTGCAGGAGGAACCTTAAACTGGCATTTGCCCATTGTTTTTCAGGATTTCCACCTGTCATTTGTTCTAATTGCCATATGTAAGATTGGTATGGTGATGAGCAATAAAATTGCTTTTAACATTAACAGATGGACATTTTTATCATTAGACTGTTGTGATGTACAAGACAGCATGTGTAAGATTTTACTAGTTTCAGTTGCATTATTCAGATGTCAATTTGCATATTTTATTTTTCTCTACAACAAAGATGTTTAGATATTTTCTGTGTTAACTGCAGCAAGCCATTTCTCAGGTGTTGTAGTAGAAGTAGTAGGCCTAGTCCTCAGTGTCTTACCCACCATACCATCTCACATAGAAAACTGTTGGCTGCAGAATTTTTAGTCTTGCCTCAGGCAACTATGCAAGCCAGTCCGGCTCATTGATTGCCTTTTCATCAAGGGGGTGGGAGTGCGCAATGAGGAAGAGGTGAATGTCACACTGAGTGGCAAGTGGAGTGGGAGCAGTGGGAGAGCCATTGGATGACAGGATGAAAGTTAAACACTGGCCTACGGTCTTGTCTCACAGCTTGAGTCAGCTTGTTGCCTTGGGGCAGGGGCCCACTTTATTGACCAAGCTGGTACCCCTCACCTGCTGGCTTCACATGGATTTTCCTTGGGCCTAGCCAAGTCTTAAAAGATGTTCATGTGTTATTGATTTAAATGTTCACCTTTTTAGCCAGCATGTAACTGTATTCTGCTTTTAAAATGTACCATGCAGGTGCTTTCTTGAAGCTGATGTTGCCAATTTGTTCTTTCTTATCTCAAGCCAGTCCCAGTGATGCTCATTCTCTTATAAGTCCTACCAGCCTGCACATCAAACTTATGTCCTGCCAGGAGGAAAGGTCACCCCCAGTAGACCTCATAAACCATCTGGAGATGTTCAAATAAGCTGCTTGTAAGCCTCTCACATAGTGTGAAAGCAACATCCATCTTTGTTCACGTATTCACTGCAGGTGTGTGGTTATAATATCCACTAATGGCTGGATTATTACCTGCTACCTTTGCCTGGGTGGATGAACCTTTACCCACCAAAGGTTCCTCCACCCACAGCAAGACCCAAGTGAATCAGCACATTTCTGGCCACAGCATTTCCAAAGGCTTCAAGTTGTCAATACATTTTTATTACATGGATCACAAGAGAAAGAATCACCTGTCAAGGATGCTTAAAAGCTCAGCCATTCATCCATGCAGGCTTGAATCCATCCATCCTGCCATCCATTCACCCATGCATTCATGACTCCTCCCTCATTACCAATGCAGATTGACATGCAGATACATTCAGATTCTTACCTCTAGACAGTTTCTTGATTATTTAACTGGTCTATATAATGACAGTTGTGATAACATTGCAATCAAAAACAAAAAGAAAGGTTGCAGTCATTCATTTCCTGTTCAAACTCATGACCTTTTTTGTGTCACACTCAATTCAAGTCAGATTTCTTCCTTACTTGATCTTTACCTTGTCATGTTTGGTTCTTAAGCACAACCCTTAAAATCTGTTTGTAACCTGTTTGCACTGCCTGTTGAGTATAAAATGTTGCAGAGGACATATATTTAATTTACTCTTTGATAGAAATAATGTGCTGTTTTTTTCATCTGATTGTGAAATATTAATGCTCAAATTTCAAGATCAAGTTCAAGTATTTTAAAGTAAGTAGGATCATTTATAAAATATTACCAAAGCAACAGTGATTCTGCCCAATTTGACTCCATGCGAGTTACCAAATCAAAGTGGATTTTTTATTTGTTTGTTTTGTTTTATTTAAGAAATATATATATATAAAGAATGTACTTTGCAGCCTATTCTAAAGCCCTCATCATATTTGAGGTACTAAAAGGTGGTTGGTAGAGGGCTGATTCGGCAGCATACGTGCATGAAATCTCTACATTGATAACCATAAGTGATTATGTTTTCGGCTAAGATCTATTTATCTACTGAACTTAATGTTTATGTTTAACTCTGCAAAGACAATTTGCCGGTGTATTTTGTTCATTAGCCATTGAACTGCTCTTTTTTGATTTAGTTAAGCTTTTCTGTCAGAAGGTTGGTTGTAACTGTTCTGGGCTCATCTAATGAGACATAAATGAAAGCCTGATATTTTATACATGTTCACAATAGATGAAATGAAAGTCTAAAGAGATTCCAGCATTTCTGCTGGTGTGAGGCCTGTTTTTGTTTTACCTCTGGACAGGCAGTGATGGAAGAAGTCTGGTCCTGTTGATAAATCTGCATTGTCATCTTATTAATACCTCCACATGGTCAGGGCGGCTGCCATGGATTTTCCATCTAAATGGATTAAGCTTTCATTTCTTATGCCTAACCACAAAAAAGAGAGGATAGGGATGAAGAAACCATGAGATAAAGGACTTTGCCTGCACACAATTATTCTGTTACTTTTTAGCCCCCTCAGATTGACCCCACCTTTTCAGTCCTCACATAAACAGATCAGCTTGTCTTGAGCAAGGCCTATGCATATATATGAGGGCTTAGTACCTTTTGTGTATTTCAGATACTCAATATAAATTGCATTGAAGATTACTAACAAGCCGAAGAAACAGATAGAGATATTTTATAAATATTTCTGAAAAAAAAAAAAATATATATATATATATATAAGCCTTGGACTGAGACCTGCTCAGAGATCATTTATTTGTGACAAAGGCATATTATTATTATTTATTTATTTATTTTCAGTCATTTGGGAAAAACAAAAGTGTTTTTATAATTTATAAACTATGTTCAGTTGTATGTCTTGCAGGATTTGTTCTTTAGAAGTTATAGCCTATAGTATAACATCTGCATTACGTTTTCCACTGTATGTTTAGATGCTTAGTTGGTCCACATACTCAGTAAGACGACTTGTACTGATACATTCATCACAGTTAAAGTGTGGCTGAGGCCGAAGGGTGGCCGGCCATGTGTCTGGTACACTGCAGGTGAGAGGAGGTGGCACACACCCACACACACATGCACACATGCTACATTCACACAAGAGGTTTCAGCTTGACCTCTACAATGTCACATGTTGCCAAGACGCATCTTGGCAATTGTCCTGCACTGAAGGGATTTGTGAGGAGAAAAAGAGGGATGGGGGACACAGCTAGGCTGGTGGAGTCAGGCCTAGATTTATGTGTCTGTAACGGAGCCATTTATGAGGAGACAGTTGCCCCTTTTCTTTAGGGGGAGTCGCTTGTTTGCCATGGAGGCTGCTGTGCAAATATTAGCTGTCCCAGTGCACCTGCTGCCATTGTAGAATTCTCCCCCTCCCTCCTGGTTTCCCACCCTGTATCACTATACACTTCATTTGTCAAACACACAAAGGAAGACAGACACACAATGGAGGAACATTTTAGCATTGCCTTGGCCGTGCATTGGTGTCCTGACATGGGGTAAACAGTGATATGACCTCCCATCCCCCAGGGCTGGTGCTGCTCTCCTTTAATCTGGGGTAGCAGGCATCATACCTAAGGAATGGTCAGTCACAGGCCACAGTGTTCACAAGGAGCTGACCGCTCCTGGCCAACCCTACCAGCCTCATCTACATATGTATTTATAGCTTGTGAAAGACACAGCAATGTCAGAGTCAGGGGTGGTAGATGGCAGTATGCATTTATGTTGATGGAAGAAGTAATCCCCTCATCCAAAGAGTTTTGTATTCACCCTCAATCAACTCTAAATCCTCTTAATTCCCCCTTTTCTCATCAATATTTATTTCCCCCTGTTGTATAAACTGTGTTGGCCTTGTGCTCTCCACTGCTGGATTACTGTGACTACTTTCCAACAGTTTTCATCCCATGATAGCCTTATTTATTTTTGATATGAACTAAATCACTTTCAAGAACATTAACATGGAAAAAAGTATTATTGTAGCATTAAAAAAATGTTTAAGACAACTGCATAAATTAAGACATATAGCCTATTTTCAGTCTTTAATTTTGTCTTTAGTGTATTCATTTGTGCTTAATGGTTTATTTTCTCTCCTTTGTGAATTCTAGTTGTTAATTATAAATGAAATTAAGGTGATGGCCTTACTGAAGTCTGACATGTAAAACAAAAATACCTTTAAATTAGGTAATTTGTTATAATATGTTACTTGGAGAATTACACAACATTCATTTATTGTAATTTAGATAGACTATTTTAAATGGAAAACAATTTTTTTAATGTGCTTGTCCAAGTGGCTTTAAGACCACGAAGAATGGATTGAAGTTGTAAAGCATCACAAATAAACAGTATATTACAAATTAAGTAAGTTATTGTTTAAATGTCGTACTGTCATGTCTATGAATATAAAACCAGCATTAAAACCACCAAAGGCAAAATCAATAAAAAGAAACTTCAAAAACTATTCATTCTTTAAACAATAGTACATACAGTTTATTATTTAAATTGTAAGTATACTGATTCTGAGTCAGTCGAAGAAATTTTGATTGTAAAGGTTGTGGTTCACAGCACATGTTGTGCAGTGGTCATAGATGTAGGTGAGGAAGCAATGAGGTGTTTTTAATGATGTTGATGTCGCTGTGGGCTGCCTTCATAACCCCCGTTCTTTGAAACCCATTAATCATGTAATAAAATTCAAGACAGTCAACAGGTGCATGTCCCCTCATGTAGGGCTTCTAGGTGTCACTTTGCCTTTATTCCTTGGTGTAAAACATGTAGTTTTTTACCAGCTTTTGCTGGAACAATGAATCAGTTCAGTGACTATGCCAGCCCTCAGACATTACAGTAAATTTTGGGTTGGTTAGTTGTCAGTGTCATTCGGCATTTGCAGACATTTTCGCATTTTGTATGTTTTGGCCAATTTTCCTGTATACACAAAGACTACACTTGGCAGCCTTTTGTGTTTGGTGCCTTAATGGGCAAAGTGTGATAACCCTTTGTCCTTTCCTGCACTTGCTGCAGGAACAATGTAGAAACAGAAATATGATGATATTTAACTACACGAAGGGACCTAAACAGATACCTTTAAACCGCAAGCGCAGTCAAGCTTATTTTAATTCTGAATTCCAAGAGCAGCGTATTTCCGCTGCTTGCAACATATTGCCTGAAGCTAACCCAACGCACTTTTGTCAAACAAGGGGAAAAAATGCAAACGGGGAGGCAAGGCTCCAATTAATTGGTCATAGATATGCAGCTACATGAAACCATCAGTGGGGGAGCAAATAGCTTTAACTTTGTTTCTAATGTAATATAAACTTTAATTAATAAAGTGTGTGATGAAGTGGAGACTTATCAAACAAGCCCTGTGTCCATTAAAGGCCCTAAACCCTCACAAGGCAGGTTTATTAAACCCAGTTTCAAAACGTGTTTATGAGCCCCATGGAGAAAACAAGGAGAAATGCCGAGACATGAAGAAAAGAAAATGAGTTTGTGTAATTAGTGAAAATTAAGAGCTTTTAATCCAGGAGGAGGGTTGGTAGGGGAGAGAGGTAGGGAGGGAGAGGGAGTTAAGAGGGAAGTATTGGCATGGTGAGGTGGGTGGGAGGGACCGTGAAACTAGTGCTTAGCTTACTTTTGTTTGCCCCTGAAGAAATGAGCAAGGACCCAAAAGCACACACCTAATAAAGATACTCATCATAAAAATATGATTATTTTTGTAGGGGGCTTTGAAAGCTCAGCTTCCTTCACCTACAGGACCTCTGTTCAGAAAAATAGTGGGGTCTTGTCACATTTTTGCACTGCTTTGCGTGGGCAGATGCAAATTCAGTTCCATTTGGTAATTTAATGTGAACAGGGAAGTGATTTGATGTGGTCAGCGATTCAGTCAGCTGGATTTTCGGGCCAGTAATGCTATTTTTCTCAAACTTCTACAGATAATAAGTTCTGTTCTATACAGATAAAAGTAATCAGCTTTATGGACCACTGTGAGGCTCTTGTTTCCTACATTAGTGTCTGTAGCACTCTTCCCACCTTTATCTCAGCAGAAGACTTTATATTATCAACAGAAATGCTATTTCCAGGTCCATCTGAGGGTGGCATTTCTTTGCTTCATTTCATGACACGCATCAAGACAACTTCCGCTGACAGATTCTGCCTCAGTAGCTCTGACCTTCTAAAATGAATCCAGATGTTTCAAGTGATGGACAGATGATGTGAAGACTGAGGGAGTGGTTGTGTTCTTTGAGACTGGGTGATAGTGTTACATTAGATGGAAATGCACACTCATTTCCCTTGCAGGATTTGCACTGCTGCAGAGGAGAAAAATAATACAGAGCCCACTGCATCTGTTCAGTGGTCTCTGCAAAACATACATGAGTTAAATGTGCTCTTCCTGTTTATAGCCTTATCAGCGAATAAGGCCAAACAATCGCCTCAGGGATACAGACCATTTGAGGTTTAAATGTAGCAAAGCAGTTTTCACACCCAAGTGGAAGATGTTAAGTAATTTCCAAACATTGTCTCAGGTAAGGACCCCCTATTGTTCACAACAGAAGTATGAGCCATTTTAATGTGCTTTTCTTATTGCCAGGAGCCATGCGAGTGATTGTTCTTGCCTATGAGCTCACTTAACCTCTCCCTCCTGTGGAGTCTTTCTGGCACAAAACTGCTCCTAATCGATGTTATAAGTTCTTCTGTGGCCCATGCCTTTGCCTTCCTAGAGAAATTACAACTCTCATTAAATATCAGTTTTTTTCATTATTACCTGGATATATAATCCCTTTGATAAAATAAAGCACACTAAAAATTCAACTATTTTATGAACTACCACTTGGATCTGCATGGGATCACATAGTTCTGTATCTTCATTCCATACAAATAGCAGAAAGCGCCCTACCTTAATTGTTGCTTTGAAGGTTACGGAACTAAAAAAAGACTAGACTACCCACTCCCTCCTTTTTTACCCATTTAATTCTGACATGCAGTAACAGACAGATGGTAAACATGGGATTGACTGCTAAAATTATTTCATCCATTATCTTGGAACGCACAGCCAGCACATATTCCTGTTGAATTCCTGCCCAGGCTTCGAAGTGAGAAGTGTTTTGATTGTCATGTTATGATTGTCCCGCCCTTTAAGCACCTGACAGCACACTGTAGGATCACAGTGTTTGTTTCGAATGAAGATACTTTAGGGAGATTAAGTAACATTAAACACAATGAGGTACACGTGAATTATTATGCTTTTTCCCCTAGTATTTGGTGGAATGACAATAAAATTCAAGTGTGTTGTGTGTCTGGAGATCAGTAGATCCCTTGGGCTGATGTGGTGGTGGGCCAGCAAGATATGGAGGACAGTATCTTTTGGCTGATTTGTTTCTGATTTGTTGTATGTCTTGCAAGATTTGTTCTTTAGAAGTTATAGCCTACAGTATAACATCTGCATTAAGTTTTCCACTGTATGTTTAGATGCTTAGTTGGTCCACATACTCAGTAAGACGACTTGTACTGATACATTCATCACAGTTAAAGTGTGGCTGAGGCCGAAGGGTGGCCGGCCATGTGTCTGGTACACTGCAGGTGAGAGGAGGTAGCACACACCCACACACACACATGCACACATGCTACATTCACACAAAAGGATTCAGCTTGACCTCTACAATGTCACATGTTGCGAAGACACAGAAGTCGTTTTATGATGAAGATAATCACACCAAAATAAATTTGGGATCCCAAGAGGGCAAAAAGAGGTCAATATCAAGGCTGGTGCTATGGTGAGCCGGGACCATACTATATGCAACAGTCATGACTCATGGCATTGTATGTGACAGGGAAAGTGCTACATGTAATGTATCTACTACCTTCCAGCGTGCACTATGTTCTCCTGGGAAATGAAGTCAGTATGGGCTTCCTGTGCTGCTTTTTAAATCTGTGTAGTCCCATAAGGCAGAAGCCCGTGAATGGCCACTGGGAATACTCTGTGAGCTTCCAGCTCTGATAAGAAGACAGCTGTGTACCTACAACAGAGGGAGAGGACGGACAGAGATGAGGTTTGGAGACTGTGTGGAAGAATGGAAGAGTAAGGTACCACAAACTATAGAAGATTATTTGAGGAAGAAAAAGTTGTGAGTATAAGTACATAATGCTTTTTTTTAAAGTTTAGCCTGATTAATATGAGGGCTCCGGTAGCTAATTAAAATAAGGATGGTGGGTATCATGATGATGGCATAAACATGCACGAAAAACACTTTCTCTGAGAGAACACACACACACACACACACACACATATCCACAGGCAAACAATATAAACCTGAAGGGATATGAAGACCACTCATCCTCCATCTGATGAAATTGGTAAGCAGAAAAGGTGCTCTGTCCTTCAGTGGTGGCCTACTTTGAAAGTAAAATAGCATCTATTGGAAAAATAGAATGCCAATACAGTACTTAATATGCGTGCATATCAGGCGAGTGCAATGCTGTGGAGGCACACCTGAGAGGAATACTGAAACTCTGGGCCAGGTGCTTGGTTCCCCAAGAGAGTGGGGACCGCAGGGTTTGGAGAACAGAGGGAGTGTTTGAAGTCCTGGAGGACGGTGCTGATTGTGGGTGGTATGGGAAGTCACAAGCCTCAAAAACACATGCCGCCACCTGGTTGTCTGAAATAGGCCACCATGCAATTATCCAGGTCCTGAAATGCATGTGCAACTTGGAGGTATTCCTTTTCTGTGTACGTTTCTCTTTAACTGTTCTTGTTTGAAGATCTTGTGAAAGAAGGTGGTCTTATAGTACATATGTCTTTTTCATATTTGCACACAGAAGTATTGGTAGTTTACACTGTACTCCTCTTAAAACAAAGGCTCTCCTAGTATGTAGGAGTATGTATACTTTTTCTCAGTGAAAACAGAAGAGAACCACTCAATTTATGGCATGTAGCCAGGATGGTTTTTGTACTCAAATCCATACTTTAAGTTTTTACTTAATAACTGAAAAGTCATAGATGATTAAAATGTTGGGAAAATACATCATTGACATACAGTGGATTTTAAATTTGTTGTCATGTTTGGGGTTTGATAAACTGTACTGAAACATGTGGCAGAGGATTTAGGCCTTCCTTCTTCAATTTTCAATTTGTTTCTTTGTTTTTGATTTAATTTTGCCAGATTCTCCCTTGTGAATGTTGATTTGTTTTTGTCTTTTGTTTTTTGGCTTGCTTTTTCCTTTGACAAACACAGCGGAGGGGTGGTCCCCACTGTTTCTATGCGCATCTTGCAGGCAGCCCAGCCCCCACCAGAAAATGCTGTCACAGGTGACAGCTCCTGGGTTGAAAAGGATGAGGCAACAGAGAAGCTTTCTATCAGAAAGGGGAAAATGCCTCCTGTACCCAGTAGTATTGAGTTTTGCATGCAAACAGATGTACATACAGAAGTGTGCACATGTGTACAAACAAATCACATCATGTATACATGCATGAACATACATATCATTTCCCCCTCCCTCCGGTAGGAAACCTTATCCTTTGCTGTAGGATCTGCGAATCCCCCTTTCTCTCCAGTCCCAGTACTGTCTCATGGATCAGTGTGAATCAAGTTAAGATGTAATATGAAGGAGAAAGGCAGGAAGGAAGAATCGTGATCGTGGTGCACTTTCTTTTCACGCGAACACGGATCACTGGCATTTTCTAAAAGCGTTTTAGTTTATCCTTTTGTTTGTTTCACTTTAGAAATGTCTCTGTGTTGTTTTTCCACATTGGCTTTCAAAAGAATGTATCATGGCAGAGAGCACACTACAGTGTAAACCATTCACACAGCACTGCGCTGTGAAGTACTTGTTAGTGTGTTCCTGTTGATTCACCCGGACATGTTTCTCAGGTGGAGAGCGTCAGTTCAGGGGCTGGTGCTTAAGAGAATGGCAGCAATAACCATTCTGAACACCAAATTGCTTAAGTGATGTACTTACATGTCAAAGCATCACAAACCTTTTAGAGCTGTAATGATGGTGTGGTTTCACAAGAATGGTGTCTTAAAAGCATATCAACTGTAGAAATATCATTTATTTAGTACAGTACTATGCACTGCAGTATGATGAATCGCCTGGCATCTTTCCTGTGTTAAAAAAGCAACAAGTCTGTGTGGGAAAGTTTGATACAGTGCTCTCTTAAAACATCAAAATTTTGGTTTTTCACTATACAAAATGCTGCTTGTGCTTTGATGTGTACAGTATATCAAGCATTAAATAGATTGTGCGTATTGGACTGCATCATCTATATGCATGTAGTTCCTCCACATTTCTCGCATTTCAACCCAATTCTGTCTTCCTCGGCATCTGGAGAAATGCCATGATGAATTTGTTTTTTCTCTTGTACGATGTGTCTTGGCAGGATTCAGCGATTTTTCTTTAACATGTGTGCACTTACGCTTTATATGTCAGAGGCAAATCGGAACATCCATAAAATCCACCTGACAACTGACAACTTGGCTTGCAGATAAACATCTGGTCCCAGCCCAACCTGTGTTTATCTGATATTTATGGCTATTAAGGATGAAATGGCAGTTGGGAGTGGAACACTTTGAGAATTCACGTTGATACTTGTTTTTCTTTTGAATAGTCTAGACGCAGCTATTTACGTACATTTATGTGTGTATTCACATGCGGACTTGTACACATATGTGTGAGGGTGAGGGTTTATTTTGTTTATTTTTTTCAATGTTGAGGTTGTTTCAGTCCACAAGATAGGGGTTTGTACCAAGGAATCAGAAATTCTTAAGACTGATGTCAAGATAAAGGCTAGTGTGTGTGTGTGTGTGTGTGTGTGAGAGAGAGAGAGAGAGAGATAGAGTTAGAGATAGAATTAGAGATAGAGTCAAGTTGGTTGACCCGTCCAAATAAACTTGGACACGGACTCCAGAGATCATCTAATGCCACTGGATATGTATTTGCCTTCATGCAGTTTCCCTTCATCTAGCAGAACCTACTGAAAGGCTTCAAGCAGCAGAAGTCAGTGTACTGGCTTTTGATCAGCACACCCAAGCAACTTCTGTAAAATATATGTCTCACCCCATGCCTTTACGTGATTATTATGAAAGCCCAGTGGCCTAATGGATGTTGTATTCGACCCTCTGATCTGGACATCAATGGGGTCAACTCTCATCTCACACTTCATCATCAGTAACGATTACCATTTTTGACATCCTCCTATTAAAAGATAAACAACTCAATAAACAAGATTATTTTGTTAATTTGCACATTTGCTTCAACTTGAAAAAATTCACTGGAAAGTCACTTGAGGTTTGATGGACATTTGTTTTTTAGATGAGGGAAATGACTTACTGTGCATTTACACTGCTCTCTTGTGTTTAATGTGAATATCTACACTGATTACATGGTTTTCTGTCACATTTGCAGTTAAGTTACACGTTTAAAAATGGATTCTATGGCAACTCATGGAAAAAAGAAAGTTTGTTTTTGTGAAACTGAGGTGAGTGTTTTGCGGGTTGGTAATAACGTCTAGGTAGGCAGTATAGTCTTTTACTAGTCTCCTCCATTTGCTTACAGGCTTTACAATGGCAATTTCATGGAGTGACGGACTCAGTGCCTCAGCATCCCTTTTACTGCCAATTGGTTGATACAGAATCTCATCTAAGTCGTCATGACACCAGGGTGGCAGGAGGACTCATAAACACATTATAATCAGACCACTAAGAGGGCTGCACTTAAATGGTTTGTGCTCCAAATACCCATAATTCCACTGCAGCACAAGTCCAGAATCCAATTACAGTACTGCATGGAGTCCTCAGGCATGCTGTGTCAGAGACAAAGCCTGCTTTACATACAGGGTTCTGACCTCCTACGTTCTCTTACAGCACAACGGCAAGTCTATCATTTTCACTCATTAAGCCTGACTAACCTGTTTTAATTTTCACTGACTAAATAAAGGCTCATTGTAATCAAGACTTACTGTACTGTACAACATGTAGTGTCACTGGCTTCACTCTGGTAGGCCAAATTTGAAATAATTACACGTTAGCTGCTTTTCATGTCATAAAATCATAATGACGGACCTTTCAGTTGCACTCACTCATCAGGGCCCTTTCCTGTTTCCTAAGAGGTCATGTAATTTTTGTTCCATTTCTCTGCACAAGCATGTCTTTTACATCTCTCATATCTCTGTTATTGGCTAGTGGAGAAAAGTAATTTCACTGATGTGTCTATTCCATAGGAAGTTGTATCTGGGTACTAGAAGGCCACAGCGTGAGATTTGAGAGAGTGATTAGTTTTGATGCAGGCCTCTGTAATCAGAGCACCACTGTCGAAATCCAAACTGCTTGTGTGTTTTATTGTTTTTGTCTCTGTCAGTCTCTTGTTTTCTTATATTGCCAGTTCTATTCCTCATTCTCCATATTACTTTAGTTCTTCTCTTCAATTTTCTCTGGAGCATATTTTCTTTACTGTCCCTGACCACAGGGAAGCTACACCCACACAGGGTGCAGAAGTACTCACCACCTGCTGTTATTCTATATCTAGTTTGGACATTTGTCAGTTAAAGTGCTTACTCCAAGACACAAAATGGTTATTGAGGCATGATGGTCACAATGCAGTGTTTGTAATGAAGAGGGCAGTGGTTATCATCAGAATAGTTGAAAGATATAGAGATATAAGTGATATTGTTGCAGATTTGCAAAAGGAGAAATATCAACTAAAAGAGAAAGAGAGGGAAATAGTCCTTGTAAACAGCAAGGTAGGTGAGGAGCTCAGCAGCTACTGTTGGGGAAGGGTTTAGGGATTTAAATGCAGTTCACGACTGAGTGCCTCTCTTTACGCTCACATTCTCCTCGCTTGCTTTTAACTCCTTCCCTATGTGCGCATGGTGCATCTTTAATTAGGGCATGTCTTCTTTGACACCTTGGTGTCACCAGAACATGCTTCTCTGCAGTTGTGTGAAGAAAAGTTATCAGGAGGTGACATGATGAAAGCTGTTACAGCCTTGATCCCTTTGTTGGCCCAATCCCACCATTTTATTCAGTGTGTGCATTAGTGTGTATTTGTATGTATGGGGGATTCATTATTTGAGCAGCAGACAGCACCAGCTGTCCTTTATGTGATTGGGGACTTACAAGTATACTGTATATATCTGTCCCTTGTGTTGATTGCCAAGGATAAACCTATTGCTGCTAACAAGCGTGGAGTCAAGCTGCCAGAAAGAGAAAAAGTCATTTCCCCCTCTTCATGTCCTCATCTCTCTGCAAACCTTGACATTTGCCAGCACAGAAATGTGAAGTATTTCTTAAGTCCTTTCATGCCTCAGTAGACAAATTGGATCAACCTATCGGTTAACCTTCACAAGAAGAAGAGATAATACTTGAGTGAATTAAAAAAAAAAAAACATAAGCATGGTTGTCTTTTCCTTGTTTGACAACATTTTATGTGTCACTGTTCTTAGCTGTTCAGTGAGACACACCTTCATGTTTGATTTTTCCAAAAAGCCATGGTGGCTTCACTTAGAAGGAAATATATCACCTAAATTAAGTAAGTGTTATTATTAACATCTTGGACTTATTTCCTGGGTATAGCCTAGAACTGCAGAATCTTGTACAGGTCCGTCAATCATTATGTTTTTGCCATGCAGCCAGACTTTACAGGAATTAGGTTTGGATCCAAAAATTAGAAGAAAAAAAAATATTCATCGTGGTGAGGCCTAAACAAAAGGCAAATGCAGTCAAAATTAAAATGAGCAAACAATGATGACACAAAATGTCTTGTGACAGAATACGAATACATTTGTTCCTTACTTGTTCAGCATTTTCTTTTCATCCTGAAATGAGCAATTAAAAAGAGGGAGGAACTGGGCTGCCCACAAGAGGGTAAAGAAATAATCATTATTGTAAAAGAAATAAAGAGGGAAGATTATGTTGACAAACCAACAAAATGCAACCATCTTGAAGGACAGGTACTGCACAGAGAAAAACCCTGGCATTTTTTTCTTTCTGTATCAGATGTAAACTGTAAATGGCATCCAGAACGTGTTTTAATCATGTGTTGAAAGAGAAAAAAAATGTAACTTTAATATTAACTTAATTTAAAAACTTTAAAAAGAGAACATTAAGTCAAAAGATTTAATAGGAGAATTCCAGGGCTGAACAAGACTAAACATGTTCTGGACCTGTAAAAGCACGGGGTGAAACTGATATTGACATTTTCATGTAATGCTCATTGAGGTAGTCCACATCTAAATTCTGCAATATCTTCTTTAAAGGTGTCCAGCAATACATGTGCACACCTAAATGCCTCATTCTCAATGCGCTGGAGTCCCTCTCTGGGCTTGGTCCCATGTAGCATTGTGCTGGGAGAGGTAATAGAGACCACAGGGACATCGGTAATCCTGCCAGCTGTCCAAGGAATAGCCTTTTCCTCAAATCTCAGTTCTTCATCCCCTCACAGTGACACAATCCCAGTTTCTACATTGTCTCCTGAATGCTTAAGGTGGACAGCAGGCCGGGGTCTTAACGGACGCCAAGGGCAGCCATTTGGACCACTGGCTCGTGCCTTCCCACCAGCGCTCAAGCGCATTGGGTCACAACCAGAGAACAGTTTCCTCGAACTGATTGGCTGTCAGGCTCAATCCATTCACTGCCCCCAGGAGCATGTCTCCATGACCAATTTAAGAGGCAGAGTCAGAGCCTTCCCACACTCCCTGCCTCTGAGAAAGAGAACAACAGTCATGTGTAGATGTGGGCAGATTAAATAAACATGTTCAAAGGCTCTACCAAAGCCCATATCATTGACAGGGCTTTGCTTTTTTATTTGCTCAGCATTGTTGTTTCCTCTTATACCTTAATTTTGTCTGTTTTGAATTTGTTCTATGTTGATGTAAAGGCAAATATTTGACCTGGGAGATACTACTGCCTCATTTGTCTCCTCTAATAAGGTAATCTGTTGGTTGTGCTACTGGTGTCTACTGATGCTTGCATTTTGAATTACACTTAGACTGAATTAAATCAAGTACATCTCCTCAACAGTACATTTCTCAGGATTTATATTTTTATTCTTAAAATGACACACAAAGAGAGTCCTAATCAAAGCCATAAACTGAAATATCAGCATGTACTGTATATTCATGACACCCCAGATAACATTGCTCTGGTTCTCCACATTTGATATAAAGTTACCATTTCCGTAGGAAGCATTAAGAGTCATTCCCCTCTCCTCCTGGAATAGAAACAGGGAACAGGGTCACTAAGGGAGATCTGTGTTGTCTCAATTAGAAGAGGAGGCGGTTTTCTCTCTGGGCCCTGCTCCAGGCCCAGCTGTGTACCTTCCACCGCGGGCTGAGCCTCTCCATGCATACTGAAAACATTACTGGCCACAGGTCAGAGTGTTCCTCTGCAGGATTTACCATGCTCCCTCTGCACACCTTTTATTTTAGAGATCTTAGATAACTGGAACCAGATGGTTCAGATCGGAGGACAGACAAACTCCAGAAAACTAGTTAACTTAAACACTCACAGTCATGCCCACTTGAATGGATGCATACATATATTTTGGAAGTGTGTTTTAACACACAAGAGTGCGCATGCACTCATACTTACTACACTATCCTCAGTTTCATCATCATTATCATTATCAGCCACTTCCCTCACTCCCTGTTATCATTAGGCATGATGATGATTGCATGGTTGAGAGCCCCATCTCTCCCTCCCCAACTACAGCTCCATTCTAATGGTTCACCTTGAGCTGAGAAGTATTTCTAAAAAAAAAAAAAAAAAAAGCAGACTCAACATTCCTGCTATGTCAAGGTTAGATATTGGCAAAGGGAAAGAAAAAACAATAACTCACACAAAAGCCTTGAAGTTGTTCTTTGGTTGCTATGAGAGATAAGCAACATTTAGTTATTTTTAAAAAGAGATGCATACCCACTTGCATACCAAACAACACTTATATTGCTTTCACAACTTGTTATGCCTCATTCAGGTTTTTTTGTATGCTGTTGTAGTATGTACAGTCCATGCAGGTTTTTTATGATGAAAGTGAAAGAAATTATTTGCTGTTTTGTGAATGGGAGCATGCTTTTGAGATCCCATATAACATGAGAATTGGACCGAGGTTTGAATATGCTATGGAGATGTGAAAGGGACTTCTGTTTGGTCTTGGTTAACAGGAGAATTTTGTCTCAGCTGGATTTTATTGGCTCAACGTTTCATTCAGAGCTTGAGTGTGCTCTCTGTTTTTGGCAGTGTCACTCATTAGTCCAGCTATGATCAGGCCTTGGTATTTATCAACAGTCTTGCAAGCACTCCTGCATGCATGGAGGTTATAATGTTATAATCGTCAGTGTTTGCTGAAACTGTGTTAAAGAGGTTTTGTTTCAACAATACAGCTACAATCTGCAGTACTGTTGAAATTGTATTGTTGTATTGAATTACACTGTTATGTTGACAGGTGTATCTATTATTTTGTCCACCCCATTCAAATCAGTGACAGTAAGCAAACGACACAGCTCCTGGTATATTGGAATACAGTTCAGCAACACCACAATCTGCACTCTCCAAAAGTATATATACACACTTCTGTGGCATTGCTATTTCTGTGGATCAGGCATGGCTGAGGCCAGTGATTCTTCCTCAGAATCCATTTCCTTTAGACATGCTGGCAGCTCTCCAGCAGCTCAATCCACTGTGTGAGTCCCTGAGATGGAGGACAGGGCACATGTTTGCAGGCAGATTGCACATTTGAAGGAATAAATTGCCTCATAGAGGACCAGACTCCACATTGTCTGTTCCACTCTGTGTTCCTTTGCCTTTAAATATGTTTGTTGAGGACCTGTCATCTGCAGTTTCTTTTATTTCTTTTCAAGGCCAGCTCATTTGTGGTGTCTGGTGGTGGGGCTCAGCCGGATGGTCTGTGTCCGGAAGTGAACATGTGGTAGTGTTTAGCTTTGTAATGCCGTGGGTTTTTTGAACGTCTTGAGGGAGATATTGCATGGAAGGCAACCAGGATAGTGATTCTGGGCCAGCTGACAGACTGGATGTCCAAGTGTTGGAGAACTCTTCTTATCACAGACCTTCCCAAGGGTATACCTCAGTCCAAGCCCCACAGAGAAGGCTCAATGTGGTTGCCAAGTCATCTTTAATAAGCCAAATCAGTTTTTGCTCAAACGTTCGTGTATTTTTTCAATTTGGACCTCTATAAATTTGGTCACTCCTTTTGGCACAGAGCAAACTTCAACTCCCCCTCAGTTAATGAAATGTGTGCTAGTTATGCTCACCCGAGACTTATCTTTAAGTGTTTATGCTGGCTCCAGTGACTCCTCCATGTGTTTTGTAAAAACATGATTTTCAAACACTTCTTCTTTGACATGCTTCCCTTCACCTTTGAATGTTAATATGTTGCAACAAACTGTTGTGAGTTTGTAACTAGTTGTAATTCATAGCTCATTTTTCTCCTTAAGCTTGCATGGCCAATATCAAGTCAAAAGCACTTGACCCTATTATTTCCCTAAGAGAACCATCTGGCCAAAGAATCTGCTATGCAGGACTTGATGTCTGCATAATACTGTGGGTGCAAAGCTTAGAAGTCATTCTTCATATTTCAACAGATTTTTTTCCGAGTCGTACATGGACTGAGATTGCCTGGGTAAAAACATGTTGCTGCTTGAGCCCGCCACATTCTTCCAACCAACACTTAATAAACAATTGTGCCACTGCTGTTAGCTCGCAATTAAGATGTATCACAAGCTATGTATTGTTCTGACAACCTGACACAGATATTATGTATTTCTGTCTCCCAGAACTAATTAACATTCCTTAATAAGAGCTTAAAAAGGCATATATTGGAATGATACCATACAAATAATCTAAATAATAATAAAAACTTTTTAAAAGTTTGGTCTCAGGTGCTGTCTGTATTGAAAGCCCCTAAAATCTACCCAGACACCCTGATATGCACCAGCAATTCTTGTAAACAAAGTCTGGAAAACCTGGTTCACACACTTGAGGAGAGGGCTATCAAAGGGATATCAAATAAACAAAGGGGTATTATCACCCATTTTGTTTCTTAAATTGTCATTGGTTACATAGTCATTTGTATGATTTCTTTGCTAAGGCTTCTCATAAGCACATCCTCATGCCCCTCTAATTGCACTGTTTGGGGTTGTTGAGTCAGGTGGAATGATGGACAGGTATGAAGGCCATATCTCTATCCCCACTGCTAGCCAGAAAACTGCCACTCCAATCCATGAAATCTTAGAAGCCTTCCATGTTTGATATGCAACTGAAGTAAAAATGGGAATGTATTACATGTAGAGAAAATTAAATACACTATATCAAACAGAGAAAGACTCTTTCAGACAATCTGGAAACCTGCTGTTAGTCTGATTGAAAAATTAAGGTGAATGGTTAATGGTCTAATAGGTTAACTGTGTCACAGTGTCATATGTCATTATTTTAATTATGTCTGACTTCTCCCCTTTTGTGCTACTGCCAGTGTTTTGTTTTGAGTTTTTTTCCTCTCCATTAGCTGTTTATGTTTCTGTTGCATCTCTATGTGGGTTTTAAAAAATTAATACAGAAAGAAAATTTATATATATATATATATGCCATAATTGTTCACACTGGCTTCAGGGAAACCAATGAGCTGCCAAAACATCCTCCCACATTGTACCCATTACAAATGGCTTTTCACTGTGTGATTGCTTGGGAGATTCCATTAACAAACATAAGTCTGTCCAAGAGGGATGGTATTGTTGTCAGAGTATTACATTATAGCCACTGGGCAACTAGTAAAACACGTATAAATATTGGCAAGGACTTTGATCAGCTGTTATGGACCTACACTGTAGGACAGGTTAAGCTTACTTGGCAGAAAAAAATCTGATGGACATACATTTGAAAAAAAACAAAAACAAAAATGAAAAACAGGACATAAAGTTTAACAAATTTAACTTAAGTCTGATGCCATGTGGAAAGTGTGGATTTTAGTATGGAACTGACAACTCTTGTGTCTTGGAGACATTTTAACTTGCTTTATTGTTGTGGCCAGCCATCTGGTTGAAACATGCCACCTATTGACTTCTTCTCTGCACACCTGGAAGTATGGCAGCACAAATGTGTGCAAGCCCTCCAGGGCCCATCAGTCCACATGCAGGGCTCAGAGGAAACATGTGACATGTGGCATAATTGAGTCAGCCAGCAACTGCTGTAGCAAAAATCAGCCAAGTGATGCCACTGCACAGTGCTCAGTGGGACAGCTCTGAGCTGTATAGGCTGGTATCACAAAGGGAATGTGCCTGTTTCAAATTATTAAAGACACTGTTTTTCTGTTTAATTTGAGATAGCAAAGAGCTCCTGGGGTAAGAGCAAAGACAGCTGAGGCAGTGACGAATAGGCTAAGAGCACCCTGCTGTGTGAGTGTAAGGTACCTAGGTGAGGATGCAGAGAAAAGATGGAGGAATGGAGGTATAACAATTTAGTGGTACCAAAAGCAGCCAAGTTTAATTTGCCCTCTGTCTGCGGACCATTCTCTGAGGGAGGATAATTGTTTCCTTGTGTTTTATTTTTGCTGGCTCTCTGGTTTCTTTGTCCAATGCTCTAGCCACGTAACAAATCCAGCATGATTTCTTGGGCCCTACTAGTCAGAGTCTAGGTATCAGTCAGGGTATTGCAGATATAATGTTGTTACTTCCCTCCAAGGGGAGGTTATGTTATTGGTTGGGGATTGTTTAATTGTTAGTTTATGGAGAGAATTTCACTCAATCTTTTACAAGTTTGCTCCTGTTGTAACTAAGAAACCATTACATTTTGGGAATGATCTAGATCTGAAACTGTCCCATGAAAGTTGTAAAATGAACCAGGTCAAGTACGTGGGGTTGCATTATCTCAACCAAACACTGAACAAGAGGTTGTATGTGTTATTAGTATCTCTAAACTTTTTCATACCTGCTAGTGCTAAAACATATACACAACACACAGTGGCTAGCAACTCCCAAGGCTTCTGTTGACAAAAAAGTACAAGCCCTTGGCCAGTGTGCGCCTCTGAGGCCCACTGAGTCGACAGGTAAATGAGCCTGTCACATGTCATGCTTTGAGACTGCAGAGTTCTGTAAGCTTCAAAAGGTGTGTCCTCCGATGTTGACAGAAAATCAAATCCACACCTTTGCTATATACTTACTCCCTTTTTAGCACTACTTAATACAGTAAACAACTGCATCCCAACTGTCATGTGTTGACAGTACTTACTGGAGTTAGGCAGGTGCCTTCAGCATTGCTTCTTCTAGCTGCCCAGGAGATGTTGCCTCTTTGATTGTTTCTTCAAATAAGCAAGCCAGTGCTATGGGAGCAGATTGTTTGTTCTACATTTCCTGGGAGACTCCCACCTTGGGCTTAAACAGAGCTGTTGTGATGATTAGCAACAAAGTGTGCCGCCTCTCCCATAAGCCATTGGGATGCGAGGGAAGGGTCTGAGGAATCTTATTTCTTATCATGCTGCTTTCTATCCAAAAAAAGAAAAGAAAGAAATTCAACCCACCCCCATTCTTCTATCTCATGCACCCCACCTTGGTACCAGTTTAAAAATACTGACCTTTTATTTTGTACATGGACATCTATTTTTTTTAGAAAAACATGATGTTATTGAAGTGTAAATGAAGAGTAATACATGCTGACATGTGGTACTTCCCCAGTGTGCAGACTTAATAATGTATCCATTATGAAAATAAAGGTCTCTTCATTCTGGGACCAATTTGTCTGTTGTGTTCCATCACATAACAGAGACTTAATGCCATTTTCTGGGATTGAGGGGGGTAACACAATTATCTCCTTGCCTCTATCAAGTTGACAGCCAGAGCCTAAGGGAAGGAGCTGTGCTTATCAGTCATCTACCCACTGTCACAGTGTCATAAATGTTGGAACACAAACAAATAAGGGGGGGGGGGGTGTCATCCACTGGACTGTGCTCTGATGCTGCATCTGATGATATTGCACATTGTCTAGTTCCAGTTTAGTGTTACAGGGGGCTGTCATCAATCACACACTTTCAGCAACCTAATGTTGGACATTACTGGACAATACTGGACAGAAAAAAAATCATTTTAATCAGCTGAGTAGAAATTATGCTTTTGAGCTTGTTTTATAGTGGCAAAAAAAACAAAAAACTGTGACGTAAGATATATGCACAGTGTGAGACATTGTATTCAGTATATTATTCAAATAATTATACTAACTGAAGGATGCATCACAAAGTTGATCAGTTAGATTCCAGTCATAGCTGAAATAACAGCTGCTTGGTGCTGGTATGGATACTGTTTTTTAATTGTTTTATTCCATCTTTTGCTTTGCCACCCATCTTGGTCCATCAGCTCATGTTTTGATATGCATAAATGTATTTGCATTCTACTGTATGTATGTTCCTTTGTTGTAGGAAATGTTCAAACAATAATTCTGAATGTCATTCAGTTCTTGCTTTTTCAATGCTAAAAGCAGCCACTGTCTCATTCTGATCAAATAGCATGCTGTACAATCTAGTTACATATAATTTCCAAAATGTCAGCATTGTAACTCTTATATATGTATATATATATTCCCCTGCAGTTAAAAAAGACGTGAAAGATGAAACTGACGACAGGATGGCACAATTTAAAAAAAAGGCAAAAGAGCTTCGCATCTTGGATCCCAAGACAGCACAGAATCTTTGTAAGTATATACCATTATGTTTTTACTACACTCTTTTAACTATACGACCTTTAATGTCAGTGTAATTTTCCATGACACCCCCAGGTTTTCATGCCCCTTTCCATTAAGCTGTTTGTGGGGAACAAAGACTAGGAGGCCCTTAAAGTTGAGCATTTTACTTTATTTTAGATTCTTTTGTGAACATGTTGTCTTGGCAGTTGTTTAGTGGTCACCACAAGTGCATTTGGATGGTGTCCTGGCATTCTGTCTGTTATAATGTGTGAAGCAAATTCCGATCAGAAATACACACTAAAGCTACATGGCAGAGTTTTGAATCCCCGGAAGCTTAAGTGGTCAAAATGTTTAGTTGGTCCTGATTTATTTACCTCGCCTTCGAAACTTTTCTTTATTTGCTATATGGAGGATGGGGAGGTATTTCTTTGGGGCTAAGTTCAGGTCGAATGCAAATGCTCTTAAAAAGGAAAAAAAACAACTTCAGAGGACCTTAGAGTTTCAGTAACAGCCTAAACCTTGCACTTTTTCTCTTCCCTACAAATCCCCTTGATTCTAAACCCATAAAATGTGTGTATGTATTCAAAATATTTTTTTTAAAAAAACAACTGAGTGACTGCAGGCACTGTTGTGTTGATTTCTTACTGTTTTCCCAGTTCTTTGGGATTGTATCTGCAGCCTTGATATCCCTTACCTCAGAGATACAACGGAGATGATGACACCTCATGAAAAATGCATGTCAAATGCTGAGACAACAGGTCACCCTCCTTGCACCCACCCTTTGTTTATCCATGTCTTTCTTACCTGTCTCCTTTAAAGGACAAGAATGAGCAGTGGCAGTAAAATGGGATGGGTATATGTATAGGTGGATAAATTCCTCTACACTCTTGGTGAGGATTGGAAGCAAACCATAATATTAAAATAAGTCGCATGATAATACCTTAAAAACATTTGAACAATTATGTGTGCCTCAGCCAATTCCCTACCTGTGTGCTGGAGATATGCTCCAAGACCAGACGAATGAGTTCATCAAACAAAATATTGGGGCCTAATGTCAGAAAGGGACATGTGGCATCAAAATATAGCGTCTGTGGGTGTGTTCGCACATATGAGCATGTGTGCATGCATTTGCAAATGCGGCAGTGTACGCATGTGACTGCACTTGTGTACAGGCTGTGAAAGCGTTGATAGGTGTCCCCGCCATCTTTGATTACAGGCCGAGCAGATGGGCTTTGAATTTGGAAGCAAAAATTAGTGTAAAAAATCTCGCTTCCAGAATGGCAATGGGTGGAAGGAGGCATGTTGTCCTACACAGCTTCCCTCGAGTCGCCTTGACACATACTACATCATCATAGATCATATTCCCTGCATGCTGCAAAGTCCTCTAAGCTCCCCTTTCAATTTTGATGTGTGGTAGTATTGAAGGTTCAGTGACTGGGATGGGTAATGGGACAAAATGAATGATTGTTATGTCAGTGCCACTTTTATGATTCTGGGATAATGATTATGCATACCGCTGTCTGATAAATTGTGTCTACCTACCTGCCTGCCTGCCTGTCTATCTCCATGTCTGTCTCTGTGTCTCAGCCTGTCTAAACCTCTATTTGCAGCTTTTACAATAAGTGGTAAGCGTTTGACTTGTGGCTAAGACCTGAATAAAGAGAATTAAAGTTGTTGACTTGAGATAAGATATCAGCATAAACTACTTGAACAAAAGAACAAAAGAAATCCATTTTGACTATGATCATACTTTGGGGATGATTGCATGACTCTAGTATTTTGGTTATCAAAGCAAAGGATGGAAACACATTACATTAGACTAAGATTGTCGGCAGTTTTCTCTGTGTTAGTGGACAAAATCAAGTTGTGAAGGAAAGAATCCTGAAGAGTAAATAGCCTGAGTAAAATGAACAGATTTAGACTATTTGAGTTGGTGAAAGGTTAAATAACTTTATACACACTATAGAGGTAATATAATTGTATGACAACCCATTTTCAACTGCAATTGAGTGAACTCTTGTACTGAACTAACAACTCAGAACAATCATAACTGAGAAAATAGATGTTTAATTCATCAGCAATCAGAAAATCAAGACGGTTTAATGCTACAATGGGAACAGCATTTAAATTAGACATGTTCAGATTTTCACGTGGTAAAGGGTAGAAGAATTTCTTTTCCTACATTCTTGAATAAAAACACTTTAACATACCATAGGTGTAAAATGTTTTAAAATCAGTGAGTTCAGAAGGTGATACTTGACAAGAAGAAGTTAGGCTACAGGTATGTCTGTCACCTCATCAGAAGTTGTAAGATGACACTGTAGTATATACAGTAAGTGCAGTATGTATGGTGTAATAGATAGTCTTAACAGAAGACAATGCACTCCCTCTCCTTTTGTTGCAAGTCAGATACAGACATCAGGTCCCACTGCTGCAGCAGTATAGCAGCTGCTGAGTAACTCTCCTCCAACTCATTACCAAACCTCCACCTGTGCCTTCCACCTGGTTACACCATCAGCTCCGTTTTCCACTGAAGGCACCCCACCTGCAGAGTAAAACACCCACTAGGCTGCCCCCAAGGCAAATTCAGGGTACCATTGCTTCTACCACAATTATTATTATTATTTAGTTGTTATATTTCACTTTTTACTAAGAAAAAAGCAGAAACAGTATTACCATGACACCTTTCACTGTTACTGGTAAGTCTTGATGTTTTCCTTCCCACTTTTTGTCAGGGTGACACAAACTATCCTGTTGAGGAGCAGAAAGTGTATTAGTTTTTCCAAGTGACAAGTTAGGTCTGTGGTCATTTTGTCTGAGGAGCCATGAGTGCTGAAATGTCTCTTTGAACCCTGCAGTCTAATAAAAAAAGGAGAGGAAATGACTCTCTTCTCTGTCCATCACAACAGCAATTTTCTTGGGCTCGTTCCGCCTGCCTTATGAAGAGATCCGGGACATTGTGCTGGAAGTAGACGAGGAAAGACTGAGTGAATCACTCATCCAGGTAAGACTGATGTTCAGTGTGGTGTGTTGGTTTTTTCACCACCTCGCTCTCTCACACATGCACAAAAAGTCACACACACTTATTTTTAACCTCTGAAAAATGTGTGTGTTTGGTGTGAGAGAGAGTGAGTTTTTCTACATGTTCATATGAAGAAAATTATTTTTTAAATTGCAGTGTGTGGTGGGGGAGTTTGGTGACCCCATTTTTAAGCTTAGTATGGGCTGTTTTTGGCACAAGTCAGTCTCCTCATTCTCATGGACCACTGAGACCCCCTTCCACCCCACCCCCATTCATCCTCTGATTATGGATGATGAAGGACAAGTCTCCCCAACTCCACCCTCTTTTCCTCTTGCCTTTGTCTTAAACTATGATTGATGAGCCTCCTAAAGGCTACTTGTTTTTGCTCCTATTTTACTGTTGTTTTTTCTTGTCTCAAAAGTCATTAATTGAAAGCGGGGCAAGTGCATCTGAGGTGAAGAGGCATCACTAGGCAGCATGAGCCTCAATCTGCACTACTATCTTCATTGTCAAGAATTACTGTCATCTTTTTATCTTTTGTTTCTGTTTTATTCCTGTTGTAGAAGGTGTAGACCTCAGGAGTGTGCAGCAAACAGAAGATTGTGTTGTGTACATGAGCATGTGTTTAAGAATATTATTCATTGATTTTTTGCAGCCAGCAATGGACATCATACAAATGCAGCTTTCAAGCTTAAATCTGGAGGTCTTTCCTACCTTACATTACCTTTGCACTGATATACTGTATGTATGGGGGTATGTCCTTTCCCACATGTCTTATCAACAAACACTTGCACAGTGGTCTGCTTCCTCCCCACTGCTTGGCTCCCAGACACTAATAAAAGATGGTGGAGCAATATATATTTAGATGGGGCCTATCTTGAGAGCTGCCCTGCAGGACTGTTATTTTGAGCTCTGATAACCTTTAATTGGCTAGCAATCTGGCAGAAAGTACAGAGTGTATGTTTTATGAGATGGCAGACCCCCCTCTGCTTTGTGAAGGAGAAAGGAAGTTAAGGTGTTGACCTTTTACAACCTTCTGCCCTTCTGTTGCAAAGTGAAAATGCTCTCTATCTGCCAGCAGGGCAGCTGTGTCCTCAGCCCACCAGGGCCTTGTTGTACACAGCACCAGACAAACTGTTGGAGCGGTTTGCAGTATGCATTGACCAAGCTACAGAATACAGATACACTGGTGAACGTGGTCAATAGTCTGGTGTATCATTGATCACTTGAATTGTTGAAACTCCTCTCAAGGTTCTAAGGTAATGTCAGTCACTGATATGGCATTGAACCCATATACTAAACCTGTTTTACAATGGCAAAGAATCCTTCCAAAAATTCCCTGGATCTGGATAGTGATGCTGACCCCTCCCAAAATGTAATCTTTCTAATTTGGACCAAGAGCCACCTCTCATAAAAAAAACAACTGTGTGAAAATCTTTTTAAAAGTTTTTTGTGTCAACCTGCAAGTAGACAGATGGACAGACAGACAGATGGAACCTGCTTAGCAGAGGTTAAAAAAAAGCCTGTAATTAAGAGATATTGGCCAAACTTAACAAAGAAACTCAGACAAGTAAGAGAGCTACACCATCCATTCTCACTTCTCCTTTGAAATGATGCAGATACTGTGATAACTGCATTTGCTGCAACCTGCTGTTTCAACATGGAAGCAGCTAGTCACCCTATCTGAGAGGGTTTCTGTTGTCCCGCTTACCTCTTTGATAAATATGCAGCAGGACAATGAGGCTGCTCACATAGGAGCAGGTGCCTCAACAGTGTTTGTGAGAGCAGGTATGTGAGTCAGCATAAACATGTGGGAGCCAATGTCACAAAGCGAAGCGGGAGGTGTGAGGATCAGCTGAGTTAACCTATCTGTGCGGAAGGAGCCCACATTTTGTAAATTTGTTACTAGTAGATAACAATGAGTAGAGTTAAAGAAAACATACTTTCAATATACAGTTTCAGTTTTCAGTCTTTTCTTCTTTCTGCATTTATCCTCTGACTAATATTTATAGGGCTTTGACTACTATTTTGGATAACCTTTGAGCTTTATATTTCTAATTTTTAATTAGCTTATAACCCTGTAATAACATATTGCTTATGCCTCTCAAAAGGTACACTAGTTTATTTAAGTCATGTTGTTGGTTTACATATTAGCATACATTTAAGGTATTTAAGAAGTTAGAATTGGAGTGGGACATGTGCAAACAATGCATGTTTTATTGATGTGTTACATTTATTTTATTCAAATAAATAAATAATTTCAGTTGTAATTGTTTAATTAAAGGGCCTTTAACGCTTCACTTGAATTCCAATTAATATCAGTACGAACCCTTTTACAAACTATGGACTGTATTCTGCCATTGTCATGTACTATCTCAAATGTATATGTGTACACCATATGACACTAAGGTTTGCAAAATGACAATATGTCCAGTGTCCACTAGTCCATATTACTCAATTACTTCTCATTTTATTATAGAGGTGGCTCCTATTTTCATACTTGCCTTCAGCTGAGCAATATCAGCCAAAGTTACTGTGTTCTTAATTTCTCTCTGAAGTGTGATTTTCCAAAACCAATCGGTTGTTCTGTCTCGCGCAGTTGCAGAGATGGCTTTTGCTTGTCATGAAAAACTGAATTCTTGTATTTGTGTATGATGGACAGCACAGTTTGCTTCTAGCTTTGTGTGTGCATGGTATTAGAAGGTACCATTTTACAAGAGAGAGAAGCAATTTTTACTAATATGAAATTATATTCTTAGACAAACGTCCTGGTTGAATAAAAGAAAAAAAAAGAGGATTATAGAACCAAATCATACAGAAATGAGCAGCAAACGGAAGGGACACATGTACAAGGAATAGAGTTGGAGCTATAGAGACACTAAGGCTAGGTTCACACTGCAGGGCTTAATGCTCAATTTGGATTTTTTTGTGAAATCCAATTTTTTTTTGCGAGGTCGTTCACATTTTCAATTAAATACGACTTGTATGTGATCTCCGGTGTGAACTTTAAATGCCCCAAAAGTGTCCCGCATGCGCATTGGAGGACACGATGACGTCACACACAGCGAGCGTGCTCAGGGTTTACGGAAGTAGCCTAAAGCCTAAAGTCGCTAGCATGGACTACCTGGTGATGTTAAAGTTGCTGCTGTGCCAGAGCTAGAACATGCATAAAAATGTTGTGTTAAAGGAGGAGATTGAGAAGCAGGAGGGCAAGGGTTTGGGCCCTGGCGTTTTGTGGGGCAGTGGCAGCAACGTCTGTTCAAAGGAAAGTGTGGGTGCGGAGTCGTAGCCAAGAGTGGTGGGATTTCGATGTGCTCCGCTGCTTTACTGACAATCAGTTCATAAAAAAAGGGAAGCAAAGAGACTTCCTGTTGGGTGACACAGTCCTGAGTGTGGGCTCCATCTGCACAGTGCTCATCTACACTCATTATGCTGATTAATCACTCTACACCACCCACTTTCAGCCACACGCCAATCACCATTTATTCACATGGACAACTGCACACACATACAGAGTAGGAAGATGTGTCAGCATGGCTTTGGCAATAATAAAAGGAAATGTATTTGCCATCTTGCTAATGTTCGAAGGAGTGGGTGAATATTTACACCTTAAACATAAGAAAATTAGAAATAATTTAGTTGAAATGTCAAAAGCAAAAAGAGTGACAGAAATCTATTTGAAAAAAGGTTAATGTTTATGCCAGATAAAACAGCGCTTGTTTAAATACTAATGTTCTCTATAAGTCGTTAGTTACTGTTTATAGTTTGACAGTTTGTTGTCACCTGCTGTTTTGCACTTAACAGTTTAAAAAATAAGCAAAAAAGGCTTGTTACCCAGACATAACATATTTGACTGCTCATGTAAAAATGCTAAGTAGTTTTTTATGGCCAATTATTTTTATTTATTTTCCATTGGTAAAATAATGTGTACATCAATGAGTAACCTCTGTCAAAAACATACAAAATTTCTATAAAGCTTACTTGGATTCATGAACACTCATGAGGAACTTTGATAAGCAGTGGCTTAGTTTCAACTGGTCTTGTGGCTCTTGACACAAGAGGAAAATTAAACACTCCCAAACTCAGTTCTGTTCAGATTTCTTCCTTAGCATTATTTTTACAAAGACGAGTGACAAGCAAGTGGAGAACTGATAAACGGAAGGAAGAGTGAAAATGGAAGGAATCAAGGAGGGAAGAGGTGTTCATAATGCATCTGAAACTCTGTAACTCAATCTTATTATCTTCCTTCTCCGTCGACATGTCTAATGTAATGATTTGTCAGCAGAATGTGGCAGTGCGCTGGCCTTGAAGCACCCCTACAATGTGTCACCATGGCAGAGTGGATAGATAGGAGTTGATTGGCTCTCCTTATTCTGCATTAGGGCCCATCAACGCCTGGGAGATGATGTACACATCCCTGAATGCTGGCAGACAGTCCTGGCTCTCGCCATTCATCCAGGCTCCATATGAATCCTTGCAGTTCTCCACTTATTTTCATCTCCATGCACACGGCATACAAACATACGCACAGTTCGTGCAAATGGAGAGACAGTGTCAGTAATTCACACACTTTGCATGCATCCTGTCTCTCTCTCCCTCACTCTTTGTCCTTCCATCTAATTTTTCTACAATATTCATAGCACTCGTGGACAAAGGTCACATTTGTATATCAGGTCAGCTTCATCAAATTTAAAAAGACATTAGAGCCACACCACTACCATACTCTGTATAAGAGATGAGTTTAAGAGGACAATGAAAGACAATAATGAGCACTGGCTCGCTGAAAAAAAACAGATTGATACTCACAAAGCTTGGCAAATGTCTGCTTTAAAATGGCTAACAGTCTGACGAAGCTATTCATTTAGTTCTGTTGCTTGCTGGCAACAGGAGCAGCAAGAAAAAGTCAGGCTTGCGCTGGGCTTCAGGGGCTTGGTTCCATTGTGTTTGTGTTTAGTTTTGGCATGGCAGGACTTCTAGCCCCACTAGTTCTTTTTAGTAGCGCCTTGGCTCAGTACATATTCTGCCTCACTTGTGTTGTTTAAATTGTGACGTGGCTGTGCCTATGACCTTGCTGTTATTGACTTAAGTTGTCTCTCCTTTGGCATTGCAATTTCTCCAAAAGTCCCTCAAAGCTTCTTTGCCCTAGAGAGAGGGCTTAACTGGCATAATGATTGTATTTGGTCTCATGCCCTTACAGTTCTTGCCAGTGGAACATAAGGAGGCTAAACAATGCCCAGATTGTTAATAAGCACTTGTAAACTTGAATACTTTATGATGTAATCAACTGGTACACGTGCAGGGGGCTGCTCATAATGGTTCAGTGGCAGGGTTGTTTTGATGCAATAAGATGTGAGCATAATTACATTGTGATGTATTAGATTTATCCATTACCATATCACTGGAGTTTTATTTTTTTGTTATTGCTATGTCATTACCTCCCTACATTTGTTTTTATATATAAGTTCCACAGAAGTTTGTTATTGCTGTAAAGAAGCACAATGCCTATGTTGTGTTCTCAATGTATTTCAATGAGTTCAGCAGCAACATTGTTGCATCTGCAGATTATTACAAGAAAATATGTAACCACAAGATAGAAAAATGGTAAAGATGGCTCATCGAAGAACAGGCCTAAATAATCACCCACAGTAATGTACAGTTGAAGTGGAAAGTAATGTAAATAATGTAAAATACATTATTGTTGCATTTTCTGATGTAGTGTTCACTCAGACTAAATTATTTATGGGAATAATATAAGCATCCAATTATTTAGACTATTTGCTTGAGTGATTTGTCATACCGAATTACTTCCTGCAGTGCAACGACAAAATATTTCATTGGGAATCCCTTTTCAAGCCGGCTGAAATCAACTTGGCCCATTTTAAAAATAATGCAAAATGCACTGCAGCAAAACCATTCTCTATTGTGCCAGTGGTCCCTGGAAAATTGTTCAACAAGTTCAAGTGGCTGACAATGTTGCTTTTGTTGTATTACACATGGTTTGCAATATCTGCGAGGAACTCTGTCCAAAAGTGTCAATAAGAAGATTTCTTATTTACAGTAGGGGGGATTAATGGATATGGGCTCCCAGGAATGTTGATTAATGTGTAGCAAGTGCAGATCCAAGCTTTCCATGATTCTTCTTTTGTCTTTCCACTTTTCTCATTTTTCTTGCACAAAATTTCTGCTAGACTACCTTCTGTCCTCTTGCTGCTTAATTTGCACATCTTAATAGATTGCTCTTTGTTATCAGTTACTTCATTCTTAAGTTTCCAATAATGCATGCATACGTCCTTCTAATGTCTGCCCAAGCAAAAGCTTTTTAAGGTCTAATCAGCTTTCCTGTCTCCATCATACAACAACAGGCCATGACTCTTCATGCAAAATATGTATAGTTTACAGTTTGCAGCCTTCCTATGATATCCAATTATGGCCCTTTTTTTAATTGAACCATGTCATGTCATGCCATCAAAGCTCATCACTATGGACCTCAGTGATCTAAGCCAATGAATAAGGGGCTGTATTCAGTGGTTGCAACTTAAGTCAGGCACTTTAGTTCAAAAGCAAAGCAAAAATACATGCAGCGAAGTCATTCTAATTCAGACTTCAGATGCCGAGGTCCTCTATCTAACCAACATGTAGTCCATGCCTTTCATGGCTTTTTTGGAATAGGCGTACTAAATGTACCATGTACAAGGTCAGGCCCACAAGTCAAAGGTTGCCTGACCATAGATACACATAGATACACACATACCACCAACAGCAACCGAAGAGTATTGGAGACTGTTTCAGAGCAGCTCTGTTTTTCCCACCCCTACACAGATCATGCCATGTGATCTAACTGCTCGAAATGAGAGAACCATCACTAAATGTTTAAGCACACCAGTTTTTGGTGTGTGTTGTAAGCTAACTCTCGTCAGCAGATGATATGGCCCTGGGGGCTTGTTTTGCAGAATATCAGAGTGGCTTCTTAATGTTTAATGTCTGCCAATGTATTTTATATTACCCCATCTCCTTTTCAAAAGGAAAGGCTAATGACTAACACTACACTGCCGCTATTCAATTGTGATTAGCAGTGCCCTATGTTGTGTGCAAATGCACAAGTGAGAATATCAAAGAAATGCAGAGAAGATTCCAGCATCTGTTGGATTTAAAGTCAGCATGCTTTAATGAGAAAATGTATGTACATCAGTTTTAGCACTCATGGGCTGACATACCAGAACACTTCAGGGGTAGGAAACATCTGTATTCATATTATGATTTAGAATGATTTAGCTACTGAGCTACATCTCCATGTATAGACTTCGGAGACCTTGGTCTGGGAGGCGTGGCTCACATCAGCAGATGCTTCTTGTGAATAGCAAACTCAAAATGTTTCCGTTTTTTTATCTGTCAAAGTAGCTCTAACCCACACCTCCAATATGGTGTCATATTGGAGGCGGAGGCAATACGAGTCTTGCTAACTTGTGAATAAGTAAGTAAGTAAGACAAATTTTGACATAGATGCAGGTAATTCCAAAGAGTTCATTTTCTTTTTCTTGCCACTGTACTGTTCAAAGTTAGCTTTGCAAAAATGCAACAAGAAGTCTCAATTCTGCAGTGATGACTGGTTTGCATTATTTATACTTGTGAAATAAGTTATGACTATAATGCACCTTTCATATAAACTTACTCTTGCACGAATCATCAGTATCTGCCCAATTTTCTATACACTGTTACATTTTAGTAAACCACATCTTCTCCCATGAAATCCTAGTAAACACTGACTAGTTTGTCTCACACTGAACACCAGCATTGTCAGCACATGGCTTTGCACTACTTCTCATCACCTCGCCATGGCAACAACCTCTCCTCTGGGTCTCATAGGAATCTTTCGTACTATCCTTGCTTGTTATTGTTGTTTATCTCTCTTGTCAATCACCCAGATCACCACGATGCTCATCCATATGCATGGCCCCATCATTACATGTGGTAGCCCATTGGCTGCAGGGTCTTGCAGTGCCCATGCCAGCCTTTGTTCTCTGCTGTAACAACAGGTGATTGTAGCAGCCTGGCACATTGTTGGGCATCATTTGCATGGTGTAAGAGTGCACATGTGGGGCAAGGTGATAAGTATGGCTTTGCATTGGGTCTGTTGGATTAGAGCTTAAGCAGGAGAACCAGGGTCCCCCTTGGGCTTAATTGTGGTTTATTTTGGCACACAGCACATAACTCTTTTCTGCATCAAATGCTAATTTAACAATGAAATGTAAAATACATTATGCTGATTTGGTAGGGCTGGAAAAATTAGACAGGAAAGGAGTATTGAATAAACAAAGTAAAGGCAGGGGAAAGAGAGGGGAGGCTTGGCGTAGTGTAATATCAAATGTGCTTTTGAAATAGATGACCAGGGCCTAGGGTGCTACATGTACTTCTCACTGATCATCACCGTGCTGCTGATCTGTAGCCACAAGGTCTAGGCCAGGTACACTGTCCTCAGGTTGCACAGTGATTAAAAACACCAACGTATGTGCACAGATGCACACACACACACACACATATTGTCACATAGTTGTGAGGACACTAATTGATAAAATGCATTCTCATCTCTTTCCCTCTTCTTTACCATTGCAAATAAATAGATAACCCATAGCTTAACTTAATTCTTATTGTAACCTGAAACTTAAACCCAGGTCTTAACCTTTAAACAGCCCTTTGAAGTTGTTAGAGCCGACCAAGATATCCTCACTCTGTAAGGTCTATATCCGCACTAGCTGGTCCACACAAAGATAGATGGTACAAGTAGAGAAACACACTCAGCATACAGCACAACAGTTAAATTTTGATTAGATGGAGTCCATGCAGCTTCTCCTCAGGCACACTGGGTGCTGTATTTTCTTAACCGGGTAAAAATTAGTTTTCTGTTTTCCCTCTCCAATTCAGTGTCTCTGTTTCTGTGACAGATGGCACATCACTCACAGAGACATTCTCAGACAGCAGACTTCGCAAACAAATTAATTTCTATTAGTATTTTGCATGCTAGCGCGCTTCTTTTTTGATTTATAGTCTCATATACCAGTGCAGTGTTAGGATGACTGCATTTTGACATTGTAAAAGAAGAATATCCACAAATGAGGGAGAATTTTGACGCAGTGCAGTGAAGTTCATCCCCACTCCTTCCACTCTGAAGTTTGCTTTTTGCAAGCCCTCTGCATATAGCTTGTCGTCATGTATTAAGTAAATGCAGATATGTTATTTATGATATTAGGCATTGCATTATTATATGTCTACACATTTTATATCATAGATCCCTTTCAGTTCACTTATGAAAGGTAGATTTATTTGTAAGAACTGAGGGCTCACAACAGATTTCAATGAGAGTGGATCAGATGCTTTTTAAAAAAATTTTCATTGTTTTGTCTGTCTTTGTGAGTCATCTCTGTCCCTGTCTCTCTCTTTTCCAAATTCTTTGTGCACTTATCTCTTTTGTTTCTCTCTATACGCCTTGTTAATTTCCTTCTTAATCTTGCTTAACACCTTTTATGCTTAATGTAAGCACTCAGGTGTGCACATTAAAACATATTTATATTATATAAATTATATTATATCTCCATATTTACTTCTAAAAGACAAATTGAATGCCACACCAAGTCTGTCATATTTTCCAGCCCCAACCCTCAAATTAATCCCTCCCCCCTCTATCTGTCTCTCTCAGCCTCTTTTTTCCTCTCACACACTGTGTTTGTGTCTTTCTCTCAAACAGCATTTCTCATTTAGTGTAATGCGATTTTAGAAAATGTCACACTCAGTTTGTTGCCTGTCAGTCTGTCACTGTAGCTTTGCTCATAGTTAGATTTGAGGTGTTTGTGTGGTTTGGCAGGATGTAGATTAATGTAATGTTTATAATGTATAAAATGTAAAACTTTGCATCAGTGAACAGTAATTGTAAATTTTTTATGTGTGATTTCAAATAAAATGCATGAGGTTTTTAAATGTAATTTTAAAATCAGAAATATAAAACATGAAATTTGCTGTCAATACTGTCCCCATTCTTGTAAACAAAAATACAACTTGATGGCCTTTATTAATTGTTCCACATATTCAGTTACCAGTTCTGTGAGGATAACCTTTTGTTTGAGATAGATGCCGTCTACAACCACAAACTGTTGTAATAAGTTACTATTTTTTTAACGGTTAAGCTTAGTTTGGAAAGAAAGAACAACTATTGAAATAGCACCTAATGTTTTATTTGTAACTGTCAAGTGTTGGTTGAAAAGGACACCTTGTAGAATACTGCAAAGTCTACTTGTCTGTTTGTTATGCTGTTATTGATTCAAACCGAAGTCTTCACTGATTTGCCCTGATCCAGGTGGGAGACCTGCTGAGGTGTCACAGTAGGGAGATGGCAGTCCCACATTGCTCTTCATCACAAGCATTGGCTGAATACCACGTTTTTGTGTCGCTCAAAATTGAGGGGGAAAATCAATTAAAAAGACAAAATCGCATCAGTCATGGCACATGGCAGACATGGCCCCTCTGATCAGCCTTGTATAAAGGAACACAGTTTACTCAGATCATCTTTTAGACATTGGGCAATCTCCCTCACTAATATTTCACCCACCTTGAAAAAGATTCCATTGCTCAGAGAAAAGCTACAAGTCCTGCTCCTCACTAAATAAGGAAGGAAGATGGACACTCAACAATATGTAAGGCGGATAATTCAAAGATAATAGTTATGCATACATGACTATATAATCAGTATTCACACTTTTGACCCTTTTTTATGTGGCAGGTTACATCAGCACCTGCTGTTTTTACCAGCATTCAGGGCTGTAAACTCTATGGTTAAATTTATGCCTAATTGAGGCCAAATACCTCCCTCTTAAACTGTATTAACTTGGCATGGGTTAGTGGATGCTGAGAAACTGTGAACTGATTCACTGGAATATGGTTGACAGCAGCAGAGATCAAAGTATGGAAGTGAAAGCCCTGCAGATACTGTCATCCTCTACAAATGTTTAGTGAACCGTAACCTGTATCTCATTACTTTAACGCTCTCCTTTACCCTTGCAACAGCTTCCATTCCTGAAGTACAGACCTTTCACAGTCAGGGTAGCAGTAGTGGAACTATTCTGACAATATTTACCATAGTTTATCATATTTATTTTATTTCGTTTTTTATATTGTTTATAAACTAAAATACAGCTCCAAGGGAATGTGAGGGGAATAACACCATTAACAGTGTTGTGAGACTCTCTGAGTCCTTTGATCTGCTGACATTAAATCTATAATTAATTGATTGTGTATTGTGTGCAATGATATCCTCATCTGTATCAGAGTAGAGGAACAACCAAACATATTCTTTATGCTGTGGTTAATTTTTACACTGATGGAATTAAATTGTGCTAGTGCATGTGTTATTGGACTTCCGTTGTCCTTGACAAACATTAAGTGATTCCGATTTGTCAGACTGAGCACATGATTGATTGACAGGTGAAATGTATCCAGGAGCACACCCTGGATTTCCTAAAGGCAGTTTTTGGGGAGCAAGATAAAAATATACATAAAAATACACACTGCAGGAACTGTGAAAAGCTTTTGAACTGTGACAGTGAGCAGAGGAATAATAAATCTAGCAATGAAAGGCATAACTTTTGTTTGAATGTTGGGGCAACTGAAATGCTCAGTCTCTGAGAACGTTTCTGAGCTAACGGGGGTTAAAAAAGCACCTACTGAATAAATCCATGTAAAGTTGCACATTTGACTTGGATCTTGACGGGAGTATGTTTTTTGATAGCACATTTTCTGTTTAACATAATGTATGTACATTTTTAAACCTAAATTCCTTGCAACATTGTATCTGCAATGAAAACATTTTTCACTCATATGAATAGTCCAAATCATACCATCACTGCATATACCATCTAAACATTTTAAGGAAAATATATAGTTTGCATTTACAAGGTATTGAATATATTCATTGTTTTCACACATTCAGCGTACTATATGTTTTTCTCTCTTGACAAGGAGATACTAAACAGTTTATGAGATCTTCACCCCAACAACCAAATTTTGCTGTTGCTGTTTGCTGTTTTGTCAGTGCATTGCTGTATCGTGGCATGTGTGTGAATGTGTAGTGCCTTCATCTTTGCCCAAGGCGGTAAATGAATGTGTAGCATTGCTAGCATACTCCCAGTAATCTCTCCCAGACTGCTGTGTGTGTCTGGTGGCCTGTGGTGCAGAGTCTGGCTTAGCATCATCACCCAGTCTCCCACATTGCCACACATATGGTGCTGCCTTTGTGTCAATTGCGCTCTGTGGGGTTTCTGATAATTAACAAGATGACAGACAAATGAAATGACAAGCACAAGGTGGATTCGATTTTTCATAACCGTGCCTCCCGTATTTATTCAGTTGCTCATTTATAAATGTTTTACAATAATTTCACCTCAAAACATCAAAATCATTCCTACTGTAATTACATCTCCAGTTTAGAAATGGCAAATCCAGTGACTGGACTTAGTTCTGTGTATGCATGCATGTAAAGTGTTTGTCACACTGGATTTCTGCATAGCAAAGTCAAAGATTCACTGAAAAAGAAAACATACATTAGAAATGAGCTGGAATACAGTCACAGAGTAAATATATTGTGAAGATTGTACCATAGATGCTCTCCCTTCATTTCTATGTCATGCCAAACCAGACTCCGCTCAAATGAAAAGGTGCTAAAAAAGACGCACTACAAAGCCTGAAGACATATCCCTAATTGTCTTTTTGCTCTTTGCCGAGAAAGCAATGCCAGGGAAGAGCAGCCTAAATAATCACATTTGCCACAGTGTTAGTAGTGACTATTGTAATGGATGAATAGCTTGCTCCTCTGTTTATGTCATTTCTTACAGAAATCAGTATATCTGTTGTCGAGAAGAACTTTGTTACTAATGCAGTAAGTTATTTATTATTGAATTACTAACAAAGCTGTAAAAATATTTCTATCAACAAGATATAGCAAGAGGAACTTTGTAAAAAAAATTGCAGCTGCTTATGTCTCTCAAAGATTCACAGTTGAATTTTATGTACAATGCATTGCACTCTCCCTCTTAGAACAACAGATCACTTTTGTTCACTTGGAGTTTTATGATTATACTAACATTTACTTCAATCTGAATAGGACCAATATTTCTATTGGACTGGGACATTTTTCTTTAGTTAATAATATGCATTTTAAAGTTTACATAAAAAGCAAATTATTAGTTTGTTAAAGTTTTCAGGAACAGCTTTTCATGTCTTTTTATTGAGTTAAGCTTTATAATGTTTATAATAACTGAAACTTGCATTTCTGCCCAAAAGTAGAAGAAAAGTCAATCTCTCTCAGAATTATGTTATTATTCTTTTGTCACCTCATAATGAAAAAGTCACTGGATTTATGAAACAGCATCAGAAGGACTTTCTCTATAAGAGGCCATGAGTGAATAGTTAGCAACAATAATGCTCTGTGCGATGTATCTCTGAAGTGCATCCCTGTTCCCAGTCAGCATGTGGTTCCAATATGCAGTATGTGCCAATTACACAAATATGTTTGCTTACTTTTTATATCATTAACCATCTTTTCTGCTTCTGCTGATATGATCAAAAACCTCGATTATCAAGGCACTATTGCTTGCTGCAAACCCTAATTGGGGCTTCAGCAAAAGCAAGCAGCATTTGATATAATGGCTCCCTCCCAAACCGGAATGCAAGCCCTGCATTATGGCTTACTTTATATATTGCTGAGTTCTCTGGGGGAAGGACAGAGATGTCATCATTAGTGGGCAGTAGACTATAGCTGTGGTGTCCATGATGACTGCTGAGGTCTATAAAGTGGTCAACCAGGCCCGTAGCCCAGTGGCTGTGTCTGCTCTCTGTTTTCCTTGTCAGAGTTCCCTTCTGCTCATGTGACCCTGCACCAGTCTGCTCCCACTGAATACTTATAAGTAATAAGGAAGCTGTGTGATGACACTGAAAATGGCACCTCTTCCTCTTCTTCTCTTCTGAAAAAAGAAGGGAAAAGACACTGTGGTCAATTTTATTAGCTTGGCTGACCTTCATACAAACAATTAACATTTGCAGAAAACACAGCTCCTCCCATTACGTTCCTCATCTCCATCCTTATCTTCAACTTCACCACCAGCATCATCATCTTTTTGGTTTTTTTCCTCCCTTACACAGGCAGTGTAAGGGAGAAGTAGAAAATTAATGGTAAACCATTTGTATGTTTTTTAAAGGCAATTGCAAGATGTGCTGATGTGGATGATGTAGTAGGTCAGTTGTCTGAAGATCCCTGAAATGTTCAGTAATTGGCTAAGGGCCACTACTGTCACAGTAAAGAGCCAAAGGTGAACAGTGATTATGTGACATTATCTACTCAATCTGTTGCCAGACTATCAGCAAAGCACTGTGCATTTTCACTGAAATCTGTTCTAATAAAGCTAAATGACTCATATTTGTTTTGTAACTCAGACGTTTTCCATTAATTTAAAAAAATCTATTAGCAGCCTTCAGTGTGAGTACTTCGGTCTGCCATGTCCATAGAAAAGTGTATCAAAGGGCACACATTTATGTGCTACAATAACTGTGTAGTATCAATAAACTATGTTTCTGAGAATAGATATTTTTACTATTATCCAACCAGTTAAGTTGAACAGGGACACACTCAGCAGCTTCACTTTCCTTTCCCCACTGCTGTGTAAGATTCACTGTCATGTGAGGTGATTTTTATCATGACATGGGTAGAAAATAAGATTTGCATTAACAGTGGCTCTGTGTATTTGTGTCTGTGTTTGTGTGTGCTTTCCCATTTGTAGAACCTGATAAAGAACCTACCAGAGCAGAAAGAGCTGAATGCACTAGCGGAACTGAAGGGTGAATATGACGAGCTAGTGGAGTCGGAGCAGTTTGGCATTGTGGTGAGTATAATTTCCTGTGATTGGACAGTGTTTTTTTAGGTAGGACCATAAAATTTAAAAAACTATAATTTAGAGGGTTGCATCCCCAAGAGTTGTAATGATTCATAATTAAATCATCTAAAACCATAAAGGGCATATTTCATAAAAAGACAAACTGAAAAAAGGAGATGGTAAACCAAGTTCCAAATGACAGAGGTTGTGATTAAAAAAGAAGTTCTTTTCACTCATGCAAAGAACAGTTTAATAATTTTTGATTAGGATTCAGCATTGGTAACTCAGTGAATGCCATATTTTGGCATCAACTGTCAATGTTGTCTTGTGATACAATCATACCCTAAGGATATGAATGCTGTCTGTAATAAAGTTCTTTGATATACAAGCAGCTGTAGTCAGACGGCTCAATGATGTATCCCAATCCTCAAAATGTTTTTACAATGAACAACCAAAGTTATATCTGTTGCAGTGGTAGGATAAATAATGCTTTGGGTAACATACTATAGTATTGGAGTATAACTATAAGCAAGTAATCTGTGTTTTCCATAATCAAAGTAGCAAGGTTTTTTCCCAGATAAACATGTAATGATTTGCAGGTAAATACAGCTGGACCCAGTCTATAAAGACTATGCATACAAGACTAATCAACATCTTTTACTTAACAATGAAGAGAAACATGTTTCCTGTACCTCATGAACCTGTTTTATTCTATCATCAAGCAAATCATTGTTGCTTAGATCCTCAGTGTAGGGAATATGACTGAAAGGAGACGTCAAAGTGTTGAACTGTAAATCAGCTGTAGAAGAAGGAAAGAACATCATCAAGCTGTCTGGACCTTTCCACTTAGTTAGCTGTAATTACTTTCTAATTAACTGCTCTTGCCATCCATTTACCAAGTGAATACCCAACACGTTAGGGAACTGTAGAAGGAAGTGTTTTCTTTAAACTTAACTTTACAACAAGAGCAGAAAGGTACATGTCACACATGTGCCCCATCTCCCAAGTTACTCTCTTTACTCGTTAAAGGCTTTTTCGCCTGTCTTTTTTGGGAGATGTAATGAAGCAGGGGGTGGCAGTTTCCCTCATGACCAGTGTGGTGATCATATACCTCCCCACTGATGAAGCAGCTCGTCAATGCAGAGCTATTTAGTTCCCCTGGGAAATAAGCCATGTTAAAGCTTTTCTCTTCCACAGCTGTCAGCATCATGCTCGCTCTCATTTTGATTTCACCTTATTGTATACAAATCAATTCAAGTGATGGGGGGGGGGGTGCTTATGTGTGCATGCAAGGAATTAAGGTGGGTGAAGATCTTGGTGGGGGGGAGAGGGGGTATTTTATTCACAGACAACTTGCCCATACACATGAATAAATTTAAGATGTAATGAAACATTATGGGCTGGATCTGAAGGTTGCCTTCAAGCACTGGATTATGCAGCAATCTGTAGAATTTGTCTGTGGTTGCTACTTTGCCACATATCTAATAGCCGAAACTGTATTTATTTTAATTCCTCCCCCCCACCCCATTTTCATAACTATTTTTTTCACTTTTTCTTCTTTTTGGTTTAGTTTTTCCCCCCTGGCTTTAGTTATTCCACTTCCAAACCCACGAGTATTGATTGGGGCTGTTATTTATTTATGACAAATCTGTTTAATGGGAGGTTCCTTAATCCATATGAAAGTCAGAAGGGAGGAAGGAAACGGGTTAATCCCATTTTCTGAAGAGGGTAGTTGATTTCAGTTCATTAAAACTAGTCATAGTAGTAATTACATTGGGGATTTAACATGACAGTGATGGCAAAGTGGTGCAGTATAGGGTTTTTCTTGGATTTGTTTTCTTTTTTTGCCCATCATATCTAAAGGTTTTTGTAGCAACTGTAATAAGTCACATTTACAAAACAGACATTTATACAGTAAAATCCTTTTCATAATCATTATTTGTCTGTATATCACTGCAATGGCCATGTCAAGTGAGCCGCAACTTGCTTATTATCAACAAAGTGTTGTGTGGATCAGACAAATACACACCTGATATTTTGGGTTATAAGAAAATAAGTCAGCATGCTTTCCCCTGCTCTGCAAAGAATATGGGCATTTATTTTGAAAATAGTTTCCAATGGTTGCAGGTGGCAATGTTGGATTGTGCTGGCTGAAGTTATTTTCAAGGGTCCTAATAAAAGTAGACAAAATACTTCATTTTCAAGGAGCTGCAATGAAGTTTTTTTAAAAAAAAACTCAAACTTTGTGACTTTATTCTCAGCTGAATATGTGGTCATTACCTTAAACATAACCATACTGTTGATAGCTGATGCTTCTGTCATTTATTCATACTGTGTATAATACCAATTACTGATTTTTTTCCTGTTTTTTTAATGTCCTCAGATGAGTTCAGTAAAGCTCCTCCGGCCGCGTCTCAATGGCATTCTGTTCAAGCTGACGTTTGAGGAGCAGGTGAATAACATTCGCCCAGACATCATGAATGTGACATTCGCCTGTGAGGAGGTGAAGAAGAGTGAAGGCTTCAGCAAACTCCTGGAGTTGGTGTTGCTGGTTGGCAATTACATGAATGCGGGTTCCAGGAATGCCCAGACATTTGGCTTCAACATCAGCTTCCTCTGCAAGGTAAAATGTAACCATTCCCTACAACATGGATGAAAACCATATTGTGACAATGTCAGGATCATGAACTGATATTAATATAAGGGCTGATTCTTAACCTGCAGCCATACTAAGCAGAGCTCTTTAAGCAGACCTGCACAGCTACATGCACACAAATACACAGACTTTAACTTAGATCAGGCAGGCAGTTTGACAAGATACCTTCCTGCACTGTGTTGTGAGTGGAAGTGAAGAGAAGAGAATGTTAGCCCCACTGCAGGCAAAGCTGGGGTTAGTCAGGCTTGAATTAAAAAAAAAAATACTTCAACCACAAGAGCAAGGTGGCCCTACAAGTATTAAGTTGTTGTAGGAATGTAGTTATTATGTATTGTTTGGATACATACATTAGTGTAATGTTAGATTTTTACAGTTTAAGTTAGATGTCTAACACTGACAAGCTTCTCTGGTGACTGTTTTTCAAAAACAGAATTTTTAGTACTCCAACTGAATCCTGAAACAGATGTGTAGTATCCTGTACAGTGATATACTATATAATTTACTATTTGTATTTGGGGACAGTTTGTTTGAAGATTGGTTGAGGATATTGTTCCCCTACATCTTAATTGGAAAAGAAAAAAATCCATGGAAAACCCTCTGTGGAACATACCCATATGCCTACTGCTTCCAAAAAATAAGAAAAAACTGAAATTTAAAAAATCAGATCATCAGCCAAGTGGCCCTAAATGTTCAACTGTTTTCATGCCAACTGCTTCCAGGATAAAGATCCAGTAATGCAGGCATTTCTACAAAATCAACAGCATGTGAACAGAGTACAATTTTACAGAGAGCCAAAACAAATCACTTTGTCTTGTTCTTTAAAAGTAACTTTTGGCATGATTTTGTTGTGTGTATGCATATGTAACAGTATTCAGTGTCTTATCTAAATGATGATAAAACAGGAGAATATTTGTTGGGCAGCCTACAGAATGTTTGGAAGACTTGTGGGGATGCTGATGGAGGGGCAAGCCTCCTCCCAGCATTGCCTGTGGTTGCCAATCAAACTGTGAGGATTAACTACTAAAATAAGTAAAAAAAATTCCTCTTCAAGGCAGCCGGTGTGAGAATTTATACCGCTTATTTTTTTGTGTTGCTGTTCTCAAACTCTCTGCTGTTCTGTAGCAGTGTGACAACTGTTGCGACCAGAAAAGAAAAAAAAAGATATCCGTTCAACATTCATGTCAAATGGATCAGTCAGGTCATGTGTAAATACTCAACACGGGCCTTTTCTGTATGGGGAGCCTAAGTGTGGATGTCAGAAGCCACAGCCTTACGCGCATATTTGAGGCCAACAGTCTTGCAGATTTTGGGTGTGAAAAGGGCTTTAGTATGGTGAATCCAGTGTGCCATTGGTATCCCTGCAAGCTGACTGAATCAGTGTGCAGTGTCAGTATAGAGTCTAGTAACACCTCAGGGGGCTGATTCGGCCATTATTGATGGACAAGAAAAAAGTCTGCTTTCTCACTTTAGTCAATCAAGTAAATGGCCCCCTGGGTAGCAGGTCTAGGGTACCTAATGGGCTCATCAGGGAGGAGGAGGTTGATGATGGGAATGAGATGCAACGGGAAGGGCACAGGCTGACCCACCTTCGCCTTCAGCCCTCCACTATAGCCTCTTCTCCTGCCAAGGACACACAATTCTCCTGGGACCCAGCCCGGTCACATATATTCAGCAAGCTGAACATCCAAGGACAGTGGTGAAATGTGTATTTCATGTTACTATAGTTTGAAAAAGGTGTGAGAAAATGACATGGTGACTATCCAGACACAATCAGATGTCACTATTAGTTTTACAGGTCATTGTTATTTCTCATTTTTCAAATGGCATGGTTTAATTTGTAACATTACTTTTTTTTAAACTTTATTTTGTATTTGTACTGTAAGAAAAGCTTAAAAAACAGAGAAGCATGATAATTAGGCAAGGAGAGACTGTTTCCATTATGAATCATATTGGGTAAATGCATGCAACCATCTGCTGTATAACCCTAAAACAGAGAAACATTGGTTCTCTTGGGCCTTATCCCTTTCTTGCTGAGGGAAAAACACTTTCATAGGCTCTGCTTAATAATTAAAGAACACATGGAAATGATTTGTGTTCAGTTTAAGTTGAACAGAGCAGGCTGTCTAATAGGCACTTGACTTGGTGAGAGGGAGTCATCTACCCAGTGTCAGTGTGACCTTGTGTCTTGCTTTTGAAATATAGCATTTTCCACAGCTGAAATTACATTTACAATTACCACTGTTATTATACAATTCATGCTGTCACCACAGATGTTTATATTGGGCATTAGGTGACCTAGCAATCCTACTGTATATTTTCTTGCATTTGCAGAAGTTGTACACATCAGCAGCCTTTTGTGCATTTTTATTTCTGTACTATACGTAATTTTTCCTCTTCTTAGACAATATAATTGGTCATTATACGTGCATGCTTACAATGTGTATGTCCTGTGCTGCAGGTCAGTCTGTAGGAGTTAAATTGAGCAGTCAAGGGCATTTTATGTATTTTATATATAGAAATTTAAGTGGAAGTTTGTTGGCTTGTAAAATACAGTACCTTGCCTTTATAAATGTTCAATATATTGGACTGCATGAAATTGGTGATGGTTTAGAATGATGCTGCTTCAGGGCAATTTATGTTATGAAAGGCTGAATGATATAACTGTTTGCTTTCACCAACACAGTAATAAAGCACTGGGTTTTTGTGTTGTTTTGCGTTGCTTTATACATACAACACCCCAGTTGCTCTATTAACAGCTAACATGTAAAAAAAGGCAGCTGTAAAAAGGCATTTATTGATAGTTTTAAAGAAAATATTTGATGTAAAACTTCAGGTAGCCCAAGCTCTTTAAGCAGAATATTTCAAAGCCGAGGAACTGTGACACTAAAAGCCGTGTTCACTTTTTTTTCGTCATAAACTTGAATGGTTAGGACAAGAAATGGATGAGGATTAAAATGCCCCAGGATTTTGACATAGACCAGCTCTGCAAGCTGTGCACAGTACTCACAATACCTCAGAGCTGCACTGATTGAAATGCATGATGTAAAATAGTTTGAAAACAACATCAGGGCCTTGGGCCTTATGCAGGATTTCCCCTGCCATTAGAGGGGCCCTCAGCAGAATGTTTTACATCTAAGTCAAATTTCTATTGCCCAAGTTACCTTCCTACCTATCTCAAGTGTCTCAGTCAACATATGTTTGCCACACATTACAGTGTTTCTATTGCAGTTCCCACTCCTGAAGATGATTTAACTTTCATTTTGTATCAGTGCTTTATGGTACAAGGCAACTTCAGGCTTTTAAGTCTCAAAGTTTAAGGCTATGCTCATGTTATTGTGTTTAAAATCCTATCAAAACCTTGAAAGTCCTTATGTTCAGCCAATGAAAGCTAAATCAGTGAACTCTATTATATTTGAGACTCGTTTTGAAAACAAAAAAGTTGTTGTTTTTTCCATTCCAAAGTTATGTTTTTAAAGTTTCTTAAAAACTAGGTCTTTAGGTGACAAGGACAGATCAAGAAATGGCTCCTTTAATACAAGTTCAGGGTTAAAAGGAAAGAAAATGCAATAAGTCCCTTATCAGGCACCTGAGATCCACAAAATAATATAAAAAGAAATGTGGTATTTTTAAAGCCCTATTTTCACAATTTAAAAAAAGTCAAAATAAATAGATGAAGGTCCATGCTTTATTTAAAATTACAATTGAGAAGAAGTTTTAATTATACTGTATAAATTATTTCATTAGACTCAGACACATTAAATTGAAATAAACAGAATTGGATCAAGCCATTAAAAGGGTCTGTTTATAAATTCAGTGAATATACATCCCCTGCGGACTTGGTCCAGTCCTATTATGTCAGTAATATTCACATCACAATGTTAATATTCTTTCAATGATAATAATTATAATGACTAATATGTTACCTAAATCAGCATGATTTCTTCACATATACCCAGTGTACCTCTACATGTACACTATGTTAGTTCACATTAAAATTACTACATTATTAACATGTTTTATTATTTAAGTAATGGAGAATATATTACATGTTAAAAAATATGTTATATCACATTAATATGCCACATTATTTAGAACTATTGTTTCAATAAATGTATTTTTGTTCTTGTCTTGTTTATTTTCCTTCTCCCTCGCTCTTTACAACATATTATTAATATTAGTTAGCAGATGAAATCAGCATACCAGAGATGCACTTTTTTGTGTGGTGATGACACTTTGGGGTATGACAATAGACAAATTAGAATTTTAAATCCATGAAATTAAATTGTGATTACCCAATATGGGCTAATGATTGATCCTGATCTAATGACAATATGTGTGGTTTTGTGTGTGATGGTATGCCTCTGACTGCCTTTAATTGTTCACCAGTTTACTATTGCCCAAGTGTATGTGTGTGTGTGTCTGTTTGAATATGTATGCACGTGTTTGCACATGCACATGTGTGAGCATGTCCAACAGCAAACTGTTTACGGCACAGATATTAGTGTATTACCCACAGAGGTGGGTTGTGCTAATTAGCTTTCCCAGCATGCCATGCAAACAGCATGCCAATCACGGTGGGGAATGCATATGGAACGTGTTTCCTATTCACTGATGTGGAGACTCTGGCTTTTGTGCATGAACACTGACACACACATGCATGCACATACTTGGCAAATACAGTACAATTCTTTCATTCTAACTTTTCTGCTTCACTATTCTATTATTCTCATGCGTGTGGTATAATTTTATGTGTGTATGCACTGTATAAAGGTGTGTGGGGGGGTTGTTTTTGTTTAGCCATCTGCAGTCCTTTGCAAAGCAATGTTAGTCAGTCTCATCATAATGCAGTTTTACTTTATGTCCTCCTTATGCACTGTATCTCTGTCCATAAGTGGTTGACTACCTGTTACACATAGTTCATTTTTACCTTGGTCATATAGTGTATTGTTTCTACTTGTTTATTAAATGTGTTTGCTACTGTGGTTGTTACCATTAGGTAGGTGCAGAGAGATTTATTTGTACACTAAAATGATTTAGCTATTATATATGTTCCAAGTAAAAGCTCACTTAAATCACTGACAGTAGAATTACTAGCACTGCTATTTATTTATTTTTAACCATCAAGAAAGATCAGTATGACATGCAACAAAGATCCCCTGACTGGGAATCGCAATTATGTGATATGCTTCTGAATCATTCGCAGCCATGTGTCCTAACAATTACATTTACTTCATAAAGAACTAAATGTCAATAGCAAGTCCATTTTGTAGAAAACACAATCTCGCCAAAGTCTTGAGATTGCCAGCTTCTTACAGGACATTATAATTCCTGGCTCATTCAGGAATACAAGCATTCATTTCAGTTTGTTAGGAATTTATTTCTTCTTGTTGAATTTAAAATATCAGCCTCCAGAAAGTCTTGCAGGTAAAACAATGCAACCTTTAAGCATTGAATGTAATTATGTCAGACACACTGTACAACTTGTGGATAGTAGTAGGACAGCTAGTACTCACACAACGTTTAACATAAAAAGCTAAATGATTGTTGCTTTTTTGCCTCTTTGAGTTGGATGCTGATGTTGATTTTCCTGTTCAAAGTCCTGTCTTTCGATTTGGCTTCACTGAGCCTTAAAGTCATCGCCAGATGGATTGCATTTTTACAAAGAAAAATTTGGGTTGTTCAAATTGTTCAACTGCAAACAGTGACTAAACCCTTGTGTAGTATATTTGACAAGTAAATTTGGGTTAATTATTTATTTTCTCTCTTCTTTTTTTTTTAGCTCCGAGATACTAAATCCATCAGTCAGAACACTACACTGCTTCATTTCCTAGCTGAGAAGTGTGAAGAGAATCACCCAGAGATCTTGAGGTTTCCAGATGAGCTGGAGCATGTGGACAGTGCCAGCAAAGGTACGTCTCTGTCTTTACATCACATACTTACATGTGCACTATAAAAGTTAAACATGGCATCATCAGCTTGTAAGGAATGCAGTGTGGGGAAAGCTAATGCCTGTAGGAAATGTACATTCACAAATAGACTTTATCCATAACAGCAATACAGTTTTTAAACCCTGCATTATATTTTTCTTTCCCAACATATTTTCACACTTTACTTTGTCTGTTTCATCCCTGGAAAACAGCTAGCATTTTCTCTTTGTAACAATAATAGAGTTGTTTGTCTGACCACCCTGTCATTCAGCCTGTCAATAAACTAATTCCACTCTAATTCTATTCTCAAGCATTTGGTGGAATCCCTGCAGGCTTATTTACTTTGTTAGTCTCATAATTGGTTATTTAATCTAATTCAACTAATTATGTACTTGACTAGGGCTGCCAGACATTGTGTAAGTGGACTGAATAGTCTTCATGCTCGAGAATATTTAGATGTCTATATGCACAAATATGGAATTATAATAATACATTTTGTCATATCATAGAAAAGAATTATTCAAGGAGGGGTCTGTTAATTGACCGTGGCCTGTAAATAAATTCCTCAAAATGCCTAAAAAAAAATTAAAAAAGAACAATCTGGAACATTTTAAGAAGTAAAGATGCAAATGACTTTGCTTGTGATTGATTGTCATCACATACAATTAAGATGGATTAAACTGAAGGAATAGTGTAACAATGGCAGAGAGAGAGACATTAAATGTGCTCAACCCCCCCTCTCTTTATCTGAAGATATTTTAGATGACTGTCGAGACATGACGTTGAATTGTATGCAGTAAAATTTTCATCTTCTCTTTGGTATGAATAACAGAATAATAAAAATCACATTTTCTCATATATTCTGATTGTTGATTATCAGAGGTTTCTGAGGGAGGGGTCATTAAATGGGACACTGACAGTAATGTGGAGGAAGGGGATTCAAACGTAATCAAATGGCTATCTATAGTGGTTGAAAGTTGTACAGTTAATATACCTCATTGTTAAGTGCAATCAGGCCTGGATAATTGTCCAAGAAAAATCGGAAGTTCCCCTGGCCTGATTGGCTGCTTGAGACTTTCATTCCCCCAGTGCACAATTTGTCTAAGAAACTGGATTGCCAGTTTGTCAGGATCAGGTCAGGATCCTGACACAGTTTATATTTCACCAACATTCACAATGGTGCCTCCTACAGTCATTCCAATTACTGCAGCCCCATAAATATTTAAATTAAGGATAATTCTTAATCATTGTTAACTTCACTGATGATTCACTGTTTGCTCAATGGGCTACTACAGCAGTTATTAATAATTGTGACTGGTAGCAAAAATGCCTTTTTTGTCTTTTAGTCTGAATTAATGCAGATATCTATCACTCCATTCTTTCGTATTTAACAATATGAAATCATTCATTGGCAAGTTTAACTTTAGTATTGAAGAAATTGTTTGTAGAGTCCAACTAATATTTTAGCTGTTTTGACCACAGTGGGTTTTACATTGTAGTTCATTGCAGTCAAAAGTTCTGGCATTACCACTTTATTTTATTGACTCTCTTCAGAAATCATTATGCCCACAGACTTCCCTGGGAGCTGATAATGGCCGAATGGAGCTTGAGGTTCACAATAAATTTAAGTCTAGCACATGGAGATGTTCCCTTGGGAGAGTTTTCCTCTCTCCCAGGATTCAGCCATTATCGAAAGAATATCAGTATTAAGGTCAGTTGTGATTAAAATTCACATGCTTATGTAAGATATTACAGCCATAGCAATCTATAGATGTTCCAGATAAGACCTTGGGAAGGGGAAGTGCCATGCTTTCTTAAACAATGTGTTATTGACCAATAGCTTTAATGAATTATGAGTAAAAATAATTCTGAATTAAATAGTACAATATGTATGTTTTAATATTCATTACATCAATTCAAATTGTTCTTACATCTGAATGAAATGTGGGATGTTAAACCCATACTAATTACTTACTTACACAGTTCACAGTTTACACAGGAACCTTTCTGCATCCATAGTCCAAATCATAAAATGTGAATGAATTCTAGTAGATATGAACATTACCTCACAAAGATAGTTTGTATGCAATCATCCAGTTGTTGAAGGCCTTTTAAAATTTCTGCTAAAGGTATTTTAAAACAGCGTAGTAATTCTTCATCTCTTCTACTTATTCCTGTATTGTGACTTGCTGTGGGTGAAGGAATTGCCAAATGAATGTAATGAGGTTCTGCTCAGTGTAATATAGATTAGCACTCTGCTTTTGCCTGAGGATATTTTTTAGTCTTGTTTGTAGGTTATTTTTTGTTATGTAGCAGTATAACTTAAAAAAACCAAAGACAAAAATACTAAAACATTCTAATGAAATTTGGTGAAAGGTGTGGACATATTTTTTTGGGCTTATTTTTTTCTGGCATTTTTTTCTGGCACTTGCCAGCTCCACCAAATGCAGTTTATTATATGGTTCTAGACATAAACATATTTCTATTATTAAATCAACCTACAGCATTTTCAGATAATAGTTTGGGAATTTTCTCATTTAATGTTTAATGTTTCTTTTATCTTTTTAAAACAAAACAACCAAATAGCATCAATAAAATGTATTCCCCTTAAATTCAGGTAAAGTTGTGTCCATCTTTAAATATACATGCATAATAATTCATGATGTAAAAGTGAATGTCAGCGCTTCAATTCTAATCCTTAATCAAATCCTATGTTAAAAAATATTCCCATTTGGTAAAATTGGATGATTTTTTAATTTCAGAGTTGAATAGTCTATCTTTGTTGTGTTTCACTCTTCAGAAATAAGTCCAAGCACCCATAGGTCAGTAGAGGTAAAGAAAGTTCTTTTAAAATCACTGATTGAGGAATGCTGGTAAAATCATTAAAACCTGAAGACAAGACAAGGACAAGGTAGTATTTTTCACCAGTACCTACAGTAGCACTTTTCTCCACACATTGAAGAGGTACTTCAGAGCTTTTAAAATGGCATGGAGCTGTTGGAGAGGTGTATCTTTGGCAGCCTATTGAATTATATTTGTCGTCACAGTGCAATCTTTATGCTGAGTGCTATGTCAAGTTTAGTCTTGAAATAAAGCAACTAGTCATTACTGTTGTTAAGATAACAAATCAAAAAACAACATTCGACTGTATCCTACATAAATCTTTAATCTTTTTGGAAACATTACATAGTTTAATATAAGATTATTTTTGAGTGACAACAATATATTAAGTTATTGGTCACTTGTTATAAAATGGTGATTATCCCCATGTTGATAGTGAACACGTTCCTTGCATTGAAGCAGATGACTTGATTATGTTTATGTACCCCTTGTAATCCTGGACAGGAATTATCCATTAAGTAGGTTATAGAGTGGCCTTTTTTGAAGACATCAAGGTTGTTGTCTGACAGATCCTTCACCAAATTTAACTTTTTGCCTTCCCTTAAGATACAAAGATTAAACATTGTTGCTGACAAAGTGTATGAAGGTGGTGTCTGATATTCAATTGATATTCCCAAGGAAAATTACTGTTTTGTTTTCATAATCTTGAAAATGTAAAAACTATATAATTGTATTAGAATTTAAAAAGTACAGTAAAGTAGTTGTAAAGTTGTATCTATAAGTGCTATGTTAATAGCTTATGTGATAGCTAACATGTACTACTAACAAAGCACTGATGAATGCTACCAAAATAAATGTTAGAGTGCCAAGGTGAAGACGGTATGAATGAATACTACTGATCAGATTTGATCAGTATCATTTTTCTAGAATGGCATATCACTGATAAGACTATTGTCAATGCTCAATGTATGTACTGTATTTAATTGGTATACAGATTCATTCATAAACGTACTATTGGACATTAAGAGTGTAATAATTAGAAATGTAGTCATAGAATCCACTATTTCCATACCCCTGACCCCATCATAAAAGCAGAAAAGCCTTGAGAGAAATCTCATTGGCCAATTTGCCTCATTAAATCCCCCCCGGAGATGAATATGTGGGGTCTGACAATGGGAAGTAAGCCTGTGTGGTGATTCCACTCAATCAGTGGTGCACTGACAATCTGTCTTGACAATCCGGGAAAAGAGGAAATATGACACAAATGTTCTCATAAATCTATTTAGTACACGGCATAGCCAAGGGCAAAGTACTTTGGAGCCTCTGAGAGAGAAAATGGAGAATGAGGGAAGAAAAAAAAAGATGAACTCTGAGGATATTAATACCACTGTGAATATATCTATTCTCCATATTCATTTCAAGGAACTACAGCATAATAAAGTAGTTCCCATTTCCCATTTAAACGCCAAGCAGTACTTGGCTCTGTATTACGTAGACAAAATGCCTTTTTGGAGGGGGTGGAATAGAGAAGCAATCATTTGTCTTTTGGTTTCAGTGGGGTTGCAGGGAATCATGGGGTTGAGAGGATATTCCCTCATGGTCACTAAAGTCAGCAGGCAAAGTTTTAGGAAGAATGGACATAAATCAACCCAAACACTCTAGTCTTACTGCAATTGATGCAAAAATGTTAGTTTCTTGCAAAAGAGATATTTGGGTCTTTGCATGTAACTCTAGATGTCTGTCAAGTTGACACACTGAAGCTCTTGCTTAATCATTTATTTTACAGCTTGCATGTGTTGCTATACAGTAAAAGCAGCAATATTTAAACTGTTCTTGATTTTACATACCAATCCCAGATTTTTAGGATGACAGAGCACACATTTTGGGAAACTGTGCAAAGTATTAACATTTAATTCAGTGCTGACTGCTTGACCTAAATTATCTTTCAAAATGTCATCTGCTTGCCTTCTGATTTTCATAACTCGTTCCTAGTGACCATGAGTCATATTTCTCAGTTTCCCCACAGAAGAAACACAAGACACAAGAGCACAATAGATACTTTCAGTGTTGCTGGTTGGACCACAACAGTAGGGCCAGCCCTATAAATGTGAATGTCACTGACTAACCAAGGATTATGTTACATCATTGGCCCCATGACCTCTACCAATATAACCATTGTTTTGCGATTGTGCAGCAAATAGCTTCTTGTGGTCAATTAAGTTATGTGGCCACTTCCTTTTGATCTAAATAATGTTTCAGCAGATAATTAGCAGTTTTGCTGTTTAGCCACTTGACAATTTTTCACTTTGTAGTAAATTCAAAGCCGTGACCACCAACAACACCATTGTAACCTCAGCCCCAAAAAAGAAAAAAAAAAAACAATAAATAAATAAATGATCAATTTCACACTCAGTGAAATTTCCTCTTTTAGATTTGTAGTCAAACTTTTCCATTCTCCCTTAGAAGTAATTGAATGACAATCTGATTTAGGTGTATATTAATATTCTCAATGGGAATTCCATTTGCCATTTAATCGTGAGAGTTAATAGGGTGTGATATGAGGTTCATGAATGTGCAGCATTTCAACTTTAATGCAATTAAAAAAGTGGGGAGTCACAAGCAGGTGATTGTAAGGACAGTCTTCCACATTGAGAGACTGCAAGATCCAATTTTTGTCTTTTGTGGCACATGTTATTTGTCTAAAATCAGCCATAGTTTTACAAATGAGACCCCAGGCAGTGTTCATCATATGGCACTGTTGGCCACAAGATCATGCCATAGGGGTGTTCTCAGCAAACTGCTCCTCATAGTGCTCATAACTTCAGACTTTGGTTGAGCAACACCTACCAGCTCAGAGCACATACCAAGACAACACTGAAGTGGCTTTGTTCCTGTATGTACTTTAGAGACCCAGTCAAAGCCTGGATTTATGCCCTTTTGAAAATCTGTAGAAAGATGCACAGATTGCAGCTCAGTGATATTTCCCTTCCACTCTGACTGAGATAGGAAAAAGGAGAACTAGCGGAGCCATACAGTATCCATGATGACTTAAAAGCAGCAGTCACTAGTTCCAAATCTCAGAAACCAAGATACACACTGTATAAGGGGATTAGACAAATCAGTCAGATGATTGCACTAATGTACAATATTGCTTTTTTGCAAATATATAACAATTTTTTGTTTTCAAGAGTAAACATTTTGAAAATTGTCTGTGCTAAATTAGTGGGATAATATATACTCCCACTGATACTAGTACCATATACTTGGGACTAAAATTTTGACTGGTGTCAGAAAAGCAAGGTCCAGTGGATGTGATATTACATATACATTAGAAATCTGCTTTACAGGTTTTGTCATGTTTGTTGAAGTGTCTACTGAAGTGCAAATAGAATGCAAATTTTTGTGTCCATTTTGGTATGTTTGGGATTTCATTATGACATTGATCATATCATAAAGATTTGCAGCGTTGTAATGATTGTGGGTTTGTTTACATGTGAATGCCTTGCTTGTGCTAAGCCCACACCTTTCTATCTACCATGTGGTTGGTCGTTCAATGCCCAAGCACCAAGCAAACCCTCCTTGGAAGCTTTTCGTGTTTGAGAACTCATCATTTATACATCAGAGGATTATTGAAGGCACAGTCTTCAGTAACACATAAACAACGACAGTCTTTGGAGTCCTGAGGCCCAGATTTCCACATGATTTGACTGGACATTTTATGCACTACTGCACATTTCCATGATTAGTGGATTTTAAAACATAGTGAAGCCAGGAATCATTTCATTGCTTTGTTTGCAGGCTTTAACAATCAACCTCACAACAACACATCATTTTGTGGAAAGCAAAAGAAGAAAAGAACTGTGATGGTGGACACACTGATAGAATTAAAGTCAGGTTTCAATAACCTGCAGCATCATAAGTACTGAATTCAGATCTAAAACTACATATATTTAAAATATTTTGTTTTCTGCCAATATAGCATCATGTGCGCTCAACCAGTAAGCAATTTAACGTTGTCACTGTGGCTAGAAATAGAAACAATATCCTCATTGGTTGTTTAAGGTATATTCATCCCTGGATCCTGAAAGTGATAGAGCAAGATCAGCAAGGCCAGCAGACAGTCTGTCATGAAGAATATTAGGATCAGGAAACAAACCTGTCTAGCTAAACCAGCTGAGGATGAGTGATGAGCTCTAGAGAGTTTTCTTCTTTCTTTCTTCTTTTTTCCTTTATTTAGTTCATGGTGGGTGAGTAGTTCATTGTGAGACTCAAGCAACTATTCTTTTTTCTTTCTTTTTTCTTTCTGTCCATTTCTCTTTCCCTCCACCTCTGATTTCTTACATCACCGCTTTGGCCAACCAGTATAAATGTAGACAGAGATAGACACATGCAGGGAGGCCAGCAGCCCTACTTAGCATCAGGCTCCAGTCCATGACAGCAGATTTCAATGAGAGCTGACAATGGTACCAGGAATGAGAATAATGCTGTTTGCCAGCCTAGAAATTCAGCCTGTCACAGTAGACTATTTCCCATTGTGGGAGTGTTCCACGAGCTGAGGTGAACAAGGAAGGTCCATTTCAATTGCAACACCACTCTTTTTTTCTGCATCTCATAACCATGCAGAAAATAATTCTAATATGTTCAGAATTTATTAATAATAAGTTGATCAGGAAAGTGGACGTTAAAATAGAGTAGCTGAATTTAGACAATTCCACACATGCTAAGATATTTTACTGCCAATTATATATATTTTTATATTATATGGTTATATGAATATATTATGTCATATTTAATGACATACAGTGAACAAATTCCAAGTGACCAGAAGAAGCTAGACAGTGTGCGTTGGCAGTAGAGAATGTCACCAGGTGCACCAGTGTCACATACAGTGGCAGAAGGTTTTCAACTCATTACCAGTGACTTGTCCTGTCTCCTCACATTACCATGTGATCATTAACAACTTTGGCAACTTTCAATCTGCTGGCTGCTCACAGAACAGGCATTGAGCAAGAACAGCTCACGGCCACATGTCTTTCAGATGGAGACCTAGGGTTGGGCTGAGCAGTGAATGAAGCAAAATTATGTATCCCTGTAAAGGACAACAATTCCCTACTAACATGCACCAACATCGTCAAGGCTAGTTACAGGGTTGTTTTTTTTTTCAAAATTGCACTGTGCTCTTACATCATCAACCATGCTGTATAGATTTGAGACATGTTTAATTAGAATAAGTTTCTGTATCTTTTAAATGTAAAGTAATACTCCTTGTAGGTTTGAGTGATCACTGAAAAGTCTGTAGATTGAATTTTGATGCTATCTTGTGCAGAAACTAGCTGCTCTCTGCTTACCACTTACCACATACAGCACTGTTCATATGAGGCAGGTGAGAATACGCAGTTGCAGTTAATGCTGTGTTGATAGACTAGGGGTCCAATGGGATAACCTTGCAGCTGATCATATAGTGAACTACAATGTATTGACGTGTTGCATAAACAATGTCTGATAGATAGGTACCATGTTACTGTTTTTCCCATTGTTCCAGATTTCCAGTGATTGGCTTAACACAATGTCAAAATGCTCGAGATCTGCATTCACTCAGGATTTACAATGTGCAATGTGCACTGATAAAAGCATGTGGCATGAGGTGAGGGAGACACAAAAGTTCTATTGAGCAGCTGAACTACTGTGTTCTTGAATGACAGCAGCCACTGACAGGACATTGTACAAAACATTAGGGAAGTTTGAGGTTGTTTTCATGGAGAGACTTGTGATAGCATGTGTGTCAGAGGATTCCGATGAGTAAGATAATGATGAGGATTGTTGAACAAATGAGCAGGAAATTGCGTTTTCTCTGAGGTGATCCCTGCACCTGCCAGATAAGGCCCTGTTGAGGTGTCACAATAGCAAGTGCAGGGATTTGAAATATTTACTCATAATCTACAGTGCAATATGGCCACCCTGTTCAGGATTTATGTTGTATGCTTATGTGATGGTTCAGTTGTGAGATCTATATTAAAAAGGCTAAGCTTGCCAAATAGGTATCATCCTATTGTTAAATAGTCATTTTAGCATCAACCCAAATCACTCTTCCAGGTTCTTCTCCACAGACCACTTGTATTACTTCTTTTCAATAGAACTGGGAAATGAAATTTCATGTAACAATCTACTACTTTGGATTTGACTGACAAAAATAGAGAAGGCCTTTAACTGAGCAATTTTAATATTATTAATTTAATTCACATATGTTAAATTAATTTAAAATATAGAATTAGCTATTTTTATTTTTGTAGCAGGCAGATAGAATAAAACAGGATAATCTCAAACAAGACAGTAAATCATGAAGACTATCATATAACAGTAATAAGAATTGTGATTTCACTTTTGTAATATGTAATGTAATATTGTACTAGGCTGAATTTAAAACAAGTTTCCATTCAAGAGTCCTAGGTTTCTTACTATATAAACCTGGGCTTTCAAAGAATTAACTGTAGTACTTTATGTATATTGTAGGTGAGTAGTTGAATATTTAAATCACTTCTGATTTCCGTGTGATCCTTTTCACTGCAGTCAGTGTAGAGACTTATCTCAGCATCATGTAGGCAGAATTGTGCTTTAGGTGTCTCTCACAGATTAGGCATGATGTGTCTGTGTGTTGGTGTTACCCTACATTTGGGTGTTATCCTCTTATGTTGTTATTCTCTTAAGAGCAAAAAGCCTCCTGCACAATTAATTGCTAGCAACAGAACCAGACATCTAAGTTGATTTCAAACCTTGAAAATTTTTCCAACCAGTGTTAATAGAGGAATGGTGTCAGACCAATGTAAACCTTTGTCATGGTTGCATGTGTTGTTATAAAAATATATATTCGGCATACTGACATTTTTTAAAAATTAGCTGAACAAGAGTTTAGACCTCTGATCTATTGTGCCAATCATTTTTCTGTTCATCTCCATTGTTGTATGCTCACAAATCACACCATACCATGGAGAAAAATACCCATCATACCAGACATGCTATATTACCCAGAAAGTCAACAAATCATTTACTGACCAGGTGGTCATTGCACTTAAGTGCCTCTGTGTTTCTCTGAATTCCTTCTCACATTCTCTACTTCTATTGACCACTGTCTGAGAAAACGTGTCTGTGGCTCAAATGTTGTCATAAGAATCTGGGCAGCTCTCGTCAACCACTGTGCATCATTGGGGGCGAGAATTGATTTTGGTTAATAAATTGGGTCATTTTTATCATGGGCTGTCATCAATATATAATTTAAAAGCATGGCCTGAGGTGAGCATTGCAGCTCTGCTCATTGGAGTTTTACTAGACCCAGGGGAGCCTACTCCCTTGTGCCCCTTTCCGTTAATGCATACCATGATGTGTTAGGATTCCACCATCACACATGATTTATACCCTCAGAGGAGCAAAGATATAGCAATACATAGGCATTGACTGCCTGGATTGCACCGTTTATGTGGTGCTCTTGGGTTTGAACTGGGTCGGCCAAGACCCTGGTTATCTGCGAACATCACGAAACCATCTTTCAGGTATTTGTTCTCAACATGCACTACTGATTGTTGATTTTCTCCCATTCCAGGAAGTTACACTCTGGTGAATTTCATAGTAATCACAGCTATATTGTTGTGAACTAATATATAAACCATTGTACCTACAGTAGTATCATGCTGTCTCTCAAGTGTTTACAGAGATATGGCTCAGTGTACTTTTAGAGGTTAGCAACACTGAGGCAGAACATTCAGCACAGCTTTTGGTACCTCAGTTGTTTTTCTCATTTTAAATTGTTTCAGAAAGTAGGATGAAAACATTGTGTAGTACAGACCATATTGTGTTTGTTTGCCTTTATAATGTAAATTATGCTGATCTCCTCTAAGTTTGTCCTCAGGCTTTATGGAATGAGTTTAATTTAGCAGCCAGCTCTGTATTTCCAAAATAAATCTAACAGGTCCTGACTATGACCTTTCTTTTACATGTTGATGATTTGCATTTTCCACCTTCTTTTTTCCAGCTCTGTAATATGGAGTCATACTGTGTGATCCATATTCAAATATTATTTAAATCAGTTGCACTGCATTTGCATGTGAAATTGAGGAGTTGAAGCCAGGTCACCTGCATACTGATCAGAGGGACAACCTTCATTGGAGTGAGGTTGATATTGCAAATAAATGGGACAGGGTATTAATAATTGTCATGAAAGGGGTGTTCTATATTGGGTACCACCATAGTAGAGTGTTTTTCCTCAATGTAATGAATCTGATAGCATTCTGAACTCCTTTGATTTCAGCTCAGGAAATGATTATACACTCTTATAAATAAAAGAGAGAGCCAGCCATGGTGTCACTGTTAGGACAAAATTACCCACAAGATGGCGTCTCTTTCACATACCAGAAACCCATTTATATTTGTGTCTGGGGAAAAAAAAAATCTATCAGTCTGCAAATCTGTTTCAAATTGACATAGAGAGGGATATGGCATGCTAAGAATGTCCCCAGCTGGAAGCGAAATGAGGACATTGCTATCTTTTTGTTAACTAATTGTTTCCATTTAATAGCTACAAAGAAATCAGAACTGACTGATCTCTGTTTTTATTCAGATTTTTTAAGTGTGCTCATGATAAAGGTAAGCACTAACATGAGCTAGCTAACATATTTATGACATTTCAGTTCATATTTATTAGTAATGTTGTTCTCTATACTAAGCTTTGCAAGAGTTGTTATCATTCACTTACAGATATTTCCCAAGGCTGGTCGTATCCTTAAACTAAAGTGTTGATTAAAAATCAGTTTGCCACGTTTGGACTTGTTTCAGACCCAGTGGGCACATTTTGAATAAAATTGTGTTTTTTTCTGTTGAAATCTGTTCTGATTTTTTCATAAAAGTCCTTCAAATGTTGGTATGAACTAGCTTTAGCAGCACTGGTAGCTGCACTGTTTGAATCATGCTGGACGTAAATCCATGGGTGCTGCAATAAAACATAGTCCTTCTCTTGTTTTTTGGCCATTGACAAAATCCCTTTTTAAGGTTAAGGATTAAGTAAGAGATAATGATGCTCATATTCATTAATTGCAGATGGATATGTCCATTTGACTGTTTACCACAAACATGAGCACATTTAATTAATGTGCTCTTGATACAGTGTGTTCATGCACAACACTGGCTACAGCATCTTAACCTGCCATTTATGTTCATTCTTTTATATGCATCGCAATTCCTTTATCATTTTCAAAGATATTAGTTCTGCTACTATAACCATGATTAAAATGCTAAGCCAAGAAAAATCTGCATGCCATTCTGATGGTAAACTACAATTCAAAACTATTGGTGTGCCTAGCTTTCCTCTCCTTTGCCTTGACATGGTGTACCAGCTGAGACCTGCTCTTTACAGAAAGGTCTGTTTTTATTCCACCAAGTGAAGCAGAGGTAAGGAGGGACAGAATCGATTGTTGTGGGCCAAATTGAACCTGTGTTGAGCTGCAGGCAGCCACGAGATAAAGCCTCTCACGATGTCTGCTGTGTTTATCATCAGGTGGCCTTTTCTCTGTGTGCTATGCTGCGATTTTGATGTGTTAAGTCATAATAGGGGAGCCACCATTCTTTGGAGGGGCTGCCAATAAAATCGCAGACAGAGGGGATTATATTTCACGTCAGCCCATTATTGTTTCCAGCTTCCCTTGTACACTTTGTTTCACCTGGAGAGGCCTCTGGCTTAATTTAGCTGTTTTTTTACTCTGCTTTGCCATGGTTCATCTTTTGTTCATATTCAAGAGGCAAAATATTCAGTGTAATGCTGTTTAAATGGTTTGCATTTTATGCATTGTGGTCTTCTATGCAGAGGTCCTCCTGTCATTACACTGGCTGAGTGACTGGTTTACAGTTGTGAGGCCTTTGTGAGGCCAATTATATGGGAAAAATATGATTACAAGATAACTTGGTTTATATTGTTGGAAACAGAATCATTTACTCATATTGAACATTTGTCTTTGTTGCCCTTGCATATTCTCCAGCACAGTGAATCCCATATTCCTCTTTTAGCCACAAGAGAACCTCAAATGATAAGGGCCACCATACAGCTAACACGATTCCATGAGACAGCTATCACAACAGCCAGCTGCTAATGGGGATTACAGTTAGCATATTGATTAACTTGCTTTTAAATCAAATCAAATTTTCAATCCACATTTTGATCAATTCACTCCAATGGAAAAAACCTTCATTGTATATACGGCCCGCCTGATAAACCAGTTTGTGCACATCCAGTAAATGTTCCTTTAGTCATCTGGTAGTATTGAAGACAGCAGCAAAATATAGCAAAATAATGTTATTGCCACTGACTGGCCTCTGCCAAGCTTTCTCTTTCCACCAACGGAGATAATTTGCTACTGTGAGAGTGTTCCTGTGATTGTAAACCCTTGGCGGAGAACACTCCTACAGTGTGTTTTGACTGCATTCAACATGAATATGCCCAGACAGCATAGTCTCGCCCTGTTTGAACGAGCCTGACTTATGCCTCCAGGATAGCCTGTCCTATGAGGACCTCATGTTATGAGCCACCACATACTCAGTGGTGTGTACTAACTTTGTTACACCAGTCATTATCTGAGATGACCATACTGTGCACCTGTTCCCATAGAAGGTGGGCAATAGCCTTGTAGCTAATCAGGCAGGCCATTACCAGGGAATGACAATGACTCCAGTAATTTTATGGGCACATTTAAAGCTTCTTTCTTTGAGGAAGACAATGATAATCCCCTTTTTCCGCCCTTGGGCTATGTTTCCAAGTTAACATAATCAAGTGCAGAAAAGAATCATAGCATTACTTTTCAAGCATGCACCATAGATCTCAGGAATGTGTTTAGATGGTGGTAATTCCTTGGCCCACTGTACTAATATAGACCCGCACCTCTTGGTATAAGGAAGAAAGGGGGATCCAAAGCTAAAACTCCAAAAGTTTTGTTTTGTTTGTTTCTTTGTGTTTTTCCTGAAAATGCTGAGAAAAGTATATTCATATATGGTAGTCTCTGCTCAAAGTTACAAGCCCTACATGAAGAGTGTCTGAATTTGACTGTGTGGATATGTTACAGGGTGGACATTAACCAGTCAGGTCCCTGGATGCCTGCCATGGCTTCCTCTTGTTCCACTTAAACTTCTGTGCTGACCACCTCTCATTAACTATTGTCAGAGTAAAGCCATCTGTGGCTGCAACCCAACTTGAAGTGTAAATTTCCCTTCATTCCTTATTTTCCAGTATGAAAAACATATATCAAGCATTATTGACTACATTGCCGTATCATTTTATTAAAACTTATCTTACATACCATTCACTGTTCAAATTAGATAGCTTCAAAAATATTTACTTGCAGTCTAAATATAGTGACATCCACCTTAAATTAGCTTCCAGAGAAACTGTCTCTCCAGACTGAAATCGTTTGTAATAATGATTCCCACAGGATCTGTTTCTCCAACATTCTTTTGGTCCTATGAAGTAACATTTAATTTTCTTGGTGACCTATATTAAGTAATACTGTACATTTAGAGTATTGACAGCTTTCAACAAAGCCTAAAGCTGTTGGTTATTACAATAGACTGGCTGCAAGCTACAGAACTACCAACCCGAAGTAATGGCTAAATGAGAGCACACAATGAAGCTGCCTTGGGCTACAAGATAACAGCACAAACACCCCAATTCTGTATGTCTTTTGCAGTTCTAGTCCCCTAAGGTTGTCTGCAGCCCTTTGATACTTAGCATCTCAGGCATCTGAAATGCTCCACTCTTACCTGGCCACAAGTGGAGGCCTTGTTCCTGTCCACTGTCTGCTGAGTTTTTTTGGAACCTCTCATGACAAGGTAAAATTAGGATCAGATACCATTGCTGTGGTAAACTGGGGCAGCATCCACATAAATACCATTTTGAATGCCAGCATTACTTCATCAATGTAACTTTTTTAAAATTATGTTTTCCTTTTGAATAGCCTGATGTCCTTGGATGAGAGAGCCTCAGCTGTCATTTTCTCAGAAACAAAATACTTGGATGTGGACTGAACCTCTTTATGACTGCATCTTTTGTAGTTATAACAATCAATAGATTCACTTTAACTACACTGTATAAACCACAGAACGAATCTGAGCCAAACACGTACAGTTTCCATACCAAAATTTGGGATTTTGGCTCTGTTTCTTGTTAGTTCATTGGCTGTGGTGGTTGAGATAGAATATAATATACTGTAGCTATGCAGATTGTCATTTGCATTATCTGTTTAAAAAACAACTAAGAGCATTAAGGCTGGAATGTATGCTGTTTTTACTTTTACTTTACTTTATTGTAGGTCATATCGAAGGCATAATTTAGTTGCAGTGCATGGTCACTGTATTTTTTAAATGCAGTTATGGGTGAGATACGAAAAATTACCTTTGCTATTTGTGTCTGTAGTTCCATGTGATGATACGTCATCCTCTATAAGAAAATGCTGCGCTCTGTTTGGCTTCTTACAGCTGCTCTACATAACATTTGTTCTCTGATGATACACAGTACACAAAACATTTGCACTAAGGATGAATTACATATTAAGAGATGAACGTTTGCTTCTGAAGATTTTGTTGTTTTTTTTTAAATTTTCTTTATTTTAAATGTCTTTCAACTTATATAAAATAGAACTAAAACTTTGAGATTAATTTGATTATTGCATTTCATTGTCAGTAAAATACTACATTTAAAATGGCCTCAACCTCATGTGGTTCAGCCATTGTTATTACTTAACCCCCTCTGTTGGCCTGGAGAGAATCTAGACCGCTATGTGTCCTCTTCAGCTCACATGGAGTCACCAGCTGTTTCTTATCCCTTGTCAGTGAGAAGTGTTTTAGGGCATAATGATCCCATCTCTCTTTGCAGAGACATCCGGGACAACCAGTAGAAGTGGTTAGAGATGCATCAATAACACATTCCCTAACCGGCTTCCCACACACAACCCTGCCAGTTGCATTTGGTGGAGCGCTAAGGCAGTCTGGAAGCACTGCAAACAATATTGATTTTTGATATTATTTTGATATTTAGACATACAATCATTTGAAGTGAAAATTAAATCTCCTTATCTCAGCTCGAGCAAAAGTCAATCAATTGCTGTTTTTTCAAACATTTATGTTTCTGTGTTTTTTGTCATACCACATATTTACATTGCAGTGCTGGATTTCCTCTAATGCTGTAGTCAGAATATCTGTATTTGGAGGGAGGAGGTGAAAACAGGAAAATCAGCCAGCTAATTCATTTCCCAGCTCGAAAGTCTCATTACACTGCTGATGAGTTTAAGGATTGCCTGAGGTGGGAAGGGGCTGTGTTTATGGCTCGGCAATCGTGCGTACCAAGTCTCCTTGTCTCATGTGGATGGAAAACAAAAGACACACTGTCACTCCAGCCAAAGGAATACTGAACACATGCCTGTGTAAATACTTCATGATTGTGCACTTATTTAAACATATGTTTATAGAGGACATATTATGTTATGTGGCATCTTTATGTAGTGACTGCTAAATGAAGACAGATATGGTTGGTGGGAGAATTGATCTGACCTTTCTCAATGTGGGAGGGATATGAATATCTCCTTTACTTTATTAGTATGATATAGGGACATAGTAAATCCTAATATAGGTAGTTACATTTAGGTCACAGCACAGCTACATACACAAGTGGAACAGGTAACCTACATGTCTGCTCTCACAGTATATCTCACATAATTTCCCTTCAGGGATGAATAAAGTAATCTATCTATCTATATCAGTTTTTGAGGCAGTCTAGTTATCTAGTTAAACAATTAGTTGAAACATACATAACTGTGTATGTTTGGGGTTTTTTCCCCAGAAGATGCAGAGTTAGTTTAACGGGAAAACATGACTTTGCATTTGTACAGCTGGTATTGTAGCATAATAAAAAAAACCAAGTGAGTTGTGTGAAAGATGAGTTAAAGGAATTTATACTGAAACTGTGCATTTTAAACATTCAGCTCTTGTCAAAGGTGTCCATGGATTTGGCACCACACAGACAGCATGTTAAGTTGAGTTTACATCACAGGGCTGCAAGTTGACTTGTCTTGATTGGTGTGGAGGCTGCTGGATCATGCCTGTGCATGGATTCTTTTGCTAAAAATTATCATAATGAGTTACAGGAAATTAGTTAAAATGCAGTATTTGGCACCGCATCGCATTTTCAAACACATAGTCATTTGCAGGTGTTGAGGCTCATACACCCACCGTTAAAAGGGTCATGCCCAGAAATGCACCCTTACCTTTAGAACAGCATAAGTATATGATATAGCTGTACAAAATGACACAAAGTCCCAGTGCAAAAATAAGTGATGAATGAGTAGAATAATAGTGATATACAGTACATTGGTGGTATTTGAAAGAGAAAATAGTTTGCATAGTAATTATTTCTTTTAATGTTTGTTTGTGATCTAATTCTCTCTGCAATTTGCTGCTTTGAATGCACATGTATGACATGAAAAGGTTAGGCTGATGTTTCGAACATACCTTTGCTGCATTTAGATTGAGGAGTGGGCGCCTATAACTAAATAATTCAAAATGCATTCCTGCTGCCCCTGCCAACTACCTTGTACCCAGTACCACATCTTCCAGTCAGTGAGTCTGTTTAATGCATTTAGTTACCTTTGTGTCCCCTGCTCCGCTTCTGTTGTTAGGGAACCACCATAACCAGTCATCTGCACAGGAAGATAAAACCAATAGGCTGAGGGAATGTGACCTACCATCTGACAGATGTCTCTTCAATATGACTGCTCAGCTTAAAGCCAATCAAGAAGAGCCTGGCTGTCTTTTCTACTCCAGTGAATACATAATTTCCATCTAAATTTCATCAATAATCAGGGATAGCAATGGCAGCAACTGGCAAGATTACAAGAGTTCACAGAGCAATACTTGGAAAATATAAAGGATTGCTGTCTCCAAGGATAGGTGATGTAAATCAAACACAGTTATTGAAGACTGACATTCCTTGTTGTTGAACCACCTAAATGCTGGGTAGTTTGATTGCTTAGGGGCCATGACGTGAGATATACAGTCAGCAGAAGCACAGGGATTAAATGTAAACAAGGACTAAACCTGTGTTTAAAAAAAGAAAACAAAAAACACCTAGTTTGATCAGAAATATCAAAAAAAAATCAGTTCGTTGAGGGAATTTGATGTCGGTGTGTAGTGTTAGGCAGTGTAGTGATTTTTTTGTTTTGCAAACACAGTTATTCAGTTCTTGCAGAGAGATAGATGAGAAGATCAATACCACTCTCATATGTCTTTCAATATGAAGCTGGAGCCAGGAGGTTCAGCCAGGAGGAGAAGGTTAGCTTGTCATAAAGACTGAAACTGTGAGGAGCAGTTATCTTGGCTCTGTCCAAAGTTTTTAGAGAAAAATGCCTGCCGGCTGGTCTGACGCTCACAAATTAACTTTCTATATTTTGTTTCATCGACACAAAAACATTTTTTAAATGTAAGGTTATTTGCAGAAATAAACCTGCTATATAATCCCTGATAAAATGTAAACTTTAGTCAGTTGATGCAGACTTTTTTTTCTTTACCATTGGACAAGTTTCCTTGTTTCTTGTCTCTATGCTAAAATAGGCTAATGGTCTACTGGCTCCAGCTCCAAATTGAATGAGTTATAAATCTTCTCATCTCCAGTAAATCTCAAATGTTTTAACATGTCCTTTAACAACATGTAGATAACTACAGGACACAAACAGAATAAAATCCTTTTCAAAAGCAAAAAAGAAAAATGAAGACAAACGAAGGGATTCACTCTTATTATATACATCACATATCAGTGACAAATGCTGTATAATAATCTGTGTAAAATTTATTACAATAATATGTGATGATTTCAGGGACAAATATCCCTTTGTTTCTTAATCGACAAAAAAAAGAGGAGGCAGCTACAGCGCTTGAGTCATCACCCACCCTCACAGTATCCCCCTGAGTCATGCACCAGCACACATGTGCAGATGGTTAAGTATTAGGAAATCAATTTTTTGAAATATGTTCAATTGTGCACATGGTATTTAGAACAGTCACATTTTACCAAATTAAGCAATAAAGAAAAATCACAAGTTTAGAGATCTGTCTATGAGAGATTAAGATAGGACTTGTCTGAATACTTTATATATCAGTTTTCTTTGAAAATCACAGTGCTTAACCAAGAACAGGAGTTATTTATGGAGTTATTATGCCACTATACATGCTGAAAACATCTACATTTAAATACTGCTTTATTTATTCTTTATTGCTATTGCTGAATTATTTTTCTGAAATCATAAATCATAGTGAAGACATTTCTTATTTCTTCATATCATATTGCATGTACAGTTTATTTAAGAATTGTGATACTTTCTTTACAAACTCACAAGAAACTGTTGCTAAACAAAACAAGCCTTTGTAGATTAAGCTGAAACAAATATTTGCTTTTTTTAGCAGTCTGATTTGGTCAGTATAAGAAGAGTCAAACTTCTCAGTCTCTACAAGGAAAAAAAGAACTTTAAATGAATTAACTTTGGGAGATTTGTGTATCTCGTACAGAGGGAGCTCTTGAGCTACAAATGGGAACATAATAGAAAGCCAAATGACATGAGGGGAAAGGGAGAGTCTGAGCAATGAAGAGAACAAAGAGTGACTAAGATACAGGGTGAGGGAAGGACAGGAAAAATGAACCAAGATGACTGGAAATTAATACATAAAACAGCCTTAAGAAAATTTTTAAAATAACAAAGACTTTACAAAGAAGTTACATACTGTGCTTCACATACTGCCAGCCAATTGACCTTGATACTGTTGTTAATCCACAAACCACCAGTATTTTGAGTAATACTCAAAATGTGCTATTTATCATGTTTATGAAAAATACAGAAACATGGAAAATAAAAAAATAAGTTACAAAAATTTAAACAAACTGTAAGTGCTGCATTATATAATAGGTCATCTAGGTGTTTCCTATTGATTATTATTGTAAAGCAGGGTATCATATTGAGTTGTTTTCACTCCTCAAACTAAACATTGCAGTTCAAGTGGAAAAAAATCTGGACTACAATTAATAACTGTATCTAAGTTATTATTTTATTAACTGCAATTGGTGGAACTCATTTTTTTGGTCTGGATAAATTGTTCTTTTTTTAGTTTTTAGACTGTCCTCTGAGATACTCCAGTGCTAGATTAGATCATTTATTTAGTGTATGTCAAGGACCAAAGTTTGAAATCTCCTCCACTACTAAGGGCAAACAATAATTTATAAATAAACCTACAGGTGAATTAATAATAATTGATCAATAAATAAATCCAGTTCATATGTTTCGTTGTTGCCCCTCCTTTCTAGTATCCTTTGTATGAGCACTGTTGCACTCGTCAACTTCAGGTCAATTATAATAGATTGAGGGTTGCATCATGGTATCATTGCATTTGGCACACAAATAAATATGCTGGTATGACAAAGGAGCAATCATACTCAACTTTCCGGATTTAAAAATTGAAGTATCAGATTAAATTGAACATGTTGTACAATGTTTCTTTGAGGCACAACTGCACACTGCATGTGTGTGTGTGTGTACATATGCTTGTTTGTGCACACTCCCACACACCCTTGGGCATATGCCATGGTAATGGCTGCTTGTAGCTACTGCATTTTAAGTGATATTACTATACATCATGTTAAATATTTAAAAGCAGGGATTTTGTTTTCGGTATTTTTAGTGAAAATGTTGACAGTTGCAAATACAAATACTGTGACTCATACAAATACAATGATGATGTGACTTATATTTTCACATCATCAAACATAGTAGTCTGTGATTGTTCCATTTCTTGGCCCTGTACTTTACAGATCCCAGGTTTTGGGTCTCTTGCATCTAGAAATGTCAAGTGAACGGTGTCCCTCACAGGTGCCAGGTGAAATAGCCTCTGTTATGTGATAAGGTGCAACTTTGAAGTTGTGAATGAGGTTAGAGGCATGAGTCTACCTCTGCAGGCTGTTATGATTAGCACTCCCCCCTCGCTGAGAATCTCCTGTGTACTACACTCACACAAGTCATCTTTCGCTGCCTCCAGAATCTCCTTGTTCCTGTGAATGTAATCTGGTACTCGAGCGCTCGAGTGAGTACTTGTATAGTAATCTGACATCTACCTTCAACGTTATGGTGAAATGATATGTGTTTGTATTTACTTTATTAGTCAAAGTCTTTGAAAAATTAAGATAGAGTATGATAATCAATTATCAAATGAATACAGTTCTATCTGCAGTTTATGCACTACTTTGTCATTAGCAAAATTAATTAGCTGTTGTATTAACATGTGTGGCCTTTACAAAGATACCTGAGACTGTGCATCTGCTCATTTACCTTGATGGGGATGGAGCTGAATTTTGACTCAAAATGATCCTCCAGCTAGCCATCTATTTCACACGACAGCTCATTCATTTCAACACCCAAGCTGGCACTGACATTGGAATGCATGAAATGAGACAACATGCACATGGCTCCTCAGGCTGTGGTCACTCATGTTCACTGAATGTCTTACCTTTAAAAAAAAGCAGTTGTACACTCCTAAATCATACCTGTCTATCATTTGTATGACATCAGAAATGTATCATAGCAATATCACAGAAAAAATAGGTCTTTGCAAAGAGAAATGACCATCTTCAAGTAAGTGCATGACAAGCACTTAGGTGGTGGATTGTCAAGAGAGGGGAGGTAAACCACTGTGCTCCTGTGAGTTCCTTATTCTTTTTTATTGGGGCAGAGACTCACATATAGCACCAGCACATCACCCTGACTGATTTCCTCAGCACTTCCTGGGGAATTGTCATCACCCCAGGTCAATGTCTAAACTTTGCCATGCATCAAAATATATTGTAATTGACTCCATTTGTAATTCCTCCAGAGATCTGGCACTGGGCTGCAGCTCTGATGGCTGCCAAAAGCAATAAAGTCTCACAGACATGACCCCCATTGTAAACAAGGCTTTCATCCAGCGTGTGAGATACAGTAAAATGTGGTTTTTCGGTGTCTGGCTTGGTCTTTTGCTCTTTGGCTGCAGCCCCTGCTTCCCTATAAATATATATATATATATATATATATTTTTTTTTTTTTTTTTGACAGATTTTATAGACATCAAAGTTGGATGGAAAAGAGATAATAAATACTGCATCACATTGCTCTCTGCATTATAAATGCAGTGTGTATTAGTAGTAGTAATAAATATGATAGTTGTGTTAATGTGCTATAAGTAATGTGTGTTTTCTGCTGTGATATAAAAATAATGCAATATAAAGGATTTTCATCAGTTGTTGCTCAACTGTTCTATCAGTAATGCATTAAATTATAAATACATTCATGTTTATAACTTAATGTTTTATCGTACTAGAAAATAAATTTATCCCCAATATTAATTGCATCTCAATTTAATGAAAAGACTGGAGTTTGTGGTCATTGCTGCTGTAGGCGTTTGCAGATTAACAATTATGTATTTCAACCTTATGGTTTGCTCCTGGGTAGGCCCATCAGTCTTAATCAGAAAACAAATCCTTCATCATAATAACAGTTCTGTTACATAGAGGGCTTAGGAAAATGCAAATTAAAAGAGGAAATAGAGCAAAAGTAAAAAGGATTAACCCTTTTATGTGCACGCAGATAGCGCGACATTGATTGGAAATTGCAGTTGTGATTTTGCACAGTGTGAATTAGTCCTCTGAGTGAAATTAATTGCATTGTCTACCAATGACATTGTTTATTTTCTAGTATAATGCAATGATCTTATTTCTTTTCTATGTATGTTATAGCTTATAAAATAAACATTTTTTTTCCAAGGACAGCCCTGAGAATCAAAACAAAATGGCAGAATGTCTGCCTCATCACTGAAATCTGTTAGGATGTTTACAGTTGATACTTAACCTTGCTGTTTATGCTGTCCATTAAATATCCTCGTTTGCCACTTTCTATTGCCTGCTGTTTTTAAGATCATATGTGCTGAAAGAAAGAACAATGTGACTGCTTTGTCACAGCAACAATATCACTTTCACTCTGGCAACTGGAGCTGCTTTGATTCCTGCTGAAAGGGGAACACATAGAGTTGTGTTCTTCCTTTTGTCTCTTTCCTCTACTGTACTCTAGTTTGCTTCCCACTTCATCTCCTATTCCCTTTCAGGTGCAACCAACAACTAAATTAACACACACACACACACACACACACACACACACACACACACACAAAGCATGATTTTTCTTTTGGGGGGTGGGGGTGGTGGCAGGGGTATAATCCTTTGTCACTTAATAGGGGTGTGGAGGTATTTAAAATAAGTTTAATTCATCATGGTCCTGATATGATCCTGCCGATCAATAGCCAATTTTATTCTGGCTTGATGAATTGGCCTTCAAGCTGACGTCATGTGTATCTGGTCATGTGCAGAATGCTCTCAAGGTTGTCCTCTCTTTACAGTGTTGTATATGCAAAGAGATTTTGAGATGAGGTTGGAGGGTAAGATTACTTCTACAGGGTCTTAAAGTTTTAACATGTATAATTTCCTGACCTTGAGCTTTGCATATGATTGAAGTGCTGATATTATCATGGCCACATACATTCATCTGTAGAGAAATAATTTCATGACTCTGTCCATCCAATCGAATTTCCCCCCCTTTTTTCGGTTGCTTTAAAACAATTGTAATTTGGCTTTAAATCATACATGTCGTCATCATGTAAGGTGATTTACAGTGATAATGCTAGGCTCTTATTATTGAACCAAACAACCTTTATAAACCTTCATAAACATTCAACACAGCCCAATTTAACAGTGAACACAATTGTTTATTAACATTTTAATAAACATATTTAAACATATTCCTGCCATATTTGTTTATGCAGTGCTTTTGTTTATCTTTCTCTCCCTTTGTGTACTCTCACAAACATACTTTTACTTGGCTAAGGTGATGGATGCATTTATGAACGACCTTCTCCTCTGGTTTTATGTTGCATTTGTCTTTGTTTTCACAAGTGTGTTAGATTATTTAAAACTTGATCTTTTATGCTAGGTTGGCAGCAATGTTGAAAATAAATCTCAATTTCCTTTGTAACCTTTGGCGGCATTGCAAGAGCACTGCATGAAAGATTGGTATTATTTGTCTATAAATCAAAATGAAAATTGCCCCCTTCTACAAATGACTGAATATAAAGTTGACATCTTCACATTATAGCGGTTGATTTGGTATCGTGAACTACTCTGTATTTTTTCCCCTGGCAGTTTATTTGAAGGAAAAGGGGCGAAGCTTAATGAAATACTCTTTGTCTGTCATTTGTTCATTTGAATGAGTAATGTGTCAAGGGCCAGTATTACAGACCTCATATCAATAACTGAAGGATGTTGACCACAGAAGAGGTTTTCATGCAGTCTGCGTTACTCACGTGGGAAAATAGCTTTTGTCTTTACTGAACTCTTTCATGTCCTCCAGTGCATCACTCATTTGCATATCTTTATGTGGCTTCAAAAGGACTAAGTTAAACTAAAGCATACAACACAGAAATTACAAGATTTTTGTAAGAAATTACCTAATAAGTGTGCATGCATCTGAAGACTGATTTATTGTTTTTCTGTGTCACTGGAAGGCACTGACAGGCTAATTTTACATGTTCCATAAATTCTCACTGTCTGGAAAGATGGAATATACAACCCCCTCTGTCCTCACTGTTTCCCCTCTGATCCACTTGAAATGTATATTCAGAAGATATCAGCATTGCCATGTTTTGTCCCCTGAAAATAGAAGCATTATTTTTGTGGTAATTTTGACTAATGATATCCCAAAAGAATCCGTGCTAGATTCTGTGGAAGCTAGATTATTAGAGCAAAGAAGGGAAGTGATATTAATGTATATGTATTTCTAAAAAGAATAAATCCCTTTAGAATCAACATATAAATAGAGTTAGTTTGTTCATTGTGTTGACCAAATTATGCATGTACTGCTGTACACTTCAACTGCCACAGTTATTTGTGCCACTTTGTCTCAAGGAAAAATAATTTCCATGTAAACAATAGTCTGTAGTCCGATGGCTTCATTCTGATCCTGTAAATGGCTCCCCTGAAACACCATCACAGTTAGCTTGAGTCACTATTTCTTGGCTACCACGGATACCACGAATAGGGTTTGAGCCAAATTAATAACCAATACCATCACTCATGCCACAAGCAGCTATCATAAGCCACAATGAATGACAAAGACCTTCCCATGGCTCAGTGCATTTGTGTGAATTCAATTGTTTCTTCTTTTGCATCCATGTAAGTGCATCCCATGCTGTTCATTTCCCTCTTTCGACATTAGTGGAGCTGAGATTATAGTGACGAGCATGTGGATCTTAGAGGACCCATCAGTGAGGAACAGGCTATGTGATAGTGTGGTTTTCTCACTGTCATCCCCACGAGTCAGTTCTGTGAGACTCGAGGAGGAATTGTGAATCTGCCAGTCACTGGATTCAGCCAGCCAGCTAACTGTAAAGTCTAATAATGACAGTGACCTCACCCCTTATGCTTCATCATCACAGGAGCCAGTTTGTGTGCGTTTGTGAATGTTTGCGTGTGCATGCATGTGTTTTCCAGTGGGGATTCACTTTATATACCGGTATATTTGGGTTGGTAGATGTTTCAGTATGCTTGTGAATCACCATCTCACCATCCAGTATTACTGTCAGGGAATAAGAAAAATAGAGGAAGTGTAACAGCTGAATAAAGCAAAACAAGGTTGTCAAGGTTTATGTCACTGAGGTGACATCGCTTGACATCTTGTCCCTGCTTCTAACTTCCTCAGCTTTTCAGTCTAGTAGATGGACTAACCATGCAGATGTGTGGGTAGTCTAGGAAGACTGATTACTTGGTGAAGAGGAATGTCTTTATGGTGCCTATTTTGGCTATCAATTAGTGTTTCAAGCAAATCACAATGATGAGCTGGAAAGTAGGATGAAGCAGTCACCGGTGAGGAATTGTCAAAGGTCGGACACTCATCATTTGTTCATTCACTCATATGTCACACACATTCACATATAATTTTAAATTAATATTTTTTTCTTAATTTGAAACTATATGAACTTTTAGTGCATATGTGACTGCAAGAGATTGTATGCACGTGTTTGTGTGTGTGTGTGTGTGTGTGTGTGTGTGTGTGTGTGTGTGTCAATAAGACTAAACTCTCAAAAGCAAGCTAAACATGGCACTGCATCTATGCTCCTGTCCCATCTGATCCCTTAAGACACTGCTTGTTGTTTGAAGTCTCCACTTGAAAGGCCTGATCTGAATACCGTGGATTCCACAGGAACTCTGCAAATAGTGATTACAGACTGATTAATGAGCCACTGTAGACACACATACTGTACACACGGACACATTCACACATGCCTGCTTTCTAGGCCATGCACAAAGGGATTATGCAGGAGTCAGTATGTCACAATATAGATGAACTAAGTCAGCTGGTTTTCATTGAAACTTCAATACCATTTTCAGGGATCTCTTCATCATGTCTCATTAATGGGAACATTTTAATAAATCCAGTTTGAGTCAGATTATCGTTTCTAATCATTTTTTGTTGTTTTTTATGTATTTTTTTTCACAGTGTCAGCTGATATCTTGAAGGGCAGTTTGGCTACCATGGAACGTCACATTCAGAGGCTTGAGAATGACATCCAGAACTTCCCCAAAACAGATGATGAGCAAGATAAGTTTGTGGAAAAGATGTCGATATCCTTTTTAATTTAATGTGGTAATTTTTACTCCTCGAACAGGTTTGTACTTCAATTTGCTTCTAAAACACATAGAATATGTATTGTGGTATGCTAGGGCATTATATGTGCCATTTTGTCAACAGCAGTGGCAAAGGTGTGTGCTGTTTGTGTTCTGCCTGGCAGTGAGTAAGCAGTTTAAGTCACTTGGTGTGATAGGTGGCACCCAAGGGAACTTAGGGAATGGATCTGACTGCCTTGCTGTGAGATGTTGATCAGATCTCCCTCTTCATTCCTCCCTGGGTCCCAAGAGTGAAATCATGCCTGTGGCTATTTTTACTGCTCTCTGCCACCACTGCCTGTCCCCTGGGGCACTCTAATAGGGGCTCCAGCCCCTCACACCAACTTATCGCCTATCCCTGATTTCATCTCCTGACTGGCCACGAGCCTCTCTGCACAACCATCCCTGCGCTATCTCCTCTCATGGCACCTCTCCTGCTTCGATAAAAGAGTGTTTCACTTAAACCCAAACACATCTGCTCCCCAATTGAATTATCCATGTCTCTGCACTTTCTTTAATGCCCTTTCTGAGAGGAAAGGTCCTCATTCTATAGGTTTGATCAACAATGGAAGTCAAGTCTGTTGTCAGTACCCAAAAGCTTGGGTACCTTTAATGAAAAAAACAGTGAAACAGTAAGCAGTACCTTCTTTGCTCCTAACATTCTTAAGAAAAGAAAGATATTCTCAACAGTAATTTAACAAGTGAGTAGGTGTTTCCATATGTTAGGCACTCACATGTAAGACACATTTAATCTGATTTTTCCTTCCTTTTGTAAGAGATTGAGATTTTGTAAAGCTGGCTTTGCACATGGGGTGGTATGAACATAATAGCCTGCTAACACATTAACAATCTGCTCTCAGTCAAAGAAGGGCACTTAAATTTGTGTAATTAAAAAAACTGAAAGCATGGACCTCCCTGCTGGAAGCTCAGAGGCAGAGCAGGCAGGCAGGAAAGCTGCCCCCACCCTCCCGGCATCACTATTGATTCTCGGGGTCCTTCGAGAACTACAGGCTTGAGTGAGAGGAAATGGAGAAGTGTAGATATTCTGCAACATGGATCTCCTTCACTGTCTGGAGTTCCTCCCTAGAGAGTGGCAGAAAGAAGTTGGCTGGCCATGACCTGAAACACCCCACCTCCTCCTCTCTCCCCTTCTTTCCATCTTACCTGATTGGGTTTTGGTGCCATGAAGGAGGCTCAGTAGGATTTAATAAGATCTATTTCAGTCCTTGCCTTATTTAAAGTGGGCACCAGTAGGAAGGCAATGACAATCACATAGAGTTAATTACATTCTCCATCTGTGCTTTTGGAGTGTTTTCATAATGGTTTATGGTACAGTAGTTTGCTACCTCTTGTTCTTTCAAGTGGCAGAATTGCTATAGTTATATGTAATATTTTGATCATAATAGGCTTTTTTTCAAGGCAGACAATTTGATGTCTTCATAGGAAAAGCACAGATGTTATGATGGCTCTGTTCAGTTCCATTGTCCCAGGAAGACACAAGACAGTTAGCCAGCAATACCAGGACCATGAAACTGAAGTATCTAAGTTGAATCCAGCCCTTATTCATTTTATTATTTGCATCTGTGCTTTTTTCATATTTTCACAAAATTAGTCAAAAAATTAAAAACACATCCTTGTTGTTTCAGTTAGCTCCCTGGAGGGTTTGATGTGGGTTTCTTGTCCTGTGTGTAACAAAGTGATACAATTAATAATAATGCAACAATAATAACAAGGTGTCAGGAAAGCTTTATTTCTACCACAGTATGTGGGAGAAATGTGTGTGTTTTGTCTCAATATTCCAAGTACAATATGCAAACACATTTTGCCTTTGGAGTAGCTGTGGGTCTGTTTGTTACAGTAGGACATTAGTGTATGCGTGTGTATAAAGATTTGTCTCAATTTAACCCACATCTCTGAAGTCTGACACCTGGGGCAATATTTTCTACCACTTTAAACCTCCTAAGATATCAGATGTTGGGCTGTTTTTGCGCAAGTAAGCATGGTGATGGAAATGAAACTGCATACACAGGGAACAGACAGATAAAGAGATAGAAAGTGGAAGCTGTGCTTGATTTGCTGAGGTTTTTAGTACCAGTGTTTGCAGTGAGCTTAGGTAGCGCTCTAATCTGTGTAGAACAGCTGAGTGTTAGAACAAGGACAGTGTGAAATACAGTGCTGTATATGTTGGGTTGACATTTCCTTTGGTACACATAAGATAGCAGAGTCAAGGCAAACATACCTTTTTAAACTTTTCCCTGGGATTAAAAAAAGGATGTTGGTTCCTTGAAGCATGACAGATAGAAGAACAACAACAGCTAAAAGTCATGCATTTGATGCTTGAGCAACCCTGAAAAAGTTAAGTGAAGCTTTGTTGTCTTGACTGTTGGGCACTGTGATGAATGAGTCAGACTGTGTTTGTGTGTGTGCGCTTGAGTATGTGTTGCAGAGAGAGGGAGAGGAAAGGAGAGAGTGAGAGTAATTTACAGTGCATGTGTAGGTGAGTACATGTGCCTTTGTTTCACTCTTGTCAGCTTTTTCCGAAGATTAATTTCAGACGGCCATGGTCACTGCGAGGTATTTTAAATGTAATATGTGCCCCAAAGCAGCATAGTTTTAATTAAACCTTCAATATATTATGTTTTGTTTTTTCATCATGCATTATTAGTGTTCCTAATTTGTTTAGACTTCAGGAATTCCTTGTTTTTTACCCATTCATACGATCGTGTGCAAACATTTTAAGAATCTGTCATCTTTATCAGTTGTCTGATGTGCTTACCTTTACAGAGAGTCCAATGTGACATGTATACTGTATGTGGAGAAATTCACCACAGGAGATTGGCAGCAGTTATTAAGTACTGAGAGAAAGAAATGTAGAAAGAGGGAAAAAAGAGAGAAGGAAGGAGAAGATGGAAGAAAGAAAGAGAGAGTAAAAGAGAGAGTAGAGCTTAGTGGAAGCACTTCATTTGGCTTTATTGATACGTTTTTCTCTTTCCATTACTGTAATGTATGCAAATGACTGAATGGGGTGTTTGTTCAGCAGTTTAGCGATCTCTATCTGTCAGAAGTAATGGTAGCCCACAAAGGCTGTAGAGTTGAGGCACAAGCCCCAGAGAGCCCTATTTCACCAGAGAGGCTAGGGCTATCACATGCACAAGCCCTCCCTCCCATTTCCTGTTGCTGCTGGATATGATAGAGTAGAGCTGGTGACTCAGAGTGCGAGTCTGCATACTGGAATATTAATGGTAATGAGTTGGCCTGACAGGTATGATGAGACACTGGACTGAACGTTGATGGATGCATGGATATCTCCAGTACTACCCACTCCTCACCCCAGTGTCCTATCCCTGTCACAACGCAGTGACATTTAGCTTAATGCCCCCATCCCCCACCCCCCACCCCAAGGCCAAGTCTTAAATTTTCCTTTAAGAGTATTGTAATGCCAGTAAGGTTTAACAAAAATCAAAACTGACAGATTTTGAACTTAAAATATTAGTTACCCAAGCTACCTTATACCATCAAGCTAACACTATAGTAAAACGTGTCATATCCAGTGACGCTTAATGAAAAATTGCAACAGAAAAAAGAGGAAAACCGTGTGCCTTTTGGACACTAGCAGTGTCTTTAACATTTTTATGGACATCTTATTTTATGATTTTCTTTTTTGTTTGTTTTGTTTCGTTCCGTTTTATGATTTCTTGACACAGACTGTCATGTTTTCGTACCTTTTGTACACACATGCCTCTCCTGGTGAGTTCCTACTGTCTTTTCTCCAAATATTTATTTTTGTCCATGTTTCTGCCTGTTTGTGTGTGTTTGTGTGTACGACAGGAACAGTTGTTGAATTTCTTCAGTAAAATGTCCTCATAGCTGCTGAATTCTCCCACAAGGCAGAGGGAATGGAAGTACGTGGCTTGAAGCCATGGATTAGGGCCATGTTTTTATCTTGAAAAGTTACCCATTATTCCTAGCCAATTTGTTCTTCTGCAGTCAAGGACTGGATTGCATTGTTAAGGTGATGAGCTTAAATAACAATCCAAAGACCACATGTTAAACGTAAGCCACAATGTCAGTGTGTCTTTAGGAGATGGGATTCTGATGCTGCATGTTAAGTTTTTTGTTCCTTTAATAAGATTTATAATCAATTACCCTGTTATTTTTCAGATTCCTGGAATCTTCCACAATATTGTCGGCTAACTTGAAAATAGAGCGAGCATGCAAAACAAGTAAAGTCAGCATAATGAGGGGTCTTCTTGATGACTATATAGCAGGTTATTGATACCTATTGGTTAACCTGCTGTTCTGGAGCCCTAAAAAGCCCACACACTTACCAGTGCCAGTTCTTCACATTAGCTTAGCCCTCCCACTCAAGGTCAGCCCGGACACACTATTTCCCCAGCCCGAGGGTAAGCCTGTAACACAACCTTAGTGGTTTAAAAAAATCGACAGATGCATTTATATAGGTACCACCTTTCTGTTGTTCTGAGACACTGCAGCCTGATTTAGTTCACACTTCAAAGGAAGAGGTTCAGCACAGTGTGTTTATGGATGGCGCTTGTCAAACAGCAACAGTCTGAAACTCTGTTGGCTTCAGGCTAGTTTTGTGTACAGGTGCAGCATTCTCTTGTATCAGCACCAGACTCTTAAGGTCAAATAAATGGTTGTTAGAGAAACATTGGTCTATTTAGCAGGCTGCTGTGTTAAACTGCAGAAACATTCCCCATTAAAGATTTGTTTTATCTGGAGAAATATGCTGGTGTTTGGAGATGTTATCCTACTCTAGAACACCTCTATGTGCTTGTATGAGAAGTAAATCAGATTATTTATAGTATCACCATGTTTATTTCTGTATGTTTGTATACTATAATGAACTGGGTTAAAACTTGCTGGTAGCACTTTCAGTAGCTCTTTATAATTTTTAAGCAGAAATGCACAAACATCCACCCCCTTTTTCCACACAGACATGAATATGCTCTTTCTCTTAATCACCACCTTCCTTTGAGCCCCTCCAACCCCCAACCCAAGTGTTTTCTTCCTCTAATGAAATTCACTGTTAACTGTGTGGCCAATTAACTGAAGCACAGATAAACCATGCAGCCTTTTAATTATCCAAAATTCAGTGGAACCCGGTATAAATAAGTCGAGTTGCTGAAAACCGACTCATTCCCTTCCCAAGTTCTGCATCTGTATCTCTCACCTCAATATGAATGTCCACACTCTCGTAAAGCGAACAGAAAATTGCAATCATGAGAACAAATAGTCATCTTTCATGTTGCATTCTGCATGTCAGAGGAGATATTAAGATTTTAATTAACGCATTTTGATATGTGTGTGTCTGAAATCACATTTGCTAAAATTAAACTTGGAGTTCTAATAATGAATATTGCAGAGAAAAGGCTCAAAATACAAATGAAAAAAGGCTGTGGTGATTATGTTGCTCTCTTTCCATTGGTTTTCTTATTTTTTATTCAATACTGTCATTTTCCCTTTGATGACAAATATGGAATGCGCTGCTGTAATATAGTTTTTAATTATCTTAAGCATTAACAGACACTGTTACAGAGTGAATCAATTAATTTGAATTGCAAAAGTACAAACAGTATGACTACTATCAATACAGCTTCAGGCCCCTTTATGTAACCTACTGTACCTACAGTATTACCCTGTTATACTACAATGCAGTACTACTCTGATACTGCTCTGCCTAGATTCATACAGTACAACACTCTGCTGTGTTGCTGCAGAATACAGCATACTTTTGAATTGTGTGCTCTGTGCCACCAACAGGGTCATCATAATGTTTGTTTTATTGCATCTAATCTAATCTAATTTAATCCAGTGTAAAACAAGCAAATCCCTGCATTCAGGAAGGCGGAATCTTATGGGTGTCATTTTGCTTGCTAAATGGCTTAATTACATGATTATTAAATTAATGACAATTTTTTAAAAAAATCACTTATCATTTCTACTCTACAGTTCCTCTCATGAAACATGACCAGATACCAGTAAGAACAATGGACACTGATTCTCAAAATAATAAAAAAAAACATGAGCTAAAGCCTGATAGTTTGAACATACAGTATGGCATTATTTTTTTAATAAATTTAATTTAATAAATTTAACATGTAAAGGCAATAAGTACATTGTATTGCAGTTTCTGTACATAATGCCACTGCAATTGAAATATTCAAACTAGAATTGTGCACATTTGGCTCACACTGCTCTGGCCGTCAGAGGAAACTTTGAAACAGATAAGACATGTCAGACATATATTTAACTCTGATAAAGCCAAAAAAACAAGTGATAGATTTCATAGAATACACATGTACAGCTTTGTGTCGGGAGAAAATATCATGTCGCCATCATCCTCTCTGTCATCTGTTGTGTTCCCTGCCAGACAGAAGACAGTCTCTCTGCCCTCTGGTCATACGAGCGAATTCCCTAGAAGTTCGCCAATCAGTAACTTGTTAGGCTGTGACACTCGGTCTGATGTGGCAGCTCCATTAACCAGCAGAGTAAGCTTGCTGACAGACCGCCTGGACTGCTCCCAGGGGCAGGAGGAGGTGTGCTGTTGGAGTACAGGAGGTACACCCATAATTTACACTGGATCTACCCCTTTGCTCCTAAGTGAACAACTGTCATATTCCACTGATAAAGACTCCATGCCCTGCCAGTCCTGGGTCGTGTCCTTTGGGATCTGTTTTGTCCTGTTGGAATTGAAGCCTGCTCCACTTCAATGTAAAGTGCTTCTCTACATACCTCCTGAGTGCATTCCTATGCTTCTTGTGTAAAGTTCATAAACATTCTGGGGTTAAGTACTAACATCCAATACATACAGAGTCAATGTAACAAGCTGAATTTTAGAAAATAATTTGTTTAGTTAATCTGCTTTATCTTCATGTTTGCATGTGTCGCTCAGCTGCTGTATAGCTCTGCCCCTATTGAGCCAGGTCCCTGCTGATTCTTTCTGCTCTACAGTAAGTCAGGCTAAGGACCCGGTGGCAGCAGCACCAATCTGCACCTCATTACTTCCCCAAAAGGCTTGGGCTTAGTGCAGGGTAATAGACAGAGGCCCAGCCGCCCTCATTTGTCATGGGCTCCTGGGTTTGATGCAAAGCCCCCCTTGAGCACTTGTTGCTGAGCTCTAATCCTGCAGTAGACACCAGGCACGCTTCTCTGCTTAGCCATCCCCACTCTCCACCGTCATGGCTCATGATTTCACTTTCATTTGATGTTTTAATGAAATCCCTGAGACTCAGTTGAATGGCAGCCCCATTGTTGGCAAATTATTCTATCAAATACAAGTGGAAGGGAAACGTGACTGGAGTTATTTGTCTAGTAAATATGAGCCGTAGAGGGTTTACGGTGTTTTTCAGCATGTGAATCCACAATGGAAGGAGGTTGGAGTTAAATGACGCAGGTTAACATAGGAAAATGCATATCGACTTAATGCCACTCAGCATGCTGTTTCCATGCACTTGATAGCCCCCTGCATTATCTATTCCTGCAATTCCTGCAATAACTAATAATAATACTACAGCTGCTACAGTTGAAGTTAATTTTAAAATGAGTTGGGTAAAATGTACTTAATGCTGGTAGATAGTGTACACAGCAGGCATTTATACAATGAGTTGACATTTATTCCTGTGCAGCCCAGTATATTACCTAGTGCCACCATTTGTTGCGGCTTATTGCAAATCAGTGCTATGGGGCAGTGCCCAAAAGGCTCTGGGAAAGCTCCTTGATGAAAATGCCTGAGTATCATTAGCCGAAGTTGCTGTGTGTGCCAGTTAAAAGCCTCTCTAAAATGTAAATCAAACTAATGCCCAAACACTTCCTCTCCTTTCCCCACGGTAATGTTATTCCTTTCTTGCTGATGCTGTCGAGGGAATGTGGTGGTGTTCTGCTGTTTGCTGCTGCACTTGCTGTTGATTTCTAACTTTGTTCCGTGCTGGCTCTCCTTGCCCTCCCCTGACCGGCTCATATACATAGCCCCACAAACCCATATCTAAACTTACTGGCTGCATTCACTTGCTTTGGAGCAATTAGCTGCTTCATTATGCAAATAAAGTGCTCTAAATGTCTCATGCTAATTGATTATAAGATACGGTATATAGTCAACACTGAGGTTGACTCTTCTCAAATAGATTTGGTCTTTAATCGTCAATCGTCATTTTGCCCGCATGTCACTGTGTGCTCAGTTCTGCAAATCTGAGGCACAATAGAAAAGTCGGAGGGGAAAGAGATCTCTAATTAAAATGAATCTGTGACTCTCAGAAACACTAACAGTTACAAACGGCAATCTGATGGCAGTCAACAGGGGATTCTCCATTAATTGGCAAAATGAGGCTCATCAATCACACAGAGGGGGAATGCTGCACAGAGAGTATCCTGTCAGAGTCACCCACTGTGGGGGGAGCAGCATGACGTGTGTCTCAGGGACAGAGTTGTGTCGAGCAGGAACACTTTTTTTTCTTCTCATCTTTCTCTCTCCCTCTCTCGCTCTCTCTCGTTCCTCCCCACTCACCTTCCCTCTCTCCCCCTGACTCTGTTTCTCACCACATGTGGCTCTCAGTAGACATCTCTCCAACTCACTCTGACAGGCTTTGTTTTTCCCTGTCGCATTTCAAATTGGGATTGGCTAGCATTCTCTGCCAGTCAAGGCCAGGACAGAATTGTCAAAACATACTGTTGAAATTCAGCTTTCAGAGGATATTCTTTGCTGATGACATCTGCTGAGAGGCTGGTGACTCCATAGCTCCTGTCTGCATTCAAGAACTCACGGAAGATACTGGTACTGCAATTGAAGAGACCTTGATAATTTCATTGGACTAAGAATGACACACTGAAAACTATATCTGAAATCTTAATTGACTATTTATCAGTGGTTGTGAAATTGGCATGGCAAGGGAGCAATGTTAAAACTGTGTATCTAAATAGTAATGTCCTTGTTTTTCATGGTGAGTAATGTGCCGCTGTGCCTGAGCAACTCAAAGAAATGCCCAGACACACAACAGCCCATCTCTGACGACAGGTCAATAAACATACACAGGCCATAATCGACTGTTTCATCAATTGAACCAATCAATGTACTGCTCCTATGCTCTATGTCACTTGCCACATTTACAGCAGTCATGAGCAGAGCGAGACTTGTTAGACTAATTATTGCTCTATGTTGCTTCTCTGCTTCATCTCACGTATCACATGTTTCTATATGGCACAGGCTACCATGACTAACTTGGCACAGAGGCTGCAATGTTACCTTATATGTGTATATACCTCCACATTAGCACTTGTTGTATGTTGATATACTCATTACCTCTTTCCAATGCATCACACCAACAATATGTCAGGCATGTCACGGCAAATGGAGTGTTCACAAATGTCTTTATAGCTTTCACCGACAGGGCTAATATACTGTGAGGCAAAACAACAGCCATGCCTGTGTGGGTTTTTATTGACAATTAACCTCCAATTAGCAGCATGGATAGACAGCGTGACCTCCCGAAGTGCTAGTGGTTTTGTAGATGATGGCTCCTCCATGAACATGATTATATGAGATGAGCCAGTTTGCTGTGAAAAGGGACCTCTGGCTTGTGCACCGACACGACGCAGTGACAGACAGAGAGGTGTTTAACATGTTACTGTTAGCAAATAAAATTGTTTTAATCCTTTTTCATTTCCATCTCTTTTCTACACATTTACATACTGTGTGCTGTTGGTGGGTCTAAGCCCTATCATTTAACAGCAACAGGGATGTGTGAGACACATCTGTTACCTGAACCAGCAGGTGACCTTGAATTGACTTTCTGTGATGAAGACTTATTGTTGATCCCAGGGCTTTTTGTTTTGATGCCTTGCAGCATTTCATCCTACATATAGAAACCTCTCCCACCGTTGTTCTCCTTTCTATTTAATTTGTTTCTGTAATGACTTTCAAGGGTACCTGTGCAAGAACTTACAGGTGATGCAAACATCTATGAACACCCCTTGAATTTTTTTTTTGCACTTACTTTGCATTTACTTTTGTGTAGAAATGTGCTTCATAATACACACATGTTGAATACTCTTTTTATCAACATTTTTGCATACCTGTGTATCATCAAGTAAATGCCATGCTTTCATGCAGGCGGCCTATACGGAAGCATGAACTTTGAAAAACAGTCAGTCAGGTAAATGGACAGTCAAAATTTATATTGAAATTCCTTTTTTTTCATATTTACCATTACAATGATACGATTTTAAATTCATTTGTCAAGTCAAGCAGGTAGCAAAATAAAAAATATATTTTTTTCAGGGTTTCCAGGTTTCCAAAAGCAGAAGTTCCATTAATTTTCTGCATACACTATTTTAGGTGACACATAAGTCAATGGTGCAAGTCTGCGTACATAAAAAAAAACATAAAGAGAGAGACTACAAGTCCCAAGAAACACCCAGCCGCTGAAACTCCCACTTCAACACTAGAAATGTTTCATGATAACCAATGTTTTTACAGGAACATGCACATCTCCTTTCTTACCAGCCCACAGTACAGTTATGTTTTAACACACTAGCAATGGTGCCAACTGTGAGGCAAATTCAAACATATTTCTGTCCAATCATGTCCCGATGTAACATGTCACAGAGCAAGCACAGGTGTTAAAACACACATCCAGAGGTGTAGGTAAGAACAGGTGTTAACTGAAGGGACACACCAGTTAGCGCTGCCACAGCTCAGTGGTGCTGAGGTGTTGTTGCACAGCAGCATTGTGTGGTTGCCAACATCAAAGCACCAGTCTGCCTAATGTGCATGTTTTTAGTGAAAACAAAATGCAGTCAGATACAGTCCCCAGCAGAGTGGAGCAGATCATGGCACCAATCACTGTGAATGATAATCTGTTGCAAACATTTCCATGTTGCGGCTAGAAGCAAGTTGAAACATGATGTGGCAAAATAAAGAATAACCTGAGCAATTTGAATGACTGACTGCAGTTTTTATGCACTTTTATTGAGGCATGTTTGTGATGGATAGCACAGTAGGGGTCATGATGCCAGGGGCTTGTTTGATCCAGTGGTTACATTCTAAAACCTCTGCAAGCAAGGTCATGATGCTCCTTCTGAAATACAGTTCTAGCTGCACTGCCCTACTCCCACAATTTGCATGTATGAACCAGATTTATAAAGGCTGATTTAAATTAATTTTCCAATAAGAACTGAATGTTATTTTTTACACTGCTTATTACTGTCCATCCCTTATTGCCTACAGTGACATTTCTTAAACAGCATGACAGTGTAGATATTTTAGTATTTTGCTGTACAATCTGACTGACAACTTTTATACAGTTTTAAATTGACATAAAGACTTTTCATTGAACCAGGAAAGGTAACCCTTTATTGTGAACTCTATTTGTGAGCTATTCTCCTCCTGCTGCTCTTTGTGCTATATGCATGACCTGAATGCTCATATGCAGCAGGGCTCTTCTCAAGATATTAAATGCAGATTCTAAAAAAAAAATATTATAGTATTCTTATGATTAGAATTATTTATATTTGTTGGGCCAGCGTAACACGTGGTCACCAATTGTTCTTTACCTCACGGGGGCACCATTTGCTGGGGCACCCTTTGTTGAGGTTGCCTACTAAGGGCACTAATTATTGGGGTTTGGCTATCCAAAATAGTTAATAATTATTAGAATAATAATTATTAATTATTAAATAATCGGATCTAATACATTAGATCACCTCGGGGCACCACCCTTGTTACAAGGGAAAGATAGCCAATTTATTAAATCAATCTCATAACTAGTACTAAATTGTCAATTTGGAACTCTGATTAATAATTAATTTAATAACTAGAACCAAAATTACCAGATTAACAACTAGTTTAGGTAGAAGGAATTTGGAGTTCTTGACCGTGTAGAGGTTGGCGGAATTCACTCTTGTGCAACATTAAACAGGCAACAGGTATGTTTAATAATCATTTATTAACAAGAATAAGAGAAAAGGAAACATACAATCTAGCTACAGTGTACTTTCTACAGGTGTGTGTGTGTGTGTGTGTGTGTGTGTGTGTGTCTGGGTGTGTCAAAATGGCTGCTGAGGTCTGGAGGCCCTGAACAAAGAAGATCTGTGGAGGCACTCAGACCATGTGCTGGGTGAGTGTGTGTGTGTGTGTGTGTGTGTGTGTGTGTGTGTGTGTGTTTCATGAGGTGCCAGGTTAGAGGAAGGATGGTTAGTTAGCATGCAAGCGTAACCTAACTTCATCTACTTAACAATATGGCAGAGCCAACAATACAATAACCTGTCTACCAAACTGATCACAACACTCAGTAAACACAAATACATCAACTCACAGTCCTTGATTTATCTTTAGCTTAGCTTATCTTAGCTTGACTAGGCCCAGTTGGTGTTACCAGTTCTGGTGTGAGAGAAACTCTCTCTGGTGTGTTGCTCCTTTGGCTGGTGGTTCCTGATGGAAGGGCCAAGCTGAGAGAGTTAGAATTCCAATGTTGGAAGGCAGTCTTTGCTGTGTGGTCCTGATGGCAGACGCTGGAGGGAAACTGGCCGCTCCTTTGACGTAGTTGGTTAGCAGCTCGGTGCTAACTCGCTGTGTGGCTCCTGTTGTATGGAGGATTAACCTACAAACCTTGTGTTTGTTGGCAAATGGAGTTTGTTTGCCGGATCTTGATTGTTCCTCAGCAGGCTCTCGCGTCGCTGCTGTGAGGAAAGGTCTGAGGATCTGCTTTGGTCAGCAGGCTACCTCAGACAGCCAGCTGCAGCTGCACAGCTGGGGGTCTCTGGAGAGTGGTTCCAGGGCTTGGAGAAGAGAAGAGAAGAGGAAGGAAGAGAAAGGAGCTTCAAGAGAAGAGAGCGAATAAAGGCTGAGCACAGCCTTTATATGACTTGATGACCTCAGAGGTCACATGCCACAGTCATCCAGTGGTGGCTGCTGCACCACCAGGTTCAGGTCCCAACATATTACATAAAATTAATACTTAAGTGTGCATGGAAACACACACCTGCAACTTTGCTGGAAAGCTTGTCTTATCCTAAAGTTGCATTTTTGTAGCCTAACTGTAGCTACGCTAAACTGAAAAACTTTTGTGCATAATCTATCACATTCTCGTTTTGCTGGTGATCTTTTGTAGTCCCATTACTGACTTTACCATGGATTTCAGGTTTGTCCATTGAAAGTGACATTCATCTCATCTGTGACAATTATGCAAGTAACAAATATAAAAGTATACACAAACAATGTTTTCCTACATTGACATGTCAAAATGTCTGCTGTGGAAGTAGGCCTAAAACAACAATGGCCTATAACCAGCCTGTCATATTTGGTGGATTCCATGGAAACTGAAGTGTGTGTATATGTACTGCATGTGTAAGCATGTATGTGAATACTTGTATATGTGTTTATCAGTAATAATTGTGGAGTAGTAATTATGAGTCACTGCTGAGAGGCACGATCATAGTAGAATTGGTTATACAGCACTCCAGTATCACAGGAGTTTGTGCTATCAAAGACTCGTGTGTGTGTGTGTGTGTGTGTGTGTGTAGGGGGAGGGTATTTTAGGGAGTGTAGGAATGTGTATATATGAGATAGCTGCAAGGCAGTACAGAATGATAGCTGTGAATGAGGCATTTTCCAATGAAGTGATTAAAATGATTGAGGACATTGGCAAACTCATTCATCTCTGAGCAAGGTGATGAGGGACATTCTGTGTGTGTGAGTATCTGAGAGAAAGTGCCTCAGTGCATTCATGTGTGTGTGTTTGTGTCACAGATGTAGACCAAGTTGTGAAATGGGACTGGCATGGATGCGGCTGGAGAGATGTAGAGCAATGCCCACAGGAGGGCCGTGTCTTTTCACCGTACATCTGAACAGACAGACAAATATTTACCATCTCCGCACCACCACCACAGCCTCCATTCTACATTTTAATTTGACCTTCATCAAAACAAAGTAAACAAAGTGCCTGTTGTTTTTCATCGTCAATTTTTTTCATGTTAATTTTTTTTTATATTTCAGTTTTAATGGTAACCTAAAAACCAGAATGGCAAGAATCGAATGGAAGTTCCCTGAGATTTCCATGCATGTGATTAAACTGGACTTTAATCACTTTGTCTCTTCTGTTCAACAGCTTCTCTTTAATTACCTCAGAGAGAGGAGAGAGTGGGTGGTGCAGGTTGTCTTGCATGTGTGTGTGGGTTTTTAATATAATGGAGTAGGTGTTAGGTAGTAGATAGAATAGTTATTTTCGATAGTACTATCAACATTTCTGTTGCATCTCTGCTTGACACAAAGGTTAAACCACACCCTGTACTTCAAATATAAGTGCAGCTAGCCTCGATGGCCCTGATGGCAGCACATAACCACTCTCAAGCACATTAAGTGTATGTCTAAACCCACTTAGCATTGGCAGCCTTGTGAAAGTGTTGATTTGAGGTCCGTGGGTTCATGTTTCCCTCCTCTTTCTCTCCCTCCTTCTCTCTCCCCCTTCCTCTGCCTCTCGCATCAACTGCTCTAATCTCCTGAATGCCATCCACACTCACCGTTCATCCCCTGCCTTCAGGATTGGTTTCAAACAGTGATCCCCTCACTGACCAGACAGACGACTCAACAATTAACCTCCAAGGCTGACCTGAAATATCTCAAACCTTCTCCCCTCGGCATCCTTATTGGCCTCTAATAGATTTCCAACAGGTTGAAAAAAGTGGATTGAATTTCAACCATTCAACCCTTAGGCTCTGGACACAAACATTGTTCAGTTTGTTGTCTTTTTTCTCCTGCTAAATACCATGGTCGTGATTGATGTTTATCTGAGCTGAATGTGTAATGATGGGGCCAAGCTGTTGATACATGGTGTCAATATGTTTATAATATCATTAGGCTTTGATCTACATAGATCCATTCTACCGATTGCTTCTTCATTTTGGTTATTGTGCTTATAGCCAAAAAGCACTCTGCTGGAGCCAGTATGACTGAAACCATATTCTCCATGAATAAGATTAGACTCTGTGTTATTTAATGTCACTTTAGGCAATATTGCAGGATTTACATGCTGTGTACAGCATGCTGTGTCATCCCACACAGGGCAATAGCTATGCCCTGCTGTGCTATCAGATGTAAGGGGTTAAACTTTTACTTGGTTTGCATGTGAGTGCATGCATGTATGGTCATTGTGTTTATAGAGGAGGGAGAGCGTGTGCAGATCAGATTGGAACCAGTAAGGTAATGATTCATAAGACAGCAAGTAGGACTCATCCTCTAATAGATCTCCAGGGAGATAACCTAATCCCCCAACAGTATCTCCTTATCATATTACAAGTGAACTATGTACAGAATGGGTTTCTCTATCCACAAATGAATACTAAGCCCTATACTTACCTTTAAGCTTATTAGATTTGATCTAAAACATGGCAGTATCAAGTATTTCCCCTGATGCAAGGCTGATCAGGGATAATAATCCTTTCTGAGATTAGTTTTAATTTCACAGTCTACTGATTGCCATAGTATTATATAAAATAATGTATGTTTTCCCCCAAAGCTGCAGTATTTAAAAACATTTGTGAAATAACTCAAATTGAGTTCAGTAGAATCAGGGAAGAAGATTCTGTACTGGAGATTTACTGCATACTGTAGGACAGTAAATACACTATGTAATCTGTTCACTGAGTGCTTTTGTCATCCAGAGAGATCACAAGAGGGAGCTTGTCAGTGGCAAATGAAAGTCAGACTTCTTTTCAAGGTGCAGATTGGAGATTAGTGGTAATGCCCATCTATATCATTCTGTCCGCTTTCACAGAGATGATACGATTTGCAAAAGATGAGACACCACCCCGCCTCCCTTTCTCTCTCTGTTGCTCTCTCTGTCTCCCTCACCCATCTATTACTTCCTTGTCCTCACTGCCTCATTCCCCATCTTCTTTTTTTCTCTTTATTCATTTCTCTTGGATTTAAGATTTAAAGAGGACAGCTAACTCTTTTCAGGTTCCCAAGAGGAAGAGATTGCATGAGTGAGTAGATATTCTGAGCAGAAGCTCCAAATGGCTTTGTGTTGCCACACAGACCCCGGGGGGCATCCACTGGATTTTCAGGGCCCTTTATTTTCTCTACAGATGTGAAACCTGCTCCATGTCAGTTCTTACTGATTAGCAACATTACTGTCTGTATCACTTTTTGACAATATAGGAAAAAAGCAGTAAGACTAAGCCAAAATTTAGGAAAAAATAATTGTCATAAATTCATGGCGTTTCTCTTATACTATTAGTATAATTAAATGGTGTACACTGTTCCTACACCATGTTCTCACAACTAATACACAAGTAATTATTAAATCTAAGAGTGACACCCAAAGGTTTCTTGAACTCCCGAATGAATATTTGTAAAGGCTTAAATTCTTTGGATTCTTTTGATCTCTTCTTCTTCATCTAAACACTTGTTTCTCTAATTGGCCCTGTGCAGAGAGAGGGACCAGACCTTCCTTTGCCATGCTCTGCTATTTAGGTGTGGGTGCATTGTTCGATACTTACACACTTGTGCTCAGATCAGTAGCCAATAAGGAAAGGGAGGTGTCATGGTCAATTAGGTGCTTAATGAAATAGCACAGATAAATTAAGGTGTGTTCTCTGAGTTTGACTTTCTCCCTGTCCATCATAATGCCAGGGGATAGTAGAGACATTTGTTATACTACATAGCTTTGAAGCAGGGTGACTGTAAATATTGAAACTATGAATCACATTGCCGTGACATCCTATTGATATCATTTATGGACAGAAATGCAGTTGTTTGATGTTAAGCATTTGGCTAACAAGATTAAAAAATATTTTTCATTTTAACAGTGAGGTGCAACCTTTCTATCCAAACAAGCATATGTTAGTATAGAGCAATAAATCCCAACCTGGGAGTTGGGACCCCCTAGGGGCTAGAAGAAAAACCTTACCAGTTGCAGGATGTTTAATGGGATAGTGGAAAAACGCATGTTTGTGCTGCACGTTACTTTTCTCCCAGATCCCAGGTTCGTCCTTGTATACTGCTGCTTAGATTCTACCTTTTCAGGCCCCTAAAAATTAACAAATCAAACAATCTAAACCCTAAATGAAATCTGATGAATTTCATAGTTCAAATACATAAGCATCTTGTGAACAGGTGTCACATCTACTCTGCTTAGTTTTTTGGAGGTCATTAGCAAATATCGGTTGGAAAATACTAGGTTACAGGGGAAGCCTTGAATTACTTAGGTATTCATATAAGAAAACTGTCATTATTGCATCTGTACCTTACCTGACACAGGCAGCAGGAATTCTCTCTATGGTGCTATACCTGCAAAGCCTATCCTGCAACATTGGATCACCATGCATAAACAGGTGCTGTGCTTTTAGTCAATTTATTTACAGAGTATACTACAATTTTCTATCTGTCTGACTTGTAATAATCTTTAATCATGGCAGGGAATCCAGGTTTTGAAATGCAGCTCTTGGATTGTGCCATCATCATCTGGTGCTGCTTAATTCTCTGTCTCACGTTCTCAGATAATGACAGCATTTTATATTGACTGTCGAAACTGCTCTTATTTCAGCTCTTATTTCATTACATGGCGTTGGTGTATACATTCAATAGGTCACTACACAAGTTTGATTCATGATTGTTTCCCACTGCTTGTTATTAGTGCAGCATCAAAGCTAGACTTGGTAAACCATTTGCATTTTAATGACTGATATAGATCGTTCTCCTGGTCAATACCACCATCAACCCACAACACGCAACCCATATTGATAAAAGGCAGGCAGCACAGTCTAGTTAAAAAACACTTACCATACTTACATACACACACACACACACACACACACACACAGAGTACTGTAACTAGCAACTAAGATGCAGATGGCGTATACACAATACACAAGAGTGCTGCTTAATTTTAAAGGATCAGCATAGTGCCCTAATAACTGCCCAAGGTTTCAGGTGAAAAATGTGAAGAATAATCTTCTTTTTTTTAAAAATCCAGATATGTTTGTGAGAAAGTAACTGGGTTAATGTGTCCACATTGTGGAATGATAGCAGTTAATTTTAATGGAGATGAGCAGTTGAAAATTATATCTCAGTGCGTGAATGGACGTCATCAGAGCTGCAATCAACCAATGACAAGCAAGTATTTGAGGAAGCAGATCATTTCTGTGTCCTCGACTCACGTTTTCTTCCCCTGCCACCTGCAGAGGATGATGGTACCCATTAAGGAGCGTTTACCTCTGTGGGCATGTAATCTGATGCAAATTAGAGTATCAGACTGCCAAATGAGTGTAGTGATGCTTATATTGAGGAGTTACAGCAGGTAATACAGCATGTTATACCTGTAGTGCTGTGAGGTGTTAGCATGTTGTTCAGATGCCTGTCTTGATAAAGAATCTCTGAAACCAACCCCCACCCACATCGATCTTAGTGTCTTTATGTGCTGCTTGCTAACAAATACTGTAGACTACATTAATTAATTTATATGTTTGCAAAGGAGGTGTACAGACGTTGTACAGATGTTTAGCTTTTTTAACTGCACCACTATCACTGTCAACTGTGAAAAAGTGCCCAAAGCCAGTACATCTCTAAATATATGCTCAGAGAACAGTCCTACAAAATCTTCTTCCTTGAGGTGCAAGGCAGAAAGACAATACACTACTACATCTATATACAATAAGAACAATAAGTATCTATCTATCTGTATCTATTTACTTTGCTAACAACATGCCTTTTCTACACTGCCTCCTCACACTACTTTTTATTCATCTTGTGGTAACACATACAACTTGCAGTATTTTCCAGGAAGAACAATTTATGTATGTTGCCAGATTCAATGTGAGCAAATGTTTTCTTCAGCACCCCACCTTGTTCTTGAATGCACACAAAGCCATGAAAACCTTTTTGTAATGTCACCCATCGACAACCAATCAACCCAATAACAATGATTTTTGTAGCGACTGCTATGTTTCTGTAGAGAAAAGAAAATATAATTGGTTGAAGAAAGTGAAGTTTAAATAGAGGGGTTCTTGTTTCAAAAGCAGAATTGCCTTTTTTATATTACTGACAGTACTGTTGTCACTTCACAATAGAAGATGGGCTGGAGGATGAGAGCAGGGCAGCTGGGGAGGCTCTAATTTATCTGTTTGTCTGTGTTTTCCTCCCCACAGTAGAAGGGGAAGGAGGCTGTAACAGGGCCCAGCTCCACGGGGGAGAGTTGTGTTTAGTGGTGACATTGATTTTATAAAAGGTTGCGCAGTGGGGTAGCTAGGTAGGCCTGTCAACCTTAGCTCTCACCAAAGCATGTCACACCGTCAAGCTAATTGTGCCCTCGCTGTAATCCCAAAACCGCAAAAAGGACACAGTATGCAAGCATATGTCTGCATATCATCCCTTATAAAGCCACTGCTATTATCTTTTCACATGAAAAATTACTTTCAAAGAATAGTTGTTAGGAGCCCATAGACATTTTTCTTTTTATTATTTTTTTCCCCATTTTTCACCTTCCAGCACTACTCAACAAATAAAGCATTTTGCAATCAGGCCCACACCGTGGAGGTAAGAGTTGTGGAGTTGTCTAACAAATACAGGTGACAGAGAGAAAGGTGGATTGACAGATTTCCTCACTTAAGTTCACAGTGAGTTCTATGCAAATGTACCAATACAATCTTCATTTGGAAAGATGCTCAATAGTGGGTGGACCGAGAGAAGTAATGGGATAAGGAGAGCAGACGTGAAATCTGAGAGTGTCAGAGAAATGAAGACAAGAGGGGAAAGGAAAGACTTGGTGAGAAAGAGATGAACTGGCAATGAAGGTGCTTTTATTTTTACAGGTTGGAGGACACACACATTGCCAGAGGCAGTTCATCAACTTCTTGTCAGTGCTCTCTTCCCCCTCTTCTTTTCTCTCTTTAGTGGGAATCTTGTCAGGGTCAGGTGTGGAGATAACCTAAGGTGAACTCAAAACATCCACTACCACTCCAAAACTGCTGAGCTTTAAGTCACACTGTCAGTGGAAGTCTCCCGAATGTGTTACACATTTGTGAAGATGTAGGAGAAACACTCAGTGAGTTATCATTGCATTTTTTTTTCATTTAATTTTGAAACGTAATGTTTCAAGAATGTGTGTTTCATTGGAGCCTTTCATGGATGTTTATATTTACTTACATACTATTTGTGTGTGTCTGTGTGTGAATTAACAATTGACTAACACATGGAAGACAGCTGCTACACACATCTATTATTCCACAAACAAATGGATTCTAAGTGCCAGTTTTCTGTCACTCATTAGGCGCTAATCATTGGCAAATCCACTTGCCTTCTTGCAAGCACATCTTACTGTATTCCCCTGTCAATTATTTTTTCCCCTTCTTTCTGCATCATGACACCCAGCAGTTTCTTGACTGGCGAGTCACAAAGCTCTCTTGTACGCCTGCTGAGCCACATGACAAAAAAACTCTTGGGGAGATCATTTTATCTTACTCTTGATTGCCAGATAATTATCAGTTAATTATTTAGAGCCTTAAATTAATTTGCTAAAAATAGTATCTGTGCCTCTGCGTTGCCAATGGAGATGGCTCCATAAATCCTTTCTCCCCAGTCTGCATCTCTCCTTCTGTAGCTCCTTGTCTTTGACAGCTTGTTCTTCATGTCTGACTGTAATCTAATAAAGGTTGTCCTTTTGTATTTAAAGCAACCCAGGGCAAGCCTAATGCTTCACCACTGTTTTTTTTTTTTTACTTTCTCCATGACACCTTTGCCATGCTGGATGTAACTTACATCATACGAGTCACAGAGCACAATGATACAGCTTTAGCAAACTGAACCTCAAGGCCTCAAGTTTAGATTTACAAGGCAAACTTTGTTTAGTTACATCCACTTCCTTCTTACTTTGCAGGTGGCGCAGTCCACCAATAACTTTACCTGTGCTTTACAACACTCTTTAGTGGATAGCATCTTCCTTTTACTTCTTCCTCCAGTCTTAGGACATTTCATTAAGCTGAAAGTGTTCTGAACAAAGAAATGTGCTGTAAGTGGTCTTATAATGGGATTCATTGGCTTAAAGAATCGAAATTTACTTTTTTTTCCTTCCTTCTGCATGACACACACACACACACACACTGAACCAGAGGCCAAATAGGCTGACCTGCAGAATGGGTTTGTGCTGTGGTAATGATAAGGCTATTGAATGGAGCTGTACCCTGTCACGCTAGCTGCTGGGCCAGTGGTCTTACTGAAGGAATTTGATCAATAAACAGTCTCTCTCTCTCACCCTCCCTCTCTCTTTCCGTTCCGACCCGCCTTTTATCACTCCTGCCACCACTCTTTCTTTATCTACAAACAAAGTAAAAACTTGACCAGTTGTTAACTGGTTGCACTCTGAAATACTTTTTGCTGTCAGACATCTGACATTGTGGCGTGATCACTTACACCAGGAAAAAAAAAAGCAAACAATCTTCAATGCTACAATTAAGACTATTGAAATTACCAAAAGGCCTGACCTTGGATGAAAAGTTTTATTATCATATTTTGAATAAACAAGTGAAAAAATTCAATTAATTTAATTGTTATTATAATTATTTTATTTCAGAATTTTAATTACGTGTGCAAACCACACTGGTGGACCTTGTGAAGTGTCAGATTTATTTCCTTCTCACTCTCACATATCCAGTTAATTTGACACAGTCAGTCTTCGTTGTGGATTGTGGAAATGATAAACTGTATGTCCAGCACATAACCCTACCTGTCCGTAGTCCCATATTAGAACAGATTGATTTTATTGTTGAGTTCTTTACAGTATACCAATGTAATTTACATAGCATCAAGAAATTCAGATGTAGTGCTCATTGTGCAGAAGGTTGAAACAGTCCAACCTGGCTGGTCACACAAAGACAGAGATAAGCTGGATATGATGTGAACAAAAATTGGTTAACTTGCAGTGCTCAAACACTTCCCTACATTTTCTTGAAACTGATGGAAGTAGCAGATTATACTGATGGATTTATCAGATGACAATAATGCAAACAGTCGCAGTGATATAATTTTAATTGATTGAGACAATTTGCTGTTTTCTCAGCATACATTACAGACAGAATGGGTGTGCATTATATTATATTTTGAAGGACGTGATGCCATTTACAAGACTTAAAGTAAAGCTATGCAGTCTGACCTGACAGCCACTAAAAAGTGAGACAGAGTCACACTAGATAACTGATTTCCAGAATGAAGATAACACAGCTTCATTGCAGAATAGTAACTGCAATAATGTGTCCACAGAAAGAAGATGTGCTGAAATGCTAGTGATTAAATAATAATAATACTATAATTCATTTAAGTGTACCTTGTATATAACAGTATGACAGTCACTCAATATGGCTATAATACACCTACAGATGATCTATTGAAAACAGGCCGGCGAGTGAGCATGCATGTCTAAGTGAGAGTGAGTCTGCAAAAGGCTTGTTAGAGGCAGGTAAAGACAGTTAAAACAAAGAAGCAGCGAGACGGAGACAGAGCAGACCAGCACTTGTGATTCATCCCTGTCATTGTGGCACAGAGCTACATAGACATGACATGTGTAAGGAAAAAAAGAATATGCTCTGCGTCCCACACATTCTTTGTACTCCCTCAGTAGCAAAGCCAGACGCGTCTTTTAAATTGATCATACTGCAATGAAAGAGTTGGCTTGCCTCCCCAATAGGAGGCTAGAAACACAGTATGTTGGCATTATAATATATCATCTAGGAATAAGATGAGCTAAGTCAGAAAGTGGCAACAGTTGGCTCTTGGCTCTATAGCAAGCTGTGTTAATAAGACAATGTTCTATGTTATTTCATAATTGAAGGGTGTACAGTAAATGCATCCAAAATAAATTAGAACTGAAGCATATGTTACTATGAGAGCCTTAATTTTTCTACCAGATTGAACTAGCTTTGTTTTTGTGCTGAGGGAAGGAATAGTAAGAGCATGGATTCATTGAAGACCAATGAATGTGCAAAACTTATTATCATCTCAAAGATTACTCAGATGTGTTTTTTCAAAACAATAAATATTGAGACAAAGACTTTTTTGTAGGAAAACCATCCGATTGGGATTGTTGTGGACATTAAACTGTGTAACAATGTTTACATGTTCAGTGGTGTCCATTAAATGACATGCATGATGCCTGTGTTGTTGCACCTACTTGTCTCTTCAAGGGGCATCTCAGGAGCCATTGTAACATAGAAGCAGGGATTGATGTTTTCTGATTAGATCAGCGTCAGAGGAAGCGAGAGACTTGACCTTTTACAGTTTGACAAGTATGAACATTGTAAACACAGTGGATTTGCATTGCCATGTTTCCGCAATGTGAAAATTACACAGAGAGGTACAGGCCCTTGACAGGCCATTGATGTGACATGAGATTGCTTTGGATGTGAATGAAAGGATGACAACAACCATAAAAGGTTATCAAAGATGAAATTGCTTGAGTGTGTGTATGTTCACATGTTAGTCAGTAAACTTGGACTGTGTTGTGTTCACATGCTCTCACTCACTGGTGCCATTATTGTGGACACAAAATTATCTAATATTATTATTTTCCTGCACTCTCTCTATCTCCCCTATCTATGATTCAACAGGTCATTCCCATGGACCTAATCCCTTCATATCTAATTTATATGGTCTCTTTTCCTTTATCAGATGTAGTCATTACACCCACCAGTCTACCCTTCATTGAGTTGTTCCAGCACCAGCTGGGTGCTGTAGTGAAGAGCTTTGAATGCTTAAGCAGAAGCAACCTTCCTCTCTACACGTATAAATATTTCAGGGACAGACGAGCAGAATAAATTGACAGTAAAATTGACATCAAATCTGGCTTTTAATTTCAAGAGAAACAGGCGGCAGGAGCTGTAGGGGAGATGATGGAGAGGCGTACTGAGAGAGGAGAGGTCATGACCCATGTCAGCGTGCTAATATAATTCATTGAACCTCATATACATATATATATACTACACACACACACACACATACATACATACATACTGAACATATATGCAATTATACAGAGTAGGAAAAAGAAATTGTCATTGATTTTGTCTGTACAGTGACTTAAGGAAGCATTTGAGGTTTTAGGAGGACAAAGACACACAGAAGGTTGAAGATTGTGGTGTGATCACCGCAGCGGCATCTCTATGCACACAGTGGCAAAGATGGATACACAGAATATAGTTTCTCAATTGCATGCTGCTGATTTTCATCCAAGGTGTTTTTTTGATTACTTACAAAATCCAGGAATTTCTTTATTTTACAAAAGTGTTCAGTTTGGTAGAGTTTTAAATATTTTCACCATGTGAAATGAACCTCACTTGAATTCTTGTGTTCTTATAGTCTTCCAATTCATATGAGCTGCAAATGTATAGACCTGCAAGACACATTCCTTCTAGCTCCTGTTTTAAGTGTCAAGTAAATGTTTCCTTATTTCTCCTGACTTTTGATCCAGCACCAACAGCAATTCACTTATCCAGTAAAATATCTCCCTTGTTAATTGGATTGGCACAAAATTAGCTTTGGACATGCATGGCTTTCTGTGTTGTGTGTTGCCTCCTTGCTAACATTTCCAACATGAGCGCTAAAAATGGAAATCAAACACAGAGATTGTATTCAGGGCATTTAACTGTGATCTGTACCTTTAAACATACAGCAGAGCGCCCTCCTTCCTGCCCTCCATTCACTCCGCTCCTAATCACATCCCAAACTCCTGGAGCTGGCTGCTTTGCTAATTCCCTCTGACAGCACCAGTGTTGGTGCTGTGGCCCAGCTCACGACGCTGTCAGCCTCTTTCCTGCTCGCCCTGCGGACCTCCTCTGCTTATATCACCACACACTAGAGACAGGTCCTGTCCTCCTCTTAAGCTTTGCCTTTGTCTTCTCTCTCATTTATTCTGCTTTTTCACTGATTCTGTATAAAGTTGAGAAAAGCAAGGTTAGCAAAAATGCAAATGTTTTAAATTTTAAATAGTTGTCAGACACACAGAATTTTAAATCTATTATGAAAATAAATTTAAAGCCGGTTCATTCTTAGATTTGAGTAGCTCGAATTACTTTTTACATCTCATATCATGCTCTCTCTCTCTCTCACACTCGCTACCTATGTGCTCCATTCCTTCATCCCGCTCTCACTCTCAGCATGATGGGTTGTGTCCAGTCAGTGGGCAGCCTTGGTGTAATTTGGCCCACAGGGGCTGTTGGCAGTAGGTGTGGGGATAAAGGGAGCAGGGATGGTGGGGTTTGGAGAAAAGCGGGCTTAGTGTGGGGCCTGGGATGGAGGGGACAGCAAGCACATAGGAAAAGCATTAAATAAACATTAATGGAACTAGGTTACAGGAGATTTATTAAGGAGACTTTTTGGACCCACACTGTGGGGTTTTATGCAGCACTTTAATAACTCTCTCATGCACACAGGTAAACAAACCAAGTAATTTATTGCCATCCACATAGGTGGCCATTGTGGAAACTGTTTTAACTTTGATTTGGCTCATGAATTGATTTTTGTCCTGCTTGTATTGTGAAACTGAATGAGTTCTAGCCCCAAAATGTTTTTTTCTTTTTTTTTTTTTTTACATCGAGGGTAAGTCTGACTTGGATATGATTTTGATGTCACTCTGTGGTCTTTTAGTAATTAGTGCCCTTAATCACAGCTATCTGATGTTAAATGTACACTTTCTGGCAAGTCAAACACACAGATAAAAAGTGATGATTAAACACTGTAAAGAGGAGACTGTGGCTGAACAATTCTAGATTTTTACAAGAACGTGGTGGGTTTTCTTCAACAACAGGGGATTTCAGAGAGAGAATTATTCGATGAGGAACTAACAGAGCTCTGCCATTGACATCACATTTTACATATGACATGGTCTTTGTAAATCCACACTTTCAGAAACTGGAGTTTTGTAGGAAAAACCTTAGTGTCATATGCTTAGTGACCCACTGCTATTCCACAGTCCTTTTTGACCTACCACTCTAAATAATCCAGTTGTGCTAGCTTGAGCTACTTAAATAGTTTTTAAAAACAACATAGAAAATCCAGAATGACAAGGTATGGAGTAATAGAATGCTGGTATAAGTTAAGTGTTCTAATTTGATCATTGTCATGAAATCCAATAAACATGCCACAAGTATCTTTGGTAGTATCCACATTTGCAACATTGAGCCCTCCAGCCCTGGGGCAATTGTCTTGCACTGTGTTGGTGAGGTTCAGTGCACAGGAAGTGTAGACGGCTGCCCTCCTCAGAGGATAGATAGCAGAGGAGAGCAGAGACTGACAGAAAGGGTTGGGGCAGGAAAAGGCTCCATGCTGCTTTACCTTGAGTCCCGTCGCCTCTGCTCCCTGCTCTGCTTCAAGCTCAAGTGACGTGAATACCAGACATTGCTCAGACAGCATACCTCTCAAAGTTCACTTGGAGTAGGAGAGAAAGAAGGGAGTTCTTGTCTTGGCAGCAGGATTTAATGGATAGAATATAACAGAGGGGAAATGTAAAAAGAGAATCAGAAACAGAATGGGTTTAAGTGAGACAGCGTTGGGCAGGAAGAAAAGAGAAACAAATAGAAAAAGATTTACCTTTGGAGAAGACAATAAATGCTCCATTTAGTGTGAGAAACTAAGGGAAATGAAAAGAGTAACAGACAACCTGACAGAGAGACATTCAAAGAATAGTTGTGTGTACATATGTCTGTATGTGTGTTTGATGAGCATACCGGTTGTGTTGCTGCAGGATAGTGTGCGTCAGGCTTTGATGTGGAAATACAAGGAGCAAAAGCCGAGCCAACCTCAGTCCAGTCCCCAGTGGGACACATCTACAACTGTGCATGTGAGAGAAGTCAAGAAATAGACACACGAAGAGCCACAAGCAACAACAAGCTCAAAAGTAAACACCGCTTCAATGTTTTCTAATTATCAGTAAACAAAAGTGGCAACAGTCTTTACTAATGCTGTTAATAATCATTTCAATGCCAGTGCTGAAAAATATCAACGTCTTTTGTTGCTAAATTGACAAGTTTTCAAGTTTTTCTTTCTTTTTGGCATGAATCTATTGTCAATCTGTGTTTTCAGTTTAATAGTTAATTTAACATTCAGGCCAATTAGGCATTCTTGAGAGGGGACATTTTAAATAAATCTCCACCTAGCACATGAAACCGGCTGCATCAGAATTTTTCTTTGAAGTACTGAGGTTCAGTTTTACTAATAAACGACACCCTATCATATGGTATTCAAAGCAGATTGGTACAAGAAAGTGATTTTTCTTTGCAAGGGTCATTTTTAAGAATTTACCAAACAAATACGAATCCACTACAGTGCAACTCTGTCAAGAGTTTGGATGTTGAAAAGACATCTTACAAAGTTTTACTTTTACATCTATATATTGGGCCCCTGAGTTTTCACAAGGAAGTGCATTGAGGGGGAGGTGGACAAAAGAAGAGATAAAGGCAGTCTGACAGAAGCAAGGGGGATAAATCAGGTCCAGGCAGACAAGGAAGACTAAAGACAGAAGGATGAGTCCATCCATCGGGCCCATGTGTGGGCTTGGTGCTAACCTGCACTCATGTTTTGGTAGCTTGCAGGGAAGTAATCCAATCAGCCTGCCCTGTCAGTTTTATTTTCCCCTTTCAGCTATGCAAAGGCCTTTCCACACACATACATACTTAAATATGAGCATATTTAAGTACATGCATACAACATACACGGACAGCATGGACTCTTTCGAACAATGCATTATAATCCACATGGAAAACAAAACTGACAGTTAATAAGTTTGTGAGGGATAAAGAGCAATCCCTGGACCTCAACATGAATATCTACCCAGATGACAGAACAAACAAATGGCAAACACACAATAAATCGAACTAGAAAAACAGTGGCTTTGATATCATAAAAGCATGCCCCTCACAAAGAAACTGATCTTGATAACTGCTTGGTCCTGGTGATCACAGGCCACACACTGCATTACCAGCCTCTGTATGTTGCCAAGGCGACTGCATATGAGCACTAATTGACTATAACAATACTGATTACACAAGGAACAAGAAGTTGCTGCCTTAGAACATAGGTATAACATAAAGAAGCAAAGCTCCATTCCTCATTATGCCTTTCTGTACTGGTTCATATTAAGTGTCAGTTTCAGTTGGAATTGGAAGGCTTTCAGAATGACAGTCACACAGATGCATACATATTTAATTTGACAGAAGAATATGTCTATTTCCTCACTGAAGATCATTATTATTATACCTTTAACTTCTCAGCATTCTGTAAGGTGTTGCCATACAAAACCATGTGCTTTGAGGATTTATTTACTGAAATTATAAAAATTGTATTCAGGCAAAACTGAAGTATTAAAGATTAAACAAGCAGAGATATCGACAAAAGAATATCTCCTCGTTAAACTCTGGAAGGAAACCTGTATGGTATGGCTGTTTGGTAGAACTTGGGTTTTATTCTCTTGTTCTGGCCTTCAGAGCTGTCTGTTAAGATTGCGCTTGCCCAAGTAACTGGTAAAATCTGGAAACATAGTAGTATTGAACAGAGCTAAGAAAATAAAGCCAACTTCATAGTAATAAGCTTTGAGCCACTACAGATATTATAGCTCTGACTAAAGTTTCTTAAAAGGGTACAGTACATGAAAATGACTGAATACACAGCAGGTATTGGACACCACTGCTGATGTACTGAATTTACTGATGGGTGTTCTTACAGCAGGTAGCTTTTTCTTTGCCCGACGCCCATGTCTGTGTTTGCAAGCATGTACTGCGTGTACTGCATGTAATGTGTGCGTGAATATGTTGTGTGAAGTTGTCTCACCCTCATCCCACCCAGGGTGTGTGAGTCTTGGAGTGTCCAAGCGCAGTCTCCATGAGGTCAGTGGCTGCTGTGATAATGCCCGACTGATGCCGGCTGTCAATAGCCATTCACCGGGAGAAAAGTGCTCCGCCTCTTCAGTAAATTACATGGTGCGACGTGAGCTGTGAGGTTCAAAACAACCTGACCCCACTGTTGTTCGAAGAAACAATGGAACAATGACTGCAATCAGCTTTTCCAGCAACCATCTGTGTCATGCTGCTGACTACAAAACACCTTTCCATTACTCCAGGGCTGCACCTATTAGCTCACCATGCTATTGACTCCAAAGTGAGATGGAGAGGTTATTGTAATGGCACATTAGATTGTCTCTGACCCTTCTTTATCTAGTGTTTTGTTTTGCTGACCTTGACATAGGTTGGCTTTTTGAATGCTATAATGCTTCTTAAGTGATCATTTCTCTCAATAGTTTTTTCTCCACAGATGAACATAGTTGAGAATTGTCTTTATAGTGCTGAAAACAGTTTTAAATACATTTTGTGTGTGTTTGAGACATGATTTTCTCTTTTTTCCTTGACTCTGAACATCTCACGGCTTCAGCAAGCATGCCCGGGAGCAGTATGAAAAACTATCCACCATGCATAAGAACATGCAGAAGCTCTATGAGAGCATAGGAAGCTTCTTTGCCTTTGACCCTGACTCAGTCAGTGTGGAGGATTTCTTCGGAGAACTAGCCAACTTCCGCATCCTCTTCATGGTGAGTATAAAGTTTATAGTTTGTTTACTTGTACATGAAAAGTCTCACATTTACCGTTTCTTCAAAGAAGAAACACACACAGAGAGACTAACAGAAAACCACCACCCACACATGCACATGCTTTTGCTCACACTTTCACTTGCTGACACACATTGGGTGTTACTGAAATGATAACAGAATTTGTGTTACACATGCGCGTATTTTTCGTCAGATTTTCAGCAGGTCTTCACAGATGGTGAAAATGTGCAAACCCTAGAGTGTAATAATTTTATGGATTACACCGGATGTTTAAATGGTACAGTGAATTAGTATAACACTTTCATGGAGTTGGGGGTCTCATAAGGGACAGATTTTAAAAAAGAATGAAAATTGAAGCAGCAGAGGTCAAGATTTTCTGACTTAATTCTCACTATGGATCATCAAGTGACATCACTATGACACCATCAGGGATAGTTTCTTTGACTTAGCATATCTCCTCCATAGCAATACAGGACATTACGCAACCGTAATGTGTGTGACCAACAAGGGCAGAAATATTTTTTCCCATCCAAGTCATCATGATTGTTCATTAAATAGATTGAATATTAGATAGAATAATAGAATAATAGTTTAAAAAAATATACAATTCCTTTCTGAGTACTTTGCTTTTCTAAAAATACCAGAACATTTTTGGTTTGAAAAAGTGCTTTTCTGGCTATTTATTGTGGACTTGAAATTCCCTTGGTTGGCCCTGACATGCTTTTCAATTTTTCTTTTCTCATTCTTGCACTGTTCTCTACAATAAGGTAACTGCGCTCACCTGCCGAGAGACTTCTACCATGTTATCTTTTAGTAGGTCATTAAGTGACTGTCTGCCAAAGAAGTTCTTTTTCCAGAATCATTGACATAACCTCTTTTTGTCACAGAAGTATTTCTTTTTCACTTTCTTCAATACCATCATAGTCTTTAAGGTCTTGAATGTGGCTGTTTATTTATTTATTTATTTTCAAAAAATGTGTTTCAGAGTGGGATCTTTTGGTACATTTATTTAAGATGGTTTTATTCCAGCAACATTCTGGCCATTCCCAGACGGAAGCACACGATGTACAGACAAATTTTCCCCAGCATTTGGTGGATCTGGCATGTGTTTTAAAGTGACTGTTGTATCATTAGCATAGATAGTATATATTCACAAAATTTCCTAGTGTTTTAAATGCAAATACAGAAGTACAGAAATGTGTATTTTTTTTTATAAAGATGGAGGAAAATTTTTCAAGTTTTTCAACCCAGGCGGTCTGTTCTTACATCCAAATGGGAAACAAAAAGTGTGCACTGAATGCCTGATGCTAAAATATCAGCACATAACTGATGAATATAACTTAACTTAACATTATTTCTTTAAGTGTAAGATACAGTACATATGCTTGCTGGTAACGAAGCTTCTAATACTGATTTGGGAGCTTGGAAAAAAAGGTAAAGTTATGAAACAGATTAGAATATATATCATTAGAAGGAAAGAACAGTGAGAGGCTTTGGGAACCTTAACCTGTTCCCACAGTTTCATTAGCTCAAAGCTGATTGTGAGTATATGTCTGAATGTGCTGTCCCCTCACCGCATTGTAGATCTCGCTGGATGCTGTTAGCTGTCTAATAAGGAGTTATGGAATTAGATAAAATTGCATTTTACTTTTTAAGTGAGAAAAACATTGGGTTTTTTTTAACATATATTTTTTTTAAACATATATTGACCTTAATCATTAGAACCACTGTATGATATCAGTTGTGTAACATATTTAATTTTTCTATAATGTTTTATGATACAAGCAGAAAGGGCATACACAAGTGGGAAAGGTGCCAAGGTAACAGTGTAACATGAATTTACTTTGGATAAAAGTAAAATTTTAAATATCCTCTTCTTCCTTTTAGTGTTGAACAGAATATGGATACTGGTAACAGTGAATAAAGCACATTGGACAAAAGAGATAAGATAAATATGTGATAGTAACAAAGAGGTAAACACCATATCATGTAAGAACACAGCAAAATTCCTTTCTTCTGACTAGACAAGTCTGTTAAATATTTATTCAAGTCTCTGCTTTCTAACTTCTACAGTCTATCCATCCCCCCGGCACCGCCCCAAAATTCTCAGTGTCAGGATGATGACATGGTGTCCAGGGGGCATCCTTCTCCTCTCTTTACTCAGATCCCCATCTGAAACCAACTTTTCATTCCCACTGATCAAAGAGCAGCAGCAAACAACACAACACTCCCTCAAGGAATCCAGAGTTGCATATCTCTAAAAGAGGCTTCCACCCAAGAAAATAAATTATTCTCTCAAGCAAATAGCTGCAGATGAATATTTTATTACTGATTTAAACTTTCCTGCTAAGGATAAGGGGGAGAAGTTAGTGGGATAAAGTGTGGTGCGGTTGAAATGGTGTGTGTGTGTGTGTGGGGGGGTTTATAAGTTAATGTATTCATATAAAAACAATCCTTTAATCACCATATTCTTCAGATATTTATAGTTTTGGGCTCTTCAGCTCTGCTGACAGAAAGGCTAATCCTATCTGCTTGAAGAGCACAAGGAGTTAATGGGTGTTTCTACTTAAATGTTGCTTTTATTTTTTTATCCTTTAAAAAAAACAACTGAGCTAGCTTCTTTGCTGCACAACGAACGAAGGAGATTTGGGGAGATTATTTATCTCTACTCTCCTTAAGAGTTACTTATCTTTGACGGTCAGCCAGGATCAACCATTACTGATTTGTTCTAGATGGCAAATCAAATAAACATTTGACTTCTCCTCAGTTAATGATTTAAAAAGAGCCCTGATTTAACTTCTTGAAATGACATTCCCCAGGCTTTCATTTCAATATTGAGACATTGAGTTGTTTGACTGAGACAAAACATCTTTGCCAACTTCCATCTATGTGGCATTGCCATGTGTAATGCATTCACAACACAAAGCATCTGCATTATTCAAGAATTCCATTGCAGTACAGTCACCCTAAATTGCTTTTACTAAAAAGCTAGGGCTTAATGCACCCGACCAACATTAGGCATTTGAGTAAACGCATTGACAGACAGTCCTCACAGAACTGAATGTAACTGATAAGAGAATCCATTAACTCTATTTTCCTTCTGTTTCATTCTCTTTCTCTCCCTCACTCCCGCCATATTCTTTTTTTCTCTGTGGCCAATGGAATATTTGATTTCAGCACACGGAATCAGTATTGGAAGACTCCAACAATTTGTTAATTTAATGTTGCTGCTATATTCTGAGTATGAGTGAAACGCAATCACAGGGCCTGTATGTGTAATCCTGACCAGGAGCAGGGGGATGAGGATTTCTCCATTAATGAATTATCAAAGTGCAGCAGATGGGCAGGGATGAGCAAACATTTGTCCTTGATGACTGAGTTACTTTATATTAAGAATCAGACTGGTTTCCCAAAGTAGCAAGATAGAGCATCTAAGAGATTACATGGATAATTTCTTTGTGTGTGGCATTCGTCCACTTTTGAGCCCATTTGATATTTCTAAAGTTTGCTAATTCCTTCACAATATGAAAAATAATCTTAATTATGCTGATCTTGCTGAAGATTATCCTCTGACAGTCCCACTCTCTGCACCTTCAGTGTAATGTTTCCTCAGTATTTTTATTTACACTAACATGAGACAGTCATTAAAATTATTGAAGGTCACCTATCAATATGGAACATCTATACCACAGAGCAGAAGTCTCGCAATCTGTAATATATAACTTTCTGAAGTCACTTTCCCCCAACACGCTGGCACACAGTGTAACAGATGGCTAATAAACACGTTTGCTGCTTAAAGTCCAGGCGCTGTAGTTTTTGTAAAATTCAAATGAGATATAGCAGTGACACTCTCTGTGTGAGATCACTGGTGCAACTGAGCAGTTGGAAATAATCATTGCTCCCTCATTGGACTGGCAAACTTGTATGCATGGGAGGGGAGGCATGCTGTGGGAGATGTATTGTGTTGTGCAGGGTCAAGGAAGAACAGCAAAACCATTTCATGAATTATTGAAACAACAGACCTAGGAAAGGGAAATGATGCCTGGCCCTTGTTGGTGGATTGGACCTGTGGGTTGCATTGCATTCAGTTTTCCAGCCAGGTATAGGTAGAAGAATACTTATAGTCTCTTCCTGCAAACACAGGAGGCCATGAGTGTGGCATACGCTTATTTTGTCTCTTGGCCTCTGTGATCCTGAAATCAAGGATGTGCTGCATCCATAGTGCTGTCAACAAACCTCAATAGCGGAAAGGTGCAATTATGCAAAAGGACACGTGTTTTGTCCCTTTGAGAATCTAACTCTAAATTTACATACCCCCCAACAATATGCATACAGCACCTGCACTACATTTTCCTGCTTTTCACCAGAGGGGTTTAGGGCATAGAGCCAGTCATAAACAAGTTCCCTGGACAGTAGGATTTGTTTTGTTTAAGGGTTATTAGGCAGAAACCTGGCCAGGAAGGACACCATCTGTCACTGTGGATAATCACAGGGGAAAAACCTTTCACCTTTTCACCAAAATGAATGAACCTTCATTCTCAAATTAAGAAAACAGTATTTTTCTAACTTAAATATTTGCTATACAAATGACAACATATAAAACTTATTTCTTGTGTGATATTTCAAATGGGCCCAAGCTTTTGCTGGACCCAAGTTATTATAGATTGTTTCTATTTGAATAAATAATTAAGCTCTTGCTGTAACTACAGTGATGATCTTAATGAGGGACCTATGTCTTAATGTGAAGGCCAAAAATAACTTGTTTCAATAGTCACAAATAAAATACTGTACTTTGCTGTCAAGTCAATGTACTGGAGACAAAATGAGATGGATGTTGGAATTCATTCAAAATATCTGAGCAGATTCAAGAGAAACCAGATCTTCTGCCCTATGTTCCCATGAGGTTTAAATATGGTTCAGTGCACTGAAGACAATTTTGAAAACATATCTCATATAGCCTCCTAGAGTATGCAGAGAAAATGAGACCTGATACAATCAGTCGTTGCCAATGGCAAAATATGGGCCGTCAAAGAGCGTGGTAAAGCGGAAAATATGGGAATAGTGAAAACGTATTTGTTACCATGGTAATTAGTGGTGTTGTTTGATTAGAGCAACAAAATTATGTTGAATAATCATGTTTACATTCAAAATTAGTTGTTGTTTAAAATAAGTTTTGCCAGCAGGACTTTTTTTTGTAGTCTGTATAATTTATAAACAACTTATGCTGTAGATCTTGAGCAGTGCAGTGATATTGCTTCCAGTCAAGTTGCCAGTGCTGCCCATCACTTAAACAAATTCACAAGTTAACTGTTTCATCATGGTATCACACCACAACTCCCATCTGCCCTAATTCAAAACTGTACTAGAGTGCACACAGTTGATACCTCTGCAATATACAAATAAAATGCATTTTGATTTGTGTTTTAACCCACCTGTAGTAGCTGCTGAAATGGAACATAAAAACATAATAAAAAAACTCACTCAATCTCCCTCACCCTCACCTGAATTCTCCTTTACTACCCCCTCCCCCACACACACACAGTTCTCCCACCCTTTCTCTCATTGCCCTTGTCATCCAAGAAGGGGACAGTGACAATGAGGGCTTGTGTCCTTGGACATGGAGCAAAGCTCCACTATTGACTGGCATGATGAGCTTCTCTTTCCTTGTTCCTTCCCGACAATCCCCGTAATCCCTCAGTCTTAGCTGCCAACACACACATCAGTACTACCGGGGCATTTCATGGGAGTCTGACTGTCACCACTTATTACATCAGTGCACAGACAGGGCCATGCCTTCCTTTACTGACATTCACACACGCACATATGCATATATAAGCTGAACACCACAGATAATCAGGAGCACAAAGATGCCCATGGACTCGTGTGTAGGTACACAGGCTCATATTCATGTATACACATACACAGAGTATGACCTCTCACACACATACACTAACACCTATGATGGGTCTTGTCAAGGGCTGCACCGCAGGCCTATGATGAGAACACATTTTGTTGTCTCCAAAGGTCACACAGTTGCATCTTCCTCTTTGTTGGCACAAGAACAAACTGACACATTTGTAAAGGCTGAATCTGTGCTGTTGATTATCTACCTTTTCCTGACTTCTTCCTGACATTTCAGCCGGTCACAGCAGAAGAGGAGGATGATATCTCTTTCTCCCTCATCAGAGACTGGCACACTGCTGCTATCTTTTTCTTTTTTTCATGTGGTTGCTCCCCTAATTTATAATAATAATATACAAGAACGGTATTATGTGTGTCTATATAATATTCTCCCCTACAATATGTGCACTATTTCTAAACATTTCACACATTTTAAGCAGTAGGTACCTGTTACAGAGAAATAGGCCACATATCATCGACAATGAGAATCAACTGTGTGCTAAGTGCGGGTAAAGCTTAACAGACATATAGGCTTGTATTTTATAAAATCATACACAAGGCATGATATATTGTTTATTCCAGCAGCTTATCTCAAACTATCAAACTCTTCAGGGAATAACAATTTACTGATGGCATGCTGCTGATGCTTCTGAATACTATACAGTAGCATAGACATTAAAAGCGTGGACTTGGCAGGAGCCACATTCGGATTTTATTTATATGTGTGTGTGTGTGTGTGTGTGCGTGCGTGCACCTCATCAGGAAGCAGTGAAGGAGAACCACAAGAAGAGGGAGATGGAGGAGAAGATCAAGAGAGCCAAGCTGGCGAAGGAGAAAGCAGAGCGCGAGAAGCAGGAGCGCCAGCAGAAGAAAAAGCAGTTGATTGACATGAACAAAGGTATGCCACTTCTCTCCGCGCCACCACTGAGACAGAGAAATGAGGAGGCAGGTGGGGAGTTAGGAGGAGGAGAACGGGAGGATGGAAGGGGGTTTTCATGGAATGGTGCTTTACACAGATCTGAACCCAGAAGGAAGAGGATAATGCATAGGAGTGAGGGGGCAGTCATCCTTTTCAGCTATGAAGCAGTCTCATACTTGCTTCCATTGCTGATACAATGCATCCAAACAACAGACAGATTATTATACTTTAACCATGTTTTTTCCAAGGTACACTTGCCGAATAGACACAAACATTCTCCTTCAGTATGTCAGTGTATTTTTAAAAAATTAACACACCTTAAGCAATGTGCAAAAGTGTTACAACTCAGTAGTGTTACACATCATTGGACAAAAAGAAAACTGGTTTGAGTGCTGATAGAATAAAGAATGTAGGTCACAGGAAGACAGGAAGCTTTGGCCTACTGTCAACAATGGTTTTGTAAATTGTAACACATCACATTGTTATGAGTTTTTCACTGGTCATGTGTGTCAAGTTATAGGAAGGAAAATGATCATTCGTCCAGTTCTGGGAAGTTTGCAGGCGGCGTTCTATATCTATTGCAGTGAATCCCTGGAATTGCTCTTTTGTCCTCCAGCGATACCAGTAAACTGTGTATTGATCAGCGTAAGTTGCCGTTGTCCACAAATGAAAAATTACAGTGACAGAGCTGGGTGCCTGTGTCTAGTTATGCCAATGACATTGAGAAGGAATTTCAAGCCTGAGGGGGCTTTGCAAGCAGACATTGTGGCCTTTTGTCCATTTTTTTTGACAAACAGACTGGGATTTTCACAATTCACCAGCTTCTAAATGTCAGCACCAGCCAAGGACCTCTCTGCGGCTCAGCCACATTGGAAAATGGGACAAGACAGTCCTCAGTATGCCACAAACTCTCCAAGATAATTGATGCATGCTACAGTTTTTTCTTCTTTCCCTGAGCAGTGACCTCTTTGAAAGCTTCACTTTTAATAATCCAACATTGCTGAGCTGAAGGAGGCTGTCTACCCCTCTCTCTCGTTCTGAGTAACCAGATGGAGAAGGGTAGAGAAGTAGGTATGATATTAAATATTTCTGCCAGAGCAGATTTTGATCTCAGTTTCTGAATGCTATAATATGACTTGTATGAATAAAACATGAGGATGACATGGGCAATGTTGCTTGCAGCTGTGGAGATAGTAGGGATCCAACCAACTATTAGCTTGTTGGACTTGCACGATCACAGTGACCTTGGCAGTTATGCAATACACACTTGATGTGCTAAACTCAGGCTGCTTTTTCACCTGTCAAGGTTCTTACCCTCATTGACTACACATTTTCATTAACAATAGTTCATTTTTGTGGGCTAACTTGTCCCTACGTGAGATGTAGTCAGAGAAAGGACAGTCACATACCTGAGCTCTTACAGCAGCTTGGTGTTGCACTGTTGTGTTCTCTCTCAGTTCCATGTTAGGCTGCTTGGTTGCAGCGCACATAGCATGAGATTCATTTGATTCATTTGTTTTCTGTTGCACATCTTTATTATTCCTTTGCGCCAGTGACAGCTGCGGCCACAGACATTATGTTTTCAGGTTGTCCATCTGTCTACCTTAACTGAAATTCATAATGTAATTCTGACAATATACACCTGATTCCTTGTATCAGATTTCTTCAAAGGCTTCAGGAAATGTCTCATATGAGTCTGAACAGATGTAGTCAACACAACTGGTTGGCTGTCTCTGCTCCTCTCCAGTTGACAGCCTTGGTTTGAGAGTTTTGGCACTTCTCTCCCATTCTGTTCTAAAATTCTATATGTGCTTTAGATATTTTGAGAATAATTTTGTCATCAATATTTCACACTGAGCTGTGATTTCTATAAAACCTGCTGTAAATAAGGTAGTGCACAGAAAAAAGAAGGTGCTTGCTAAATTCTTCTTACCATTAATTTATCATGTCAAAACATATGGTGCAATCATTTTGCCTTTTAGAGTTTGTAAGGGTAATTGAAATGCTGAAGCACATTTTCCGTTTGATATACCTATACTTGTCTGCATTATTTTAATTCAAATCTTAGTCTCAAACAGACAAACACAGACAGGCCGACTGAAAGATTTAAAATTGATAGACATAATGAGTAAAGAGGCTAAGGTAATGATAAAGAGTTGTTGACCTGAATATCATATTTTTTCTGTCTGCAAATCCATTAGTATGACCAGATATAGTAAACATATGGTCCCTGTATTATGTATATTATGAATTATATGCAGGACAATATCCTGTCTGTTTCATAAATTCATTTATTTGCTTTTTTTTTTTTTTTTGCTTAAATGAGTGTTTGATGGATCATAATATTGAGTTTAATGCACTTTCAAGAGGCTATTTTTGAGAAGGGATTGATTTTTTTTTGTCATTTCACAAATTGTGACCTAATCCTCTTCACTTCCAAATGATTAACAATGAAATGCATATTTAATGAGAGTTTAATTCATTTAGCGTTTGCCAGGATGGCACCAGGGTGGGGGAAGGGAAAAAGACAAATGCTTGTAGGAAACTGATTTATTTTTTAATTTTTTTTTTTTTTGCATTTCTTGGTTGATAAAACTCGAGTGTGCTGTATGACATGCACGCTTCTTCAACACGTGTGATAAGACAAGTGCAGAGCTAAACGTGTTTTCCTTGTGAAGTATTAGAAATCCTAATTGCTTATGAAATCATTACCGAGTCACCCCATTTGTTTTAATTTGCTCTAAGTGGATTTCCATATTCCCTTGAACTGACCAGATGTTCAACATTTACAAAATTGCTTTACTTGACTAGAAATAACAGTTGAACACTGTCGAATAAACCCAAATGAATGGTTCTGTCTAAAACAGGGGAAAATGGTTCATAACAGCAGGATATTTTTTATTACGGCATATGAAACAATGTCGCAAGCGGCATGTTGAGTGTGTCAAGAGCCAGAGTATAGAAGAACATCTGGACTTTCTTTCTCCAAGGCATTTGTGTGGAGTAGCAGGCCCCTTTGGCCACTGACCCGGCTGGCATCACCAGGGTCAGTGCCCCCATCTGGGGCAAGTGTCTGCACCCACATGTCAACTGTGTTCCCTAGTCAACTCCACTAAGCTTTGAACAGTGCCGGAAAGCACACATGCCGCTTTGACCACAATGCAACTTGTCATAAGGTACACAGAAATAAACAAATATCCAGTAACAAAAAATTGAACATTTTATATTTAGTCTGGGCATTTCTCCCAGATAGCACAGAGAAATAGTGAAGAACTTTGTTGTACATGTTTTCTGTCAACTTTTCTCTGACCTGTTTTATACAATATAGTTTTCAGTATGTGAATAGTTACATAACGGTCTCCCTCCCCATATGAACCTCTGAAAAGCATTTTTTATTGCCAACCTGGCAATTATCAAGTGCGGAAACATATTGGTTGCAAGTTTTACAACACCTTTTATGAGTGTATCAACTCTGCTGTCTCAGTTGACTACAAACATTAAATGTAATCCAACTGGACTATTGTATTAGAGAGACTTTTCTCAAGTAATCTTAGGTCTCAGGATAGAATTATCAGAATGGAAAACTAACTTTTTGTAAGATGAGTTACTAAATTTGGTAACAGTATTGTTAAATCCCTGAAAACACATGCAGAGGCTCCACAGATGCTGTTTTTATGATTAAGTTTTACCTGCAAAGGGATCATGTTTTACTATATGAATTAGAGTCCACTCGCGCACTTCTACCCATTCCAGCAACAGCTTGCAGACACCCACAGAACACATCCATACACTGGATTGCTCTTTTGGAATATTGATATTGAGGGAAAAATATTGTTTTCGTATTTTGTTAATATAGCTATTGAACACATTATCACAATCCTGAATATAGTTATCTTTGTTGACACAGCAGTTGGACATTGTGTATACCTCACAGTCCATCACCGTGTTTTAAAATTATAGGGCCTAGTAACAGATCGGGTTATGTTAAATTTCAGCCACAGATATTAAATACATAATATATTAGATTATTATATTAAAAATTATTTGTATTAAACAGAACAGACCTTAAATGGTGTTTCTATGATATCTTTTTCATTTTCAGTAAATTTTGAATTAGTATGTGTCCTCCTTTCCTTCCTGTCCAAAGGCATTTTTCCCTTTCAACAAGGCCTGTTAGAATGAGGTCTCTGTGTCTCTGTGATTTTCTGCAGAGAGCTGTTGGCATGTTGACAATGATGGGCCTGCACCATCTATTTATGCATCCTCCTTGTCAACCTTTCACATTTAGAGGAAAAACTAGTATGTGTTTACATAAATAAAAGTAGGCTCCTCTCAAAAAGTGTTCCATTTACTGAATATGAGCAAAATAAGTTAGCAAAGGCTTTGATTACATTCATTACAGAAGTGTTTTAACCCCCAAAATCTTTTCGGGGTTTCTGTACATTTTGTCATGCAAGTGCATGTAACTCCTTATGCCTCAGCTTCACTTAACATGCAGCACAGACTATATTTTTAATGTGGGTTCATGAAACACACATTCACTTTAGATAATACACATTTGAGAACCCCATTCACAAAAACACAGATTCAACTTTTTTGGAGGCTGATAAAAAAAATTGGGATTAAGATTGGATTTATTAAGATTGCTTGTATTGATTCTATAAAGCTATTGTGTCCTCCTCAGTGTGTTTTCTCTTTCCCGTGTGTCTCTTCCTCTTCGTGCATTTTTTTTTTACTTAATTGCAAAATTGTGAAACTATATTTTTTATTCTAATTTTGGTTACCAAAGCACATTTTCCAAATTCTGGTATCTATTACTGTGGCATTCTAAAATAAATTGACATATTTTTGTGCAGCTGATTTGATGGTTGTGGCTGGCTGGGTCCTGTCAGAAATGACAGTGGCAGAAATGTGGATTGATGGCTTTCTGTGACACTGACAGCTGCTGGCAGGCCAGTGCATACCTGTGTCTCAGCAGTGCCAGCTAGGTGTTCATAGACAAGCGCTGACAGGCAGCAGTGGGGTGGACAGGTTTGCTCTCCAAGTTTGCATAGTGTCTCCACAGTACAGCAGACACAGCAAACAATATTACCAGGCGAGATGGCATGTAGAGACGTGAAGGTCAGAAACCAAAATAGATAAAAGAAATGTTTCTGAAAGAGATTCTCACTATTCCTCAGCTTATCTTGAGAAATGAAGCCAGTATTAGAGAGCTAAAGCTGACCTTCATGTTTGATATGGAATATAACGAACAAGGACAGACCTCTCCAGAATGTAATGATGATATATGATACAATGCTTCTAAATTTGCTGCCTGTTTATTCTATAAAGTGTAATTTCTCTGTCATGCCATGATTGTCCCGTATCAGGTTACATAATCGTATTTTCTGATGAGTTATAAAAATGACAGTTCACTTTCACTACATCTGCATGTGAATGCCAAACTCTGAGAAAATTGCCATCTTTTTCAACCTTGCATTTGAGCTGTGTCGATCTGGAGTGCAGGAAGTGCAAGGCATGCTCTAAAACACCTGAGTATGGATTGGTGAATTCCATCATTACCTTGAATGACAGGAACAAGGGCACAAGGATTATCTGCTGTCATACACCCATTCTAATAAATAACAGCACATTAGATTGTGCTGTATCGCCAGTCGAAATCAGAATCTGCCTCAAGGCATAGATGGCACACAGAACATGGCTGAGTGAGCCTTAAGGCCTATAATGGCAAGCATCATGAATAGAAATGTAAAAAAAGAGAAGCATAAACAAATGACATGCAAGGAATCATTCCGTCTGATTGAATCCAAAATTCCTTTTTATAGGTGAAGGTGATGCAATAAAAAACATATTCAGTACTTATCTTCTCAGATTATAATATTTCTAATGCACTTGTTTAAATAAATGTCAGCATGAGTGAAAGGAACCTAATTAAAGGAAACCCTTTAATATTCTATGATAAATATCATTCTTCATTGGCAATTAAAGGGAACAGCAGGGAATAGTCTTGCCCACATTTTTGCCTGCCTGTTTTATTTATTAATTGTAAATTTGAATATGTATAGTTGTTTTTCTCTATCTTATTTTGTGGAACTGTCTGATCAATAGGAGGACAGACAACTGTAATTAGATTGCACCTTAAAGCTTTTAGTCACTTTTATCTTTTATATTTAACTTAATTTAGTAATGGCCACAATTAAGGAAGTGAGACATGTGCCAGATATCTGCGTCTTTCCTATCTGTGTGTCTCTCAGTGTTTCTGTGTCTCTCCCACACACACACTGTGCTCATCCCGCCTTGTACTTCTCTCTCTCCCATTGCATTCATAAATGTTCCTCTTCTCCTTGGTGAAATCAGCTCAGGCACAGTTGAATCTCATTAATTTGTGGGTGGTTCAAGTGTCTGATCATTTCCCCTCCCAGATCTGGACCTCACTAGTCACTTTACAGTCAATCAAACCTAATTACCCTCACTACAAAGACCATCAAATCCCATTGTCAAATCCATTTAGCTTCCCCAGACAGCTCCGCCTCTCACTGATGCAAACAGCCCATGTGGGGTTTGGTTCAGATGTTATCTTGATCTGGTTTCCAAAACTCAGCTATCCAAATGTGCCACTCATTTAAAATGGAGAATCTATGCAGTGCTGGATGGATGAAACCCAAAAATGTCATTACACTCACACATACCAAAGCTTCTTTGACACCCCGTTCATTTTAATAACCTGATTCATTTATGTGACCCTGGTATGAACATTCCTACACAACAACAAGTGTCTACACAGCTAAGATGCCTTGCCATATATCATAAGCAACTGTGATCACTGCCTGTGATGTTGGTCAGTGATAACTGTTCAGGGCTGTTCTTGTCCATATGCCAGAACAGCACAGTAGAAGATGTTGTTAGCTTGTATAATGCATTGGAGGTTTGAGGTTTGCCCAAACTACAATAAAAACACCAGTCACCAGCTCACTGTGGCTCAGCTGAAAAATGTCTATATTATAGTTTTATGTATGTATACATATATATATGTATATTGTTTTTTGGTCTTCACATGTAAGGTTGCACTTTCTTCTTGCTGCTTCACCAGCATGTAAAAAAACATTTAAATGTGAAGCAGCAGGAAGTATGCAGATTGTATTTAAACAAAAGTTTTGTTTTTAATTCTGACTTTGCTGATTTCCAGCAATAGTATTGAAAAAGACAATGTAGAGTGCATGCCAAAACACCACTGTTGCTCAACGATCCAACCTTGGGACCTTGGAAAGTTGGGCTGATTGCAACAACACATAGACCCCATGGATTTTCTACCCAGACTGACTTCTAAATACAAAAATTACATCTTTTTTGTACAGTGGCTAAACAGCCAATTTAAACTTTTCCCCACAAAGGGGGGCCCATAAAAACACTGACACAAAAATCTATTATGAGGTAAAGAGAAACACAAGACTGAGACTGAACTCAAACTAGATCTGTTTAACAGGTGCTTCAGGGCTACTTATAGTCATATCACCTGCAGGACACATCAGTTTACAGTGACTGCTACAGTAAGTTAAGAGCAGACACAGTCAAGACTTATGTCCTGGCGTGAGGTCACAGTGAAAATGCATATGGGTCAAGGTCTACCAGATTGCTAAATTTAGCAGAAACTTGCCTATGGAAAAGGGGCAGTAGTGGTCTAATCTTCTGTGAGGACTGGCTCCCATGGCCCTCCTGGCACCCTGACATTTTGACACCATGTGGTTCAGAGAAAGTGTGTCAACTTAACATCTGTCAGTGCTTGGTTGAAGCCCTCCCTTGTGTGCTGATGGTGTTACTGGGCAAACTAGCCAGAAGCAGTGGATTGATGGTGATAGCAGTATGTTAACTGGGGGGGCCCGCAGGCGGTAGAAGGAAATGATGGAGTAGGAAGCAGGCTGTGGTGACTGCTACGTTGCAAGCATCTCCCTCTTCCCATCTCCCAACCTCCCCTCCCTCCTGTTTCTCACTTGGGGCCTGGCAGCATCCATCCAGATGGAGGGTTTATTTTTGTTTTTGTTTGTTTACTTATTCATGCATCCAGCTATTCGGGGCATCGCAGGGGCTTTCGTTCCACCACAGAATGCAAATCGCCATGCCGGATAATCCACTTTCATCTCTCCCTTGTCAACATCCAACTTCTCTGCACGTTTCCCCTAGTCTCTAGCAGTCAGGACATCTCTCTCTCCTTTAGGGTATGAGATCAGGCCTGCAGTGACCAGGCCAGCTTGGCTGCAACACTTGTCTCTACTACATGCATGTCAACACAATACGTCTCCACCCGCCACCTACCTTTCCCATCCTCAAAACATTCTGCCCTCTCTCCACATATTCCCTTCCTTTCTCTGGCTGACCCTGGCGCCACACGGGCTCACTGCAAATGTAAAATAGTAGCTACGTTGCCATTCCCCCTGGAATGGAGGGTTGTGGGAGCATCTCTAATTGAGTTAGGGAAGACATGAGTGGGTTTGCTCATCAAGTAGTTACAGTAAAACAATCCAGAATAATCAGTAATTTAATCTGTCTTTTTTTATTAGCCATCTTACCCTTCCATTCCCCTTTTTCCTCTTTTCTTTTTCATTCAAGTAGGCTACATGCATAGACACACACACACACACACACACACACACACACCTACAAACTTTAGCTTGGTGCCTGCCTGAAAAGTTTCTTGGGTCATTGTGGCAAAGATTTTCTTCAGGGTTGGGTGGTTGGACTGCTGGGAGATGTGGAAAGAGAGGATAGAGTGAAAAACAAAGGGAAGACATCTAACAGGTGCAAGACTGCTGTCCTTTGGTTACTTGGTGTTCTCTGTGGTTGTAATGTTGTTTGTCTGCCTGGATGTTTGGAGCCACTGTGACTGCAAGGAAGGAGGGTGAGGGGAAGGGGGTGACTGCTCAAAGCCAGACAGTGGGATAGTAGAGAGCAGAGCTGTAAAAGGAGGGAGGTGCTGCGTAATGCAGGTGGCTGTGTATGTCCAGGTGGATGGGCCTGAATTCAGGTGTGAAAGTACACTAAACCAGGTGCATACAAGTGAGAGTAGAGTACAAGAAATAAGATTAAAAGAAAGTGTGGCTGTTGCCTCTCCACCTGGCCATAAAGCAGCACCTTCCTCCCTCCACTGAGGCCTTTGTTTCACGGCTTATGGTCCAGGTTAATTGCACAGGTGACTTTCTGTAGGGGAACAGATGGGCTCAAATGTGTTCAAAAACAACCCACACCAAGCAAAAAAAAACCCAAAAAAACAGGAACAAGATGCTCCTCTCCTGATTTTTCCTTTTCTTTTTCAACATGTCCACTGGATTCATGGAGGGCAACTGTTGTGAGGTTAAACTCTTACTGTGTTTCTCTTTCACACTGGTTTTGATTGATCAAGCGCAACTCCTGTAAGCTCTTATTAGATCTCATTACAGTGCAAATTAAACTCAGGGATGGGCTACTGGAAGGATAGTGGGTAGTAGTGGATATTAGACATCATTCCATATGCCCAATGTTAATCATGCCAAACACTTTGTTGAGGGAGGAGAGTGCTGTGCATATATAAATTCAGCAGATATGTCAATGTGTTTGATCAGAATACGAGACAATGAAAAACACCATTATTTTGAATGCTCTCACTCCTTGAGTGAGTGAGATGCCATTGTTTCCACCATTTTCACTTGTGGCATAATTTCCCATTATTTTAGCAATCCACACATGTAATCCACACACAGGCTTTTTAGAATTCTAAGAACTATTTGTCTCTCTTCTCCTGATGAATCATGAGGGCTGCATGTGAGCCATCGGAAATTGAGTTTTCGATCGAGCCAGCACAACATGCAAGCGATGACAGATAGCAAATTGAATTTATGAACAGGCTTTGTTGACACTGCTGCATAATTATAGGAATGCCATGCCTTTGGTGTTTGAAAAGAGAGCCTAGCATTCCACACACACATTCAAGGTTTACTGCTTGGATGATTGAGTGAAAAGCTTTGTCATGTTTTTGGAGGCGACAGCTGTTCTTTTTCTTTGCACTAATATACATATTTTGAATTTTGTAGATGACTGATTTTAATTAGATGGAAAACACATATGAGATGTCATGTTTTGCATAATGTAAGCTTATTTGTTTGATTCCTTATTGGTCCTTGACTGAGCATAAAGAGTTTGCATTGAGGCTTCATTGATGCATAGCTTGTCTGAAAGACTTGGCTCAGTCCTTTCGTCTCTTCTAACTGATCTTTCCATGAATACCCATGAGCATAGGTCATCCTGCTGTCATTATCTGGAGTATGCTCTCCATCTCCCTTCTTCTAACTATCTATCCAGTCATCTTGCTGTGTTTGTTTGTCAAACCTATACTCACTTGTCATCTGAGAAATCTGCACCATAAATTTGGATAAATTAAATGGAGCGAGTTCTCTTTGCAGATACACAACATGCATTTGTATCACGCAAAAATGTGTTACCCAGGTTTAGGTGAGGGTCTGTGTGTCTGTGCTTGCATACTGCAGTGTATGTTTTAGGAATAATTAAATGTCACAGGGCTCAGACCGTCAGGTATCTAGGAAGGTGTTTTACGACCTTGTGTCTTGCTCCGCTCCACTAGTCCCTCTTAGTAACCCACTTCAACACATGCACTACTGCACCCACAGAAGCCCTCTTCACTTTTCTCCCTTGCTGCTGCCTGTGCTCTCTTTCTTCCTTCTTTTCTCTTTGCATTCTGCCTCCTCCCTTGTTCTTCCCTTTATAGCCTTCTTCCCCAATAGTGACACTTACAGTCTCTGTGCTTATTATTTTCCTATCCCTCCCATTCCTGTTGACACTCAATTTTGTGTTCTGCTCCTGGGATTGCTGAATGGTACTTTGCAGATGCTTTCTGCCATTTTTACTGTGGTTACTTCTTCTTTTTTTTTTACCTAGGGTAAAGCTAATCTGATGTGTGAAGTTTTTATGCCAGTCCTGCTGAGGGCACATTTCTCTTGTCATCCCCCCTAATTAGAAAATGTGATAGTGCCGCTTGTAAATATATTGTGGAGTGAGCCAATCCCCAGGGCTCAGTGTTACATTTGGCACAGCCTCGAGGTCCAGATACCACCTGATGTTCAGGTAAAGGAGGGAGAGAATGGGGGATTGGAGGTAGGCAGGGATCAAATGGAAAGATATGAAACAGGTACACCATCTCTTTCTGGGAGGTAGGTAGGTTCACTGAGCTTTATTTCTGCTCTTAAAGGTTTAAGAAAGTACCTAAAAGTGCAAAAGCCGCAACCATGTTCCACAGTTCCACAATCTTTAATAAGATCATTAAAAGACCCCGGGGCTGTCAACTGAGGTGCCCACCAAGGTGTTTCATCACTGGAAGGGTTTGTCAATGTCTTGGGTCTTAGCCCATCTTAACCCATTTAGAAAGCAATTTCCTGTAAGCAGAGGGGATCTTTCCTCTTGAGAAAGATCTTTGGGCATAAAAGGTTAGCTTTTCTGTAATTCCCCAGCATGCAATCTACCATTGCTGTTAATGAGAACCAGATGAATATTTGCCCTAGGTTTAACAGCTCAAAATAAGAGAAGAGTGAACTACAGGAATGGAGCAGAGATGTCTGCTTATGTGGGCAAAGTTGCAATAAGTACTGAAAAAAGTTTGCTCTGAGGCTTACTACTGTAATCAAATAGTAGTCAAAAAACTCAAAATTCAGATTTATTTATTTATTTTCAGTTAACACCTTGTCTTTGCACCTTTGTCAGTATCTGTATGCGTGTGTGTGTGTGTGTGTGTGTGTGTGTGTGTGTGTGTGTGTGTGTGTGTGTATGTATATATTACACACACACACACACACACACACACACACACACATACATAAAGCTGGACTAATTAAGCTTGAGTTTATGCTGTGGCCCAATAGGACATAGTTAATTGAGCACTGTGAGATGACTGGGGAGTATGTTTCCCATTTTAGTCATTTTGGTTCTGTGTCTGCAGTCCTCCCACTGAACCTCAGTCTACCAGGGCTCCCAAGTCCTGGCCATTACAAATGATGAATTGTGCTAGAGTTAAGCTAGAAGTAGGACAAATTGATCAAAGTGCCAGGTGCCCCCTGTGATGTCTAGGTCTCCATGAAGAAGGCAGTGAAGAAAGAGCTGTCAAAAGTTTCTTATGCCAAGGTGATTGTAGATAAATGTTTACCTGCCACTTAACACTTTCTGCCTTCTGTCACATGCATAATGTGTCCTTGCTAACCTACATAAGAAAGAGTAGCTAAAGATCTTGGGAGAAGATACAGATTCATTAGCTGCAAGTTGTTCGCCATATGGTTCTTTAGGTCCACAGCAGATGAAACCCATGCTTCCCCTTTTAAACCAATGAGCTTGCTATCTGAGGTGTAGTGCTGCAATTTGAGATAAGCACTACTTGGCTCAGCTTTGGTTTTGTTCTGATAAAGCTGGTCTAATTAAGCTTGATTTAATCAGGATTGCTTTTAAGCACAGCACACAGCCAGAACAGATACTTTGATTTCAAAGTAGCCCTTGGGAAGGACTTGAGGAAGAAAGAGAAGGAATGCGATAGAGAGCAAAATTAATGTGAGTACGAATGAAGAGTTGCTTTTTTTAAATTCACATAAGACATGTTTCTATTCTTAGTTGTACTGTCTTCTTTACGTGAGTGATTGCACGTTGGGTGGTTTAGAGGACAAGAGAAAAACATGTGCAGCCCTGTCACTCCCTGGTAATGGCAAAGTATGTGCCATTTCCTTAAATTAATTGTGTAGCATTCAGTGTCAACATGTTTTGTTCGTAAATTCAATTTGCCTGACTGTCTTGTCTTTTTGAGTACATGTAAGTAACGGAAGATTGATCACCGCAGTGTTTGGGAAAGCGCTGTGTGCTGAAAGTAGCAGTTGTCTCCACTTATTTTGGAATGTTTTCCTTCAGCTGTAGCTGTAAGCACAGTAGAGGAACAAGATGCCTGGATCTTGATAGTAAACATTGGGGAAGAGCTAGTTCACTCATGTATGCAAAGAATTGATGGCCAAGTTTCCAGCTCCACAATAAGTCACCCTAATGATCCTAGTTTAAAATAATGTCTGTTCTGGACCAGAATGATAAAAGGGGTGCCCCTCTGACTCATTAGTATTGGGCCGTAAAGATAGATGACCCAGATATAGAACCTAAGCTTATTTTTGAACCCTCTTCCTCTGAGCAGGGTGCTGCATTTGCACAGTGTGGGCACAACTTGTCATTCTTTTGGCCTCATAGCATTTTAAGTATCTCCTACCTCTCTCTTCAGCCATACAGACTGCCTCCAGTTCTCTAGTTTCATGGATCCACACGACAGCCATAACAGTGGGCAGGGGGAATGTTTTTCGAAGGCCGGTCCCGGTGTCATTGACTGAACAATGATAGAGTGCCCGGGTATTGAGCGGCTCCACACTAAATCTTTGTAAAGAGCACTTAGCTCCCCAGCGTTAGCCACAGAAAGAATATCTGTCAATGACCATCAGTGGATGCTTTCATCCTGAGGCTTCTCTGCCTGTATTAGCTGCTAAGCTTTAAGTGTATTTTCCTCCTCCCCAGGTGTTTACAAAAAAAAGGACAGGCCTGAGTGACAGGGCTCTGTCTCACCAGTCATAGACTCTACAAAAGGCTTGTTTATATCTCATTCAGAATTGTGGCACTCTCTTGTTGGGATGCACCTGTTTTCCAAGGGTATCCACTGCTTCCACACCAGAATAAGCAGAGCTTGAAACAGTCATGCACAAATATATGTCGATATGCAGGCTGATATGTATGCACTCCTTGCTGTCCTGCTAAGGTATGCATTGTCCTATAAACATCTTTTTGCTATTATCTGTTTTCTTACAGAGGGAGATGAAACCGGTGTGATGGATAGCCTAATGGAAGCTCTACAGTCGGGAGCAGCCTTCCGGGATCGTCGAAAACGGACACCACGCAATGGTAAGGCAGCAGAAAAACACAGTCTTTATGTCCCAATTTATGATTTTTGCTTTTTCTCTCAATCTTGCCTATCTGCGGGAAAAGAAATTCTACATGCTCCCTTTCGAACGTCATAGTGTACATGCAATATAATTAGCTTCTGTCTATCATACGAAAGAAGCTCTCCAGTTTGTATATAATTGGTGTGTGTTCATGTGCTTGTTTCCCTTTGACTTATTTAAAAGATTCCTGCCTGATACACACATATGGCATGAACATGAACATGTATAGGAACATATGTACAGTACATACAATATAAATAGGTGCCACAGAAAGAAGCACACATGTGGCCGAGTGCAGGTCATTAGCAATTTATTGTCCCTTTGCCATTCATAAAGCACTTATTATAATGTAGCCGTGCTGGCTGCAGTTGGACCGAGACAGATTTAGTGTAATCCTGGTGTTAACATATTCCATTCTACCATGATGAATAGCCCAGCTAGTGGGGGTGCCAGGGTCAATTGATATGCAAGTCAGAGTTCTGCAGAAGAGCGACAGGTGCTGCCATCTCCACGCAAGCAATTATGGTAGGAAAAAAAGAGGTGAGGACTGACCAATCAATCTGACAATCACACCAACTTTTTAAGGTAGAGCATAGCAAATTCTGCCAAAACCATATATTTTAGATTGTTGCTGAGAAATATTTATATTTACAGTTATAGAGTTATAGATTTGTAATTATTAGGCTTAAATTTCTCACAGATTGACTTGCTGTAGTTGTAATGTAGTACATTACTTAAGGGTCAGATGTATTCACTATTGATATAAATATTAATATTTTTCTTTTGCAGTGCTAACATACAAATACAATTTACATATGCTAGTACACACTGCTACACACTGGTATTATCTGTGCAGTATTCCAGCTGGGTTTGCCATAAGTCACCTTAAGTGACAAAACTGATGCATGCATATGTGTTTATACAGAGCAATAGAAAAGATCCATTCCAAAACAAAAGGTGTTACACCTGCTATAATTCTGGGAAACGTACTCCAAGTTACCATATAAGATTATGTTTTACTCTCTTTGCTTCTTATGTAATCAAAGTCGGTATATTTAAAAATGTGTATTGTATGAAAATAATTTAAGCATGATCAGATATTGCTAAATAGCCTAAAGTTAAAATTTCTCCTCAAATAGTGAATATATAGTGTTTTGAGTAAAAAAGTATATATAAATATATAACAAAAGATCTACGTGAATGTATACTTTCTGTACTATTCTCTTATTTCAGCACCTATAACTCTACTCATCTTCACATTCTCTTTTCATTCATCATTTGTCATATTTGTCCAGTTGACTTTACAAACCTAAAGGTTGTTGTTTTTCAAACTTTGGGAGTGGGTAATTGCTGACAATTATCATAAATGTATGTCCTTCCCTCCTCCTCCTCCTCCTCCTCCTCCTTGTTCTTGTTCTTCTTCTTCTTGTTCTTCTTCTTGTTCTTCTTCTTCTTCTATCACCAACGTTATTGCAGGCAATCAAAGCCCTTCCAGTCCAGCCTCTCGGTGGCCGGGTGCTAACTATGGTAACAGAACCTTAGGTGTGTGTATACCTTCTTAACCCAACACCATCCTGTCTCTTACTGCACCTCTCCTGGCTGCAAAACTCATATGTCTTTCCTGTCAGAACACACAAGCTGAGCTTCTCTACAATGTGCAGAGACCTTTGCTGAGCTATTGCATTTTACTTAGCAAAGAATGAGATGCTGTGAGAAGGTATACTATGTAAGATTTACTGTATGCATAAAAATAGCAACCATAAAAGCATTAATTCATTTCTTAACATACATAGCTCCTCATTGAGGAGATCATCTGCAGTTTCAAAATAAATCAACACAAATTTTAGCAGTTGTGATTCATTGTGAATCACAACTTCTACAGTAATGGCACAGGAAATGTTGAAAATTCAACACAGATGAAATCAAAAGACACTAACTGAAGTGAAACCGTATTTACATATGGCAACAGTGCGCCAACAGAAGTGAGCAATTACTGATGTGCATTAGCAAGACTAACCATAATTACAGCTTGCATTGAACAGCATTCTCTCCGTTAGGTGCTCTTTGCTCATATTTTTACAGCACTCATTACAAAAAGAAAAACATGCCATTCGAAATCCTTGCCAATACAGATGGGTACCATAAGAAAAATACATTCACTGTGCTCAAAAGTCACTGTGCTTTTGATTAATTGCCAAAAGAAAAAAAACTTTAAAAAAAGAGGTCCTGTGTACATTAGAGTAAGAGCAAGTGAAACTATTCCACCAAGAAAACCATAGTTGATGTCAGCATCACTGGAGGTCAGATTAAAAAGTTATCAGTTGAAGGTAACAGTAATCAGTATTAACATACAACCTACAGAAAAAATACATTAATGCGAGAACAATAATGCGAAAGCATTTTTCATTACCAGTAATTTCTTTTGTGCATAGGATGTGCAGCAAGAGAGTTGGAAAACTCTTGACTGTAATGGACATTAATGCTTGTACCATTGAGTGACATGATGTAAAGCTTACATTGAATACCTTTCAAATCCAATACAGTAAAGTACACTACTGTTGAAGTTGCCCTTGTGTTGGCCCCTTGATCCTGAATGTATAACCTTTTAGCACAGATATAATCCTAATAGCTACTTGAAGGAAATTGTTTTTGATTCACTCAGCACAGTTTCTATCTTGAAGAGCAGCTACAGCTATCATCTGATTGTCCTGCTTTTCCTATTGGTCTACGCCATCACAGCATGAAATCACATCCTGTCTTGTGGCAATGTTTGGTGGTGTTTTGCTGAAGAGGATCGTAGACCATCATGCTTTTTTTTATATTTCCTTTTCTTTTTGCCTATATGTTTCGTGAATGTCAAACATGAAATGCATTAGCATGGAGATATGCCTCTTTCTTGTTTTTAATGCCAATGCAAATTAATTGTCTGACTCTCAGCACACTGGTTCTCTGTGAGTCACATCAATGTCTTTGTTGTTAAATCTGTTCTGGATGCATGTCCAAGTACCTGGTTTTAGGCTCTTCTTCATGGATGAGCATGTATGTCAAGTGTGCATTATGTTTATTTGTGTGTCATTTTACTGGAACTCTAACTTACTACAGTCCAGACAATCACTAGGTAAGTGTCAGGATACTCACAAACCCCCAATTAGGAAAATGAAGGCTGATAGAGGCTCAGACCAAGAGCAATTTGGAGGCCCTTTAGTCATTTGGATGAGTCCAGGAGAGGGAACCAACACTTCTGCAAGGAGGGAAGTGGATTGGTGGACTGATGGGTCAGCATGCTTGAGGAAGCAGGGTTCTCACTCTTGAGGGAAGCCCTGTTCCTTTTCCTATGTTGCTCACAGTGTTTCCCAGTTTAAACATTCTAATTTATTCTGTCTGTTATTGCCTGGCTGGGATCTTATGGGGCAGCTGTGAGACGAAGAGTGTCCATTTGTTGTGAACTCATTCCATCCACTGTTTGTAGTCCTGTTTGTTTCTCTGGACCATAACCTCTTGTGGGAACTTGGCAGTTTGTAGCCAAACGTGAAGTGGGTGAGATGAGTGTCACCATCTTCCTGCCTGAGACCATGGCACTCAGAAAGTGCCCATGTAAAAGATTTCAAGCAATCGAAGGGTCTCATTCATGACCGAGGGTAAAATGGAACACCAGACTGAGAGTTTCTTGCTGCACCTTTTGCTGTGATGTGCCAAAAAAGGTAAAATGAAATACTGTCTCTGTTTTTGAATATGGCTGATATTCAATTGAATATTCTCTGTGACCTATTTTCTTATTCTTGTGACTCTACCAAGGTTACTGTGGTCCTTATGATGGCTCTCTTTGCTGCACAGCATTGTGCATCAGATTCTTCTCAAGGCACTATTTTTTCCCTTGTGCACACGGTTGCTGTGCTTTAAGAATGTATTATGCACTGATGGTTCTCTGTTTATTGATATGGAACTCAGTACTGTGGTTTGATAAACAGCTGCATAGATTCTCTACTCTGAAGTGATGAGAGGGGAAAATCCTTTTGACATGCTGGCTCCATGGATTTTTTTTTTCTAAATGGAATCTGGAAATGAGTTCAGCTGCTACAGAGCAAAAGGGGAATTTGTCTCCTCTCATGAAAGGGGACAAACAGAAATCTTTATGCACAGTTTGAGAGGAAATTTTTAAAAAGAACACTCTGTAAAGAGAAACAATTAAGTTCCCCAGTGATGGATGATTTGCTGACAAAAGGCATCTCAGTCACAAAAACTGTCTTCGGGTTGTTACTTCTTTGTTTGTGGTGGGAACTATTAATGTTTTAGTTCAAATTTAAAGAATGATGGTGTATTTTTTGGGTCAGTGCAGCAATATTATTATTTATGTACTTTTGTTGTGTACACATTGGCTTTCTCTCTGACTCAGGGAATGAGCCTTTCAGTCTCTGAAATGAATGGCAAAAAAACTTTGTTTTGTTTTTATCATACATGTGCTGTATCTCTTTACTTCTGTTTATTGTGTCTGTTCTAATCTCATGCTTTAAAGCTTGATTAACCTCCTGTCACCCTCAAATTAGCAGCGTGTACCAGTGAGAGTCTCGCAGAGTCACTCAACAATCATTGGAGTCCATTTAAACCTAGCATGTCGTTCTTTGTTGTCCTTCAAGCTAAACTACACTCCAGCAGACTACATCAAGTGCCAGGCTGAACACAATTGTAGGCACCGCCACTCACAATTACACCTAATTCCAGAAGCATTTCCTTTTTCTTTGTCTCCACTTTGTGGAAGATGGAAAACCTAACACAGGAGGCCATACTCATATGTTATACAATTACACCAGCCAGTCCTAATTCAGCACACAGAAACTTGATGGATTGATAGTTTTGTGAGAATATCAGACTCATTTCAAGAAGAGAATATATAAAGTGAGATTAAATCTGGTTTGGTTTAAAAATGTATGTGTATATTTTGTTGTTTCTTCCCTACCAACAATGTACTTCAGGATTAGGTTTCACTTAAATAAGACCAAAAGAGTTAGACTACTCCTCCTATCTCCTATTCCCTTTCTGTTTCTACAGTTACCTGGCTATCTGGCAGGAGATTGGTGGGTAGAGAGCATGAGCCTCTCATACATCCTGGCTCATTGATTTTCGGTCAGGGATGAAAGCCACAGACTCAGTAGGTCTTTCATACTGGGGGGCATCCCAAAAGACACATCAATCAGATTTCAAAGAGAACCAAGCCAATCTTATTTATTTACTGCCTTTTCAACGTCATTATAATCCCAAACCAGGGCCTCTCTCCTCTCCTACCTCTGCCCTGCTCTTCTTTTCCACCTTCACCGGTCAGTCCATCAAAATTTCCATCCACTGTTCTATATAGTGAGTCTCTTAAGGACTCATTTGACATTGAGCAGGGAGGGATCATCTTATGCCCATTAAAAAGTTGAGATGCAGTGATATAATGCTTGTCAGGGTTACAGAATTCCAGAGCAACTTTCTAATCCCCTGAAGCCTAGAAGTTAATTCAGATGTTCAGGCCAAAGAGTGGGCACCCTGTATGTTTAATGAAGATTAAGGTACCTATTTTCTCTCATGAAAATTTAAAGGAAGAGAGAGGATGAATCTGCAAAAAGGAAAAAGATGAAAAGAGCAAAGAAAGGTGTCTTTAAGAAGGAGATGCTGGTTAAGACAAAGGATTTCCCGTTACATCCTCCAGACTAAATTTGTGACATAATGATCTTTTAACACTCATACTTATCACTCCCGTGTTTTTAATCCTCCCATGTTTTAAAACACCACCATATGTTCAGCCTGGTAGCTGTTTTCTCATCTTTCCCCTGATCTGGGGGAAAATCACCCATTTGTTTCTTAAATTACATCAGAGGAAGTGATAGTGATCATAATTCCCTCAGCAATTAATTTGTTCACACATACTTTGTACCCATTGCTTTATCTGGCTCTTGTTGTCTCTCAACCTCTCTAGCATTTGCTCTCCTCTACTGTTTCATACACTCACACACACACACACACACACACACACACACACACACAGATGCACAGCGTGTGCAAGCTTGTGTCATATCAGATAGGGACTTTTGCTGTAGGATGTGTCTGAGTTGAGGGCTAAAGTCCTTTGCCTTCACAAGCCTCTGGCTTCTACTTCAGGGTTTTGATAGATGGTATTTATTGGGGCAGCCCTAGGGGTGATCACACAGGAAGGGGAGCTAACATGATTTGGGGTAAGGAAACCCAGAGGGTGTCGATTCCTCTTGCTATAGATCGGATGGCTTAGTAGATGTGAGATATCAATAAGGTAGATGAAAGCAGAGCTCAGTAGAGATGTGATGCTTGAAATCTATCACCTGCTTCTCATAGATAAGGATATTTATCAATAGCCAAACAGAAAGGAAGATAGGGAGGAACTGAGGCATGGATAGCCACTCCATTTAAGATTTGACATCCTGGGGCATAGACAAAGCCATTGTCCCTCCCATTGACCCATAAGGCCTTTCTCTGGACCTGATCATTTTTCATCCTCAGCAGAAAACCCATTATGGAAATATAGATGAAGATTTTATGTACCATTTGAGTACCCTTGGCGCATAACTAATTCCTTGCTTGACTCTGCCAAGAGAGGACGAAAGTAAGTGAAGTGTAACATGGAGCCATTTTGAGAGAATAAATCAAATCTTAATAAAAGGTAGTCTCTGAGTGGACACCAGGGGTCTTTCACCCCTGCCCCTGCTATTAAGTACCCCCTAAACCCTATGCTGTTTAAATTATACTGAAGCTATCTACTTCAGCGCAGGGTATCAACAGGGGGCTGTCTGCATGCCCTTTTGATTCCATTATGCCCTTTTACAACTCCCTGTCTGAGAAGACTTATCATGTGGAGCCTAGCTCCCTATGGCACTACTTCTTTTTTCTTTTTTTGTTAGTCTTTATTTGTTTTTTTTCTTTCTTTTTAGAAATAAGGCCAATAACCTCATGCTATAATGGGCTCTGGAGCTCTCAACACCTATGTCCGCTATCTTCTTATTTTGGCACAGGGCGTCATTGATGTAAAAAGGTAGTCAGCCCCCTTGCTTAGTGGACTCTCAATGAACAACTGCAGAGCAAAAACGTCCACCAACTTATCATATTCAATAATATCCTAGAGCGTTTACAGTGAGCTGTTTTTGTTCTCTTGTTTTCTTGCACAATCTCCAAACAATATTGGCTTTCAAGTATGTGGGCAGTTATGAAAGGTCATCCCAAGTGTAAATTGTCAATACTGGATCAATTTTGGAGGGCAAATATACTTTGGAGGCCCCATAATGGAAGGTTTTATCTTATTTTTACCCAGGGCACATTCACACAATAAGATTGATATCGTTCATTGTTTGATGAATTCCTAATAGACCTATAAACTTGCAGAGCTTAAAGCCAAAGGAATGCCTGTGAAAGCCAAATATAGTGGAGGCAGTCGGACCATCCCACTAGCTGAAAAATTGCCCTCATATAATTCCAATGGAATCTCGCCCAAGCCATCATGCTTAGTGTTGAAGGATGGGTAACTTGCGTTGGTTGAATTAAACCTTATTTATTGCTCATTAGGTATACAGCAGGGCCAACTGATGATCAGCAAGAGAACAAATAATGTGCAGTGGAGAAAGATGCCATCCTGTAGGGTTATGTGTTCCACTGACAATAAGAGGCAGTGCCAGAATCAAATGTGTCTTACTCTGCTGTCATGCTTTTTTCTTTCTTAATATGATGTGATGATTATTAAAGTGTAAGCTTTAATACTCAGGCTGATGGTTGCATTTGACGTGTCAGATGCTATCTACAATCTGCCAGCCACAGTGAGGTGGAATTAATATTTTACCTTTCTATTAGGCAAGCTTGATGTCTGTAATAGGGAGGTATAGGGAAGGAACAGCAGACCAGGGCGATCAGTCATAATGGTAATTCCCATAAATACAGATAAAGAGGAATCATGTCAAAGAGTGTTTAATGTTCCATTCAATAGGATCAGTAACAATGATGTTGGAAACAATGATATTTAAAAAATTAAAGTGTATTTGATCTTCCCAGCAAGAAATAGCTGTATCTTACAACATTGCTTTCCTTACTTTTGCCTTAAAATAGCAGTTATTTTAGAAGGAAGAGAAGAAAGAAGGAATTCAACATCTTTTTAGGTGCCGTTGATTTAGTCATTCCTTCCTTGTCCTCAGTTCAAGAATTTTTACTTAATAAAAATATTAATTTTCTGAAATTAGCAAAAGTGTTCCTATGGATGAATATTCGACAATCAACATTTTAAATTGTTTGCTGCAGTATGAAGTCTTCAGCAAGGTCTAGGTACATATGTCTCTTTCAATCTTCATTTGGCTTTTAAGAGAGATAATTATCTATGATGTGATAAAGTTATTTTAGAGATTCAAAGAGATTGATTGTGAACAATGCAGTTTAGAAAGTAAAAAAAAAAGCTGGTTGAAGCCTTCAACCCAGGTTACAACATCAATGGAACTTGTGATCTCATGTGGAAAGTAGTGCATATACGTGAGGGAGAGAAGGTAAAAGAGAGCTTCGAATTTAGTGAAATGGATTGAGCAGGATTATTGAGCAGTGAAGGACTGATGTATCAACAGTGATAGCGATAAAGAGCTAAAGAGGGCAGCAGAGACTGAGAGGGTTAAATAAACCTAAAAAGCTGAACTCTCTCACACACATACTGAGTATGTAATCAGAAAAAATGCTCTGTACACTCAGGCACTCCCCCTCCAGTCGAGCATGATTGTGCTTGACATGGTTCCATCACTGATGCTGACTGATGCCCATTTGCAAAGCTCTTCACATTTATTTATTTATCTGTTTATTTGTGTCAGGTTAACTTATTGATGGGCCTCAAAGAAATGAGTGCAAATCTCCATTTGCTCATGTGGGGAAGTATAAAATGGAATGCTATAAGGGTATGCAACATTTACACCTGAATGAACAAAAGACAGAGGGAAGACAGAGTTAACCTTTTTTATTTAGATTCCAGCTGTTGAAATAGCTCTTCTGATCTCGTAATGGAAAAGTGATATGGCCCACTTAGTTACTTAGTGCTTGTCCCAGTGGTTTATCTGCTTTTCTATTTTTTCTTGTCTTTAATCTCTTTGTCTTTCTATATTCATGCTTTTGACTTCCATTTGGTTAGTGAGAGAGGGGTTTGAGTGTAGGCAGATCCTTCCTTTGCTGTATTGCTGAGTTTTCACAAGTGTTAGCAACACTCTCAGCCATGTGAATTGCCCATAGCACATTGATGTTGCAGCTGACCACCAAATACCCATGAGAGTTTTAAATCCATGCTGTATTTAATGCCAAATATTCAGATGACCTCACTTTTAAGGATTTGGGGATATGGTGTTTTAGTTTGTTAAGGCTTTGCATATTTTTTGTTTGTAGCTTTTAAAAAGATCCCCCAGTGCTTGTGATTGTTACATAGGATGATGCAATTAAAGCATAATGAGTGTGAGTGTAATTGTTGTTTATTCTCACAATGACATATTTGCTGTTGTAAGCTACTGAGGGAACAGCAATGCTTAATTGCCCACAAGTGTACAATTTGAGATCATTAGCTTTGGAAGCCAATATCTCTGGCCAGAGGTCTGCCAGAGGACCAAAGAGCTATAAGAGTGGACCAAAATCCACACTTGTAGTGTTGCAAAGAATGCCAATTTGAAAACTGCCGAGGGATGTTTTGACATCCTAAACTTGAGTTTTTCTATCCACACAAATCATAATCCTGAAATTTCAAGAAATCACTTACCCAAATTTAAGATTTTGATTCTCTTTTCTGTGGGCAAACAGATAAAATCTTCAGCCATGGCAGAATGTAAATTAAGATTTAGCGACTGAGTTAAAGGTGATGGTGACTAATAAGGGTGAGTTAGCTGGAATTAGACAGAGCTTGGAATCTTCTTTAAAGAGTGGATCATTTGTTTGATTTGAGACCAAGAAAACAATTCTCACTTTGTAATAGATTAATAAGAGACGATGAAAAGGACAGAGACACAAAGATGCAAGATGAGTTTTTTTTCCTGAGCATCTTTGTATCTAAGAGCAATTTTATCCCGGTGGTGAAGAAAAGAGAAATCAAATCTTTACACATTTTACCATATATCTACAAAGGCTTATGGCAGGACTTTTTTGTCTCTTATGGAGACATTCCTACCCATCTGCATTTTTGAGTTTGTTTAAATTCATCCAATACAGTTATACTGTATTGGATGAATTGGATGAATCCACACACATACATATGAACACACTGTACGGGGGGGGGTAAACAAGAAGGGGACACAAAAGCAAAAAAGAATTCATGAATTCCATAAATTACAGTGCTACTCCCCTAAGAGATGAGTAATATGTCAAGTTTAAAAATAGACAGTTTGCCACAGAACAGACCCTTTGCCTCCAGTGGATGAGGATTAAGCAGATAGATGGTAAGGGGTAGAGATTTGTGATTTGGTGTGTATGAGAGCTGACTCAAATGTGGTGCATGCATAATTACGTCTAACTCCACTGCATGGTTGTATACACACACAGATTTATTTGTGTGTGATTTAAATGTGTATAGTGTATACTGTGTATATTGCATATGTGTGTGCCTCTGTGTGTAGTTGTACTGTATGCAAACTGACCTGGGTTTGAATGTGAAGTCCATAACCTGAAATTAAGGTAGCAGCATGAGGCCTGGAGAAGTAGCTTGACAGTATAGGTGGGTCATGCATTAGTGGAAAACCGATGGAGGTTGCTGAGTTTGTAACATCCCCACCCTGAAGGCATTCCCAGCTAAGTAAAGGATGTGCACACTGCATTACCTCAACTATTATTTTTGTTCCCCCTTCCACTCTAGATGAGTTTGTTTAAGTGGCTCAGGTCACTGTTACCCCTGGGCAGATTATGGCAGATGGGAGCTGTGATCTTCCTTAAAATTTCTGAAAGGGTGAGGATGGAAGTGTGTGTCCGGGTGTATGACTTCATGTTTGATCTTTTTTGGCTGTGTATGTATGTGTGATATTTTTGCATTTGTATGATTTTGTCTGTTCTTAATTTGTGGGAATGCTTACTGAAGCTTAAGTGTGCCTTGGCAGGCCAGTGTTTGACCTGCTTTCTGTTTCACAGCGTGACTCATACAGGTTAGTGTTTCAAGGGGACAGTGAGGTCAGGGTGAAACTGCAGCCACAGATGCACCACCTTATTACTCCATACAGACAGCAGTTGTAGCATAGCTGAATATGCATGCATACTCAGATGTACAATACATACATGTATGTCTGCATATTCTGTATTGCCTAAATATAGCACACTGTCATTGTAAATATTCAGCCACAATCCATTATGATTAGTGATAGAGCATGTAAAATCATTTATGGTCTGCATTATTAAAGTCCTGTAGAGCCACAGTAGAGTTCTTTGTTCAGTTCTGATGCCACCATTAATATGTTTACGGTGGTGGCAACAGTCTCTCTTGAGAAATTTATTCTTTTGCCAGTTGTAAAAGTTTTATGACAGTCAATATGGCTGAAGAAGCAGCCCTTTCATTATTTTACTGGATCTGCTGCTAGCTGAATAGATGGTTCCTGCTTATAAACCTTGAATAATTGAACAGGGGAATCAGTCAATGAGAGAGCAAGAGGCACAAGGTCTTGATGGCTTGATGGCCGAGACGACAACTTGTGAAAGAAAAAGACAGTAGACTGATTAGCCAATGTGTCATATTGCTTCATTGCTGTCAGTACACTGTTATCCCTCATCTCTTTTTTGTCCTCTTTCTCTCACTCATCCCATCTTACTCTTATTACTTTCCTTACTTACTCCCCCTCCTTTTCTTTCCTTTCTTTCACTCCCATCTCTCGTTAGTCTTCTTACTCCAGTTTCTTCCTTATCAACTTCACTTTGACCTATTTCTCACTACAACCTCACCACCACCACCAAAAAAAAAAAAAAAACTTGAATGCCCTTTTTTCTTTAAATGCTTTATTTTTCCTCACATCCTGTCTCCATCCAGCTCAATGACCCTGTGTCACTCCAGGCAGAATTATTACTCTTGGATGGAACATCAGCTCAGTGGCGCCATACTCTGCTCTCTCCACCCGCATTATCCATTTATGGAGTATCCCCTTTTGTGGTGAGCCATCTTCCTATAGCCCAGTAATGATAGGAGTCTTGGCGACCCTGCGCATTTGCACTGTAATATAAGACATTCTCATTAGTCCAAGGATTGCGCTCTCTCATGTCCATTACATTAATTGCTGCACATCACTGCCTGCCATGGCCCTCAGTATTCTGTTACATTGCTGGTATTCTCTGTCCCGCATCACCTAACCGTGGCCTCTGATCTCTTTGCCCAGGAAGTTGTGGAAAGTAATTGAAAACTGGTATATAAAGATGTTAGGGTTGGATAAGATGTTATAATCACAAAATCTCAAGGAGATAATCTGACCAGTTTGTATTTTTTTACTTGAGTGGATGCCAATGAATGAAAAAAAAATTTTCAGATCCAATAAATTGAAGCCAAGTGCCCTTCCACCCTTGCACTATCCCTCTGTTGTCAGTCATCTCTCCTCATAATAGGGAAGCAAGCCGCTACCGTAATTGCTTTGATGGTCCAGCCTGAACAAATCACTTCTGGGCATAAAGGGAGGCCTTGGAGATGGCAGCCAGAGAGAAAAGGTGCGAATGAATTAAAGCACTTTGCGTTCCTCTGGGGCATGTGGCCCAGATTTTTCTTCAAAGAAAAAAATATAAGGAAAGGAGGAAGAAGTGTGGGGGTGGGGTGTGCCTCTTTCGTCCTAGAATAAATGGCAGTAAAAGCAATAATACACATCCAGCCTCTATTATGCCCAAATGGAGAGCTTTTTCAGCGAAGACACAATGGCACTGACATAGTTAACTGGCAGGTGGAGAAAGGAGGATTTCACTGGAAATAATCAGATTTTAAACGGGGATCCCATCCATGGGCGAACCTCTGGTCAGACCTTTTGTGAACGAACAAAAGTTTGGCCCTTTGGAATCAAGGCTTTGAATGTTTCAGTAGTGCTGGGTGAATGGGCCATGTGGTTGTCCCAAGGCCCTCAGCGCTGAGAACCGCAACAGGCAGACATCAGAAAAGACCTTGTGCAGCACCACTCAGCCTTTGGACCTGACACTGCCAGAGCCAACCCAACTACGTTTTTTCCTTTTCCTCTTCTCCTTCAAACGTGAACCACTCAGGAAGATTTTTACTTCTGTGCTCTTTTAAGTCAGTTGTATTACTGCATTCAGAGAGTCATCTGCAGATATCCCCTAAATGAATCAGCAAGGACTTTGGATATTATGCCACAACTACTAGGCTGTAGTAATCTCTCTTTATGAAGAAACTATGGTCTTATATTTCTAGACACCTGGTTTGATCTATAGTATAGGAGAGGTGACTGAGATTTAGATACTCTGATGTAAAGACACAGACAACTTGAGTAAGTTTAGTGACATACAGGAGTATGGTAAATGTTAGATAAAACTTTTAGGTTTCCTGGGATTAACTGACATGGAGATGATTCAGTTATTTTCATTATTCCATTTTGAAGTGGGGGTGGGTGGTGGGGGTTATGTGGTGCCTTTAGCTGGTGGGTGACTTTGTGGAATCTGAGGTTTTCAGTAAAAGTTCAATCATGACTACGCGATACACAGGGTGAATTGTCATGATTGTGACACAAAGGCAGTGGGGCCATTTAATTGATCCTCCTACAACCCTGCAAACCCTCCAGAGGTCACAAGCCCCCCAAGCAAGACTATGGCTGGCTTGAACATCAGTCTTTCCCAATGGCCTTGTATTTTTCCCATGAAGACAAAGGCACGCCCCTTGTTAGTTCCACCCTGATCCTTTTGCATCTCTTTGAGTCATCCTACCAACCCTATCTACTTCCCCCAATTTCTTGCTATCAAACCAAATCTTTGACCCCATTTAAGGAGGGTGTTGCTTTTGTTTGTTGTTGACAGCCCATCACAATCCTTCAGAGCTGCAGGTGCAGCTGTCTTGTATGGTATACAAATACAGTTGATTGCATCACATTGGTAACCCTTATAACTTTAAATCTGTGAAAAGGAGAACTACTAAACCTGTCAAATATTTGTGTCATCTGTCAAAAAGTGTGCTTAAAAAGAAAGATAATGTAAGTGGTATATTTTCCCCAAAAACAAAGTTTTGACAGAAGTCATCCTCAAGGCCTTATTCTCTTCTTTCTTAGATTCCTTTTATGTCTGTCTTGACTACCACTTTCTACATCATCCTATAAGGATGAGCGCTGGTTTTAATTGCTCTTCATATAATCATTTTACTGCTTTATTGTCGACAAGAGCACAGTTTTCTGTGTCAACTTGAGTTAGACACATTCATCTTATGTGCTCATCTGAAGAGAATTCTTTAACAAAAATGAGGTCGAATGCATCCACACGCAATGAGGATCAACTATTATCAGTGCTGACTAGCTAATTAAGGAGTCTGTCTGACTTGTTACTTGCCAAGGAATGTGCAGTGGGTCCATAGCCATATATGCAACCATGTGTTTCAGGGAAATGTCCAAGGCATTACTTGTGCCCCCCATCCATAATTAACCCCCCAACATTCATAATTCAGACATGTTCTTCACACATCTTTTGGTGATATGACATTATTTTACAGTGGCTAAACAGACATTGTGACGCCCCTAGTGCATGGCCATGTATGTGTCTGCCTGACACACTTTTCAGTATCAAGGCTCCACCCCAGCCACAAATGCAAGATGGAAGACAAAGCTGTACCAGTTCTTTTCTTTACTTTATAAATGCAGGAAGGATGTACTGACTTGTCTGTTTTAGTAACAGAAAACAAGTAGTGTATATAGTTATGTGTGCGACAATGTATATTGACCAATAAACGCAGACATGCATCAAAACTGGGGCTTAAATCATCACTGCATTCCATCACTGAACGATGATGTTGTTCACCTTTGTAGCTATAAAACAGTTAAAGATACATAGTTTAAATTGTTAAGAAAATGACGTGAGCATACATGTTATATTGTACATAGAGAGAGCTCATTACACACTTTTCATAGCAAATGAGAGTAGCATATTTCATGGGTATGAGAATAGGAACGGGAGAGGTGAAGTGAAGAAAGGAGGAGGAGGTTGAAAGGAAGGAAGGGATGCATCATGGCATTAGGTGATGGAGAAAAGGTCATAAGAGAAAAGAGCGGAGAGTTAGACAGAGAGGGGACAGAGAAGAAGTGCAGGCATCTCATTGCCAAAGCAGCACTCAATATTGTGTCCAGTCCTGAAGGATTTGACATATTTCTCCAGTCTTTGTTGGCTGTTTTAATCAGCTTACATATGTCCTGGATGAAAATTGAATTTGTCTGGAAGAGAGGACTGTACTGTTGGCTCCACCACTGCCTCTTGATTCTGTGTGTGTGTGTGTATGGGGGGGGGGGGGGGGGCTATTTCTACACACATGCTTGTGGGTGTCTGTGTGTCTCTGTGCATCTGTGCGTGCACGTGTACGAGCATTGCACGAGCAACCAATTCATAACAGCAATGGATTGTGTTTCTCCCATACATCATTGTCAGTGCAGCTCACCTCTGTGGTGCCAGCTTATTTAATGGCTAAAACCTAAACTCAAGAGTGCAAAAATGACCCCACTCCCCTTTTCTACCCATTTGCCCTCTGGCATTTGGAACTGTGTGTTTGTTGGTTACGTGCATGAAATACATGTTTTGGTTTTGTATGTGTGTGTGTGTGTGTGTGTTTTATTTTTCTTTTTGGGGGATGAGGGTGGGGTTTGAATGTGGATTTCATAAACAAAACTTTCCATTTTTTAAATTTATATATAGTATATAATTTCAACATTGAGCAACCCAACTTGTTAAATGCATAACAAATATCTCACCATCTTATGTTGCCACCTTACTGTGCTGATGAGACAGCTCAGGACTGCACCCAACTTCATCTCGGCTTTAGGAAAACTACTGACTATAAAGGAACATTATATAGGATGAAACATTACATAGAACATTATTATATAGGAACTGTCCGTCACCTAGGGGTTTTGAACAGTTTGTCTGTTTGTCTGGAGTTCATCCCTCATCAGATCACCATTTTATGGATAGCATCTTTTTATTATTTTGAGCCAGAGCAATCTTTTTTCTGCAGTTATGACTGATCACAAATATTAGACAGTATGTAGCATAAATTTTAAAGAGGGAAGTCTTGTGCTTTTGAAGTACAGAGTGAGTCAAGCATGGTCTGAAAAGCAACGATCATTCACAATCTTCCATGATGCCCTTGTGTCTTGTCTTTTGTTCATGGAAGTAGGGCATAACAGGGGAAAAACGAGCTGCACAGGCTACAGTACAGATACAGAAATCCCGTGGAAACCTTCCTGCTTTGGGAGTACAGAATAATAGAATTAGTTTTTAACACAGTGTATTTCAATATTCTTAAACCAGATCACATCCAGATGTGATACATCAAAGTATCCTGGTCCTCTCTATCCTCTACACAGTGTTAGCAGTGCTGTAGGTTCCACCTTGGTCCCAAATCAATACTTCCTCCAGAGTAGGTCACAGTTGCTCACAAATGACTAAATACAGTACTCTTTTTAGGTCAATTCATTTGCATGGGGGTGGTGTTTTGGGGGAGGAGGTTATAAGGCATTCTTGATTCAGATGCAAATGGAATAGTTATCAGCAGCCAGGACCTGATGAATAATGGGATGTACAAAACACACGGCCCTGCATAAGGAAATGAAAGAGCGCCTCTTTTCTGCTCCACTGATTTCATTATAGACACTATTATTGGCTTAGAATGGCAACATCTATTATCTGGAGTCAGAATGTGACCATTTTTTATTTTTTATTTTATTTTTTTATGCAGGCAGTCTTTTACTACTGTCAAACCTCATCAAATATTTCTGCCCCAGATAGGGCAACGGGCACAATGAGGAGAATGGGAGCCTTCAGGCTGTGGTCAGATATAGGAACTGTTAATGTCTCTTTAGCCTTGAGATGGAGCTCTGACCTGATGTGACTCACTCTTGCCTCCAACTTTCTTTTTCCTCGTCTCAAATTTTACTACCACATCCGGGTTTTAAAAGCATCATGTTGTTCTCCAAAAAGGCCATTAGCCTAACAAGAATGAGCAGCTTCTCAGTTTAATTCCCTTCAGTATGTTGTTATTATGCAGCATCTGTAAGATGGACATGTTGTTTTGTGTGTTTGGCCACTAAAATCAGATTGTACTGCTTAGATCTGTTGTTACTTTAATTCATATATTTTCTTATTTACTGTAATCAATACACCACTGTTATGCAATTTATAGATGCCTATAGAAAAACTGTATTCTAAGATAGTGACTTGAAGACATTTCTGTCTTTTGGACAGCTGAACAATACTGGCAAGATGCCACATGACGTTACATTTGTTGCTCAATATATATATCCTCTCTGATGTGCAGTGTTGTACCTGCCAAGCCAAATTGCCACTGAATTGCCTGTAATAAGTTGACAAAAAAGTGAAAAGTAGATCATTTGGAATGGAGGATCTAAGAATAGAGGAGAGCCTGTGGCAGAGGGCAGAGGGAACAAGAAGGCAGAGAGACTGGCTGTGAATAAGACTCACTGACAATGTGATAACACTGTAACAATCCTCTTGGGATGTGTAATGTGTTTCTTTACCTTAGCTAATGCTAGCCTCTGACTGTCCCACTGAATTCTCATACATTTTTATCATGTCCTCATTTCATACTGCATGGTTGCTCTCATTAGTTGTCATTTTTAAATGTAATTAAGTTACATTTAGTCGAGAGCAGACCTAGACTAAGGAGATCTTTGTGTTCAGTCTAATACACAACTCTAATCTAGCGAGCATGTTAATAATCTTGGGTTTGAACTTCCTCACCATCAAATGCCATAGTTACAGTTAATATCATTTATGTGCTATTTATGTGCTTTTAAGTATTTCTTGTTTTTTCATACATGTAGGTGTGTTTTTCATCATGAATTAGTATAATCATAACACTAATAATTGGATAATTGTAAATAATTAGATCAAGGTCAATGTGTCATTAAAGCTTAACTGAGGAAATACAGCACTGATAAAAACACCATTAGTCTTAACATATGGGTACTAATGAAATGGGGTATAGTACTGTTTTAAATGGTAACAATTATCAACAAATTAGATGTGACTATTTAGATAATGTTGAGGTGTGTATTGCAAGATATGTGTCACATAAAACAGATAGTCACATGCATAATGAATGTTCATACCACCTGTCTGAGAGGAATGTTACTCATTCCATCAAATACTCTGTTTTGAAGAGGCTGCCTTTTTACATAGTTTTTGCTCAGAATGCTCATTTTAGATAACAGTCAAAAGATAGACCTTGGACAGTCTTCCCTTCCTATATCCTAAATGAATGTCTTGCTACCCCAAAAGCATACAATTACAATGCACCTCCAGTCTAATCCCTAAATTACCCCGCAACGATTGCTATCTGTCTTGTAAAAATTGAGTAAGCTGGCAAGGTGGCAAAGGAACAAAGTGGATAACAATATCTTTACCAGCCACAGTACAGGACAGACACTTTTATCAGCAGGCCCCTGCATGTTGTGAAGTTAAGCACATTGGTTCTGCTTTCAGTGAAGCGCAGTGTAGTTGAGGTACCTTAAAAAAGGGTTTGTGATACCTCTTGCCAACTGGGTAGCAACATTCTTCCTTCACGAAAATATCTGGCTTTGGTTAGATTATGTCTGTTTCTATTCCTGTGCTTGGTGTGTTGGGGCTCAATTTACCAGGCCCTTCACCTCTCAGAGCTTAGCCTTAATCTGCATTTAACGGAGTCCTGGAAAAAACAGAAGTGATTATCTTAATGTTATACACTCAGAAGCCTTTATATAATAATTTGTTTGACTCTTTTAAACATGTCCTCTGGATGATAGTGTCAGAAGTTAGGTTTTTTTTAAACAGGATAAGCAAATAATCGGAGAGTATAGGGAGATAACACTTAATTTTAGTATTTGAGAATTCCCCATTTAATTGTGTTGCACTCCTGTTTTTTACAGTCAAGTTGCAGGCTGGTTGGTTGGGTTTCTAGGACAACAGTTTGAGCTAAGGGATATAATTCAGTAAAAAAAACAAAACAAAAGAAGCTGTTAACAGCATCAACACAGGCAACCCACAGAGAATGCTTGCATATTTTCAATTAACTGATCATTTTTTATAAGTCAATGCAGTGGTGCATGTTTTATAATACAATTTCTTGTTCCCTGTGACAGTTGGTCTTTTTTTGTTTCTAATCTGTAGCACTTTTAATGGATTAATTACATTCCTTGTTGCACTCTTGTTCTCCTCACTTCCTCTTTCATTTACTGTCATATACAAGAAACCTTCCAGGCAGCTTCTCCTCCACATGCACACATGCACACAGACAGACACACACCATCCCCTCTCCTCCTCTGTATGTAGTCCTAGTGATTGGATGAATAAGTTGTGCCATCCCATATGGTGGGCTGTCCTCCTGGATCTGATCACAGTAGTGAATGAAGGAGCCCATGAGTCACCACCGGTTTGTTCTGCTGCACTTGCCATGCTCTGCCGTCGCACACTTCCCTCTCTCCCTCCATCCATCCTGCCAGCCAACAGATGCCACGCCTTTTAAACTCTCTCGTCCTGTCTTTCACCATCTCCCTCTCTCACGGTCATCATAACTTGTATCCCCCCCTCATGTTCCTCCTCCTTTTTCTTCCTCTGTCACACTCTCTCTCTCACTGCCTCCCTTTACATTCATGCTCTTCACCTCCCCAGATGACGTAAAGTCTGTGCCCTGTTCTCTGGCAGCCTAAGCGTCAGTATGTTCCCCAAGCTCTGCACTTCCTTCACAGTCAGTGCCAACATCATTGTCATTTATAAACATTTCATGCCAGCTCTGTAGGGTAATGGCTAATTTCTCCCACCACACGGCTCTTCATTAAATGTTGATTTTCTGTCAAAATGTATCCTGATCAAATTAGCTGCAGCTACTTCGACAACTTTGGCTTTACCGCGGCATGTTCAGGTTCAAAAGAGATATTTATCACAGAACAAGTCTGCCTGCCTCAAAGCTTGAGGAAATCATCAGCTTAAGTGCTGCCTTTAAAGACTCAGTGCAAAAGGCAGCTGAGGAAGAGCACCACCGGACTTTTGAAATGTCCATATCCAGGCGACATGATTGATGGCAAACGGATAAGCACCGGGAAGCCTGGTGAGATTCATCAATTTGGATGTAGGGTGTGTGTGATGGTCAGCCACAGGAGGCCAGCACTGAAGCTACTCAGATGCTACTTGTGTTATTCAATATAGGGGAAATCAATGCAGATCCACTAGGTTTAACACTCCACACATGCTCACTCATATGCTGGGTGTAAAAATAGCACCCCATTTCCAAGATTTCACACTGCTATTCACTACTCTTTACCAATAACACTGAAAAGCCTTTTTATGTTTGGCATTTTTTTTCTCTTCCTTGATGACTCCACCCTCTCTCCACTTCTCCATAACAATCTTTAGTTTTCTTGCTTTTATTTATGTTCCTTTCTTCTTCAGTTTTATTTTTTCTGAAAAGGAAAATCAATACACTCTTTTTCTCAGCCTTGAGAAAACAGCTGAGAAAGTAAACCCAATACATTTAGAGTGGCGTTTTATGTTCAGATTTTCTTTTTTTTTTAAATCTGAGGTAGTGAAAGTATTTATGTGCACATACAATTATCTAGTTTTGTCATATTGTCACAAAGAAACCAGTGGATTCTAGAGTTGCTGATATCAGGAGCATAACATCACTGTGGAATTACTGCACTGGCAATAGTGTTAGCAGTGTCTAAATTACTGCTCTCTGAGATACTGGCTGCTTTACCATCATTAACACTGCCATTACATAGATTGGTGAAGGAAGGGTAGTAAGGCCTTGGCAGGAAACCAGCTGAGTGTTCCTCAGGCAGGCAGGGTCATTCAGGATGTGCAGTTTGCTTCCACCACCCTCACCACCCCCACTACTTCTCTGGTGAGACCTTGCAGACAAGGTGGAAATCAGGTGTGTTTGTATGTGTGCCCATGTGTTCTTTCTAGCATTGCAAGGACTAAATATACTCATGATATTATAAAAAGTACCATAAAGTTCAACAAAAAGTCACAGTCTTTCAAATAATTTTTTTTCATAGGGTAGGGGTTAGGTGTAAAGCTGCAGTTTTAAGGTGTAAGTTTTTGGACAAAAGATTTGACTCTAATATACAATTTTGGTCCTCACAGGCATAGAACAATTGTGTGTGTGTGAGAGGGAGAGAAAGAGAGGAAGTGAGTGAAGGGAGGTCGGAGTTATAAGTCCAAAATCTCGCCTAGGGCGACAAATGCCAGCCCTGGAGGCAGTGTGCAATCACTCTAGTGAGACTGCTGCCACTTCTATCAAGTAATTCAACCTTTCATGAAACAGTAGTGACCCATTCTTCCTGTCATCTTCTGTTACACAACCGTACACTTTGCGGTAATGCCAACTCCTCCTATAACTTTACTTAGTTAACAAAGGTGCAGGCACTGCTAATTGATACCACGTAAAGTCCAGTGCAGGAAGGGTGACATTTCCCTGAAGCTGAGCACTAGAACGATAAGCGATGACTTTAAATTCACGTATTTGTGTGCAAAAATGATTTTAAAAAGCATGGCTCTTCATTCAGTTGATAACAAGGTGGATATGGGAATGAGCCAGCACAAATCCATGCAAATCTACATCAAGAACAAAGGTTGGAGCGGAAAGGGTTCACCCTGCCAATAACATGACATATTCCACCACCAATAATGCAGGCTTAATTCGGCTAAGAAGAGCATCTGGTGCGAATTTGACATAGTTGCTGTTTATCATCACTCCATGAATGATAGGCCTTCTATTTATACGTATCTCCAGTATGATAATGGTGTTGAGTCTGTGGCACATAAAGGATCATTATTTACACAGGAAGGATGGAATGTGTATATATGTCAAAAGTGTATGAGAAGGATAGCCAGGAGAGGAGACTGAGTGTGTGTTTGTACACAAATGCACATGCCCCTGATGGTGTTTGTGCCCGTGTGTATCTGAATGCATCGGCATGTACCTGTGCATGTGTGTGCATGAAGAACCTGGGCTTGTGTCATTGGGGGCCACTGAGGAGGCGCATGTAAACCAGAGGAGCAGCCGGTCCACCAGATGTTCCTATTCCCACAAGGTTTGTCACAAGTGGACCTTTACTTCTCTCCCTGCAGTACATACAAACACACACACACACACACACACACAAACACAAAGAGGAGTAGACTATAGTATAGAGTGCATGTACAATAACACATACCACAGAATGGAAAGCTACTTAATGTTGTTGCCACAGTTGATTTGTACAGTGAGGCTCTTCTTTAATTGGTGCAACAGTCAAGAACATCTGATCCAAAGTTTCCAAAGCTGTGCACACAGAAAAGCAGTTTTGACAATAGGGCCACTAGCTTCTTTTCTCCAAGCTCGATTCACGAAGTGGACTCATTCTCATCTTCATATGCCATGGGTGGGTGCCTTTCATGGTGCCATGATCCTAGGTAGAGGATGTGGCCATTTGGAAATGTCATGAGAAAGGTCGAGACCATCATCCTGACCCAGTTCAACAGGCTGATTTATGAGGTTCTAGCAAATGAAATATAGTAAGGAGCTAGTGGAACAAGCAGGCCCCTATAGGCACCCCAAAGGTCACCTAACTTAATTTCAATTAGGCCTAGGGGAGGCCAGGTAAATATGTCACTGGTGGAAAGAGTGCTGAGGAAATGGATTTACTTGTAATGAGATTGTGTTTATGGGGATCAAGATGAGGCTAATCAGCTGGACAATGTAGCTTTGCTAGTACAGCATTGATCGAAGAGTATAGGTAAGAGATGCCAAATGTATTACACACAGTGGTTCAAGTGCTGCATATTCTTTATTATTTGCAGTGGGAGAAAAATGCCAGTCTCAGTGCTGCCTGCACTCCCTATCAATCATACTGAATTGTGCTTGCGCTGAATCCCATCAATTACTGCTTTCTTTCTGACACATCCACCACAAATTCTGATTAGCCGACAATTCTCTGGAAAAAAGCCTCATTGTAGAGAACAAGCAGTTTGACATTTTAAATGTACAAGTCAAAGTTTACCACCACACCCAACTCTCATCATCCCTTCATCCCATCTCTACATATGTGTCAAAACCAACCCCACACAAAACGCTTCAGAATGAGTCCCAAATTACCAGCAAATGAGTTCCTGCTCAAGGGGAATAACAGGGTCCTTGCTCTGCCTTTGATTCAGGCTCTTTTTTCATCCCGTCTTTGTTTACCCATGCTGTCTAGCAGCCACCCTGCTGGAATCCCTATTGATAGCTGTCTGAGAGGGTGGGCTGGGTGGCTGAGCATCACCCCCTGGGTGGGGGGCTGTGCAACTTGCAGGCTGCATGTTATGAATGTGATAGAATGTATGTTATTTTATGTACATCTTAATGCATTTTTGTGTTGTGTGTACCACCTGTCTGAATCAATGTTTTTGCAAAATGCAGCTCAAGAGGTAAAATGATTGTCTCGTTATTGGAACATCCTGGTTCAATCCCCTGCTCTTCCATAAAACATGTTGAAGTGTCCATGAGGAAGACACTGAACCCCTAACTGCTCTTGCCATCAGTGTGCAAATGGGTGAATGAGACATACATTGAAAAGTAAAAACTAGTAAAGTGCTATACAGTAAGTCCATTTACCATATATGGTATACCAGGGAGTTACCAGGTGTGTGTAGATCTGTCTCTCTGTGTTGGGTGCATATCTGTTTGTGTGTTGGCATGCGTTTGTGTGTCTTGTGAGGGTGATGTGGCATGGAGGTCACTTCTGTCAGATCCAATGTCCAGGCCCATGCTGTGATGTGAAGGGCACTGTCAAGAGACAACCGCAAGGCAGTGCAGGTACAGCTGCCCTCAGTGCTCTTTTTCCTCTATGGTACACACACACACATGCAGTACACACTGGTGGGGACACACAGCCAAACACATCCAGGCTTCCTATAAACTGACACACGGTGGTGGAAAGCCTCCCCAGGGTGAAAGCCCCAGGATTATACAGTCTCTTCAAAACAAACGCTCCCGCCTACTTGTTTACTGTCTGTTGGCTGGTGAATACCTACGTGACACTGCATCTAACTGGGAAGATACAAGCAATGGCATATTCTGTGGCCTAACTGGGAGGATAGATGCTCAAGTCACATACTCAACTTTGGAAAAGTAAAGCTTAAAAAGACAACAGTAACCTGTGGCATAAAGATAAGTCAGAACATTAAAAATATGCTGCATACTGCAAGTAATAGATTATCTCTTTAGAGTCCAGTTGTGTTTGTATGACTTGAAAATCTGACAAAATATGTATATAATGTACAAACAAAAGTACATTACAGGTTGTTCTTCTGTGGAACAATAAAGGTAGACATTACTGCTTTGACTGTCAGAACAAAACTGATGATAACTTTCTTTTTTAAATAGGTGTACATAGTAGGTTTGAAACACAGGTCATGATAAACATGACTTGAAGGTAGATACACTCAATAAAGTGACATTTTCCTCATTCATTGCTCGAAGGCATTTGAAGAATCTCAATTGCCTTCACACCATTCAATGAAAAAAAATGTATTATTCACCTCTGTATCATGTTTCACAGTCTCACTTTCTCACTCCACTGCATTTTTCCAGGGTTAAATGATACGTTTGTGATCATAATAATGATAACAGTAAAGTCATGGAGAGATCAAATCAGTGAAAAGGATGAGCAGTGATCAGTAAAAGCAGCCAGCTTATGATATAGGTACAACCACAGCAGTGTGTATAAAGCTTGTGTCCTCATTGATGTCCTGATGTTGGTCTTGACAGACTCTCAGAGAGAGTGTGAGAATGAGCCTGATAGTTACAGTTTTTACACTTTAGAAGTTTGCAGTTAAATCATTTCTGTACTGTGATTTGTTTCCCATTCCTCTTCTGAAAAACACCCAGTCCAAGATCAGGTCCCAGAAATGTAGCAAGTGTGGGATGATGGCTAGAACAATGATTTTGGATGTTTCTGTCTTTTGGAATGCTGTGGAGTGTGTCTACAAATCTGTTTCTCTCTTCACGTCTCTGTCAATCGCTTTCTGTGGCTGTTCTCAGGCTGTACCCCTCCAGTGTACACTATGTCCACACTGTGGGAGAGCAGCTCTGAAACTTTAATGCTAATTGATCCCAGTGAAGAAGTGTGGACACAGGTGTGTTGCCGCAGGCCCTGGCTCTGACATGGATGCCAAGGGATTCTGGGTAACCAAGGGGCTTATAGGGCCAGAGCAGAAAGTGCCACTAGTCAGGGCACAAGTGACCCAGTTCTTTTCTAATCAGCACAAGTTTGATGTATACCGTGTGTGTGTGTGTGTGTGTGTGTGTGTGTTTGTGTGTGAGTGTGAGCGCATGCACATTGGTCAGAGAGAAAAAGTATAATAGGCCTTTTCAGCCAAATAGTCCAGGAAGCAAAAGGCCTTAGGAATTAAATCCAAATCTAAAAGTTAGTTCAATGCACTTATGCCTGCATTTGAACTTCATCATAACAATAAAGATCACGCTTACTAATCAAATTATAGGCAAGCACCCCTTGCAGCCTTGACACCAAATGTCAAGACTGCAAGGGGAAGCATGGATGGATGGTTTCTTTGGTGGAAATGCAGATAAAACTCACAAGTGACTGGAAAAGTCCCCACTGAGGATAAGACAATAAGACACATGCCCCTATATGCATGCATGCACAAGTTTGAGTGGTGTTCTTATGTGCATTAGTTTTTGAACAAGTGTGGTAATTGTGAGCCACGGGGAAAAAAATCCACATCTAAATCAAACTCAAGCTGCTGTGTAATTCCCAGATTTTCACTCTAAGTTTGCAGTCTTGATTGTGTGGGTGTGGGTGGGCGGTGGCATGTATCAGCGCATGTGTTGGTCTGGATGGAAAAGAGACTTAGTACTGCCAAGATGCAGGTGTTCGGATTAGGTGTGATCCCTTCTCATATTCTCAGTAGTATATCTTATTTGATGGCTTTTCTGCCATGTAAATCTCATCAAAAACTAGCTAACAATAGCGCCACATTGACAGACGGCCAAGCATCTGGCAAGCCACCACTCTGAATGTTCAAACTGCTGTGAACAACCTGTCTCAGAAAGAGACTCGATGAGTTTGTGTGGCTCGCGTGTAAGTGTTTGTGTTATTTAGTGTGTATATGTGCATGAAAGAGATGAGAGATGAGAAAGAGAGAATGAAGGTGGTGGCGGGGCGGGGAGGATAGCGCATGTTGATAGCCTCATAAATCATGAAACAGATACTACTGTATCTTAGCCAGTGTTGGGCAAGTGATGGCATGATGATGATGTGAATGCATCTCTGCTTCTCTAGTTTCAGCTACCTCCAGTGACTTTGCTCCCTCACTCTTCTTTAAAGATAGAGAAAAATAAAAAAGAAGGCTAGACGGAGAGAGGGGAGAAATAACTTTGGCCGGGACACAGCCCCATTAAAGTGTGATGAGTGGCCTCAGTGAGGGGCTCTGTGTACAGCACTTTATTCAGGAATGATCACTTATTTATAGGTGTTGGAATTGTGTTGTTTGCTTGTTTTATTGAAAACCTTGTGGGTAAAGTGGCGGTAGACCGCCTGGCATGTGAGCGCCACATCTCTGGAGGGCATCCCTGCAGAAAAATCTTCCTCCTTGATGAATAAGTGAAGGGGACAGATAAATTTTTCATTCACACAGAATCCATTGTCGCTTGAGATGTCTGGTCCGTGGTATGTGTAGTCAACCTGCAGGCTGTAAAAGAAAAAAAACGAAAAAAACATAACCTTCCCTTGACACTAGCAAACATGCACAAACACATAAATGTATAAGCAAGCACATAATGTATATCCATACATGCACGCAGAAACACACCTACACCCTCCATTCGACTAGTGGACACCAAGGTGTTCTGACAGACAGTTGCAGATATAATTGAGCAAGACTGTTGAATTACTGTTTACCACATGACTGCAAGTCAGCTCATCAGTCATGTTACACACACTTCAACGTTGTTTAGGAAGGTGAGTAAATTACTATCTTTCCATCAAAACTTTTTTAACCTTTTGCAGTCTGGAACAAAAATGTAAATTCTTATGAGAAGGAGAAAAAAGTTATTGAAAGAAGCTGAAATAAATGGTGTATTTCCAAAAAACTTTCCAGTAATTCGAAATAAAAGTTACAGCAAGCTATTTTAATGCTGCTTCTGTAGCCAATATGTACTGTGTATATGCTCTGTCTATCATCTCTACTTTAAGTGTTGTAACTCACATCGACAACCACACAGGCAAAAACATGAAGGTAGCAAAGTGTGGCCCATCACAGGACGGGTTGTGGTGTTTTGTGTACATGAGGGAGCATCTCTCAGTATGAATGATTAATATTAAAAGAGAAAGTGAAAAGTCTTTCTCGAAGCACACCCACCCTGCACCACCACCCCCATGTGAACAGAAGGGAGTATCTTCACATGGCCAAATGGGTCTGATGGTGATGGCATGGAGGAAAGAGCAAGGCTGCTTGCTTCCAAAGTCTTCTATGATCTCCACCACCACCACTCTCAGTGCACACTGGGACACATGAAAATGGGGATTAATAAATAAATAGCATACAACATCATGTTTTATTAACCTGGGTAAGGCATCAGTTTGAGGGTTCTAGAGAATCCCTAGATTGGGTGGCAGCTTGGATTGTAGCTGGAAAATGTGAAGCATCTGCCCAACTAGTTCCTGGTATGTGAGCTAAAGTCCTCACTGGACTGGGCCATAATTGAAAAAAAATGTTAAAACCTTATTTGTGACTTATACATCATAGTTACAGTTACTGTTAAGAGATTATATAATGACTGTGTCTTACAGTACAGCATGATAGTGAGAAGCAAAATTAATGATTAATTTATTCAATTTAAGTACAAAAGTGCTTCCAGCTGTACTATTGTTCCTGTGTGTATTTTACTTCATAAACAGTACATATGCATTGCATATTTATTCATTAAATGTTTAGTCACACCCACAGTGAATGACAGATCTTGACACCGGAATAGCTTTACACATCTTATTGTTGGCTTTTTATATACACTTATATTTTTTTCACCGTTCCACTGAGAGTGCCTATTCAGCTTTACTTTACTGCGACAACAACAAAATATAATAATAAAAAGGGAGGATATAAAATATAAAAATATAAAAGACAGATGTTGTGGATCTATGCACGTGCTGAAAACTCCCGGTCAAAGAGCAACCTCTGGTTACTCACCTTCCTTACCTACTGTGTGACAGAAACCCAACACTATTCCTAGAGCTGGAGCTTTAGCTATATAATCTTTTGTTTACAGGTATTGGAGTTGTACTGCTTCCTTAACATGGCACAAACAGATGTTTGCTGTTGGAGTCACTGCAGGATGTTTTTATCGCCTGGCTTGTTTTATAAGTATTAATACTGTCAGCATGATGCTGAGATTCTACTTGACAGGTATTATCTCTACATAGCTAATGGATTTGTGTGTGTGTGTGTTTGAGACCATGTGTTTATGTATGTTTGAGTGTAACTGTGCGCATGTGCTACCAAACTTATTTGTGTTTCTTAGAATACGTGTCTGAACATTATGCACCTGTGAGTGTGTGTGTGTTTGCGTGTGTCGTTGTGAGTGCGCTCTGAAGGTGTCATTGTGGAGCCAGGGCCCTGTAAGCTGTCAGGCAGTGAGAGATGCTGCACCTCTAAAGGGCATGCTTTCTGGGTCTTTCCTGTCTATTATAAGCCCTGCAACACTCATCAAGGCTGTTGCAGTGCAACCCCCATGTCCCTCAAGCAGCCACAGTGAGAAGCCACCTTTCTAACTAGGAGAGCCCTTGCCTCTAAACTTCACATACCCTTGTCTTCCATTTTGACATGATAAACACAAGCAGCAGTAATGAGACGTCGGGGTGCTGGGGCATCCATTTTGTTTTTGCTCAAATGTGAGTAGAACCAAAGAATCCCACCCTTTCTCCATTTTGAGACACCCAGTCCCTTTTCCTGCCAAGCTACAGGTTGTTACCATTGCCAGGTGTCAACAACCTTATGGCTTCCTTACTTCCTCTTGTGATTCAAGCTCGCTAATTTAAACTGCCATCCGATGTGAAATCATGTGAGGGGGGTTGGCATTTGTAGGAAATGATCCATTGCACACGGTCTTTGGATAACAATGACAAGCGATGACACTGCTGACGGTAATGATGGTACTGCAACTAAGATAGGCCGCACAGAGGTTTTGCCAAAGATTGAGATGTGTCGCTATCTCGCCATCTGTAACAGTCACGCCTTGCGACGTCAGAAACAGATCGCCTTGATACCAGACACATCAAATCTCCAGTTTGCCAAGCAAATAGAATAAAACAATCTATCGATCTAGCCCCACCTCCCTGTGTATCAACACAATCCATCTGTGTTTATCAGGCTATCTGGCTTCCTATCTTTTGTTGTCTGCAGGCAAGCATTCTTTTCTTTTCTTCCCTTTTATTTTCTTCCTTCCTCCTCCCACATTTGTTTGGTGATCCATCAGCCTATTTACCTTATCATGCTGCCAAACCATCCATTTACGCTCCCATCTGTCTGTCAAACTATATCTTAGCTTCCATTTGTCTAACTATCTCTCTGTCTACTCATTCACCTGTCAATCATGTGGCTTGCCTTTGCTGCGGCAGATTCCATCCTCTCTGACTAATGCTGTCTCCAAACTCGTCAGCTCAGAAGGCCACTGGATAAAGTAATTAGATTCCTATCGCTTCATCTAAAGTTTTACACTGTATTAACTACAGTCCCATTTAATTAGTTTAGAATTGACATCTGAAACTAAATATATGAACAGAGGTTATGAATTTTTCAGTTATGGTAGAATGAATGACCTGCAGTATTTTGATACATGAAGTGTTGTGTGCTAAATTTGCTTTTGAGAAGTAAAATATGAAAGTTCCAACTGAATTTTCACTGTTTGTTCAGTGCAGACTGTGATCTAGATAGCTCCCTCCACAGAAACCAAACTGAAGCAGGTCACTGCTTTGGCTCGGTCCAGTTCAGATCAAGCCTCAGTGGAGCAAGCCAGACACTGATGTCCATGTAGTCAGGGGGTCTGGCCTCCCACAGAGGCCCAATCAGTCTTATAGGATCAGTGACTGGCCCCCCTAGGCACCAGAGAGCCTTGGCCTGATGGATTACTCTCTCGCCTGGCTAAGGCCTGTGGAACTCATGCTTCTGCTACAGGCCCCATCTGTGCTCCCCATGGCTCCTGCATGCCTTGTGGTCAAAGTCTCGGGCTGCTGGTGAAGCCCCAATTCAGGAACCTCAGTCTGCTGTGTATATTGGGTCCGCTAGCACCATTCCATGCATGAAATGTTCTGTACACATAGATTCATAATTGTATGATTTCATTGTTCCAGGAAGTGAAATATGACAGATTAATACTTAACTTGATCTTATATGGAAAAGTGCAGAATCAGAGATTTTTTACTGTTGACTGGGACAAAGAAGCCATTTGATAATATTCACCTTGAACTTGAATTACATGTTGTTATAATCCCGTAACACTGACTCTAACACTAACTCTGATCTTGTAAGGACTAACAAGTTGATCAATTAATGAAGGGAATAATCAGCAGATTGATTCATTATGAAAATAATTATTATTTTTAGAAAAAAGAGTGATGTTTAAATTAAAGTACTCCTGGACCCTGTAGAATACACTACACTTGTATGTTTGACTATTGGGGCAAAGTAAGGATATAATGTCAAAGTGTAAAGTAAACAGGTGGGCCATGGTTAGCAGTGTTAGGAGTTTACTCATGAGGATGTTTGTTTTCTTTCATGGTTATACTTAGGTTGAAGCCTGCCTCCTCAAACTTGACTGCTGAGAGGACAATCATGAATGGGAGTTTTGCCTCAGGCGCTGATCGATTGCAAAAGTGTTTTCACATAACTGTTCATTTGGGCTGTGTGTGCCTCCGCTGCATCCCGGAATGCCAGGATGCATTGTTCCGTGACTGAGGATTCAAGTCCAGCAGAGATATTTTAAAGAGATTTCTGAACCTGAAGGGCCCAGTGAGGAATCAGTGCTTCCAGTAGTCTGTCGGGCTTGTTGTTTTCAATCAAATATCTAACAAATGTTGGCTGAGCTCCATGGAGAACAGTGGATTTTTTATTTTACTTTATTTATTTTATTTATTACCCCACACACAGACTCATGCAGAGCTTAAAGGTCATATAGTACAGGAGTTACATGCACAAATGTAGGCAAAATCTTTCTTCTCTCTTGTTGTTTTGTTCCTGGAAGAGACCTGTCAGAGCTTCCCCACTGAGGAGATAAACTAGTACTTTTCTTCCCTCTAAAAATAAGCATATGAATATAACCATGTACAGTGGTTTCCTACTCTCCTGAAACATATTTAGTGCCAAGCAGTCGGGAGGCAGTAGGGCTATTAAGGGGTAGTGCATGAATATGTGTGTGTACATTTCCTGCTGTGTTTATGTGGAAGTGCTATAGAGAAATAGGCTGCATTTGCTGTGTTGTGTCCCTGATGATAGGAGCACCAAGAGGGAAAAAAATGTAAGCAATAAATAAATAAATAAATAAGTGAATCAGCCCAGTTTTTGTCAAAGGGAGGCAAAACTTAAATGGAGTCCAGGCAGGGAGAGTCGTGAGTGGCAGTCAGGGGGAAGAATAGCTGTATTCACTATCTGGGTCAGTCACCACCGCCAAGCATGAACATCACTGTTCCCTCCGAGATAGAGTGGTGATAGAGGCATGGAAAGATTAACCACATCCCTGCACTGTCAAAACTGATTGCATGTGTTATGACCACCCGGCTGTCCACGAAACTCTCCTCATTAAGTTTATCTCAACAGACTGTCACTTAAACTCACTTTGCCTCCTAAGTCTGTATACAGACTGTCAAGCAGGAATGTGAACTTGTATACACGCATGGCAAATCTTAATGCCATGAGTTTCAGTGTCCATTCAAGATCATTCCTAAATGTTTGTGTTTTTTTTTCTGCTTCCTGTGTGTTTAGAAATCACAAGTGGCCAGCTTCTTGTTGTAAACATTGAAGGTAATGTCTGTAATAAGGAGGATTAAAAAGAGAAAAGTAGGGAGTGAGTAAGAGAAGAAATTTAGAAAATAAAGTGAAACAGAAAGAAAGAGAGTGTATAGATGGAGGAGAGAAACAGAAAGAGTGGGAGACTTTCAGTATCTTGCCTCAGCATGTTTATCCAGGCCTGTCTTTGGCATTATATTCTGTCATGCCATTCTGATCGCCTCTGCCTGCTATGGTGGGCTAAGAAAACACACCAAAACATGTCAAGCACCGGATTGCAACCCCCTCACTCTCAGATCCCCTGACATTTGTAAAGCCCCCCATTTGGGTGATAGAAAAAAAACTTGCTGCAGGTAACACAGTTAGTCGCGAGAGAGAAATTGCAGTGTCTCTACAAACCATAGATTATTACACAGTGCAGCCATTAAACATGTAGTGTTTTGCAGATTTGCAGTCACGGGCAGGTTATCTAGTATATCTGCAAGCTGACCTTGATTCATATCAAAATGTTTATTACTCAGGGAATTTTCACAGTCATTCTGGGACATACATGAAGGAGTCTGAATATATCAATGTAGTAAATGGCAGAAAACATGTTAAAAGAAGAAAAAGATGAAGTCAACTAATAATCCCCACACTTAAGGACATCAGCAAAACTCTCACAAAAGTTGTTTTTCCATCCTATTTCAGTGTGACTAAATGAGATTTTAGCATGTGTAAATTCATTTTGTTTAAAGTTTAGCAGAAATATTTGTGTCATTGTAATTGGAGTGGGATTTCAAGACATTAAATTTATGATATAGTATTAGCAATACTACATTTTTTGTAAGAAAAGACACCCAAACATTACAACATTGATATGGGATACCAGAATATAATTAGGATTTACAAATTGTTTAAAACACATCATCATTAAATTTATATATTAATTAGAAAATCATGGATAAAAATGTGGATTTAATGCAATGCATTTCTTTAAAATGTTTTTTGTTTTGTTTTAGTTTTATTAATAAGCAGGAAAAAACTCATTATTATTATATTATTATTCATTATTATTTGTATTTATAAATAAATAATTTATATTTATAATTTTCTCTTCAGTTTTTATTACCAATAGCAGCATAACCTTTGTTTACTGTAACCTTTGGTGAACAGCAGTAAAAACACATTTTAGATACAAGGTGATATTAAATCTGAGTGCAAATTTGTCTCATTTCCTGCTCTTTTTTTGAGAAGCAAAATTTTCTTCTGCAGAAAAAAAAATCCAAAAAAAATCTAAACCATGAACCAAACATATCTAGTTGAGGAGCTAAAAGAAAGCATGTTGGGCTTTTAATCCTTGAATGTACTATAATGCTGGTTTGATTACATTTCAGCTGCTTGTCATAAATCAATGAGCGATGTGAAACATCATATAAAAGAGGGTCACTGGCATTCGTTCTTCTTTGACGTGCCCCCCCCCAATTCATTTTCCAGCTATCCACAACTGAACTCACCTTTTCTTCAGATGCACTATATTTTCCCTTCCGTGGTCCTTGTTTGAGGTGATTACTCTTACCAGTGAACAAGGGGGCTGTGTTTGCCACGGCTGTAGTTTTGCGATACCCAGCCCATAACTTTCAGTTGGAAGAAATAGCTTCTCTCCCTCTGCATCCCATTTATACGCCGTATCTTGTTTCTGTGTAGGGAGTTCCATTACTCTGTAGCTCGGAGGCAGGCAGAGGGGAAAGGGTGGGGGCAGGGGGGTATGGAGTAGATGAAAAGAGGTGATAGAAGGTTGTGGCTGTTGCTGTTGCGAGTGCTGCAGATGCTCGCCCCTTCGACAGAGAAGCAAACACAACATGTTGATGTACAGAGAGCAGATATTGAATCACATTTATTATGTTTTATCTCATCAACAGTAGAGCAACTCAGAGAGGGAATTAGAGAAAAGCCAGTGACATGTCAGACAAATAATGTCATTGCTCACTTATCAGCACAAAAGAAAGTCAATGCATGATTTGCAAAGATACACTCAGTTTGCATGACTCCTGCATTTGTTTGAACCAGGTGTACCTAATAAACTGCCAGAGTGTATTGTACAGTAAATGCAGCTCCATTCTTCCCTCATGAGGCATCAGGTTTGTCTTCTGTAGCTATTTACACACATGATTGGTGAGTGCGTGAACCTGACCTTGTTATCGTGGCCTTGATGAATGTGAATGCCATGTTTAGATCTTGGACCACAGCCTGATGCTACACAGAGGATGTTTAACTAACATAGGGTAATCCCTCCAAAAAATCTTCCTGTTTATACTGGCCACTGGGAGATAATTTATATTATAATATATATAATACCTCAAAGTGTACCATGCTGAAAGCGTTTGATAAATGACTGGCAGCTTTACCTTCTCTTGCACGTCATGGAGCCATGATCATGATATAATGCCAAGCAATTAGCCAAAGATGACAGAAACACAAAAGTCATGATGATGTTTAATCACTTTTGGGGAATCCATCAGGGAAGCTGCCATTCTATCATCTATCATAACATGAAATGACATCTCACTGGAGGCCATCCAAAGAGTCGAGAGAAGGTTGGAGTTGACTGCACCGGTTTCAGATCTCCGCTTTAGCAGTTTAGTAATCTTGGCGTTCTCTCCTCCTCCTATTACCCTTGTCTCATTCAGAGCCTCTCCCTCGTGGCAGGGATCATCATGATATACATGCAAGAGTATGCTTCTGTGTGTGTTACAAACAGTGTGTGTGTGTATGTGTTATCTTCAAACCAAAGTACCAACCCATATCTCTGTACACCACTTGAACACTGAAATAACAATGTATTCCTGTTTGTGTGTGTGTGTGTGTGTGTGTGTGTGTGCGTGTGTGCGCGTGTGTGTGTGTCTCCCGCCTCCATCTGCCCACCCTCACTGAAGTCCTTGGTGCATTTAGTAACATTTTGAGAAACAGTGCCAGCCAACATTTAATTAAGTTTTGATATGCCAACATCTCCCTGTTGTAACATGGAATACCTGCTCTTCTTTTGTCAATTTCTTCTCCTGCTCTTGTGCTCCTCTGTGTCGCGCTTACTACTGTAACTCGGAAAGATGTTGCCTCTGGGAGATGCAGGTAAAGAAGCCATCAAAACCAATTCAAGTAGAAAGAGATGCAATCAGTGCTCAAACCCCCCACCCAAAAAACCTGTAGTTTGTCTTTCATGTGGATCTCACCTCCTTTTTCCCAGTCTCACTTTGTTTCCCTCTCTATATGTGTGTGTGTGTGTGTGTGTGCTGTGTTTGAAGGATTCAATTCAGTAGGGGCTAGTAGTAATGTTTCTTCCCCAGTAGAAATGGTTGCTGTTTGTTCAGATGTTGTGATAGATTGATGTGGGGTGGGAAAAGATGGGCTTTTATGCACCTGAACATGGGAACAGAAAAGTCTTTATGAGAAGCCAATAGCTCTCCATTTGTCTGGTGGACCCTCTGATGGGAGATGCATTTTACTGGAAGTTTTTCTCTCTTCGTTACCCTTTTCTTTTTTGAAAAGTCTTTGACAAAAGCTTTCCCACGTCTTCAGGCAGCTACGTAAGACAGATTTACCCCCAAAAGGGGCACTTTTCCTTTGTAATTCTACAAACATTCTACTGCCTAGTATACGGCATTGTTCCTGTAGGGTTTCAACAAGTGGTCACACTAATAGTCTCCATTGTTTTCAGTTTACACAGCACGGAAAACAGCTGCCTCTTCAAATGACAAAGCCAGCAGAAGTGAGCTCTTGTTGAACACACAGTGCTCATATTAGTATCAAGACGCCTGTACTTTGAATTGATGTGAAGGTTAAACTATGAGTAAGTTGTATAGGTGAAGAGAGCTGATGGCAGCATGAAGTCTGAAGCCCTGGGTGCATTTTTTAAAATCATTTTACAGTAAGAAAATATCAAAACTTCTGTTTTACATTGAACAAGTAACTTTACGACAGAATATTGAAAACTGTTAGTTATCATGAAATAGTGTGTAGTACAATGTGAATCAAAAATGTATATTGTTGTGCTTTGATGTAAAGCTGTACTTGTGTGCCCTTCATCCAACACCCCTCCAATTTTTCTTTCAAGATTTTACTTTACACCCAGTGCATTTATGGCCTTCTTTGCATTGGTTTCCCTGTGATTCTTTCCACTGTCTATTTTCCCCATCCTTTTTGATGTATTAGAGGTAGTCCGAGATTTCCCCACTTTGAAGACCATTCATCTGTGCTCTCCCAGCTCTGTTTGTAATGCTCATCTAATAACTGCAAGGTTAATATGGGAGCACTTTTCTGTAATAGACATTACAGCAGTTGGGCTTGCAAACAATTGGCAGGGATTGTAGATTATCTGATTTTTTCCTATTTTGTCCCACTTTTTTCTTACTTCTTTATGTACGATTGATGTTACTTTTGAAAGGAAGGAAAGGAGGGAGGATGTATAAGTCCTGCTTACCAGTGAAGCTCAACCTGTGGTCAAAGTGGACACAGACATGATGCTTTGGACCCACTGACAGAATTTGTTAGCTTTAATTATCACCGACTGCATATGAAAAAATTAAGTTAAACTGAAAGAAGCAAAAACATAGAATAGTTGTTCTTTTTGTTAAGCATCTTAATCTGCCTTCCTTTTGCTCTTTTGGTTCCTTCTCTCCCTCTCTCTCTCTCCTCCTGTGCACCATCTGTATGATGCTTTGTATCCAATCTGAAGAAGGAGTGCTCTCTGTTCTCTGCTGTGATGGTGTGTGTGTCTGTGTGCGCTTGTGTGTTTGTGTATGAGTTCCTAGCCATCAAAGTCACTCTCAGCTCATTACCTGACATGATGGATGGAGCGAGTGACATTAAACAACGCCCAGCCCGGGATGCCTGGCACCCTACAGCTGGCACTGACTAATGGGTATAGTGGTGGCAGCGTGCTTGGTAATATCTGGGAGTCCTGTGTGGGTGTGCCTGCAGTCATCTCCATGGCTATGCTTCCTGGTCCTGTCCAGCTCCACCTGCCACCTGGCTGCACGGTGGACACCATGGGCATTTCTTGGCAGCCATGGTTGGATAGTATGTGAGGCAGTGTTTGTATGACTTGTCATAGAACTGGCAACAGAGAAAACGTGAAGTGTGACTTCCTCATTACAAATGCAGCAGTGAAACATTTATTGTCACTAATACCCACCGAGTGTATAGTAGCTACAAATCTTTATTTGTTTTTTCTTTTTACTTTTGATTTTATCAGCATATTTTTGTTCATATTAAAATTTTTCAACCCAAGCTGCATAACATAAACAAGCCTTGTACTCCTTGTTGCCTCTCTGTGTTCTATATGTACCCTATAGGTAGTCTAATTATTCTCCTGCCCCTGCTTGTTTTTCCAACTGCTCGAGTGTGGGACTGCTTATACTTTGTCTTGTGAGCATTTGCTGCATCTGACGTGAGAATAGTTGAGGGGCTCTTGAGCAGAGGCCTGGATCAGGAGCTGAATGGAGTTACTATGACACCAGACACAAGCACCTCCACTCCAGCAGCTTCCTCTGTTTCTCCATTCTCCCCTGCTGTTCCACTCTCAATCAGCCTGGATTTGCTTCATGTTGTTTCTCCGCTGCTCTCATTCTCCTTTCTCTGCCTCCCTTAGTTTCTCTATGCAGTCTTTCATTTAGTTGAGCTCCTGCGTGCCAGTACAGATCAATGTAACAACGCTTTCTTGTTCTTTCTCAGTCTCACTCTCTGGTTTTGATTCTGATCTTTCTTTTTTTTAATTTTCTGAACAGACAACCGCCGTGCAGTCCTGGAAAGATCGCGCTCACGCCACAATGCAAATCACCAAGCTCGATGATTGCCCGCGCCTACTACAAGACGTTAGATAAGTGCCAAAGAGGCCTGCGAGGTGGAAACCTGGAGGGCAACTGAGGGAGGGACAGACCACCCCTCCCTGTGGCATGCACACACACACACACACACACACACACACACACACACACACACACACACTCGTACACACATGAAAAAAGTGAGACCAAAAGAAACGCACACATTCATACATACACATACAGCACCAGGTTTGGGACATGGACTATGGTACACCACACATAGGCATTTAAATTTCACTCGGCTCCTCTGATGCCTTACAATTCTGTCTCATTACTCTTAATTTCAAGTACCTTCTAGCCGGTTTAATTCATAAAATGAAAGATTTCACATGCTGCTTTCACACAAAAGGTTTTCATTGCTTGAAAAAAACATTTTGATTCTTACAAGCCTAAAAACCTTCTATTTTAATCAGTTATTTAATCAAAATACTACAGTTCACATGCAGTCCTGACATGAAACATGCAGCGACACTTCTGCCAAGAGGGACTGCACCATGATGTACTGTGCTTGTCACCCAGAAGAACATACCACACAGTTCATCCAACAAAGAGGCAGGGGGCAGCTATCCTTTAAACGGGAGATGGGGATTCAACACCCATGCTGGCAAGCCTGCAGTCTGCTGATGTTTTCTTGTACAAGTAATTGAACTAAAAGAGAGACTTTGCTTTTCTCTACCCATCAATCCCTCCTTCAACCAACAACAAAACCATTTTTACTACTAAATGTACAGAAGTGTCCACATGAATCACTGAATTTCATATCTTGCAAAGCCACAAGAGCTGGCCCCTGCCATTGCTGAGATTTCAAAGCATGTGACTCATGGATCCTGTAACTTGTAATCTCCATTTTGACAAGATGCATTTTATTTTTAGTTGTGTAATATCTAACCAATGCCTTCGGGGGCTGCTCTCTCTCCCAAGGTCGCTCTTGCTGTTAACACGAGAGACTGACACGTTTCTAAATGCATATAACTGCCTGAAGAAGCTAACATGAACGCCGTGACCTTCCCTGCAGTCACACAGGTTTCCAGTGGGTGCAGTTTGAGTATTCAAAGGTATTACAGTTTTTGAAATATTAATTTGTTTCAGTCTGTGTTTCGTTACTTAATGGAGGCTTGAAAAAGTAGTCCAATTACATTAAACTACTTTGGAGACCAGTGGTGAAAAGTTTGCTCCACTTAACATCAGATTAAGACATTTGATTAACATCCAAAGTACCATATTGCAACTTTAACTATGTGTAGATATGTTGCAACTCATAAACATATAAATATAAACCAAGCTATTGGCCTACTGCTTCAAAATTAGCAATTTGATATATCTATGGTATAATTTATATTGTGGAACAAATTGTGAAATGTTTCTAAGCCTTGATGCATTTGTAATACATACATACATAAAAATGTATGTCAAAAAAAATCTACTGAAAGAATCTCTCAAAGACTAAAGGGTTTTAGGACTACAGACTACAACACTCTATTAAAGACCTTGTTTCTTGTTGTTTTCCGTGACACCTTCCAGATGAAGCTTTACCCAAAGAAGCTTTTCAGTGTCAAAACGCCTCGTGCTTGGTGTTTGTGTGGAAAGACAAAACTTGCTGGAAGCTTTGTCCCTCTGTAAAGACACACTGTCACAAAGTTTCTTCACGTCTCATGTTTATTCATATATTCCTGCCTGGGGTGGCCCCGTCCCCTCACTGCCCTAAACTATAAGCAGATGCTACTAAAAACAACCACTGAATCCACATGGAGAGTGGGTATGATTAGAAAAATTGACTGAGGGGGAGCAGCAGACAAGATGATATTCGTTTTTGCAAGTGATTCTCCAAACACCCTGCTGTTCCCCAGCACTAATGACATAAGTGACCCTTTTACCATAACACAAGTTACTTTAGTAATAGCATAACACTGCTTAAGGCTTTGTGTCCATGTGCATGTATTTGGGAAAATGTGTGTGTGTGTATGCACCATACCAGCTAGGTAATCAGAACATGAACCCAGGCAAAATAGGATTCAGTGTGCTTGACTCCTGGGGTGAAGAGATGGAGATTTTTCATTTAAACAATCTGCCAGTGCTGGATGTGATGTGTCTGTTTCATGACGCCTCCTCTCTCCCAGGCCGCATGCTTCCAAAAATGCAATTTTACACATCATCTTGGCTCGAGGTGCATCCACAATGCTCAGAGAAGTCTGCATATTTAATAAAACGATAATTCTCCCCTGAATATAACCTTCGAGCAGTTACACACAGAGAGGGAGGTTTCTGCATAGACATTTTAAGCAGGTTGTGTACACACTGGAGACAGAGATGTGGCATCAAAGGCATTGTCTGTCCTTAACACCATCACGCCTGTATAGATTTAAGTTCTGAATAAGACCTTTTGTATAAATCATTTCTTTATCAACACCACTGATTGCTGTTACATTTGGTGTTTTTTCACTTTATGATTGGATATTGTACATGCCAAATGAACCACTGGTTGACCAATGGGTGCCAGTGATGGAAAATCCCAGCTTTTTATTTTTCTGTGGATATCAAAGGGAGTAAATGTCTCTCTCTGTGGGAACTATAAAAAAGACTGTACAGACATGCAGACTTGTTTTTTTTTTATTATAATCTTAGCAGTTCTTTCATAATAACAGATTCAGTGAAGAACTGTCATTCAAAGTATTGATGTGATTACAAAATGATAGACGTGGTATTTCTTGTATTAAACATCCAAACATCTTTGTAAGATGTCATTTATTTGGAGTTTAAAGAAACAAAATCTTTAGAAATGATTGAATTGTAGCACGTGATGATCTAGGAGTTACAGTGTTGGTTATTTCAGATCATGTATCTTTCGCACAGCATTGATCACTATGAACTATTATTGCTTTTTGAATGATGGGATATAGGAATAATGCTTGACAAAACACTGGTTTTGGAACATTTTATGCCATTCAGTAAACCAAATGGCTGGGAAAGAGCAACTGAAAAGGATTCAAAGTTTAAATAATTTTTCATGTCAAAAGCGGCTCCAGTGTAGAAAACTGTCAACTTCAAGAGAACCTTCTTCAATGACGACATTATTCATCAGACATATAAATGATTGTTATAACCCCCAATCTCATCTTTTAGGATAATCACAATTGTGTGTTTTATAGTAAATAGGAGAGGTTCAGATCAAAGAACCTGAACTGTTTGATCATTATAGTGTGAAAAACAGCCCCCTAAGTGTCTGGGCTGATCATCCTGTCATGTTTTAGCTTGTAACTAACAAACTGAGGTTATGACTTGTGCTCATGGTAATTGTAAGAAAGAGGAGGCAGGGGTATGAAAGATTTATTTAAAAAAAACCTGAAAAAGGTGCCATTTTGGTGGTGATTGGTGACAAATGCTTTAAGAAAAGTTTGCACCATAACTTGTCCTCACTGACTGTGCACTTTAACTCACAAGATATTCTGGAGGAGGAACTGTTTGAGATGTCTGAGGATGACATTGCCACTAACAGAGCAAACTATTTGCAAAGCCTTTCTTTTGGTAAATAGTTCCCAGCTGCCACATATCCAGTTCTTTCCTACTTTGTTAGTGCTGATTATTGATTTGCATAAGACTGATTATGGTTGAATCAACAAACAACTCTCACAACTGTTGACAAACCCTGTCTGACCACAATATGTAAGCTGACATATCCCTGCCTCCCTTCCGTGTTGTCATTGAGTATGTTTTATTGTCTTAAGAAACCTTTATATTTGTAACATTTTAAGTTTATTTGTATCCTTAAGAATATAAAAAATATGGTTATGCACACTTTCCTTCCATTCAATATGATAATACATAATAACCTCTTTGTTATATAAACTGATTTCAGAAAGATGCTTTGTATTTTTGCCTTTTGAGTCTTACATTTACTCATTTATGTGTCAGAAGTGGAAAATATTTCTCTATCAACCTTTATTTTTTTACGTCATCACTTTTGTTTTTGTCAAATGACAAATAATAAAAATACATCTTTCATTTACTTCGTGGCAGAGCAGAAGATAGCTGCCTCAGGCTAACTTATGGACAGGGATTACAGACAGCTCTAGGTGTTAGCAAATGATGAATGGGACAGCTCCTACCTATAAAAGCAACATATTTGGACCTTGGTGTTCCCACTGCTTTATCTTGTACAGTGTCAAAGGCAAAGTGATAATGCTGTCATGTCCAACGGCAGCTTAGGGAAATTACTACAGAGTCAGAAAATACATATCTAGAGAAATCCTTTTAATCATTTGTTGGACCTTAAAATCTCCTGTGTGGCTGCAAATTTTCTCTGCCTAAGATGGAGGACAAGGAAAGGCAACATAATATTTCCAATAATTTGTTTATTATATGATACGAAAGGATTTAATACAATAACCAGAGAAACAGTTTCTGTGGACCTCATCTCTTGTTGACAGTAAAAAAACAACAATATTGTGCATGATTCTATTATCGTGGGGGGGGGTTGCACCTGACTATGTGAGATGTATTGACTCTCCTGCTTACATGTCCATGTGTTGGCTGGGAGTCCCAGGAGTGACTGTTGAATGGCAGGGCAGAACTGTTCCTGTCCTAGCCCCTTTGTGTTACACTCCCCCACCCCACAAAACATGCTCAAATCCAATGGCATGCTCTCCCTGCATGTGCCATGTCCCACTTCCCTGCTGCAGCATGACATCATAAAATTAGGGCTGACATGGGTAAGTAGCCCTGTGGCCACAAGGGCCTCTCTCATTCTCTCCCTGTGTGCACACATGCACACACACACAAACATAAGCACACAATGCTTCATTCTGTGAATCTTAGGACTGATCTTCTCTGAGTCTCTCCTCCTCCCAGTGTGCAGCCAGACAGATGGAGATTCATCTCTCAACAAGCTGTGATCTGTGTTTAGAGATGTGTGCTGTAGAACACAACTCTAATTAGGTTTATTGTTGATCTTAGGAGGTTAATTTGTACTTGGCTGTGAGTAAACATGCTGAAAGAGGCCAACCTATTTCTTCATAATGCACCAGCACTGCAGCTTAAAAGAAGGGCAGCTTTTTTGTCTTCTTGACTTTCCAGGTGATTCAGAAAGATTATACCCCCCATTCTATATTTGTCTAGTGTGGTGTAATTGTGTTTTGTACCAAAGGTGAGGTATCTGTCTTGGTTGGGATGGTAAAACTAGGAATGAGATACAGGGAGGGTGTTTGTCTAATGAGCTTCAGGATACAGTTATGTCTACGTGGCTGGTATTACTTGTTTATTTTATCCTTTTTTATTTTTATTTTTGCAACCTCCAGTTAAGTAGCCTTGTCAGTGCGTGAGAGATGAGCCAGGCCCACACAAGTTCTCTTTTTCTCTCTCCACCCTCTTTCTTCACGCTATACACAGTTGTGTTTCTAATGCGCCCAGTGACAGATCTGTTGTCAGCAGGAGTACAACATAATTATGTTTCATTTTGCATTTCCACCTACTTGAGAATATGCAGACATTATGGAGATGAGACAAAGCAGACAGTAACGATTCCCTCCTTACCTGAGCTAATTCTGTCTGAGGAGAAATCGTATTCAAGCAGCACTTTGCACTTAAACATGAGAGTCTGATAAATGCACGTATGTGTGTACTCAGGGTGAATGGGTGTCTTGATAAATTTGTCTGCTGAGGAATTTTCTTGTCTAATGTTCTGCAGGTGTGTGTGCTGGAAAACAGCTCAGTGTTGTCTGAATTTAAGTATGTCAAATAATATGAATCTACTGCAGTGCTGCACCAGTCACTGTATTTTCAAGATAAGGAGCCAGTATTTAGTCAAACAAGGTTTGTTTTTTTTTCTTTCAGGCTCCTATTTTCAAGGATGCATGGATGTATTAACAGGACTGAATACAGTGCCATGGCATAAGACTGGTCACAACCAGTAGGCCACAGACTGGTCCTAGCCCAGCCTCAAGTGTAGTTGCAGACTCAAATCTAATCCCCTCCACTTCTGGCACATTGGCACTTCAAAACCAAACATGTTTTATTTTCAGAGATGTCATACCAGGAAAATCAGAAATCTGAGAAATTTCACAGAAGAAAACAATGCAGATGTTTGGTATTTTTGTTAACAATTATTCAGTCAACCAACTAAAAATTCAGTTTCTGCACTAGAATGAATTCATGTCTTGGTATATATATTCAGTGCCCTCTTTGTTTCATTCAACATCCAGGGTCAACCGTGAAGTTGACCCCAACCATTTAACTGAAACACCTTTTTTTTTTACTCCTCTCTTGTCCACTTACATACACCTCTTCTGCAGAAATTCAAACCGATAAACTGCTCTCTTTACCCCACCCCCACCCCTTGCCTCTGGAAGTCACTTGTCACCATATTTGTTCAGTCTGGCCTGCCGGAATGTCACTATATAGCAATCAATACAGTTTTCTTAGTATTTGAAATTTTACAGTGACCCAAACAACAGATATGTCTTGTCTGTCACTATGCTTCAAGTGCTGTCTGGTAACACAATGTTCAATAATGGTGGTTTTAACCTACAATGGGAAATTTAAGCAAGAGTTTATGTTTATGCTTTGGTATGGTTCAAATTAATACACTGTATGCCTGCTATTGATGACTTTGGGTAATTTTGCATTCAGCATGGCATTTCCATGATCACGGTTCCTTGCTCCTTCTTATATCTCCTTTTTCTCCTCCCTGCCTAACCCACCCACATATTGGAGACATGGCTCCCAGCAGGGAGAGGGTCAGCTCAGAGGAGACTTTAACCTGTCAGAAAAAATTCACATCTAGCCCCTCTTGCCTCCCTTCACCACCATTCTCTGTCTCCCATGTCTCCTGTGCTCCCTCCGTGGCACCCATCACTCCTCTTTTCCTCTGCTACCATCCTCCTCCTCTTGCCATTTGATTCAGATCACTGAGTTAGCCTCTGTCTCCTTTGTCCGAAACTCCATTTTGCCTGGCAGATGGACAGGAGGAGAGATGGGCTCGCATTGAGGGAGTGTGTGTGTTTGTGAGATGGAAGGAAAGAAAGAAAGGGAGGGGGAGAGGCAGAAACTTTTCTGGGAGGTAAAATGTCAAACAGCAATGAAGTGAGGAGACTTTTATCTGTCAAACCAGTGTGAGGTGTTGCCTTTCAGGCTACTGAGTGACAAGGCTGTATTTAAAAGGGAGCTGAGATGCAAAAGTGAGGGCGACAGAATGAGTTTATATCTTATTCAGTTCGCTTGTCACACAGTATCAGCTTTATCTCTATATGCCCTATTTTACCTTAGCCAGTGTGTGATATCAAAGGTAAATCTCCTGGTTCTTTTTTAACAATTTCAGAAGTCAAAAAATTATCATCCAGAAAAAGGAATGAGGGTAATAAACTTTTTGCTTCAAAAACAGTCAACATGCAAGCAGGAGAAGAAAGATTAGTAACAAAATATATTGTTTTTTCCTGGTTGCATGATCTTTTCAAGTCTTACAATATGGCCAAAAAGTGGCAACAAATGGCTGACTCACTGTATACTCACTGACATGCCCTACATTGCTTGACTACTAAGCTCATGCTCCTAGCCCATGGCAATGCCTCCACACACAACCCAGATGCAGGCCTAAGAATAGGCTGAGGGATTGATGGATGTAGAAAGGGAGGACAGGAGCTCAGTAATTGACTAAGTGCCCTTCTGTATGTGGAAGCCTGAATAAAAAGTTTTGTTTTTTTTGTTTCCTTCTTTTCTAAAAAGGCTTTCTTGGGATCATTTCACTCAAAAGTACATAAAAGCTCTTTCAAAGTTTCTCTGTGTTCTTTGCCCTCAACTGAAATAGTCCCTGTGGAGAATGCAGAAACACACAAACACTCACGCACTCTCTCCTGAAAAACAAGGATAAAAGGGTTGACCCCAAGAATACAAACTTACATGCATACACAATGCACACACACACACACACACACACACACACATACTAACACAAACACTCATAAAAAAGAGAGATCATTCCATTCAAGACTACCACGTTGTTTTTTTTTTCAATTCTGTCTTCACCTCGGATTATTAATAATGCTCTAATTGAAACATAACAACTCATTTTGCACTTAAAGGTTTAAAGTGAGCAAGCAAGCAAACAAAATATACCTCTCATCTTTGTTGCACCCAGCAGCAAGTCATGACCCAAGAGCTATTCTCAAATGGACATCAAAGATAAAGGCAAGAGGGAGATGCCTGATTTCACTCAGGAGATATGTTGGTGACTCGGCTCTGGAATAAAATTCCTAAAATACAGAAGACATTATAACAAAGCATAAAATCACCAGAGCATATGATTAGAAAGCTTAAGATAAAAAATAAAAGCTGAATCAAACATGCCATAGAATAGTACGTCACAAAAGCCTGAAAAAATGTCAAAGAATGGTGTTTCATGAAGACTAAATAGTATAATATGTCTTAAAAAGCAAAACAGGTCATAGGATAGTATGTTAGAAGAAATGCCATAGTATGTTATGAAATGTGAAAAACTTTTGCAGTATATTATGTCACAAGAACACATCAAAGAATGTTATTTCATCAAAGCTTCACAGTGTAGAATGTTTTAAAAATGCATAAAAAGTCAAAATATAAAATTTTGCAAAAAGGCGTAAAAAATCAAACAATGGTGTTTCTTAAACATTTATTTTAGCCTCTAATTGAAATTTTAAAAAAAGACAAAAAATTAAAAGTGTTAAAAATGCCCCAAAACATCAAAGAACAGTGTTTCATAAACACTTCATGGCATAAAAGGTGTTGAAAATGTTAAAAAGGTCCTTCTTTAGCATGTCCTTGCATGTGCCGAAAAATGTGAAAACACTTCATAGCATATCTTAAAAATGAAAAAGAGCTAAAAAAAAAAAAAAAAAAAAAAAAAAAGATACTTGTAAAAACACACAAAAAATGTCATAGTATAATAAGTTGTAACAGAGTAAAAATGATCATAGTATGGCTTTGTCATAAAATTGCAAAAAAAAAAGCCTTTGATGCAACATACTGTATATGGCAAATATAGCTTGTATAGGAAGGTATGAAAAATGTCATTGTATAATAAGTCATAAATATGCCATGAATAATGTCATGGAATAATAAAAAAAACAAAGAAAGGTCATGAAAAATGTGATATAGTAAGCTATGATAATATCATGAAAAATGTTATAGTAAAGCAAGCAAATGCTTTATTGGTTGAAATAATTGAATATGGTTAGTTTCTGAATCAATATAAAACAAAGATTTATTTCAAGATCCTCTTAAACAGGAAAGTGAGGATCTAAGGTCAAGGTGTAATTTGTCTATTCCTGATACAAAGGCGATATTGGCCTTTCCGAACCAGTTGTCCTGACAGCCAGCAATCATTTACTGTGGTCTCCAGGTTCTTCTGGTGCATCTCAGGTGTTTTAGTATTGGTGACATTTGCCAGCACAGAGGTCACTGAGGTTGATGTCAGAATAAACTTTCTTGAACTGCTCAGTTTTGCCAGATAACTGTGGAAGGTGTTGACACTAGCCAAAGACAAACAAAAAATTTCTAAGCAAAACCAAAGTGCTACAAATTATATTATAGACAAAAGTTTTAACATGCTTATTTTGGTTTGATTCAAAAAACGAAAATTAAAAAATGTAAAAGAAGACTAAAAGAAGAAGTGCAAGGAGATGCAAAAACAACGAAAAAAGTAAAATAGAGATAAGACAAAAAGAAAGACCAAAAGACAACAAAGGAGGACCAAGTTGTTTTATTCTCAGAATGAACACTGTAAGGTAATCAGATTGCTATGTGAATCTGTTGTTTTCATTAGGAACACAGGAATAACACAATCAGATGTCATATGAGTAATAAAATTAAGTAAATTTTAGTAAATAAAGTGGAGTAAACAACTGCTAATACAGTTTTAGATTATTAATCAATATGATTGTATTAAACAAAACTTAATGTGTATTGTTTGATTCATGCTGAGACAGATATGGTCAATCGCAGTATTTTTCTGTGATAGATATTTACGTTAAACTTGATAATATATATCTTAGTTTTACTTCAAGCTGGAAATTCAGGATTTTATTATATATTTATTTCAATGAGTATTCAAACATGCATTGAACAAGAAAATAGTTACCAGTCTGGTTTGGAATGCAGGTCTTCAGTTGTGCCCCCACCCCTGCTTATTCAAAATCACATTAAATCATCTATAAGTGAAGTTCAGCAGTGACAGTGCTCTGTTATAATAATGCAGTTCTTCAGACAAAGGTACAATGAAAATGATTGGCTTTATTCTTAATTTATTACATTTTAATTGGAGCCATAAGCAAGTAAAGCAATAACACAATATGATGAGCTAATCAGAAAACTGATTCCATTCTGATTGAGTAAAGAATTGTACAGAATATTCCCTGCACTCAAATTTATTGAGTTTGAAGTGCTATAAAAGTTGTAAAAAAAAAAAGTAAATGCTACAACTGGACAAACCGGAACCAGTGGATGCTTCGCATTTTATTTGATAAATGACTTAAATGATCATTGTATGATAACACCTTCCCGTCTGGCCCTCGTCCTCTGTGGCCATCCTTTTGCCATCCCACTGTACTGGTCCATTCACCTGCCAATGCCTGCAAGCCACTACTAGGGCTGTAAGTTTCACCACATTATGGCATACATTCACTCTCTCCATGATTTGTCCTTCTGGGGAGTTGAGGGAGTAACACAAGGTGACTGTTGATATTAGGATGTAGCATTTGCTACGCTGGAGCGCCTCCCTCATTGGTATTTCATGTAGAGTGCCACCACATTCGCCACGTTTCATAAACTTCCTTATTATTCACTGGTGGGGAGTAATTTTGTTCTACTGCTTGCAGTTGTGAAAGTGAGATAGCGGGACAGGGGGAGGGATGGAAATCCCTCTAATAATCATCTCTTCCTCATACATGAACTTGTTTATCAGAAGCTCTTCTGAGGTGCTTCAGTGCCTCTCACCTTCCCCCACAGCCCTACTACAACACTCAGTTCTGTGAGTTCTATGGGTGATAATCTGTGACTCCCTACACAGTTACAGTACGTCCAATCTATGGTCTCAGGATAGTCAGCAGGCTTTCTGGAGCATAGGCAAACAGAGTTGTCAGTGGAGTGACACATACAGTCACGCCTAAGGGAAATGTGGAAAAAAAATCATCAGTGAGTTCATAGACCAAGCAGTATCCCTCAGGTCTCATGGTACTCTGGGAGAAACAAGGAGCCCCATATCTGCTCCTGTCTATGCTTATGGCACAGATGAATTGCTTAAGTGCACACCATATGCAGCAGGCAGCTCTCCTCACACACGTCCTTGTATATCTTTGTTTACTTGCAGAACGTGCCCATAAAGCCCAGCATAGCAGTGAGAGTTTTACGCCAAGCAGGTGGCCATGTTGTACTCGGCCAGAAAGCATAAAAACAGCCTGCCCCCGACAGCTGCCTGGCCATAAAACACATTTATACCATGATGTTGGTGCCCATCCCTTAAGTGTGCTTTAAGCTAGGGGGCCAAAAAATAGGACCTGGTACATGGGATCAGCTAGAGTCAACTTCAAAGAAAAAAAAAAAAGACAAAAAAACAAAACAAGAACAAGAACAAAATCAAAATACAAACTTTGACCTTAAATTTTCCTGTACAAGCTGAAGCTGTGGAAGTTCATATATATATATATATATATATATATATAGAGAGAGAGAGAGAGAGAGAGAGAGAGAACTCTAAGATATACTATACAAGTGTACAGTGAGAAAAACTACTCAACTTTTTTGTGTGACTTTTCTCTTACCCCTCCTATATTTTCAGAAGGTCTTTTTTTATTCCTGGACCCAAGGCCTCCTCCCTTTCTTACACGTTCTACAGTAAAGTGCCAGTGAAGTTGTCCCTAAGGCGGTGGATCCACTGGAGCATAAAGTGTGCCACAAGGTGGACTGGCGTATTAATGGAGTCCGGTTAGAGCGGCTGACCTGTGAAGCAGTATGGTCAGCTGCTAGGTGAGCACGCCACAGCTGTAAATCCCAAACAAGCGTCCCCTGTCTCTCTCTCCCTCTCTCTCTTTCGCTTTTCCGTCACGCCTATCAGCCACCACTTCCCCTCTATCCTGCAGCCCCTGTGCCACCGCTAACAGAATGTCAAGTCAAGCTTTGTTACCGAGGGCTGACAGAGTGGTCAATAGGGTTTGGATGTTCCAGGTTAAGGTTGTAATAGCCACCATTCTCCACCTCCCATCTGCCCATCATGACAAATAAAGAATAATTTCAGCTTTAAGGTTTACATTCATGTTGCCAGGTGGAGTCAAGATGCTGCTGTGCTAGATTTATGACCAACATGAAGCTGGTGACTAATGTTACAGCCTGCTGGGATGCTACGATCTCTCTGTACCCTGGATTTGTGGCCCGATAGATATTAAACAGCCAGTAGCTATAGTGAGTTCATTAGGAATTAGGTTTAACTCTGAAAAACCTATCCTGCAGTAGACAAAGGAACAATTATGCTTCATTAATTGATGTGTATTAGATTGATCAGGGCACGTGTTTATAAAACCCCACTTTAGTAAAAGCAGTTGCTCGTGTAGAGGCAAACCGAATCTGGTGATCACACATCATGTAGATATAAATATATTAAATATATTTTTGTAGTTCTGATTTTTTTTTCCTGACAGACACTCTCAGGTCACCTCTATACATGTTATGTATTAGTTCCTGTGCCCATGTCTAAATCCATGTGGCAGAATTTGCTTTCAATAATGTATAAAAGAGGGCACAGACTTTGCATGTATTGTCAGTATGAGGACATGCTCTCTGACATCTGGAGCCCACACAAGGCTCATACTGAATGATAATGGCCTCTCCCCCTTTTGATGAATTATTAAATTCAAATTGTTTTGCAAACAAAACATATTTGTTAACACAATGGAAATCTGGGGTGAATGCTGGAGCTTTATCAATATTTAATTTTCACTGTAGACAACAGTGTGGCCTTTGGCTAGTTTCTGGTACATAATTAATGACAGGGCATTAGAACTAACAATAGATTATTTTTTTTTTAAAAACTGCTGCGGTCATATTAGTACATGTTTTAACCATACAAACAGCCATTAGCACTTTGATACTGTACTCATCCTTTTATGTCTGACACTGAGACAATGAGTTGCAGTTTTCAAAAAATGTACACCTTTCAAATGACAGAATCCTGGAAAAATTCATTAACATTCAGCTGAGGAATTAATATTCATAGCCCCATTGTCATCGTTCACTCTAAACCTTCTATTGTTGTACTGTTGATCACATGATGATCTCTCCATATTTAGGCTTTTTGATTGATGGGATATCATTGTCATACTCCAGTTATGGTGATATGCCTGTGATTGGGCTGATTAATATTTGATTCGCCACCCCCATCCACCAACCCCTTCCTTTGCTCTCTTTCCTTTCTGTCTCTGGCACCAGGGTGACAGAATGGAAAGTTGACACAGTGAATATCAAGTGGCTGATTGGGGCTGTCACAGTGGTTGCCAGATGTGGTTGTCCATTGGCGTCAGCAGCAGGCTTTGTCTCATGGGTTCAAGAGGGGATGGGTTTGTCGTAGTGGACAGACGGTACAGAGGAGGTTGCCGGGCAAAGTGCTGCCCCTCACTGGGGCCTGCCACTCATACTGTCTTTTTCTCTATTCATCACTGTCTGTGGACTGCTGATGCTGGTGTCTGATGACTATGCCTATCCTTTTTAGGCATCTCTCATGCCACATGTTCCACCTGAAATAAACCTCAGACACATCTTTGACTGACATTCTTCAGTGGGTTATTTTGTAATGATACTGCAAACATTTGGCTCAGTTTACCGTGGACAGAACAGTTTGTCCCTTATGGATATGTCCCAGAGGAGCACTCAGGTCGATAAATGCATACAATTTAGGAATTAAAGGAAGGACGTTTTTGTGCTATTGATTGTGTTTGTTGCAGGGTGTTATTCAAATGTGGCACAGCGTATGAAACATACATAATAAGATATAGTAATGATGGGGGTGAAGGTTGGAGCCATGAGGCTTGTCTTGTAACTCTGCTTTACCTGTGGGTAATGGAAAGAAGCAGCCCTCTTATGAAGTGAGGAGGAACAGTTTGCTTCTGGTTTTGAGGGGCACCTTCCTACATTTGCTTGTGTTTCAGACCTTGGAGAGCTCATTTAAACCCTTCTTTATTGTTTCCAGCAGCACCACTCAGGAGCACTGAGGTGGTGCTTGTTGCTATGGAGGACACGAAAAAGTGACACGGTTGTGCAGACGGGTTATGGAGGGGGAATATGCCTATGAACTCTGTATGAATGCATATTTGTTTGGTTTCTGTGTATTTACGTTTGTGTGTTAGTGAAGGTGTCTGTGTTAAGTGCTTGCTGTATGTGTTAAATCATCCCTGCACCAAGGTTCACGCATTGTGTGTTTTGAGGCAGCCAGCAGAGCATGGGGGGGTGCATCTGCACACAGTGGCACAGGACTTCTGCCTTTACACATGGCTCCTGCCGAGCAACGCTTCACGGCCTAGCAGGCTGTGACCTCCCAGAGGCGCCGAGGGAACTCTTCCTCTTAAAAGCCAGCTGTGCCTCATACTTCCTGCCCGCCAAATATTCCACAGTCCAGCTGTTCACCTGAGAAGCACAAAGCACATCCCTCTTACTTTCTCTCTTTTATACTTTTTGGGGAGCCACTGTGCAGGTTTAAGAGAGCATGGAATAAAGCACCTGTGATGCCTTTGTTGTTACTGCCGAAGTGGCAACTTACTTTTTGTCCAAAGCTGTGCAGGTAAGATTTTTTTTAAACATATGCAGTATAACATTAAATGCAGTCTCATTCTGCATATTTCCTTTGATAAGTTACAAGATGTGAAATAATTCCACATTCCCCATGGTTCTTACTCTCTGTAGCAGTTCATGACCTTAAGTTTAATATTTTAATGTTTAATCACTCCGCTGTCTTCACAATGGCTGAGACCACTTTGTAGTCACTCTTTATAATTTTATTACTTCTAAAGATGGCTCTTTTTGAGAGTCAAATGCAGTTAGCAATCTTTAAAATGGCTTTCTCAGGAACACCACAAGTGTCATTTACTTATTATTGCAGAAAGTCTTTTGACTGAATCGCCTCACTTGTGTCACATATGTGTTGGTGTCTGACTTCAGAGAATGGAGCTAATTTTCATGACTGATTTTTGTTTTGCAAGGATTGCACAATGTGGTCATTTGCAGAGATGTAAATAATCCATCAAGGCTTTTAATGATGGGATTCATTTTGGTAATGCAAATCAATGTCAAGAAACAGAGTTAGAGTTAATTAGTTGGGGGAGGGAGGGGCATGCGGGGTAACAATGCATTTCACAAATAGCCACCTTTAAAAATAACATGCACTCCTCCATTTGGAATGCTAGCATGAAATGTTATCACATTATGGATTAGTACTGACATGAGACTTCTGAAGATTGCCCAAAAATAGCTCCTGCTTTCGAGGACAGAATCATTTGCATTTGAATATATTTTCAAGTAGCACACAATTTTCCAAAATGGATATACCGTACAGAAAAGAAAAGCTCTAAATGCAACTGTGGAATTTTGACAAAATATGAAGAGTCTGTGTCATGTGTCTGCTTCATAAAATGCCTATAGGGCAACAAGCACTAATATGCCACTCAGGAAACGAGTCAGGACTGTGAGACATGGCAAAAATGTTGTTTTAACAAGGTACTGCAGGCACTGTCTGTGAAGTGAAGTGCTAAGAACTGAGGAATAAGCACATGTACATGTCCAACATATACTGTATCTGTCCATCCATCCATTTTCTTTGCTTATGCTGAACTGGGTCGTGGGTGCAGCAGACTGAGCAGGGACTCCCAGGCACCCTTTTCCCCAGCAACAATTTCCAGCTCCTCCTCTGGGATCTCGAGGCATTCCCAGGCCAGCCAAGGGATATACTCTCTCCAGCAAGCTCTGGATCTACCCCTGGGCCTCTTCTCAATTGGACTTGACTGGTTTGGCCGAACCACCTCAACTGGCTCCTTTCCATACGAAGAGGCACCCACAGGGAATGAGGATGGGGAGAGACAGAAAGAGATGAGAAGAAGCACAGACAATGAAAAAGGGTAGACACAAAGACACGTTAGTGACATGTATTAACGTGGTATAAATGCAGCATAACTAAGTAATGATTAATGGTTCATGGTTCAGCTCCCAGGATCACAGGGACATACAATACCCCCCCCCCCATGTTGTGACATGGAACTTTTCAGGATTTCTTGTGCAGCACTGTCAGAAATGAAGCAGTGTGAGGAAGCAAGGCTGAAGTTAGTGAGACTGAGAGATGAGCAGTCACCTGAGCTTCATCTCATCTGTGAAGCCTCCCTCTCACCTCCGGGTGAAGGTACAATGAAAGAGTAGCCCTCACAGTTATCCATGAGATGGGAAGCTGAAACCCCCCCCGCCTCAAAGTGATTGATGACAACTATGGCAATGATGTATAGGGTGCCCCCATCCCTGTAATATAATTTATGAGCAAGCTCGTTTAATTTGTCTGTGGCTTAATTTGGCCCGTATATGTGACGTATGAACCTATTCAGCGGTTGATGACTTATACTCTCGAGCGGCAGTGGCTGACTGCAAGTAACATGTCCTTTGGCGTAGACACTTTTACTGTCATCTGTCCAATCTACATGACCTGACAATTAAGCTAATAAGTGAAAATGGCACCTTCCCAATGCATTTTTAATGAGCACCGTGTTGAGTAAAGGATTCTGTTCATGAGGAATCATTAATGGGCTGCCTCTGATTCCCAGCACTGAGGCAGAAATGGTAAATGCACTTGAACTAGAGGCTCACGATAATTGGTCCATAAGCCATAGTTGAACCAAGCCTAATTGTGGTCCATCAGTGTCAGTCAAAGTCTTGTGAATTTGTAGGGTTTACCTTACAAACCTTAAGTTAACCAGAGCAATGCATCACAATGTCAGGAAAGTAAAAAAAGAGTTTACACAAGCTGGAAAAAGTCAAGGCAAACAGTCCAATCAGTCACCATCAGGTGGTGATTTATGAGGAAGAACACTCCACAAGCAAATGAGCAAAAACAAAAACAGAAAATAGAAACTTTAGCAACTGCAACCCACCATGTATGACACAGACAGACACCGACTGCATACACTCATAGCTAATATATCATTCACAATTTTATATATTATACTATACTATATATGTTGTGGCTGAGGACGTGATGCGGATCGTCTATTAACCTCTAGGTTGGTGGTTCAATCCCCAGCTCCACCTGCCTGCATCTCAAGTGCCCTTGAACAAGACACTGAAACACAAATTGCTCCCATTGGCTTAAGAGCACCTTACATGGCACCTTGGCCTCCATTGGTGTTGGAGAGAGAGAGCGTGGGAATGAGTGAATAACAGATGAATGAGAAAGCATTTCTCATCAAAGGCAGGTAAGCACTATAGATCAATTTAACATTTTTAAAAAACATTTTACACATGTGTACATATTCACTTGTGTTGACATCTGGTGACTTTGAATACCAGATAGCAAACGATTCATATCAATTTCATACTCATCAAACCGTCCAGTGAACCCTTGTGCCCTATGGACTGAGGAGTTATCCTGCATCTCAACCCATTTTTTAGGATTTTCCTTTCAATTGATGTCTGTATATACAGCCCTGTGTCAAATCCTCCCTTAATTAAGGTTATAATGTTCTTTGTTATAGAGAGGTGTTGACTGAACTGTAAGGTCCTTTTACAGGCTGTAGTTTGTGCAACTGTACTGTGAATGAATAACAAAAATACCTGCAAAAATACTCTCCAATATCACTACTTTAAGACCATATGACCCTCCCCAGTATGTGAGTATCTATACTGGCTTCAACATGACTAATGTTTCTGTCACCAATCTTAATCTCCTTGCCATAAACTCAGGGTGTTGTTATCACACTTGGAAATTGGTGATTCTGTCATTGTATGTAAAGCCTCACTAATAGACCCCAGTGGGGCATCATTTCTATTCTACTCATGATGAAGATACCCCCTTCGTTCTTTCTTTTTTCTATTCTCTCTCTTAGACTTGATATTTTTCTCTTGGCTCTCCTCTGCTCTGCCTGTGGGCCTGTGAAATGTCTCTGTCTGAGGAGAAGGCCCCCTCGTCCCTCTGGAAGCCATTAGAGAACCTTTATGAATATGTGCTGAAAGGGTGCTTTTTTCAGGGGTGGAACTGGGTGGGTGGGTGGTTGAGGGGGATTTATGCGCAATGCTATCATTTGCCTTAGATGCTCTTGTGAACCTCCCATGAATGTTGGATTTCTGTCTTCTCCTTTTAGAGAACTGTTTGATTTTGTGCTAATTCTGTTCCTTTTTTGATTTGCACAGTGCTGAGTGATGCTTGTGTACTGCCTGTGTGGATGTTTTTCTTTCTTCCATCACGGGCCATTCCTTTTCATACTTTACTCAGTATCCTCCTTTCTTATGTACTTTTTCCTGCTTTTACTCCTGATTTTTTCTTATTAGGTTATGGTAATAAGTGTAACTTTTGGCACAAACAGAGAGAGTATATTGTGTTGGTAAGTGCTGCTCAATATAAGTGCATCTTTGAGAGGGGGAAATGCAACAGGGCTCAATATTCACAGCATTTATGCATTCTGTCCCCATGAAATAAATATCACATATTTTAAAAGCTTGTATGTAAAATTGAGCCCCAGTTAAATATTCAAGATGCTCTTGAAGAGATAGTGACTAGGATGTACTAAGTGCACCACTTGTGGCATCTAGCCCTAAATCTGGTTTGACTATGTGCTCCTACTGGTCTTTATACACAGTGCTTTTAGCAAGATCAGCCTACCATGGGGTTTTCCACACTTGTGTTGATCTGTTCTCTGTGGTAACAAGCTCTTACACTGAACAGTTGTGAATGCAGACCTTAAAATGAGAGGATGAAAGAGGAAGGTGGGAGCAGTGGTGGTTGCCCTCTGCTTCTCTCGCTCATTAATTGTGGAGAGGGCAACTGTTTTGAGTACTACCTGATGGTTTGGGCTGCAGGTCTGCCCGGGTCAGAAGAGAGCTCCAGTGCTCATGAATCATGCTGCTGGGAATAGGAGCCCAGCTGAGGTCCACAGGAGGGGGGCTAAGCATTGCCACAGAGGCGTCATCGACAGCACAAAGGTGCTTTGGGGCTCCTGCAGGCTCAAACAATCAATCAGAGGCCATTCTGTCATAATTACACCCAGGGAGTCGAGGCTCTGTGCTGTCCACAGCAGCGCATGCCCCTTTCCTCCATCTCTCCCACCACTGCTTTTGTCAAGTGGTTAGCCTGGCTACCTCCATTCTCATCTTCCTTCCTTTTCTGTCTTATTGTTTGCCTTTATATTTGGTCTCCATTTGCCTTGGCAGTATTCTTTTTTTGTTGTTGGATGTAGACTTTACACACAAATACATGTGCACTTACAGACAAATGAATATGCACAGGCACCCCACCATGTTGCAGATTGTGGGGAGAGGATATATGAGGGGTGGACTGATAGAGGGGTATGTAGGGCACAGTGTGTGGATAAAGTAATGATTTCTCCTTCACACCTCCCTTGCTAATTAGTGCAGACTGCCTGCTGCCTTGAAGGGGGTGGTGTCTAGGGAGCCCTGCTATTTGTCTTGAAGAATTACTGACAAGGAATTCACATTGTTCCTTAATCCCACAGATACTGGACAGAATTCAACATTTACCTGACTGCAGCCACCTGTCATTTTGATTTAATCACTGTAATGATCATTTTTAGCCTCCACTTCTCTCTGCAGCCTCGCAACAGGGATGTAGTATAAACTGGAGCCCACTTCACCTCCCCGAGGACTCTCTCAGTGTAGACTATTTATTCATGTTGCAGCATCCTCCACACAGAGGCATCCCATCACATTCACCCAACATCTCTTACCATATCTGTACCCTCAGTGTCTCTGCAAACGTCCTCCCAATGGTTGTCCCCCCATCCCCCACCCCCATACATTTGGTGACCTGTCAGCATGATGATGACATTACTCAGCTCTGTGTCAAGCCGCAGGACTGATAGCAACAGTGGGTAAATGTGACATACATTTCAGCAAATATATCTATTAACCTTAACCATATCCGAAGCCAACAGGGTCACGCTGAAATCCACAAATAAATTCTGAAGAAGTAAATTGTTGAGGAATGCAAAGATGGGTAATAGTTAATATTTTCAGTGTGGTGTGTTGCTACTGGAGTAAAGATAAGCTAAGGTGGATGTGCAGCATCTTAAGGATATATGTCAAGGGTGTTTGTGTGGGGATCCCATTAACATTATTTAGCCTGAGGTGGATTACATCTCCATAGCTGCTGCATCTGACCAGCCTGTCATGGCACAACGTGAGAGCCAATCATTAATGTCAGCCAGAAGAAAAAAAAATGTTATATGTTCCCCTGGAAGTGCTACTCAGTAATTATGTCCATTTCCCTCCATCCTGAACTTTTCCCTACTGGGCTAACAGGATGAACCTTTAATGATCTCACTTGGTGAATTGTTCGCTTCTATTACCAGATAGTACTAAAACGCAGAGAAAAATGTAACTCAGATAAGACTGGAGTAAGTAAAGATCTGATAAAAACAAAACAAAATAGAAATAACAATGTATGCCCATGGAATATAGAAATAGGGCTAGATATTCAGTTGTCAGTTGTAAACTCAGCTCTTCTATAGCAACAACAAATGCTGCCCTGCAGTAAATCCTACCTTTGTGAAAGTTTCAATGTCCTTGAATGTTGTTTAAGCGGTTTTAGAAAGGTGCTGATCCAACCTCACGGCTTTTTGGAGGCTTTAATTTGGAGTTCTGTAGGCCATTGAACTGAGGTTTCTAATGTTTTATCAATCCAGAAAATCTGCTATTGGCCATTATATTGAACAAAAACACTTTTACAACTGTTTCAACAAGAACATGATCAAAAATGGTATTTATTGCCAGAATGCTGAACTAGGTTGAATGACTTCACCACCTGACACCTACATTACAGTGCATGCACGTGTGACAGTGGCAGCCAATAGGACAGTTTTTTACAGTACAATATGATGTGAACTGATTTATTTGCTCTTGCATAGGTTTATTTAGGCATTTAAACAGCACTTTTCTAGTTTCATGGACAACTCAAAGCACTTGACATTACGAACCACATTCACAAACACATTCCGCTAGCATTCACGCATGCACACTCCAATACATACAGTGTTTTTTCTATCACACACACATATCAACTGAGTTGTGACTATTATTTATTGGTATTTTTGTTCTAGTAATGAATGCTTAGTAGTGCTTTTCTTTGGACAAGCTTCGTGTATGATTTGAAAACAGTTTTTGGTATTGTGCAAAGATAAAACTATTTCAGCTGACTTTTTGAGTTCTATGTTTAAATTTCCGTGAAAACCTGTAATGTGAGTGTGTGCAGGAATGTGTGCACACGCAGGCCATAGTGAAGTTCTTTCTCCAAGTTTCCCACTCTTGTTTGTGAAAGTCACACTTCTGTAACGGCCACACTGTGCCAACATTCTGTAAAGCAGCAGTGAGGCTCCAGTGTATAAATGCCCCTGTGCCAGTGGCACATAAAATGGATGACACAGGCACGGGCTAAGAGGCTTTGCCAAAGCTCTGGCTTCAGAGTCCCACAGGTGTTAATGTGCACTCTGTCTAGCAAGAGGACTGGGCACCACGCTCACTTTCAAAAGCCACCTCTAACATTGTCTCATGTTTTAGATGTATACACATTGTAATGACAGACATGGCAAGTTGGGGGCCATCACCCCTGTTGTTTTATATATCAGTCTATGAGAGGAGAGGAGATTTGTTCTCATGTCACATGGTATAGCAGAATGAACAATTCCTTAGAGATCATCTATAAAAAGGTGAAGGGGGGGTGGGAGGATTTATGGTCACACTGGGTTCTTTTGTGTTTATGACTGGGGCTTTGCAAGGTATCCAAACATGGTAACACATAAGATAACACTTCACGGTCATGACACAAATTGGGGCAAACCCTTGAGACAGTGTGTGATTATTAGTAAGTATTTAAAATTTTAAATTAAAAATTTTAAATTGGACTCTAAATTCCATAACTGAACTAACTTACTGCACAGTGTTGCCCACATCTTTTTTTGTATCTTATTTCCAGGTATCGCCGTCATTTCATGTCCTTTCTATCTGTGCCTGTCAATCTCAGTTCTTATTGCTCGTGGGCTTTTTGTTTATTTTGAGAAGATGCCTGTAAAAACAGCTCACAATGGTAGCATCCTCTGGGCCGTAGCTTGTCTTGTGTGCAAAATGTGTGATTTTTAAGGAAAGTGAAAGGCCCTGGTATAGTGTAGAAGCAGCACAAGAGAAATGGCTTTTTTGGGGATGACAGCAACTGAAAATACAGGTTTTTCTTTTTGTTAAAAAAAAGAAATTCTTTCAGAGCTCACACTCTTACAGACTCACTTTTCTTTTTTTTCTGAAAGTGCAGGCCAAGGGAATTTCATCGCACTTAGATCATACATCACCCTATGAACAAAGTGTCCAGTGCTGTAAAGTGTATGTTTTTAATTGTAGAGTTGTGGGAAAATTAAATAATAATCAATAACCATAATTTTATTAAACATATTTTCACATTCTGTATCTTAGGTCGCTCATGAACCTGCTCTACTCTTTCTCAATTTTCTTTTCCACACAGTACATCTCAGGATGCTTATTTAAATGCTGTTAAGTCTTTTAGTGCTGCCTATGGATAGTGAGCTTTAAGTGGGGAAGAGTGAAATCCCTCCTGTGTCTTTGTGGAATTGTGGGCATGAGCAGACTGGATTTCAGCTCAATAGAAGCTGTAATTAGTTGTAATTTACGGGGCAACTCCTCCCCAGCGACCCTGCTGTGCAGAGTCCCCTGGCCACTTGGAAAGATCATGTTTTCTTGCACAGTGCATGGCACTCAAATGAACCACAACAGTGCCATAATGGCTTGCTCCCCACTGATTTGCCCACCTTGTGTAAGGTAGCTGAAAGTCACTTCCTGTGATGCTCAGCGGAGCGTACATACTGTTATTTCCATCTATTAAGATGTGAAGGCGCAAAGGTGCCCACAGCCATAAGCACATCAATAATAGAGTGATTGGAACGATTGGCGAACTTGGTGCTAATGTGAAGATATTGCTGCTTGCTGCTGATGTGTTTGCACAATCAGTGGCTGAAAGTGACAATGTCTTTTTAGATATACTGACGCATTTGCATGTTATTCTCTGTGCTTGTTATTATCCTGAAATCAGTCCAGATGCAATTTGAGCGCATCAATTCAGAGTTCAATGTTACTCAAGCAACTAATGGACTCTCAGGCAAGATGAAAATTGCTTCCTAATGATCTGACTAAGCTTGATGGGTGAATCTAAATTGATTAGTGTGCTAACATGAATGTAATATGGAATTAGCCTTTGAGAAGTGTGATCACATTTTTCTCATACTTGCTGACCTTATTACCTTCCAGCATTTTAGTGACTTACTGATAGCTCTGTGTTCTCTTCCTCTCCTTCTGGTGATTAGAAATATATCGATGTTCTCATAAGTATTGTCATGGCTGTAATGAACTAAAAATGCTACAGATAGGACATTAGAAGGCACATGAGTATTTCTGTGGTAATGATTCTTTGGAAGTTATTGAACCATAGTGAGAGCGCTCTGACTACGGTTCAATCATATTCCCTAATAGTGCTGCATGGTATACCCTGCTGGTAAAAACAGCCCTATACTGTATTTAAATGTTCTCATTTATTAGTAAACGATCAATTTATACTCAATTAGCACTGGTAATAGTAATCATTGCATGTACATTTTTGTCAATTATTATTTCTTTTATTTGAAAACACTCAATAAACTACAACCAGAGGTCCTTCAAAACACTGTTCAATAGTGATATCGGATTCAAATCAAAGTCACATAAACTCAAGTATAGAGGACATCTCATTTCTGTATACTCTGTACATAGCTTTAATAGCACTAAACTAATTATTTACAATAATCTAATATCAACAATATACATGTTCTAATTCATTGTCAAAATACATCTATATGTATTTTAAAAACAAAAAAACAGCACATAAAGTAAAATTCTATGGAGCAAGAAAAGAATAGACATAAATTACATTAACCATAAGTCTGGCATTTCATGGTGACAAAGCACACACCCAGGATTATTAGCCTGCACACTACAGTAGTGCATTAAAGTAGACTCAACACAAATTACTCAATACAAGACATTTCGGTGCTATCGAGAAACGATTTTACCAATAAAAAACTAAATAAGAGAAAAGTAGAGTGAGTTTGACAAACTCCGTAGAACTCAAGAGAATTTGTATACTAAGGCATGCAGGTTGTGGAAAAATCATTGTAATTTACCCTCTGTCTCTCATTCACATAAAATATACCTGTAACTGCAGCATACTGTAAGCAATCAAGTTATTTAAGAAATACTGAGACAACATTTTTAAAAATTAATTACATCAAGAAAAGAACTTGCATATCTTACATGTGACCTTTAAACAACCCTTTGCTTCCAACACAGCCATTCTGCTAATGATCCTGTCCAGATGGTTTGTCCCTAGCTCTCACCAGAAACGAGGAGAAATGAAGGAGTTGAGGAGTACATGTCAGCAAAGGCAAGAAGAGCACAACAACCATTTGGGTTTGATCCAAATGTTACGTTGGTTCCCCTGTCTCGGGATGAAGGACTGAGGGACATTCGAATACGGGTATGAGCTGGCAGCTGGAGCGGAGCACGACAAGCGCTCATCGCCTCACACCGCCCTGCATCCTCTTCTTCCCCTTCGCCTGCACATCCTCCACTCTGCTCTCGACCCTTTACAGCAGCTCACCTCAGTGACGATGAATAATGAATGTGACTAGACACATGGGTCAGAGGTGACGTGTCTGTGAGGGAGCAAATTCCTCCTTGATTAGTACATAAAAAGCAGGGCCCATCTGCCTCTTCTCTGGGATTTGACAGGGGTCTGGCCAGGAATGCCAGGAGCCCTGGGACAACAGAGCAGAGACAAGGCCTGGGTGTTGGGGAGGGGGGGGGGTGCCAAGCAAGGAGAGAGCACGGATACTTACTTTATCATCTCCTAACATTACACAGACTGCAGCATTGTAACACGCAAGGCTTGAACTTGTGTATACAAATCAGACCATTAAATAGCAGGAGGAGCACAAACTATTTTGTATTAATTCATAAAATATAAAAGGAATGGGAACTATTTTTGACTATCAATGCATCAGTTCATAAGGTGGCCATTAATATTTGAACGCAGATGTACAATATTTCCATTCTTCAAGAACTGATAAAAAAGAAAAGTTCCACTTCCACTTCCACTGTTACATTACAGTCAGTTGAGCTTGCTCTGTTTCACATTGCTGTCTTGAGTAAGAGCATAGAAGTTCTCTTCCTTTTACTGCTGCTTCATTTTATAACAGGCCAAAAAGAGACCTACCTGCAGACCACCTTATGTACACTCTTCTAAATACTCACACAAAGGTCTTTTAGAAAGTTCAAGGCCATCTGCAACACCACCAAGAATCCCTTAAAGCTTCTGACCTCCCATGGGGGGCATCATTGATCTTATTAGTCTTTACAGAAGGATTAACTGTGGGGGCTCTTCCTCTGTAGAGTTGTCCATTCATTCACACTGATGGACTGGGGTATGGGGATGTAAATTACCATATTGTATCCCATGGTAACAAAGCAATATATAGCTGGAGATAAAGCAAACATGTTAGGAGAGGAAAACATGGACCAGGCTCACCTCGAGCAGAAAGAACATACCCTTCGGCAGCAGCTATAATTAATATGCTAAATTGAATTGCAATAATCGACGAGGGGACTGGCCTTGTGCTCTAGAGGTAGGATGATTAAAATGTTAGGCTCCAGTGAAGAGGTGATTGGGACCCTGGTGAATTAAGGACTGGATTTGATGGGAGACAATGCGGCTTCTATTTTTCATTAATTAGCCTCAGATCCATAAAACCCGTGAAAGACTTCAATTGTGTATTACTCCAGCCTCTCAATTACATCCATTCATTAGCTCTGAATGGCCTCCACCAAAGCACTATAGCACATGCAGATGAGAATAAAAGAGTGAATGAAAGATTGAGGAGACTGCCCTAATGCCATTGGGTCCCATTATTACATGTGGGGAGTTTATGAAAAATGTTAAGCTCCTTAGTCAAAATGTCGAAACGATGGATGTTACGTAGCCAACATCCAGTACAATACACATCTATGTGAGATGTCAAGTTCTAACAAGTTTCTATTTAAAACATCTGCAGTCACACCCACATACAGCCATTGTGCCCTTACAGACGTTTATCAATATCAATTTTTGAAGGTGCACAACCAAAACACAAAGTTTCACTGTCAGTCTATAGTTTTTGATGAGTTATTCCATAAATTCAAAGCAGGCACTTATATCTCAGAGATTATGTAAGAATAAATGGAGTATTAATTAGTCTCAGTCTTTAGATATCCTTTCTTAATTGTCTTCCGTGAAAACGAGTTGTATTTTTACCCCAGCCACAAAACTAGGCATTCCTAAATCACTAAAACGCTCCTTCTCAGATTTCACATGACATTTGTCACCTGTAGATGCAAGGAGTTTTTACCTCTCTATAGGCACCAAGCACAATCTGTGATTAAAATCTCCCTTGACATTTCGTCATTGGAATGTCTTTGCATTACTCCAGCTCAATGTTTTGTTTTTCTCTCGTAGCCAAAAAGCCAAGTCTGAGGATTTACTATGTTTTGTTTTGATGCATACATTTCCTTAAGATGATTACAAAAAAAGAGCAAGAATTGTCATATATCCTGTTAGCTACTCTCCTTTCTTCTCTGTCTTGTCACATGTTTGTGTGTCTGCCTTTGGGTGCACGCACAGATAGAGAGGTGTAGTGACAGCATGCGAAAGGTGCACGGTTGTGTAATGAAACCCATAATTACAGGGTGAGAGATGAGGATTGTTCATGCGATTGACAAGTCCCTTTCAGTCACGAGTGCAGTTTTCTGTCAAAGGCCTGTTTTTCTCTGCCTTCTTTTTTTCACCCCAGAAGGACGTGCACCTTCTGCTGCAGCTCGAGAACACAAAGGCATCACTCTCCTGGAAAGGGAGTGTGTTCCACGATAATGCATGATTTGCATTTAATTCTTGGATATGACAGTCTCCCTCAGAGTACAGTGGAGTAGAGTAGAGTTAATTTACATTGTGTCTTTATCAGGTGCCATAAGGCTTTGTTAAGGGACAAACAATGGGAGCAGCTGACATTTATCTGCATGATATGGTGGTGATATGGTTAGCCAGTGTTTTGTGACAATAAAAACTGACTGCTGATATGTTGGGATATTGTACCAACAGTGCATCTGTGTGCACCATGTCTGAATGAAGTCAATGCCTCTGTGTTTGTCCTTTATGTGTGTATGTTTACATCTGAGCAAACTATAAAAGTGAGCAGACAGGTCACTTCCTCTTTCCATGAAAAGATGATATTGTGTTCCAAACCTCAGACCTATTTCCTCATTCTTTTTTCGTCCGCATGCTTGGTGTCATTCATGTAATGACATCTTCAAGTATCTGTTTTCACACCTGCATTTTCACATACTCTTCACCTCCCTCCAACATTTGTGAGGAAAAAAAGAAGGAAAACCGTGTACTGTGAACACAATAATGTTCAAACTCACTACTTGTCCTCAAGCACAGCCCCTCCTGACAGTGTAAGCAATTTTATTGAACATGGCTTTTCCTCTGACTAGTCTTCCAGAACAGAAGTCCCAGACAGGAGAATCGAGAATGTCATATATCAGGTCAGTGCGTCTGGGTATGTGATTCCTCAGATATTACACATTTTTAATTCCTCCTTACATGCCACTGGAGAATAGCAAGAGCAATGGCTGCCCATAATTGAGCCATATTGTTGCTGAGCTTAGGATTCTTGTGGGAGATGGACAGAAGATGGAGGAAAACAGAAACCTGACCCTGGAGGCAGAGAGGCACAATCTGCTGTACATACCTCAAGCTCCTACCCTCCCTGCGCCCATATCAATGAACTGCCTCTCACTCTCCCAGCCTCCTGCACTGGTCATTTCCTCTCTTTGGCCTGATTGCAGCACATGTAGACAGTGTTAACCCATTGTAAAACATGCCAGGTCTGGGTGTGCATCATCCCTGTGCCCTGATGAGAGATTAAAGACTTATGGAGCAATTTGACATTCCCAATGAGGCCCTTCCCAACCGTCTCAGTGATATGTGCTAACTCTCAATTGCTGGTGCCTCATCTGCCACCTGTACCTTTTTTAAAAATAATTTGTCACATATCTGAGACCAGGAAACAGCCCAGCCGAGTGCCACCTCTGTTTGAACTCAACAGTTTGAACCCTATCAGACGGGATGTGTAAAAACTGACACAATTTGAATTGCATGTGAAGTGCTTCACCATGTGCTATTGCTTGTTTTTTTGTGATAGGAGGACGAGCCCTCAAGCAATGATATTTTCTTTTCTTCACCCACTCCACAAGTGCTATCCTGGTCATTTCTTGTTCACACCAGAGATGATTGGAAGTGTTAACCATGTTTCCTGTGTGTGACATGTCCCTTTGTCATGTCTTCCCGTCAGTGGAGCGTTACAGCAAATTAATTCCCTTGGGACCCTGAGCCAGTTCATTTTTTCTGTCACTTTTTCTCCTTCACTAAAATGCAAGCACAGGGATGTGGAATAGACAGCCAGTGGGCTCAAGTACGGTGGCAATCTAATGCCTCCATCATATATCATATACATATCTCTATCATATAAACTGATCTTAATTATAGCATATTTTAATTACTTTTCTTACCTGATCATGTAGTGTAGTAATCATGTAGTGATTGTAAAGAAGAATTAGGCTTCTTGTGCATTTTAGCCCACAGTCTGCAAATACATATCAGAACATTTTTTCATGTTTCTGATGGTGCCATCTCTGCTTCCTCTACCTGCTCTATAAAACAAAAACATGTGCAATCCATGTAGCAAGTTGACATTATTTTAGGTGGAGGCTAGTGGTCTTAAAATGAAAACACATGGTGAACTGCAACTTGCTGATTGCAACTACTTCATTCGAATCAAGAAGTAGTATCATTAAGCAGCCGGCTGGACTTAAGTAAGTAGCCGGCTGTTTGACAAAGCAGCCAGTGCCTTGTGGAAGCCTCTGTAGGCATTGTAATATCTAAGGTCAGTGGAGAAATGGCTTGTCTATTAATACTGAAACCCCGTACAGCAGTTTAGATGGAGAAGAGGTTGGTGGTGGTGAATTTGATGCAACAGGAATTCCTACAAGAATCACAATTTTCCTCAGCATTCCCTGGCCCTTCACAGTTTAATAACTCAATAGATTACCTGCTGCACTTTCCAAGGACATTAAACTAAGTCCTCCTCAGGATCGATGGGAAAGGGCTTTTTGGATATCAACACTGCTCAATACTGCACACTTCATTTCCCACACCATAGAGGCCCCTATATTTAATCATACCCCACTGAACGGTTTTAGCTCCAACTTTGTACAGTTACGTAGAGCAGCTGTCATTGACAAAAAGACAGATGCGAATCACTGTAATGGAGAAATAAAAGAAGAGATAGGAAAAAAATTGGAATTGAACACCATAAAGACAGGTAAGAAGAGTCAATACCACAATTTAAACACAGTTTTAACTTACATTAGGTGACTGAATACTCTTTATTTTCTTTACAGGCTGTCTGTTTCATTAGAAAAAGACTTGCTTAAGAAGACAAGGTGAGAAATGGGCACTTATATTTCAGACAGGTGGCAGGAAGGGAGGAGTTATTGGTGCCCACTTGCTTTGTCAAAGGCAAGAAGGTCTTTGGAAGGTCTTTTTCAACTGTGACACTCATTGCTGCAGACTATTTACCCACGCTTGTGCTTTTATTTATCGCATGGTTCCACACCATGAATTATCTAATGTCTTATGGACTGTAAATTTCCCTAATGCAGTCCCGCGCCCTTCCTCGGCACTTACCTACAAGCAAATGCACGTGCACACACAAGCACACACCACAATCAACAACAAACACAATACCCCTAAAGTCACCCTTTGTAGGACTACTCCCTCGGCTTTATTGCGTATTGAGGCAACAAAATTCCCACATTTGTTTGCAAGGAGTAAGGGATGAAAGCATCCAACATAAGAACCGCTGGTGTCCTTTTGAGGCCCTTGTGAGAGCCGTTAAGCTGCTGTCACCAATCAATCAGTGAGAGTACCACAATATTGTTTACTAGTGATGCTCATTAAGCAATGTAGCAGAACATGCTAACTTAATTTAAAGTGAGATTTATTGTGGCTGGGGTAGCAGAGAACCAGTGTCCCGGAGCTCAACCCGATGCTATTGTGGATCTGGGTGGCTAAATTACAACTAAGAGCTGCTGATAAATTGTCCTGTTCTCATCTAACCTACTTACAGGTTTCCAGATAGGCAATAATGAAGAATCATTTGACACTGAAGTGGAGCACACTAAAGTTATTTGTTATCACGCTATCAAGCCTGACTGTTAGCTAGAAAAAAACAAAACAAAACACAGTGGCTTAGTTGTGAGTGGAATTGAATTGATAATATGCAGATGACATGGATGAATCTCATTAACAAGGCAAAGTGGGTGGAGTTTCAAAAGAAACTTAATTTTACAGTAAAAGAAGGAGCTAGGCAAAAGCCAGAGTTAATGAAACAGTTACTTGCCACAGAATACATGTAACAATAAAAAGCAGATTTGTTTTTCTCAAAATAATATAAAAGCCCTTGTGCTGCCTAATTGGTTGAGCATTTGGAAGATGCTTATAAATAACGGGAAAGAAGAGCAGTCGGCTGACAACTTCACTTCTCCCACGTACACAGTTTCACTGCAACACATCTGTGGAAGTGACACCAACACGCTGACAGGCCTCGCACTGAAGATGAGGTCAGACTGAAGCCCAGTGATCAGGACTCTCAGTGGGGTGCTTTGGGCTTCTTCCCAGGCACCAGTTCTGGGGGCATTTCTCGAGCAAATGCCTCTGGGGTGTAGTCACACTTTTAAAAGACAGAAATTAAGTGGAAAAATGTCTGCTCATTCGCTGATGTAATTATCTGTCCTGGATTAACATCTGTTCACAAGCTTGAGTGCCAAGTCCACTTCAACATGTGCCGGTGCCTCGTGGCAGTGCCGGGTATGAGTACCTGTGTCTATTTCCAAACGCTGTGTATCTTGGCACCAGCTGCAGCAACTTTTCACTCTGACATCCTCCACCCATTCAACATCTGCGTATTTATGTGAACATCTTGGCTGCGGTCATTGAGAATACCAACGTTGTGACACCGACTAATCAGTTTTTTCCAGTTCAACCATGACACTGCTCACAGGTTTTTTAAGATGTAAATTATTGCACAAATTACTTGTGCTTTGCAGCACAGTAGACATGAATATTAAAAGTACTGTGCTATGTTTTGAAGATTCTTTCAATTTATGTGACTTCATCATATTACCATATTTTTATTCAGTACTCAGCCATATTTATTGCTATTGGTAATTTCTGCCTACTCCTTTTATTATAAAATGAATCCAAGCAATGACAAGTCCTCACAGATTATCCTTTCCTGTCGGTGGGGGGCCTCAGGAAAGCTCATAAGTATGCTTCATTTATCTGTATCATGTGTGTCAAAGTGAGCGTCAAGGTGGGGGTTCACCAAGTGGCTTATTCCCACCTTAACAACTCTGTTGTAACGGAGCTCAGGTGGCCGGCGTGTACCACAAAACCTGCTTGATATTCAGCCTGCAAACCTGGTCTAATCCATTATGCATCGGCATACACCCCCCAGCCCCCACCCCCATATTAGAAAGGCCAACTTTCCGTGGTGCTGCTCTAAGTGTGAGCTAAATGAAGGATTCCCTTTAAGTTGTGGTTATTGACATGCAATAACCAAAGGATTACACCTGTCTTACTGTGGAAATGTCATCCAATATGAGCAGAGGGACTGTATTTGGATGACCCAAGGGTATGCATGGTGACGATTCCTGCAAATGTTAAGACAACAGGGAGCAAATTTTAAGAGAAATATACCATGGAAAAGAGAATTTGCATCTCCTCTTGTTAACTGGGCCCTAATTATCTTTACTCTTTAGCTACTGGAGCAGACGGGACAGAGTGCTGTGTCCCTCTATTAGATCAACTGTCTGGGGAGTTTTTTAGCCATAGGTTAATGAACTGCCTAATCACAGCTCAGCCAATATTACCAACGATATGATGATTCTGTGCCTGTGCGTCAGGGCTGGGGAAAGTCAGCTCTCAGGGGAGCATACCCCTGTAGTTTCAAAAATGTAGCAACAATGCCACAGCGGCTTTCTCCTACTGAATACTCACTATTTCAAACCATCTGCCCTTGTTGCTGCACAAATATCTGTGGCCGAGGGATATTATCACGTAGTCTTATTACAATGCATGACATGTTTTACAGAGCTCAGTTAGTATAAGATTTGCGTAGCCTTTGGCTTGTCAAATGATTATATAATTGATTAGATTAATACTGATCAGTGCTAACATGGAGCAAAAGGTGGAAGGATGTAAGTGTAGAGCAGATTGCCGGATACAGTATGTTAGTGTGAATGAAATGGTTTGACAAATGTTCAATGTTCAATGTTCAACTATCAAAGTAATGTTTTCTAATGGAAACAACCACTGTGACGGAAATACACACACACTGAATACACAGGATATATTTTCCCATTAAAAGAATGCCCTGCCAGATATGCTATAATGGACAATATAGTGTTGATCATGTCTGCTACTCATGAATACTGTATATCCTGAACAAAAATACTGCTTGTCAGACATGACACTGATGAGAATTTAGGTGTACTTCCTCCCAATAAATATTCCATTTAAGTATTAAGTTTGTTTTTACAGAACACTTTCTGAGTAGCCATGAATTTATAAAACTGCCATTACATCAGTAAATGAAACTGCCATTGAACCACAGAGTTGTCATACAGAGAAGATACACTACTGTATGTGTTTTATGGATCAGGTAGGTTGTTCTTTATCATCGCCCTCAAACTCTCTATATCCACTACCCACTCTTTCTGGAGTGCAGAAGGCAGAAAAAAACCATACATTCATTCAACCAAAATGGTTGAACCTTTTCACTGCCAGCAAAAGCTGCGTGCTTTTAAATGAAGGCAAAAACAAAATTACTCTTCCCGTCTGGCTTAGTTACCACAGTTGACCTGAAGTCTTGCCTGCCTGAGTCCTAACTATGCTTGTTGGTGGGTGTTAGCCATATTCTACCAATCATTCCAAAGACAACGAGGTGTGTAACCACAGTTTAGTTGTGTGCCCCTCCCTCTCATATTTCGTATCCACAGCATGATTAGAATCTATGCCATGAAAAACTTGGTCCATTGAGATAAGTTGTTAATCCAACTCTGGCCAATGTTCTTGTAAAATATGAACTTACTTGCTCTTCTGGCTCCCCTGCTGGTTCTTCTTTGCTGGCAGGCTCAAGCTTCGGGCATGGTGGCAAACCACCTCTTGTTTTTCTATGGACTCACTCTCCACTAGTAACATGAGGCTTTGTGCGTGGGAAGTAGCATAGCTGATGGCGGTTTCCTGACTATCATCATTTTCCACTGATCAGAAAGATCCAAGTTGTGCTATCTTATCCTCTGTTCTGACTGGTTCCTTTCCCGAAGTCAGTACTGTGCACAAAGGGTTCAAAAAGTTTGAAAGAGGGACTTAAAGGACATGTCGAGTTAACCATGGCTAACCACTAGCATTTTAAAGCTAGCCCAGTTTGTCAGCTAGTGTAGCAGCACCACCTCCTTCACACAAAAATTTTTTAATAGAAAAGTTTTAATAGTTTATGCGGCTTCTTGTCAGTCTCGCCTTTCTCTTGCCTTCACTTCGGTTTGGAAACAGCATCCCATTTAGTGTGGTAATTGTCCTGTACTGGCCCATTGTATAAGGGTTCCATACTGAAACAAAGCCTCAAGCCCCAACCCTTTTATTACACAGTTCTTCCAGTAATCGTTTCAAGATCAGATTGATCAGATTGATTATTGATTAAGCAGATCTAAAGAAATGTTTTTTCTGCATATTGTGTAGAAATATGCATATGGTATGGAGCAATACACAGTAAATAAATGAGCTTAAAGTGAAACTTAATATGTATTCAAACTATTCATCACTACTGTTAGAAATGTGCTAAAATATTGTAAGTCAAGTTGCAGACTGAAGTTCTGTAGCGACACATTCTGTAATAAAGGCTCTGTATAATCTTCTGTGTAACAGCAGGTCCAGTGCTTCTGTTGTTTTCATCCATTTTGTTCATCACACTGAATCTCTGAGGACCCAATGCCATTTTATGGCCAGCTCCTCTCCAGCTGGTCCACAGGTGGCTAAGTACACTTTGCTCTTATTTGTCTGGCCTGCCTGTTCAATATTAGCCTTCTCTCCATCCACGGAACAGCCCCTGAGATTGTTATGAGAGAGGAGCATGGAATCAAGAAGAGTGAAAAGGCATTTGGATGGCATTTCCAACCTTGGCTAAACCCAGTTTCTGGTGCCTGGGCCAGACTGTTTCGTTTCTGTTTGAGCAATGATGATGACACTGTTCCAGGTCTCCACCTGTGTCCTCCTCCTCTGATCAGTGCGGTGGCCATGCTGGGAAGGGATAAGCAACAGCAGGACACTCTCATCTCTCCCTAGTCTTTCCGCGCTGATAACCATTGAGAGATTATCAGGATTGCAAGGTGTTAGAATCTCAATCTTTTATGCTTGACCTAAGATCGATGTACATATGTCTGTTTGACTCAAGTACTTCAGCTCTGGCGATGCATACTCAAACTTTTGCTCTGACATAAAAAAAATCCTTTACCACACAAATTACATATGCTTCAAGAATACTGAATAATAAAAAAATAAAATAGAGAAAAAAAGATTTCGTTTTTCGTCCTACAGATCTCCATCTCATCCATGATGCAAAGCTGGCATTCTTTCAGTACAATAATATCAGAAGGTGTTTTATTTATTTATGCATTATTTTAGCACACTTGTTCATCATCCTTATCCCACAGTTTTTTCAATTTTAATGAATGCCCGAAGATGGTATATTCTAAAATACAGACATTTTATACAAGACATTTTTCATACCTTGGTACAGGTATGAAATTTCCCCTCACCGAATGGTGTTGACACACAGTGCATATGCCCACTGTATCCTCAAAACGATATTTCAGAAGAATGTGCCCCAGCTAGTAATGTGCGCATTTGGACATGCACACTTTATTTGGAATGAGGCAATCAAGAGAGGACTGAATGAGTCGCATTTTTTGAGCCTCTGCTCACACAAAGCCTTTACTCAGATACTCAGATAACAAAATGGAATGACATTTCCAAATGCATTGATGTTTATACGTTAATGCATTACTTCCATACAGTGATTACCTGTCATTAAGACATGCTATTGTGGCTATCACGGTGACTTGTACTGCCTCCTTCCCCTCCCTCCTAAGCCTCCAACACATTCAGACACATACTCTGATTTGCCCTCCCATCATCTCACGCTGTCTACACATGATAAGCAGTCAGAGCTGAACTTGCCACTTGGGTTGAGTGCCGGAGGCTCAGTTCAGTCATTATCTGTCATTATGTAATTTATATAATTTATAGACAAGAACTGTTAAATTCATGCCGAAGAAAAGCCAACACACATTCATTTTCAAATTATACCACTGGAAACTATTTCTCCTTTGTGTGCCTTAATTTGAATTGGTATGCCAAAGAAGGGCAAGTAGAGCAAGCAAACAAAGTTTAAGTTCACATCATCCATCCATCCGATATCACTTATCCCTACAGGGTACCCTTCCATAAAATGTGAAATGTGAAATTATGACCTTTATAATTATTCCCAAGGGGGGGAAATGAGAAATAATGTCCAAGGAGAAGTTAGAAACCTAGTTTATATATTTGATCTTTAAAATTAATGCATCTCCAAGTTAACTATACAGTATAACCTTTTCACAGATTCCCTCTTCATGTTCATGTTTTTCTCAAAGATGTGTCATTTGCAACTTGCATGGATCCTCTAGCTGTGTTTGCAACTCAAGGCTAGCTTGCTCACTGCTTTGCTTGCTAAGCGCAGTCATTAACAAAATACAAAAATGCAGTTTTTACAGAGTTCACTCAGCAAATGGTAACACTGCAAGAAGCACATGCATGGCACTCAAGACCTCAGTTACATAACACAAGCACAGTAAGTGAAAATCAAAGCACCTAACATTAAGAAGGTGGCACAGAGAAAATGTGGTATTGGGCATGGGCGGATTGATGGATGAGAGGATGCGGGAAGAAATGGAGGCATGACATGCTCCTGGGCTGGTAGGGGGACTTTGCAGTAGCTACCTGGTCCAAATAATGGGGAAGGCCAGCTGGGGCTTTTGGCAAACATATTCAGGACCTAGTGGCAGACCCTGAGCCCCTGAACTAATCCTGTTGCAGGTGATTATGTGGAGAGAATTTGAGAAATAGGCAGAAGACTACACCCAATTCTCCCTTCCCCTATGCTTCCCATACACTATCAATGCTCTTTTGAAGGAGCGTGTTTGAACACATGAAACATAAGAGCTTTTGTTAAGTTCAATAAAATAGTGCTTTCTAGTTTGTTGAAAATGACAGTGTCAATATCATAAATGGTATTTCTTGAGTGTTACCATCACCATAGCAAAATCATTATGTTCCATTACAGAATGACCTTATTTCTTTCAAATACTGCAACAAATATTTACCATCTTATGTTTACCATTCATTGTCAGATGTCACCTTGAAGCTGAATAGAAGTGGAAGCATTTGACGCACATGTTGTCAAGCCTGTTATTTGTTAATCACTCACATACCAAATCATCACCTGCCTGTCAATCCATGTCACTTGAAATGAGGCAATCAAGAGAGGACTGAATGAGTCGCATTTTTTGAGGTTTTGTCATGAATGACTGGCCCACTTGGAGACAAAAGGAATTAAAATATTAATGTGAGGAGTTTAAACACTATTATTCAGATGGAAGCATGCAGGTGTGCAGATGCATGGGGATAAAAACATAAGCTCCTCACTGTTGAGGCCTGGCTTCTGCCTCATCTGCATAATCATGCAAACCAAACAGTAGTAGAGACCCCTGGTTAAACATGGTATAGCAACCCATCATGATGGGGAAGTGCAGGTGCTGCAACTTTTTGCACAAAACTCATTATACGGGATAGATGTATATAAATTGTGTGACAATGTGACTCTGCGGCTGTTTCATATAGGACAAAACTATGATTTCCTTGTAAAGCTTTATAAAGTTTGATACGGCAATTATAAGCAATTAGCACAAATTATGGGGTTAGTCTTTTTGAGTGAGTACTTTTTGACAAACTCAAGACATGCCATGTGAGTCCCAGGGGGTCCCTAAAATTACTTCTTTTCAGGTTACCTAAAGATATTCAAAAGGCAACTGACAAAATGGTCTTTTTTCTCTCTTTTTCCTCTTCTCTTGGAGTGGCAGGTACAGGGCTTGTACATGCTCTAAATCTGTCAGGTCTGATTGCACTGGCCTCATTTGATGTCACCGGCTACACTGAAATAAAAGAAAAGAAAAAAAACCCCAAACACTCAGACACCATGCCAAGTTGATGATGAGATATATGCCAAAATGTGTGATTAATCATTAAATTAAATCTATCCCACAGCCATTCAGGCTTTCACTACAATAAGCATTCCACAGGGTCCTAATCCTGTAGTAGATTATATGCACTGTATGCACTGGTTGTGTGAAGAGTTGCAGATATGATGGGTTTGTCATCATTATCGATTCTTTTTATGTCTACCGAAGCTCATATTTCTATTTCTGACAGCTTGTCAAAGTGATTTCCTGCATTAATAAATTTCATTGATATTTTAAACTTTTTTAAAAAATCAACCCACAACTTTCTTTACATTTCTACATGTCTATTTTCATCAGGTTATGTCTGTATTTCTCCTAAAACATGTCTCAGGTGTCCACTTTATTGTGGTTTATACATCGGTAGCCAAAGTAGAAATAACCATTAAGGAACCTAACCTTCACTAGTGAATGGAATCCAGGAAGCAGTACAATTCCTCCTACACACACAGATTGGTTGCATATATTTAATAGCCATAATTTGTTGGAAACAGACATGCAACAATATCCTCAGATATGACCTACTTCTTCTTTCATCATGATCCTGAATTTGTCAGTGTGCACTGACAGTATAAAGCTACCAAGTGGATCAAGTCATCACATGCCAACATGTCTCACGTCAACACTCATATTAGCAGCTAATGCAACTTATATCCAGCTCAAAATCCTTCCGGTTACTGAATACGATGCATTCATTTAGCACATCACATGATTACATATTTGTATAATTTTTGTATTTGATCTTGGACTGTATCTGCCAATCTGCTGTAGGTATGGTAAGGTATGGTAGGTAGCTAGGTAGGTCTAAGCAGGAGAGGAACATCCACTCCATTTACCACTGATGATTACCAGACAGTACAGAGACAGTATCAATAAAGTGAATGGCAATTCAAATTCCAGCTCATGGATCTTACTGCAATCTGCAATCTTTGAAATTGAAATTGAAATATAAGAAATCTGAATTTTGAATTTCTAAATTAAAAAAAAAAAATTAATTAAATATGTTCCTACTTACAACCACATTATTATCTGATTGTTGGTAACAAGCGAGTTCTGTGATTTCCATGCAGTTATAGCCCGCAGTCCATCTAATATACATAATTATTTATGTACATTTTTAAATTACATTTACATGACATTAAGTTATTTTCATATCCTATTTGGTTTGACAAATGTCGACTCCCAATGATGTGACACAATAAAACATAATAGAAACTTTTAGCTGGCCATTTGCAGCAGATTCTTTTCTTAGAACATAGAACAAGAGAAAGGGCAGATGCATGGATAAAAGAGCAAGGGTCATGTCTGACAAATTTACATGGGGGATCTGAAAGGAATGGTGGGGTACACTTGGTGAGGTTAATTTTTTTCGCACTTCTTCTTTTATCTTATCTGTCAAACCATGTCTCTCCTCCTGTTTTACTCAAATGTAATCGAACTCAGTTGGTTTGAAGAAATATAATGGGATTTATAAATGCACCTAATAAGATTTGACAAAAAAATGGAGTGCAGAGCATATTGTTCGCCTGGAGGGGTGAATGACATCATCTAGAAAGGTTGCTGGGCACAATCCACCATATGTCTTTTGGCTTTCCATTTCACTTTTACATTCAGCAACGTTTGATGTTTTGTCCTTATTTTCTGCTTCATTGGGAACTGCAAGTAAGGTGAGTAGGTTTCATGGAGACATTGGACATGATGGGTGAGTTTGTGTCTCACTCCACCTGTAGGGTTTTATGCTTTTAAGTGAAGAAGAATGAGAGCCAGTAACTTGCAGCAGACACACGAGGCCTCTCATAACAAGACAAAGTAAGAAATGTAGGGATTTATATAGAAAGGATTAGTCTTGGCTGGTAATACATTTGGTCATTTTGCTTCATGAGGATTCTAAAATTAAGCTTCGTATGACATCTCACGGATGCAGAATTCATTTTCAGGCATTTATTTCAGTATCAGCGTCTCTCTGTGTCTCTATCCCTCTCTCTTTCTCTCCCAGAGCCAAAGGGTCAGTGATTAAAAGATGTATCCTGTTGGATGCATCAGCCAGGTGGCGTACAACACATCTGTTGTGTTAGTCTTCCAGACGTAGTCATACCCCTGGCAAGCCTCTGATGCAGGAAAGGTCTCAGCTGCTGTGTTTCCATTTATTTATTGTCATCTATTGGACATCTATTTATACAGTTTCTCACAGAACACAGACTAATTTAATTGCTACAAACACCGCCATCTATCCAGACTCCCCTCTTTGACATCCATCCATTATAACATTCTGCTGTAAGGCTCTGTGCACATTTAGAGCACGTTTTTGAGGCAAGGCTTCACACTACAGCATGCACGTACATACTATGGGTTAATTAACTTCTTGTATTGGCAGCTTCCAGTAACAAAACAATATCAAGCAGATATCCTATTCTATTTTTTCAGGTAGTTTAAAGCAAAAATGCAGCAGTAATTTTGCAGTGTTGATGGGACAAATGCTGTTCAAAAAGGACATCAACCTACATCTGATCCTCTGGGCCCTTTCATTTCTGACAGGGCGACACCAAACAGTCAGAATCAATGGTCAGGTCAGCTCTACCTGAACCCTCACCATTGGAGCCCCACAGTGCTCTGTACTAGAAATCTCACCTATGCTCTTTACACTGTACATCGACGACTGCAGGAGTTCACACCCAGAAATAACCTTCTGTAAATCAAATACTATCATGACACAGTCACTGTGGATGCCAATAACTCTGAGGGGCAGTTCTAAGCTGAGATGGGCATATTGTCAGAGTGGTGTAGGGAGAATTATCTTGACATAAATGCTTCCATGACCAAGGAGCTGCTCATTGATTTCCACCATGGAGAGTTCACCACCTATACACTAGTGGTGGTCATTGGTCAGGCCATAGCCAGAGTGGATGGCTTTCCACATGTACTTCACTGAATCCATCATCACCTACAACATAACAGCCTGGTCGGGTGTTTTCGGGAACATCCACCTTACTTCTCTCAACAAACTCATCAGAATGAGCAGCAAAATCATTGACTGGAGCAAGCACCATTAAGTAGCATCCACGGCAGATGGACTAAAATGAAAAGACTACAAATAGTATTGGATGCTATACACACTCACTACACAAGAAATACAGCCTTTCCTTCAGGCCACAGATACAAGTCACTAGTTATCTCAACCTCAATGAGCAACCACATTAACATGCTGCTTTGTATCGATGATAATAATAACAACAACAACAATACTACTACTACTACTAATAATAATAATAATAATATCAACAACAACAATAGCAATAATAATAATAATGATAATACATTTAAAATGGGACCACCCTGCATAATGATATTGACATTTTAATCACATTTTGTTTCTAACAACTTAACTTAAATGAAATTTTGAATACAGGACTCCCATTTGTAAAACAGTATTTTTACATTGTGATATTGTTACTTTTACTTCAGTACAAAATTTTCACCACTGCAAACAACGGCTCAGCGAACATTGATGGCCAGTGTTTTGTTGTACATGCTGTACACAACAGCATTAATTTGTGGAAATTCACTGTGACTCTGCAAAATGTACACACAACCCTTTGTTTTAAACATTACACTACAAATTTCACCTTCATGATGTATAGCGGGCCTCCTCATGGTTCCAAACACCTATTCTTTTGGATATTTAAAATAATATATGGCACACAATATGATCCGATACACCATATTAATCTGCAATTATGATAGTGTTTTAACATTTGGTTCCTTTTTTCAGTCTGATCTTGGCACCTAGAACTTTACTTTAAAAACATTCTTCACTGTGTTCATTTCTTTTGCCTGTACCATATTCACAGCTTTAAAACAGGCCACTGATTCACTTGAACCCTGACAGACTGACACTGCTATGACAGCTTCGTTGGTAGACCTTTGATTTACTGTGCAACATGCAAACCCTCAAGCTGCTTTTATGGTTAAGGTGCATGTATGTCAGCAGCTGTTTTTACTCATCATGTTCTCTCTTTTTTTCTTTTTTTTTACTGTCAAGCATTGCCACATGAGTCTGAGACATGGAAAGAGTCCACGTGCATCCGTCTAAAGGGAGATGCCATAGGGTGGGATGTGTGAGTGTTTTATGCTTGAGTCTAATCCTCTGACAAGCAATTGCATATACTGTAATGCTGATGCATATTGATTTAAGAAAATACAGGACAATAGATGGTAGCTGATGTCACCTGCTGCATCTAAAAGGCTTGTTCAAGATGACATATTGCTTATCTACACCTCCACAGAATTAATGTGATAAAGGCTTTAAATTGTTGGCCATTAGAAAATATATAACATATACAATATAACATGGACGTGTGTACAGTATGTGCAAAGATTGTTTCCAGCATTAATGCAGGTATTATTCAAAGACATGCAAAGTAAAAATCTGAACTGCTGATAAAACTTTTTTTTGTCAGGAATGTTGAGATAAGTAATGCAGAGAACCATCAATGAGGGGAATGTGTAGTATGATAAAAGTACAGTTACCTGATGAAAACACTCTATATTACTGTCAACTGAATTGTAATAATGGTATCTGATTTTTTTATTGGCATATATTTAATACATTTTCCCTCCCCTGCTTTTGATATGTAACTCACCAGGCTGAAGAAAGAAAGAAAAACACAGACTTGTCTTCGACATAGCAGGAAATTGAGTGGGAGAACTCCCAGTTTGGCCCACATCAAAGCACAAAGCAAATCTTTGTAGCTTCTGCACCTTGTGTGAATGTTATTTCTTAAAGCTCTGGAATGTGTCATTTTGGCTAATTTCAAAGCCATGTGATAATGACAACTTCCAACAAGTACTGATGTTTCTTTACAGCATAAAACTGTTGCATTTCTAAATACTATGTGTGCTGGGGAACCACAAGACATTTCCTATAATAACCTATAATTTTTTTCTTGTCTCCATAACTGCCAGCATAATGGTGGAGATGCTCCCTGTTTCAGCTCTGTGTATCTCTGAGCATGCAGCTGCCACCGCCCTGCAAGCTCCAAATAATCCTGCATTCTGGCAGAGCACTATAGCCTAAAATAATGGGCAGCACATTATCTTAGCTAACAACATATTTCCTTGTCAAGGGCAATTTGGCAATAGGCTTGATGTTTAAGGACTCATAATCATTCAAATAGCATCCGCTAAACACCCCTTCACAAATGTGTTAGCATGCACACGCACACGCACACACGCACACCCACACACACACACACACACACACACACCTATTCGCTCATGGTGTGGTCTGTGATTGATTAGCACAGTGGCAGTGGTACAATAGCTCGGAGGGGGTGCAATCCTTAAATAGAAGGTTTGAAGGAAGAGCAAGGCAAGCCAAGAATTCTGATCAGCTGCAAGAAAACTGTTTTGGATGGTGTTCAAGTACTAACACACAATCCTCAGAAGTTAAAAAAACAACAAACTTTTGCTAACCTCTCTAAGCATATGCTTATATCTTACATTGTCTACAATAAACAAATGTAACAGTGTGTTGTGGGAATAAAGCAATGACATCCAAATGCAATGTTTACTGTGGATTTAGCCAGTTTTGAGTATGAGTATGAGTATACATAGTGAAGAACTCCGAATTGATGCACATGCACATGCAAGCACATGATTCAGTGTGATTCACATCCTGCACATTGCAAGATTGAGTTTTAAAGATATGTAGCAAGGCACCAACAAAGGCAGCGGAGAATAAGGCCGCAACATGTTGAAATTGATTGATTGAACGACACACAATATGTTAAAAATCAGCCTTGCAAATGTTTTATGAGGGAAGGAAATGCCTTTGACACATTTGTTAGACCTCAAGGATACACGCACTGCATGTCACGTTCAGTGTTACTCACCAAGTCATAATGTAACATAACCTAAACACAAGGTGTTTGTTTACCAGCAAATTCTACAGGGCACCTATAAATATTCGATGCTCTCCATTTACTTACATACAATCATAAATCTTTTTTTCACATACTCTGGCAGAGGATATTACCTTTCCAAGTCCCACTGAATAGTGACACATCCATTCAGGTGACAGGTGGAATAAATTTGTTTTCAAAACAAAGATGTAACACATGTAATGTCCCTGCCCCACCTTTCCAATACTTCTCAACTGATGATGGAAAAGTCACAAACAAATTAAAAGGAAGCTTTACTTGAAAAAGAAAATATAGCAGGCGTGGACACAGCCTTCACTGCCCAAGACAAACAACCACCCAGATCTGATTAATATTTGGCACATTTTGACGAATGATGCATATTTCTAAATCTAGTCTTCCTCGAAGCAAGTGAAAGGCAACTCATGTGTTTTCACAGAAAACTGCTTGGACAAGTGGAAAATCACATCTCTTCTCCCAGCGATTCCCTCTCCTCCCCTCAGTCATCCACCATTAGGCTTGCACAGTAGAAAAACCTGTTGGCAGTCTGCGCCATGCTGCTACCTGCTGAAATGTAACTAAGACAAAGCTCCTTTATCTGCCCTGCTGGTCTGCTGTCCTCAGCACACAATTTACTATTCAGTCATTAAACAGATGCTCTTGTCCAGACAGAGACATAATAAGTGCATTCAAATAAGGAGGTGGCCTCATATTTCCAGCATGTCCCCACCCCCCGACTTTGTCAGATGTGAAGGACATAGGGAGCCAGTGTTGGAGGTCACAGGAGACCTATCTGGATTGCAGACTGTAGAGATGACTTACTTTATGACTCCCACTTTGGATTTCTCTTCCTCCTTGTCATGCTGCCTCTCCCTCACTCTCATTCCCACTGGATTTCTCATTCCCTATGTTTTTTTCTACCTGCATGCCACATTACATTTTGAAGGTGAATCCCATAAATAATGAAATTATTTTGGAGGATAAATTACACAGGAAGGCTTTTTTTAAAGGCCTGATTACCATTGCATGGAGTACCCTACCTTGAACATCTAAGTGGACATTCTTACAGCAAATTCTTATATTCTGACAGGGCTAAGTAAGTTTTCTTTAAGAAAAATATTAACCTGAAACAAAGGACAAATGAAGGAAGTGAGGAATGTGCTGAGTTACGTAATCCCTTTAAAATGTATATCATTTTCAGATTTGTTCCCCACGTGTCATGCTCTAATTCCGTCTCAATTTTTATCTTTGAAAACAGGCCTGGGAAATTAATCTCCTGAAGACTCTTGACAGGGTCATGTTCAGACCCACAGACATTCTCCACAGGTGCTCTGTATGCAACTGCATGTGCAGTTTGTGTCTCTTTTTCTATATGTGTGTTACCCACAGTTAGTTTTCAGTGCTATTTTTTGTGCATTTCAGATTACTCTGCTTGTACCTTAACCTCCCTAATTTTTCCAATGGAAATTGCATTAATGATGAAATGTATGTATGATTAATGTGAAGCAGTAAATAAAGCATTATGTTAATTACAAGATATAGTCAATATGTTAAACAATCACCAGCAATCTGAGATTTTCCTAATGTAGTGTGGTGGCTTTTCACCAGCAGAAAGGTTTGCATGGATGCCACCATTGTTTTCATATAGCAAGATGGATAGCACAAACTCCAAGAGTTAAAATACCCCATTGTTTGAACAATGATTACATTTTAATGTTGCAATAAGGCTGTGCTCTGAATGAAGCACAGACATATGGCAAATGTAAGAGTTGATTAGTATTGGAGCAGAGATTCAGAAGCAACTGGTTTGTATCACAATGCAACATTTGCTAACATTATCGTTGTGTCACTTCTTGTTTTAGTTTGAAAATGTGGCTGGAAGGCCTGTTGGCTGAAATGGCTGTAATGTCTGCAGTTAGAAAACCACCAGAAATGTTCTTAATGAAGAAAAATTTAGCACGGATATGAATCAACTGCCTTATTTCCCTTCTAAAATGTCAGCATGTCACTGGGGTGTCATGACTTATTTTACAGCGATGAGCGAATTAATCTTGCGGAAATTACTCAGAAAAATAAAAATGACTTGGACTTGAAATACAGATGGTGTCAGTTATGCGAACAGTTCTCTCTCACCTTGCATCATTCAATTAAGACTTCTTTTATGATTCATTTAAAGAAATTGTTTGAGTCAATGTAAGTCACAACTGCTGTTTGACTGGTTTTGGGCCAAGTCCTTCCTACCCACATGAAACACACATATCCGCCAACACCACCCCCCTACACACAGCCTCTCCCAAGCATGCCAGTACTGAGCGGTGCTTTCACTATAAAGAGCAAAGGAGGGCCAAGCGGCAACTAGGGCAGCGGGGGCGCAACCTGTCAGGGAACTCTGTTGCCAAGCCTCAAATAACATTGGGAGGTAGCCTTGAATGAAAGTCACTTTCAAAGTTTATCTTAGTATTGTAAAGACCCATATTTAGATGAACTTTATACGCTTTTTCCTAAGCAGCTTCTTCTTTCGTATGTGAAGTCTGATGCACATGTGAATTCCAAAGTGACAGGGGTAAGAGTTACCATCTAAATACTGTATGTTGTAGGGGTGGACAATATGTTGAATATACCTGATGTATTGTGGTATGTTCTAAGTGAGTCTACAACCATGCTAGCAGCACTGTGATGCTGTACTTAGGAACACAAGGGCTTTCAGCTAAATGTCACTGCCAGCACATTAACATGTTCACAGTGACGATTCTCATATGCTTATGTTTAGCAGGTATAATTTAGTTTGGCATGTTAGTATGTTGACATTTCCTAATTGGCACTAAACACAAAGTACAACTGATGTTTTGCAGATGTTTGGTCCAAGGCCAAAGTATTGGCATATTCACATTGGTGCTCAATAAATAATAAGCTAAATGTCACCAAAGTGATTACACTTCACTCCTGGTGTAACATAAATGTAAATTAAACCCATCCAACAGATATTGAGACATTTTTTTTAAAAAAAATCTGAAATACTAGCCACATAGTGGTGCTAAAGGAAAAGTCAGGGCAAACTATCCAGTAGCTGTTGAGATGTTTTACTCTGGACTGAAGCAGTGGACTAACCTTCCAACACTGCCATCAAAGTCATCAAGGACAAAAAAGTAGAAGAATGAATGAGTGAATTATGGAGTATTGGACCCAATTTGTACTTCCTCCATCTACAGTATGCCACCATGAACGTTCCACACTACCGCTACAGTTCATCAAGTGTGCAAATTACTGCCTTTGCGATGTCTTTTCTTTCGCTGTGGCCTCAGCCAGAGAATGTGGAGAGTCTCTCTCTGACTTTCTTGTAATTGCAACAGCCAGAAAACCACCACCGAGTCATCAATCAACCTCAATGGGAGGTTTGATTGAATTTCATCGTTTCCTTCAGTCTGAGAGGTTCTGGAGGTCGATACGCCTGATATTTGTGTGAGAGTGTTAGTAAAATGACTGGTAAAAAGTATGATATATGAAAGAGGAATATGAACTAAAATCAGTTTTTTCCTTCAATCTGTGTTTACTCAGGAAAACAAAATAAAAAATGCACAAAAATACAACAGCAAAACAATGTTTAACAAAGCAACACTGGGACAATATCACAAGAACAGCTATGAGCTATTTAATAAAGAAATAAAAATGTCTAAAATTAGACTGTTTTGCAGATATTTTTGGAAGATCAATGTTCACAATCAATGTTTGTGGTGTCCTCTTATTTCCTTCCAGTTTCTTGTCCAATATAAGACTGAGGTGTGGAAAGAACAATCTAAGATTACATTAATAGAAATATAATCTCCTCTTTCATCTTTAATTTTTCACCATCACATTGCAGGAATGTAGCACTCATCATCCTCTTAATTAGCTGTCATAATATGGCCAAGAGGAGTTCCAGAAAAGATGCTTCCCTCGACGCTGGTCATTGGAGAAATTGGGAAGGGTGGTTTCTAGGATATTTCACTAGTTTTTTCCTTTATAGCCTCTTTTAAGGCCACTGTCCTCTTGGGTGCTAGCTGCATCTATCCTAACTGAAAATGGGAGAGTCGAAAAGGTGAGGCTTCACTAGACACACCATACATCATATGTGACAGATGTCTGCTCATGTCCCAGCGCCAATAGTCTCCAGTTCAGTTATTAGCTGTTCCTGAGGCCAAACTCAAATGCACAAGGGAACAAGACTTGCATATCTGTATTTTCACTCTCTGATAAGAGTAATTTAAACTGTGGCCGACGTAACGTTAATGAACAATGGACATGCCACTGACATGATAAACAAGTAATATTATATTACATGGTTAAATTAGACTGTGTGAGAAGAGACAAGTCAAGTGACTTGGTTTGCATATGAATAAATCCTCAAACAATCATGTACTTCCACTTCTGCTTCATGTTTCTTATGTTCAGATGTGATACTGCATTTTTCTCTATCAATTGAGTTATCAATCAATTCATTTCAAAGTATGCAAACTGTATTTGAATACTACATATGCGGACAAACATATTTCACAACAACAGGGTTTCAGTGGAGTCATCACACAATAAACAAGACCAGTAGCAGGATGCCCCATCTTTGGCCAGCAGCTTTTCTCAGTACCCAGCTCTAAAGGTTATCCTCTGTAGGTCATTCTTAACAGAGCTATAAAGCAATCATAGTGACAGGAACCATAACTTGTACACGGACAAAGATAAGCATCGTTTGACCACTTGACTAAACGTTGGAACAGTGTCATGCAATTCAAGCATGCATTGTAAATGCACAACTTCGAGATGCACCGAAGGCACATTCCCCGTGTCTTTGCTGATTTTTGCACCCACGGATGTACAAAGGAATTTTAGTCACACAGGTGCTGGAATTCGCATGTTTGAAGAGTCTCTTCATTACAGGGTTCAGGCCCATTTTTTTGTTCTGCCTCATTTTACAGCCTGATTGGAGTTTGGGCAGCAGCAGAGGCCAGGTTCTAATTCTCTCTCATAATGAATTAGTGTCATAATTAGTAACGAGGCTAACCTTCTTAGTGCACAAAGCAGGAGTATGTGCCCCCCTACTTTTTGTGGTTTTTGTATAATTTGGGTGTTTTGTGTGTGCAAGTTGAAAGTGTTTTTTGCTGAGTGCTTGTGCATAATTTTCTGTTTCATCGGTAATTGTTGCTAATGAGATGTCTAGCACTCTTCTGAATGTATCAGTGGATTTCGGACTCCTGCATATTCTATGCCCAAGTTCACTTTTCAATGCATTCGGCTCCCTTACTCATCTACACCTGTGTATGCCTATGCACTCTCACTATGCAGAAAATACCTTACTGTACACTGGCTTAAAGCACTTAAAGCCACAGCTCAAACTGAAGATTAAGTAAGGTACAGTGCCATCACAGGTTTGTGAACACACAGGAACTACTATATGCTAATTGTAATTACACACATAGCCAGACTTCAAGGTTATAGCAATATTTTGCTAATTGATAAGACAAAAACTGTTGAAAGGGAATGTGGCAATTAATGGAACTCCCCTGGTTTGATTCTGCTATCAAAATTACATTCAGAATTAAATCTGTTTATTGAATCAAAATCTGTTTTAATCCCTTATCAGAGCTCTTAGGTTAACTTTTAGATAAAGTAATGAAAAATACTATGGTTGAGAACTGAAATTTGAAAGACTGACTTTCCAAGAGCTAAAACTATTTGAACTGTTTAAATTTCTCTGTAATTACCAAAGTAGGAAGAGGAAATAGAAAATTAAATTAGCAATTTCTTAGACTGGGACCCTAATGAGTATGGGAATTTGACAAGCACAAAAGGGAATCAACGCTGGGATGGCATTATTATATTTTTAATATTCAAACATTAATTTATTGTATCAGGCATTACAAATATACACACACTCATGTAACATATTAACATAAAACATACATAAATACATATGTGCATGTGTGTGTATATAATAAAAAAGCCTCCCTCTCACTGTCTACCTCAAGCTCGGGTCCTCTACCAGAAGCCGAGGGGTCTAGGAGATTGAGGGTTGTATGCTGTGCCTGTTCTTCTGGACTGCCAACACGGAACTGTTATACATATATACAGTATATATGTATCACAGCGTTGTTATGGTCAATGAAAACATAATCATCCTAAGTTAGAAAAGACTGAAAGATAGAAATGAATGATTCATATCACTGCGCTAGAATATTCAATCCAAATATGGAAATAGAGCTGGTGTAAGAGTCACGAAGCAGTTAAGTGGTCATGGCTACCTCCTATGTTTCTAAAGTTTTATACAATTCTCCCTTGATATGAACATTGTCTAACTATGGATTGATGAACATCTAAACTCTTTGAGATGACCTTTTAAACTTTCCAGCTTTATGCAAATCAACAATTGTGACAGCTAAGTCTTCTGGGATCTAACTTTTGCAAGGCATGGCTCACATCAGCAGATGCTTCCTGAAAACAGCACACTCAAAAGTTTTTCGAATGTTTTTATGAGTTTAAATTGCTCTAACAGTCTTTAGGTTTGCTTTTCATAACTCCACTATGATGGTTTGAATCATGTATTCAGTATGGAGAAGAACAATGCAATGAACAGAGTGCATTTGTCCATACTTGTAAATGAGATGAAGATCTGACTAGATTTTTTTTTGGCTTTGTTTTTTCGTGCCACTGCAATAGTATCAGATGAATATGTGAACATTACTGGTCTGTGTCTTTAAGTGGCTTTTCACTACCAATCCTGCGGAACAGTTTAAGTGCATATCTAAAGTGATCTAATTAACATGATGATAGTATCACTTAAGATTCTCTCAGAATAAATGTCTCCTTTGTTATCATACAAAAATCTCTGTAGTGGTAAATCAGGCTGTGAATGTTGTGAATCTGGCACAGATAGTGTTTTTGTCCTTACATACTGCTGCTAATTGACTACTATATAGTCAAATATGTGATTGCATTTTTCACCTACGTCTTTATCTAAATCCCACATATGGCACTTGTATCTTGTGGTGATTGGGTACCACATCATTTCTTTGAAGTGCTTACACAGTGAATTTGTTAATCTTCCTCTTACTTCTTGAATGTTTTCTGACACTGTGCCATGTTGCAACGAAAAGAACACCAGACACAATCAGACTCAGCCATAGAGAATAACCTACAGTTCAATTTTCTTGTTCTCCACCTACGATCACAACTAAAGTTTGGCTTCCAGATACAGATTCAACACTTGCCCAGGCCTGTGAGCTGCAGAGCAAACCTCTTGATTAACTGGTCAGTCTCTCTCTGAACTGGAAGTCTCACCCTCCAGTCAAGACTTTCTGTTTGAGACCTAAATAAAAAGTCTGTAGATAAAAATGGAGGACAAGATGCTCCACCACAGGGTGGCTGGCCTCAGTCTGCATAATAAGGTGAATGACTTTAACAAGCCAGGAGGGCCTTGCTATTGAACTCCTCCACAGAAACAGGAGCCAGAATGAGAAGAGGTTCAGACACCTGGTACGATGTCTGCCTCTGAAAGTGATGTAGGTACAACTAAAGTGTGCAGTAAGAGGTGGAGGAATTTGTGGCGAGCCTGGCTGCTGTGCTGGCAGTGTTGCTACTATGACCCTGACACAGACAAGCAGTTACAAATTGAGCAGGTGGATATCTGAATAGAGCTTGATAGAATAAAAATCAAATTATTTGATTTTCTAGTCACACTACACACACAATGTGATGATGTAGATGATATAGATGTAGATGCTGTTAAACTGACAATGTAGATGCTGTTAAAATGTGTCTCAAATGGACTGACACTCCTTCACATAAAAAGCAGCTAATCTACAATCTCCTCTGTACGACAGTCTTCCCATGTGTCTCCATGCCTTTAATGTTTTTTTTGTATCCAGTCAAGTATGCTGAAGACCATGCAACAGTGAGACGCATTTTTACAAAGCAATAAACTCAATAGAGTTAGAATGTACACCAGTGCCATTTGTTTAAATTTTATTGGAGGAAATAATGGAAATAAATACCATCTACCAATATCATGTATGGTCTTACATAAGTTAGAAAGAGGATTTGATGAAGCCTATTTCTCCCTTTGCCTTTTGGAAAGAAATGCTGACTCGGGTTAAATAAGATAATAACTGTATAAATCTGATATAATCAGCGTTAATCCACTGAAATCCTATGATGTTTATACCACACTGTGGTGTTTCGATTCATACAGTGTAGACGAAGTGCATTTTCACTGGTCTAGATGTTTATATCAGAGGAGATCAAAAATAGATCTATTTGGACTAAAAGGGTTCACCCTATTCTTTACATCTGGCAGGCGAAACATACATAGGATTCTACAGACACAAGCCATCTGAACAGAGGTTATTCCCAAGATGTATTTTGTTTACTTGAGGTTCAGTTGTAGCAGCTGAGCTTTGTTCATAAAATTACTCAAAATAACCAATTATCCATCTTTGGCAATGTATAGAACAATCCCCAAACCCCAGAGGATGCCTGTAGTCCTGACACTGACAGAAACAACTCATGTCACGCAGACTAAATATAGCCTTTTTCTTATCCTTCCCTTTGCTTTCTCACTTTCACTGTTCCGTCTGATTTGCTCTATGTGTCTTTTTGTCTGTCTGCCTCTACATTTGTCAGTCTGTTTTTGTGTTTGCATCTGTCAAATCAAAGGCAAACACATAAAGTGCGAGCATTTGCTCTAATAGATGGGAGCCTTGGGGTAAACGAATACATGCAATAAAGGACGTATAACATAGAACAACGCTGAACAACAATGAAAAAATACCATTTTTGAGGTGTATAATACAGTGATATCACTAATTACCCTTGGGTGTAATTATTGTACTACAAGAGCTCTGTTAAATGTTTTTAATTTTACATGTGATTACCTGAGATAGTAATTCTTCATGTACATTAGAAGGATGGCTATGTCCTAGCATGGGGGTAGATCAAACACTGATCAGGCTATGTATGTGCAGGTGCATGTCTGTTTCTGAGAGAGTCTGAGGAAGAATGGGAGGGCATCTGTTTACAAAAGTGTTAGCCATCTGTAGCAGCTCTTATAATCTTATTTAAATGAGGAGAAAGTATAACAAAAGTACATTTAATCTTCTGAGGAGCTGTGTAAAATGTGTCTATAGAAAATGTATTTGTAATGAGCCTTAGCAGGATTAAAATTATGTATGGCATATTGAAGGTAAGATCTAATAAACAACAAGGGATATATTTAAATACAGTAATGTGTGTTAAGTAGAAAAAAGACATACCTGCTATGTAACAGGATAAATAAACTCTGCCAATGCAATTCAATTCATGCTTAACACTTCTTGTGTAACTGCAGCATTACTTATGTTTAATTGCGTAGATAGTAGACATAACTGCGTCACAATAGGTTTACCCAGGGACAATAATCTTAATCAATATTTTAATTAATAATATCAGTCTTTAGTGTGCCATTGCAGTGTAGACTGAAGTAATATATTAGTATATCTCCAAACCCTTAATTTCATCACTGAATTTTAATAACTTAGAAAATGTTTTTTCAAAACCTCTGGTCTTGAGGTTTGAATTAGACTACATCTCTTACAAACTTTGTTGGTTTAGATTGTCAGATAATTTAATATAAATTAAGAGACAGCTAAAACTAGAGCTGAAATGATCAGTCAATTAAACTATTGACTAAAGATTAATTGCCAAATACCATCAAATGATTGTTGATCAAATGATCAAAGGGTTTGTTATTTATCAAGTAATTCTCTGATTCTCTGGCAAATCTGAGGATTTCATGTTATTCACCATTCATTATCATTAATGTGTGATTAATATTCTTAATACTGTCACCTTTGGCTTTAAGAAATGGTGATGGAGACTCATCAGTATTCTATGACATTTAACAGACCAATTAATTGCTTTACCAAATATTTAATACATTAATTGGCTGGGGTAGTAATTCATTCTTGCAGCCCTTCTTAAAACCTACACAAAGGAATTAAAACTTCCTTCTTGAAAACATTTCTTTTACAGAGAGGGGGGTACATTTACAGATGTCAAGTCATATTAGGTGGTCAGGAGAGGTCAGGAGAGAATAGCATCGATTCACCAACTTCTAATGCTCCCAGTAGACTTGTAAGGTAGCATCACATTTTCAGTCTACATATCAAGCAAATGTGATAGATGGCCTTGGAGAGGGTGGTGGGGGAATTGAGAGAAACTGAGACATACAGCATGTTAAAATTACGATGAAAATTGGGACAAAAATGCAGAAATGGGGTGGGTGGATTGGACATGGCGGTGATAGAATTCCACTGGGCAACCTTCTAATTAGTTAGGCTAGCCTGAGGCAGTGCATTGCCACTGGCCTTGTAGCATACAGAGTTCCTGCAAGGGCTCTAATAGAATGATTGACCGCTGTGGCAAAGAACCTGATGATAGATATCATAAGCATAGCGCTTGCATATAATTACCCTGGGGTTTACAATGCATGATAAATACCCACATGCATAAAGATCGATAATTGGCGTTCACAGTTGGGAATATTAACTATCAGACCTCCTTGTAAGCTTTTGCATGAATCGCCCTCACTAGCACGCAGAATTCATGCACTCGGTTCCTCTCCTGCAAATTTAAAACCCAGTAGGACTCCCTCACCGTTTCACCTGCATATATCCGTGTGACTAATGTGTAGGATTCACAATGTCACAGAAATGGACTGATTTGGAGAATGTGGTTATTTTGTTTCATGATCTTGTGATCATTTCATTTCACGATGAGAAAGAAAACAGGAATGTGACTACAGCTTACTTCCTTTGTGCTGCTCCTTAATTGGCCAGCAAGGGAAATCAGCCATTGAAATGGTGTCACAGTGAATGTGTGCTATCCCAATGAGCGAGTCGTAAGGGGAACTTGTCAGGGGCCAGCATTAGCAGCATCTTTAAAAAGCTACTTTTTTTGCTGCAGGAAAGACTGCAATTAAATGGGTGGCAATAAGAGAGAAGGTGAAAGAATACTATGCTTCGCTATGCCTAACATCTAATTATCACAGGATAAGAATCAGGGATAGTAATATAATGAACTTAACGGGTGGTGCAAATTTTGTTCTTGTCACTGGCTTCTTCCTTTCGAGTCAATAGCAGGATTACAACATCACTGGAGAGTTGAATGAGAACAAGAATTTGATCATAAATACAATCAGACAGGCCAGCCTTGGTGTTAGTTATCATTAATATGAATCTGACAAATGTGTGGTAAATGTCGAAGTAAGTTGCTTTAATTATCCAAATGATGTGAATTTACCCGCAGTCACTCTAGACTGTCCCTCTCATATGCTATGGCCTCATTAATTCAGATTATATTCACACCTCTCAGGGCTGTTTTCACACATTATATTCTGCTTTTTTCTGTTTTTCTGACAGGTCACATGAATGGACAGGAAAATTCCAAGGGGATTAAATGTATCATTGCACTGGCACTGAACATAGTTGTTTTATTATATTGCTGGAGGTGTTGATTGTTCTTAGCTGGTCACATCAGTTCCTTGTAGAAATGGTGATGAAAAATAGCAAGATAAAAAAAAAATTTCACACCTTTTTGTTTGAGGTTCTCCCTGAGTTCATGTTACCATGCAGGTTTCATGATACACCACGTCATTAGATCTGAAATGAAAATAAGCTGTGGTGCCATAACATGACAAAAATGTCAACACACCTCAGTACAATGACTGCTGTCTTGGCTACTGATTAAAAAATATATAATTGTCAACAATTTTTGTTTTAATGAATACTCCAACATTGCTACAGCTGGAGTTCATTGGTGCCCCGCAGTTAGATAAGGATAACCCTAAAATTTGTGAATGCCGAATACAGCAACACTGGAGCAAACAAAATGAAACAGAGTAATTGGCTGTGGCATCTGTTACCAGGAGAGCGACTGAACGATCTGGCAATGTCTTGGTGCATGGCGGGATACAAAACCACAAGCCACACCAACACAGGGGACAGACAACAGCTCCCAACGCTCAAGGAAAAGGGGAAAGACAGAGCCTAATCCTTACACCTGGCTCCACTGGCAAATGCTTTAGGATTTGTCATTCTCATGCTGTGTGTATTTTCTAAAAGCAGTACATGAACAGTTTGACCACATCAGTCAGTTTTGGATGTGGGCAAAAAAACTGGAACTACACTAAAAACCTACACAAATACAACATGCATTAAAAATAAAAACAGCATTAGAGGAGTGGAGAATTTGATCTATTAAAATAATAACAAAAATTATTTATATGCATTAAAATATCTATGGAAATGGCTGAATGCCATATTTTGACCTCATTCACCAACGGTAAAATTAGTAACACATAAGATTAAAAAAGCAAAGATTTCTAACCAATTCAATATCTGTGAATCAAGCTAAAAAATATTTAATAGAAGCCATTTTTACATAGGGCACTGATTTTGTGAGTACAATGAAACCGTCCAACGCAGATTGGGTTCTGGTCCTGAATCAAGTGGATCTGTGACAGTTGCCCCCAATACAATAATGAGATGCAGTCTGCTCCGTGCGTTTGGTTTCTTTTACTGGGGACAGAACACACACACACACACACACACACACACACACACACACACACACACACAGAGTTTGTTTATGTTCATGGCACATCCTATTGTCACACCACATTCCTAATCACTTATTGTGAGTTTGAAGTTCAGTGGCCTTCTATGTCTTCAATGAGGGTAATTAAGTTGTAGTGATAGCTGTGGTAGATGTGGTGAGGTCTGGACACTGATTGTCCAGGAGTTCCTTAGTGTGAAATGTTGATGACTTTGGACACAGCATTGGATGAGGAGTCGCTGCAGAAAGCACTCTAATCAGCTCTGGCCACACTCCCTAACTTTACTCTCATTAAAGATGGCAAGTGACATTTAACTACTACACTAGGGACTCTACAATGCAAATAAATGGCAACTTCAGCATTAGAATTATAATGGCCTTCTTATTCTACTTTTAATGACCCAATCTAGTTTTCAAAGTCACCTCCTCAGGAATAGGTGGGCTTGCCGCCTCCTACAAGCCTTCTTATTGGCTAATAGGGAGCAAACGATGTCAACTTAACTGTAGGGGAATTCTCAGTGGTGAGGAGAGGGAGAGGCTAAAAGCTAAATCACTTACTTTAACTCCTCCACTTTTCCAAATTCCAAACTGGCTTAATGCAGGCACAGTTTGGATATTTTCATGCTACATTTCATACAGGGGTCTCGCTAATCCCCAGGCTAACCTAATGAGGAGGTAATGAAAAGTTAATCCACATGGCTCAACTCCGCCTAGCCTTTAGCTAATGCTGCTTTTAACTCCAGCTCTCATTAACTTTTAAAACACAAGCCATTAACAACAGGTTGGTGGACTAACTGTCGGTTGGCCTCCCAAGCATGCTGCTATCCAACCACTCACTGTGTCTGAACTTTAAAGCACAATTAGGCTAGTGTGAGAAATTCTTGGTATGCACTGACCCTCTAATTAGGATACAGTCTGGATTTTCTGGAGCTCAGCTGTCACTGTATTGATTCCTCCTCAGGAGTCTGCTGCTCGTGGAGGAAGTCAGATTGGACACTCAACCCAGGAGGTGATGTCTGACATTTTTTAAATTGCTGTTGAGACTGCACATAAGCCCAGTTTAACTCAACAGTCTGTTGATTTTTGCACTGTAAATTACAGCAATTCTAGAAAATTGGATTCCAAATACTTTTCTTAGCTGCAGGTACATTTCCATTGTTTCACTGCAGGTTAACAGATTGATTTGTTGTGTATGCACTCCATTTTCATTAAGGAAATGATGAATAATTTAAGAGGAAGATTAAAAATGAATCACAACCAACTCACATCATAAGCTTAAGGGGGGAAGGGGGTCTAATCAGAAATAGACACTGTCACCTCCCACCTCTCTGAAGATTTCAATGTTGCCTCCAATGAGAACTGCCACTGTTGTCTTCATGCCTATATATGACAACACTGGGTCATAAAACATGTCTGACTGAACCAACTATAAATAGTGATTTGATTACAGACGGTTAATGCAAGGGCAAACAAGTGAGTAAATTTTGCATTCCTGGAGCTTTCTTGACAGCTCTCAACTGATTACCAATTCATCATTTTTGTGCTGTGGTGACAGATACTTCTACAGCATTGCTGCTCTGGAGAATGAGAATGAGGTTAATGAATGTGGATCAGGCTAATTCCTCTGTCCTTGCCAGGCTACAGATGCATAAAATACCCATACAGATCTGCATTGATGAGAGATGGTTTGTTGCTAAATGTAAATGCCCACAGTCCTCATGGGACATTGAGCCAGAACAAATTCACATACCCACTTTGGCAGTAATTGACGTAATGTCTTTCAGATGTTCAAAGTGTTGAAAAGCACCATTTCCAGGAACGTCATGTACAAATGTATGGTTTCAAATTTAATTGGAAGGGCAGAAGCATAGCCTCCAGATATATTTTATATACTATTACCAGTATTAATAACTCTAGGCATGCAACAACTGAAATGTTACTGCATGGGTGGTCTAAACACTCAGTTAAATGGGGGCTTGCAGTTATGTAAGAAGTTATGTGATACTGCATATGCATGTCAGCGACTGGAACAACGTAAAGTGAAATCCACAAGATGGTTTGTTCATGGTATAAATTTACACATTTACACATTTACACACAACATTTTTTATGGGGTCGTTTGAGGTCCTGCCTTGATCGGGCTTAGTCACATCGTCACAGTGCATGTCTTAAAATGAGTACTATTATCTAACCTCTGAACCTTTATGCCAGCCTTCCTCTCACTCCCTTCAAATTGTTAGGATGCAGTTCAGCAGGTTCGGCAAATAAGGACTAAAATCCATCACTTCAAATACTATGCATCTAAGGTGTCAAAATGCAGCTTCAAATTCTGATATCTTCCGGCTGCTACAGACAGAAAAATCACTTAGTGAAACACTTTAGTTCAGTTTCATCGCACTCCCACCAAAAAAAAAAAACCCTTCCTTTCTCCTCAGGGGGCAGACGATTATCTGTTGTCACACTCACACTCACAACTACAGTATTCCAGTTACTATTACAGTGTAGACACTGGATGGGGAGAGATAATATTTGATGCATTCCCTCGTGATTTAGGACAGATTCAGGAACTAATTTATGGGCTTGCTTTGTAATTGCACAGGCACATTTACGCATACAAAATACACCAATGAGTAACAGCCAATATGCCATGCTGCTAGTACCAGACAGTCAATTCCACGTAGTTAAAAATCGATTTATGAATTTATATATCGACTGTGTATATAGGGATGGCACTGGAAGATCATTTTAATCTCAGTACATACCAACAAACACTTACTTATTTTTTTATTAATTAATATATTATTATTATTATTTGACCAATTAATAATCAGAAAATTAAACTCCTCTCCTGGAGTTATGTACAGTGTAAGGACTGTTTAATATACATTAATCAAGAACGTATCAATCTTGTACTTCTTAAACCATAATCTGAAGTTTGATTTTATACCTCAATTAGGCTTTATCTGTTTTTAATTTGGTGATTAAACAATCCCAAAATAACAGGCAACATTCATTGAATGCAAGTAGCAACATCATAAAGAAGACATTTTCTTTCAATTAACGTAACAGGGTGCAGTGATAGAGCCTGTGCTAATAAGTGAAGATTTCTCTTGCACTTAATTCATATTCTAAAGGGAGGGAGCAACCAGTTGGCCTGTGAAACAAGATCTGCTGAATCTCAATTTTACACTTATGAAATTAGCCAAGTCTTGAGAGACGAAAAAGACATGACTCAGCAGAATGTGGATTTGACGATTGGGGAAGGGCTTGGACGTCGACCAACAGCATGACAGCAACTTGCAATATGTGAACCACATTTGAACCAGGTCAGGAATGAGAACAATATGAGCAATATGTCATTAGGCAGCATGCGGAAACCGCAAGTTTACATTAATGTATGAAGATAACATAGTGTTGGCAGAACAGCCTGAGCAGGATGGAATACAAACCACGAAGGTCTTGAAAAGGTCTGGGCTAGCCCCCTAAGCAAATTCCCAAGTTGTTCTTTGAAAGAGACAAGAGGAAGGGAGCATTTCATCTTTGCTGTGTTGCAAGACAAAAGCAGTTGCTATGTATACAAGCAACAGGCAGCTCTTCAGATTGTTTAATTCCGTGGCTAAATGATGTAAATGTTAGAGGTCATGAATGTTTTCTAACCAGCTGTCAGTGCAATAAGCGTAGTGCTGCTGAGTAAAAGAGGCGTCGCTGGAGAGGCATGATCTCTACGGTTAGTGTGGAGGCCGAGGGGAAGGAATTACCAAAGGGCTAATAGAGCGGAGTTTGCCTCACTCTCCATGATTAATTAATTATCATTTTCTGCTTGATGGCTCTCTGAGGGCTATGGTGCTTTGCTGCTGATGCACTGTCAGCATTTGAAGCTTATTACTGCACTAACCCATGTAAACCATATAGTACAGTCTCCCAGATACCTCAAATTATGGAGTCATAACTTCATAGAGAAAATCTAATTGGCACATTCATTACACTCTATATTAAAACAATTCATAGAACATATGCAATTACAGCAACTGTAGACACGTTATGGTGAGCTGGTTATTTAATGAGAATAGTTCCATACTTGGGTTTCATTTGATGGTTTCTTAGTCCTTCCATATAGGGATTTCATCATTTATTGTTCATGTCCTGACAAAGTCTCTCCTATGGCAGGGCTTAAGAGTATTCCCACAACTGCGTGTTGAGCAAAACAATTAATTTACTGAAAAATAATTTTGAGTCTGAATAGATAAAACATCGACTGGGATTTAAATTTCAAAAATGTAATTACGAACAGAAAAAACCCCAACAGAGATTAAAATGTTATGTGTTGTGACTCTTCTGTTATGTTAACATGGGACAACTCAGACACAGCAGTTGGGGCACATTTGGTTTTGAATAAATAATTGAATTTTGTTGATATTTTGAATAAACAGACTTAGCAACTCTGACAATCCTTGCATCATGGCTACCATTGATATTTCCAAAATAAATATCAGATACAGGACATGGTGGTTTAGCTAAATCAAAGCTGTTTATAGTTTTATGCGATATTTGTCTTCACACATCTTGTGGCTGCATTCATGGCAACGAAATGAAGCCTTCATTGAGCCCTTGGCACATCTAACAGACCAGATGAAATATTGGAAAACTTTCTACTGCCCAGATTGAAAGCTGTGCATGCATTCGTTCATGCATCCCATCGGGGACACTTTGGCACATAAAAGCTATTCTTCTAACAACCTAATTTGGGTCATTTCACTGGTCCAGTCATCTAAACAAGCTAACAGGCCCACTGAGGTCTGAACAGAACAGCTTCACTGTTACACTTGATATGAAACCCTTCCTCTTATCTACTCTTTATCAACAAACCACACAGCTTCTATTTGTTTTTGATGGCACACAGATTGTATATTTTTCTTGATGAGAAGTGTGGGTATGCTGGGAAAGGTGTTACTCAGAGCTAACGTGAAAAAGGCAGGTTTCATTTTCATTTCAATTTCATAAAAAGATTTGGATCAATGCTGCAATTAATAAAATATGGCTGTTTAACAACATGTAGCTGCAGCCATGAAAAATTACACAAACCAAGTAGATGTCACTCAAAAATCTACCACCACACTTACAAGAAGAAGAGAAATATAATTGGCAGGTCTCACTTTTCATTTATCTATGCACCCACTCGTGTATAAACTGACAAATACTTACCAAGAAAACTGATAATGAGAGTACTATATATAATATTTCCTAGTGAGCTTATGTGGCCTTTTTCAGATATATGTTGAAACAGGGAATATAGCTGTAGTCAATATAATGATTATTTTCCAGAAGTGTAATTTAAATATGGGAAATATATATTCACTCTAGACAATTCAGTCTAAGTTCAACATGCTCTGCTGTGATAATCTTTTTTCAACTAAATATTTTAATTGTGCAGATGAAAAAAATATTTAGTTTGTTTTAAATTACAGTTTACCTGGAATCAGTTTGAAAAATTAGGATTATTTGAGCCAGTGACCCACTAATATACTGATTGAATCTCCAGACATTAGACAAAGGCAGTAAAATTTCAAATGTGCATATGAGACATGCTATCATTGCAAAAGGCATGATGAGGCACGGTGAAAGCTTGCACTTTAGAGAATCAGGGCAGGCGGTGAAGCTATTCTAATTGACGGCTGAATGAAAAAAACACCATAATGAGTGCAATATAATCACCTGCTGACATAAGCAAAGAGCAAGAGGGTGAAAACGCAGTTGGGTTGTATTAAGAACTCCAATCTCATAGGATACCAAGCATATGAAGAGGCAGGCATTTTGCACTAGTGAAGGACTATTGAAGCAGCATAATTTCCAGAGCCATATGAGTGTTACCTTGGTAAATTCTTACATAATTAGCAATTTCTAAACTCAATGGAATCTCACCATGACTTTAAATAATAAAACCACTCAACAGTGTTTCTAGTTGTGAAATAAAGTACAAATATACTCAAATATATGTCTCAGAAGTTTTCAGCAAACACATACACCTGTGAATTCATTCCTTGTTGTATGTCAAGGCATGATGCAGCAAAATACAAAATACTTAGAATGAGTGATTTACTCCAAAAGTACATTCAATAAACAAGATAAAGTCACTGTATTACTCCAACCAAAACAGCTAGATAAATGTAACAAATATTCACAAAGACAAAATCCAGTCTTGACAGTCGCACAGTAATCCTCGGGCCAACCACATTACTAATCCCAAATTTCAGACAATAAAAACATCAAGGCCTCCATATTTTAGTGCTGAGCTTCAGCACAGATAAGTGATTATTGACAGGGTGTGTGTTATATTCTGCATAAAACTAATGTGATGTCAATTAGCCATTAATACAAATGTCTTGCCCTTTTCTGTAAATGTCTGATTTGACTCAGCAGTTAATATGCAGGCACTATGAGCTCGCACAAGGGAGGGTGAACGGGGCTGGTTCTGCATAAAATCAACAGCAAGCTAAAGGCTTAGCTGGAGGGATACCACTCGAAAAGTATGAGCCTGCCTATTTTCTGAGTCAATCTCCTACAATTGCAGATTTCACATACAACAGTTATCCCAAATATATCCCTGCTACTGTCATGCATAAGCTAGGTCTATTTTAAAAGTTGTGTGTTGTGAGAGTTGTGTCTCAAATAGCTTGTCAAACGCTTGTCATCTGCAGCTCCAACGGTGTAAAGTGTCATTCCGATACTGGGCAACATTGTATGGGGGACAGGTGGCAGCTGTGCCCATAAAGAGCAACACAATGGTGTGGAACAATGATGACGCCGAGTCATAGACCATCGGGGAGTGCCATGAAATGGCTTCCATGTCATTGCACAAAGCCACCAGTCCATTCAGCTTTTATGACACCTGGAAGGGCAATCAGCCGTCACTCACAAACACAAGATGGACTCGAGAAACAAGTTCTCATAAAAGTACAGGTCACTTCTTTGGACATTCTGCAAGCTACTCAAGCGACCCAAAGCGTTGTGGTTTTTCAATCTCTGTGCAATATTCTCCCATCTCAAACCAGGGACTTTTAAATGAGCTCAGCTTTCATGGCAAATATTTACCAACATAAGGTCATGTTTGGGATGGGTGCTATCAGCTCATGGTAATGTGCCAGTTTCAATAAAGGTCAAGATTTTGAATGAATGAATGTATTAGAACCACCATTGTCCTTCCTTCACACTCTGCATCCTGACGGATTTTGGGTTCCTTTATTATTGAAAGAAATTTTGCAACATACCAATATTAATCTTCACTCACACTGTATGTGCAGCATTTAATACTGATGGATTAGCCTTTATTTAAGAATTAAAGGAAGGATTAACCTTCGCAGTACATATGATTAATTCCAAGCGCATTTTGTTTGCGGCAACAAGCTGTCACGTCTGCACACTGATTACGATCTCAACAACAGCTACAGAACTAACATGTTTTCTTGACAACCATGTAGTAGTTAGATGACTCTACAACCAACTCAAGGATCAGGCTGCTTGTCCAGCTGAAATGCTATAAAGTGGTGGAGATGGCAGAGAGCATAGCCCGTGTAAGATGAGCTTGCATCCCACAGGGCTCAGCTCATGTCAACCAGTGAACTGTTTACACCCACAAAACTCCAGAAGCTTGTATCAGCTTCCTAGCCCAATCAGGGACCAAGCACAACAAACCACAATTTGACAATGATCAGAAGCATGAATAGTCTGGGCAACCTGTGGAAAAAATTTACAGGGCTCACATAGTCCACTGCACACAAAGTGATCTACTCAGCTGTTTCAGTTAATATATTTAGATCCTATAACAACATAACATGATATTTATTCAGGAATAAGTTATAATTCCAGCACCAACAGAAGCAATAAGAAAAAGGGCAACACTCCTCATCCATTTCTCATTACTCATAGTCTTTTTCTGTAGACACTGAGGTATGATGAAAGCCTATCTTTGGGGGAAATGCTGCTTTACATCAATGCATCGGTAACTCCAAATTGCAAGTGAATTGGTCTTATCCCCTCTGGTAGTCTCCTTAGAGGGCGAATAGCTCCAAATCACATGAGTCATTTCTGACTGTAACAAATTTACTGTCATGAGCCACACATCACTTTTTTCTCCACTTTTGCCCTTTGTGGTTTTAACATTGCCATATTATTGTATTACTGTGTTTGTACTGCTGTTGGGACTTGCTTTTTCACTGTGTCCAATCTTACATGTGAAAGTTTTTCCTCAACTCTCCCTATATGTACAGTGTATGACTGTTTTTGTGATAATTCCGAATAATTATTCATTCATCAACACATGTTCAGGTATGTGTGGTTTGGTGTCGGGAACACATTTTTAATGTCTAAAATCACTGAGACATACTGTTTCAACAGGCTAATCATGTTTAGTCATTTTCAGAGTACACAGTTATAGGAGTAAGACTTCGTAAAACATTTGAATACCTCTAACAAGTTGAAAATAGAACAAAAATTTACAATTTTATCCTTGATTTTTCTGAGAGGGTTTGAAAGTTAATTGTTCTATTGTGATTTAAATGATCCATCTGGGCACAACTCTGACATAGTGTTTGTTTTTAGTTGTCATGAGGTCACTCTCATTCAGCTTTGCAAGCCCGATTCTGACGTTCTCAAACACTATAGGTGGGAAACTGATCATGTTAGTCCACACTTTTGCATTTTGTTTAGCACTACAATAATAATATGAAAACGGATTATGTACCACCAGTGCTGATAACAATCTTCCCCTTGTATAATCATCAGAGTAAAGAATTATGAGCTGAAACAATCTGGTCAGTTTTGCCCATTGTAGCAGAAATAATTCTAACTTTTGTTCATCACAACAGGCTGCCTCAACTAACCCTCTGATCTTTACACAAATAGCCTTTCCAGGCTGTCAGGCTCCTCTGCCAGAATATACAGAAACATAGGGCAAACTTGTGTAAGACTTCCTGCTTGGGTTTGATGCAGCAGCTGAGCAGAAGTGGGGGTTCAGGCTCTCCATCTATACATTGTCAATTAGGGGTTATAACTGGTGAACTGCAATGTAAAAACACATGCAGCAGAGGACGTACTTCACAATAAGTTGAGCAAGCAATTCTGTGGCCAAATTTATTTCATTTATTTAGCTTTCTGTAGACAAAGCTCTTTTTGTCGGTCCCCTATACACGGAAGATGAAAGTCCACATGCCTGGCCACTTTCTCCTATTGCTCTTGTCAAGTGGCGCTTTAAATAGCTGACGCCATTGCAAATTAATTTTTCAAACCAAATCTCTCTCATCACATTTTGTTCTCAAACAAGGCTTTGAAACCTCCCAGTTCCCACTGAGTGATTTCAGCCTGGCCTTCCAAAAATGATTTGAAAACAGCATGATATCTTAAATGCAAATATGGGCATAAAAGAATGAATAGATAACTACAAACAGTTAGCAGTTTGACATAGAGCCACAAAGGAGACAAGAGATGTGGATGGGTGGTGAATGTGGGCAAGGGAGAAATTATTACCACATAATGGAATCAAACAACACCAACACAAACTATTCTGTAGCTTAAAAAAATTCCAGGGTTGAATTATTTCCAACACACACTGAGCATAAGCTCACAAAACTGTTGCATGAGGTGACTTTCCAATATACTGAAGATGCTTTTATTCATCTACACCCAGTATTGTATTCTGGGGTAATATTGGGGTTCCAGTAATTCCTACTTCTTCATGCAAAAAGATACTTGACTTGAACTAAGTTCAATTTTTAGCTGTGATGTCCAAAAGGTTGCTTTCATCTATGTATTGCTAGTGTTAAAGAGCCAACATACCACCCCGTTACAACTTGAACACATCCCCCTCAGAGATATCAAAAAAGTAAACAAATTTCTCACTTAAATCATTTGTGTTCTAATGAGGACCATGCCGATGCCAATTTGGACAAGGTCAATTGATATTGTAATAAAGTGACTGTATACGTAACTTACTAATTCAAAAGGTGGATTTAGTTACGTGACACTTTACAAAAAGTTTTGGTTACCTAGACCCAACACAGACCATGACAAGCCTATTTTCCAATGATTATTAGTTTTGTTTGGCTCACACATACTCCAGTTTGTCTTTTGCCTCCTGTCGTTCTTTTATGGTACATGAACATAACTTTCACAGTTTGCTCGTGAGCATAAGGCTTCGGTCAAACTCTGTGTTAACAACAGAAGGTATTGTCATTCCTGTCAGGTCTGGGTGTAATTGCATTCTTTTTAGTGATCTGAATTTGACACCCCATTTTCAACAATGACAGTATTGTAATTGCTTTGAGAAGTCATGGCTGAGCTTTTGAATGATATCAAAATACCACCCACCCTCCCCACCCACCTCACTCTAGTCAGCATCCTCTCTGTCTACAATGAAGTGTTATTACTGACGCCTTTCGTTCACTCAACCATGAGGCCTATTTGGAATTGCACCACCACTGTCAGACCAACTGCAGTTTTTTTCAGCATGGCACCAGATGAGCAAGGTTGTCTGTTTTAATTGTGTACTATAAGAGACACATATTGAGTGTGGTTTGATGCACACCAATTTTCAAACAATTTTATTTCATGTTTGATTTGGTACATAAACACCATGTCCTGTCTGTAAAACTAGGATAATTTCAACTATTAGATGTTGAAAGTTGATTGGATAATTTGCTATATTTTTTCTTGTGTGTAATCAGCAAAAATTTCTCTCAATCTGTATTTGCAAAGTATTAATATTTGGTGTATAGCATCAATTAAATGTATTTATTTCTACTATTTACAAAATGACATAATCACTGTCATTGTTATTTTGCACATCTAATGTCTGAAGGTTATATCTCTTATTATTGCAGAAAGTACTGTATTATCCACATCTGAATTCTGACTACAATTTATCACGGAATAATTAAAAATGAACTTAACTTGACATCGCTCACTTTTCCTGAAACATCACTATGGGGAACAGTCCCCGTTTTCACTGAAGGGCTGGCAGTGGCAAATGTAATTACATGGGGAGAATTCCTCAAGGTGTTTAATGGCTGCTCGCAAGGTCAGCACAGCCATGTTTAGGATGCTATTCAGGCGTGAAGAGGAGGAGCCAGGCCTGCTTGACTGGTGGTGTGAGCTTTGCCGTCCCCTCAGGTGACTTGCATGAGTTCCACCCAAACCCCTCTTCACTGTTGTACAGTTTGACATCAAATCACAGGAGAATGTTGTCTGTCCAAACGCATTACAAGTCCACGGTTTAGGTTATCGAGAGAGGCTGTGCTCCTGCTTTCCCCAACATTCCCGGTGTGATATATGGTCAATTCCATGAGATTACAAATGCATCCTGGCATATACAACCAACCAGACTGATTAACCTTGAAGACCTGGGGCTCAGTGCAGCAAGGGAGCGTGAAGAACACCAGTGTCAAAACGTAAATGAAGAAGACCTGTTAGAGGAGCCAGAAGAGGCCCGTGCTTACGTGATGGGAAGGGAGGGGAATCTAAAGTGAATCCTTAAGCAGTTTGTTTGGTTCAGCTTTGTAGCAGATACTTTGGAGAGAGGCTTCCCATCTGTCCTGCTCTAACCTTGGCCAGTGTCTGCCAGCTTGCTCTGCTTGTCACATTTGAGTAGTTGCTATGGGACTAGTCCACCGAGGCCCTGTCATAGACCATGGAGAGCAAGGCCCTATCATCAATCACACAGATGAGCAACACACACCACAGGAACCTCTTTCTAATGATGGCCAGAAATCAAAATTCTTTTGACATGGATTTCTATGAAGGGAAGGGCTGAGTGATTGTAATCACTTCACAAATTTCTTATTGATAATTGACATATTGAAAAAGGGCCTTTGGTAAAACATATAGTTATACACTAGCATACTGTATATTCAGAACCTAAAGTGAGAATAATCAACCTAAATACATCTTTAATATGCTATGGCATGGCATTTAAAATTCCATTATGTGTTATGATTTCAGATGCCTTGTATGAACAGCTAGACTAATTGAGAGCCATAATATCCCAGTTGCCCATCTTTTATCCCGATATAGTTCCTATGTATGGCAATCTCACCCACTTTTATAATTATGCAGTGATTTATGGGGACCAGATGACAAGAAACAATTTTTGTTCCACACTGAAAGCTGAATGCGTAGGCTCAGGAGCCTACCATTCCTGACTCGTCTCCACCTCTAAAAAGATACCACTTGGTCCCAGCCTCAAATCAATCCATACCTCCTCTGATGAATGCAAGTTAGCTGATGCACAGCTTTACATTCATAAGCTATGTTCTAAGGAAATAAAAATGCAGAAGACACAACTTTGATAGGCCGCTACCTGTTTGCAATAACAATGTTGCCGCTGAGCAGCCAACTGCTCCTTCAGGCTTCATTATTGTAAAAGATGATGTAGAACCAAGAGCATCCTGCATCAATAGCAATACACAATTTACAATCACATTACAAATACAGATCAGATTTTTCTCAACAAACCTCTTTACAAGGTTTTCTCTCCACTCATCTCAGTTAGGTTCAGGGCCTCGACGTATTAGTGCAACACCAAAGCTGAATGAATAGAAAAAACTAAGTTGACAATTCTCTTCCACTCAGGAGTGGGAAGGATACAGTATCAGCCTGAATAGAATATACTGTATACTGGAAAATTAGGTTTGAAAAGACCATTTTTGAGTCAGAAACTCCTGACTGGAGTCAGTCAGCAACTGTACTAATACTGTATTATCACAGCATTCACCAAGCAGAAATAAAAATCAGCAGGCAACTTTTGGATATTTCATCTTTAAAACATTGACAGGACTGAAAGAACAATGACCATGTGTATTATGGATTGAAGTTTTAGTTTTATTTCAGTGTTGCTGTGATTGGTTTAATGCTGCCCAGTCTGTAGGGGCAAGCAATGACTTTGAGCATTTATTCCAAAGAGAGCGATTTATGGGATCTGGAAACCAGGCTGCCTGCCTTTCAGATAAAGACATACGGTGCAGTTAAAATGACAGATTGGGTGTCTATATGCAACACAATCAGAACACGTTGTACTCTATTAAAGCTTTTTACCCTGAATCAAATATTTCTTTAAAATTACATGATGTTTCCTTTTCACTTGAACTGTGATTTTGAGTTGGCTCCAATTTGTCAGTACTCTGGCCTGGGCTCTAACTAGAGACCAGAGGGCATGAACTGATTTAACACCAGTCTACCAAGAGACTAATGGAACTCATGCTGATTCACCTGTGAGCATGGTGAGTTAATTACCATTTGGGAAACCAAAGAGCATGTAGTGATAATACAAGTCTTGGCAATGGGAGGTCTGCTTCTGTCTGATAAATGAGTAGTGAAATGCCATGTGACTCGTCCAAGCATCAGGTGAAGAACCTAAAGGTTTATTCACAGGCACCATTATGGGAAAGCCTGAGCTTGCTTGGTTTTACAGGAGGTCAATTATAGTGGATTCATTCTTAGGTTGTCACTGCGAAGTGCATAATCAAGGGGTACTGCTGGGCTAACTGCTAAGCCATAGCTGTGCACTTAAGCATGCCAGGCTTGCAGTCATGGAGTGCTATTCAATGTGTGCCCATGGTCTGGATCTACATTATGGACCTGTGTGTCCACAGGTGCGCGGGCAGGCGGATGTGTGTCTGTGTGTATACATGCATTTAAGCGTGATCCCCCATCCAGAAAGACGAGCTGTCAGTCAGGTATCTTATAAGCACAGTATTAGCCTTCAATGCAGGTGAATGTCAGCATAGGATTCTCTGGAAAGCCACCTTTAATCAGCCAGCAATACGCCTCAAAGTAAGCCGGCTTTGATGATATTAACTTCCCTTGCAAACAGGTCAAGCCTCTCATATGAGGACTTGGACATTTATGACTTTAATAATAGGGAAGACAGTACCCCTCTCAAAGCAGTGATATGCAATGATCCACTTACTGTCAAAAGTACATTAGATGAGCATATCAGTGGGAGGTGTGGAATAACGTGGAGCAGGATTTGTGAATGACATGCAAATGAAAAGTGAGTATTTCAAGATTTTTGGTGTCATATGCGTATGTGTCAAGTGCAAAGGGTGATATGAATTATTTAAAATTACAATCAAATGTAATTCATGAACTACTTTAACTTCAGTAAGAAATGAAACATAAAGAATATTAAAATTTTATATTTTTCCAGTGATTTAGGAGTGAAAAACACTGAATAAACCCTTTTAAAAAACCTTACTCTCTCTCAATTATACATTTTAGAAATGGCTTTTTATTGACTTATCATTTTTAAAGGATGGATGAACTTGAGAATCTTAAAACACTTAAAGTGCTATACAACCTCCAAGTCACCTCTCTGAGCCAAACAACTACTTTTATCCAAAGCAAGTTTACTCTTGATCAGTTTTTCAGTATCTCCCCTCATTCCACTGTGTTCTCACATTTTACGCAGTATTTTCTTTCTCTCAAGTATGTGCATGATCTCCTCAGAGAAATCTCTGATCTGTTTCCATGTTCAATCTCCACCCTGCAGACTGGATTACCACTGTGAGCCTAGAGCCAAATCAGAGCAGCACATCTGCCCACACAGGTCCATGGCAAGGCCTAGTACCCGGTAGCACACTGCCAAATTTCCAACTGTGATACACAACTTTCTACTTCTTACAGCCTGGGACACAACTTAAATCAACTCCAGCTGAACACCTAGATGTTTAACTTGCCATTCTATTTTGGGAAAACTCTGGACTGCCAGCCCAGACTTCAACAGTGTATCGCACCATCTCTTAAATTTGCCTTACATAAAGACAGTTTAAATGGGTCAGAACTCTGCTGGAGATGAGCCATGAACAGCATGAGCAGGTTAAGAAAAACAGAAACCATTCACAGAACCAACAACTTGATACTCACAGGGAGTAAAAAGCAAGCACTCTGGAGACTTTAATGTGTCCAAAAACAAATGAAATTTAACAACTCCTACATGATGTTTGAATAGTGAACAGTTGCGCAACAAAAGCTTCAGACCAGCTTTCCAAGAACAGTTTCCCACTACCATGTGTGTATGTGCGTGTACATCCACATGTGTGCATGAGCGCAGATGTGACTAAGCTCTTCCAAGCCTGTGTGTGTGTGAGAGAGAGTATGCTTGTGTGTGGTAAACTGCCTATGGTGGTGAAAAAATATTAACTCCATACAGGCCATGTGGGTTAGCAAACAATTACTAACACTAGCCAGGAACACTGCATAATCCAGGCTTGCGTAGCAGGAGGTTTGTGCCTATTAACGTTTTATTAGTCACTGTTTTATGCTTGGGTTGTGTCCAAACACGCCACTTTCAAGCCCATTTTGTTGCAGGGTTGTAAGATCACAGGAATGCAGTGTTCTGGATGTGTTGCTTGTCCATACCACTTCGACTCAAATACATCCTGGCCTGTTTTCTACCATGTCAGCAGTATTGATCTCACTGCTCACCCCAATGAGGGGAATTTGAGTCTGTTATGAGATGGAATTATACTCTTGTCAGACAGACATAAAACTGTTGTGATTTCCCCAACACATGGAAGTTTACTGGATTATATAAATCCATGACATTTGTATCACCAGGAGAAGGCACAGGAAGACTGGGACTTCATCAGAGTAACCTGAAATGCAGACAACAGTAATAATAAGAAGTGTGCTTAGGTGAGGCGGTAGGTGTGTGTGTGTGTGTGTGTGTGTGTGTATTTCCTTCTGCTTATACAATTTCCCTGAAAGTACATTTTTAGTCATTTATAAACTGTTTTTTTCTGTCCCCTGGGCACAACCTGCAGGTTAGATTTGCTGTGTGGCTTTCTGTACCAGCTTCAGCAAATTATTTTTCACTTGACACCCAGTAAACTTTTGCTTTAGGATACATCAGTGCAACATGGTCTTTCTTTGCCTCTTCCGTACATGTTGTGTATTTCTTCACCTTCTCAGTTCAGCTTCTCCACAAACAAGACACAGAATCACCCTTTCAAATATTTGGGGCATGTTTCTTGGCTATCCAAAGAAATAAGAATGAGTAAGGTTAGATTCACCACACTTGGCCTTAGCCCTCTGTCTTCCCTCTTGAGGGAAAACAGATATTTCACCATCTGCTGTGTGCTGTTAATATCCCTAACCCATGGATCCAGGATCATTGGTTTCTACAGGCCTTACTACACACCCTATCAGATTAGCTGAACTATCTCTTGACCAATATGGGGTCTCAGTATCTCCAAAACCTATAATGAGAAAACTGAGATTGAATTTGAAACTCAGTATGACCGGAAGGATTAGTGTGCAGCCCAAGACTTCTCTTACCTCAAAGATGTCAGTTGGATTTGAGCTGGAGGGGGCTTTGGTGGAGGTGGGTTTTCTTGGATGACCTACATTTCTGCTAAAGCGTTCGAAATGCACGGTCTTAGGACATGTGCAATGTCTAATGATGTTGCAGCCTCTAGAAATGGAATGGGTGCGTTAAGGAGGATTCAGCCAGCACTAATTTACCAGAAAACAGGAGCAGGAACAGTTTAAGTCTGTTTGCAATTTGTTTGGGTCAATTGCAACAACTACTTTCATGCCACAGTGATTGATTTTCTCTTCTATTTAGGTGATGTTCAGTTATAGAGGTTTATTTCAGTTCAGCTGAATTTAAAACACTTTTGAAAATTTGCAAGGTCAAAGAGTAGTACAATTACACAGTATAACAATTTTAAATTATGTAAAAAGGTAATAATTTTATAATATAACTACAACAGCATTCAGTAGAGCACATACCTCCACCAAGGCCAAACAATCCAGTATGTCTGTTTTATAATAGCAAAATGAAAGAAAAAGACAGTAGCCTGACTATCTGATCACCCCTATCCCATCCCTCCACCAAGTTCAGTGCAAACTGGTTCAGTATTTTTTCTTTGCATAACCCTGCTGACAAAAAATATTTATAATAGCTATATTTATCTGACGACCAAGAAAAGCAAAGGTGAAAACATAATTTTTGCAGAAGTAACCATGATAATCATTCAACAATTATAATGGCTGATGTGTCCAATGCCAAGGTCACGTGCCAGTCACTGTATGTATACGTTTGTACGTTTACTTTACTATGCACACACTTTACCTAAAGTAAATCTATGCATACACTGACACACACCCACACAGCCAGACACACACATTCATACAGATGCATATACACAAACTAATTCACAACTTCTCAATCTGGCCTTGAGCTCTGCCAACCTTGCAGCACATCATGTTGAGAAGCAGAGGAACACTGCGATCACATGTCCTCTCTCCTTGTGTTAGAAAGAATTGCAAAAATATAAAAAAAATAGCTCTCATTTCCATGAATAATAGACTATCCCTCGTACACACACACTAGCACACCTGATTTTATTCAATAAATAATCGAGTAGTTAGTGTCGCCTAGCAACCACATCATCGTGCATTGTTTTAACACACTGAATGACAGGCTACTGGGCTCAAGTCCCACATCACATCACATTCACATTTGAGAATGTGAAGGTTCATGTTAAGATGATTTCTTCCCTCTAATTTTATCGGTGCAGCGAGACAAACACATGATTTAAGATAGACATTACCTGACATCACATCCATGCATTTTATTTATTCATTCAATCAATGAGTTTATAGTGATTTCTGAGTAACTGGGATTATTAAAACCATGTTTTGTAATGCACCTTGTTGTCATCTTATTGATGAATAAAGGAGCTGCAAGATTAAGACATCAATTTAGTTATTAAATGCCTGATTTAATGCCTGATTTTGTCTCCTCTTCATTATAATCATGCTACATATGCAATAGTATTAGACAAAATGATTTAAAGAGTTATTTTACAGTGTGTTCTCTGTATTCAAAAAAGCCTACATGAAGACTAGGGTATCATTCTCTCATTGGTTGTTTTCAGTGTGAACAGCAGCATGAAGGTGGACCTTTGGCAGGCTCTCAAATGCATCGTGTGCCCTTGAAAATCAAGAATGGCCTGTTCACACAGCAACTTATCTCCCAAAGTGAAGCTGACGTCTAATCAACACCTGCAACCCTTTCCTTTGCCGTGTGTCCAAGTGAGACTTCAAAAGCCGTGCCAAGCCACACGCTTCCCTGCTGTGTGTGAGACAGTAGTAGTGGCGGAAAAGAGGAAGGAGAGAGAGAGATTTCTTATCAAAGCCTCCCAGAAGCTGATGTTATTTTTCACCATATGCATTGGATAGTGCCTGTGATGTTGTGTTGCTGAAGCCTCATGTCCCTTTGAATTGTGTGGCGGCTCGTCTCACAGCCTATTCTCCCGCAGTGATTGTGGCCCATACTGGTAGATTACACAATGTAGCGGGGAAGTTAGAGGACCTTTTTATCTGTCGCTGCCTTTTTATATACCTGAAGAAAAGAAGTGTGGCTGTTTCTATGTCCGACCTAACACATCACATCCTCGCAACACTAATGGCACCTGATTCTCCTCTGGCTTGTGCACACGTGGTTTGTGTCACAGAACTCAAGCGACCCCGTTGAACTGAACTGTCGATGTGAAATGTATTGCTGTCTTGGGAGCGAAAATGCCTCTGCAGTCATATCGGTGCATTCCATTATCTGTGACTTGAGATTGCATCATAGATGTCGGACATCACATTGCTTGGGTCTATGCTATTAATGGGCTACACTTCCTTTGTCGACAGTCAACGATGGAGATGAAAACAGTCTTTGTCAAATAGGCTCAGCGTTAAGATGGTGAAAGGAGCTTATCAGTCTGCCGCTGCTTGCTTGTAATAATCAATTACAGGTGACTATGAGTGACCTTGAAATGTATTGAATCTGCAGAAATACAATGAGCGGATTTGAATTGCACACACTTGTGTAATACTGCCAAGGATTCTTGACATGCAGTGCTGGAAACAGACTGAATAAGGATATGTGGATCTATTTTTCTCCAACCCAAACCTAATATCTTCCTGAAATGCACCGTCTCTCCTGGCCTTATCTGCCTCTCTGCTCTCTCTGCTGTAATTGTCGATGAGAAGCTTTTGGTGTTGCTGTTCCACCAGCAATAGCATGCAGAACGTGTATCCATCAATCTGTTCAGTTCTCCCTGAGCAGTTCCCTCACAGAAATCCGTTTAGGGCTTTTCTTATTGAGTGGAGTGTAGTGGAGTCCTTCCGGGGCTTCAGCTCTCTAACCTAGTTCCCCCTTCTGTGTCTTTTCAATGAACCTGCTCCTGCTTGTGAATACATGTGCTCGCTACATAGAAACAGCACAAAGGCCAATGACTGAAGGGACTGAGATTAATTCAGTACACATATCTGTTCAGAATCTTTTCATGCAAGAGCTTTCCCAAGTCATACCTTGCACACATTTAGTGGCTGTACATTTCTGCTCTTCTTATGGACGTTCATCATTTTCACAAAATTAAGCCACTGACAGGTATGTAAAAAGAAATATATACTGTATATGAGGATTTGGTATACATAATTAGTGAAGCGGTCTTGTTTGCACACTTCTGTCAGTAATGAGCTGTTCCTCGCACAAAACATGTTTCAAAGCAGAAGAATTTATCTGTTTACTTCAAGGCTGTGATACCTCTCTTGAAAGAGTTGTTTTCTCTCTTTTAGAGCACCTCCCCCAGATGAAGACAGCTGTAATTGGAAATCAATGTTGGATGTCATAGTTGTGTTGTCATAATATATTTTACATAACAAATGTATTTTGAAACAGAAGAAGACATCACTGGCTGTTCAGTCCTGTTCTTAGTTTGCTGCCATAATTGGTGTGTCAGGGACTATCATTGCTTTGAACACGTAGCATGCTGAGAACAACGTTAGATACACTTCAGCAAAACACAGTGGAACGCAGGGATTTGATATTGTGTTACTATCTCAATGTGCAATCTGCACTCATCCTCACCTCCCAAGTATGTCGGAAAATGTAAGGGAACATACTTTACTGTGCTGCTCACACTCAAACAACCTACTCACAGCTCTTTATGTAACCAACATGCTCTAATCCTGTCATTCAAGTGTACTACCTTTATTTCAATTATTCATTTCAATTGTTCTCAAGTATCGTGCTGCATGTGGCAAAGGACTTTAAAAATTAATGGTCACAACTTTGGCACAGATTTCAAATGAATGTGAAGGTACGCATGCTTTATGTGGATTCAGAAGAATGAAAAAAAGAGAATTAATACAGCAGGGAAAAATTGTTACTGTGAGGATGTGTGCTTGGAGTTTCAGAAACTGAGCATATTTATCTGACAAACAAATTTTTGTAAACCAAATTAGCCCTTTTATATGAAGAGATATTTTTTTCCAGCCTTTATTTGTGTACAGGAAACAGCAATGATTGAGATTTGTTGCTAGCAAGGTAAGAATGTTGGAGGAGCTCATTAAAATAGCTCCACCACTCAGGAAGAATAATTATAAGTCCTGTTGCAGTGGAAGACTTTGATCCAATTACACTCAGTGATATCAGTAGTCCAGGGTAGACTGAGTTCCTATATCTGAAAATCCAGTTTCCCTCTTAAATCAAGGAAAATGAAAAATGGGTCCCATCATCTGAATTTGTCCAAGACTGTAACATCAAAAGATTTTTTTACATACACTCTCACAGTGACTAACAGTGTTGTCCTTTTTCCAACTTAGAAGATAAATATTTTGCACTGAAAAATAGAAGGTGATCTGGAAACTCTACTGAAACTACAAAAAAAAGAAATTTACCTTGTTTGAATACAATTCTCCTCAAAGTCAAAGGGAAATTAACAGGGGGAAGATTGGAATAAAATTTGAAGAACTAGGACTAAAGACTTGAAACTACCAAAGCGACATCTCTCATGATGTGTGTCTGCTTTCATGCTACATGTTGGCTTAAAATGTTTATTACTCTGTTCACTGTCACTGATCAGCACATCTGCCATTCCCCATTATAGATGTACTGTGTTTCGTGCCTTGGGACAGTACCTTCAAAAGGCTCCTGTAACGCAGAACCAAGGAATTTATCAATCACAAATGCCCCAGTCTTGCAGCAGCCCCTACTGCTTGACTTGTCTTCCCTGTCTGCGAGTTAATGTTCCTCCAATGTTCCTCTGTGAGCAGTGGGCCCTACAGTGCTTGCTGCTTCCTCGCTGTCTCTCCATTAGGTGCCTAACAGAGCGTTGGGCTGCGGCTGCTCTCTCCCTCAGTGCCTCCATCTCCCTGTCGCCCTTCAGGTCTCATCGCCCTCGCAATGGAGGATCCATCCGCCATGATCCCAGGACACATACTGTCCTCCATTACCCAACCTCACAGCCCACTGCATTCAGATCCCACTCTTAGGACCCATTTTTGTGCACGAGTCCGTGTATGCATGTGGGTGAATTTCTGAGATTATGTGTGTGAGTTACTCTGCTAGGATCAACCCAGGGCAGTGAGTCGTATGTAGTTACACTACTCCAACATGCACACACACACACAAAGAGAGAATGAAGGGGGTGGAGGGGCTTAGTAAAAGATCAATAGGCCATTTCAAGGGGTTTTGTTTTTAGCTTGGATGGAGTCCATCTGTAGGTTACTTACACGTAAATTGAATAAAAGACATTCAGCAGTGACAACACATACCCCTGAGTCATCACATAAACACTGAACATCTGCTGTAAGCACTCCCACGTCAACTATTAACATTGTTGAATAGTTTGTAATGGGCACAACTGTTGAGGAAAAAAACAACAGCTGAAAGGCAAAATTTGTAATTTACTCAAAAACTTTTTCCTGACTTTTCAAAAACTCTCAGCACTACAGAATGTACTTGTTGCTGTTTGCCCGAAGGGTTAAAATCAAGGGTCTTCCTACAAAGGCCTTTGAAAAGTTTTTAAATGTTTTTCCCTCTTTTAATGATTTCCTACAATTTAGATATGGTTTATTTTTGCAGTACTTAAGAGATGAATTAGAAATTCAAGTGTACTTTCATTACCTTTTCACCTGAGGTTTTAATGTTTATGGCTTAACTGAATTCTCAGTCCACAGATGTTTCAGATTAGTTAGTCTGATTAGTCTCCACCTTTACAAGCCTGAAGATTTTTTCTTAAGCCCCAAGTAATTCTCCACTCTGAGCAGTTTGTTACTAAATAACTGAAGATTAGTAAAACAAGACAACTGTGCTCCAATTTTCTATTTTCAAATCAGGTGGCATTTAGCATTGCTTGTGTTTCAACAGCAGCTGCAATGCCCGTCAGCAGGTAGACCCATGTGTACTCATAGCCATTGCAAAAGTATTAGCAGAATACTCATTGAGACCATCTCTGAACTCAGCCTTCATTTTGGTCTCAACTGCACACCTGCAATGTTTCCAGACAGTATCCCGCATGGTTGTGCAGTTATCACAGTGAAAAATCTCTCCATAGATTCAAATCTTTCCCCACGAGTACTCAAACCTGCCTCTGTGGTAGTCCATGCCAGCACATTTTACCATGATGACACACACACACAAGATGAAAACAATACCAGCCACACTCACTCACAGCTGGCAATAAGTCATTTCTTGTACTGTAGCTTGTCTTACATGCTCTATTTCATTCTTTGATGCTAAAAATGACCTTTGTTATCATTTGTGTCTCTTGGCAGGTAAATGTTATAGATCATTAGTTTTGCTTTTGTTTTAAGTTTATGTCTTGTCATTGTGCTCTCTATGTATAGGCATATGTCTGGAAGCGTCAGTCTTACTTTGCAGAAGACTGGAAAATGTGCCAACTCCACAATGCTCCTGTCATTCAAATCAGATCACTCTGCCTTCGCCTAGAGTCACAAACACCCCGAAAACTGAGATACCAAATTGTTTTATCCATAGGATCCAATTAAAAGCTGTGAAATCACTGAAAGTCATTTGGTGTCTTGGATGCTTATCTCCACCAACTGCACAAGTGATTATACTTGCCAGTAAACTCCAGGAAATCACAGTGATGAGGGAAGCTAGAATCATAATGCAGGCCTACTTCCAGCTGAAGAGCGCAATGAGGAATAGCATAGTCCAATAAAGTCTAAACTGGAAAGCTGTAACTCAATGTTCATCTGGTCCCATTCATACCTAATTAAATTTGCTGCAGTCATGCAAAGAAACACTGTTCCCTGAGTACAGTATGAAGGTATAAAAAGCCATTCGAGAAACTTTAGAAGACTATGACAGAGGACTTGTTTTGTTATAGTCTTGCTTGCAACGCGCATGTAAATGTGGGTCTGTGGGTCATTTCCACTACCACCAAAAGTTCAAGGTTTTCACTTACATGATCCAGATATCCATTTACTGGACACTCTTGGTTTTAAGTGAAACCTGGGATAACTTTTTTTAGGGGGGGGGTTACTTTGGGGCACAAGAAATAAGCTATACACATTCTCAGCAGCTTTTCAGTTAAAAGGGTGAAATTATTTGCAAACAGTTGCATGTTTTATATATTCAGTAGTTCAGCGACATTTCACACTGAGTCATGTTTATGGCCAACAGCAAATTTTCAACAGTCACTCACCTTTAGCTCTGCTTTTGGTTTCTACAAAGTACTGAGTGACATATATGGCTCTTCAAAAACTGAATGCTCCACTGTGTTCTCCAGCAAGTCTCTAACTGTGCCCTTCTGCCGAATGGTGCTGAGCAGGTAGTGTACAGTGGGTTTATGGAGCTTTTTCACTGAAAACAGCTGCTCGCTGCAGTAGAAAATGACACTATGAGAGATGAGAGTGAACCAAACAGTAAAACTGTGGACCAGACAGTTTAACATTAAGCCATAGCTATAAAGTTCTGTAAAGTCCAGGGGAGTTACAAATTCGGGTGATTTTGGATTTCGGGTGATTCTCTGCAGGTTCAGTATTATAATCGAACCCTTTCAGATTGCCATACTGTTTTCATATTGTCAGATGACATTGTTATTGTGAAATATTGGTTATGGCCGCTTTAGCGATGATTGAATGAACTGAGATATTTAATAGAGCTATTAATGTCCCCCTCAGGATGCAGTGTAAGAAGTTCTTGGTCTTCTGTAACACGACCACGTTACAACGACTGAAAATCTTTATGAAACTATCTTGCTGTCTGTGTTACAAAGGTCCTGTTTTAAGTCCTGTTCAGTCTGCTACCAAACAATTTCTCAAAAACTGTTGAATTTTGCCTTTCAGGTTTTCAAACTGCTCCTAAAAATATTTTTGTCCAATTTCATTAACCAATTTAACATTTTAACATTTCATTTTCATCATTTGTGATTAAATTGCAGACAATATTTCTTCCAAATATGGATCTGATTAGTGGGAATACTAAAGAAAACACTAAGCATTTTCCATACCAGCAGAGAATGCTCTTCATTTTGGTGCACGCTGTACATTATCGGAGACAACATTCAGCTTGTGTTGAATTAAATGGATCGATGGATTTCCCATGTTTCTCTAACATGGGGCTATCTGCAGCCTCGCACCATATTTTTCCCACACCATAGAATCATGAATAATAAAAAATCAATTTATGAGAAGTCAAATGAAGTCATATATTAGAGAGGTCTAATGAGGTTGAACAGTTAAGTTTGAGAAGTTACCACCAATAAACTCTGAAAGAATCATTTAATAAAGGTGGATAATCAAATGAGCAATGTTCCTCATTAACTAAGGTATCATAATATCAGAATATTTTATACACAGCAAAATTATAGGTTTTAGCAGACAACACATCCTAATGCCTTCTGTTTTTATTCCTATATTTTCAAAGAAAGTCTTCAATTTCAGGTGGTGTGTTGGTGTAAAGATGCTGTTCAGCCATTACTTTGAAGAAAATGTGCAGAGATGAGAAAATAAAATAACACACAAATAAATATAATCTCCCTTTAAATACAAGGTGTCTGTTCAAAAACAGTGGTTAGTGGTGGACAAGCCAGATAGCTCAGGGTTTAATACATACCAGGGGAGCCGAGGAAATTTATACACTATATATTTTAACTTGGGAACCTGGTTTAAACCTTACATCAGCACAAGTGTCCAGCATGCTGAAATGTTTCTGAGCAGGACACTAAATAATCATGAGTGTCCAAGATTACAAAATCGGTGAAATCATTGGGTTTTAGGTGCTCATCTTTGTATTTTAAACACTATATCATAATGTATATTACAGTTACCACTTGATTGAGTCAGTGGCATTCAAAATGTGATCAGGCTTCATCGCATCTGTTGTCTCACCCCGGGATATTTTCTCACGTTAATGAATCAAACACACATTTGAGAACCAAGCATATATCTCCATCTTTCCTCAGCAAGCAGCTGTTTTTATAGTTATTCAAAGCTTAGTAATGATGCATACATAACCTTAATGTAAGAATATCATATCACCCTGTTAACATCTCTTGGGGATTAAATAGATCATTCAAATGTGGCACACAGCTAATTTGATGATGAATCATAAAATCAAAATCTGGCAGCTCTGTGACTGTAAGCATCCATGCTGGTGCTTAGAGGCTGAGTCCAAATGGAAGCATAAATTGAAAAGTAAAAGTAGCTGTGAGTAGAGCAGGCGGTTGTAGATGAAAATGTGAGTGGCAGATAGGATGGGAGGTAGGATGGCAGACAGGTGGGTGTGGAGAAGAGTCATACAACCATGAGGAATTGCATAATGGCCGGGGATGGGGAGGAGAAGGCCTCAGCGGGTGGCGGCGCTTCCTGTGAATTACCAGCCACTAAGCACTCCAGCAGCAGCAGCATGCTAATGAAAGACTTGATAAGACAACAGAGCAGGAGTCAAGTGCAAGTCCTCTTCTAGGGCACAATTTCTGCAAACCCACTCCTTTTCTTTCCATTTAAAAGTGATGACAGAAAAAACTCTATCAGGACTTTGTAAAGCCTTGGCTCTCATAAAGGCAGAGCTACATATTAAATGAGCACATTTTAATACAGTCAGTTCAACCATAATATGAAATATGGGCTAAAAGGGTCCATCAGGTGGAGAATAGGTCATTCATCCTTGTGTGCCTTTCTTCTTTTACTGCATGCATAGTGCCTATAAGTGCTTCTTGCTTTATGTGTGAGTGGATACAATGTTAGTGGAAGATCATGGACATAAAACATAGACTATGGCTAAGGAAAATCAATACCGTTTACTGTTTCATTATTCCAGATTCATGACCTACCACCGCCCCATGCTGTTGTTGCCCCCAGGCTAAAGCTCATTGTCACTCACATTTGCTCATTAAGTGCCAATCACACAGTACTCCAGGCTATAATTTTGCCAGCACTTGGTGGCACTGCAGATGTCACATAATGATCCCCTACCTACTTCCTGCATAATTCAATGGTACAGTTGACAGAGTTTACCCTTGACAGTGGACTATGTCACAGTGTAAATGTGGCAAGTTGGTCAGCCTTGGTTTTCACTGCTCTGCATAGAGAGCAGGATAGGTTTCTTTGTGGAGTGAGCAAACAGGTAAAACGATGCATCTGTTGCGTCTCACTGTGCAAGTGATGTCAACATATTTTAGCTGGAAATGAAATGACTTCTCTGCCTTTCGTCTGCACTGATGAACACAGTTATATGCCCTGCAAAAATATCAGCATAAACCTTCTGCTTTGATGATATGCAATCTCGTTAAAGGTCTGCATCTCATATTGTTGTCTCATAAAAAAAAAAAAAACCTCAGGTCTAATATGCATTTATTATCCTCTTATGCGCATGCTGTAGGAGTAAGCCCCGATATCAGAGGAAGATGCCAGTGAGTAGTTAGTGGCTGGTGTGGCTTCCTCTTCATGTAACATTTACAGTATAAAGACCTTCAAAGAGTCAGCTGTAGTAAAATACTGAAAGAGTTTGAACCGAGGGACAAATCTGGGTTAGGCCCCAAGGCCCATCCAAACTGAGGCTTCATAAAGGATGTCTGTATGAACAAGGCAAAGTGGCATGCTATAAAATGGCATGCTAAAATTAAAAAACATTTCATGGTTCCCATGGACTGTGATTAAATATGGGGGGGGTGCCCCTGCATGGCGGTGAATGAAATGAAAAGTGTCATGTGTCAGCAGCCAGGATCCTGACTTTAATTGACACGTTGTCATAGTCCAGGCATTTGTGAGGCAAATAAATCATTCACAGCCCAGAGAGACAGCATCCCGAGAAAATTCATGCTTCTGTTCCAACAAGTTAAAAAACACACAGATTGCAGAACGAAGGCCATGCGAACATGCAGCAAGCCCAGTCGTCAATGGAGAATGCCCACAGCAGGTGCTCGTGTTATTTCAATCATAACAAAAACCCAACCACTCATTCTTATTAATGGGGCCAAAAGTTTGCCCAACGGGTGAGGCTGATGAATTTTGTTTCTTGACTCAGACCTAGGGCTGCACGATTATGGCCGAAAGGATAACCACGATTGTTTGATCACTATTGGGAGGACAATACTTTATATGGGTCATTCACTGGTTTTAGAAGAAAAAGTTTTTTCACTTACAATCAAAAGAGCATTGCTTTAATGCTCATGTTGAGCTATATTCCTGCTAATGTACAAACTTACTGTGTGTCAAAGTAAGACCAGGCCATAAATACAGTCCATCGCTTAGAAGCAAAACTGAATGGTCTTCCGCTGTGCTACATTCCTATTTAACAAATCTTTGCATCAGAGTAAGACTTAAAATATGGTTCTACTTTACCTCAATTAAGTCACACAGGAACTCTCATTCACTCTTTGATTTGTTGTTGCTTAACATCACTTTCCCTAAATATGAAATCCTTCAAACAATTGGTGATGATCAGTTTCAATTGACAAGCGCCTTCTTTTGCCCATCTGCTCTCTGTTGTTACTCTTCTACTCTGAGCTGCCACAGTGGATTATATTCATTTAATTGTGGGGAGTCAAGATTGTGATCGCAATGATCATTTGAATAATTGTGCAGCCCTGAACAAAATTATGTCAAACAGAAACAATAATTCTGTTGCATCACATTACTGGCAATACATTTTTAGTACCTTGAAAATCTCAAATTCATATACTACATGAAATCTTTCACTTTTTAAAATGTTAACATTGCAAAAAAAAAAAAAGTTTGCAAACAATCAATGTGAAGCTGTATGAGTGTGGTTTAATTTTCCTAGTGTATGAAGCTGATGATTTGACCCAAGAGTGGTACTAAATTGAAGCTCATGAAGAGTGTAATAGTCTCACTACTACGTGCTTTACAAACAAGCCAGTTATCAGTCTTCACTCCCTCTGCCAAAACAACTTCATTACAGGCCAAAGCTTGTGTGAAATACAGCAACCATTATGTATTATAATCTTTGTTCCCCATACAGAAGCAGAGCCCTTTCACTACATTTTCTGCCTTTCCATTATTTGCTGCAGACATAATGGACAATTATCAGACAATTACGACCTTTACATAGGTGCGCTGCACTGCAGTCACTTATGATCCCAAAAGCCTGTCTTCATAGAACTATAATTACAATTTATAACTACTAAATCTGCGATTATTGTGTTTTAACTCATACTACCAAGTATCAATCTTTATGCTTAAGACAGTACTTAAGTTCACTCCCATATTTAACCCAATCAGAGAAACAAACACGGTCGAGTTTCTCTGATATCCTGTAGAACCCTAAATAAGGCTTGGAAATGATCCACCCTGAGGGGTCAATAGTGTGCATCCTTTCAGTCATACCAACACCAGGGCCTAGTTTATTGCTTGCAACCATTTTGATGCTGTAAAAAACATTTTCCAAGTTTAATTTCATGCCATATCAAAGCATTTAACGCAGGTGCATTTACAGCACTTACAGCTACAGAAAGTGACCGAGGTTATTTCACAGATGAATTCATCTTCAAGCAGAAGAGCAGAAGCAGTTCAACATGAAATCATCATTGTTTTGAATGAAGACTCCCAGGCTGCACGTGGAGGTCCATACCTGCTCTGAGGCAATTATAAAATATAAAATAATTTTGTCAATAGTATTTATTTGAATTCCAAAATACACAACATCACAATCTTCAGTTAAATAGCGTGGACAAGCAATAGTAAATTCATTACAAATATTTGTGCCAACAATTGTGTTGTTCTTTGGACAAAAATGTACTGTATTGACACGATAGTTGCCACTCACCTCTCATAGCTTTAGAAGCTATGAACTATAAATTTTAGAATGAGCATGATTCTTTTAAAAGTAAGTGTGTTATGAGTGTTAAGTCTACATTTAGAGTTGCTATTTTTGAAAAAAGAAGCATTGTGGCTGTAAACCCAGCAGAGTTTCCAGTTCATACTTGTGTTTTTCTGCTTCCCTGTTTCCAGTGCTCCCACTGGCTCACTCTCTATCTCTGTGTGTTACAGCCCCAGGTCCAGCCCCAGGTCCAGCTTCAAAAAACATTTTTCCTTACGAACCTCATTGTGTCGGCATGCTGCATTTGGGTCCGTTTGAGTTCACAATGAAAAACCTAGTAATGAACTTAGCATTTCTACTTAGCAGTAGTCATCTATATGACTTCTAACATACACTCAGCGAGCCCTTTATTAGGAGCATTGTACTCATGCTGGTTGGGGCCCCTTTTGCTCTCAGAGCAGCTCTCTGTGGCATGGCATCTCAACCAATATCTCAAAGGAAAATTTCCAGTGTTGGAAATATTCCTTTGATGTTCTGGTTGAGATTTGCATCACACCATTCTACCACATCCCAAAGGTGTTCTGCTGGATCCAGTTGTGGTGACCAGGGAGGCCATTGAGGTTTGCTAAAATCATTAAATTGTGGCCATGAAAGGACGCAAATGTTCAACAATGCTCAGATATACTATGGCACAGGAATGATGATGGATTGTTATTAAGAGATCCAGAGTGTGCCAAAAACATTCCCCACACCATTTCATCCCAAACAGCCTAGACTATTGACACAAAGGAGGTTGGCTCCATGGATTCATGCTGTCAAAGGCACAATCTGACCCTACACCTTCTGCCTTAGCAGAAATCCAGATTCATCTGACCGAGCTACGTGTTTCGAGTCTTCAAATATCCAGTTTTGGTTTGTGCCCACTGCAGCCTCAGATTTCTGTTCTGGGTTGACAGGAGTGGAACCTGATGTGGTCTTCTGCTGTTGTAGCGCCTCAAGGTTTGACGTGTTGTGCATTCAAAGATGGGTTTCTGCTCACCACAGTTGTAAGAAGTGGTTATCTGACTTACCGCAGCCTTTCTGCGAGCTCGAATGAGTCTGGCCATTCTCCCATGACCACTCCCATCAAAAAGGTTTTGCTTTCCTCACCATGCTGCTCTTGAGAGCAATGTGCATGAAAATCCCAGGAGAACAGCAGATTCAATTTTATGCGCTGCACTGCAGTCACATGATGGGCTGATTGGATAACTACACTACAGATATGCTAATATCTGAGTGTATATTTATAATCTATTCCTTTTTCTGTAGTCACAATCTTTGTATTAATTAGTCTTATAAATACTTTCAAAGACAGACACAAGAAATGAAAAATATTTCCAGAACACATTTTGAGTGAGCAAGGTAAATGTTTCCCAATACAGACCTATTCTGAGGGAAAGTAATAATATATTAAGGCTAAAACAGAGTGGTAATCTCCTGCTAGCTTCAAAACTGCTGTGAAAAGCCTTTTACAGGTTTCTGCTTGAGAGGCAGTCAAATGTTAAAGCTGCTCAAAGTGGCTACCAGCACTGAAGGCTAAAAATCCTGTTTCCATCTGGATTTGATTTAAAATGTAAACACACTTTGTTGCACCATCGAGATCACAGCAGTATTGCAACTCACGACATTTCTACAGGCATTATCTAATCCCTACTACATTCTACTTCTCCTGCCAGTTTATTTTCTCTCTTCCTTCTCACCTACTTGAATACTTTTCAGATATGACTGTAATATCTTTTGATATATGGTGGGAAAACAGTCTCAGACTATTAGACTCCCTCTGTATGTCACATGGACAACTAAATAAATAACGGCTATTAATGAAGGGGTTACAGAAATCCCTCTATCCTTCTTTACTGCTCTGGGATCTGGCTCAACCTCGAGGCTGTTTTTGGTGATTAGGTCCTTGGTGTTCTCAGCTGAATGGCTCTTTTATCAGTTACTATGGCTTTTTTCTCCTTTTTGCCTCCCAGCTCAGTGTGAGCAGGGCCTGGGTGCGCCCCTCTTATTCCCCTCGTTTCCCATGCTCCATTTCTCCCCCCTCCCTCTCCTATGCTCTTCTCTCCTGCAGGGACTACTGTCCAGTCTGTGTGCACAGATGACCTGCTTTATCATTGGCACCACAGCAAATGAATTTACTCCCCTTCAAGTCTCCTGAGATGGCCACCAACTCCTTCCTGTCTTTACAGTGATGCCTGGTTATCTAAGCGCTTCTCACTTACACTGATGCATGCCACAGGGCCAGTGATAAATGGTGAGACATGACTGATCATGTATATGGACAGAGACTGTGGCACTCAGTAAGAACCAGCAAGGCTGTGACAGCCTCAAAGGCCATCCAAAGCAATTAACATATGTGTTGCAGATATGAAAGAAGACTGATTTGAGGTAAATGTCATGTATTTCCCATGGGACAAACATGTGGGTGAAAATAATACAGTGTACAGTCTGGTAACTGTACATACACTCACCGGCCACTTTATTAGGTACACCATGCTAGTAACGGGTTGGACCCCCTTTTGCCCTCAGAACTGCCTCAATTCTTCGTGGCATAGATTCAACAAGGTGCTGGAAGCATTCCTCAGAGAGTTTGGTCCATATTGACATGATGGCATCACACAGTTGGCGCAGATTTGTCGGCTGCACATCCATAATGTGAATCCATTGTGGATGTGAAGGCCATTTGAGTACAGTGAACTCATTGTCATGTTCAAGAAACCGGTCTGAGATGATTCCAGCTTTATGACATGGCGCATTATCCTGCTGAAAGTAGCCATCAGAAGTTGGGTACATTGTGGTCATAAAGGGATGGACATGGTCAGCAACAATACTCAGGTAGGCTGTAGCGTTGCAACGATGCTCAATTGGTACCAAGGGGCCCAAAGAGTGCCAAGAAAATATTCCCCACACCATTACACCACCACCACCAGCCTGAACCGTTGATACAAGGCAGGATGGATCCATGCTTTCATGTTGTTGACGCCAAATTCTGACCTTACCATCCGAATGTCGCAGCAGAAATCGAGACTCATCAGACCAGGCAACATTTTTCCAATCTTCTATTGTCCAATTTCGATGAGCTTGTGCAAATTGTAGCTCAGTTTCCTGTTCTTAGCTGAAAGCAGTGGCACCCGGCGTGGTCATCTCCATTCAGAGATGCTCTTCTGACTACCTTGGTTGTAACGGGTGGTTATTTGAGTCACTGTTGCCTTTCTATCAGCTCGAACCAGTCTGGCCATTCTCCTCTGACCTCTGGCATCAACAAGGCATTTCCGCCCACAGAACTGCCGCTCACTGGATATTTTTTCTTTTTCGGACCATTCTCTGTAAACCCTAGAGATGGTTGTGCGTGAAAATCCCAGTAGATCAGCAGTTTCTGAAATACTCAGACCAGCCCTTCTGGCACCAACAACCATGCCACGTTCAAAGTCACTCAAATCACCTTTCTTCCCCATACTGATGCTCGGTTTGAACTGCAGGAGATTGTCTTGACCATGTCTACATGCCTAAATGCACTGAGTTGCCGCCATGTGATTGGCTGATTAGAAATTAAGTGTTAACGAGCAGTTGGACAGGTGTACCTAATAAAGTGGCCGTGAGTGTATATCCTGCATGTATCTCTATCCATCTCAATAACATAGAAACAAATTCATGACAATTCTGTTTACCTGTGCACACATGAAGTCATGCACGCAGAAACAAACCTGCAAAAGAATGTGAAATTTCACACATACAACAGTATGTCGGGGAAATCAGTCTATTAATATGCATTCACATTTACATGATCTTTTGTAAGAGGAATGTGCTTATTAGATGCCAATTACTGATGCAGTCTCATCTGTACACTAATATGCATTTTGGCAAAACCTATAAACACTGAGAATGGTAATTTCAGCCAATAAGCAGCTCAGCACTGCAGTGTGAGAGTCTAGCACTTCTTTGTGAGAATTTTGAATTATTGATTAAATGGAGGTTCCATCTGAGGAGGAGGTGAGGGAATGTGGACTTGTGTTAACTATATCACTAATGTACAGTGGGATATACTGCACTATACCTCATACTCAGTGAATTCATCTTGTTTGGCTGCTGAGAGCAGATTGTTTTCCAGAACCTGTTGATAAAAGGTAATACAAAATACTGGCTATTTTAAGTACCAACTAATTAGCACTGCATTTTTTTCCTCGGGCTGAGAACAGCTTGAAGAGAAAGATAATTAAGTGTTCTATTTTGGCCTCCTATTTGTAGCTCGTTCAAAACTTAATTGTGGCTAATTAGGCAGTGATGCGAGTATTGATAAGTAGTGAGGTGACACACCTTTTCAAGGTGCCCACAGGAGACATCAAAACAGCAGCTCATCACAACTGTGAAGTTTCCTCAGTAAAATGAACTTAAAAGTAGTAATGGACAAGTTTCTTGCTTTTACTTAATTCTATTAAGTGAATGTTGATTGGCCAGTGTAATGGCTATAGGTTAATATAACTCACTGAGTCATAGTGGAGTGAGTAGAGGAAGCTGTCACGTGTGTGTGTATGGGGGGGGGGGGCAGTGTGTGATCAAGTACCTGGGATGGGGTCATGCATTCGTTCAGTCGTGCATTTCTTGGGGATCACTGCACTATCCAAACAATGCTGTGAAAACTATATTGCCAAGTGATACAAAATATTATTAAATGGTCTGAGAATGGATATTAAAGACACCTCCCTTTTTGATTAACTCTAAAAAAATTAAAATCATATGGACAAAGGCACAAAGCAGGTTGATCAAGCAGAACTCATTGTTTTAAAACAGATATTTTAATAATCAGTCATCTTCAAAGAACTTGATGATTTAGCTGTATCTAGAAAATCCGACCAGTTTTGATAACACATATCAGTCATGCTGATTATTTGTTACTTCTTCATTCTTATTGTCTTTGATGAGAGGTTTTGCCAATTGTTGACTCTCCTTTAGTACAGTTAGTACTTGACTGCTATATAGCCACAACAAACAGGTCTGGATTGTGATCAGCATCCTCTTTTTGAACACCATAAGACACAATCTTCAAAAAGAATGGCACAGAATGGGGTTCAGATGTTTGGCCAGGTGTTAACATCACCAGTTCACCAGTGTAAACACACATTTACAAACAGCCAATAATTTGTGTCTTGGCTAACTCACAAAAACAAAGGTTGATGCAGCTTATAAAATCTAAAAATTAGAATCCTGCTAAAAGCTTCTGCCCTTCATTTTATGACAGGCAACTGGGCACAAGGAGCTCGGTTTTAAAGCAGCATTATACAACAATTTTAGGTTTTAAACACAGTTTCGAAATCATTTTGGTAATATGTCATGTAAGTGTAGAAGAAGACAGAAACAGCCCTGAGAAATTGGTTCCCTCTTTTTGTGCGTGGTATGTTCCACTGTCCAGTCCATCCTGAAGGGTGGTTGCAGTGACATATATTTTGCTTTGTCAAGAGAAGACAACATATTGGGAGACCAAATGGTGTAACTCTTAGTTTTGGGCATCACAAAGGAACTGATACACACATGTTTTGTCTTTACACAGTAGCGGTGGCGCCTCATGTAAAACCTCCCACATCACAGTAAAGGAAACCTTGTGAACCACTTCTGGTATTGCTGCCAACACGTCGGAGAGCAGTTCAAGGTATGTTGGTAGATAACATGTGGAATGTCGCAGTAAACCAAAGGTCATTCAAACCAGTAAGCCTGCGGTGTTGCTACAAAAGTCATTCTGATGACACAATGACATGGCTCTTAACAGCTAACCAGACACTTACTGCCTTCATTCTTGACAGGCGCTGGATGAAGGGACGTGAAAGGAAAAAAAAAATCATCATCTTCAGGTATGCCTCTGTAATCATGCCCATGGTATTTGCCATGTTTTTATATTCAAATGAATTCCTGGCTCATATTTCTATTTTTGATCTTACAGTGTCCTGTAGAAGGATTACAAACCAATTAAGTGTGTGAACTACTGTAACTCTGGCTGACATACGCAGTGTGTTATATCACTCAAGTCAATTTCCATGATTTATGTGTAAAATCTGGTGCTTTAGCCTGTCTGCTGAGCACCTCAATTGTTTGATCATACTTTTCATTTGCGTGTAGAAGTAAGAGAGAGGGCTTGAAATGTAGCCTGATCTGATGCTTATCCTGTAGAGAGGAGGCCATTTTTTCCATTGTTGTTGTTGTTGTTTTTCAAACAGGACAGGTTGGGATGGATTAGCTTCTCTATGCCAAGAAGCAGTTTGTCTGCAGCCAACCTGTAGACAAAGTGTGAACTTTGCTTTTCACTTTTCGCTTTGCTGCAGTAATGCAGATGGGTACTCAAGGTGAGTCAGTGGACTGTAACATCACTGTTGGGTTTGACCGGTTCAGCCGAGGACACCGCAGAACCAAAAACCCACACTAATCACCACTTCTGTGTTTTGTTAAAGGTGGAACACTTTGACACTTTACCCAGAGAGGGCAGTGAAACATTTCCTTTAAGCCTAGTGTTAAGTTGCTCTTTTCTCACTGTCAAGGGACAGCAGTTTTGTCGTAGTGCCATGCAAGAGTAACCACAATGTCCATTTCTGAGAAGTAGGACACAAGGTATATTTTGCAACAAGCTCAGCCACTCGGTTTACTTGCTTATGATTACCAGCCTAGCCCGACTGCACGGTGATTTCTCTGTGCCTGAAGTGCCACAAGCGCATTTCGTGCAATTTACCTCCTGAATCATTTCTAATTGATTGGGAATGAGGGGCAACACAGGTTGATGTATTGTTGGAATATGGAATACTTTTATACGATAAATTTATGGTCTTCTCAGTTGGGGAGTAAATGTCCTCCATATTTCACGTTATCAATTCAATTCATGCCAGTAGCAGTGCATTTGTGCACATTTCCACAGTCAGGAGGTTAGCATAATGCTGGTGCTCTGTCACTTAAGACCCTGGCTGAAAATGGGAGAATGGAGAAGCAAGGGATCAGTGTTTACCCACCTGGCCAATTAGAAGACAGAGAACCCTACAAGATGGAGTCTGCCTCCAGGAGCAGGTACTAGTCACTGTTATGGCACTCAGCAGTTGCTAGGCAACACCACCTATCTGTTATTGAGCAATCTTGTTGTTGGTATGGCTATTATATGTATAAATCACTGGTAATCTCTGCACTTCAGATAATGTGGTGCACTTCTGTTGGAAAAAAAGAGAACGTGAGGATTGATTTATTCTTGTAAGAACGCCTGAAATTGATCACTTTGGCGAGAGTAAGATCAAGTAATGTAAATGCAATTCCAATCAGAAGAAACGTAATAATAAGAGACTCCGCACAAAAGTGTTAAGCTGTGGGAAAACTGCACATTTAAAGGAAGCACAGATTCATCAGCAGACTTCTATGTTGTCCAATGCTGCCAATTTAAGAGATTAATCTCATGTGAAATTCCAGGTAACGGTGCATAGTGTATTGTAGTTTGCTGAAGGAGAGATGAGCTATGGGCTTCTGGAAGGATTTGATATATGCACTGCTTGGCAGCGGATGCGGCGTAAGCAGAAATGATGAGTGTGTTGACACATTGGTATACATCACATGGAAAGTTGTAACAGCCCAGAGAATCTATTTCACATTAAATACATTTTGTGTGTTTTACAACAAATATTCTGCATGATGAAAACAAACTAATATTCGGTATATTAGCATTTTTATTCAATGCTTAGTGAGTTTAAATGCACATAGCATTATACAGTACACAGCTGGTCTTTATATCTCAATTATGAATATATTTGTACACTCCTTAAGACTATCATCCAAATGTTACCATGGAAATAAACCATACAATGTGATTCAGCATTTAATGCTTAAATATCTCACCTTAAGCCAAACACTCAGCTTTAAAATAAACACGGTGTCATTTTTTCATGTTTATTTGAGAAATGATATGACACCAACTTCTAAATTGAATACTGGAGCCTTTAATAACATAAATGTGAATGCACACACAGAGTTTAATGATGCCCCTGTAAGGCTGTAAAGCAGCTGACAATGAGTCATTGCCCACAGAAATAAATTAAATTACTGCAGGCATATAATACCAACATTTAAAATTCTGGATTTATGCACAAATTTTAATATCAGAGTTGGGCCTCATGGTGCATTACACAGAGAGAGAGAGATGAGGGCAACTAGCCAAATCATGTCTATTAGTACCACATTTTCCCCAGATCTCCAGCATGACAGGTACACTCCCTAACAAATGCATTTTTCTCTGTATATGTAATTATTTCATTAAATATTATATCAGTCCTGCAGCCCACAGCTGCTTGGTTCAAAGGAAGTTTGGTATCATGGCCTAGAGCCTAACTCACTCTCTCACGCGCACGCACACACACGCACACACACACACACAAACACACACACTAGCACACTAGCATCTCTCCCCACTCTCCTTTCCTTTTTCTCACTCTCTTCCTCACTCACTCAGGCACAGTCCAGCAGTGCCAGTTTTGCCCCGGGCTGACTGATCACAGGAAGGAGCAACATTTTTGAATTCAGGGGAGGACTGAGTCACACAGTCCCAGCATCAGGCTTTATGTGTTACCCAGCTTTGCTGTTTTTCACTACTGCAGACCGCCATGATTCAAATGGAATTTTAATGGCCTGCTCTGCTAAAACTGTGCCATTGCCTTTTCCTGTTTGTCTCTGGATTTGTCTCCTGCCTGATAACGCTCTCTGTTAATTTTGTGGTGTTTGCTTGGATGTTTCACGCCATGGGTTTTGGGGGGTTTTCAGAATCTATTCAAGATCCTCGTGGTTGTCACAGAAATCATATTATACTTCTTGGCTTTCGACCCATTAAACTGGAACGCAATGCTTACTGTGTTTGCAAACTCCACATACCAGGCTGGATTTGCAGGAAACTAAGCAACTTCTCTCATCTGATTGATTATTAAAGCACACCCTGAGACCAACTCTATCTTTCCTTTGAATCCATTTTTATATTGCAGGAAATCTGTAATAAAACAGACATGATAGAACTAGTGGATAGGATTAATGTGTTTTCCTATGTAAAGAGTGACTTTCTTAAATAAAACTAAAATGTCAGTGATTTTACTGAAAATATGTAAAACACTACAGCTGATAAAGTGCTAGGTTTAAAATGGATTAGGCTATAGATTCATATCCCTGACCTGTATGGCGGCATAGTTTGGTGCCAATATTATTTAACTTTCACCTGAAAACTTTAGCCATTATAACGTTTACAAGTCTGTATTATGCAGGTATTGACATTCTCAACCAGCTGCCAAGCATGGATGAGTTGTAATACCTTGAGGAGCTCACCTATTTATATTCATGGTCGTTCCCATACAGGAGGGGGCAGTGCAGTGAACCTCTCTGACTTCAGCCAGCCAAGGGATTCAGAGAGAGAACAGTAGATGGATAAAGTGAAAGTTTAAACCCAGGGCTTATGCACACAGATACCATAATCCTAACAAAATCTCACTCCACTATCCTTCACATTCAAGTTAAGGACGTGACCTTTGGTTGTACTTTCAGTCACATACTCTGTGCTCACGGATGTGTTAAACAACCTGATCAATAGGTAGAAGTGAATTCCAAGAGTGAAAAACACTAAGAAAAGTCAGAATATATGGTGGTAGGTAACGCACTAAAGTTATACTTTCTAAAATTTCACAGTTGCCAGTTGATTCAGTGTATGACTAAAGCGTAACTTCTTATGTCTGCCCTTTTCTCGATGTTTAAATACAAAGTTTGGGGGGAGTCTTGCAAATGACTTTCACCTTTGTTAATCAAATGATATCATGTTGCATGAAAATAAATTCCCCTTGTCTTCTGTTCTCTCTCACCTGCACAGATCGAAAAAAAAACATGTTTGGTTCCACACAATGCTCCTCCTTGAAACTGTGAGGATGGGTTTTGTGTGTCTAAGCTGAGTGTTATGGTATAAACCTTGCTCTTAGACTCTGTCTTTCTTCCATTCCCTCATTTAATAAACCCACCAAAACAAAACGCACACGAGAACTCATATATTCTTGATAGGAATCAGAATTAACCAATTTGTCAAAGATTTTCTCAATGTCTTACCAACACACAGAGTTAATGGAGAGCCAGTTAATCACAGAAACAAACAAATTAACCTTTAAATACCAGTTGGGGCATTTAAGTGCCAGTTGCACTTGCAGATCTATTAGAGCTCTGGTCTCTTGATGTCTAGCACACAATCAACCCCCCACCCCAGATACCCCTTTGCATTTGGCCGCAGCTAAGAAGCGAGGTGGGTATGTCAGGATGTATGTGGGACATCACAGAGCTCATTAATGTGACTGTGCAATCAAATCAGGTCAGATGGATGCATTGGTGCCTGGAGGAGGGATTTGATAGCCAGCTCAGAAATGCCTTATAATAAGTTAATTAGACATTCACTTAATGGTCCTGCAGCTATCCTATCACTTGATAGTTCCTTGATAGGGTTTGGGTCTTGAAAATTGAGCATCACAGACTAGTGCCTTATCTGTCCGGTGGAGTAATAGGAGACTCCTCATTAGGATTAGAAACAGCCTTCCTGACTTGGAATTTGACCATCTGAGGACAGAAAGCCAAAAATCACAAATAAAGCAATTTGCCACATATTTCATAGATTGAAGAATCCCCCTACTAAAAACCCAAGCTAATATCCTAGACACTGGTAATATGTGACCATATGTGTGATCCTTGGAGTGACTGTGATTCAATTATTCTTATCCATGTCTCCCTGTAATTCAGTACACTCAATTTTTTATACAATCTACATTTTGTGCTTGTCTTGAATTGTTGTGCAGGACCTGCAGGTTAGGTTTATTGGAAACTAACACTGGAACCTGAAGACCTGTCTAGCTTGCACCTTGCCTCTCTCCATGTGCATGCTGGGATAGGCTTGATTCCCAAAAACCCTCACACACACCCATGACAATGAAAAGAATAAGTGGATACAGAAAACAGATGGATGGATGGATGGATATCAAAACAGTAAACAGTTTCTCTTCTCTGCTCTCCATTCATGGTTTCTCAGTATTATCATTTTCTCAGAGAATGATTCTGTCACTTTACTGTCTGTCACAAGGGTCCTAAACTCTGACACAGTGGCCGTTCATGAGGGACAGGTCTGTTTTCCCTGAGCTTTAGTTTCAGTCATCTAGGCCCTTTTCCTCATGGCTGGTGTCTCATGGGAAAAGCCCAAACAAAGGGCTGTCTGTGGAATTACAGGAAATCAAGGGTAACAAGATAACTTTGAAGAAATAAGAGCTGCTGGCTCAGACACTGCAATAGTAATTATGTAATTCATTACACAATACATACCACATTGTTAAAGGACTTTGGAAACTTTATAGCTTTTCACTAATGAATAATCAATATACAATTTGTTTGCCATTTGTTTGACATTTTGTTGCCTTTTCATCTCCCAACTAAGGTCCCATTGTGTTATAGAGTATATGCTTTCCTCTGAACAGGGGTCACAATACTTAGTGAATGACTAAAATTAGTGGCAGAGTACATGCTATACTTAAACATAAGGAAAATAAATGGGTTTGGCTTTGCATTTCTTATTTCACCATTTTGGCCATTCTCATACTGGATACACTGACATCCTGATGGCCATTGTTAACACCAACAGTGCATTCCAAGGTGTGCTCTAAGTACGGCGGCAAGTTGGGCACCAGAGCAGTGGACCAACTCACACAGTGCTGAGGATTCAGTCGTTCTTTCACTGTGCTACTAATTATCCTTTACTCTTTACATCACTCCTGATGGGTCTCTTTTATCTGCTGTTGTCTCCTCAGGCCTGCAGTTCACTCATGTCCAGCTCATGTGAGACCAGTGGCAAGGTCACTAGAGATGAAAAACTCACCTGCTCCACTGTTTGTTTGTTTTTCCTCAAAGTGGGAGTAGGGTTATGTCTCTGGCTGACAAATTGCCAAGAACTGCTTTGGTAGAAACAGATGTGTCAATTGCAGAAAAATGCATTAAAATGTATATGCTACCACTTTCGCAGCTACTCTGAAAAATTTGTCACTGTCAGCTTTTAAGAAATACAGTCACCAAGAAGGTCTAAAAAGTTATTAAATGTAGTGATGCAGGTGCCAGTGTAGGAACACTGCTGTAAGCAGCTATGTTTTCTGCTTTGCTCCATTTCTGTGTTCAGACTGTGAGTGACTGCACTGCCATACTGAAGTCAGTGGGAGATTTGAGTTCACTGATTGACAGCTGTAGTGTCAATTGCGTTGCAACACAGTATACCACAAATCCAGCATGCAACTGGCTGATCATGCATGAAACTCCACTTTGAGTTACAGCTCATTTTTCTGAACTGACATATAGTAAAATTATGCAATACTGGTCAATATTTCTTTAAGCATTCTGTGTCAGCCAAAAGCCAAATTAAGCAGTGCACATCTGTCTTTTAAAGTAATTCATTGCCTGTTTTACATATTGAAATAATGATAATAAATTTACATGCATTGGGCAACATCTTGTTTAGAAGGCAGTGCATTATGGGCTTTGTTAGTAAATTATCATAAACTTAGTTTATTGTTTGTTTATCATGCACATTTGGGGAATTAATTTCAATGATCAATTGAGGAGTGGAGCAAAACATTGCTTTTCTCTTTGGCAATCAACCAACATAAATTGAGGCGCTCATTAAGACCAGCATTGTAATTGCCTGGTGGTGTTACACTTTGATTTACTCTCATCAATAAATAAAATACAATCACTGCTGTTTGATTATACGGTGTTTGTATTCTCAAGTGATGAGATGAGGCTGTTAAGAAGATAATGTATGATTTACTCCAAAACATCATTTGGAATAGATGAGAATATTCTTCACTGTCTGCATTGTTAAGTTAATTCTTATTCTTTGCTGGATGCCGCACCATACAGTGAGCTGCAAGAATTGGCCTGGCTTGGCAGATTTGATGGCTTTGACAACAGTGAAGTAAAATAATTCTGCAAATGTTTTGCCCAGTGGTGTTTTTGAAAAAGGCCATTTCAAGAGCATAAAGAGCCAGAGGGAACCTTTCTTGGAGGCAGAGCTTGTTTTGTGTCGTATCAATTTCTTACGGCGTGCTGTTGTTACCCATCTCTAGTGGTGCATAAAGCATTCCTTTAGGAGCCAGCCTCAAGGGTTTTTAACACTGTGTTCTAAGTCAACAGCAGTGTAACTGTACATTCATGCAATTCTTTAATTCTTTTTTTTAAAAATTTTGTCAGTAAGAGTTTACTTGGGACAAAATTTCATATCACAGACATAGATGACTGATTAAAAAAAATATATTATTTGCAGTCTACTAGAAACCAAATAAAGTTTCAATTTGAATATACAAATTATATCTGAATATTAATAACTAATATACATATAATCCCCTTTATTTCACAAATAAACTTCCATTGGGAAAAGGGAGTCTTGATTTGCCTTTTAGTCAATTTCAATCTATGTTCACTGTCTATCTTATACTATCATATTACTGGAAATAGCTGCTGAATGAATTGTTCTGTTGTTTTTTAGGATATTATGGAGTCAGACAGTGACATTTACTGACAAGGACACAAACATATACTGTATATTTAAAGGCCAAGAAACACTTCTGTTCACAAGATTTTCCAATATCTGGGTGGCCTACGCAATATTTCATCTCCCGCTGAAGAAAGTAGATTTTCTTTTTTTGCTTCAAAATTGAAATGTTGTTAGATCGTGACATAAGGATTCTTTCAGTGTCACTGCACTAAGTAAAGCTCTGTGCTCTTAACTGATGGTATCAAGCTTTAGTTAACTAAGTAAAGCAATATTGATGAAGGACAATTACCCATTATGGCATACAGCACTTTCTGGTCTTTGTCACCTATTAGCTGTTTGGGCAGCAAAGCTTGGGCTGTAGTAAAGATCCATTGCTGGTGACAGGTAGAACCACACATGCATTCAGTTAAAGGATTTAATAATCTAGTTAAATTGTTTTCATGCTTAGGCACTGATAATGTTCTATCCTTGCAGTAGCAGTGGGTGATGTTTTCTTGGTTTGGCTGGCCTTTGGGGGTTCAGGTGGAACCATATGTTTTTCATTTTCTAACTACTTTTCCTTCTCCTGATTAGAAAGTCTACAAGTTCAAGGAAAAATGTAAACACAACCAGTGGTAATTTGCCAGTTGTTGTCAGTTGTCAGAAATGTTATAAATCTTCATCAATATGAATAACATTATACAGAAAGATCAGCAGTATGATAGTTACATATCTACACCTTTAAAGGTGAATGGAGGCTATGTGCTTATAAAACTATTGAATCTAAAATTGAAGCATTTTATAATAATTTCCATTTTTTGTATTACCACAAAAAATATGTATTCATTCTTTTCCCCATCAATGGGGCTATGTGGTTTCTAATATAGCAGTTAAATAAGAATTAATTCTTAAACAATAGGCCTTATGCAATTTTCTGTTATACATTAAAAGAAAAAAATCAACAAGAGTCAACCAGCCACATTATATTTACACCAGGACACACAATAACAAAGCTTGCTTATACTATTACTTATTTTCTTTCAAATAATTCTCAACATATCTTCATGCACTTAATGCTTGTCCATTTGTGCATGTCATCATAAAGTCTCGGCAGATGATAACACAACTGACAGAACAGACTTTCACTGTCAAGGGGTGCAGATGAAGATGAATCAGTGCTGGAGGTATTACAGGACTGGAGAGCAGGAACTGTTTTACATAATACAAAGAAATCATTATTGTTTTTTAAGGAAGCCATTTTTTTCAAATTCAAAACAGTCTCTTAATCTGTTGATTACCAAGCAAGTGATGTTTCATCAGGGACTCTCTCCAGGGAAACGTTCATCGTGTTATGCTCGTTTGCACATGTGAAAAGACGTGTAAGACACAGAGCCAACCCCCCCCATCAAAAAAGGTTTGTTGTTATATCCGACCATCCGACATGCAGGAGTGTAAATCCCAATAAAGCACCAACTGCGAATCTCAGACAGTTTTCTCATGACTGCCAACCAGGGGTTTTGGATAAGTGGGCAGAGCCAGAGGGCAAGGAAATAATCTTCTGTTAAGGTGAGACAGTTGTGATGAGGCAGTGAGAGCAAGTGGAAATATCTTATGGCTGTGATGAATAGCTATGTCAGCCTCAGTGAGTAACCTTGAACCTCACTCAATAAGTATAAAGAGGCAGGCTCTATCATTCGCACATTCAGTTCCCTCCCACTGAAATATGTTGTCTGTTAATCATTCAATTATCTCTGCTTATTCATTAATGTTTCATTCCTTTGTACCTTTTCTACAGATATGGTCTCTCAAGGCCTGGATTTCACTGGAAGACTTGAATTCTTTGATGTTAAGTGGTGTTTCAAAATCTGTCATATATTGATAACCAGCTGACAAAATGTGATTTTTTTTACCTGATTAGCTGCTGTCAGCCTTTGATAGGAAGCTCACAGCTCAAAGCCTTCACCTGAACCACAAAAACTATATTTATACTTAACTATCTCTAGCCAAGACCTGAGGTTGAGCAATGCCACACTCTGGGCAGCATAGCTAGATTTTAAATTTCACAATGTATTAGTGCCTGACACACATGGTCTAGTCTTATTGTATAATATCCTTGATCTGTTGCCACTTTTCTCTATTGTGACTGACTGAAAATGACACTGAGAGACCATTAAAATCTGTTTTTACAGAAACATTCACATCAGACGGAACTGAAAACGGCAACAAAATGCTCAGAACAAAGTCTGTAATTTGTCTGCAGATGCAGGTAAACAAGCTTAGACAGTATTATGAACAAACACTAAGTGGCTCATAACTAACATAGAGGAAATTTACACTCACTTAGTATTTAATCATCATAACCTGTTAATGAACAAAGAATGGACTGCATGACTGATGGAAATTTGCTACCACAGCAGCCCTACAGTACTTTTAACTTCCAGCACTGAACAGCAGATAGAAAAATAGTGAAGTATCTCAGTGTTAAATAGCAAAAATGTAGCTCCCAACAAATGTTCTGACATTAAGAGGGAAAAAAAGAACTAATAATAATAAGATTAAATCAGCAATCCACTTAACCTATAGTCACCATGGATGTGCAGCAAAGCAAACACTTGAATGACACAGTTCAACTCAATTCTTGTCATTGCACATAAAAGTAAACAAAAGTTTTGCTGTTGCAGATAAATTTCCATGACCAAGGGTCTGAGAGGGTTTAACACAGTGCAAATTCAATCACAATGTCAGTCTTGACATCAAAAGTGAGTTTCATTTAGTTTATTGTCATTAAACATATGCACTTCACATGAAAGGAAAACCACGGCTCTACAAAAAGTTTACGAAAGTAAATGGTTATAACGGCTAGTGGTATGTGGAAAAGAACAAAAATCCTTTTGATCCACAGCATAACGTTTTTACAGAAAAACAATTACAGTCAAAACACATAAATTTACATTGGAATTGGTTGTGTAGGTGTTCTGCCATTTATAATGAGCAAAGCTGTCAGTGGGCATTTAAAGAAAAGAGTAAACGATATAAAACCAAAGAGCAAACAAATTAGAAGTTAACCATCACAAAAGTGTTGACTTGCCATTACTTAATATTGATTTCACCAACTTCAGAAATGTTAAAATGGCTAGAAAATGAGCTTTAGTATTACACCATGATATATACAAAGAATTGTTATCGGGGACCAAGCACCAAACTGTTAGGTTCTTTTTTCTGAGAGAAGGGACAAAGGTCCCTGACAATAATAACCAAGAAGACACGGCCCCTCCCATCAGTCATTAAAAGCTATTGATTCCCAACAGCCGCTATGAGCAGCTTCAAATGAAAATTGCCACAGCAATTGATCGATCAATCTGTCAACCTTTTTTTGTTGCATACTGAGCATCAGTACAACTGAATACAACTGAGACATGGTTAAGCATATGGGTTTCTCCCATAGTGCCTGCTATGGGATTAGTATCACCAATGAGTGCTTGGGTGTCAACACGTATTAACGTAGTTCTCGTAGGAAAAGACAGGATAGGGTAACTGGTTGTTGTGTCGTGATTTCTAGCACTGCCTTACACAGTCAATTATAGCTTTGTTTATGAGATTACAGCTGTTTGTCTGGATCCTCTCAGAATCAATATGCATGTCTTCTGGTGCATACTGATTGAAAAATCAAATAATAATGTCAAATACACCTTAAAAGCTGTTAATTGTTCGTATGCAAGTCAAGCCAGTACTCAATTCGTGTAAGATTAATCAGTATAAAGTTGATTGATTAATCTTTCAAGTGAAAATGCCAATCATTGCATTGATTCTATTTAAACTTTGGACTGTTGCTCAGACAAAAACAATTTGAGGACGTCACCTTAGGCTTTCGGAAGCTATTTTCTGACATTCTATAGATCAATGGTTAATCCAAATTAAGAAAATTGAAAAAAATAATAATAATGAGAAGATTTAGCAATGACAAAAATAATTGTAAAAATAATTTGCGATATAAGAAACATAGTTTAACTACAAAAAAATTATAACCACTTCTGAAAATCTGCAAGTCTGTTACATCAGCAGCTTATTTAGACAGCGCACAGTATGACCAACCACCTGCATCCACACTCACTGCATAATTTGATACATAGACACCAGATGGACATGCAGAAGGAGGTGTAATACGGGACCGTGGATTCAGACACCAAAATAGCCTTCATAGGATCCTGTCTGCATTTGAAAAATAAACAAGGCCCCTGTAGGGACACCGCTGCCATCCTGCTCTGAGCGTTGGTCTGTGTACGAGAAAGTGGAAGATAGCGCGGGTGCATGGCGATGCATTTGCGCAGCAGATACCAGTAGTTGTGCGAGTGCACCACTTGTCAATTTGTGTTTGCACGGCACGGGTTATGAGAAGTTATGAGCAAGAGAAAAACAGAGGAAAAAAGAGATTAAGGCGGCAAGCAGGGGTCCTAGGGAGAGTGTGATTACTGTATTAAGCATGCATCAGAGCCCCTCCGAGCTGTCTCCACATAGGCAGGGCGTCAAGATAAATAGCTTTAATATCCCTGTATTGCCATAGCAGAGCAACAGTTGTTACCCACCGATGGCCTTGGGGGTATGACAAACGTAGACACGACCTTTAGAAAGCAGTGTGACTACCCCTGTCCTTTCTAACCCTAAAACTTGTGACCCGTAGAGACCCTGGGAACAACGAACCAGTAGCACCAGTGGGAAGAGCCCATGTATGTTGGACGAACAAAGGCTGGCTGATGCACTGTTTTCTCTTTTCATATCCCAGTGGGGGTAATCTGACCTTCTGCCTCTTGTTTCAACATGGTGAAAGCAGTGGCAGTAGGCCGCTGACCTCTAGAGCCTTGTCCTCAATGGCATCCTCCTAATGGACTCTTGCACTTTAAAACACACCACTTTTGTGTTGCCCTCCCGAGGAAAATGAGTTTGCACAGGGGTATGATAAATGTTCAAATGCCCTCCCATTTTTAAATGCAGACTATGCAAGTTTTTTGTTTCACTCTTTTGTTGTCAATATACATAATTCAGGCACAGAAACGCTGACACAGTGCTATTAGTTTTGTGATATGCCTTATGAATACAAACCATTCTTCTTCAAGGTGCCACGATAAGGCCCATCATGATGTTTCCTTTGAGCACAAAGAATCCAACATGTGTAAAGGAAATGGAACGCATTGATTCCACACACTCTTTTTTAATACTTTTCATCAAGCCTTTGTATCTAGACATAATCAACCTGAATAAGAGCCCTAGCGCTCTGATTTCAAAAATAAACCTTCTCTTTGAAGCCCAATTTACATTGCTGCTGGGTAACTGCCATGTTGCTGACACCATCAAATGATTACTGGACAAACTGGCCAAGAAAGACCCAATCAATTAAAAATAGACACAACTGAAGAAGGCAAAAAACAACATTAAACAGAGTCACTGAGCTTTTTCATCCTCAAAATAGTACCTGTTTATCCTAATTAGCTGATGTGGAACCTTTGAAATTGTGTGCAAAGGTGTGATTTCAAATATATATGTAAAAAAACCAATTTATTTCCAGCACTATATAGATGAGAGATATGTTTTCAAAAAGTATTGTCCATTGATAACAGATAAATCTGAAGGTTTCAAATTGTCAGTTTTCCAACTTCTGTCTCCAGATATTGACACCCAGAAAAATAAAAAAATAAAAAAGCACAAAGTAATCTCAGTCATCTTCACCTTTATATATACCCTCTATCTTGTTTCCCCCTTTTCCTTCACAAAAGACAGATTTGAGTTTTTCAAGTGATAGTTTGAGTGATGGTCATCTTGGGAAATGAAATATTTGCTGAAACTCTGCGCCCTTGAAAGCTAATTCACAAGAACACAGGGGGTATGGTAGAAACTGAGGAGGAGAGCAGTAATGGGTTTTCTGTCTTACTTTGCCAACCTTTCTCTCACTTATATCACTTAGCTGTACCATTCATTGACTACAAATAACAAATATGTTTATTATAGTCCATGGCAAAAATTTGCCAAATGCAAAAGATCTGCATCAGGAATCGACAGAATATTGTGCAGTATTCAAAAACTTTTTCTACCAAAGTGCACTGATGCTAGACCAACTGGGTCTTGTACTTTATTAGTACTGTATTAAAAAATAAAAACTGGATAAGCTCAATTCTCACTTATATATTGGACAACACTTTGAAAACACCCCCCTGGACTTTAGGAAACTGAAATAGTTTTCATTATTTTCTACCATTTTATAGACAAAGAGATTAATGAATTATGTGATGGAGTTGTGTGATCTTTTGACCCCGAGCTGTATGACCTTCTTACTTGCTCTGACTTACTGGGTAATTTGATGATTACCTATAGAAAAGGCACAGTGGGAGGTGTAACATCAACAATCAAGCTTAACAGCATATTTTGACATTCCACATCGCAAGCAGGTAAAACATAACATCCTCTCCAGCATTTGGAGTCAGGCTTGTAGTAGGTGCTGTAGAAACTAACTGCCATCACTGAGTTCTTCCTGTCGTCTCCTGTAGCTGAATACTCTATGGTGGCCACCTTCTTTCCTAGCACCAAGCTGTGATCCAGTCAGCTGGGAAAAACAACTGCATGCATCCCGCCCTCACTCCAGGCTGGTGTGACACCAGGATCAAGGACTGAACTTAAAACACACATCTTTTCTCCGACCCATCTCGCACCACCCAGCACATTTTCCGTGCTCTCTCACCCATCAGCGGATTGATTGATCAGCTTTTCATGCTCCAAATTATTATTATTATTATTTCATCAGCCTTTTAAAAAAATTCCCACTTAGTTGATCTCTTGTTAGTATGTCTCTACAGCAGGTTTAGGAAAGTACAGCTGTGTTCACAGGGCTAAGGTCACAGTTTGTTGAAGGAAAGCAACCCTCTATTATGTATAAACTGAATGTGTACACGCCCTGGCCTTTAAACCGGTTTGACTCTGAGGTGCTTTGAGTGGCTTGAGGTCTACAGCAGACCTTACATTATCAATACAGAATTTGCCACTGATTTTTTAACAGGCTTCAGAGCCACTGTCGATGAGCACAACAGCAACCTGACAGCACATTGCAAGGCAGTTTATATTTGTCATTATCACAGTGCAGAGAATGTCCCCTTCAAAAGAAACAAGTGCTGGTTTTTAGTGTTTTATAATGCTGCACAAATGAATATGTCAAACATTTATCAACTAAAAATTCTCTTTGTAATGAAGGTATGAAGAGAAAACAAAACAAAATTACATTTACTCTAGTAGGTACTCGATGATGATGTTTTTACTTGAGACCCATTTTTCTAATTCAAGACAGTCAATTGCAGACTGCAGACATGAGTAATTGGCCAAAAGTGTCAGCAGTGCGTCTAAACCACCACTTTGTTTGCACTTCTCTCTTCTCTTTTACAGCTCCTGCAGACTCAACAGCGGCGTGGTGCTGTAGGCAGTAATTGCCAGAGGTGAGAGGGCCAAGGCTCTCTTTGAGGCACCTAGGTGGCTCAGAGGTGACTGCAGTCCCTGCAGTATGAAGCGCTGTCTGCTTGAAAGGGAAGTTGACCTAGACAAGACAGAAGTCTCTCTTTGCCTTTTGGGAAGCAATGGTGGGGGGGCGGGGGTTGGAGGGGTCAAAGGGCACCTCTGTGCGCCCACATCACATTACTTAGAACTAATGGCAAATTGTCACCATGGAACACACTTCAGCCACAGAGAGATGTTTCAGGGACAGAAGCAAAAGGGACCTCTCCAAGGTTGGACAGTCATTGCTAAAGGGGAGTTTAAAGTTGGTTCCAGTGGTGCCACAGTTTATGGTCTCCAGGCAAAACAATACCAGCTGATGTGATGCTTCTTTTTGTCCACAGTAAATAAAGGTGTGGAGACAATGGCTCAAGTGCTGTAATGTATATTCTTTTAGGAGATGTCAAGTGTACAACCTCTAAACATGCTTATTTGGTTAATTGGATGTATTTGAATGATATGTAGGCATAATTACTATCCACATGCGATATTGTAATTTGGTTTCATCACTCCCCATGACCAACCCCAATCTTGTTTTGAATTTGCAGTTTCAAAGATTATGTTTATGGCAAAACTGTATTACCATTGTCATATATTGTATTTCATTTGTTTAATACTTCAACCCAACCCTGTGTAGCCATTTTCAAGTGTCTCTTAAAAATTTCACACTGTAGCTGTGCAGTATTGTTTATATTTAAGTCTTTCCCAGCTTCCATTGTTAGCAGCTCCCATCATTCAAGTGATATTATGCATGCATTGTCATACTGCCAGCATTTTTCAAGTCTCACTTTGCTTCCCATAAGTGTGACTGTTAATTTGTGGTTTATTGCCTGTGTGCGAGGTTGGGAAAAAGAACAGTTTGATTAGATCTCAGATGTAAATGACTTCTACAGAGGGAGCTTGTGTCCAGAAAATTCATCTCAAACATTGTCTCAGCTTCTGTTCAAAGACTACTTCATAATGTAAATTGCGGCACAACAGCTTAATATGGCGAGTGTGCTTTAATGTTTCTGAATAGTATTTTTGGAGGCATGTGACACAATTAGAAAACAATGCAGATCTGAGGCTTCCCATGGCTCTCCTGATCACACTGTGCCAGATTTCTCATCTCTCTCACCACTGTACACTGTTAAAACAAATTAAGTTCTTAGGGAGGGTAATTTGCACTCCGCCTCTCTAATAACAAGGTGATGTAAGCATATTCTCAGTACCTCTGAATCCCGATTCTGATGCAATGTCAAGTACCCGCAAATTTACAGTGGCCAGAACTCCCAGGTCATTCTTTCGACCAGATGAATTCAGATGAGCTGTGCTCTGATTGAATAAGCTGCTCCATTACAAAGGCAAAGCCATTGTGTTATTTTGTCTGTAACTGAGCATCCTTACATGTTGTGCTTGAGAAAAATCGGGCGTAGAGTAGTGCAGACCCTGCAGATGGGTCAAAGATGATCATTGCGCTTCGGCACTTAGCTATACTCCACTCAAAGCAACCAAGATCACATCACACCACCCACTGGACACAACAACAGCAGGCTTATGTGACTGTGTAAACTGCAACAATAGACCTGGTGTTCATTAACAGGAATCAGCAACGATAATTTCTCAAACAAGCAAGATCCAAATGTGGCATACTAAACAAACATCTCTCCACCACACTGTGGTATCACACTGAACATCGTAAAATGAATAGGGTTTTACCTTTAGAGGAGCTTCTTCGTTGATCTCATGTTTGCAAACTGATCCAGCCAATCCTGAAGTTTCATCGATCACACCAGATTGGACTCCATAGCCAGTAGTGACAGTACAGTCACAGTCAAACCTGTGCAGTTTGTTTGGGAGGCAGCAGTGGAACTGGTCGCTGGAGTTGTCTTCCTCAGTGGCCAGCGTCCTGAAGGTTTGTCAGCCCAGTTCTGTGAGTCTGCATCTGGCCAATCTTCTTGCTTTCAGGGTGGGTCCCCTTCCAAACTCCCGCCACTGCTGGCTCGCTGAGTTTCCCACTCATCTTTACTTTATGTGCCCCACAAGAACTGTCATTTACAAGCCTGGGCGAGCAAACAGTGGTTCCCGTTACTGATGACAGCCCCCGATACTGGCAGCGGTGGGACAAATGTGACTGCTCCAGCGCCACCACAGCTATCTTCAATGTCTGATTGCAGCTTCTCCTTGCAATAAGGCTAACTGTTAACAACACCTGCACACGGCACTTTCACCATAGACTGTATTCAATGTTTTCAGTCACACAACGCTGACTTTTTTCATTCGACCTCAAACTACGCCACCTATCGTTTTTTCGATGATAGATTAAGGGCGAACTTGTTGCGACTTCCAGGGTCACATGTATTCATCTATACAGCAACCATTTCTAAATCCAACAGGCCTTGTGACTTCTTCTTCTCTCACTGTCGGCAGAGCCGCTGGTCATCCTCGCGCTCGACGCACGATCTATATTGCAGCAACTCTGTGCGACATGGTGCACACCGCAGTGGCCACTTTATTGGGTACGCATGCTTTTCTGGTTCTTTTTTAAGGCATTTTCAGCATACAAGCATATGGCATGAATAATTTAACTGAAAATTTAAAAATTGAATGAAGCTGTCTTTACAAAATGATTGTGTTGCCTCTGTAGTGTTTTTGGTTATTACAGTGGATTACACTACTGTACTGGTGTATCATGGATTTTTTTTTAAATTTAGGCTTCTACTCAGTTTCTGCTCATCTCCTTTGAAAATAAGATTATGGTGGTTCTTACCAAAGAAAGAAGTTTGTCTCACGGGAATACAAGATACAAGATAAAGCAATCATTAGCATATCCTTGGTATGTGCTGTGACCAAGCATACTCTGCCTCTGAAAACAACACTGCTTGTGACATTCCACTGTTTGATTCTCTGCAGTAACCTTGGCAATTGCCTCAATCACAGGGAATTAATTCCAGTCATGCAACTCCCTCTCCCTCCCCTGAGTTGTATCGGGCCCATGCATCGTACTACTGGCCCTGATTCACCCTGAATACCAGCCAAGCCCAATGATTTTCAGATCCCCAGACCCCTATTGGTATCTGTCTGCCTCTACTCTCAAAATGAGCAGATCTTTTGTCTGCATACATTTTTTTAGCGGCCAAATTGTGGGAGATTTTTTATTTTCCTTTAATATTTCCATACTTACAGATTATGTCAAAGTGCAAAAGTTTTCTTTGCTGAACAATGTTCCCTATGTGCTGTAGTTGAGGTCTGCAAATGGTAACTTGATGACTGAAATTTTGCAAAATGCCAAACATTATATTTGTTCCTCATGGATTTTAAGGCCAATGTTTGGGATTATAATAATTGCTCTCAATCTCAGTCTAGAGTTCAACAGGAAAACACCAGTTACCCATTGTGCTGAGTGCAGCCAGCCTACCTATTCAAAGGACCGTGTAGTTGCACCATCCAGTACAAGGGCTGCTGTGATGCCAGGCAGGTAGCCTTTTGTTCCACAGTCTCAACTTTGTAATGCACAATTAGTGAGCCATCTCACTTGAGTTAAACATGGCCTTTTAAATACTGAGGTACTTTCAACAGCACTCTCATTTGGAGTTGTTTGTAATACTAGACTGGCCACCTATAGGATGAAATTTCATAGCCTCTCTGTTCTGGGGTTGCTAAATAAAGGCATCTTTATTGGAAGCCATGATCCAAACTCTTACAGTACTCTGTTGGGAAGGTTTTGATGAATCATAATTGCCACTCGACAGCACTTGTCACCTCACATCAAGAAAGTCATGGATTCAAACCCAAATTGATCCAGCAGTTCATATGCTGTATTTTGCGTTTTATATTAATTTTTTTTCTGAAGTCAATGTGAACTTTTTCTGTATCAAAACAGATTAAAATCTTTAAAAGTGCAAGGGAAAAAAAGAAAATCATAAAAAAACATATTTCCAATGCACTAAATACATTGATTAACAATATCTCATTACGTTAACTGAAAATGTAATTACATTTCCAACAAAACATATTTGCTGTGACAGTTTGGTTGTATGTAAATGTAATTCAGAGGAGACAGGGCTGCTGTTTGCATATGTCAGCCCTGTGATGCGTTGGTAATCTTTCCAGTGCTGCCTAGGCCAGTGTGTGCTGGCCTAGGGTCCAGCTCTCATGACCCTGAACAGGAGTGCTTCAGCAAAAAAACTGGATGAATAATTGACAAGTGAATCAAATAATCCATGTTTTAGGCTCTAGATACAGGTTGAAGAGAAATCTTGTTAAAGGGTTTTAGCACTTGACTTTTTCCCTTTGGCTTCAATTGTTGATGGTTATTTTATCTGTAAAATTATTTATAGCATATATCCTGTATGTACTTTTTTCAGGGAGAAATTATGTGTGTACGCTCATGTAAAGGAATGGTGACTGTGTGGAGGGTGGGGGTTGAGTCTACAGTAGGAGGTTGTCTTGGACCAAAGGCGTCTGTCTGGGAGTGGCTGTAATTGGCTGCAGTGTGGCATTGTCTCATTAATATGGAGCCCAGGGGAAGGAGACAGCCAACTTCCTCCCTCTGTGTTTGGTTGTTTGACTGTATCTCCATTGATGCTAAACGCAGTGCTCCTGGGGCACCCCATGCCTGTTGCCTGCTTCGTTAAAACCAAGAAAATGAATATTAATGTTCTAAAGACTGGAAGCTGCAGTAGCAGAAGGGGGTCGTCAGTCTAAAGGCTGTTGTTGCCGATTTCTGGGTGTACTTAATAGGGTCTATTCGGGAGGGTTCAATTCTGTGGGAAGGCACATCAAAATGCAAAGTGCTTTGACAGTGCTTGACACCTTATTTCCACTGTCTACAGGGGATCATGGCACGCCATGCCCCTAATAAAATGCTCAGGACATATATGGGAAAAAAATTAGAACTATAAATCACTTCAAAATATATGACTTAAACATGCTATAGGTGTAGTTCCATGTCCTAATTCTGAGTGGCCACATACCCAATACAAGAAATTTTGAGAGTGTAAAAATATGTTTATAGAACTCACTGGTGCAGAGTGAGGCAAATTGACAAAACTGTGTGTGCATGGGCGACTGGAGTAGCTCTGCTCCTTTGACCTTGATATCGGGAAGGCAATAAAGTGCCTGTAACCACCACAGTAACATTTATGACAGCTACCACTGCCTGTTTTCAATTTACTTGACACCAGTAACACCAGCAGTGGAGGTGACAATTCATCCGTAGAAATTAGTAAACAGCCACAGGCAGCAGCATCAGGTGCCCTCTCTCCATCTGATGAACTTGCTAGAAGGACATAGATTAGATCAGTAATGTGAGATTTATTAACAAATGTTTGTAGAAGAGGCACGGCTGCTAAAACGGCTGACTAAATACTGTCCTACACTTACAGGAATAGTTAAACATTTTCAGGGAAAAGTTTTTTTCTCTCTTGAGTTAGAAAGGGAGACCGATACCACTCCTATATTGCTCTTTATGCATCTTTATGATAAAGATACAGTCAGGAGACTGGTAGCATAGTGTAGGATAAAGACTGGAAGCAGGGGTTTGCACAGTAAAGACTAAACAAATGTGATATAACCTGATCATTAGTGAGCTTTATATGTGCCACACGGCATTTTTTAATTATTGTATTGAACCAGACTATCAGTCTCATGAAGCGGAGAAGCTGAGATATGTGTGACTGCGGAAAAATAACCACTTCAGGCAGAGTAAGTAGTGAACATTATCTTGAAAAAAATCATCTAAGGAAGTCTTAAAACTACTTAAGAATCTGTTATTCTTGTTCAAAATTAACGATAAACTAAAATACTGTTGGCTTCAATAACAGAATTTAGTAATGTGTATACAGACTTAAAGGATTTACTAGTCATATTTTCAGAGCAGGAGTCATATGGATCATTCTGAATGTGGTAGAATGGGGTAGGGGTTAATGTTGAATATAGTGTTGTTACATAATCAGCTATAATCACCTCATTAAGATTGAGTGAAAAGACTGACCCAACCGACTAATGTGTCAGTCCCTCCACCAGACTGCTAGCTGTTAGCAATGATGAATTATTAATTATAGAATACACACAATTCTCACAAGGGAGCTCTTCGGTATCCTCAGCGCAGACAACCACAGAGGGACATTCAAGGTCAAATAAAATAGGTTTCTTTGCCAACTATGTAAGGATGAAGACGTTGGAAAATAGCTGTAATTGGTTTAAAACACTTCAATGTGGAAGGCTCCCCACTAGCCCTGCGGTCATATCGGCTCTTTTTCCAGTTGAATTTCAGCAGCATTAATAAAACTTCAATTAACCATCAGGGGTCCATCTTCTGGCTCACCTTCCTAATCTGGTTTGATGGAAGCAGTTACAGAATCAGGAGCGCCAATTTATATGGCTCCAACCTCAGTAGTGTGTGAGAGTATCAGATACTTGTAGTTATAAGAGCGGTGCCCTTTCAGTGTGCCAGGCTGCATCATGCAGTGTCACACTTTCTTAATTCTTTCTCTTTAGCTTCCTCAGTAATTTGTACCACGATAAATGCTGTCACAATATAGACCTGATGTCACACTGGTTAATGGGATCTGACCCCTGATGGTTAAATTATTTAGGTACTCTGAAGAGAGAAACCCAACAAGCCTCCCTAATTGATACACCCATGCACCACAGACAAAAGGGTGTGCAGATCACCAGCAATGCAGGGGCCAATTGGGTTCAGAGCTTTTTAATGAGTGACCACCCTGTCTTTTCAACATTGTCTTTAGCACAGCTAATCACATTTGGACTTTAGGGTTTAGGATGTTTTCTCAGTAAATGAGATGACTGCAGATTCTTTCTTTCTCTTCCAGGTCAATGCTCAATCACAATCATTTTTTGTGAAATGATATATTATCAGTTGCAGACTCTTAACTGCTGATTTAAATGCATTCATCAAAATGATTTTGGATGTGTGAATTCTAACACTTACAGGTTGTCACACCCAGTAAATTATACTGTGTCTTCAATATGACACCAATCTGGAATTACCAATTAGCGAATGCGACATTCTGGGGAGCTAAATACTTGTTAAGATCAGTACTTTTTGAATAGATTTCTTATTCTTGCAATGAGAAGCAATTGCTGTTTTGCTAAAGTGGTCCACAGTGTCCAAGTCGGCACCCGTGTAGAGTGCTGAGTAAAATAATCATCTCATCAATAACATATCCATTTTGTTTGCCTCAGACACCAAGCTGTAATTCTACTCTATATTTTACTTTCCTCTTGGGGTATCTACAGAACATCTGAAGGACTTGAAAGAGCAGTGGTCAGAGAGTAAAAGTGAGCTATTTGTGAGTTCCATGGTGTGTAAATAATAACGTAACAGCATAATTGCTGCACTTTCTTGAAAATAATATTTAAGTGTTTAAAGGGGCAATTGCTTGCAAATATCATACGTCAGCCAAAAATACAGTGCACAGTGTTTACAGTGTTTTGGTTTCGTGGTGGCTGCTTAGTTGCTGTAGTTTTCATCTGGTTTTAGCAAAATGTGAGTCAGGTGAATTAAAGGGCATTTACTGGACCATGGATCTGTTGCCTCCTTCATGCAGACATTTTGGTGAAGAAAATACTTGTACACAAAAGAAATTAACATTAAATAAATTTAAAAATCAATCAATAAAAAACAATTAATAAGTCATGTTGCTGCTGTTGTCCCCGAGAGGACAACTTATATGTGTCAAACTTTACTTTATTTATCTATGTTTTCTGTACCTATGTACATTCACACTTATTAACCAACTGAGAAAGTGAAAGCATATCTGTTGTTTATTAAGTATAATTTTTGACCTGGCTTTGTTCTCATACTTATCGACCACCATAATCAAGTTTGACCCAAATTTCATCAACTGCTACACAACAGTGACTTGTGTCTTGCTTGCCAGTTTCTGCAGCTCCGTGGTACACTATACTTTAAGGGCCAATTGCTGTAGCATTTCTATGCTTACTCTTCAGCGGCCATCTGCTACCATCTGTTTACACATGCCACTCTCTAAATTAGAATTGAATAAATAGCAAAAATCATTAACTCATGGATGAGATGAAAATGTCTCATTAGAGTAAGAGTTTCATGAGAATCATGTGTCAGTATGATGGACGCCACACAGCTTCTACAAACTGCTTTGCAGAATGTCACAACATGCAAGAGCTCACCTGTGAGGCATTCATCTGGTGACTGAAATGAGTGGCTGCAATGTTGATTTGAAATATAGACATAACAAAATCAAACATTGATAATGATAAAAAACAATAACAAAGTATTTTATAATTATTCATGGTTTAATGTTATAATATTAAAAGCTGTATGTATGTGAATAATTAATTTGATAATAATTACCAGTTATTTACATTATTTCATATTAAGGGCCAAAGGCTGCTGATTAAGGTGGCATTTGGAGGCCTGAGGCTTCACTACAACATGTTGTTAATTCATTGCTATCATGGGTAATGGTAATGTTTTTGTTTTAGTCAATTAATCTTAATTTTTTGAGTGGAAACACCTCCTGTCAATAGAAGCACAGAGAAGTGAAGGAGGTCTTGTAGCTGTCACTTTGTCAAGCAAGGTAAGGGTGATTTAATGCTCCCTCCATATGCTTAATCATGTAAAACACACACACATTGCAGTGATTTGTTGGCTGCCAGTCTTCCCCACATCCAGAGTGAGCCAGTGGATTGATCAAGCCAGCTGGAAGTTCCAGTTCCACTTTCACTTTAAAGCCATTAATCCAGGCCTGTCTTTGTGCTTTTTCTTTGTTGTTATTTGATGAAAAAAATCCCAATCTGTTTCATTTGCTGGCAATTCCAAAGCACTATATATTGCTGTCATTTTCACTGAATGCTGGATGTTGAAATGTTCTGGCTGTGACATTGTCAAATTGAATCCGCACATGCTCAGTTCTTGCCAGTGAACATTTTAATAAGTTATATACCAAATCATTATGAACCCTCTGTTCATCTGTGTGCCTACTAATATAAAAAGGTAAGAGTCAAATAAACATACTTGAAATTTAAATTATTAAGAACATAATACAGTACAGAACATGCAACCCACATTCAACTCAACTTCAACTTCAACATCTGAGGTGAAGTTACATCGCAAAGTGCAGTGGTAAAATATAAGCAAAATGTGGCCCAACATGCATGAGAAGCAATTATTCTGCAGGTACAGACATACATCCATTTTTATGCATTTTCTATCTTCTCAGACCAAACCAAAAAGGTCAAGATGTTGAATTAACCCACATGAATCCATAGTATTATATTCCTGGATCATGCCGTGTGTATATTTATTTAATAATATTTATGAGTTGTGCACTCAAACTCTATTGTTGTCCATTCATGTAAAGTAGTGTGAAGAGCCAGGTTCAAGAGCCAGGTGTATAATAATCATAGGATTAAGAGGATGCACCCATGGTTGAATCTGTCTTCTCTCTGTATCCATTTCTATCTATATCCATCTACATGTATGCACTAAATCAAAATACTGGAAAATACGTAAAGTGGCGGACAAATTACCCTGTGAAGTTAACTGATATACATGCAAACATATGCTGTAACTGCTGCATGCATGTCAGCAAAATGATTACTTCTGGTAGTAGATTTAAAGTAATATACTGGCTGTCATTGCTGATCTTGGGTCGAGCATGCATAGCTGTATGCCACAATCAATTCTTGACTCTTTATCCAATGTTAGTCTAACAATTTTGACCACAATAGGCATCGTAATGGATGTTTAAGCCAGGATTTGAGAAGATTATACTTTTCCAATGTGTGAGTCAAACAAATATCAAAGAAATGAAATGTAAAATTTGGTACCCCTGCACAAATGAAATGTCAGGGACAATACCTTGGTCCACACACTTGGTCACCTGGCTCATCATCTTCAGGATGTCATATTTGTAGTCAGACATAAGAGGACAGACCAAACAGGCTTTCTTTCACTGAGCTGAACTATTAGCACCCTATTATTTGAACTACTGAATGGAAAGTTCTTGTGGTCCCTTCAACCCACTGCAGAAATTTAAGATCACAAAGTAAAATTCTCTGGTATTTTTTGCTGTCCTTTGGCTCCTGACTCTGCTTTCTCCTATTTCCTCTGCCTGGCACAGAGCCTTGATTCCTCCCAGTGTGGACATTCTCCCATGCAGCAACTCTGACTATCAAAACAACAGTCATTAGGCAAATTTGCTTTGGTGCAGGATTACGTTAATTATCATGGAATTATCACTTCATTAAAGCAGGCAGAGATAAATTATCTCTGATGAAACGAATACAAAATGAGGAAATAATGATCATGGCAGAAAAATGAAAAAAGGGGGAAAAATTAAGAGACTACTCGTCAAACGAAATCAAGTCATTGTGTTCCAGTGACTTGGTCTTGAAGAGACATTGCAGCAGGGTGGAACATGACAGAGCATGAGTTTCCACAGAGAAAAATGAGGACCACTCATCCCTTTACCACATGCAGTCCAATTTGCTTCCCTAAGCCTCAAAAGAGCCTGTACTCTTCATTGTAAATTGCAAGTATCATTAATCATGCCAAATACCAATTTTAACGAATGCCTGCATCAGCCCAGTGTCAAGAAGGCACAAGGAGATGGACCCAAAATGCAGGCAAAAGCAGGAAGATGAGACTGTGCAGTGCAGTATTTAATAATCAAAACAACTGTTAAAAAAAAAAAAAAACAGAAGCAAAAGCAAAAACCTAAAATCTACAACACAGTGACCCAAAGGAATCCAAACTTGAAAAAAACAGGGAGACACAGGGAAATGCAGGAAACACTGGGAGGATGGAGAGCAAAAATCCACAGCAGGCAAAAAGAAATGGACAAAAAAGGAACAAAATAGTGACAACCAATCAAAACAAAGGGAGAGACCAAAGCTATACATATGTACACACCAGATAACGAGACACAAGTGGAACACATTAGGAAGGGGCAGGTAATCAAAGCAGGAAGTCAATAGACAGAAGACACACTGGGATATAACACAAAATAAACTACATTCCTAATCATGTCAGGGGACAGACTATGACACCCAGTAACATTCTTTGTTTTTGGGCAAATGCTGTGGTGCTGCAGCAGGATGAGAGTGAGATTTTATGGCTGTCATGATGAATCTTTTTTATTTGATAGTATTTTGATGGTCACAGGCTTTGCTCTGTTGACTTCACTGCGGCCATGGTATACTGTTGGGTATCCAGATAACATTGCCCAACCAGGTTCATCATGTATTTGCTTACACCGGAAATGATTAAAATCTGAAAGGCCTTGGCTGTAATTGTGGCTTTTTTTGTGAGGACAGTAGTTAAAAGAAATCTGGCAAATTTGCACTGATGGATATTTATAAGCTGGACTGTTCAGTCCTAACATTGAATTAATCATTAAGATGCCCTTGTTTTCCACTTTGTAAGAGAGGGCAGGGAAACATACAGTTGAAACAATGGTACTGCAGCTGTAAAAATCTATTTCTTGCTTGTTTTAATGAAAGTATTGCCATCTTACAAACTGTTTTATCACACCATTAGCTCTTTTCCAGCGATCTTTTAAAGGTGTTTGAAGTGCTGAATAAAGCCCTAAGGGTGATCAGAAATTGTTTTGTAGTCCTTGTTTTTTCACCCCAACAGTGATTTAAATGACTACAGCACAAGGACATTGGGCTCAGCTTGATTTATAATCATTAGAATAATCATATTTCTGTGGCGACATTGCATAATAGCAGGGGTCTTCTTTCCCCATTGCTTAGCAATAGTGAATGATGTGCAGTATTTAAGAAATAAAGTGCTCCTATTAAGGTTCGTCCACTGGTTTGGAGAGAATACTATTGGAGATTTGTGAGGAAAAATATTGCCTCCAATTACACTTGACCTTTTATTTCCTTTATAATTTATTCATGCACTCATTCATTGTTTGTAGCTAAAACAACTATGCTTTGCCCTTTGTGATGCAACAAGTTTGATGATCTATTTGTTGCTCATTACTTGAAGCCCAAGACAGTAATCTGTGATGTCATATTGACTGACAGATTGCTGCTTTACAAACTACAAAAGCTTTTGTCTGAGTGGAGCGCAACATTTTGGTGATATGAGAGGGGAAAGAACAATTCCTGTGTCTTATTACCTCCATTACTGTCTCCAAATGCACTGAGGAAATATTTAATAGCATCTTCCTGTCATGCAAAAGGCAGCAAATCCATCTCTGACAAAAGATGCACACTCTTTTTACATTCAGCAACTATGTTAACTGCCTATTTAGTAATTTAAAAAAAAACGTAATGGAAGCTAAATGATGCCTGTTTAACTTGTAGGTCTGTGACTAAATAATGATTACTGAAAAATAAACAATTCTGGGCTATCCTAATTGTTGTTTCCAATAACCTTCCCTCTATATTTGCAATAGCTTGCTACAAACTCTGCTGATCTAGGGACTTGATGAAGTGCACCACTGAAGCTGTAATAGAGACAATCCCTTAAGGAACCCCTTTTAATGGTGGCACACTGTTCCATAAAAGTGCTAGTTTGCTTTGGAAATTGAGGTGCAGGTTCATTAGAAGCTATCCTGTTGAATTTGAGAACATGCTCCCATGAGAGTCAGGGAGAGAGGCCAGAAGAATCACGAGAGACAGGGGTGGGGGGGTGCGGTACTCGTCATTACAGATCCACAGTAGGTTTTACCCTCTCTCCCTCTCTCCTGCAGTGTTGGTGGTTTCACCCAGGCCTTCCATTGTTGAAGTGTTTTTGAGAAAAACCTTGCACCAGGCTACTTATTCTTAATGAGGTCACATTAAACAAAGACACTCACTCTCCAGGGTTTTCTGACTTCTAAAAGCACTGCATTTCCAGACTGAGCTGCATTGGCTAGTTGAGTTAGGATGTGACTCCAAAGAGGGAAAAAACATAAATTTGAATTCAATCATCATGACTGAAGGTAGTGCATTTAAATTATCTCATTGTGAACAGTAACAATGGCATTTGTCAACAAAAATATGATCAATTGTGAATGCACATGAAGATTTCTTGCAGGCATGGATAATCAAAAGTGTTGCCACAAGTGCTGGTAAATCCTCAGCTATTGTATGCTGAACTAGAGGATTTCACAGATACAATACCCATAGCATGGAGGTATATTCACTGCTGTGTTGACTATCCTGGTGTCGAGTAACAAATTACATAAGCCGCCTACAAAAAATCTGTGAAGATGTATTTGTGATGATGCAGCTACTTGCCTCCGTGGCCAGAGCATACTCTTTCTATTCTACTGCTGCATCCCAGACACTATTTCATGTTCTCTTTTTGTGTCGCAGAGTAATCCGTCTGGAACAATTTCTAAAACTTAGGCTCAACAAAAACCATGTCCAATTTCTTCCACCAGCTGCACTCGAATCTATGCACACCTGTAGTCAAAGCTCCAGGCAATCCATTCACTTTTGTTCAGAGATTTAAATAACATAGAGAACAATAAGTTGCATGCACTCTACACACCGTTCCAATTTCAGCTCTCAGAGAAATCTCATATTCTGCTCTACAGAATGTTGAAATCCATTCAACTCTCCTCTCGTACAATATCATCTATTTAAAACAGTGCTGAGTAAACATTATGCATATGTTAATGTGGTAACAGTTTATTTGGATCAAAGTCATGTTCAATATTAACTTTTTAATTTAACTTAATTTAGTTTGATAACTTGCTTCATATTTTGTGTAAGTATATGTGTATAGTATGTATGCATACTGAAAAGATACATTCACAAATGATGCTCCCTCACCTTTCGGCCTTTGTAAACTGACACTTGATTAGTTGTTTGCTACATGGAAAAAACATTAATTGGTATTTGGTCAGGTTTGCACTGGTAGTGAGATCAAACTGGCTGCTTGGGAGCTGGTCCACAACAAACTTGTGAGGAATGCACTTCAGAATAATGTGGAAATAAACAAAGTCAGTAATTTGATGTTTTCAAAGAAATATAATGCTGGCCAAATTATGATTTCTATCAACATAATCAGGAAATGCTGGTACTAAAAGTGGCAACATTTTCACTGACAAAATATTTCATTTGTTTTCATAACAATTGTTCCATGTGTAATGCATGAAAAGTGTTACTTGAAATGGTGTGGTAGAGAAGTTTTGCGTAAATTGCCTTTGGTCATACAAACATGACAAAGTTCTTAGCAGCATTGTATGGTAACAATAACCTACAATTAATAATTTATAATAGTTTATAACCAATATGTTTAGGATCAGATGTTATTCAGTTTTGTTTTCCACTGCAGCTTAGAAAAAAAAACACTCTTGTTCTGTCACAATGGGACATCACAGGCAAATTAATTAGGTTACATGCAGGACAAAACAAGCGTTTTTTTTATATTTCAGCTGCCAGCCTTTTATCTTCCTACTGTTTAAATTACTTTGTTTGCTCAGCCAGCAGGGAACACAGTGCAGTATATCTTTCTTTAAGCACTATATGCCTTTTATACAAATGTCTTTTTTCCTTCTTTGAGCCATGCAGCAGACAAGGATAGGTAACTGTGTATACACAGTGCTATACTGCAATGGGAAATAATAGTGATAATAGTGAACCACATGTGAGAGATACTGATGTAAAATGGAGGTTGAAAAGAAAAAACTATCTATCTCTTCTGAAGCAGGTAATCCAGGTGAAAGGCGGGATTGTTACGTTTTATTGTTAAGTGACTTGTAGTGGCTGTACTAATTATGAAATGTTTATTAATGTTACACTGATGACAAAGGTCTGGTATGCCTGCCGTTGTCAGAGCGCTATTACAGGAGAGGCTCCAATGGATTGTATCAGAGGGGAGGGACAGATATATGGTCTTTCGGGTTGGAGAGCTTGTTGGAAAAGGGAGAGTAAAAAAATAGGGAGAAACAGCTCTAATGGTTAAAATCACTGGTTTACTTGGCTAAATAGCCAGTCAGACTCCAGCCTCCACTGACAATTCAATTCAACATGTTGAATCAACCGAGTGACAGCTGATGAGAGACAACTGGAGCCAACAGTGCCAGACAAACAGCAGAAACTGGTATGCAGTGGCTCTAAAGTGCTCATCTTCATTCACCTTAGCTCAGTGCTTGCTGAGTATTAAGTTTTACAGGCCTGCCAACCAAGACACTTATTTTCACTGTTGCATTTTTTGTTACCCAGAGACAATGCAAGCATTATTTCCCCCAATTCTTCATATGAAAATAGAAGGCCAAGAAACAAGCACTGAACCCTGGAAATTGTGCAGCTCGCTTAAAACCATTATGTGTGGTATAGTAGCTGAAAATTAATGGTAGAAGTCAATATGTCAGCAAATGCATTGCAGATGATTGACTAATAAAATTAAATTGAGTTACAGTCACAAAGAATAAATGCCTGGCATTGTTGGAAAACACTTGTTTCAGTTTATATTTTGTGTATAGAATCTTCAAACTGCATGTACATTAATTGCAAAAAAATCACAAGAAACAGAACAACACTGGGAAATGCATAAGGAGACATGTATACATGACCCCTAACTCGTGCAAAGTTTTTCAAAAGATGTTGCATATTTTAGAAAACTACAATATTGGTTGCAAGTATACCTGAGTAACCATGAGATCTGACATTTGAAGTGACACGGTCCTTTGGTTTTAGCGTTTCATAGCACATTTTGGTCTCACTTTGGACTGCAATCCATCTTTCTAAATTAGTATAGTAGAGGAACAATTGACCCAGTCTTATGTATATTACTGTAACAGGCTTAAATCCATATAGACAGAAACAGATATTTGAGATGGACTCAAAAATTGATTAAAAGGTGTTCTAAAATCTTGGACCATTTGTATCACTTATGATCCAAAGTCCAACACAATTCTGGTGTTGATGGTGTCTGATGTCACTCTGTTTCCCTCCAAAGGGGCGAAAAGGGTAGGCAACGTACCTGTGCCAGGGTAAAATAAATCACTGACAAGCAGAGACTTTAGGTCAAATAATCACCCCTCCGATAATGCATGTCCATAGAGAGGGCCAGTGAGATTCATTGCTGTGCTCTCACTGACAATAATGGAGGCTTTCAAAGGCCACAGTCTTTAATTTCTAGTCCCTCCTATCAGCGTTTTTATCCTCCAGAGAGAGGGAGGTCAACTGCCCCTGTTCCACAGCCCCAGAGCCAGCATCCTGGGCATTAAGGGCTGAGAGAGGTGGCTGAGGTCACACTATGATTGCTGCTGGAGATGGCAGGCTGAGGGGTCCTGGGGCTCATTGGACCCTTCTCAGACAAAGAGGCTTTACAGAGCAGCTCCCAGGTCAGTTTTATCAGGGCATCACTAATGGTTATGATATGATCTGTCTAGCATCATTTCCAATTAAAGCTTGCTGGGGGAATGAGGCATCCACTGCTCTCCATCTCACTGAGGGCTCAGTAGAGTTCAGTGAATGTAGACTATTGTTTAAGCCACTCATTTCAGTGGCGATCAAAGTTCCATTGTGACTACGACAAAGAGAAGCGGCCACTGGCCAGGCCTATTAGATATGTAGCTGTGGTGCAGAGATGCAGAGGGTAATCAGTCTTCTTACTGATAGTAATGGCCAGCCCACTTCTCACTGTGACAAAGAACCTCTTCAATACAATTTAAAGCTATACACAAGAGATTATTATTCTTGTTTTGATGGCCTTGCCTTTCGGTCATGACAACACATCCCTAAGAGTCTTCATAATTTGTGGCTGTGACTACAGCAAAACCTTAACCAATGTTAAGTCTGAACTTGTTATCCACAGAGCACAAAGGGACTCAAGTCTCCACACAGGCCCAGATTGAGACCTGTGCAGTTGTGGTGTGATGACACATGCAGAGTGAGGTGAACCAAGCTTTTGGCCAATTTGATTTCTCTCCAGAAGCGATGATAATCTTCTCGCTTATAGCTGTGGATCTGTGGAACAAAGCATTACCTCATTGGCAGCTGGCATGGAAAGTATGTAAAAGCAAATGTGACTGGGGGAACTTTGCAAAGGCTAAAAAATTACAGCAATTACATCTTCTTTGAAGATACTTAGTAGTTTTAATTTTGCAAGTTTGAGTGAGAGTTAGAAAGAACAACTGTCAAAGTAAAAAGTTAATTATTTCATGTTTGACTGAACTACTCTACCCTGTGACTCTGAAGTTTTGACCACTGCACCTGCTTTTCAGTGGAAGCAAATTAGAGAAGAGATGTCAGCCTAAAGTGCCAAAAGTCAGGGCTTCATTTGCATTCCTGAAATAAAATGAATTTGGCAAATTGCAGTGGATCAGGAAGAGAAAGTTATCACCTACTGTATTTGTGAGCACAGTCATTGAAATAAACAACCTCATGTGGTGCCAATGGACTTTCCAGCTGAATCAAGTAACTGATTAATTTATATTGGGGCCATTATTCTGTAGCCACCGATGAAAACACGGTAATACAGAAATGCCTCTATCATTAGCTATTTTAGACCACATCAGTTGTGCTGTATAATTTTGTCATACTTTTTCATTGCAACAGGTTTTGTGGTAGCAAAGCAGTACAAGATTTGGTGTGGTACTTCACTATGTCAGACATTTGGCAGTCAACTAATTCTTTGGTAAACCTCCACCAGAGGTTCCTGAATGGAGTTGGTCGTAATGAGGCAGGAGCAGCTGCAAGCTCTTTTGATAGAATGAGGTCACTGGAACGACAAAGATCAGTGGGCCTGATAGGGGGATGGTTGAGAAGGGGTCTCACTCAAAAGAGCATACGATGAACAATTTTGTATTGAAGGAATGCAAGGCTGCAGGCCCTCCCGCTCTTTTTCAATGCATGTCTGTGTCAGAAATACATCATTTTAATTGTTCTCTGATTCCCTCTCTCTGAAACATGAATAGGATGTTAATAGGATGTGTGTCCTGGTAACCTTTGATATAAATTGTGCTGTAACATAGAATAGACCACAGCGAAACAGAAGTAATTAAATATGTGGTCAAGCACCATTTTGGGGATTTATTAATTTGGCTTGTGCATTGCAGCAGAGGTCTGACCCAAGGGGATGCTGCCAATTTGGAAGACAAAGTTTTGAACCTAAAGTTTGAAAGAAAAACTGCAATATTCTGCTACTCAGACATTTATTTTCCAGGTCAACAATAATACGACTGTTTTCTTTACATTGAATTTTAACATGCTTGGTTAAGCCCTTCGTTTGGGGGCAGGGCTGTGCCATGTATTCAGGCGAGTTTTTTTTACAGAGAGCAAGGGGTCTAAACTCTACTGAAAGGGTATGAGTAATTCATATGAGTGGGACACAGCTAGAATAGTGGTATTGCCCAAGAGGAGGGAACTTAGCTGGAAGAAACGAGATCCTCCTTATAGACTAATGGATGTGTTAGCAAATGCGCTTTCAGACCAGCTTTCATGTTGGCTCCACCAGAGGGTAAAGAGGGAATGGCAAATTAATTATAGAAATGAAGCCAACCTCCTTTTCTTATCGCAGAGGGCAGCTGTGTGGCAGCTGTATTTTTTCCCTTCTTCTCTGTCTACACCACAGGAATCTATCCTGTACTACATCTATCCACTGCTTCTCCTCATCAATCCATATGAATTTACTCAAGAGAAAGATCTGCTGTGTATGGGGGAGTTGCAAAGGGGAGCTGTTACTGAGAGAAAATGTCATAGACTAGCAGAGAAAGAATCAAGCTCTGTCTTGCCTTTCAACTTATTTCATAGCTTTTAGACCCTTCCACTCAGAGTTGACTAAAAAAATCAATATTTCAAGTGGAATCTGGTGTTGTAATGACATCACACTGTTGGCTGTGAAAGCACATTAACCTACTGCGCTATTTGAGTCTCATTGACAGGCTACATGGTCCTTATCAGTGTCTTTAGTATAGTGAGAGACATTTGGGACATTAAATGTCTCAGAAATGGCATGTGACCCACTCCAGCAAATGAAAAGAGCACTGTCATCAGTAATAGATGCTACTCTATCCACATACCTCACATGTTAGAAGATTCCCACAGGTCTGCTTTGGAAATAATGGGAAAGAGCAACAATTAATGCATGGAATATTAATGCACAGTTAAATCCATTTCATTTCCATTTCATCATAACAAACTGAGGTGGTACACAAATTACAAGGACTGGATACTGAACTCAAAGATGGGACCTGTTCATTCGAATGAAAATGACCCATTAAGCACATTAGCCAAATTAGTTTTCTAGCATCCAGAATTGTATCCACGTTGTGTGACACACTGCACGTGTCCACGTGTTACTAGGATGCATCACACGTAAAATATAGCTTTTCTAGGCTGTGGGAGAGATTTATTATTTACAACCTCCATGGACTGAAAAATCACAATGCAAAGAGTGACAATTGACTTTGTTTTCAGTTTAAGTTGTCCTCCAAACAATGGTGGGGATTTTGAAGGGATTTTATTTGTTGCATTACCGCAAGTGGCCACTGGAGCATATATCCATGGTGTCTTTTGGCAGGGTCAGCCCTCAGATGTCAAACACTGTCTCCGCTAATAAATCCAACATCAGTGAAAATACAGAACATCACCTGCAGCATCATTACACACAATAATCAAAATTTTGACATTTGACATAAGCTGAGTAAAGACAAGGATACAAAGCAGAGAACATTTAATAGTTTAATTATAAGCTGCTGTATACATTCAGTGATTATTCCGATTTTCATGTTGCCAGAAGCCATGGGTGAGACCAGCAAAACATTCAGCTACGAGATCTAGTTTGTTGTATGCAATTTGTCCATTTTCATTCACATTTTTCGACATTGTACATAGTTTACTGCAAAGCAACATAAAACCACATTGCTGTTGTGCAACATGGTTCTTCCGAGACCTTAGTTCATTCAAACACAATTCCACCCAGTCTGTTGTGTGGTGCTTGTAGGAGGGGAGAGCCCTGTTTATACCACTCTGGTCTCAACCTTATCATTGAGATCAAGTGAACACAGATGGCAAAGGGTGACAGCAGTGCTGAGCACAGCTATTCTGCACATCTTCAAGTCTTGTTTAAAACTCGATTGGGTCCAATAGGAATGCCGACTCATTAAACAGATAAAATAGGTGGAACCCTGTTTCCAACTTAAAGAACGCTGGGGGTCATTCTTTCTCTTCCTTAGATACTAAGATTTAGCAACTTCCTGCAATCTTTAAGGTTTTGTTTGCATCTTTTTTGGTTTATTTTGCTATCTCACTCTAAGCTCATTGAACTGACACACTAATGTTGGTGCTGAAGTTGCTTTTTTTTTGTCTTTTTACATTTTCTAGTAGCCCACACAGAAACTTGATGGCACAAGAACTGACCAATAAGAAACTCTTTACAACAAGGTAGACTGCAAGTCAACAGTTGCCAGGGGTCACACAGTAAACAAATAATAATCCAAGTTCATTTTGAAAATAAAAAACAAAACAAATCAGGTTCAATATAAAAGCAAAAGACAAATGAACAAAAGCAAGTTAATTTCAAGTATAACTTACTCATAAAATAACTACACATCATTAAATATTCTCATTATACATTTTTAAATTATTTATAAAATATATTTTGGCATATATGTTTTTTTTTTGTTTTTGTGTTTGTGTAACAAACGCTACCGTAGCTTCAGTTGAACACCAATGTTTATTTGTTTTTTTCTCTTGAAACAAAACATTAAAGGGATTGTCACATAACAACAGGTTATTAAAAATGATAATAGTAAACCCTATACAGAGTTTCACATAGCAAGACATGAGTGACGATCCCTTCTATCCTAGCCCCATAGTCAAAAGTCAAAAAAGTACAAGACCAGAGCACAAAGTTCTAATTTGTGCTCCACTGGCTACAATCAAGGTTGGGCACAGGAGATTTCAAAAGCAGTGAGTTTTTTTTTTCATACAACTCAATTTGAACACAAGGATCTGTCTGTCCCACTTCCAGTGTTCAGAATGGTTGGACAGATAGTGAGAGTTCATTTAGCTCAATCCATGATAAAATATAAATAGTGTAGAGACCTCACAGTCAGGGATATGCAGAGACAGTTTCTGAAAAGCCCCCTTTTCATTCTCCTGAATGCACTGAAAACCGTTGGAGTAAATTAAGGATATTTTTAGCTGGATCCTGTGTATGTCTGTTGTGGTTAATTACAATGATGGAGCTCACTATACAAAGGAACAAAGAGCGATTTTGGCAGCTAGAACAAACTGCAAAACCAAAGAAGGCAAATATCAGTTTGTGATACAAAAGTAGTTCAAAAGGCATAACTGTACTTATGAATTGGCACCTCAGGTGTCCAAACATGTAGTGTCCTGCTTTGGCGCAAGGGCTAGAGAGCTCCACCGGCCGTGTCCATGCAGTCAACAGTAACCTGCCTGTCCACTCATTGCAGACCGATAGAAGGAAAACTGAACAAAAAGCAAACAAGAAAAAGTACTGCGACTACAACAAAGCCACATCCACTACCTCGGCTTGAGCACACAACTAGCTGCAGCATACTTCAGTTCATCATCATAAGCCCGAGCTGGTTCTTGAATATTGTATACTGCAAATGGGTGTGTCTCTCTACTTCCACAGCCTGACTTTCTTCTGTGTATACACAGCTATTGCGGGGTATATATACGTGGGTTTACACTGTATGTGTGTATGCATGTTGGTGTGTATCGTAGAGAAGCTCGCTAAAGCACAATGTCCTTCAGGCGCTTGCTACTGGGGGATTCCTTGTCTCGGCCATCGTGGAGAAGCGTGTTGATCTCCCTGACAGCCGGCTCACTGTCCTTCCCCTCTGGCTGCCGCAGCAGGCTGTGGTTGGCGATTCGCTCCACGTCGCGGCATTTCAGTGTGTTGTAGGCAGATGAAGGCTTTGACACTGGGCTCTTCAGGTGCACAGGGGAAGTGATGGGGCTGACTGCCTCACGCCCATTGCCAGCTTCACGGACAGCCCCTCCATTGGCCTTGGGGCTACACACCTGAGACTCCTGAGTCCGCTTTCCCTTTATTTCTCCTCGTTCCACATCCTCAGGACCATCCTTGCCAAAGGTGGCAAAAGTCCTCTTGGTGGTACCATCCTCATAGTGGGGCACATCCACTGTGGTGGCCTCGATAGACAAAGCGATGACATTACGGGCGTGCTCAGGCGATTTGGCACGTGCTGGGATTGGGACACGAGGCATCCAACAGCGGTCAGAGTGGCCTAGGATGCGACACTCATCCTGGCAGTGAAAGCCCTCGGTGGGATCTGTGGGGGACAAAGTGAAAACATGATTGTAAGCTTTGTCTGAAAACCAACATGATTTTCATCTTTAACACTCATTTGCACACACATCTCATAATGTTCATTCTCCCACATGGCCTTCATTTGATTTTGGTATGCCAAATCTGTCAATTAAATAAAAAGAAGAACAATTTAGCATTTTTAAAAATTATAACAGCCCAAACAATTTCAGAGTGATTTGCTTTCACTTGTGTTGCATTCCTGCATCTGCTCCCAACTGCAGTCCTCTTTACACTATTCACTGATAACTAGAGCTGGATGTTTGGGGCACTTCTAATATGCCAATTAAATTATGTATTGTTAAATCAAAAGTCCATTTGCAGCCCTTGTATAATTGGGTTTTCTGTAGCAACACTAGATGAAAGTCAGGTTTAAAGAGTTCAATCAGATATCTCAGGGAGAAACAGCAAATGAGTTGCGGTGTTGTTGCCTGGTTCATCTCTCTCTCCCTTTCTGTCTCTGTCATCTGGCGCCGAGTTATAAATATGTAATGATGTTTAATGCTGGAGTGAAAAAAAGATTTGTCTGAGTCTTTGTTGCACCAGGGGAGGATGGGGGAGGACTTTCGAGACATTTGCAATGTCAAAAAAAGTGTCTTACACTGAAATGCTGTAAATTCAGTTTTTCTGTTTGCTACTAATTTACATACTCACTTGAATTCCTCAAAAAACATTAGTCTGCTAGATATCTTTTAGATAATTAAAAAAAATGTCACTTTCTTTTACTGGTCTAAAAAAAATACTAATGTTTAAAATGATTTGGCCCTCGACAACATAGCATGTATCTTTTTGAGGGCAGAATCAAGCAGAATCACTCTGTGCCTCTGTGCTGTTTTGTTTTCCACAAGCTCCAATCTTGAGAAAGAACTTGCCACACAGATATGCAATGACACATTTCTGAGCTCCCCTACTGCTTGTTTCACTTCTAGCAAGAGCTATCCTGAGTTCCAGAGGCCCAAGGTGACAAGAGAGGATTGTGAGAGGGACTGCCATCGACCCAAATGCATTCGCTTACATCTGGCAATCGCAGCTTGACAGATCACCTAATTAAAATCACTAATGATCTGTTTTTCTCCCTTTTTTCCTGCACTCATGAGAGGCACCTCTGCTAAGGCCCTGGGGATCGATATTTAAAGATTGGAGACTGGCTTTTCAGGGCCACATATGCCAGGGCTGTCTCTCATAAAGTATAACCCGATGAGACGAGCAGATAAAATGGTGACCAAATGGCCAAATGAATGAGTAAATGGTATCTTGGGCTATTTGAACTCAGATACAGGGAATTGGAGTTCTGGGAGAATCCTCTTGCTCAAAGGCAGAAAATATAAACACCAGCACTGAGACCACAGATGATGAGTGACCAATCTCCACATGAATGCTACAAAGTGACACTGAGGTGGCACAGAACTATCTTCACACACAGAGACACACAAGTAATTGTAATATGTAAGTATCTCAAAGCTAGGCTCCACTTACAAGATTCACGTACAGTAAACTCAGAACTTAACTTCTTAAAAGACTATTTTCAGGGTGAAAATATTAACATAATAAAATATTACTACATGCTATTATCCACATTATCCATAGTGCAGCATTACAAAATCTCTGTTTTGTTAAAATCATTTGATGAGGCAAAAGAGCAAGAATGAACAAATCAAATATATTTTCCACAAGTTATATGGATGTATGTAAATTAGCATGAATGCTGATTGGTCCAAGGAAGTGTGCTGCTGGCAATCAAGGAAACAGGGCATGAGGCAGGGGGTTTTGTTTAAAACAGAAAGGATCCAATCAGAGAGTAATAATGTAATCACGAAAGAAAATCTTTACCAGGCAGCAGGAACATAATGGAGAGTGATGAATAAAAAAACATGTTCACACAGAGGATTAGACTGTTCAGTGCAGTATTTTTAAAGCCCTTTCAAATCCCATGTTACTTTTTAATCCTGTGTAGCGGCTTTTTCTTTGAGTGTATTTTGAATTTACCCCTAGCTGCAATGTATACTCTATTTATATACCTTATTGCAGTACTTGCTGGCACTGAAAAAGTATTTATGAAACAGTAACAGTAACTAGCTGGAACATAAATTTCAAAGTGGCACTAAAACACACTGCGTGTTAGATTTAAGCTCTGCGTTCAGTAATCTGCAATTTCTCTCCAAATCTTGTTTGACATGTTCGACAAAGTAGATCTTTTTCTCTACTGATTAAAGATTTACAACCATCTTGGTAATGAATGCAATTTCCTCTAAATACTTTGGCTTTTTTCTATAGCCTGAAGCACTTTCTAAAGCATGAAAAGCCTCAAGGCACAAAGAAATATACACAAGTTGCTTAGCGGTGCATGCATATGCAGTGAATGCCATTTTCTCTCCGTTCCTTTAGGCATCCATGCAAGAGCAACTGGGCTGTAAATGACATTGTTATGAAAGCCAAGTGCCATTAACACTCACACATCCTGCCTCTGCTCAGAGCTTCATAAAACGCAGATGTCGCTCTAAAAGATCCACAAAAAATGGAGACAAAAAAATAAATAAAAAAGTGACAGGCCATCGACCTCTAACAAAACACAATCTCCTCCTATTCCAATAAAATGAGCAAACTGTAATGTTAAGAGATGAATTAATGACTTGTACAGCAGCCGTAGATAGGTTTTGGAATTCAACAACTACAGACTAAAAGACAGTGAAAACACCTCCTGCTGTGCTGAATGTGTGTTCAAAGTCATCAGGAAAATAAGCTTGCCAATAAGTTTCATCAACAGGCTTAAAATACAGGATAGAGCAAGATGTCATTGGGAACATTTCCTATCTGTGATTTAATACACATTAATTACTGAGGGAGCTCAACTGGGAGGTGGAGGCTGCCTGGGTTTTCTTTCAGTCCTCCTCAGTCCTCCTTTAAAATACAAATAGGCAGGCAGCAGACAAAAATCCACTAGTGGCAAAAACATCCATGTATCAAATAGCATGGTGCTACTATCAAATCAGGCATTCATTCACTTTAATACTGAATTCCTGGGTCCAAAGACTGGAAAAGGCTCTAGGGAGCACTTTAAATATGTATGTTCTGATGTGCATGGCATTGGAAAATAATAAATATTGCCACTTCAAATACAAAAGCCAAATTCTCCTGATGGTGCTGGCCATGTTTTTCTGTTTTGTAGTTACCTGGAATAGCATCACTTTGCATCAGTGCGGGGAGAAAACCCACACGGTCCCTGTCATTTCATCTTGAATCCGCAGGCTGCCAACAGTAGCCAATTTAATCCTGTCTGTTTCTCTCAATCAGATGAAGGCATCTTAACTTCAAGTTACAGCATGCAGATCTTCAGCATGGGGATCTCACAAGCTGACAAGCTCATTGCTCAGTTTACCCCTGTGCACTGAATATAATGATCCCTTCATGTCATGCAGCTGGAGGTGCTATTTGTTTGTTGCTAATGTAGCAAAAAAGGAAGTATCAGCAAAAAAACTAAACCCCCCTGACATGAAGGGGAAGGGATATGTTAACAGAGAAAGACAACTCCCCAGAAAAACTCCCTGAGCTTTTCACCACTTCTACACGGCGCCCGTCTTGGAAAACACAGACTATTCTCCCTCCAAAAAACAGCACACACAGCCTAAAGGTTGAAAACAATGATGTAATCCCATAAAATGATCATAAGCAGCAACAAGAAACTGAGTGCCAGATTGGAGGGCCAGGCACGGGGGTGGAGTTGACGTGAATCCAGACTCAGGTGACAAAATCTTTATTCTTTCTTAGTTGAACTGGAGCCACAAGGCGAGGGGGACTCACACCATGACACAATTCAGTCAGTTTGGTTTTACAGCTTGATGAACCCCAAAAAGAATATGGAGCAACAGTGTAGTATGATAAATGACGTTACAAAGAATGTCTGCCACTTTTGGCTTTAACTATTTTTTTGTATTTTATCTGTATGCTGACATTTTTTGTAACAGTAAACATAAATGTCCTATTTCTGCTTGTCATATGAAAATAATAGATACCCCCAAAAAGACATTGGTGTAGTTTCATCTTGACATTGCTATGATGCCATGGTTATGAAATCAAATAATTCACAGCAATTTAAAGTTAGATACACTTTATTTGTGGGCTGCATATCCTTTACCAATCCTCTTTAATTTCCCTTACTTTCCTGTTTTTCCTCCCTGTCTCAGATAATAAAATAGTAAACCCTATCAAAATGGCACACCATACTATAGCTTTTCTATACTCTGAAAAGACAATTATTCAGCTCTGGTGGTTGTAAAACCCAATAGCAGCACCATCATTGTGGCTGTTTTTGTTTTCATGTAAGACGATTAGTATCAAATCTAAAAGAATTCAATCTACAGGAAGTTAAATGAATGTGAAACCCTGCTGACCCTTTGTGACAACAAAGAGCCAACCCCCCTTGCCATGTCTGAGGGGTCCACACAAGGCTTTCATTTTGTGCTAAAATCTCCCCGGTCTCATTTTGGTATTCCAGTGTATCTATGACAGTGAGATGGCTGTTTTCTAATTGCTCTCCATATTAATTTTCCATCCTGGCAGTCACATGGCAAAGATTGATTAAATCTAAATTGTTACTACAGAGTGTTGATGGAGCCTGTGATGCAGAAGCTGATGGAAGCATCACATGGGAGGAAAACTCAGAAAATATGGCAGTAGCCAAATAGAGGATGACTGTCTGTGGTTGGATGGTGTTCGAATTCCAAAGCGTTCTCGAGACCTAAAAGGCTTAGGCTCTGCCCGTTCCTAACACTAGGGATGAAGCTTAACATCTCGTCTGTCCTAACAGAGGACACTTCTACGGCCAGCTGAGGCTAAGGCCTGGCCAAGCAGCCTCCTACTCTATTCACCGGGGAGAGTCCAAGCAGTGCTGTCATCCCAGCCAGCCAATTCAGTCTGTGGGCCATAAATCAGCCTGGAGGCCTGGCTCCTGCGGGAGCGGCAAGATGGAGTGTGATGGTCTTGTTTTTACAAACAGTAGAGGGGCACCCTTACCGCACCACGCAAGCCATCATTCTCTACACAGCACTGAGTCCTCTCCTTCTCCCCACAGCATCTGGTTCAGTCCCCCCCCCCGATTCATCCCTCACAGCTCCTACATGATACCATCCTTTATGCTTCTCCTCCCTCAGACCGCCTTTCATCTCATCAGTAGTGCTGCCTCACGTACATTGGTGTAATTAAATAAATTCTTCACCACAAAATCTCTCGCTCTCATTTCAGCCCGTCTAACCAGAATTCCTTCTTCTGTCCCAGTCAAATATTAATTGTTGAGGAAATTAGACTCGCTGGGCAGCCTTGTTAGTACTGTCATATGGCTGGTGAAGCCAGGAGTTCATGTGGCCCTGCTTCTATTTCTGAGCATTAGTAACGCTCAATTCATCAAGAATTCAAAAAAAAATTCAGTGTCTACTCTAATCCATTCAGCACTGCAGAGTGTCTGATAGCTTGTCACTTCCACCAGGCCTGCCTGTGTCCACCCAAAAGCTTATGCAAAATGGCAGGTTAACTTCATTTTGAGCCAATCTTATATTCACTGTTCTTTATAGGCATTTGTCAATACTTGTTTTTAAAAACGAACAACAGTTCAAACCAAATTCTGCAAATGTTTACTTCCACTTTCTCTGTTCCCCTCCCACGCTTTTGGCCCATCCCGCCCAGACTGCACATTTCATTGCAGGTCCTGGTATAACGAATGAATTTCCAAACTGGTGTTGACAAACAATGCACTAGCTCCTAAATTGGTACAAACAGCGTCTGTTTAACAGCTGTGTAACAGCAGCGGAGGGAAAAAAAGCAATTGCAATGCTGTTTTATAAATCACTATGTCATCGCAGAGCACTCTCTTGCTCAAAAGCAGGACCACTAGCCAATGGGCTGCTTGATGTAGTGGAAACGATGTGAGCTGGTCGTCATGATGACATACGTGGGCAAGCTGGTTTCACTGGGCTGGCAACAAACCCTATTTTGCAGAGAGGATTCTCTCACCTCATTGTGCCCTGCACCCACCATCACTGGCTCCTACAGGTCACAGTGTGTCAGGAACAGTTTTTAAGGCTCTAGAAGCATTACCTTTGGCCATTACCATGACATGTATAATGTCTGGAGGGGTAGGATTTACAATGATCAGATTTTGTGTGAGCTGCAGGTTTTTGGATCAGCCAAAAATCATAATTCATGCCCTGATTTTCATACATTACATGTGCCAGTGTCTGTTTAACTCTCTCAACAGGCGCTCTGAACTAGATTTAACCCAGACAGAAAGGCACAGAGATCTAAGCCTGGCTGCATATGGCTGAAGTTGGTTAAACAGGGAAAAAAAGGGGTTGCAGACAGCACAAGTACAATACGTGTATTAAAGTGTCAACAAAGTACCCGCCAGCCTCTGGGCCGTGGGAGGCTGGTATCATGTCGGCCTGAACAGTGCCCAACTGCTCAACCACGCTGCCAAACAAGTGGCATGCAGATTTGGTAGAGAAAAAGGCATTCTTGCTCCATACTAGACCTGGATTCACTTACAATTCTGATGGAAGAAGAACCACAAATTTACTGATCATGTCAAATCATTAATCTGTTTATATATATATAACTTATATTGTTAGTACAATGTAAAGTTCAGTACCATTTTACCCAGAAAGGGTTAGATTGTCAGTGTGATTGATAAAAAGTTCTTTTTCGGTGACGTCAAGCCACCTGTACATAAATGGCCAAAAAACCATTAGCGAACAACGCTGTAAATTAAAATGTACAAAGAAATGCAAATTGTGAAAGAACTTCCTCTGCACTTCCTCCACTACAAGATAATGTTGCCAAACATATTGTTGTCACTGGAACAAGAAATCTGCATAATAACTTTGTGGTAGTAAATTAGATAATTTCGTGGCCACATGTAACATTTCCAGAAAAAATTAATCGGGGATGTAATTTAGCTATGAACTTCATCGGAGGAAATTCATCTTTGGATGAGAAGTGTTTTAAAGAGATAATTATTTTAAAATATGAAAGACAGGATGAAAAGGAATGTGATTAAAGCAAAAATTTAACTGTTAAATGCAACTTGAGCTCCTCTTATTCGCATAATGTGTATGCAATATATTTTGAGACAAAATGAGAAATTGTGGTGAAACAGCATGCAAGGAGAAATCTTTCAAAAGTCTGCTTAGGCAAATGGGAGAGAATCTCATTTGACTGAAGAGGCATTGTTTGTTAAAAGAAAATCTGCTTTGGTATTTGTAAATATGTCGGTGTCTATTCTGGTTCCTCGTCAGAGTCTTGAGTTCCTGACCTTCACAGCCTTTTCCACCAATCCTCAGACTGGAATTTAACAGACAACATAACAGATATTTAAAAGAATATACAATTATAATGAAACCTTGTATACTAATTTGAGACACAAATACTTTAAATAAGCAGGGTAAATAAATATGTTAAGCAATAGTTTTTCTTAAGAATACAAACAATTGATTAAAAAGATTAAATAAGTGAACATATACTAATTAAATTAAGTAAATTTGGCACAGCAGCAACAATTTACTTCCCAGCACTATATTTGATCAAGGTAGTAGTTCAAGTGCTCTGATGAGATGCACTTCACTATAATGGCATTGCAAATGCCACCCTTGTCAATTCTCAGCATCGCAATTGCCAGTCTAATGATGGTCTTCAAATTAACCTGTGCTCTGGTGCTCCAGGCCAACATCAACAGCACAATGCACTCCCAAAACTCAGCACAGCGGGACGCTGATGTCCCAGTTGCAGACCTGTCCACTCTGCCATCGTAGCCAGCCAGACCGCCTGCCTGCTTCCCTCTGCTTGGCTCGTTTCCTCTACAATGCATCGGCAGAGGACATCTTTAAATACACGGGAACAAATGCAGTATTTCTGTGTTTAAGCTTGACCGAGCTAGCAAGCTAATTTGCTCCTAAACCCTTGAGTCTGAGAGAAGCAAGGGGGACAGAAACAGACTCTTAAATTACAACTGTGACTGGGGTTGGGGGAGTAGATGAAAGCTGCACAAGGACAACAATTGGCTTGGGGATGGCAGCGCTACGGACTCCGATCATTGATGTTAAAAGTGGGAGGAAAAGAGTCTGATGAGTTGCTGAGGTCACTCTATTCTACTTATTCTACTCTTCATTCTCAGTAAAGAGTGATGATGATAGATACTTATATTTTACCAAACTGAATCTATAGATGTGTCATCAGCTGTAATTCATCTCTATTAACTACTACTGTAAAGGTTTCAGAAATTCTTATGGACTTGGGAGAAAATGCAACTTCAAATGTCAGGAAAATAAAACACTGGATAATTGAATAACAATGTTTTGTGTGGCAATGAGCTTTTCCCTGGGAAATAACTCCATTACAAATTAAAGATATTTCGCCAACACCAATGTTTCTTTTTGTGAATCCAAGTTTTCATCAGTACAGTTAAAAACACAACTAATCAAGTGTGGGGAAACAGAGTGATGATTTACTGAATTTGAACAATGTATTATGTGAACACTACTTCTGCGCCTGTCAGTGTGCCGAGGTCCAAACAACTGGGGCCAACACACCGGGCAGCATACCAATGTCTTCGGATCTCCTCTCACTGTGAGCTTCTGCTTCGCTTCAAAAGAGTAGCCTTACATAATTAATATAATGTGGCTTCTCATTCAGTCATGTTCACTTTGTGTCAGCCAAGACTATATGTCTTAAATTCCATTTTATCATGCCGCAGAAGCACCCAGCATAGTTCAGACCCTCTCTCTCATTTTCTTCCTTTTCATCCTTTACAAAAAAAATCCACTTGTTCCTTTTCCCAACAATTTTAACAACCTCATGAAGTAGGACACTGGAATATAGTGAGTGTAGTAGTATGTAGTGTGATGGGCAGGTTTAGCTCAGCATGCAGAAACACATACAGTATGAATAGATGGGCCACCTTGGGACCCTGATCGCAGTTTGAATAGACAGCCTCCCTGTTTCCCACTGAACCAGATTGACAGCGTCAGTCAGGAAAGAGCAGCCAGTAAAAGAAATAAGGAGAACAGCGAGGCCCTTGCTGCGTGGAGATGCATCAGATTCACACCTGCTAGGCAGAGGAAAAAGCAAGAGGGAGACCTTTTTCTATTTCCCTGTCACAAAGGCCATTCTGGTTGGCATCGGAAGGCGTATTGGTTCTCTCCCAAGTTCTCCATTATTCACTACAGTTAGGTCTGCACCACGATACCACTTATATCATACAGCAAGAACCAATGTCCGTAGCATTAGTCGCCCACTGTCCAGTGCTACACCATAAGGAGGATTGTCAGTTCTGAGGCAATCCATGAAAAGAGCTGCAGCTCATATCTAAGACACACAGGCTAGAATGGAGGCGGGAGCCTGGACTGAATATAAGAGAAGGAACTAATAGCCACATCTTTTCTGATTTGAGGAACATGACTATAGCATACATAAGGATGATGGCAGGGGTCTGACACAGTGGTGGTAATTGGATTTCTCAGGCCCTGTGCCCACTCATGATAACATGCTGAGCTGTGACATGAAAAGTCCTTATGTGTGGCAAGGGAGCAAGGTGCAGCAGAGTGGAAGTGACAGGTGTCAAAGATCCAATTCCATCGCTCCTCTCGATCCTCCGAGTTCCTTTTCTCTGGAGACGGCTGAGGAACAACCTGCCCCGTGGTAAAGCCAAACACTAAGTGTGACATTCAGTTGCAAATCCAAGCTAGTTAAACCTATGTAGAGTGCAGCTGAGAAGCTGGGGGCCAGATGCAGGAGGGCGGGGGTTGGGTGGGAGCGGGCATTACTGCAGATATAAGAGGTCATGACCTGATTGTTTGCTTGCTTTATTTTCTGATGCTAATGTGAGCTGAATACAGAGGGAGCACAGGATTTCTAAGATGTGCTGGAGAACGCACAAAGGAGCCTGAGACCGCCACCGCAGATCTTATAGATTGGGGGGTGCAGTGTCTGGCCACAGTTCCCTTCCTGTCCTCCTCATGCATTCTGGCCTCCTCTTTAACGAGGATTGCTTGAGAACAGCCACATCATTAAAAAGAGCCATTCAGAGACTTTCCTGTCTGCCATTAAACTTAACTGCCGACCTCTCCCATTACCTTTTCCTTAACTTTAAGTAGGTGGGGGATGCTGGGGTTTGAAAAGTGACATTTGGCTGGCATCATACATCCATTGAGTGAATTCTGTCCTTCAGTTAATTATACATGGAAGGAGCAGCAGTGAAGCCTCCTGGAATGGAATGAAAATACTTTTTGTGGACTATCTCTGTAAATAAGCAGGTTAATGTAATAGTTACTGTAGCGTTTACATGGTTCACACTAACCTGATTTTACATAATATAATAATGTTATATGATAATTAGGTTAATGCCCAGAAAGATATTTGGTAGCCTAAAGGAAACATCATATATTAGCAGTACCATATATAAATGGAGGACCTGGGTAAATAATGTTATTAATGCTGATGAATATACTTTAATTTGATTATCCGCCACCGCCAGCTATGCCACAATGTAGAAACACCACTCTGCATCCTGTTCAGCTTGTGACCTTTCTCACACATGAATGGTGTCTGAACAGGCAGAAATCTGAACTGCTGAGCATGCACACCACATTTTTTCAGACAGTTTTGATCTTAATCTGGCTAAAATGACTGTTTTAACATGATATGTGTTTGCTTAATCTGAATTATTTGTGCGCATTTTGATCCATTGAGGAAGAAATGAGCACAGAGATTTAAATGAGTGAGAAAGAAAAAATGTGAGCAAGGTCAAGTGGAGATGGGTGGCCAAGAGAAGGTCAGGGGAGGATCCCTGGGTCCACACAAAGCTCAGCGGGTCCCTTCTCTCTGTTACTGTGCCTTCGCTCACTCATCAATAGTTTATAATCTGAGTCACTAGCAGCCACAACGTGCCTCCCACTATTGAGACATTCTCAAAATGTTGAATTACAACATAGTGAGATCATCCCTGCAAGGTCATCTAGGGGACAGCGAGGAACACTGACACTAATTGGTGAATGAGCGATAGTAATGATGGAGATGGTTTGGATGACTTCTCTCTAACCTCTGTTTAACTTCTGCTGAGTACAAATCCAAGGAGCACATTCTGTCATGCATTGGTTTTTACAGTATGTGCAGGGTCTCTGCAAGAGAAATTCTGCATTTCAGCGCCGATAAAATGTTACAGAATAAATCATTCTCACTGAATATACATGAGGAGGGCAAAATATGGAAATATTATAGGGCTATGCCTGAGGTAGTAACCTTTTGTTGCCACAACTGAGGACGACGACATAACTTTACATATTTCTGCTACATATTCCATCTGAGTTATAACGTTGTCAGGACAAACAAGGTGATGAGAACTGAGATAAAAAGTAGGATGGAGATGACAAAGGCACTGGAGGACAAAGCAAAATGAAAGAAAAATAATATGTAGGAAATCTCAAATTAGGGATTAAAGAGGATGGAGGAATAGTGTCTTTTTTCCCACAGAGAGGAAGTAATAGGGGTTACAAAAAAAAAGAAATGCACATTGGTGCAGTGCAAGAGACCCCCCCACCCCTTTCTCCGTACCCCAGCTGCAGTGATAAATGTCTCTTTGTATTCTGGACAGCAAACTGCAGGCTACAATATACTTGTCAGAAGACAGCTGATTTTCCCCTTAAACAGAGCAGTATACTCTTAATCTTTCCTTTTACAGAGGCAGGAGATAAAACAAACGCCTCACACCAAGACACATTATGCTCAGAAAATGTCTCCCTGTGTAGCTACCAATATACTCCTGCATGTGCTAAGTATGCATTTGCAGCAGGTATAGCTATAGCATGTGCAACTACATGCTATTTGTACTTTTCCTAAATTTCACCAGCAACCTTAATCCCTGCAGTATAGCCATGTCTCCTCTATGAGGGCTCCTAAATGGAGTCAGTGCTACAGGTAATGGAGCTGATTATAGCTATCTGGGCTATGGGCCAGCTGCCAGACTCTGCCCTGCCTGGAGGGAGAAAGGGCCGCCTGGTGTCTGATATCCTGGGATCCCTGTAATACAAGCCTTGCTTTGGCAGTCACTACCCTGCCCACTTCCAGCCACACGCTGAGGCTCCTTTGAGATACACTATGTGTATAGTATGTCCTCATCAGGTTGTTTACTCCACATGGTATCAGTCTATAGTCATACCATCTCAGCAACAAGGCTGTGGTAAGGCATGCTTTTGTAAAGAAATTCTTGAGAGTTACACTAGCTGCTACTGCTGTCCTGGGGGCATGGCGGTTCTAGTGGACAACTTTACTGTTAAAGGCACAAATTGCATTCCTGACACTTCAGAAAACAATGGCTAATCAGTTGGGGATGCATTCTGCTGGCACTGCCATTAAAATCTTTCTCTCAACTGACCTGCAGTCATTAGAGTTAATATAGTAGTCACGCTCCCTTGTTTCCATTAAAACTCTAAGAATCTAGATGCAAGATCCATACACGTCTCCTAGAAATTACATTTCTACACAACGAAACTGCAACAGCAAGTACATTTTGCAGAAAACTTAACTGTCATGTAATGAGGATATATTTTTAATTTATATATTTATTTGTTATGTCACAAATATTTTAATAAAGAATGTATCACAGCATTTGGTTAAGGTTAAGGAAATATTATGATTAAGTTTAATACAAAAAAAGTTCCCAGTCACTTCAGATACAGTGTTTAATTAATAAAATTTACAAAAACCACAGTCTTTCTCTGAAACAAAATGCTTTTCTTGCCTACACCTAACCACAGGTGGGACTATGGATGCAATCTTTCTGATGTGACATTGCACATGACTGACAACAGGACAACATAAGAGAGAGAAAGATCATGGTCACGTCTATAAAAATGGTTGAAGTTAGGGAACAATGGGAGTAAAAGAAACCAATGCTGACTGACTTTGTTAAAAGCGTTTCATCTCTACACTTACCTTCACCCTCTCTGGACTATGTCACCCTATAATAATGTATCTTGACTTCTTTAGCTTCTGTCATAATTACTACACCTGCTAGTCGTTAGGCAAATTCAGCTGACATGACCAATGTCCTTATTTTCCTTAGCAGGATAGTTTTTGTAACTTCATATGGAACAACAACAGATATGCAACAATGCAGTGGACTTGGCTCATTGTCCCTTTTGCTTTAACTACACGGTTGCAGCCATCAGCCCAACAGCCTCTGAATTTGCACTGTCTGTGGGTGGGTAGGATGTAAATAAAGGAAACCATGCCAGAGGAGGCTTTGTTCACCTCTCATTATGTTGACTTTATATTGTGTGTAGATAAAAGCACTGCAAGATGTAAGCTGTGTTCAAATTAGAATCCATGGAAACAAGTCTGCATTAAACTGGAGGTACAAGAACCTCATCCTGAACAACAATACAGTAATAGCCTCCGCATCAAATAAATTTGTGGACAAGTGGGCATTAAGTACCACTGGGAGGTGATGTGGGAGACAGGGACAGGGACGTCTCAAGAGAAACTAAAAAGACATGCGTAAAAAAAATCACATTTAAAGTAGTAGTAGTAGTAGTTATTTAATATTGATAAATAATTATCAATGAGTTACTTTTCCTGAGTAACTGCTCCTGAACAGGCCGATTAGGTGTGTGTGATTTCAGCACAAAGGGGGCTGCAGTCCCGTCAGTCACGCAACCCTCTGCTTTAACCCATAGTCTTTGTGCTGCTTGCTTTGTATTGCAGTGGAGAGTGAGGTTGTGCCCACGCAGTGACCTCGAACAATTAAAAACACAATGGCACTGCTGAAAAAAGTGGCTGCTGCCTCAGTTTCTCAGACAAAAAGTAGAATCAATCGGAGCCACAAAAGGTGTGGAGACAATGCTATAGTTCTGCTACTTGAATTTTCCCATACCCACAGTATTTCTCTCCTGTGCCATCTCTTTATCTTTCTCCCTGTCTCTTTCTTTACCTCTCCTCCTCCGATTAACCTTTACAAGACACACACTTTCAGCCACACACACACACAAACTCAATATACTGTGTACACACTTTCATACAGATTTAAATTCAGGTACTCTCTCCTCTCTGTTTAATACACACTCGGCCCCCATCAACTTCAGCATATTACCTGTTCTTAATCTCCCTCCCTCTGTCTGGGATCATCCTGATCCCCCTGTTTTCCCATCTGCCGTCGATTGGGGCCCAGCTTGGTGGAGTGTTCAACAAACAACTGTGATTCACTTGGTTTCTGCGGAGATTATTAACACACCTAGCATGCCACGGCATCATGAATAAGCAATGGAGACCGGGAGCCCTATTTTCTCTCCGTCTCTGTGTTTCCTCCCTCTTTCCACAGCTCTCTCTCTCTCTCTCTCTCTCTTTCTTTCACTCTCTTTCTCACCCTGCCGCGTTGTGAACTGAATGCCAGGATTGTCTAGAAAATGAGCTGTCAGTGGAGGGCCTGCAATGAGATACATCAGGCTCATTGTGACTCCTAGAAAATAATGAACTATTCCCATTTCTCTCTCTGATATGTTCAATACGCTATCCATGACAAGTGCAGAGAGATAAGCAGTCCCCTCTTGAGCTGATTAAATACACCGGGTAAATTCAGGAGAGCTATGGCAGAATGAGGGTTCAGGGGATGCCACTATAGTATTATAACATTGCTATATGTTTTCAGACGGGGCTGGAGATGAAGACCTTTTGCATGCATTTTTTAGTTTGTGTCTGTGCTCTGCGTGTGCAGTTGAGGAAGAGGAGCTGGAGGCAATGCTTGTAAAAACTAAACAGAGCATCAAAACATGTCAAGTTTGTTTAAGCCATTCACGACTCTCAACTTATTTCCCCTTGGAATTAACAAAAGAACTAAAGGAAAGGGCTTGCGCATGATTTTTAAAGAATTTGTTAGTTTACTTATGCAAGCACTGCAAACAAATACTACCAAGAGGCCACAGCCATTTTTTCTTAAATTCAGAACAGACATAAAAGCAGGGCAGCTTGAGCAGAAGAAGACTTTGGTTTCACAGTGAAACGTGTAAAAATCACTTGCCTACTCCACTGTGGACAAAATAAACATTGGACAGCTTTGTTTAAGGTGTAATTTCAGTAAGACAGAGCAAGACACCTCACTGAGTCACAAGGTTTTATTCAGCAATGTAAGCACCATAATAAAAGATGAGTCCAGATGGACACAGCTTGAAATGACATTTTATTTCCTTTTCCCCTGCCTCCAGCCTTTACATCTTCAAGGCAAAATCTGCATCTTGGATGTTCATTCCAGACTTCACTACACCTGCTAGCGAGCATCCTCTGATGCATTTGAGCACATAGTGTGCGTGCACTTTGTCTTCCTTAATGCTCGAATTGCATTGAGCTCTTTGTCACTGTCAGCCATTTTACTTCCACCACGGCTTCCACATTGGATTAGGCAAATCCAAATCAAAATGGATGGTCCCAGTATAGAGTTTGCGGTTTAATCTAATCATAAAATATCATAATACAACACGTGTTGTTGTCGGTCCAAATCACAAGCGGAGTTTTGATGCTTAATTCAATCCAGTGCTGTTCGAGAATCAGTCAAATCCTGTGGCACATTCTCAGCTATCTTGGCGTGAGAGGACAAAAAAAATCACTCCTACCTGTCAGAGATATTGTTTCCTCTTTTCCTCTTTTTATTTTCCCTCGCTAAGACTGCACACTAGACTCTCAGCTCATCTCTCCATCTCTGTCTCCCTCAAACCTCCCTCCCCTCCTCCTCTCATGTTGTCAGCACAGCCCTGTTCCTGTTGCCTTCCTGAGTCTGACACCTGTCAGCATTTCCGTCAGTAGATCAGAGACCTGCAAACTAGAAATGTTCCTATGTTGAATTTAGGGCAAGTTTTGCAGCAGAGACATGTGAGGTGCCTTTACTCTTTCTTTAATTCAACAGGGGAAGGGAACTGCTTGACTGGCACAAAGTTGGGAGATGTGGGCTGGAGATGTTTGCAGATGGAAAAGAAGAGAAAGACAGGAAGACATATGGAAATAGCAAGAGAGTGAGAGAGAAGGAAGAGAGAAAGAAATGGTGGTGGGAGCTGAAATCAATTAGGAACAGTGAAACCCTGTGGATCTGCTGATGGAAGAAGGGAATATGGACAAGACTGTGGCCCACAGAGGGGGCTTCCATTCCTGGGCTACAGCTTCAGGCACACACCCATAGGGAGCTAACAGATAGATGAGAGATATTCTCCAGAGGTGGAGACCAAGGAATATGTCAGAAATAAAAGAGGCCTGTTCCCTGATCTGGCTAATTGAGCAGTTGCGGATCCCTTTGTGTCTACTAAACCAAGAGGGATTTTTCTTTTGTTTTTTTTTGAAGAACACTCACACAGTGACCTGGAAATAATTCAAAACCATGACCACAAACCTCTAAACCCACAAATCAGACACTGTGAGATGCCCCCCTACACACACACACAGATAACTTGCAAGATATAACAATACATGAATCTTAATCCTTAAAAACCATGGCTCATCCATATCCAGGAGGAATTAAAGTGTGAGCTATGACAATCAAAGTGAGTTAAAAAAAAATAGATTTAGCTCTCTTTGTCACAAGCCCCCTTGGAGTCTGTTCCCTTGCTTCTCCCTTGACACTGCTGGTTCTACAGAGCCAAAGCTAGCATGTCGCACATTTCAACCAAATCCCCCTAACTTCACAGACATGCCTATAAAGATAAAGAGGAATTCATTTTACACAGCTCTTCTTCTCAGTTTATAGTTAGTGATATCATCCGTTTTTATTCTAATGGCAGATATGAGGGAGCCATTACATGTTAAAGATAGCCCTTTATAGATTTTAAAGAGATTTAACGTAATTTGTTCTTCAGATACATCCCTAATCTAATCCACTGGGTGAGCATATTTCAGGTCAGGCTTTCAAAAAGAGCACACACGGCTCTTTAGATTCTTGGCAGGGGTTCAACAAAGAGGCATTCGCTGAGATTTAAGTCTAAAATCTCTTCACAAGTACTACACTGAAAGTTACCTTGGTAGTGCCTGGTGCAGAAATAATAAATAGTGTTGTTGAAACCATATAACTGGAGGAAAAAAAGGCATAAATGTGATGGACAAAAGCCAAATATCAAACTCATAAATTGATACAGAAAGGGAAAAATTGCCTTCAGTGAGATGGCGCCGGGTTAGTTAGCAGCCGACTCTCATCACACAAATGGATTCCCGCATGAAAGCCCAAAAGATGATGTGGACACAGGGTCTTTGTGTAAAGGTAACAACTTGTTCTCCCAGGCAAACAAAAACTTTGAACAGCATTGGGAATGGTAAACATTTGCACTGTAAAAGCCTGAGAATTTAACCCTTCCTCCCTCCCCCTTTCACTTTCCTTTTGTTATCAGCACTTATCAACACAAGAAAACAGAACAATAATAGTGAACACACAGACACACAACTACATGATTGTCCTCGCCTTGTGTGCGCGTCGTCCTTTGGCAAATGCAGTCTCTCAACTTGTTTTCTGTATTACCTGGCAGGAGAGGGGCTCAACACAGCAGCGTTACTCCCAGAGGGCATCTACACAGTGGGGTGTTTCGTGAACATGCCTATTTGTTTTCCGACAATCCCCTCCATTCACTCAGAGTTAGTGGATAGTGTCCCTTTTTGGTCAATTAAGACAGATGAGCTCCAAGTAAAAAACCACATCATCACATGACCGTAACCGCTGCGGTTCTCATATTATACAAACCTAAACCGTTCTATTTCTGTCACTCCACTCAACTCAGTTTTCACAGGGGGGGAAATCAAGCAGGGAAATAAAGAGGCTGATGTTCTCCCGAGGAGACACACACACACACACACACACACATACACACAAAATCAATCAACAACAATGTAAAATCTTACTACAACAGGAGCGATAGACCCAACTGCACCTCGTCCTGAATCTGCCCATCTCTGTCGACCCGCCATGCCCTGTCAGTGTGAAGATGGTAATACGGGGACAATTTCATTTGCTATGTCGTCACACTTCTGCACATGTAAGGATCTTTGGCCAAATCATTTAATAATTCTGAACTCCTATTACTCTCTGGTGCGACCACAGCTGCTGACTGAAGTTCAAAACAAAGTGCGGAAAGATTCTAGTGGAGACATTTTGTTAAGTCCTTAGTGTGGAGCATTGCTTGCCAGAAGTGAGTCTGTAGCTGACCGCAATAAAAACAAAACCAAAAAAATAATAAATAGAGCAGAAAAGCCAATAACAAACCATCTAATTGTAATTCCAAGCAGATACTTTGTTATCATCTTTCCGTTCTGGTCAAAACAATGGAGAGCACTATGAAATAGCCTCTTGCTCCGTTTACCAGCAATCTGAAGCTGCATTACACATTCAGGAGGCATGCGTCCATTTTGCTGAAACAGATACAATCACTGGTGGTGTTAATGGAAAAAAACAACTGCCTGAGAGAGCACATCCCACTTGTAATATTCTTCATGTACATCATTTCTAATTGTCTCCAATAATGAGATCTCACCACTAGAAGACCTGTCAGCACACATTTTTCAGAGGCACGGGAATTTTGCGGGTTGTAAAGTAATTACAGCTGGCAACCAAATCGTCAGCAAATTCACTTTTCATTGTTCATTACTGTCTGATGCCACTGAGAGAGCACCCAGGACAAGTTGATTCTAATGGTCGCCACACTCCCTGACCCTATATAAACTGTATATCTGTCTGTGTTTTGATGAGTCATTAGACAATATAAGCTACAGGCTATGAGGGAAAAGCCATCTGTATGACTCCACTCACAATTTAACTAAAGTGTAGGTTCTATAATGTTATAAGCCTATTCCCCGGTCATCATCAACAGCAAAATTGTTCCAAGCAAAGCATGTGGTTATTTAAACATGGCAGGGATAAGGAAACACCTACATGTGCCTATTACTGCTCCTTCAACCACACCCAGACACTTCACGGCCCACTGATAAAAATAGATAGATAAATAATTTTTTTTAAAACTTCATCCCCTTTATGCATTTTTATAAAGTAGGGTTCCTTTTCGTTATCTCCTGCTCATTAAAATTTCTCCTCTCTTTAAGCTGGGGCAGAAGAAAGTGGTGAGAGCGTAGACAGCCACACTAGGACAGTGTTACCAAAATTATGTCGATGTTAACTGAGGATAGGAAAAACAGGCTACCAGTTTCCAAATTGGAGCACAGCACAAACATAAAGTTCAGATGCAGAGGGAAAAGTGAAAGTGCTGTCCTCCGGAGTGAGCTTTTAAAATAAAATGTCCAGTGTTCCCCACTCACTCAGAATAAAACTGCTAATGGGAGTCATCCTAAAATGCCTGCACTTGTGCTCTGCTGAGCGGTTGCACCTGTGCATACAGCGTTTCCTTTGTGCACCCTAAATCCCCTCAGGTGCATATAGTAATGTCCTAGCCTGCTTCAGACAGCTTTATTCTGCCTCTGCTCTCCCTCCCTTGTACTGACCCACTCTCTTCCTCAGTCTGACTGGCAGTAGTTAAGAATGAACATGACCCTTACACTGACTTCTGCCAACCAAGTGGATGTCTTTTTAAACGGTGAGTGAGAAATGAAACATCAACATTAATTCCCTGCTAAATGATCCCACTGAATAATGGATGAGGGCACGTGGAGATATGTAGATTTCAACCCACTACCTTCGTAGAGCCTAATTGCTGCCATTCAAGCACATCTGAAGTCAAAGTGGTTTCAGGAGCAGACATGGCCACTATCGCATCAATAGCGTTGCCTAAGCCTGTATCAAAGTGTAGCCTTAGCTGTCAGGCCCCTCATATTATCTGGTCTAGCAGGACATCAAAGAAAAAAAATGTTTTCATTCATTCATGCCCTTCTGAAGCCAGCAATGGGCCTAATGCACCTTAAAAGGTGCCCCAGTGGCATTAAAACAGACTGGAGTGCACACAAAAACAAATCTACTTATCATCTTCAAACTGGCAAAATGCATGCCAAAGGATGCTGCAATCCTCGAAACACGCACAACACAAACACTCAAGCACACAGTTTTTCTTACCTTGGTCTGGCAGCTGGCAAACATTGGGGGGGACGGTCATGTTCAGCACATCATTGACAGCCGTGTCAACATAGTGTCCTCTCTGGACATCGTGTTCACTGTCGGTCTGGTCGCTCTCCTCATGGCCGCTGTCCTTCAGACTGTTCCCCTCCAGGTCCTTGAATGTCGATGTGCTACATGGGGGCCAGGAGGGAGGAGAGGGAAATGTTGATTAACTGTCACATCACCTTCCCTCACATGCTCGCCATCGTCCTCTTGTCTCTGATGGTTTGTGACGAGCTGTCCGTCTTTCCCTCTGTCCCTTTTCGTGTCCTTTCTCTGAATTCTTTGCCCTTTTGCATGATACATTTCCATGAATTACAAACAGATGAATGGCAATTTACTTTAAGGTGAAACTTTGTTCAACACTACACTTTAGTACAGGACAAAACCTCACCCCAGCCTCTGGGCTTACAGTAACCATAAAATAAGAAGATGGTTTAAATTTGTTCAGAGCCTTTTTGGATTAAGTGGACATTTTTTACCTCTGCAGATAGCAGGGCAGCTACAGGGCGTTTAAGACATTTTGGATGGATGCACTGACTTCAAGGACATCGCACTGAACAAACAGGAGCACTCACTCACTCACTACAATCAAACAAATACTGCAGTGAACAGGACTTCCTGGAAGGAAGATGGATGTCGCAAACGCTGGAAGCATACAAACTGAGCATCTGTCTTGTTTGGGGCTCACAGTCAATAAAGAGGGTGGTGCGGGGGGCACAATCAACAGCTGCACAGTAACAGCATGATTTCCCTTCATTTGATTTCTATCCCACTGGAACAGATTTTGCTTCACAAACAACACTAAATAGGGGTGAATATATGAACATGTGTTCCTGTGTGAGAAAAAATATGAGGTTATGAAAGGGGGGACGAGGTTAGAAAAGAGTGAGGAGAATAGACAGTGGAACAAACAAAAGTGTGTGAAGAAAAAGAAAAGTGGAGGAAGTGAAGGACAGTACAAGGTGGCTGCATTCCCCAGCATGAGCCTCACATTCCCCAGCCTCACAGAGAGGACTGCAGTGGAGGTAATGTTGGCTCTCTGATGTTATCACTGTAATTGCACCTGTCCCAGACCATAGGCTCACCGGCTCCTGAGGGGATTTCTTTGTAGTGTGCAGCAGAGGCCCACACTTGAATGCTCTTTGTTTACATTAATGCAAGGGAATCTTTGGGGGGGGTGCAAACTGCCATAATGGGTTTTCAGAAGGCCAGGGTGGCCTCAAACAAAAGAAATGGAATGTACCATAGCTGCAGGTAAAAAGGAAGGATTGTAGTTTTCAAACAGAGCCTGGTTACAAATATCTCTACGGCTTGAGGGAATTATTAAATGACCCCAATCCCAACCCCCAACACTGCATTCCCACATCCCTCTCTAATATCTTGGTTTAGGTGGACTGAGTAACAATGCACAACGGAAACCTTTATTCTTATACTTTTTCCCCAGGAAAAAAGGAACATAATGTCTTGGAAACCAGTGGAAAAATCTCTTGAATTGAATTTAATCCTTAAGTACACAAGCCTCATGTGTTGTCGATGAAGCAGATAACAGGAGAGCAATAAGATTATCTGTAAATATGAAAGTTGTTCGGTGCAGATTGTGCTGCTCTGTGTAATCTCATAATCTGAGGGTATGAGTTTGTGGCTCTTTTCTACTTTGACTCTTTTCTTGTCTACTAAACGCATTATGGAGTAATGCTATTTATCCCCAAATCTTTTCCTCCCATTGCAATTACACAGAATGAAAAACACACAGGAACACATGCAGCTGCAATGATAGCTGTGCACTCATTAGATAAAACAATTACAGATAACAATGGTAATGAGGTGCTGGTAACAATTCCTAAACAAGACATACCTTTTAATGAGGTGGGCTCTGCTGTTCACATAACTGGAGTCAATGGAATAATTCTCCGTCTGTAAGAGAGCAATGCAGGGGTGGGGGCGAGTGGGTGGGGTGGGGGTGGGGGTAGTCGAGGGATGATGAGGGTGGGCAACATAGAGAGGTACTTTTAATAATGGAAGCAACCAAAATAATGTTACCAGTAATTGGCTTTCAGTTGAAATGTTATTTTACACAAAGGCCCTGGTGAGCAGCCTCAGCTTTTATAGGGCTGTATCCTATTCTCTTTCAAAGCACACACACAGAGAGACTGACTGGGAGCTGAGAGCTGAAGAGAGTGCTGCAGTGAGCACAGCCTCTCTTCTCCTCTCCAGCCTCCCCGCTCTCGATCCCTTGCTCCCTCCCTCCCCTGCCGGTCAGCCTACCGTCTTTAAAATGTAGTCATTAGGGAGGACAGACTATCTTGCAGACAGAAGGAGAAGAAAAGTTTCCCTTTTTTCGTCTCTGAACTCTTCACTTTTACCATGTTTGAGAAGACATTAATGTAGAAATATTAAATAAATAACTGCAAGAGAAGTAGATGAAATTAAGAGTGTACCAGGGGAATCTTAACTCCGCAAATGCAGATGAAAAGGCTTTCAGAATATGCATACGATAGATCTCTGACCCACATTAGAGAACACAGTTCAAAGGCATCCTACATTATTTTTTTCCAACATTTATTATCAAGGAGAACATCTTGACGAGTAAGAGCACATGGACTGAGGAGTTTACACTGAGCAGGTAGCCAGTCCTGCATCTGCCAAGCGTCTGCTCACACTAGGTAAGATGTCAGAGGGCCAAAGGGTATCAAAGCCTCTCAAAGGACTTGCCCAGCCCTGCGAAAAGACAGGATATGACCCTTTCAACAAAGTTTGATAAGATGCAGGTGTTTGCTGCAGAAAGAAGGCAGAGCCTTCTCTTAAAATTCCAAGGTGCAGATACTGTATCCCGATAAAAGCTGTGAGTCAGTGGCTGACTTCTGAGGAAAGTCTACATTACCAATATCAAAGCAATGTTGAAAAAAGTCACCCTTATGATAAGCGAGGTTAATATAGGCACAAGAGCACAGTTGCTGATTATGAAGTGGGCTCCACATTTGAGACAGGGTTGCCGTTGAGGCAGCAGTGGCCCTGCACGGCGGCTGTCAAACATGGCAAGCAAACACATTTGGATTCAAACTAAGCATGCGACTGTGCACACACTCCTTATTAGATGGTAAGGGTGTACACTTGGACCATTTTTCAGCATCTGCATAGAAGTGAAACCATGATACTAAGGAGTCTGAGCAGTAAGGACCGAGAGCTGCAGAGTAAATGCCGAACATGAGTCCTCGCCTTCTTGGATCACTTTTGAAATAAATATGTACAGTAAATACATAAAAGTAATGCTGGCAGATTACAGCTGCCAATGTGTGGTGTTTACTTTTAGCAAATAGCTCCCATGACCTGTCTCTAGTGAGTAGAAAATGTTTAAGCTAAATTTATGTCCTTGTTTGTTTAGATTCTTGGTACTGATGCCATTTTCTCTGCAAAGTCTTCGAAGACAACGTATATGCTGTGCAGCATTATTATCTGACAAATACAGTTCTTGTTTCTCATGTTGCTGTGGATACTGCAGTTATCTTTCAATATTCTCCAACATGCATAGCTTTGACTTCAATCATAAGCATATAAGCAGTTGTTTGCCATCTCACCTCATTTACAACTGATTATTTTTGCAGGAAAACTGTATAATGCTGAGCAACAATGCAAGGGCAGGCCTCTGACTGTGGTTCAAAATATTATGATGCAATGTGTTTGCGCTGAAGGTTAGCATCGTTCCATCTCCTTTTTACCATTTACCCCTAATTAAACTTTACCTCATCACTTCAGAGAAGATAATTCATAAAAAGGAATTTAATTAACATTTTATTATTAGCCCTTAATTTGGAGCACACCATGTTTGTTCTCATGTATTACCCCTGACTCCTTTTGTTCCCGTTCAGCTTGACTCTATTAAATATCAAAGGTAATGGCAGTATCGTCATACTGCGACATACTGTGATTAATAGCAAATTTAAATTTAAAATATATTATTTAATAAATTTAGAAATTAAGCCACATTTTACAAAGGTATATCTGGGGTTTTATCAAAGAATAACATCTTTTCAGTGAAAGATTTATAGATCTACTTAATATTGCAAAAATGCACTGTATATTATGCACATGTTTTGTGTTCCACTCGTGGCCCACTTTGGTCCCAGTGAAAACAAATTAAACTGTCTCATCTTCTACAGTGGCTGTGCATCCAGTGAGAGACTGATGAAAATGCAAGGCATGAGTAACAAGGGGAAAACTTCATTTAAAAGACAAGATAGAAAATTTCTTGTGAATGTCACTCTGGCTGCAGCCTGTAATTGGTTTGGATGGCAGGTTCTGTGTGAGCATGGCCTGCAGAGGAAGGCAGCCTGCCCCTGCTTTCAAGTTGTTCCAGTCTTAAAATGGAACTGTACTTTCCATAATGCAATTCTCTCTCAGGAGTTTTTACATGGAGCCCTGTTAAGTGTGTTATAAGTACAACCAAAGGAGACTCTTCATAATATTCCACCATTTAGTGTTTTTTTTTCATCTCTGCACTCCATAGCACATATTCTCATTAACCAAAGAATTCAGTGCAGAGAACCCCATTCCCAATAGTTATCGAACTGTCAATGGAAATAAATAAACTCAACATGTGAGGACATAACCTTGGGCACTGATGAGTCACTCAAGAGTGCCTATTCTGAGGAAGAATTGGGTGCATTAGCCAAGGCTTCCTGTAAAGAAATGTAATGTCTGCCCCCGCATTTCTGATTGACCTCAAATTGGAGGACATGTCAGTATATCTTGCTGGGAGGTCAAGTTTCAGGGAAGATGATGAGGACTGCTTAACTACAGCAAAGACGCCACAAATGGCTACTTAATCAGGTTGGACAATGTGTTGTTGTGATCTGAGTGGCCCCAGTTTGGCGGCCAGAGCCACTCTATCCCCATAATTATTGTTCCGTTTCATCTAGAGGACTGGAGAGAGGAATGCAGTCCCTAGTGCCACTGAGTGACTGATAGGTAGTGTCAGGAGGAGTGGGGAGGAAAGTGGAAAGAGAGTGGTGAGAGAGGGTGAAGATGGGGAGGAAATGGGTGAGACTTGACCTGCGGGAGACTTGCGGTTCAGCTGCAGCAGCCCAGCAACTTTCCCCTTTTCACCCTTTGCTTCATTCTCTCAAGTAAAACCTGAGGCACAGGGACGATGGGCTCAATTCTCTGCCGCTGAGAGGAAAAGCAATCTCCTTGCCTAGTTGCTGCTGTAAGATTTGATTTGCCTTCCTCCCAGCGTGACAATTGGTTCTGTAGTCTTGATGCAAGTGTATTCATTGTGTGGGGGCATGGGGAGCACCAGAGCAAAGAGGAGGGGTGGGGGAGTGAAGACACCAGTTGTTACACCAGTAAACATCCGACAAGTTTAGCAGATGTCACACAGATAGGAGAGAAAAAGTGAGAAAAAGATGCCACACAGCTGCCCTACCATACATATTACTGAGCCTGACAAGCACAGTATGGCATTTAAAAAGAGGATTCATTTGGAAGATATGGACAGATGCAGTGACATGCACTAATAACATACTAGTTTAAAAAAAAGATGCATAAGATGATGACACCAGCAATCTGTTTCTTACTCAAAGATTTAATGGGTTTTTTTTCTTTTACAGTTTAAAAAAGGACTGGCATGGAACCAGGATGTTTTAAATTATTATTACTAACTTGGCTGCATATGATCAATCTTTAAAGCAAATAGTTGAGATAAGCTGCATCTGTTAAATATGAGTTCAATTCCTTAGAAATAGAGCACATTGAAGCAATGTGGAATGGGTTGCAGAAGACTGCATCTAAAAATACTGAGCATCTAAAAGAAGAAAAATCAATAATACAAGCAAGAGTTGTGTCTGTCTGTCATGGAAGCAACTTCTTAATGTCATCAATTTAGCTGACAAAAAACATCCACCCATGCTTGTTGGGGACACAGAATGCTCTTACTGCCACACTAACATGCACAGTTTAAACATACAGAACAACAGACTGGACAGAATCAATTAAAACTGTCAGATTGAATTTTGCTGCTTCATCCTGTGTTTGAGCAGCCCGAGTTTGTGCCTCAGTTTTCGCTTGTTATTGCTGCTGCTCGCTCATGGACTCCCCTCTTTCCCGGAAGGAAATGTTACACAATAATGTGCCTTGTTATTGATATCCCATTGCTAAAGAAGGGGATGAGAGGAAAGCGATCCAGAGGGTTTATAGGGCAAGCCAGCTACAATTAGAAATAAAAACAAAAAACGGTTTCAAACCAGCTGTTTATACATCCATGTATTCCCCTCGCCCATGCAGTTTTGCAGTGAGAATGCAGCAGAGTGTGTGTGTGTGTGTGTGTGTGTCTGCTGATGACTTTCTAATCATTGTATCCATGAAAAGAATATCTTCACTTTGAGCCTCTTGCACATTCGCATACTTGTACACACAGACTCTCTCTTTTTGCTTCCCTGACAAAAGTGCTGCTCCAATAATCCCTGACTTGCAGGGCTGCACTGGCGCCCAACCACCAAGCCTCTGGGTTGACACCCAGTAGCACCTCCAAGCAGCTCACATTCATTCATTCTGTTTGACTGCCATAACGGAGACATAGACCACCTGCTGAGAGTGTGTTTATATTTTGTTCACAACGTGAGAAAAACACTCCTCGGCCTTCGAGCTGCCATAACCCTCCACAACCACCATCACCTCTCTGCCCTCTGCCTCAACGACCATCATCTACAGCTTTTTCCCATTTATAGAATTTCCCATAGATCCTCTGCCATCTGCTAGATTATAGATTTCCCTGTTCCTTTAGAGAGGGCAGGGCCCCTGAGGGAGGATCAGTGGTAAAAAGGGTGAAAGAGTGCCTGAGGCACAGTGATGGTTGTGGATGAGGTTACATTTTCTATTTCTGCCTGCTAAAGGGGGCCTGGTATGATGAATATTGCGAATTGTTACCATTTAATATCAACTGGCTCCCCTGCAAACTCAAATTATACACAATCAGTTGTGACAGAGGGGCACATGTGTGACAAATAACCTGCCACATTCTCTGCATCATTTCACTTCATCACCCATCAATTCACCCCAAACCCAGTAGCCCATTTGGGAATCAATCATGTTATGAAAGTGATTAATTCTACAGAGGGGAGGTTTTTAAAACCTTCCTTGTATTGCTGTAGTTTTTGACACCTCTGCAGCCTTTGCGAGCGGACATAAATAAATAAATAAATAAACCCAGTGAATGAAGTGCTATTATGGGTCACTTGTGTCCTTGCATTGAGTATTGTTTCAGCGAATGAAGTAACAGCTTCTCTAAAACACAATGAAACCGATACGTAAACACAACACTGCTTCCTGCTTGCGTTTCCTCCTCATTTTTCCTGCCTTCCCGTGTGAAATCAAACAAATATTTTCCCACTCTCACCAGAGCAACCTGCTCTCTTAGAGTGAGGAAAAAGCACTGAGGCTATTGCTTAGCTCCACCTGTGAATCATCAAACCCCCCCCCCACACACACACACAGGAAACTGGAGATCATGCGGCTATGTTTTATTGTGCAACAGAGACAATAGTCCAGACCAGTCTCCATGTCACTCAGGCCTACAGGCTCCACAAAAGTCCAGTTAGTAGATATGTGATTAATTATACATACATTGATAGAAACAACATTGATTATTCATGAGCTCCTCAACGTCAAAACTATTCCCCCCTTTCAGCATGATGAAAAGATTTTAAATAATAGGCCCCTCTGCAGACGTCTGCATTCCAGCGGAGTTTGCTGATGCTAAAGAAGCTTAAGTCAGAGCTGTTGTCTTACCAAGGAATCACCACTCAGGCACAACATGTTTCGAACTGTTGGCGGCTGTGTGGCTTCCTGGGTCCATGTTTTTGTTTTGTCTTAAGAGACACGGCTGGCGCTTTTAACCCTTTCAGATGGAGATATGTGTCCACTTGGATGAATACGCTTTGCTGCGTCACCAGGCACACAAGGCTAGATCGAGTTTCATTTAACACCTGTTCTGTTTTCAGACTTATATTCTATCTGCAAGTCAGAAAGAAAACCTTAGTATTCTCTATGAGATTACGATTCATAGTTTTACATAATAAAAAGGGGGAGGGAGGAAAAAGACTTGACTATGTACATTTCTTAAAGAGAAATCGGCTTATTTTTCTTAAAACCTGTGGAGCCAAATCACACTCAAATAGCAGGTACTTCCCCTTTAGGCAAGTCTTGAGGGATTTTCTTTAATTTGGATGTCAGACTGAAAAGTTTTCACACTCCTCTCATCCTGAAATCCATTAATGTGTGTTTGGCACCACATGAGAGAGGTAGATGGGGATTTTATTTTGACAGACTAAAAATGTTGAGGGTAACATCTAATCCAGGTGGATTTTGTGGTTCCTGGGGCCTTTGGGTGTAAGCATTAAAAACTTGTGATCTTAACAGTAGTTTTTGTGGGAGAATTACTAGATAGCATTTTTGCTCTCAATTGTGCCCTATATTAGTCAGTGTTTGTGTGTGTGTGTGTGTGTGTGGGGGGGGTAAATTAGTGCACAAGGAATTCCCAGAGGTTTCTCCCACTTCCCCTGGGCTGGGCCTTAAAAATAAACATTCAGATAAGCTGCAGATCATGTAAACACATTTCTCTTAAATGTTTACATGAGAGAGCAGTGACTGAATAAACAGCATTGCTTTGAGTCACTTCTGAGATCAGTAAACATAGAAATAATTTTTGATTAACCCAAAGCACACAAGGGAGATGGAAGTTAGAGATGTGTGAATCTGTGAGGGGAGCTGATCAGCTTGTACTCTGCAATATGGTGGAGTGCAGTTTGGTTCATTTTCTCTTAGCAGCTGAAAGGTGGTTGCCAGTCACATCAGTGCTGCTGTAGTCTCCCTGTCTCCCTCCCTCCCTCTTGCTTTTTCTCCCGCTGACTGTGACAAGGCATCTTTCCAGACATTTTAGCTGGATGGAGATTTGCAGCAGTTCATTACAGACTGGGAGGCTCCATGAGCGGATGCAGTCACTCGGAGATGGATTGAGTGGGTCTGTTTATTGACATGCCTTAATCTGACACTGGGTAAAGGGAATGAGTCACCGCCTCCAGACACACTGCCACATCACCGCCACTCCAGCAAATAGGGAGGCAGCACCCAGATACAAGTGGAACTTCATCAGCGCTCATTAATCCAACTACCCCAGGCCACTCGCTCAAACAAACCATGTTTACTCTGTGTGTTGGCTGGATGGAGGGGTGATGAAGCTTTTCAAAGGGCATGTGTGCAGGTGCTCAGATCCGCAACGCACACACATATACACATACTGTCACTACACACACACACACAAGCCAGTTCATCAAAAACCCACCCGCCCTCCTAACCCACAACCCCCTAAACACAATATCTGTTGAATAACTCAGTTGATGCACTTGCAAACCAGAGCTGATGTGCAAAACAGAGGTAGACAATCGGGCTTGATGCCAAAGTATGTATCATAGAAAGGGGCTTTTAATTAAACAGATGGGTATACAAGATCTTCTAGCTCAGGTCACAACAAGGCTAGTCCAATCAGTGATCAAGCCACAGAGTTGGCTTTTTTGATCCAGTTTACCGGCACTTCAATGGAAGCACATCTGGTGCTAATATTTGGGATGGGTTTTCTAGGCAGCTGTCAGCGCCAGGGCTAACAGCAGAGTATTAGCTGTTTGTACATCACCACTGTATCTGCCATCACGGCACTGGCAGGACAAAACAACATCCAGCGCTATGCAACGCTTCCATTTGTGTTCCATTACACTGCTCCATAGTACATTTTGAGATGCAAAATGTAAAATTCTCTATATCTAACATTTAACTGTATATAAATATAGAGACCTCAGCAAAAACAATAAGTGTGCGTGAAATGTGTAAGCCAGTCACAAGAAAAATAAACCTTTTTTTAATTAATTAATTTTAGAATTAACGCTGTATGAGTCAGAACAGAAATAACACAACACATATTTGCTGCGAAGTACGTGTTCATACACAAACACACACACATACAGTTGCAGTGGGGCAGAAAGTCAGAGCGGGGCCTGCTGTCGTCTCCGTCAGGGACTGGGAGCCCAGCAGCTTGGGAGCAGGGCCAGTGGAGAAGGAGGCCAGATGTAGCAGGCTTGACCCACTCATTTCATTGGGGGTGGGGGGTGGGGTGGGGTGTTTCAGCAGCTGAAACACACAGGGATTAGCCACACTGACTTCATTTAATTTAATTTGTATTAGGGCCATCTTTGGGGGCAAACATCTTTTTTCACTGCGGGGGAATATACAGGGTCATGGAAAACAGCAACAGACGGCGGATCGCTGCTTCCCACCCCTGCAGTGGAGCCACAGGGGAAGGCATGGCACTGTATTCTCAGAGCTCAGGCACACACAAAGACACAATCATGCACATAACTTGTTTCCCCCTAATTATGTCTATCTTATGAAGTCAGATCTGTCCAACTGAAATGCATCATAGACCCTGCATCCACCTTTCCACAGCTTGATTTCTTGAAATAGAGACCTTGAGCTCTTTCATTCTGCCACTTTTAACAACATGTAGTAATTTTCATTGCTTATCAAAGCTCTGCTATTTACGCTTGTGCCCCTGTACCTGTGTATGCGTGCTGCAAACACGCACACTTAGTTGTTATCTACCACAAACCTATCTTAGAAGGTGGATGTTTATCTGTGCTGATGCAGATTGGATGAGTTCTCTTTGTCTCAGTACAGTGGCACATGATATTATTTGTCTTCTTGTGTTTTCTTCCCATCGGTTATTTCTCCTGAGCTGATACAGTTTGATATCCTATGTGAAAAAATCCTTTTTGTTACCCCCAGGCATCTAATGTGCTTTTACTTGTAATCTGGAAATTTAATAAATGAAAAGGAGAGGAAAAAGCTGTACACAATCAGATACAACCCTTTGTATTCTGTGGAACATGACTTGCGTTGTTAAGCAGAAGAGGAAAACAACTGCTGTGAGTGAGCACCAAACATACCTCCATACAATTTACAATAGCTCTGTGGAAAAATATGGTAGCGCTCAGCCATCAAGTCTGCTGTAGCCAAAGCCTGTGGTCATATGAAAGGCTCCTCTCTGTCTTGTGCAGGTGACATACTCTGAAAGAAAGCTAATGTACCATGCACTGGGAAAAGTCATTCTATTACAAACGCATCCAAAAAAATAAAGGGAAAAAAATTTGTGAGCTGCAAAAGCATTGCTTTGTCTCTCCTAGACAGAAGGACTGTACTGCTGGAGCCCGTTCAAGACTATCAGGCGCTCACTAGCAATCGCTTTTTTCCTCTCTCCCTTAGCCCCTATCAAAAGATGTTACTGTGTAAAATGTCAAAGAAAAAAGAGGCAAGAGAAGTAATCTCCTTCTCCTGTTTGATCGCAAGTGGAATAATTGGAACCCTCTTAGGCTCATTACATGAGTTGCCCGCCAGCCAAAAGACGGCTCCGACTGCCCCTCTTCATTCATGCTGGAGCTTTGAAAAATATTGCTTCCTCTAGTAACAACTCTTTATGAGATGCAATGACTAGAGGTCCTGGTACCTACATTAACGGGTAATCCCACAATGCCTTTGAAAATGTATCTTTCAACTACAACTGTCAAACACCGATTCAGAGCAATGGGAAGGAAACAGCAACAATCTGGCTCTGTAATAATGTCATTATGCATATTGCAAAGCACTTCTCACCCTCGCTCTTTTTTTGCCAACACTGTTACATAAGGTATTGCATACATGTAGCAAGTTAATTTGGATCCTTATTACTAATAGCCTGGTCTTCATTGTTATTTCAACTATGCTTGTAATTATTGCAACTCTAATTACAATTACTGTATTACCCAATTGCCCTTATTCTGGGTTTAGATCACCCGTGCTGACAGTAGCCAAGACATGACTATGACGAATGGCACCAATGTCCCTTCAGATATATCCAGTATAATTAGCTGCGTGCCTTACAGGGCTTGTGTGATGGTAATAATTAGAGCTACTGTAGCAAAGGTCATGCAAAACAATTTAGAGAGGATGCTGGCTGCATGGGTAATGGGGGGGGCAAAAAGAGGAGGGGGCCTGGGATGAATGGTTAGGCTCCTCTCCCTTTCCATCTCTCAACGGTGAAAGCCATATGAGGTTGTTACTTTGCCTCTGCACTTGGTTCATTTTTAACCATTGCTCTCAAAATAATAGAAATTGAAAACCAATTTTAATGGCAAGTAGACTCCCAGCTAACATAGTTTAAATGGATCTGTGATTGGATTTGAGGAAAGTGCTACAGGGTGTATCTGTGAATTCGTATCAGCTGGAATCGATTCACTGCTTTTGAGGTGTGATCGCTGCCCCATCGCCTTGTTGTTTCATCTGTTCATTAGCTTGGGTTTAATGTGTTTACACTCACCCTTAGTTATCATTATTAATTGTGTGTGTGTGTGTGTGTTAGAGAGAGAGAGAGAAAGAGAAACAGAGGATGGTCGAGATTTTTGCTCCACCCAACTGCATAGGTTAATGAGCTGAGTCAAAAGTGTTGACACTGAGGTAAACAAGTAGTCTCACTGAGATAGTTCTATTTCTACAACCACCCTCCTTTGTGGCTTGACTTTCTCTCCAACTCCCCAGACTGCTTCAAAGATGAGAGCTCAGGTTCACAGCCCAGATCCACCAGGAATTCACCAGCTCCCTCACCTCGGCACCGTCACACCCCGATGAGATAAGTAGCAGACTCGCATTCAAATATAGCATCTCGAACAACACATCTCTCGAACAACGCTTATGTGTGCTAGATTGGTCTCTATTCCCTCTTGCAACAGCGACGGCCCCAACTACCCCCCAGCCCCACCCCAGCTCCCAACAACATGTCATGAGCAGTGAGTGATACAAACAGCCCTGAACTGGTAGGATAAACCCATGCAATAACTGCTTATTGGAACAAACTACTGTTTTGCATAATTTTTTTGGAAGTTCTTAAGTTACTACTGTTCTGAGAAAAAAGGTTTTCTCTGTGTTTTCCTTCCCTTTTGGCAGTTCATAGTTGATGAACTTGAACTTGAATTCTGTCAAGCATTAGAGGAATAGTTTGACATTGACTTGCCAAGAATCACAGCCACAGTCACAGCCAGGATCGGATGGCTCATTTTGTTGAAGAAGGCAAACCATCACAAATACAGTTTCAAAATGTAAAAATATTTGGAATTTGTCAAATGTATATATAAGCACATTCCTTTCTTTGTATCTTTCACCACATACTCATATCTTAAACCCACGTTTTTTTGCTGCAACAAAGGCTGAAGCCGTTGTGTCAAACAGATAATGAATGTCTGTGTGAAAGTGATTAAAGGCAACAAGCGCTGCATCGTAAAGCACTGCTGGACATCTAATTTAGCTGCTTTATTCAGTTAGATTCCACTTACTGGTGAAATTCACCAGGGTGGGAACAGAGGCATATGCTGAGATCCATATGCCTTTGTGGCTGTGGGGGTTTAAAAACCGTAAATTGTGATTATCATTGATCTCAGTCGTCAGATGCCTAATCTCTATGACTCATATCCACACTGGCCACATCGGGTGACGATGAACCTTCCTCCCCCACATTTGAAGTCCCAAACAAGTGTTGAGGGAAGCAGTGATAAGCAGGTCCTTATCCTTTTAAAGACACTCCCGTAATCCAACAGTGGTGGGAGGAGGGAGGGGGCTTCAGATTTAAGGGATTTAGTCTGGATTATAGCTAGTCCTCCAAATTAAACCAAAAGTCAGCTTTCTGCAGTTGCTCATGCAAGCTGGTGACTGGCTTGTTACCAGCACCACTAACAAAGCAAACGATGGAGGACTATAATTAGAATATGCTCTCACTCTCTGCCACAAGGCAAACAAAATGTAGGTTCCCACCTACACTGAGCATTCAGCCCTTCTCTCTATCCTCCTCTTTTGCTTCCCAGTTGACCTCCCGTGACTACACTCAAAATGTCTTCCATTCTGTGTACCTGACTCTTGCTGCCAACCAGCTTAGCCACAGACAAGCTTCTCAGCAAGGGCAAGGCTCCTCTGTCCCTACTGATGCTGCTTCCCACAGCAAAACAAGGCCAAATCTGGGGCTTAGAGGCTAAAATGATCATTACTGGGGAGTGAACAAATGAAAAGTCAGAACACCACTCCCATGACTATCCTCTCCACTCATTCTTGTTATTTGTTATTTTGTCTGCCCGATTACACACAATCAAAAGGGGGACAGCCGAAAAATTACATTTTGTAAGGATGACATTTGGCCTGATAATGAATATGAAAAGCTAAAAAAAAAAAAAACTAAACCAAGACTTAATTTTCTTCTTGTCTGAGATATACAATTTATTCAAGGTTTATTCAAGTTTGTTCAACATTAAATTAAATGAATGGTGCCACAGTTTGAGAAATATGCTCACTTATTTTTTGCTGGGAGTTATAAGATTGATGTCACACTCCAACATGTGCATTAAATATGAAGCTAGGGCCAGTACATGATTATCTTAGCTTAGCATAAAATCTGGAAGCAAGGGGAAACAAGTAAGTAATCATTAAGTAATTTAGCAAATCACTGTTTCCAGCCAAGAAGTCTTCACAGTGTATTGAACTATATCAGATCAGTGTCTTCTTATGTAACTCTCAACGAGGAAATAACCATGTTTTCAAATATATCAATATATTCCCTCAAAGTTACACTTTTTCCTTCATAACCTAAAAGCAAGTTGTCACTTTGTTTTAATAGAATATTCACTCATTTGAGGAAGCTGTTTCCCACCTACTTTGCGTGTTTTGTGCTAAAATAAGATAAACACATAACAGATCAAAAATCTCATCTAACCTTCCAAATGTCATATTTGATTTTGTATTTCACAGAAAAGCTCCTAAAGAAGCATATTAAAATAAAATGTGGGTTCATGTTCCCGTGTGCCTGCATATACAGCATGTGCATGTATTAAATATCTTGACGTATTAAGAAACCCTTACGGCCTGCTTTGATGTTATAATCCCGGACCTAGATCTAGACTAGCAGTCAACCCCTGTTATTAAAGCACAGAGACAATAAGAAGTCTTCCTTTAACAAGTATAGATGTGCTGCCTTCCCTACTCAGTAGCTCCCAGCAACACTGGACTGGGAACAGCCGTCAAATAGAGAACAGGTACAGGGGAGTAATCTTGAACTAAGGAGGTTACTGGGGAAAGTACTGCTCTCGTAGCAGTCTGACAGAGGCCAAGTGCTTTTCATTCATTAACTTGGCCGCCTGAGCTGTGGTATGTCAAACAGCGGACGTGAGGAGAAAGTGAAAACTGACATCCCATTGTGCTCCATAGCCAGACACGGACTGCACCCCGAATATTGTTTTCTGATTCCATAAGCGAGCACAAAGCAGCGGGTAAAGTCGTTATCAATTCCCTTTGCAAAGTAATCATAACTATTATCATTAGTAGTGTTTTCATCCTCCACGCTCAGCCCCAAGTAGATATCTAATCTATTCCCGGGCACACATTCTTGTCTTTCCAACTTGACCTGGTATCACTTGAACAAAGAAATGGTTTCCCGCCTCTCTGGAAACTAGATACAGGCGTAAATAGTATGTCTGGGTCTTTTCTGAAAAGCCCTAATCCCAGGAAAACAAACCGGAGCAAAATAGGCCCACCTGAATTGCTTTCAGGAAATCGGGATAATCAAAATGCAAAATAGCCTTTGATAGAAAAATGAGCCGACTTCTAACAACAAATCCTCAACACCTAACATCAGCGAATTCTCCTCCTGAACTTTTATTTGTATACTGTGTTTGGGTTTTTAATGTAATCACACAGCATGCAGCGCTCCATCAATGAGCTATTCTGATTTATGTCAGCCTGAATCAGACTGACTGCTCAGAGCTCTACAGACATCATGAATGAGAAAAGGAGCCACACACTGAACACATTAGGGGTCCCACCATCTCCTCAGACAGGGGGACAATGGGTAGGGGAGCAGAGATAAAGGAGGGGGATAACAGGGGTGAAGGAGTGGTTGACGCTGATCGGGGAGAAAAAGGGGAGAGAAAGGAAAAAGAAAAGAAAGAGGCCCAAGACACTGGCCACACAGGGCAGAGGGATCGCAAGGGCTCTGAGAGGCCTATACTCGGTCATAGCCCATTAGGCTGGCTGGGCGAAAATGCTACAGCTCATTACATGCTCTGCCTCTGTTCTGTGGATGAACAATGCACAATTACGCTACCCTGCTGCTCCTCCATTCCTACTGCTGCATGCCTCTGAGGCGGGCGATATTGCTGCTGTAGTGGCTTGCCTGCCAACAGCCCCAGCGCTCATCAAACATCCCATACATGTGCTCCCTAATGCAAATCCAGGTTTATGTCTTAGAAACAAAAGCGCCGTATGAATTTGCTGAAATTAAAGGAGGAGAGGAACAGGAAAGGCTGCTCAACTGCCGGAGCAAATAAAACAAAGGTATAATGCAGCATTTGTGTGTATAATACAATGAAGTTGTAGTCTCTTCCCTTTTGTCTGCCCTTCCTTCTTTAGATTCCTGTTCTCCGCACTTAAGAAAGGCAGTCAAGAAAAAAAGAGATCATTCTTTTTTTTTTGTTTCCAGCTGAATTAAGTTTCACTTGCTGTGACAATAACTGTAAAGCCAGATATGGCGTTAACATGCAGATCCAAATGTAACTACAATTGATGAATGATGATATCTGCAATGCAGTAACTAAGTAAGCTCAGGATTCATCTATCCACCACAAATTGGTTCACTTCAAGTCTTCCTCCTTCCCACCCTAAAATTATGCAGAAGTTGACATTTAATCTGATGGGGAAAATGCTAACTAACATCCTCCTGCTCCCTCTTTGTTTTAGGCAAAAAAACAGGACAATTGGAAAGGTCATTCTTCCCTGGTGTCAAAGCTGGCTGCTTGGAAAAGTTTCCATTCACACTGAGTATTGTTATGTTTCCACAGAATCCCTACCCCCATTTCCCTGCCACTCAAGCAGCACAGCATTGACACTCAGCAGAAAAGCCCTGGGAAATCTCAAATCAACGTGGCAACAAGTCCGGTAACCAGCAGTTCAACCAAGACAGAGCAGCAAAAAAAAAAAGTCGATTGATGATTTTAATTAACATCATTTCTCTTTGTAAATTTGGATGAAATGAGGTTCGGCAAATTGTAACTGATTACTGGAGAATTGTAACAACTTTCTTTACTTGGTGAAAAATCCTTCTGGTTTTCTTGTACCACAAGAAAATACAGCATTGCAAAAAGTGTTGTTAGCCTCAAATGCAAAGAGATTTCACTCCTGGCCATTACTTTTCTTAGGGTTTGTGTTGTTTTAAATATGTAGGCTGACCTTTTCTATCCTATATTAATGTAACTACAGGCATTTTCCACCATGGGCAGCAAAATCTGCATTAATGAGAGATGGCCTTTTTTTAAATTCTCCTTGAGCCCTCCCTTGTTATAAGTTTTCCTGAGACTTGTTTGTTTTTTTCCCCCTTAAAAACACCACTTTAGTTTTGCTATGCACTGAAAACTGGTGACCAACAAATTTATCAAGAAAATGTGTGAGAGGCTGTGTAGGAACGCTTTGAAATGTCTTATCTGAATCTCTTATCTGAAAGGTAAATTTCCACACTTAAACCTCCTCTTCACTGTGACTTGACAGTGCAAGCATTGCCGTGAAAGAAAACACAATGCCTCATATTTGTGTCAGAGAATTAACTTGGGAAAAAAAGCAACAAAAAAACACCTCAAGAAACTCATTTAAATGGGTAATTACGTCCACGCAGCATTGCTTGCAGGGCTTAACAAGGTGCATAATGATGTCCCCTTCCCCAGCGATAAACATCATCACTATGTCCATTTCCTTCACTCCATTTAGCCTTTTCTAATTTACAGGTGGACCCATCATCTTATAAGTCCAATGCCATTAAACCCCTTTTTGCATTTATGTACATGTCCAGTTAACATAAACGTGGGACTACAAATGTCATTATGTGACTATTTTTGGCTCCACAAAAATTCCCCTTCCTTTGATTTTTAATAGCTTTAAAAGAAAGTTCATACTTTCCGCATGATGGAGCTTTTAAAGTACTTTCAAACATGTTTTCTTGTTCAGTGCTGCTGTCTTGAAATTATCTCAAAAAGGGGATGAATTACCTCAAATGATGAAAATGAATGATTAAGCAGATTAGTGCTGTTTGATATTATTTCTTAATTTTTTTTCAACTGTGTGCTTCTGTGTGTCTACTAATGTATCAAACAGCTTTAAAAGGTCTGCCCTGCTGACACTCTCAAAACAATCAGCCAGTTGACAATTTTATCTCAGACTAGTGAGTTGGTGAAAACTCAACTCTATACAATTTTCCACGTTTGCAGGTGCATTGATATATTCACATTATATTTTTGTCAGGCGAAGAAAAATATCCTCATTATTGCTTTCCATGGATCTTGATATGGATTGTGCAATAAAATCTCTGTCTCATCCTTACGCCACATTTTACAGAGAAAAAATAACATGTTTCAAGTTATGGAAAATCATTGGCATTCTATAAATAGATATCTCCCCTCTTCTCGCCCTCCCTGTCTCTCCCTGTTTTTCAGTGCCTTGGTGTTTCTTGACCGTATTACTCCCTCAATCACATGGTGGTTAAGGACACATACAGTGACATGTGTGCATCAGACAGCGTCACTCATGTGTTTTGACTCCTAAGCTCTTTTGGCTGGGTGCTCTGATCCTAACGAGAGGGTGGCAACCCGGCGGGCCTGGGTGCTTGCTACTGGCTGCCTGGGGTTGTTATGTCATTTCATTGTACCTCTGCCACATCAAGAATGACGTGCTGGTTTGTTGCGGGTTGGGGTCAAGGCTATAAAAACCCAACCAAGTGTAAAACAAGCACCGCTTGTGCATGAAAACCATCTTGTTGAGTAATGTCAGCGAATCACCCCACAGCCTCCACCAGTTTCGCGTGTTAAGCATGATGGGAGGAGTCAGCTAGGGAATGTAATAGGAGAGTGCGGAATACATTACTGTCATACTGTTAATTTATTTCTGACAGACAAGGCTTTATTTCAGCCTCTTAACACTGACACTTGAAAAGCAGAGCATTTCTGAAGTCTCTGTGCCTTACAAATAACCTCTCTAAATAATTAACAGGTTCATCTGCCACTCAATCAGCACGCATCCAAAGCTTTTGTAGATGAAACAATTCTTTCTCAAACCCTTTGAAAGGAGGAGACTTTGATGAATGCAACATACACCTCCAGCTCCTCCAACACATCAAAAATATTTGTTTAAAAAACCCTGACTTTTAAGATGAAGCAGTTATGTATCCCTTCCCTTATTGCACAATATCTCTCATTGCTTCTTTCCCACCATTATTAGTCACTTTCACTGTTCATAGTGGAAGAGGTTCTGTACTTTTTTAAAGCTATTCAAGGGGACACTGGCGTTACTGTATATTGTGATGATTTTTTTTCACTGTATGCTGAATTTAGAATGATTAGCGTGAATATTCAATCATTCATTTGCAAATGTTTATATCTTTTTAAAATGTAATCTGTTAGTCACTGGATGAAAATCAGGGTTTGTTTGAACTATATATCAACTATTGGTACAAAACCTGTGTGCTTAAATGACAGAGCAATATGATTCTTTTAAAAAAGACTTTCAAAACTAAGATAAATAAGTTACATTTTTAAAGAAGCTCCAGCCAAAGTCTCCAGTTGTATTCAGCGACTATGTGCAGATCGATGCAGACCGACGAGGCCGTACTTCCACTTTGTGCTTTTCTGCTTTCCATGTTGTCTCCCTCAATTACACTTTCAACCAATAGCTGATCTTCTCTGTTTTCTGTCAGTCACAGTCTGTTCAATTCAACAAACAAACAACAGCTTAATGATTCAGCCAGACACATAAAGGTGAAAATAAAGCTTGAATTCCCACTAATAATCTGCACCGTTGCCTTGAATAAAACAGCTGAAAAGCTGCTAAAATGAGGGGAAAATATCAGTTGTTTCATTCACTTAAAATGTCCGAGGGGAAACAAACTGCAGTAAACATGAAAGTTTTAAAGAAATGTTATTACAAACATTTATAGCTAACCATATCTTCAACATCAGGGAATGATTGACGCCGTCGAAAGAGTACTTTAAATGCAGGATCGCAACAATGTTTGATTATCAAAAATGTTGGATTATGCCTCTCAATTCTCCTTCACTGAAATTTCTGAGTTGGTCATAATGATGTAAATGATAATGTCACAGCCCATATTTCAAATAAATGTGATGCTCCGTAAGCAATGTTGTGTGTGTGTGTGTTTATGTGAATGTGTGTATTCATGAGTATGTGTTTGGGGGAGATTGGCAGTTTCAACAGATGTGTAGTGTGCGCTGACAGCATGACATCTACTTTGCATGCTCAATATGACACGTTTGAATGCTCCCATGCATATTGTCCTGATGTGAAGTGATAGCAAGGGATGTGCAGCACCAGTGGAACCACTCCCCGTTGTCTCGCCTACATTAATATCAAAACATCTTCCTTGCAAACTGGGAAAAACACAAGACCGGTGCACTGAGATATCTTGTCAGTTGTTTTGTTTCAATTTTCATTTTCTCATTTAAGATGCTTTGACTGACTGTAAGAACTGAGCAAACAAACACAAAACCTGCATCTGAACCTGACACTGTGGCATACACTGCAATAGAGACTTGTGTGTAGCTCGACTGCAATTTAATCATCACCTTTTTTAATTTGATGTAAAAGAAAATACATCTGCAATCTCTTACCTGAATAAGGGTAATCAATATAAGTAAGATAACTTATTTTTCTTCTGTGCTCATTATCTGGAATCACAGGTGTGAGAAGCCTTAGTGCACATTACAAATTCAAAAACACATTCTAGCCAAAGGCCATTCCTTTACTGTATAATTGTTTCCCCCACCAAGTGATTCACTATAATTAAGCCATGGAAGACAGCTCTATTCTCCCGTGAGCGTTCATATTAATGCGACCGCAGGCAGGTCTAACAAACATCTCGCAGCTGATGCTTTTCAAAACAATGGACAGCGATGTTCAGGGAGGTATATACTGGTACACATTCTCACAAGGGAGAATATAATATACACAATGCAATTGCAGGTATGAGGCCTTTGGGGAGACCTGTCACTGTTATCTTGGCCGAGTCTGCTGTGTGTGTGTGTGTGTGTGTGTGTGTGTGTGTGTGTGTGTGTGTGTGTGTTAGTGCTGTGTTTGTGTGTGTGCCAGTGTGCTTTGTCTGAAGCAGGAAAAAGCTTGACTACAGCTGCTCTGACACAAGCAGGATGCTCACTGCCCCACATAAACTAACAATGGAGGAGAACTTTGCATCGATCAAAAACATAAATTACAAAAAGACACTAGCCCATATCCTCTTCGCCTCCATTAGCAACCCACATCTGACCTTGTATCCACATTCTAACATGCAGCTTTGACAATAATAAAACTACAGGTTCAGAAAATAAACAAACCCAGAGAATTAACGGTGCCCTGGTGTAAAACTGAAACGCTCATCTTCTGAGGATAAATGAATCATGGATAATTATGAGGTTGCCCTCAGGATGAAAACATTTTTTTGGGAAAAAGCAGCCCTCAGTAATCACAGCAGTGCAGCCACTCGTGTGTTCTAGCCAGTCAAATGGAGTATGGGTTAAGGACTTGTGGAGTCAAGTGGTTTCAAGCCCATGCGTACTGTAACAAAGCAATTATCAATCATTTTGCGAAAGTTTGTGTTCTATACGTGGTTTTGTAATTACTTTGAAAATATTTTTTATTTAAGAGCAACAACTGAATATACTGCAGAGCTATAGTCGCTTGCAAAAGTAGCAATGCGCAGGAAAGAAAACGGTGACAACTGCTGGGATTACTCTGTTGGAGGGTATCATGCACTCGCCGCTATTCCTCACTTACTTCTTAAATCACGCACTCACACACACTCTCTCTTCTCTGTCCAGGGGAAAATATGCAAAGGCTGGGTCAAAGAGATGTTTGTCAACATCATCTGTAAGGCGGAGAGCGATGGAAGCTGCATGCTAAGCAGGCCCAGCCTCTATCAAACCAATCAAATGCCTCTAAGAAAATGAGAAAACGTGGTTGGGGCTCAGACACCTGGCACTAAGACTCATTCACCCTCGCTCACTTCTTCCCTCCTTATCTCTCTATCTGCCCTCACACAGCTCTATCAAGGAAACTCTAAGCTTTGCATGTGGAATCATCAAAATCAATCTTCAGCCCTATTTGTCTCCCTCTCCAATTTTTCATTAGCTGAAACAAATAAAGGCTCTCCTAATCCGGCAGCAAATGTGCTTTTATTGGATGGTTAAGCCACCGAAACAGGATGCAGCTCAAGCTTTTTACAAAGGTGGTTGATATCCTTCTTGATGCAGACCCAGCTTTGTGTGTGCGGGGGGGGGGGGGGGTTGGGGGGGCTGAGGAACTGGCAATGATGACCGGCAATGCATTACCAACCTACCAACAAATGCAATCACAGCATACGGGTCACCACATTATACCTGCTGAATCCCCCACCTCTGCCTCCACTGACGGTACAAGACAGCCCTCTACAACATTTCTCGTTCTTTCCCCCTCTATTATTCACACTTAAACACAGAAAAACACACATTTAGTTGGAACCAGCTCCAACAGACTGAGTAAATCAGCATGCCTGTAAGTAGGTCTCATTGACCCCTCTGCATCCATCGTTGCCTAGATCTCTCTGGATCATCCAGTCAATACATCAATATCCATCTTGTGTTTTTTTGTTTTAAGACACCCCCACTCCCAACCCCATAACCCCACCCTCTCCTCACTGAATGTCAAACGGAGATTGGAGTCATCAATTATGTGTGTGTGTATATGTGTAGATGGACCTTATTTGATGCAGTCTATGGCAGTGAGCCTGTTACACATTCTTAAATAAACACACACCTTTCTCTCTCTCTCTCTCTAACACAATCACATACACACACACACATATAAGCATGGATGTCTCTTTTTCTCATGGGATCAAGGAGATGTGGGTCATGAAGACAGTGAGGAAGGTCACCTAGAGAATCCAATAGACCAGTTCATACATAAAAATTCTATAAACTAAAGATCAGCGGTCAGTATGCACTCTGTCAGCTTGAACAGTCTTTCAAGTCAGAGCTTCACTGCTCTGTTGGAGCCATGCAAGGAATGTCTGGGTAATTCAATGGCTGGCTGTGCAGAGCAGCCATGCGGTAACACTGCAGCCAAATGGGCGACACAGTGCTAAAGCATTTAAGCAATGATTACTCTTTCTCCTAGCACCTGAAATGATGTGTGGTGGAGCTGATTAGTTGGGTCAATACACCTGGCAGGTGCTCAAACTCTTGTTCTTTTTTGCAATAGCTCAGCACACACAAATAAAAAAAGTAAACAAGTGGAGGAGGAGAAGCCAAATAATGCACTTTGTCAGGCCTCCAAATTCTGCTTGGCAAAGCTCTCTCAGTCACAGGTCAGCTTTGGTGTCTCAGCACCTTGAAATGCCTCGAAGGACTGCACTCAGATTGACTGGTATAACGTCACAAGTGCCACTTCAAGTAGCTCACCTTATCATCAGTGACAGACAGACATTTCACCGACACTATAATCTGCGGCATGATGGAATGCTAAATATCATGAGACTTTGAGATGTGTTGAAAGATGTTTTTTTAGAATCTATACAATAATGTTACATCAAGATTCACCATCACCACACAGACCTCTGAGTAACAACTAATGAAAAAGGAAAGCTGGCTATTTATCCTCTGCTGATGAAACCTCACATTTAGTCATATGAATGAATTTTCAAACCAACCACCCCCTTTTCTTCTACCCCTCACACAAAAAGCTGCCCAGCCAAGGATTTAGAACAGAGCAAAGCTGTTTGTATCTCACCTCTGGCAGTGGCATGCCGTTGATGATGAGGTCTGGCTGTTGGTGGCCCTGCCCAGTGAACGGGTGTTGATAGCCATGGTTGGGAGCTGCATTGCGTGAGTTCTGGTTCTCCACGTTGAGGAAGGTGCTCTCGGAGCGCCTGCAGCCCAATGGTAGGCTCTGCTGGTGGTAGTCGAAGTAGTTGAGCGAGGAGGTGAGAGACGAGCAACTCACCACGTTCATCTTGTCCGTCTCCTCGACATCTCTTGGCACGAGGCGGATGTCATTCTTGCTGAGCTTCTTCTTCTTGCTGGACTTCTTCTGGTTGCCGTATGAGTACTCCGCCACCCTGCGCAAGTAGAAGAAACTGAACAGACTCAATAAAGCAGTGCTCTGCCTTCCCCTCCCCTTTCCACACGGTCAAAAAGCATGCCCGCCATGCCAGCTAGGGTGCTGTTCGACCATGGTTGCCAGACAAAGGCGCGTTGCCCATGTCAGAGGTGGGCCAGCACACTTAGGTGCCTCCCCACTCCCAGCTTGGAATGCAGCTGTCACCCCTTGTTTGTTTGCATTTGCATGCTCAACAATCCACATGTCACAAACAGGCAGACAATATGCAAACATGCCAAAACCACAAAAGCAAAGCAAAAGGGACACACTGGCACTCAGCAGCACTACCGGTATATGCAATCATATTCAAAGCACACAACCCACACCAATTCCATTTATTCTTTTATTACCAAGCAAGCCCACTAGCAAAATGGAGAGCAGGAGAACTGCAGATTCAAATTCATTTAGCTGCTCTCACTGGCTGCTGCAAACTTGAACTGAGTCTTTTGACTTTAATAAGAGCAAATGAGCAACACAGCCATATTTTATCAAAGGATCCTCAAACTGAGTAAAATGTCCATTCTTCATGCAGCCTTGCAGTTTTCCACAGGACAACAGACGCTATCTGCTCTATAGTGATGACTAGAAATGTCTCTAGACATATTCCACATAATTTGTTATGTTTCTTTTACGATCTGCATTATTTCAAACTCTGGAAGGGGCTATTTTAACCATACGGCATAGGGCATATGGTCCATTTCTATTTCAACAAAACTACTCTTACACATGAAATTGCAATATCTAAAATGTGTCTGTTCTTTTCTCTTGTCTTGTCTGGAATGTCTCTGGTATACCAGCCCCCACTGGCCTCTGTTCCTCACTAAAATGCAGCTCTAATCCTCTGTCGCTTCTGAAATCACACTGGCTAAGAAGCCCCATTGTAGTTTGTCTTTTTCATTTTTCTTTTAGATTGCATCTTGAAAACAGCTCCCGCCCCCATTCTCCCCCTTGATTCGGAGGAAAGAAAATGGGCAGCTGCAAGGGTGGAAAATACTCCATTTCTTTTTCATTTGTCATTTTAACTTGTTGTGTCTCTACTCTGTTCCCCAATTGAAATCTGGGAGGGGAAATCTTCAGTCAGACAGACTGACAGAAGACAAGCAATAAATTGGAGATAACTGCTCCTCATATTCGAGGTGGCGACTGGGAAGCTGAACACATCAGAGCTGATTAAAGCACCCAGCAGGGAGAGTGGCTTCACACCAGGAGAGTTAAGTCAGCAAGAGCAGTTTTGAATTTTGAATTTGTTTTTGTCTATCAGTGTTTCTTTTCTGAATAAAACATATCACTGACAGTAAAAGTATGGCACTACTGAGCAGCTGTTTTGCTCAAGGTGTGAGCAAGCTGCTTTCCCTCTATTTTTATTTAGGCTTGAATAACAAGACATTTAGTGCAGTTTAAGTATGTATAGTACAAACTGAGAGGAGAGGGGAGTTCCCTCTTTTAACAGTCTAAAGCTATTGGGCCACTCTTGAAGCTGCAGTACTTTTTGCAGTAAATTTTTCCTCAGGGCAACTACAACCACAATTCATTTCAATATACAAGCTATGCAATTAGCACAATTTTTAAAAAACCCACTTAAATAAGGGATTGCTTCAAACAAACACTAAACAAAAATAATAATAATTAAAAAAACATATTTCCTAAGAAACGTTGAGAAAAAATCTGAGCGTTAAAGGAGGTATAAAATATTTTTTGCACGTCTACAAGTTTGAAAAATGGTCTAGTTTAACTTCAAATCAACAAAATTATGTTTGGAGCAAAATATGATTATAGCTTCAGGTTAAATTCTCAAATCCAATCTATATGTAAATTTATAGTGGTAATGTGGCACAGGGAAATCAAAGCCAGCGCTGATGTTCAGATTGATGAACAAAACAGACTGTTTAATATGCAAGGTCCGGAAAATTATAATCTGCTCCTTTTCCAGGAAAATAGTTAATGACTATGATGACATCAGTTTAGAAAACAAAAGTGTGTTTTTTTCTTAAATTATTATATATTATCCTGTTTTATTTTATTCTAGTTGTCCCTGGTAATCATTTGGTGAAAAAGGAAACGGAGGTAAATCTGAACAATCCTGAAGGACTGCCCATAATCACAGCGTGATTAAAGCTGATAACAGTCAATCAGCCACGGTGGACATTAAATAACAAATGTCTGGGTCTGCTATTGAACCACTGGGACGTTAATTGTCCAGCAGCACACCCGCAAAATTGAACATGACAGTTGAACCCTCATATTTATGAGTCAATTGGTTACAATGAAAGGATTAAATCAATCAATCAATCACGTTTCCCTAACACGGAATAGTGGGCCTCAGCAATCTGATTTAATACCGTCGGTTTTACTTAGGTCTATCCCAGTTTCAGTTGTGGAAAAAATAATTCTGCAGTCCTCCCAGTCAGGCCTCTACATGCTGCATGACAAAAGCAAAGCACGGACAACTGGCAGTTTCAGACATGATCACACGCACAGTCTCTCGCTCTCTCATGCGCGCGCACACATACACATAAACATGCGAGATGTGGTCAGTACCTGCAGTTGTATGTCCGGATCTCCTTATTATCCCTCTTGCACTTCACCGCCACAAAAATCATGGTGACAAAGAGGATGGCTGCGATGGAGCCCAGCGCAATGATGAAGATGAGGGACAGGTTGACAGGTCCGATAGGTTCCTGCGCGTTCAGGTCTGGGGACAGGTACACCACGATGTAGGCCGAGGCAGAGAGGGAGGGCTTACCGTGGTCCCTCGCCACCACTGTGATCTCATAGGTGGACTTTGCGTTTTCCCCAAACATTCTGGTGGAGCGCACTTCTCCATTCACCTGGTCGATTTCAAAGAAAGCTCTGTCCCCCTCAGAGATTGTGTAAGTCAGGCGCCCGTTCTCTCCCTC